>OU343160.1:260567670-262062231 GCA_910595825.1 Philhelius pedissequus
CGTCTGTCTGTCAGTCTGTCCGTCTGTCTGTATCTATGTATAAAAACCTACAGCCCAAACGAGTGGGCCGAATTGCTTCAAACTTGGTCAATGGAGTTTTTAGTATTGTGCACAGGAAAAATTGTTTTTTTTTAGCTAAAAAAATAACGCTACCTGCTATATAACCGTTACGGTAAAGCCTATTTTTCTCGGAAACGGCTCTAACGATTTTGATTTAAGCAAAACATTGCAGCCTTTTAGGTACGACCGATCATTTGATTGAAAAAAATAATTAAAAATGTCTCAAAACGGTTCTTTCCATAGGACCGTACTTTTTGCTTTCGACTATCTTATAAACGGCTTACCGATTCTTTTGATATTTCACAAATTAATAGCCTTAGGTTGCCCAATTTATACTGCGTACCAATATGTTTAATTAATATTTTTTTTTGTATTTTTAAAAGCATTATAAGAAAAAAAAATTTTATTTATATTTAGTTTTCAATAAATTTTTTTTCAAAAATTATATTTATAATGTATTTGCTGAATTGGTGTTTTTGAATTTTTTTTTAAATTTTTTTCAAGAAATTAAAAAAAAAGTTTTTTCTCAAAAACCGCTCCACAGATTTTTATTTTTTTTTTCTCATAAATTCAGATTTATCCAAGAAATAAAATGGCGTACTTTGTTTTGAGCTCAAATTAGTTTAAGTATTTATTTCAGAATTTTGAATTATTTTTTCTTTGATTAATCCGATTTAATTTTTTGTTTTTAAATATATTTAAGATTGTCATACCAATTTTTTTTAGAAGAAAATTAAAGAAACTTTGTGTATGAAAAATAAAATAAAAAATGACTTTAAAAATATATTTAGATTTTAAATAGAAATCTTTTGCATACGATGTGATCGAACATAAGAGCAAGTTCCTGCAATCCCACCGTGCATTTTATTTGTTTATTATTAAGCTGAATTTTTTTTTTAGAAAGCAAAGATTTACCTTATTGGTTATAAAAATGTATGTCAGGTTCTGTTATTTTTGGTTTTTAAAAATATTAAAGAAAACTTGTGTGTATACTATATACTCGTATGTATACTACCCAACAAACAATACCAAGTTTGAAGAAAATCTATCTACCCAATTAGGTTTTAGAATCGCAAGCAGGCAGACAGAACTGTGAGACCCAGGCAGAGCTTTATCCAAATCAATCAAAAATTAATACATTTTTACTATATTTAATTAATAGTGGTAATTTTTGTCAACTTACTATTTCCGTTTGCAGAATTTAAACCAACAGACGGAAGCCCTACTCACTTTTCTCTCTCATTTGCGGCAAGTTATAATAGCCGTGTTTTGTTTGCAACCCCATATGGAGTTGTCTAGAAAAACGACATCAGAGTTGAGCGATTTACATGTCAATACAAAAACAACCTAGCTCTATATGGAGTTTGCTAAATCCAGATAATTATCACGAACTATCTAAACTCCCGATAGAATCGGTAATGCCAAAATATAAATATTATTTTGTTATCGATAATTTATATAGAGATGTCAAAAGTGATTTTCTGTGATGAAGGTACTAACCACAAATGAGCCATACTAAGATTGGAAACATTCTTACGTTTCACCCCCCAAAACGCATTTGTTTACTTTTTTGTATTTGTACCTTTGACACTCGATCCATAAATAGATATGAAATCGAAAAACAAAACAAAAACAGATTATGGACTAGGGCTGTGTTATTCCATGTATCTATGGGAAGTTGAATAGAAAAGATTCTTGTGTGCGTGTTTCAGCTTGTAGGCAAATGCGAATGACGTTAGAGGTTTCGGGTTTTTATCTTTTTTGTCTATGATACTAACATACAGTTTTTAAATTTTAAACGTCATTGAATGCACCAGTGCTTCCAATAAGTTTAAAATGAACTTCCTAAATCCCGATGTCGTTTTTTTTAAAAACTCTATATGGAGTTGCAAGCAAAACACGGCTAATATTAGCTATGGAAACGGTGTAGAACGTATTAAGAGGCACATATTTATACCAGCCAATGCAACCCGAGTAAGATTCCTATATTTCCTGTATTGATAATTGTACATAGAATACAATATAATAAACAAAGTGAATCTCATAAGGTATTGTCAAAAGGGTTGGAGGTAGCGGCGAGACAAAAATAATTCTTATTGGGGTGACTTATCGCCCATTTCTTAGTGGGCCGATTTAAAAAAAAAAAAAAAAAAAAAATTGTTTTCAATATTTTGAATTTTGTCATTTTTTTATAAGCTTTAAAGTTATTTTTTCGAAAACTGTTTGCTAAAATAATTTCTTTTTAAAAACCAAATTAAGAAAGTGATTTCTGGGCTTACAAAAAAGTGTATAGTTAATTTAAATATTCACGTAGTCTTTTAATGACTTTTTTTCAGCCTACCCTAGAATTTTATTATTTATTTTTTTTTGATACACACTCTAGTCTTTTGTCACATATTATGCAATAATTCTTTATACTCAATATTGTTTAAAGAAATTAACGTAATATATCGATATTTAAAAAAAAAATTGGGTGATATTAAAAATCTGCGCTAAGTCCGTTGTAATTGCTTGCATAATTTAGCCAACAAAAAATTAATGAATATCTCTCATAATTTGTCATTAAACGTCCACAACATTCAGTGAATATGGCCTTTAGTTACGGTAAATAACTAATTGATTCGGCGATGGCTCGAGAAAAAATATAAATAAAACAGGATTTAAATTGTACAACTACCATAAAAGACTATTCATAAGAGAGCGACGAAGGAATTAATGAATATACGTCCATTGTGAAATTACTTTCAGGTGGCTTTTTGTCGCGAATTCTGTTTTATAATAAATAATTGTTAGCCTCTAATTTTGAGGTCAGTAGTGCGCGAATAATTAATTCGTTGAATTGCGGATGGTATAGGAACGCGATTAGAGTTCAGATAGTAATTGCGGCGACCTATTTGTTTTCTCAAATTTATCTTATTTCTCGAACAAATTTGGGTATGTATCTAAACATTAATATAAATTATATAGGTTAGGTTTCTATTTTCTTTCATAAACTTTGTTAAGATTGTATGCTCATACATTGTATTAAATCGCATTTATTCGTTGGTCTCTCTGATGTAATTAGTCCTTTAGAAGTTATTTTACGCCAGTTCACTTCATTTGCCAAAGGAAAATATAACTGAATAGAGTCGTCTTATTATATCAGTAGGGCGTCATGAGTGTGCATCATATTAAGAGTTTGTTAATAAATCCAATAGGTCTTGCTCTTGATTTAAAACCCATAATTGTAATATTCATTTGCCCAGCGAAGTAATAAAATCACATTAATATAATATTTTTTTTTAATTTATCACACCCAATTAATAAAATGATTTAATTAAAATGCTATTCAATAAATTATTTTGATATTTAAAATTGAAAAAAATTCTTGAAATTTCAAAATTTGGATTCCTAATAATTTAATTAATTTTCAGCAAGGATTCTTTTTTTCGAGGAAATATTTCAGAAATTCCAAAACAAAATATTTTAATCTTGATTTTTATGCAAATAAATTAGAAACATTCAATCCGTCATAAAAAAAATTAAGGACTTAGCCTGTGGCGGATAAAATTCTCCATGTCTATGCTGATTAGAAGATAAAATAAAATGCCTAATTGAAATTAACGCTGAAATCGTATATCCCTTGCCTAGTTATCTCACATAACTCTCATTTGGATGGTTAATATAAAATACCCAGGTCCATAAGAAGCCATATCTTACCTTCATTAAGGATCATTACCGACATTTCAACCTTAATATTAATAATAACAAACGAACCGTTATTTATTCCATATTTCTTTGGATCTTTTTCCTTTCTGCATAGACTAAAATTTGAAACAGCAAAAAAAATTACTAAGAAAACTCAATTCCTTTTCCACACATTCGACACATTTAGCATATCCCCGTCTCAAATATTTGCATATTATGGCACAATGATACACAAATAAAGCGCACATTTCCTTTTCATCTCGAAAAACTGCTTGAGTGTCTTTCGTTTCTTCTACTTTGTGCGGGCACACGTAAAATAACTTTCTTTTTTCTACCCACGCCGCGCGCGCCGTCGGGACTTAACAACGCCACCACAAGATGTGAATATTTCTTTTCATTTATTAAACCACAAGGATCTGGTTCCTTGTTGCTTGTGTTCAAGCTGGTTAGAGTTGGTGATGGGTCGAGGTTCAAGGGTGGAAAATCGTATGTAAAACTCAGTTTCCTTAATGTGCCGAAAATTAATGTTAATTTCATTCAGATAGCAAAAAACTTCGCTACTTACAAACTTCAAACGATGCACAGCACAGCGAGCGGCGTATAACGTAGCTAGTTTGCCTTCCCGAATTGACCATTTACATTTTAAATAGATTTTTTGGCAGAAGCCAGCACGCTGAGCTGGAGGACTGTATTTTACTTTGTTGTCTTCATTGCTCGCATCTGTTGACTAATCTAAGCGGAGTGAGAAACTGCACACTCTTGCAAATGTAAGCACTGAACCACGTGCGCTATTTTGTAGTGTATGTTACCCAAGTTTGGTCCTATGGCGTAAAACGTCAAACAAAAGGGTGGTTCTGACTTACTTGATTACTTACTTAAGGTGGTGCTAAGGTCCGGGTTAGACCAGGGCCTCAACCAACAAAGTTCTTTCATTCCGCTCGGTTTCTAGCTCTACGTCACCAGTTTCGCAAGCCAAGTTGGTTGAGGTCCTCTGGCACTTGCGTGCGCCACCTCTACAGCGCTGTCCCACGTGTTGGATTCAAAGACTTTCCGGGCCAGAGCATTGATATCTATTCGCTCTAAGTAACCCAGCCATCTCAGTCGTTGGCTTTTAACTTTTGTGACTACGTTAGTGTCGCTGTACAGCCCGTATAGTTCGTTGTTGTATCTTCTTCTCCATTCCCCATCTATGTAGACGGGACCAGGAATCGCGCGGAGAAATTTCCTCTATATAAAATAGCCTAACGAGTTCTTGTTCGTCGTTAACAGTGTCCATGTCTATGCAACATACATCAGGATCAGGACTGCGACGATAAGAATGGGCAGCTTAGTTTCCCGAAAGAGTTCTTTGTTCCCCTATTGCCTTCTTAGACCAAAGGAACAATGATTGACAAGAGTAATTCTTCTTTTGATCTCAGCACTGGTATCGTTCGCTAAGCTTATAGCGGATCCTAGATATACAAAGTCACTGACCACTTAAAAATTATAGCGGTCTATAGTGACGTTCTGTCTGAGACGTCGATGCTTTCTTGTTAACAGCATATATTTCCTTTTCTTTCCATTCACCGTTAAGCCCATCCTCTTGGATTCCTTCTCAAAACTCACGAAAGCGCCACTGGCATTGTAGTGGACATTCATCAATTATAATTCGTTCTTCATTACTAATTCATCAATTATTATGTTATTTTCTCGACATATCCATCCACTAATCCTGAAACATACCACGTTCTCTATTTCTTTATATAACAAACTTAACGACATGTCATAAACCTTCGTTTTTCGTTCTTGATATTTCTATGCTTTTAAAATTGGCATTCTAGAAATTTCATTATTTTGTGCTTGTGATAATAAAGGGCTCCCATCATAAAAACTTTGTATATTATTATGGTGTAATTTATTGAAGAAATAAAAACCTTATTTTCTAAGTAAGAAGATTTATTGCTTTACGTACGGAGGAATTGTGAAGAACAGCCATCACAGGCTATAACATCACGCTTTGTTCGTCCGATTATGCCAATGTCGTCAGCGCAAGGGAGTAATTGAACGGACTTTTGAAAGAGTGTTCGTTTAGTGTAGACGTAAGTGTTTTGGTCTATTCTTTCAAGAACGATGCTAAGGAAGTCGCATTACAGCGCAGCGCGTCGTTTTGCCTGAAACCTTTTTTGACATCAAAGGTGTCGGTGTGGTCTATACCGAACTTAATGGAGCAGTGTGCATTCTTAACCGTCATCCTGCATAAATGGACGAGCTTGGGAGGAATGCCAATACTAGACATGGCTCTATGTAACTCGTCTCTATAGATACTGTCATACGCGGCCTTGAAATCTATGAAAATGTGGTTAGTATCGATTTGAATCTCCTGGCTTTTTCCAAGATCTACTGAAGTGCGAATATGTGGTCGATGGTGGTTTTCCTGACTTAAGTCCACACTAACATGGACCTATCAGATTGTTGACGAATGGCTTCAGGCGTTCACAAAGTACGGCATAATAGATCTTGTAGGCGATATTAAGAAGGCTGATGCCTCGGTAGTTGGGGAAGTCCAGAGAATCGCCTTCCATGAGGATCGTACAAACAATGCTGAAGTTCTATCTACCATTCATGGGGCGTGTTTTGCTTCTTTCGTACTCGTACAATTATTATTATTATATTAACTGCAGACATTCTGTCTAAGTAGTTTTAATATTATATGTACTCGTACATTGGGGAAGAAAAATAAAATAAATAAGAAAACATTAATGTTAAATAAAAAAAACCATCTTAATTAAGTAAGTTACATGAAAAATAAAGTGATTAACAAATAATAAAGAAGAAATATAAGATATAATATAATTTGAAAGTACTAAGAAGATAATAATTTTTTTTAAGACAATCTATACGTAACTTAAAATCAATGTTAATATAAAAACAATTAAAATGTTTACACATTGACATTACATTTAAAGATTCATTTAAACCATAATTAGATGAAGAAAACGGCGTATACAAAAATTCAGGATCACGGGTTGATCTAGGTCGAGAGTTTATATTCAGCATACTCAGGATGTGGGCAGAAAAGTTTGATATAGATAAAAGTTGAAACAGGAAAAAGGTATTATTGACTTCTCTTCTTTTCTTAAGCGTTGATAGACTTAGAAGATTCAAGCAATGTTCATAAGGTGAAAGATGATCATTTGAGTGCCATGGCAGATGACGAAGGACGAATAACAAAAACTAAAAGAGAACAAATAATAGATATCCACTTGAGAGTCTACGTATAAACAAAAACAATGAACACACAAGAGAATAGAGACAATACAATAGCAAGTCATTCTCTTGCATTAAGAGCGGAATAAAAAAAATTGAATAAAATTTAAATTACATGTTTGTTTTGAACAAGGTTTTCTAAAGTGCTGTGCTGTAGGTTCTTGTTTGTTTGATTTTTAACTTATATTGTTTTTATTAAATTTGCATATTTTACTGTTCAATGTTAAATAATTCAATTTCTTTCTTTAGAATATTCAATAGTCTTAAATCATCGCTTAACCATTATTAAATGTAAATCTAAAAGTTTTTCTCATGTAAGTCTAAATTCAAAAATATTTTAGAGCGTAAATTGTCAATATTGTGTTTTATATAGATTTAATAAACTACCCCTGATGAAGTCGAGAAAGACCGACGAAACGTAGGGAAGAATTATGAAATAAATTTTTTTTATTTGCATATAAAAGTGAGTGACCAAAAAAGCCCGATTAAACATTAACAAAACTATTTTTGTACACTTTCTAATTTATTTACGGAAGCAGAATAGGTAGGACACTATACACAGTTGCAATATTCCAGGATAGGACGGACTAGTGCACAAAGAGTATTTTTGAGATATGAGGATCATTAAATTCCTTAAAAAACCTCTTACTTACGTCGATGTGGGGGTTAAATGACAGTTTGATAAAACTCTTAAGTCATTGAATGAATCCACACGATCAACTAGGCTTTCGCCAATGAAGTAAGAAGATATAAATGGCTTTTTATTTCTAAAGTAAGTCATCACTTAAAATTCCTTTAAATTGAGGTAATTGAGGTTGGTAATCCATTTGCAATAAACCATTCGGAGACTTTGTCAATATCATGTTGTAGAAATAAGCATCAATCAATTAGGAGACGTGTAGCAATAAAAAAGCTTAACATCATCGCCAAAGATTAAGATTTTTGAGTACAGAATGTCCATGGCAATGTCATTAATAAAGAGTAAGAACAAAAGTGGTCCCATATGACTACCTTGAGGAACTCCAGATAGTACATTAATAATTTTTGACAGAAAAATTGTAAAATTAACAAACTGCGTTCGATTATCAAGATACGAGTATGATTTGATCCAAGTTAGAAACCAGTCTGGAAACCCATATTGTTCAAGCTTAAGTAAAAGAATAGGGTGGCTAACCCTATCAAATGCCTTACTTAGATCAGCGAAAAATACATCCGTCTAAAGTCCATTTTGTATATTCACATGTAATTGGCTTGTAAATTCCAGAAGATTCGTTGTTATAGACTTGTGTAGACAAAAACCATATTGTTAGATGATTTATTGACCAATTTGGAATTTAAATAATGAATGGAAGCGATATAAAAATACTTCCGTGCGTCGGCATTTTGGCCACTGTATGTGTTTTAGTAATGGAACTATTTGTTTACATTAGCTTTCCCGACGTTTCGGCAGGGGTTGCTGCCTTCCTCATGGGAACTTTATTACGACAAAGAAGACAAAAATTATACATTGATTACATTCAGTATTATAATAATTATAACAATAAAGTGTACGCTCACTATTTTCGTATTGAATAATTTTAATATCACATGATTAGGAAAGCATTTACGAAAAAAGAAGAAACACTCAAATGAAGCTTAGTCGATTTATTAAAACAAAGAAACTAATGTGTCTTGTTTTCTATTCATATTGTTGCTGTTGTTTATTATGTGTAATGTTTCCAGAATATATTGTTTCGATACATGTTTCTCCGTCCGCAGATGGATGCAATGGCTTGTCAGGGCTGTCTTCGCAGGATTGTTTAGTTTTATGTCAGACGTGTAATTTGACATAGGCTGTCCAGGAACAATTACTGATTTGCAGAAGAAGTGAATGTGATTGGTGACTATATTTTCAAAAAGCTTAGGCAAGCATGAAAGTTTCGCATTTCATCGATAACTCTAAGCTTTGTTCTTGTTTCCACTCTTGTGAAGAGGTGTTGTAAACGAAGCCTTCCACAAATAAGAAAAACACCAGACGAGAGCGAATAATTAAATATATGAGTGAGTGCAGAACATATATAAGACTTGCAAGTCTTAACAAATATAGATGGAATGTTGTCAGGACAATACGAACATGTACTCTTTACTTCGTCTATGTATTGCACTATTTCCGGTTCAGTCAGTCTTAAGAAAGCTATATCACAGTTTAAACGAGTTCTTAAAATGTTTGTACAGGTTATATGAATGCAAGCTGTATAGGTTTGTGGAAAAAAATCAGCAAATATGTTACTTACTTCTATATTACAGTATTATTATACTGCCGAACATATTTGTGAGATGAGCTGGTGCATGCTCCCAACCAATCATCGCCAGCCGCTTTGAATAGTTTAGCCGCAAGACCATCAGTTCCAGCAGTTTTGTTGGACTTAAGTGTAGACATACATAGCTATATGTACTTGCCGTCATACTTCATCGAACCAAGGGTTTCGCTGTGGTGGTTGTGCGAGGCCCTGAAAATCAAAGGTAAATTTATGATGGCTTTCTGGAAAATCTGCAACTGAAATTGGTTCTCGATACTTGCAGTTGGCGGCAAAAGACTATCGCGTACGTAATAAAACGAGTGGAATCGGCCAAGTGGATTTGTGATAATTGACAGCAACAATATTCTAATTTAGTCTGTGTAATAGGATTTCGCTTGCAACTTTTTGTGTTTTCTCAGTTTGTAGAACAAAAAAATCTTAGGTAATATCCTAATTTTAACTGAATTTAGATTTGGTTTAAATTTGTTTTAACTTATTTGGACTAGGAGATAATTACAAAATTTTGGTTAAATATTAAAATGTTTCGGCACTCAACACTGGCTGACAATAAAAAACAAAGTGGTTTGCACTAAAAAAAAAGTACTTTTCTCTTGAAGTGATGACAAGTTTCAAGTAATGTTTGGTGATCACTTTACACTTTGATCACAACTGATTGTCCTAAATGTGACAATCACCAATCACCTTATCGTATTGCATCAATTGCCATTTAAAGGTATACAAATTTAAAAGGTTAAATACTAATAACTAATGACTATTGGCTTAAGACCATAAGCTCGAAACATTAAAAATAAAACCAAAATTTCATTTTCACTATCGTCTCGTATGGTTAAAGAAAGAATACCTCTTGATATAGTGTTCCAAAGATATTAATAGTTGTTTTAAAGTTATATTACCTATAATATTGACTGCTGTATTTTGAATTTCGTCGAAGAGATTCAAATTGGTTTAATAGGGGCAACTGTGCAGATGTAAGTTTTAGAAGAGTGAATACTTATTAAATTACTACCAGTTCAGATGAGATAGGGAAGTGAGTCTCCCTTTAGCGACACGAGACAACATTGAATTATTGAAGCACAACTATTTATTAGATTCGAAGTTCCAGAAAAAAGATCGGTCATGAAAACAGGAAATAAGATCGGAGATAAAACAGTGTTGAAAACATTTAACATGACGGCGACTACAGTTCAAAAGGTAAATTCTAATCCAATGCATGCTACACAAAGAGAGCAGCTTATTGCCAAACTCCATCAAATAATAAAGAATCTTAAATTCTCTAAAACTATATGTATACATTTATGCATAGTGCCCCTGTTCGGTGAGATAGCCCATCAAAAATCTGCTGTGGAACTATTACTACGAATACGAAACCATACTAGCAGTTAGGCTTTTTTTCAAGATATTTCATGAAGAAAGAAGGCATGCAAGTGCTATTTGACAACAGTTTGAATGGGAGGAAGATTGGCCTTTTTTAGAACAATCTGAACAATAATGTTTTAGAGTAAGATAGATGGAAAATATTACATGGGGTTTCCACGAGCAAGATTTTCTAGTAAGCTTGATAGCATTCTATGAAATTTACTCATGGAGACCACAAATAACATAGGTACTATAAAAATTTCATACTGCTGATAGCATTCTATCGATAGTACCTATAATATTGGGCTACTATTTTCACTTTTATGTTTCGCGTTTGTGGCTGGTGAACGTTTACGGTGAGTATTATTGTTATAATTCCTTGTTTTTTCTGTTTAATTCCTTTTATTGAACTTTTTTTTAAATTCTTGTAATGCTAATAGCACAAGAACACAGCGAGGTATCGCCACATTTGTGCAATTGAAATATTATGCTATGAAATTTCGAAGCCAAATTTTCTAATATTCTATTTTTCCTTATTTCTATCAAAATGACAGATAGTATAGCTACAATAAGATATAGAACGTTGAGACACTGTGTTAGGCAGTGGTCTTGGTAGCATTGAAAAACACTATTGAGACGCATATTAAAATATAGCGAGGTCTTTAAGGATTCTAGCATTTGCACGAGTGCCCAGGAACATGAAATCATTTAAGCTTTAAATTGCTATCGAGAAATGCTTCTTTTGCCAAACGGACGAATCCTTGACTCATGTGGTTGTAAGTTATAATATAGAAAAGAAGGAAAAGAGTCGGTTTTTTTTAAGAATACGTTAAAAGCCAATCATTTGAAAAGTTACCTTTTAGTTTTGAATATAAAACAACCTGTTGGTCGGAAACGAAAATCTTCTTATATGGAAAAAAGCAGCCCATTCACATAACTCTCGTGTCGACACCGGTGTCATGACACAAAATATCCATTCAGATACACACGGAACACCAATTGGCACACATCAGTTGCAAGCAACTGAAATATTCCTCAAATTTGTTATACACATTCACACACAAACAGCCAGAGCCACAGAAACGAAACATCAAAGGCGCAACATTTTAAACAACCTATTATTAAGACCTGAACACGATACAAGTTAACAATTTACTATAAACATACAGGGTGGCCCACGAATCGTGCTACAAATATAAAACGTAATAACTTTTTTCATTGTCGGCTTATTTTTTTTTATTTTATAGGCTACTATTTAGATTTATGAAAATGAATGCTTGGGATACTGAAAAAAGGATTTGGATAGTGCAACGATACCATTCCTTGCAGTCCGTCATTTCCGTCCAAAGGGAATTTAGGCTGGAGTTTGGCGGACTTCCCCGAGTAGAAGGACCACAATGAGGCTGGTGAACATATTTTCCGAATCTGGAAGCATCCATCGAAGACCGTATCATCGAGATCCCAATGTTCGGGTTCAGGATACAATCGACATACACAGGCAAGACAGGCAAATCCAAGTGTTTCGACTCGAAACTTATCGGGCCAAATTGGAATTAACGGACGGTCATTACAACAACTTCATGATGACTTAAGCTTTTTTCCGTACAAAGTTCAAATTACAAGCAAGTTAAATCCGCAGGATTTGCCTGTTCGCCTGGAATTTTGCCGAAAAATGATTGCAATGGCCCAAGAAGACAACACATTGATAAATATTTTGTTCATGTCTGATGAGGCCCATTTTGACTTAAACAGCAATGTTAACAAGCAACGTTGCCGTATATGGAGTGAGTCTTACCCAGAAATGCTCCATGAGACGGAACTGCACCCAGAACGAGTCACTGTGTGGTGCGCAGTTTCATCAAAGTGTATTGTCGGGCCATACTTTTTGAAGAAAACGGTGTAACACAAACTGTCAATGCGGACCGTTATTTAAAGATGTTGAAGAAGTTTTTTTATCTAGAACTTCGCCGAAAATGTATCCCTTTCAGCAGGATTTGGTTTCAACAAAATGGAGCAAGTGCACACGTAGCCACACAAGTTATGGCGGAGCTCCAATGAATATTCCCAAACAAATTGATATCCAGAAACTGAACTTTCCGCTGGCCCGCAAGGTCACCTGACCTGACTGCACCCGACTTTTTTGTATGGGGTTATGTCAAGCAGGAAGTGTAAAAAACGAAACCCAGGAATTTGACTGAATTCAAGGAGTCCATTAAGACAATAATTGAGGCGATCCCAATTTCAAATCTTCAGGCCGCAATGAACAATTTTCTGATCAGGTGCCGCATATGCGTGGATAAGCGTAGAGGTCATTTGCCATTAAAGATGATAAATGTATAAAAGCCATTAGTAATTTAAAATAAAATTTAATTTTTTATCCAATAAAAAAAAATGAATGAAATACATCGATTAAAATAAAAGTTCTTTAAATTTCTTATTGTAGCACGATTCGTGGGCCACTCTATAGTAGTGTACTAACTTTTCATAAATTTTAAACATTTTGTTAACTAGTAAAATGATAATTAACCAGACAGCAAATCATTTGTAGGGTTTAAATTTTTATGAACACAATTATTGTGTTTTTGCTTTGTAAATTAATTATATGTTGATGGAAACCCAACATGTGCTCCAAATAAGTATTCGATGTTTATAATTTAATCATTTAACTTCATTATTTACATAAACAAAATGTACATCAGCAGGATTTGAACCTGGGCCTCTCGCGTGCAAGTCCGATATTCTATCAGATGACATTATGGATATAGTACGATTCTAAAAATTAAAGTAGCCATTTTGTGATTTTAACTTTAGTAAAATGTTAAGAAGATAATACGCTACTAAACTTGTTTAAAATTATCAAAATCCTCTTCTTAACCTAGTATCATACAAAAAATGATTTAATTTAATTTGAGTGCCACAGTGCAATTTATATTAAAAAGTGCACGATCGTGCCACTTCGACAACGCTACATATAACTTCAAAACTTAACAATTCTATCTGTATACATGTTTTTGTTGTCCTTGCATTAACCACAGCTACTTTCTTAGTCTCACATTGTTTTTCATCCGAAGTGGAGTGGGTGCAGTTCTGGAGTTATTGGGAAAAAAACTATTTTTTCATCTCTAATAGCCAAACTCGTTTGCCCTTTTCGTTTACCAAAACAAGTAGAGCGTTCACACCGAATATTTACTTGTTTTCGTTGACAGCTTATACTAAGAATATTCAGCCCAAAGTTCGATCAAGAACTCCTCGTGCACTTCCCCAAATTCGTTTAGTTATTTTCTTTTGCATTTCCTGTAAATAAAAAGAATTCGTGAATTAAAAATTTATTACAAATATAAGTATTTGAAAAAATGTCCTTGCCGCTGCCATAATTGTTTGAACGATTTGAAATTAATTTTTTTGACAGCAAGCAATCAGCTGTTCTTTTCTTTCTGAGGGCCTATTCACAATCATATCAATTTCCCTTGAGGGAAGATCTGTTCGTTTAATTCATCTTTGAATTGCAACTCGTTTTCAAGTCGTTTTATTAAAAACGAGTTGTTTTGCAAGACAAGTCGTTTATGAAAAAGGTATTGGAAAACGAGTAGTTTTTAGAATTCGTTTTGAGGAAAACGAGTAAAATCTTGCTTTGGTGTAAATAGGCTTTAAGTAGGTAATATCTGTATTATTATTATTATTTATCTGGCCGAGAATCGAGACATTTTTGGTGCATACATAGGACATGCGTGCCTCGCTTTGGGGTAAGGTTTGTTTCGTTTTTTCATCTCGTTTTTGTTTTACTTCGTTTTAGTCGTTTCGCATTTCGTTTATTCAGTAACTTAATCAAAATGTTTTTAAATTACTTTGGTCAAATTCCTAAACGCAAGATTTCCAAAGCAAGTCTCATGTTAAGCAAATGCACGAACCCAATAAAATTTGAAAAGCAAGTAAAGTGCGCAACACAAGTTTAAAACTTATAAAATCATTAGTTATTTAACTTAGTTCGTTTTAAGTTAATTCCGCCTTTTATTATTAAAATTTTTTTTAATTTTTTGTTCATTTCGATTTCGCCAGAGTGTGTTTCGTCTTTATTTATTTTGTTTTGTATGTAAGGATAAAAATTCACTCGAACAATGCGTAAGGCGGAGCTTACTTCCCCCCTGCAACCAGCCTGCTTGGACCAATTTTAGGCTTTGGAAGGGTCGAGTTTGGGTGTAGATACGCAAAGTTTTTTATGTAACATGTATCAAAATACAAATCGGGTTAAGCGGGGTTAACCGCGATTTTAAAAAGTGAAATTATAATAAACTGGGATTTTCAATATTTTATTTAAATAAAATAATTCCTTTAATATACAAAAACACTTAACAAAGCATAAACTAAAAATAAATTTACAAAAATTCTAATAAGGTTTTATATTAGACGAGAATGACATTGGATTCTAATAACAAACAAAACACGAAATAATCATTTGGTCAGATAACCTTGACCTAAATAACTCATTGCGATTTAAACAGAAATGCAAAACGAGTAAAAAACCAAAAAAGAAATGCGAAGTGATCGTAGGGCGAAATGATTGAAAAGTGATACAAAAAGGAGTAAATATAAACGAAGTAAATAGAAATCGATGTAAGAAAGGGGAAAACAACGAAATGCGAAGTAAAAACAAAACGAAACAACAGGCACCCCTCGCTTTGCATGTTTGTTCTTTTTTATATTAATATTTTTAATGGGAGCATTTTATTCAGAAATAAAATGCACGACTGGATCGCACGAACTTGCTATTATGTTCGATCACATCGTATGCAAAAAATTTCTATTAAAAATCTAAATATATTTTTAAAGTCATTTTTAACTAAATAAGTACGCCAATTTATTTCTTGGATAAATTTTAATTTATGAAAAAAAATAATTAAAAATCTGGTGAAGCGGTTTTTGAGAAAAAAAGTTTTTTTTTAAACTTTTTGAAAATATTTAAAAAAAAAATTCAAAAACGCCAATTCATAGATATTCAGAAAATACAAATAAATATAATTTTTGAAAAAAAAAATTACTTAGCAGTTTTCGAATAATAAATTTTAAAATTTTTAAAAATTCAAAAAATATTAATTAAAAATATTGGTACGCGATAGGTGTCTATACATACATACAGACAGACATACAGACGGGCAGAATTTTTATACCATCTTTTTTCGTCTTCGCTATCATCGTAATGTCATGTTTGATTGTTATCTCACAACTTTTTTAAGTCATAACTTGACTTATAGTACCTATAATCGCAAGTAAAAAATATGCTTTATTTATGGAAGTTAAAATTTTATTTCTTATTTATTTATTTATTCATTCATCTACAGATGTTATATCTTACAGACTTCTAACAATATTGAAAAATCAGCGATATATATTCTTATTAAATAAACCATTAATATTATAACTTAAAATTTTTAATTTCTTAAGACTACCAACATTTTTTAATATTCTGGCACTTCCTAGTGCGAAAGTCCATTAACTTGAACTGCACTACCGACATCATTTAAGATTGCACGTTGAGATCATGAATGTCCTCATTCAGATGTCGGTACGATAGCCTATCTAAGATATGTTAGCAATCACTGAAGTTCCTGAACAACCAACATCGAATAGGTTGAATTTTTATGGGTTTGTGCATATGTTTTTTACTTTTCTCATGGAATAGAAAAGTATACCAAAGTTTTTCGGATAGCTTAAGATTTTTTTCTTCTGCAGCACTTGTTATGTCATCAGCTTTATTCTTACATGGGAATACAACAACACCAACCTATCCGAATAGCTAAAGTTCGGGTATTGAATTAGGCCAATCTTTGATTCATGCGTTGAGATGTAGGCGGCGGAAGATAGCTCGCAAATGACGTCTGAGTGACGTTTGCCGATGACATTGGCAGGTTGTTGTTTAGCTTAAGAAGATTTTCTCGCTGTAAGCTAACATTAAATTTTGACGAATGAATACTAAATCCATCTAACTTTCCACATGATAATTCCTCTTCATCATTCCAGAAGAAATATTGATGCGCAATTTATCATCAATCAAGCCAACCTTGAGATCTGGATTTTGCGATTTTACCCCCCTCTTTAGCTTCAACCATACTGTGCGTTTTCGGCGCATCCCCACTGGGTAATAATTGTGCATCGATATGCCAGTACTCACAAGCCTTTTTCCTTGGCTTAGAATATCTCGGACCAACTTCCTATTTGCTACCTTAGCGCGATAGGTTCGCCGGTTTGCTGCCGTGGTGCGTAGCTCCTGGAAGTATTCGAAAGTTACCGCAGATGCACCATTTGTCATACTTGTGCAGGTGTTTTGCAGGGGCTCCTTCGCGTTCTCGCTTTTTGAACTCGGAAGATGAGAAATGATGTTACTATCTCTGGTTTGTAGATCAGAGACCTCAAATCGCCACTCGAGCTGATCGCATCTGGCTTATAAAGTTCCAACTTGTGCCTTTAGTCTTTCATTGCTCGTTCGCAGTTGGGAGAGTTCAGTGATTACATGTAGAAGATCTTGTTTCGTTGTAAGGTTATTGAATCGATCAGCCAGGATTTTAAATCGACCATCAAGTATCCGGGTAAAATCTTCTAGTGATAATTCGCTAAGGAAGCTCATGGCTGTTCTATTTTTTTTTTTGTGTGTTTTTAATATCTTCCACGTGATCGGGGGATCTTTCTAACAAATTACGCTTCTTACTTGCCGGTGTTTCCGGGTTAGGATTCATGCGTGTGCGATTTTTAATAGAAGTTCAATTTATTGCTAGCACTTATGTGGTTTTGATTGTAAAGACTTAGCTTAATGTATTCTGAATCTCTTGCAATGTTTTACCGATTTTGTTTGCAATTTATTTAGTTATTAAAACTTATTTATTTCACAATGTTTGACAGTTCGTCGGCTAACTCCTTCCAAATTATGTTAATTTAATAAGTTTAATATTTTAGTTTTGTATTCTAATCTATTCATTGATTAATCAATTTCATAACAAAAATTATTACAAAGTCTTACCCCCAGTTTCATAGTGGGAGTTTAAACTTAAGATCAGCTGATCCTTAAACTGAGTTTAAATTTTTGATTTTACTCGTCCGGTTTCACAGTTGAACTTCCTCTAACTAGATTTTTTGAAAAATAGTTGGTAGCATTTTTCTTGTCTTGTCTTTCCTTTCTCCTTGTGACACCAAAACACACGCGAAACAACAACAAATGCTTTGTGGTATTTGACAAGCGAGGGAAGATATATTTTGTTTCAAGGTAATGTCGTTATTCTGAATTTGGTCAGCGATAGCAAAACGAGAATAATAAATAAAATAGCTAATATTCAAAACCACTTTCACAACTCGATATCATTTTAATACACAATTTTTTTTGTTAATAATATTTTCTGAAAAAAATATAAACGCTGAACTGAAGCTTAAACGGCAGAATAATATCGGTTAACTTAAACTACAAATTGAGCTTAGTTCAAGGTTTAAGCAACACTGTGAAACCAAATAAATTATTGATCTGAAGTTTAAACAAAAAGCTTAGTTTAAACTTGCACTGTGAAACTGGCGGTTATAAGTCTAGTAAATTATTCATTAAAACCAAAATTATACCTATGGCTAGGGTTACTTACAAAATTACGCTGGCGCATTCTTCTTTCTGGTACATATATTTCAAAGATTTGATCCAATTGCTGGACTTTTAGATTCTGTAACCCCCAGTTTCAAAGTGGGAGTTTAAACTTAAGATCAACTGAACATTAAACTGAGTTTTAGTTTAATTTGTCCGGTTTCACAGTGAAATCTGATCTTCAGATCAGTTGAACTTCATTTAACTATAGGTTATGAAAATAGTTGGCAGCATTTTTTTTGCGATATGAAGGCGTATCAATTCTCCATTTAAGTTGTCTGTGAACGCTTTTTGTACTCTTTCAATGCGATGTATAATAGATGAAGTTGAAGGACACCAAACAATCGAACAATATTCAAGAATTGGACGAACTATAGACATTTATAAGCAGATTTTAAAACATATGGGTTAGTAAACTCACTGCAGTTTCGCTTGACAAAAACAAGCATAGAGTTTGCCTTTGCGATGACATAGTCAATGTGTAAAGAAAATGTCAAATGTCATCAAAAATAACTCGAAGATCACGAATCTCAGATGTGCAAACCAGAGTTTTGTTGAAAAATTTATAGTTGTGCAAAATAGGAATTAAAGTGCGATGGGATGTAAAGACGTAACACTTATAAATATTCAAAGGTAGCAATTTTTTTTGGCACCCATCCACTAACGAACACAAATCATTTTTAAGATTGTTCAGATCCGATGCTTTTTCAAATGCACATAAACAACTTAATCATCTGAATAAATTAAGCAGGAAGCATGGTTTTGAAGAGATGGAATATCATTAATAAATATATTAAACAAAAGTAGTCCACGATGACTACCTTGATGTACTCTAGAAAGAACTTTTATTGTTTTCGAAATAGTACTTCCAAGCTTAACACATTGTGTCCAGTCAGAAAGATAGCTAAATAACCAACTCAAAAGTTGTCCATGAATTCTTATAGATTTCAATAAACAGAGTAATATAGAATGACAAACAGTATCAAATCCCTTTACAAAATCTGTATATACTGTATGTATCAACTTGGTACCTAGGTTCAAAAGCATCAGTTATATATATGGAATATACCATAAGATTGGCTGAAGTTGATCTACCTGGCATAAACCCATATTGTTCATTACAAATATGTTTTTGGATGTTAAAGTACAAGTGGTCTCTTACCATAAGCTGAAACAACTTTGGAATTGCAGAACTATATTGATACCTGTTTTATTTTTTTTGTATATAAAAAGAAATTTTGAATTATTCTCCGGTCTCCCCTAAATTGTCACTTGGTTAGTCTTGTGTGGACTTGCACCGTTCAAATCCTGCAAATTTTGATTGTTTATGGATTTATTTTCTGAAATCAAAGTACGTTTTTATAACTGTACACTGTGAATGCCGATTCTTCTTTACTTTACCTATATTATTTTAGATGGCGCTTACAATCCAGGATGGATCACGGCCTCAACCAGAAAACCTCTCCAGCTAGCCCGGTCCCTATCTAGCTGCCACCAGTTACGCACACCAAGTTGGTTGAGGTCGTTCACCACTTGATCGCGCCACCTAAGATAAGGCCTTCTTCTGCCGCGTTGTCCACCGGGTTTGGATACGAAGACTCGTCGGGCTGGTGCGTCGATGTGCATGAGCTCCACGTGACCTAGCCATATCAGTCGCTGTATTTTTAGCTTTTTGACCAGGTTGATATCGCTATAGAGCCCGTAAAGTTCGTCGTTAAATCTTCTTCTCCACTCACCACCGATGCACACTGGGCCAAACATAACTAGAAGAATCTTTCTCTCAAAGCAACCCAGCTGCTTTTCATCCGATTTTGTCAGTGTCCTTGCCTCTGCCCCATACAGCAGTACTGTGATGGTTAAAGTTTTATATAGGGTCTCTTTGGTTCTTTGAGAGAGGCGTTTACTATTCAAATGCTTTCTAAGCCCGAAGAAAGAGCGATTTGCAAGTGTGATTCTTCGTTTGATCTCCGCACTGATATTGTTGTGCGATGTAATAGTGGATCCCAGGTAAACAAAGTCTCTGACTACTTCGAAGTTATAACCACCAATCGTGACGTTTTGTCCCAGTCGATGGTTTTAGACTTCTCTTCTCGATGACGGCATATACTTAGTTTTCGTCTCGTTAACAGTCAAACCCATCTTCGCCGCTTCCGCTTCAATACTTGCAAATGCTCCACTGACATCTCGCTTTGTTCTGCCTATGATGTCAATGTCATCAGCATAAGCAAGGAGTTGAACGGACTTTTGAAAAATTGTGCCCCTGGTGTTGACATTTGAGTTGCGCATCACCCTGTCTCAAACCTTTCTCGACATCAAAGTCGTCGGTGAAGTTCTCACCGACTCTGACGGAGCAGCGAGATTCCTTCATTGTCATTCTGCACAAGCGGACAAGTTTGGCAGGGATGCCGAGATGTGACAAGGCTCTGTATAACACGTCTCTATCAACGCTATCATGAAGGTTTTACAGTCGATGAAGAGCTGGTGCGTATCGACTTGGAATTCTTGGGTTTTTTCCAGGACTTGCCGGAGTGTGAAAATCTGATCGTTAGTTGATTTTCCTCGCCTAAAGCCACACTTCTAAGATCCGATCAGGTCGTTGGTAATAGGTTCTAGGCGGATATACAAAATAGCCGACATAATTTTGTATGCGATGTTGAGGAGACTTATACCTCTGTAGTTGGCGCAGTCCAGAGCATCTCATTTTTTGTGGATAGGGCACACTATGCCGAGCTTCCATTCATTGGGCATACTTTCCTCCGACCAGATTCTGGAAATGAGTTGGTGTATGCTCCTGACCAATTCATCTCCCGCTGCCTTAAACAGTTCAGCTGGCAGGCCATCTGTGTTCCTTCCAAATTCTCAGCACCGTCTGCGTATCTCATACGACATTACAATTTTTATAATGACAGGCTTCTATTCTGGGCTGAAATCCTTGGGTAGATCGTTTCACCCTTTGATAGAACTTTCGAGCGTTACCCCTGCTGTAGCATCCCTCAATAGAATCGACCGCTTGCTTTTCGTGCTCCCTCTTCTTCCTTCTTAGAAGTCGGTGTTCCTCTCTTCTTTTTAGCACATAGACCTCGCGGGCTGCTCTCTCACCAGTTCTGGTCCTAGCTTGCAGCACTGACTCATATGCTTCGTCCTTGGCTTCATGTGCCTGCCGACAGTCATCATCGAACCAGAGGTTTCGCTTTGGTTGTCGATTGAAACCCAGCACATCAGAGGCGACACTTCTAATGGCTGGCTGGCAATGATTCCACTGTTCGTCTATAGTTGATGTTGCTGGTGCGTTTTCTGAGAGATTGAGGGCGACGCGGTCGGCAAAAGTTGTGGCAGTCTCTGGTGATAAAAGTTTACCGACGTTGAACTTTCTCCTAATATCCTCTCTTCGCTGAGGCGCCAAGGATATCCGCATCCGGCATCTAGATATTAGCAGGTAGTGATCCGAGTCTATGATGGCTCCTCGGAAAAATACGACACCCAGGATACTAGATGCATGCCTGGCGTCTATCGCGACATGATCAATTTGGTTAACAGTGCCTTGATCTGGAGACTTCCAATTTCCCTTGTGTATATTGAGATGGGAGAATCGAGTGCTTGCTAGGGTGATATTTTTCCCCGCCGCAAAGTCGATCAGCTTAAGTCCGTTTTCGGAAGTTTCGTCGTGCAGGCTGTGTCCTCCGACCGTCGCGTCGAACCAAAGATACCCTCCTTTCCGATCTGGGCGTTAAAGTCGCCAAGAACAATCTTAACGTCGTACTACGGGCACTTATCGTACGTCTTTTCGAGAAGTTCGTAGAATTCCTCTTTGATCGAGTCATCTTTCTCTTCCGTTGGGGCGTGGACACAGATCAGCGAGATATTTTTAAATTTGGGCCTGTTGCGGATTGTGACAAGGCGCTCGCTAATGTATTTAAAATACATAACTTCTTGTCTAAGTTTGCCTCTTACCACAAAGCCGCACCCAAATAACTGCTGTCTCCTTTCCCTGTAGCACTTACCAAAGTAGATATCACAGGATATAATGCCCTCTCCATACCATCGCATTTCCTGGGTTGCTGTTATATCAGCTTTTACTTAAGGTCCGGACATTCCACGTGCAGATCCGAAATTCGTTGTCAATATTTCGTTTGCCAGGGTCATCAACATTTGGACCATGCATATCCGAGGCTTGTAGTTGTTTCATAACTATCTAGATACTCCTACGTCGGGCAGTTACCCCAGCGGTTGGAGCCCCCAACCTGGAGGGCCAGGCACTTTAATAACTCCAAGGACGAGAGTATGGATTTACCGCTCCTTATAAGCATGTGCTCTGATTACTTCTGAGTAGTCTGTACATGGTGTTCACCAAGTAGTTCCACCTGACTGGAACTAGTGACGCTACCATTGATTTCATCGCGAGAATTCTTCCGCTATCGTCAAATCTGTTGGGAGTGCCTTGGTGGGAAACACTCCTTTGTTGGGGGGGGTAATTAGTAGCGACGTCCTACTCCACTTCGACCTGTCGACCATGGGTTGCCCTACTGCAGAATCAAGTTCCGCGATCGCATAGCTCCAGGTTTCACAGTAGTAGTCACCGTAAGCTCCTCCACCACGTCATGGCTTACCCCCAGCAGGGGGGTGTCTTTAGTGTTTGAAAAATAAAAACAAGAAAGTAAACAATTATATAACATTGTTTAACAGTAAAAATTCTACCCGGCCCTATTGAAAAGCCATTTACCATCGCATACGTGTTAAAAATTACTGAAATAGTACTTTTTAATTACCTGACGATCTCAAGAGTAAAACAATTGTTGCTATATCAATGCCGAAAGAAATATAATTTTGTTGCGGGCTAGAAACATAAAAAAAAAGATTTATCACGGAACTTTTTAAAAATTAAAAACTATATCTAGAAAAATGACTACCAAACATTTGTCAATTCACCCTATTTTTTTATAAATAGAATAAAATAGATTTATAAATAGAATCTTAAAAGAAATAAAAATGTAAATTTTTCAACTTCAATATATTCGTTGCGAGGTTTAAACGAATGGCAGCATGGTGTGTAAGTGAAAATTAAACTCATTACCATCGAATATCTTTGAAACGAAAAGGTGTCTGTAAACGCTCCCGGGATAACTTGACAGAGCATGGTTGATATAAGTTTGAATTGCAAAGACTATATGCCTTAGGTGGCAAAATAATATATCAAGGAAGTGCGACATAGTTATCTACTGTCCTAAGAAATTCGTTTTTTTTTATATATCTATCGTTTGGAATGTAAATTATAAAGTAACAATGATATAGCTTTATAAAGGTGTGAAACTAGTTTCTCACCAAGTGGAATAAGTTTTTCAAGACTAGCAAACCGTTTGCATCTATGTGAATGGTAATAATAGAAAGGGGTATTACACTTTGAACTAAAAGTAGCAACAGTCTATTTCTAGAAAGAAGATAATTCTTGAACGTGGCGTTTGATGTCATTGAGTTTGGAATTTATGTAATAGTTGTGGACAGGAGAGTTAGAAAATTAGATAACAAAACGCAATTTTGCGTTAAAGACGAAATTATTGGACCAAGAAATTTCGTAATGCGATAGTGAAACTCCCACGGAATACATTTTCTTCAAACAAAAACTCGTATGTTATGATAGCAAAAATCCCTGCGGAGGCTTATTCCCGATACCAATAAATCCCGAGGGAAACTTTTGAGCATCAATCACGTTCCCAGGGGAAAATTTTTATTCACAATAACTTTACTTTGTGTCTGCTCATTTCATATACATTTACATTACATTACATTACATACTATACTACTCCGTAGATAAATCTACGAAGTAGAGAACTGAAGCACTGGCAACGAGACCATTGGCTTTAAACATCACATACATTAATACAACAGAGAGAGACAGAGAAAGAAAGAACACATAACAGAAGAAAACACATGTCAACAGCACGTGGTTGGTTTCCGACGGTCCACCATCGAAGTACTAACCACGCGCAACGATGCTTGATTTCGCTGATCTATGGGAAGCGATGCTTTCAACGTAGCCAAGACCGTTGACGTCATTTTAAAATAAAATCGTATTTAAATCTAAAATTCAAAAAACTTCAATTCGTTCAGAAAAAAAAGGAAACCGAAAAACTCATTAAAAAAATAAATATGTTCCTCAATGATTTTAAGTTTTCTATTTTCGCTGTGAACTTTTTAACATTTAACTCAGATTGTAATTTCTCTTCGCATTGATGTATAAACTATACACGCTTATTACGATTGGCGTTTATCTTGAACGACAGCTCTCACTTTTTTTATCGAGTCACTTTTTAGGCGTTTTAGTGTCGGTATTACGATACTAAAACGCCACTCTTTGTCGATAGAAATACGTTACATATAGGCAACTGATTTTGAAAAAATAATTTTCAATTCAACTGTCATTAATTTTTTAATTCATTCATATTGAATTTCTGCCAATTAAATTAATAAAATTCGCTAAATAAATAGTGTTGCTGCATTTATATTCTGAAGAAAGGCGAACAGGAAACCAACAAAATTGATGTACATAATTAAAGATCCAAATTCCAAATCAAATCCGTGAGATTTGAAGTAAATATGTAGATGAACAAATCAATTTCCTTATATTTTCAATTAAGATTATTCTCTTATTTCCAGATTTGTAATGCGTATAGATACTTCAGGCTGAATAAGGTAGCCTTTCTTTACAACAAAATGCCACAAGGAAGAACGATATTGTGTGTCAATTTTAATATTTGGTGTTAAAGAATTCAATGTTGTGCTATGATTCCAATTTGATTTTGTTTTGTGCATTTTGTGATACCTCCTCCTCTCTTAAAATTTGTTCCAATAACTCCACGCGATGCTTCATTTTTTCAGCATTTGTAATTTTTACCCTTTAATAAACCAAACTTTAATAAAAAGTATTAAAAAAAATACACAAAACAACAAAACTTATATTTTTAGGCAATTTCGAGGTGAATCGTTTAAACATTTTTGTTCGACAAAAAATAGCGTTTTATTTGGTGTATAAACAAGGATTAACACATATTGTAATAACGATGAGTGACGTTTCTCTTTTACAAAAATTTAAGTTCCACTCGAATTAAAGCGTTTCGCCCAGAAAAATGACTGTACAACGCAAATCGTAATACAAATTTTTGAAAATGACATTCGTTATTTAAGCGAAACGCCTATCGTAATAAGAGTGATAGGCTCAACAGAAAAAACACACTCACGAGTTTGTTTTATACATTTTCTTCGCACAATACTCCACACCCCCATTTTGCTCCCCAACAAACTGCTGAGATATACCTACTCTATCTTTGCAATTTGAACAATGCATCTTATCTTACATCTTTTTACTAACAAGAAAACACGAAAGAAACCAAGATTAAGGATCAGACCAGGACCAAAACTAAGACGAGACTGAAATTTTTCGATTTTGACGAGACGGAGACGAGACTAACAAAAGTCTCGCCTGGTTTCGTATAATTGCCAGCCATAGTGACGAATCACAAGTCACAAGCCCTTGTGCCTATTCCTTGTAAAGATTGTTGTGACTTGGTAACATTTATCGAATTCTCCCCCAATCGTCACAAGAAAACTCACAACGAAAGTCACCACAGAACAGAACAAAATCGTGATTATAAAAGAACAACCGCTGAGCAGTTGGAATTTTTTGTTTCATTTATAAGTAACCAACCTTAGCTTCTGGCCAATAAAATGAGCCAACACCAACAGATCCAAAAAGAATCAACTACTTGTGGTCTGAGCTTGCGTTAACATTAAATTCAATTATTGGTCCCGTTCAGCCGCAAGGTGGAAGGAAGTAAGTTATTACTACAAAAAATTAAAATCACTTTTTTTATTTTTAAGACACTATGTCACTGGAAAAATCAGCTGCGAGCGCGGGCAAAGAAGGCCAAAATCGACAGAACTACAATTTGTGGTGGACCTATTTCTTATATTAAGTTCAAGGACTTAGAAGAGGGAGCCCTTGAAGCTTTTGGGGTAATAGCAGTGGATGGACTTAGGATGTGTCGTAATTTGGGTTTGAACCCGAGGTTGAAAACTCATCAAAGCCAACGCTAACACCAATGCCAACATCAACGGCAACGCTATCCCAGGTAAATTAATGATCAGTTTAATATTTTTACTTATATTTGGTAATACATATCCATATATTAGGCCATTGACCAAATCGAGTATGAGAATACTGAGTATCTGGAAAGCTCATTTATTTCCCCGTCAGCTTCAACAATACAGTATATTTAAAATATTCACCATCATCCACAGCCGTCATCTAGTGTGATTGGTGCGCCCGCGCCATCGGATATGGACAAAAAAAAAACACATAAGTGATATTAGCTCCTTCGAGCTCATGAAGGAGCTTTAAGAAATCTCCAAAGCTCGAGAGGAAAGGGATAAGGCAACCCAAGAAGAAAACATACGGGTACAACTATCTTTGGCAGAGTCCTTGAAAAGTCTCACATATTACATACATATTTTGATTCTGTTGTTGAATCTTGTCGTCCTACACAATCTATGCGGAAAATTAAATATTTGGTTTGGTTTCCAAAACAAATGGAGACAGTCTAGATCTGGCAAGAAATACCTAAGTACGTCCGAACGAGTCCGTAAACCTCGACAGTAACTGGTGGACTGGACACTATTATCTCTTCTTCTTCTTATATATAAAGAACAATCCAAATTATGTTTGTGTGCTATCTTCTTTTTATCGGCTTGATCGATTTGAATAAAATTTTCAGGAGATCTTAAGACATATTTGGAAAGTGCATATAAGAAATCTGTTTACTGTCCGTTGTCTTGAACCGGAGTTATGACAAAAAATGCACTCACATGTTTGTTATCGGTTTATTAGGATAAATGATAGGGGTATTCACGATAAGGTGCAACTGGCCTAGTACCATTGTAAAAAGACAAAAGTGCAACTTTATTTTGTACCACAACAACAACTTACAGCAGCTGTTATTTTCTGTCCGAAATGGTTGTGTTCAAACTGATTTTGTATTTTTAATCCAGAGTTGCAATAGAATAGAAAAGGTGCGTTCACGATTTATAGAAAAAAATAAAATTTCGCAATTTTACACCTTTTTGTTGCATCGGATCGTGAATACCCCTAATATGTTTTGTTTTGTATACACATACCTTTATTTTGGTTTCTCTTTCCCTGCAAACATTTTAATTCAGAAATGAACGATAATTAATTCATAAAAGTGAAGAAACCGGGCGAAAAAGAATTCACTTTTGATGCAATTTGAATCCTTTTACCTGGGCTCTTAGACACTGATTTGAATCATTGTAATGATTCATTTATGACCTGAAAATTCGTCATTTAAATGAACGTATATAAGGGCTCCATATATTCATTGAAATGGTTAATGCCTGAATCTTTTCTAAATCATAAAAATAATTCCAATAAAATTCAAAGTTGGGGATTTCTTAGTATATACTCGTAACTTATCTTTAATTAATCGTATAGGAATCATTTTTGCGATTCAGAAAAGGTTCAGGAATTAATCATTTAAGGGAATGTATGGAACCCTTATATACGTTCATTTAATTGCAGAATTTTCAGATCATAAATGAATCATTAAAATGATTCAAATCGGTGTCTAAGAGCCCAGGTAAAAGGATTCAAATTACATCATAAGTGAGTTCATTATTTCTGATTAATTTATGATTGAATATTTCATCGGTGAGCCTCTGCAACATTTTTTGATTTGGCTCTTGTTTGGCTTTAATAGCTTCCAGGACTTCTTAATTGTTACACGATGCTATAATAAAAGAAATGATTTTTATGTTTCTAAGAAAATTTAACACCATTTTTTACATACATTTATGTTTTATCATTTGCTTTTATAAATATATATTTTTTTTAAGTAAGTAGGTACCCATTTTCTATTAAAACACAAGCTGGTTATATACCTATCTAAACCGATTTTTCGAAAAACTTTTCCGAACTGATAATCGACTATGCAAACGAAACTTTTGTCATTACAATGACCCGTCATCATCACCCCTTTGTAAAAAGAAAAATAAAAGGACGAACGAAAAAGGATCTCCATATGAAGGATCCAACAACAAAATGAGTGTTGTTTTTTTTTGACACATAATACATATTTCTTTGTGTCTCTCTGGTAAGAATTTGTAGGATCTTTGTATATATTCATAATTCATTAAAAAAAACTGGAGGTTTCCTGAATATTATTCTTCATTTTTGGTGATTAGATTTTGAACCTTCAGATAAATGTTTGCTGGGTTGTTACCGCGTGTAAGACTACAACTACAGGATTTGATTCCCATTAAATGGATTTTGATTTTTTATTTTGTCGGTTGTCTAGAATGTTCCATTGATATTTGGACGACTTAAAGGTGAAAAATTCGTTGTGAAGCTTGGAAAATGTCGGCCAATTGTGAAATTCATTGTGGTAGAAGACATTTTGCGTGCATTTTGGGTTGAGAAGTTTATGAAATATATATATTAGATGACGCTATTCTGGATCAATGCCCCAACATGATAGATTGCGTTATACATGGACTTAGGCTGTGTGCCTTTTTCACATTATAATTTTCTATTCAGAAAATGTGCTATTTTTCTTGCTGCAATTGATTCGATATTTTGCGTATTATTACAATTATTCCGATCTAACCTTGGTCGATGTTCACGTCTTGCAATAATTAATCAGAATGTCCGTGACAATTAAACGCAAGAGGTAGATACGTGCAGAAGAAATAAATGGAGACGTGAATATATGGCACAGCTTCAAACTGCACAATTCGACAAAAAGTTATTAAAGGAAGAAAAGTTGTAAATGTAGACTTATATCGCGCTGCTTTAGAATACGATTCCGCAATCGGATTTATTTTCTCGATGCTCCCGGTGGGACATGCAAGACATTCGTCATTTAATTGATTCTAGTAACAATTCGGCCAAGATTTCTTTCATTGCCTGTTGCATCCTATGGCATCTATGGCATTGATACCACACCGTTTGAAGGCGGTCGAACTGCACATTCCGCTTTGAAATTGGCGATGAATTTTTTCACGGTTGATAAACGAAGTTGATGCGAGAATGCAAAATCATAATTTGGGATGAATGCACGATGGCGCATAAACGAGCTTTGGATACATTTGACCTAACAATGAAAGATTTACAAGTTGATTCGAGATGATTTATTGGGGATATGATATTGCCCAGCGGAGATTTTCGTCAAACGCTTCCCGTCATCCTGAAATCTACTGCTGCCGATGAACATACATTAAGTATGCTAAAAACCGTCGTCTTTGTGCCGAAATGTCAATAAGTTGAAATCGACCACAAGTATGAGTGGCATTGCAGGACAACCCATCTGCTGCTGAATACTCAAGCCAAATTTCTGTTGATGTTGATATCATTCCCGACAAATTTTTTTTTAACAACGTCGAAGGCGAAACTCATCACCAAAGTAAAGTGTTAACTGGCATTCCAAAAAATTATAAAACACTCGATTGGATTTGTGAACGGGCAATACTAGCAGCGAAGAAAAAGAACGTCGTCGATAGCTTGATAAACGTTTTTTGTGGTTTGTTTTTGCGTCGGAAAACAAATCGAAAAACATTTCTGATTATATCACTCTCTCCCTATTTTTATTCCATTCAAATAAATCACATTGGAATTCGAAATATCTTTTTTATTATAGCTCTTCAGTTGATTTGAAGGCGTTAAATTGGGGCGAGACGAAGGTCGCTTGGTCCGCTAGCTTTCTATATTTTCCAGGATGATTTTTTTTAATGTTTCACTACAAGGTTCTTACAAAATTATTTTGATTTTAAAAGAGTGTACTTAGGTACAGAGATTAAAAAAATGATATTGAATATACATACTTTAAATCAAATGTGTGTGATTTCAAAATATCATAATAGAACACGTTAAAATTTCACATTCTTATAGTGCGGCAGCAAGATATTTTTATATTATGTTTACATTATATGCCCAAAATTAGGATCTAGGGCATGAAACTGGATATTTCGCTAGGAATTTGTTTATTAAATTAGCTATAAAATAGTGAAAGACATATGATGTAGTACGTACGCTTTTTTCTGTCAAACTCAACTTGCATTTTCCATAGTGGATGTTCTGTGGTGTGGAGTGGTCTTGCCTGTGTTGAAGAACGATGGGAGCGATATAATCCGGGCCAGCGGAAATCTGTGCATTTTTATAGACATATTCTACATTTTGGTCCAACATTTTTACTTGTGATATATACATAATGTAGATATTTTATGGCAAGTTATTGATTCGTAAAAAAAACTCGAGATTTTGATCAAACTTGACATTACGATGGTTGCGAAGACGAAAACTATGGGTCCGGCAATTCTGTCTGTCTTCGGGTCTACAACATAAGCGGATAGATGTATTTGCTTTAAACACGGTGCCAAAGAGAAAAATATTATTTTTCTCAAAAACGCCTCCACCGATTTTTAGAAAAAAAAATAACAAAATTTTTATTTCTGGTATATCTAGTAGAACCATTTTGTCGAATTTCGATTTTCTGACAAACAGTTCATTTGATTTTTTTTTTCAATTTTTTTACCTCCCATACCAATGTTAAAAAATCATTAAGAAACAAATTTATTTCTCAAAAACGGTTCCAAGAATTTTGATTAAAAATTTATGTTCAAATTAGCTCAGTCCACTTTCAAGTACACTTTTACGATCTACTTATTAATGGTACTTCCCATCCAAAGTAACATTTTTCCTCTCATTACATTCTCCAATAACTTAATGAGCTAATTCAAGGGAGCCAGAAGAATTCTTCTAGATTATTATAATACTGCTAAAAGCGTTAAGTGTCCTGTTAAGTTAAGTGAGAGCCTCTCTATACTCCCTAACAGAGTTGTATTCTTCTTATGGGATGACAGATATAGAATAATGGAAGAAAGGCCTCTTATATGACTCTAATAAAGTTCGGCTAAATCTTGTTGTAAGAAAGAGTTTCTTGCAATGGGGGTTGCTAAAAGAGAATAGAGAAAATGAGAAGTGAAAAGAGAATAAACCTTGAGAAAATTATATCTTTCTCTTTAATGTTTTTTTGAAAGAAGCAAACTCTTTTAAAGTTTTTGCGTGTATATGTCATGGCAAAAACTGATGGGCTTAATATGTATTTGGGACAGTATTTATCTTGTAAGTCAACTATTCATTATTTTATTTATAATGCCGATACAATATTTTATTTTATTGTTTGTTCGTATATGGAAGCTAATAATGATTGCGGTTGAAATTGTAACTACTACTTCTTAGATTTTACCTCGAAATAAAAACAAAGCGCCCTCAAAATAATGCATATTTACATTATTTAATTTCAATCAATTAATGTTTGAAATTATAGTAGATGATATGCCATCCTAAATGCATAAAAATTAACTTGTGAGTCAAATTAAATCTGAAAAGCAATCCATGTGACACACTAAGAGCCTTAATTCTGCATTTACCCAAATGACAAAATGTAATTGTTGGTAGATATTTTTATGTAACAAAACAGAAATACCCAAGTAACATTTTTCATCTCACAAAAGGTTTCAATAGAGAAACGTCGAAAAGTTAAAGTAATACCCTGATTGTTAAATATTTGGTATCGAGATCAGAGAGAATCTTTTACAGTTAATGCTATTGTTTTGCCATTTGTGTTTGTGAAATTTATAATGCACATAAATTTTTAAAAAAAGGGTTTTTAAAATAAATAATTTTTAGAATTAATTACAATATATCCACGTTTTGTATGTGTGGTAACCCTCAAAATACTCAGAGAATATTTTCTGCGTACTTAAATATGGCTGCAGTTGAGAATGAGGGAATCCTTTAATAATTACAATAAGACCATTATAAGAGTTTGGTTTCCTCTACTCTTACTCACTCTCACTCTCATTTACTAAGTTTATGTTAATTCTTCTTATGGGAATATTCATTATATTATGGGATTATTTAAGAAAAAGCGAGCGAGCTAACAATTTACATATATAGTGACCTATTAATCATTGACGTAGTGAGGGGAGGGGGCCTCAGCTACAAAAGTAAAACTTGAATTTGTTTTTATCATAGCACGACACTAGGAGAACGCCAATTTGTTACAGTTGTTTGCCATAAAAAGTGAAAAATATTCGTCAAGCTTTGCTACATTTCCTTAAAAATATTGAGGTATAGATACCAATCATAAATTTTTTTGTAAATTTGATTCACAAAATTATAAAAAAAAGTTTCTTTTTTGATGACACGTTTTAGTCGACGGCGACGATCAATCTTCTACTAAAATCCACAGCCTTTTGAAAACAAATGTTGGATGCTTCGCTATTTGATATGTGTTAATTTTTGGTCGCGAAACACTTGCATTTTCAAATATTTGACAATTCACATCCATTTAATAATCTCGACTACGTCCCTGACTTGGCATGCGACGATTAAGTATGTGATTCCATGTGCCAATTCGAAAATGCAACTCTTATTAGAATCCTGTAATAAAATGTTGTATACCTTAGATTCTATAAGGTTCGCTATAGAATTTTAAAAAAGCTTAGACTCCGATAAGTCAGTTGTTATGGAATTGAAGGTATATATGCTTTTAAATTTCATACCAAGATTTTTCTAAAACTCTAAGTTCTAGGAGCCTTATTAAAGGAGGCAAATTAGTTATAAGTATAAGATTTAAATTATTTGAAAATTGTAGAGAACTAAGTTCTTATAAAAAAAAAAAACGTTAAGAGAATAATTTAAGTTTCGTAACAAGAAATTAACTCTAAGGATAGTAATGAGACCTAAAAGAGGCTAACAAGTTTGTTTTTCAGAACTTGGGAGCTTAACCCTGGAGAGTATGTTAGTTAGGATAGAACCAATTATCATATTTTCGACTTTCTCACTATTGGATGAACTGATTTAAATTATTTTTTTTTAATGTTAAAAAAACGGTTTTTCGATTTTTAAAAAAATAAATAATAGTTTTTGAAAAATCCAAATCCAAAAATCGTTCACTGAATTTTTTGAAATTAAAATTTTCAATTTATATTAATAATTACTTCAAAATGGCGTTTCTATTTTTTTAATGTTTTTAAAATTTTATCCTACTAATATTATAAATGTGAAAGTTTGGATGGATGGATGAATGGATTTATGGATGTTTGTTGCTTAATAACTCCGGAACGGCTGAACGGTTCTGGATGAAATTTGGTACTGAGATATATTATTGTCATGAATAGTACACAGGCTACTTTTTATCCCGGAAAAAATGTATGGTTCCCGTGTGATAGGTTTGTTTAAATTTTTCATAGAGCTCATTCTACAAATAGCCAACATAGCTTTTATTTACAAGGCACCCAAAAGCACACGGATTTACATGAACTTTGATTGGTAGATGAATGGGGTACTGGATTATCACATTGGTCATTTTTATCCCGAAAAAACTAACGGTTCCTATGGGAAAAGCTTAAATGTGAAAAAAATGTATACTCGGGTGTTTGTTCCGCTTTTACGCCTCAACGACTGAACGGTTTTTAATTAAATTTTGTAGGTTGATAGATGTCATTAGATTCCCGTGGGATAGAAAGTCCGTATAGCATCGCACGGACATTTGCTATTAAAAATGGTGTGCAAAAATGTATTGTAATTCATCAATTGCGAACGAATGGGCTGAGTTTGCTCGAACTCTTTTTTAGTTGTTCGTAATATCCAGGAGAAGGTTTTTACGAAAGAAAATTTTGCGAAAACCCTCCAGAAAAGTCGGGAAATTTTAAAAATCGAAAATTGATTTTTTGTATGGAATTGTGTATACATGTAATTCTACTAATCCTACTAATGTTATAAATGTAAAAGTTTCGATGGATGGATGTTTTTGGCGCAATAACGCCAGAACGGCTGAACCGATCTGGATAAAATATGACGCAGAGATAGTTTATAGTCTGAAATAACACACAGCATTCTTTTTATCCCGGTAAATGTATGGTTCCCGTGGGATAGATTTGTTTTAATTTTTTATAGGACACATAATAACATGTACCTATCTGCTCATTCTAGAAATAGCCAACATATCTTTCGTTCTCAAAAAGCCAAGAAGCATGGACACATATACACATGCAGACACACACTTGCGCAAACACACATTCCCAAAAACACACTCGATTATCACATACGTTATTTTTATACCGAAAAATGGAAACAAACGGTTCCTATGGGGGAGGCTTAAATATGAACAAAATATATACTTATGCGTATTTGTTCCGCATTCATACTTCATCCATTGAATGGATTTTAATTAAATTTGGGAAGCAGCTGGAAGATTAGCCATGATTTATTTTTCCCAACTTTATTTTTGTAGTTCTCACTTCTTGAATCCAATATAAAATCTTCGCTTTGTTCGCGAACATGACTATACAAGACGAACATCGAAGTCGACGAACATGACAAAATCTAAATTTTTGGCCAACAGCAAGCGGCTCGCGAACCAGCCCATACACAAGAAGAGCACAGCGAGTGCGAGCATGCTACATTCAACGACTGAACGGTTTTGAATGAAATTTTGTAGGTGGATAGATTATTTCATTAGATTCCCGTGGGTACGTAGCATCGCAAGGGTATCTGCTAGTAAATAATAAAATAATTTTTCAAAGACTCTCCAACGATTTTTGAATTTTTGTTTAAATATATATTTATTTATTAAACAAAGTATAACCTACTGGATACAAGCGAAAGTTCGTAAGATCCAACCGTGCATTTTATTTTTACATATTTTATTATTAATTGTACCTAACTGCCAGAGAAATAATTTTTTTTTTAAACATAGTGTTGTTAAATTTATATTATTAAATACTTCAAATTGGCATACATTTTTTGAAATTAAATTGTAATTTAAATATGCACATATGTATTTATAGGTTATGTTAGAAATAACAATATATATTTTAAAGATGTTGTCAGGCCAGATGACCGGATGTTCATTTGATAAAAATTTTATTCCTATATAAATTTAACTGCAATAAACTCATACACAAACAAGGAGAATTACTTCATTCCATATTGAACAAAGAAAGATAAGAATATGCTACATACGTTAATATCAACTAAAAAGGGTATTCAAAACATTGTTACTATTAATAGGATGCGCGCTGTGCTCTGAAAACATTTTTAAAAATTAATTTTTTGAATTTTTCGCAATTAAATAATATATATACATATATATATTATTATAAACTAAAAAATCTTTCTGTTTCTGATTAGAATATTATGCATATATTGCTCGAACATACGTGCGATCCATCAACGACATTCTTTACTATTGGTATCATATGATAAAGTCTGTTGTTAAATATTAAAAAAAAGTTAGCCACACAAATGTCTTCAGAGCTGTGTACGTCCATACATAAAATTATTCCTAAAAGCTTATTCACATTCTTAAACGTTCATTTGTTTTTACTTTCTCTTATTAACAATATTTTCTTAATTCTATATACGTCTGTATGTCGTCCCACCCTTTTCTATAAGCAATCCCATCATCCTACAGTCGAGACTCGATATCTACGAATTACTAAAACACCATTTTGACAGAAAATAAGGATGTGTCTTGAATTTAAATTACACAAAACAAGCAAAGTAACATCGATAACGACAAGACATTTGATTCATGCAACTTGTGCTCCCTTCCATTTGCAGATAATTCTTTTGACACTATGACTATAGTACAATACCCAAGCATTCATATACATATAAATCCTTTACATTTCGGAAACGAATCTGAAAACCCTACTAGGACATCACGAACTTTTTCAAAAAAAATTGAAGAAAAGATGTGAATTGCCGTAAAATCCTTCTATTACTATAGAATCACTTGACTGCCAATAGGTTCTAGCAACTACCACTCTGCACGTACCATTACAGCGACAAAATATCCTAGACTACGACTACGTCAATGACAGCACGCTTCGGCCTCCAGTGCGAAACCGGAGAGGGAAGCAGAATTTCTCACAGCAAAATCCCAACGAAACAATCTCCTTCGCAATTTGAATTCAATCATAGATTTTGAAACACTGAATTTATTCTGATATGGATTTGCGAAGTGACACTTCCAACACAAAAAAAAATATTATAATAAGACCGAAACATTAAGATATTTAATATCTTACGCACTTGCTCATATTAATATTAAAATATTTCCTGAGTTATCTGCTTAAAAGCAAGCTGCAAGCATCATATATTTGTATAACCCTAAAACTAATTGAACACAGAGCGACCGCTGGGAAAAAGATTTATGATAAATTTTGCTTATGTTTTCGGAAGAAAAATATATTGCTTAATAAATAAAACAATACGACATTTCTGTTTTGCGTCTTCACGTGAATAATGAATATTTTATTTTTGAAAGTATACGTCAATAAATTGTTAAAGATAAATTTGGCAGCCGCAGCAGCTTTATTGGATTCTAATCAAGCTATCTATACGTCGCCTAGTCGTCAAAGTCGGATGAATGGAATAGTTGATCTACCACGTCTATGTTGGAAGTTACATACAATTTGTCTTTCACCGGAATTTGAGTCAGCATCGCAGTTAGTTTGTTTTTGTTTGCAGAAATGATTGTTCCATATCATCAGCATGAATGCGGCTCTTTCATGATGTTCGTTTATTCTATATACATACTTTTTTACTTACTTAAGGTGGCGCTACAGTCTGGGTGGTCAAGGTGAACAAGCTTCTTCCAGTCAGCCCCATTTATAGCTATCTGTCTCCAGTATTGCACGCCAAGTTGGTTGAGGTCCTCTTCTACTTGCGTGAGTCACCTTTTACGATGTCCACCACCACTATGCTGACCCGCGGGGTTGGATTCAAAGACTTTCCAGGCACAGCATTGATATCCATTCGCTCTAGGTGACCCAGCCATCTCAGTCGTTGGATTTTCACTTTTGTGACTTGGTCGGTGTCGCTGTACTGCCCAGCCCGTACAGTTCGTTTTTGTACCTTCTTCTCTATTTCCCATTAATGCGGACGGGACAAAAAATCAATCGGAGAATTTTACTCTCAAAACAGCCTTACGCGTTCTCATCCACCATTACCAGTGACCATGTCTCTGTCTCTGTACCATATGATATGATGATAAGCGTCTTATGAATAGACAGTTTAGTTGTTCGAGATATGGCTCTGTTTTTCAATTGGCTTCTTAGCTTAAAGAAACAGCGATTGTAAAGAGTAGTTTTTCATTTGATCTCAGTACTGGTATCGTTCGCTGAGTTTTGCGGATCCTAGGTATACAAATACTCTGACGTGAAGTTCTGTCCAAGACGTCGTTACTCTGTGCCTTTTCTTGTTAACAGCATATACTTACTTTTGCTTCCATTCACCGACCTATTAACCCATCTCCTTGGCTTCCTTCTCAATACTCACTGTCGTCGGTAGTGGACTTATTCTATACTAGCAGTTACCCGTGCAATGCTACGGACGGGAATCTAATGAAATCATCTATCCACCTACAAAATTTCATTCAAAACCCGTCAGTTGGGGATGTCGTAGCGCCATAGTTGTGTCAACCTCGTGGTTGCAGGTTCGATATCTGCCGTTGTCTATGTCTGCTTATATTCGATTAAAAACCAATTCTAAAAACTGTCATAAAATAAGTTGCTGCTTTGCTCATTATATGCTGTTTAGGCATAACACTAACAACATGCGATTGAGTAAGCTAGCATAACCATAAAATATGACAACGAAATAAATAAAATAATGCGAATTATAAGGACATACATAAATAAGACACGGTAATTCTCTCCGCATTAGTTCAGCCGCCATCCCTGGGGATAAATCTGAGACATCAACCAGCTATAGTCTCAGAACTTCGCGCCACACATCTTTCCTATCCTTCTTTCTCTTCTTCCCCGATTGCCTGCGCTGTGTTAAGGAAAACATATAAAGGGTATTCATAATCCCTTGAGTGCGTGCAAAGTTATAAAAAAAAAATCAGTCGTTGAATGTAGGCACAAACGACGAACATGCTCGCCTAGCATGCTCGCATTCGCTGTGCTCTTCTTGTATGTGTGCTGGTTCGCGAGCCGCTTGCTGTTGGCCAAAAATTAAGATTTTGTTGTGGTCGTTGGCTTCGATGTTCGTCGTGTTTGGTCATGTTCGCGAACAAAGCGAAGATTTAATATTGGATTCAAAAAGTAAGAACTACAAAAATAAATTTGAGCAAAATAAATCATGGCTAATCTTCCAGCTGCTTACCAAATTTCATTAAAATCCATTCAATGGTTGAGGCATGAATGCGGAACAAACAACCAAGTTTATTTTGTTCATATATAAGCCTCTCCCATATAGGCATAGGAACTGCTTGGTTCCATTTTTCGGGAAAAAATGACCTATATGATAATCGAATATGTGTGTGTCCATGTGCCAAATTTTATATAGATCCATTCAGACGTTCTGGCGTTATTGAGCAAAAAACATCCATCCATCCGTCCAAACTTTTACGTTTATAATATTAGTAAGATAGTAAGATAATCCTTCGTAAAACTACTAGGGTATTCATTCCTCCTATGATATCCTCTTGTTTCCTTGATCAGTAGAATTCTTACTTCTGAGACGGCAGTGTTACATCCTCCCTAATTCTGCTCCTAGAGACCGAGTGGTATATCATAGATATCTTGCTTAGGCTTATGCACTTGCCAGTAGTCATCCTTATCACAGATATTGTTGTGGGGGATTTTCCTGTGTGTTGTATCATTTAAAATACATTCCTAACAATATTGCTGACTTTCAATAATGAATGAGCAAAGTCACCTCAATATCCTGGAATTGGAGAGCAATGCTCTCTGCAGGTTCTGTAAGGTACACACGAGGAGACACAGGACCACATACTAGAGAGCTATGAAGCCGTCATTCAGCAGAGATACAAATTTCTGGGACATCACCTAATAAATGAAAATTAACTACCCTTTATTTAAATACCACAAATACTAAAGTTTCTCAAAGGAATTAACTTGGAGGACGTACTGTTAAATGGGAAATCCCATCCAGTTCTGTAGGGGAGACAATCGGTCTTAAGGTATAAGTGCATCAATACCCCAAATTCATTCATTCATTTATTCAATAATGAATTATATAATAGTATGAGAAATCTTAAAAGTATAAAGTGTCTCTCGAGCGCAAAGCACCTTTATATGTTTTGCGATTGCATCAATCCGACGTCCGTAGTATTTCCTTATTTTGGAGACAATCGGTCTTAAGGTCTCAGTGCATCAATACCCCAAATTCATTCATTCATTTATTCAATAATGAATTATATAATGGTATGAGAAATCTTAAAATTATAAAGTGTCTCTCGATCGCAAGGCACCTTTATATGTTTTGCGATTGCATCAATCCGACGTCCGTAAGTATTTCCTTATTTTGGCTTTATTAGCTCGAGTAAATGTTTTTATATTGTGTTCTATAATAAGGCATTTGTTCACACAATTGAAATTGACTTCTTGCCTAAGTAGGCTCCAACAAAAAGCCGACATCTAAAAAGAAAAAAATTGTATGGCTCAAAGAGCTTACTTATATACAGGACATCGCTTCACTCTTTTATCTCCTTGAGGTATTGCACTAAATATTGCCTCTTATTTCTGTTCAATAGCTTCCTCACCTCCCTTCTCCATGATACTTTTGCTGAAAGCTCAAAACATTTTCGCGTGTTCATCTTCTCTCATAATTATATTAATAAATATTTAAAACAAATAGTAACGAAATATTTTTCTTATCTCGAATCCAATGTATGTCCCTTAAGAATCAAGTTCAAACGATAGAGAATAGAAATCACTATACTCAACTCATCGTGCATCAGTCGCTTGCCGAAACGTAGCTGTTTAGAATGTTTGATGATGGTTCGATGGCTGCAAGGGCAATGAAGAACCAGAAACAAGTCGTCGACAGCGATTGCGATGCGACTATACGAATACGACTACAAGACCATCGAAACAATATCGACGACATTTTTGCGAACGTTAACAACGGTGATGATGGTAATTTGATTTCAATACATGATTCATCGCTTTTTCGGTATTAAATTAGAACCCCCCAGGGCGGGTATGTGTGATTCAATTTTGTTCGGGTGGTATCTTAAGGTACCTACATCTGCTAGAAAACTTCATGTCTGGGTGATGGAAAAGGGCGGCAATTTCTGTAGAATAAATGTTCGATGCTAATTTTTAACCCAAACAAACTTAAAAAAGAACACATTGTTGTCCAGTTTGTTGTCTTACATCGTCAACATACAACACAAACCTGAAGAAGGAGGAATTAAAGTCTTTAACGAATCAACCCTAACAACAAGCACCCCAAAATCTCCAGCCCAACCCTTGGAACAATTTAGCTTCATTTTCCGAACCTATTCAACTGAATATCGTTAAAACCAACATCCCACCCCTTATACCTGCAATCTCACCGATCTAAAATAAAAAGGTGTGAAATCAAAAATTAGGGAAAAAACAAAATAAAAACGTAAAAAATTGGGTTCACCTGGCGATACGCAGGGGGAGTTGATTCGAAGAAAGCAAAGTAAACATATTTGATAGGCAAACCACGTAGCAGAGCTGCCATTATTTTGTTTCTCTTCTTCGACGAAATTATTTGAATTCTCTTCCATTGACAAAAGCTAGGATTTGTCATTTGTCGAATTTAAATTTCAATTTGGCCAAATAATTTCGTTGGGTTTTTTTCTTTTTGTGTGCTGAAGTGAGATTTTAAGGCACATTTGCGATAAATATGCGTGATCGTGATTCGTGAGCTGGAGAATGTATCTATGTATGTGTAAAGTGTGTTATTTGTTTTGAATTTTTTTTTTTGTACTGAAAGGTGTGAGAAGTTTCACCCTTAATTGACAGGTGAAATTTCAACACACAACATACACTAAAAATCAATTTCGTCACCAGGACCGCTATTTCCATAAGAAAAATTGGATATGGGTAAACGTATATAAAAGGTGTGATTTGATATCAACCATCACATGGATTGTAGACAAAATACACATTAAAAACGGTTTTGTGAAATTGCTTAGAGAAAATTGGATGATTCTGAAATTGTTTCTTAAGGATATTTCCGCTTGCTGAAGTTTTGTTGACAAATTACATATCGGCTTACGTGTTTATCCATGTGTGGGCTTTTTGGAATACACACACGTGCTGTTAGGTGTGTTGCGGGTTCCTACAGTCAATAGAAGTGGAGTCTATCGGAACCAAGGATTTATTTTCTGCAGCGAGCATGTATGTATCGGTTTAGTGTATTTTCGTAATTTATATAGACAAAAACTCAGATATGTACATCACTGGAAAGGCTTTTACAGATTATTATGTTGGTATAAAGCTTTTGTTAGCAATTTAATTAATGCACGGGGATTTTGTAAGCTCATATAATGTAAAATATGTACAAATATCTTATCTACATTATTGTTTGGTGTTAAAATTTAACTTAAATGTTACAAATTATTGTACAGTGACTATACTCTCCTATCTAACGGGTACCCTAAGGGTAATCTTATATATTGACAATAAGTATTGACTTAGGGCCCATGTTATACCGATCAGGAAAACGAATCAGGAAAAAAGTTCTAATCCATTATTTATGATGGTCTCACGCATTTTAAAATAGAAATGCTACACTAATCGATGACAAATAACTCAGAAAATTTTGTTTGCAAACAATATTTGCAATAGAACAATTATTTGTTGTTAAGAATGTATTTAATTATTTAACCAATGAAAATTCGTTTTTCGTGCCAGAGCTGATTGCCATTTGAGACAAAGGTTCCAATTTCTCTCATTCCACTGACAGAATTGTGGACGAAAAACTTTTTCGTGTGTGTTTCAATCATGCAAACTTGATGGCAGACTGGTAGTGAGGCTTTCCAACTGACATAGTTTTCCTGTTAACAAATTAGTCTGACAGATGTCGAATGCCAGCCCTATACTTTTGAAACCGCAAAATGGATAACCGTTTATATAGAATAGATTTTATATATAGAATGGTTGTGGTAGGTGTCTGCGTTATGCTTGTAAAAAAAAATAATTCACTCAAAGAAAAAAATTGGTATAGTACAAAAAAACAAACCGCTTCCTTTTTACTTATTTTATGAATTTATATGTACCTACTTCACCTGTTGCTCAACACTGTATCTTAAAGTTTAAGGTTGCCACTACACTATCCATAGACAGACAGACAGACAGACGGAATTGCGGAACCCACTTTTTTGGTGTTCTCTATCATCGTAATGTCAACTTTGAACAAAAGACAAAAATAGCAACACTATAATCTTCTGTCGGAAATGACTGGCTGTATAACTGGGCTCAAGTCTTGGACGAGCCTATCAGAAGGATGGTGTGCGGCGGATGAATTCACCACAGAGAATCAACGGTGCCATCAACAGCACTGAGGACAGAAACCGAGAAGAGTGTTCCCACTAAGGCACTTTTCCCTCTACAAGACGACAGCGGAAGAATTCCCCAGATGGAATCAACGGTGGCGTCTACAGTTCCAGTGAGGCTGAACTACTTAGTGAACACCTTATACGGGCTACTACGACATATTCGGAGCTCAGGCCTATAAGGAGCGGTGAATCCGGCTCCCCGCCCTTGGAGTTAAATTGTAAGGGTCTGGTCCTCCAGGTTGGGGGTCGTGCCGTCGGGGTGACTTCCCGGCCACGTAAAGCAACTTTTAGTTCTGAAGTAACAACAAGCCTCGGATACGGACGGATTTACTGTTGACGAACCCTGCAAACGAAATAAGGACAACGAACTTCGGATTTGTACGTGGAATGTTCTGTCTCTTTATAGACCACGTGCAGCCGAACATTTAGCGGAGGCCCTAGGCTGCTACAAAGCAAACATCACCGCCATCCAAGAAGTGCGATGGGATGGGCCGGGCAAACGAAAATTGAAAGACTGCGATATCTACTATTGTGACTGCTATCGACCACAAGGGCAACGCCTTTTTGGGTGTGGATTCGTCGTTAGAGGAAGACTTAGACAAGAAGTCTTGAGTTTCAACTGTGTGAACGAGCGCCTCACGACAATTCGCATCAAGGCTAAATTCGCCAACATCAGCCTCATATGCGCGCATGCCCCCACAGAGGAGAAAGATGACGACACCAAGGACGAGTTCTACGAGCTCCTGGAAAAGACGTATGAGCAATGCCCTAGTTATGACATTAAGATTGTCTTAGGCGATTTTAATGCCAAACTGGGAAGAGAAAACGTCTTTGGTGGCACAATCGGAAAATATAGCCTGCACGACACCACCTCCGATAACGGACTCAGGCTAATCGACTTTGCTGCGGGGCGAAACGTTGTGGTAGCCAGTACGCAGTTCCCGCATCTCGATATACACAAAGGGACATGGCGAATTCCTGGTCAATCAACCGCCAACCAGATTGACCACATTGCGATCGACGCAAGGCACTCCTCCAGTATCAAGGATGTACGAACGTTCCGAGGAGCAAACGTGGACTCGGACCACTACCTCGTTGTAGCCAAGGTAATGCTAAGGATATCCAGACCAAAAGCAAAACGGGAAAATACTGTGAGAAAATTTGACGTCGGACGGCTACAGTCGCAGGAATTCACAAGGTCCTTTTCCGATCAAGTCTCTCACGCCCTCTTAAATCATCCTTTGCTGCCAACTGCAAGTATCGAAGACCAGTGGAAGAGATGCCAGGAAGCAATCAGAGATACCGCCTCTAACGTGCTTGGCCTCGCACGACTACCACAGCGAAACCCCTGGTTCGATGAAGAATGCCGGCAAGTACACACAGCCAAACAACAGGCATACAAAGCGGCGCTGCATAGAAGAACTAGAGCTGCTCGCGAGCTCTAACAGCAGAAGAGAAGAGAGGAACACAAGCTTCTAAGAAGGAAAAAGAAAGAGCATGAAAAGCGGGTGATCGAGGAAATAGAGGGATGCCATTGCAGGAATGAAATTCGGAAGTTTTACCAAAAAGTAAAAAGAATCTCCCTGGGGTACAAGTCCCGAACCGAAACCTGCAAGGATGATCAAGGGAACATCGTGGTAGAATCGCAGTCGGTGCTGAGGATATGGAAAAATTATTTCTGCAAATTGTATAACGGCGATGGTCGAACCGAATCCCGCTATTGTACAGACTGTACCATTCAACCTGGACGACGTAGGCCAACAATACCGTCCACCCGATCTCGACGAAGTAAAGATAGCTATATCTAAACTTAAGTCCAACAAAGCTGCTGGAGCTGATGGTCTTGCGGCCGAGTTGTTCAAAGCGGCTGGCGATGAACTGGTAAGGAGTATGCACCAGCTCATCTGCAAAATATGGTCGGAGGAAAGCATGCCCGATGAATGGAACCTCAGCATTGTTTGCCCGATCCTCAAGAAAGGCGATCCTTTGGCCTGCACCAACTACAGAGGCATCAGTCTTCTTAATACCGCCTACAAGATCTTCTCTGCCGTACTTTGTGAGCGCCTAAAGCCTTTCGTCAACAACCTGATAGGTCCTTATCAGTGTGGCTTTAGGCCAGGGAAGTCCACTATCGACCAAATATTCTCACTACGGCAGATCTTGGAAAAATCCCAGGAATTTCAAATCGATACTCACCACCTTTTTATCGATTTCAAGGCCGCGTATGACAGCATCTACAGAGATGAGCTATATAGAGCCATGTCTAGTTTTGGCATCCCTACCAAACTCGTTCGTTTATGCAGGATGACGATGGAGAATGCACGCTGCTCCGTCAAGATCGGCAAAGACCTCACAGACACCTATGATGTCAAAAAAGGTTTTAGACAGGGCGACGTGCTGTCATGCGACTTCTTTAACATCATTCTTGAAAGAATAGTGCAAAACTCTCACGTCAACACTAGAGGCACAATCTTTCAAAAGTCCGTCCAATTACTCGCTTACGCTGACGACATTGACATAATCGGACGAACAAAGCGTGATGTCAATGGTGCTTTCGTGAGTATTGAGAAGGAAGCCAAGAAGATGGGTTTAACAGTGAACGGGAGCAAAACAAAATATATGCTGTCAACAAGAAAGGACACCCAGCACCGGCGTCTCGGACAGAACGTCACTATAGACAGCTATAATTTTGAAGTGGTCAGAGACTTTGTATACCTAGGATCCGCTATAAACTCAGCGAATGATACCAGTGCTGAGATCAAACGCAGAATTACTCTTGCCAACCGCTGTTTCTTTTGAATAAGAAGGCAATTGAGAAGCAAAGCCCTCTCTCGAGCAACTAAGCTGTCCATATATAAAACGCTCATCATCCCAGTCCTGATGTGTGGTGCAGAGACATGGACAATGTTAACGGTGGATCAGAACGCGTTAGGTTGTTTCGAGAGGAAAATTCTCCGGGTGATTTTTGGTCCCGTCTGCATAGATGGGGAATGGAGAAGACGATACAACAACGAACTATACGGGCTGTACAGCGATAACGACCTAGTCACAAAATTGAAAAGCCAACGACTGAGATGGATGGGTCACCTAGAGCGAATGGACACCAATGCTCAGGCCCGGAAAGTCTTCGAATCCTGCCCCGTGGGACAGCGCAGTAGAGGTGGACAGCGTAAAAGGTGGCGCACGCAAGTGGAAGAGGATCTCAACGAACTTGGAGTGCGAAACTGGAGACAGATAGCTGGAAACCGAGCCGACTGGAAGAAGCTTGTTGGTTGAGGCCCTGGTCCACCCCGGACTGTAGCGCCACCTTAAGTAAGTAAGTAAGTAAGTAAGTAATGTCAACTTTGATTAAAATCTCGAGTTCATTTTTTTTTTCTCAAAATGCAAAACTGTAGGTGTATCGCAAGTAAAAAACATCGAATGGCATAGGTATATTCCTTTTTTATCTGCACATCCCGCCCTGCAAAAAAACCTGCGCCTATTTGAAATAGCCCATTACAATATATGACTGTCAATGATATTCGGTCAATTATAACAACATATTTTCTTTCCCTCCCGTCAAAACGTATGTATAGCATGTACCCAACTTAACCGATTCTTATATGATTCAAAATATCGAATGTTTTTGGGGCTCCGTGCAAATAAATATTCCATCCAAATCTAGGGGGAAAGATGTGAAGAAATCGCCTAAATGCACATCCGACAACAACACCCAGAGAAATATTTTGACAAAGAAAACCATGCTATCCATAAATCCATCTCCTGTTCTTTAAAATATAAATTTCTGAAAAAAATGAAAACCAATCAATATTTTCTAAATTAATACTGCAACTTGCCACTAATGCGGATAGCATCCTTGCTTATTTTAAACAATGTATTCCTAGAAGAATTACAAGCATTAATACTCGTTAGAATTTCCAATGCAACCGCATGCTCCATATTGAAAAATCCAAACTCTAATTCCAGTTCCATCAAGGATTTCTACTTACAGCAATAAACGGAGCAAATAGATGAAGCACAGTAACCTAGTTTCGAAATCATATTGCTTTTCAATTTTGTGTAGGTATATTACAGGATATATTTGTGTACTCAATGTTCTCCTCATGAACGAATAACACTATCGATTTCACAATCTCAACCCAGAGAAATATGTATTTTGAAAGGACATCAGGTATCATCTATAAGTACACCGAAACCTTCTCTGCACCCAAGGGCTTTCCAATTCATTCGCAGAGGCGAATATTGTTAGTACACAATCTACAGTGCAAATGTACATATAGCTATGTCGTTGGGTAGGGATATAAGATCCTTAGACATCGAACTTTCTGCACCCAAAAATATTGAAGTGTAAATAAGAAATTTCTGCGAGCAGTAACGATGTGTCGATACACGTAGTCACAGCACGTCCTTCGAAAATATCATTAAAAAATTCAAACTCTTTCCATTTATCTTACCCCTTATTTTGATGAGAATCATTCCAGCACCATATTCAACTGAAATTGAAAATGAAGAAAACAATTCTTAATTTCTATGGTTTCGTAACGTTAACCAGTTCCTATTAACTCTGTTAACCGAATATACACAAACCAAGTCAAAAGGACAAACTATAATAAGACGAAAAATGTTCAGGTATATAAATAAGTGCAGATTGAAAAAAACAAACAACAACAAAAAAAAACACAACAACATCCCTCAACTGCCTCATTCAAGCATTCTGACCAAGAGAGCAACGATATCAAAGTCCTGATAAGAAAAATGAAAAACTACACTCTGAATTGATTATTCCCTAACAGTTTTAAGTCCTATATACTGGAACCATGGAGTCGAGACGCTCAAAAGTACAAATACGGAACCTAAGAAGAATCCTTAGATTCTATTTTTCAACATCATACCAGGTCCCAGGTCCCAGGATCTATAGTAGCAGTACTGTCATCAACTAAGCAACTGACTGCAACGACAATGTTCGTAACTGTTGCAAAATCGGAATGCTCAGCACGTTTGCTCTTAAGCTTTCTAATGAACAACAAAATGTAGATAAGGTTTCATTGGCATGAGAAAAAGGTCGGGTTGTTGTTGATGATGGTGGGGTTTAAAAAAGGTGCAAAAAGCAATTCCCAACAGGGGTGTAATTCTTTGAAATACCCATTTTCTCTTGGTCATTTACTTTCTAAAGCACGAGAAGGCGACAGCAGTTTGATAAACATTTTTCTTACAGCGCAAACACCCTTATTGCTCTGTATGTGTACCTAACCTACCACCTAAAGGAGTTACAACCAGAACCACATCGCTGGTATGTAAGGTGATTCGATGCAACAGATACAAAATACGAGATACTGAACTAAATTCCGAAACCAGGAATGCTGACTCTGCGCTGGTTGGTGCTCGTGTACCATAACTCATACAAAAAAAAAAACATTTTAGATTTTCAAAATTCGGGGGAAGCAGACTAGGGTGGAGTAGAAGACTTGCGTCACTTACATGACGGCAAAAGCCAATGATATTTATTTCTCTGAATTTTGTTGAAATAATTCAATTAAAATATATATAATAATTACCTACTAATATACTGGAATTTCCTGGGCATTTTGAAAATGTTGATAATAACGCACTCATCCTTGGTCGACAGTGAAGCTTACCAAGTGCAGTTTCCCTGTGATCTCTCATTCATCCTAGTTTCGGTTAACAATGAACAACATTTTTTCGGTCAATTAATATAAGGATTTAATTACAGAAACTTGTGGCTTTATTTATGAAGTATTCCTTTCTTATGCCCAATTCAAAAGGTTTTTAAACCTTGTTAAATAAACCCACCAAAATTTAGTCAGTATTAGACTTCATGATATAAGAACTTGGTGTATTTTTAGATCTCACTACTTTTAACGACTAACTTTTTAAATAGAGATTATTGTATAGAAGAACTTAGCTCTTTCTTAACATTATATATGTTAATTTTGAGCTGATCGCACTCTTTTTGCAAAGATTTATATGTAATAATCGTGGAGGATGCGATGATGTTTTTCCTGCAATTATAATCGCATTTCTTAAACAAAGGTGGCCTTCCAATTAATATGCAAAATATTTTATTGTTTCATTGTTGTTGTAGTAAGAGAAAGTAAGATGGATATCCATTCGTTTTAAAACTACAAGATTATTCATCTGCCGAACCCACTACCATCTCTAATTATTATTTTGCAAGTTTTTTCAGCAAAGCATTTTCATCCAACACTGACGAAGTTGATAAAGAATACTTTAGTTACCTGAATGACTGCAATCAAACGTCTTTAAATTAACTATTACTTAATGTCGATGTTTCGTCCGTTATTCAGAACTAGCTTTACCCCTAGCTTTCATTTGACAACTGTCTATTACAAGTGGAATTTTTCTACAATCTGGAAGGATTGTTTTATCATTCCTGTTCATAAAAAAGAACCAAAAAAAGTATATAACCAATTACCGGCCTATAGCAAAACTTTCATGCATACCAAAACTTTTTGAAAGTATAATTTACGATAGAATGTTTTCCATTGTAAGCAGATCGTCTCTGCAAAGCAACATGGGTTTCTTAAGGGAAGTTCTACTAATACCAACCTTATTGAATTTGTATCTTTTTCAATACATGGTTTAGAAAATGGTAAGAAGTTGACTCAATAGCTACTGACTTTAGTTTAGTTTAGCTTATTTTGCCAAAAAAAAAAAAAAATATAGGCAATAAATTAACAATAATATAACAATAATAAAGACAAGAAATTGAATATAAATTCAGTCGAACTTCGATAAGTCGAACTTCGATAACTCTAATGAAATTGGTAGGCAATAGCGCGAAGCCTGAAGTTTACATGTAAATTTTGTTCGTTAACTCGAACTTCTATAACTCTAATGTCTCGATAACTCGAATGTCTCGATAACTCAAAAGATATTATTTGGCGTCACCTTCGATAAGTAGATTTTTTTAGCAAAATTATCAAATTTTATATATTTTTACAAGTTCATTTCATAATGCATTAAAATTAAAAGATATTACAAAAAGCATAATTTAACGAAAGTATTAAGAATGAATAAACAAGTAGCCGTTCTATAATTTAAGGAACATAAAGTTCTAAATTAGTGTTGAACGACACTTCAATAAATTTAAATAAGTAAGAATGAATCTGATGTAGGGTGACATCAGTTACAAGGTTAAAAAAAGAGAAAAAAAGTGTTTAATTGAACATAATGAGAAGAAATCAAAAGTAAATACTAAGTAAATATGAAAAAGCAAACAATAAAAAAGAATGACGAAAAATAGTAAAGTGAAAACATTTTAATAAAAAAAATCCATCTTATGCCACCTTTACATTGAAATCCTGACTATATTGACTCAATATTTGTATGATCAAAAGTAAATAACCAATATTTAATTTGTTTGATGAAAACGTTTTTGTTAAGGATAACACGAATTGAAAAAGGAAGCTTATTAAAATTTGTTGGGGCAGTATACGTGTAAAAGTTAGAAAAATGATTTGTACGTGCTACTGGTATGTTAACAAAAGCCAAGTTGTTTATTCGTAAGTTGTATGTTTGATTATTTCTACTTGGAATATTGCCACTTTGCTTAAAAAATTCTCTAAGTACTTTGAAAATATATAAATGCCTTAATGGTAATATTTGAAGTTTCTTAAATAAAGGCCAACTATGAGTGCGACGATTACAATTAGAGAGAATGCTAACCAAATGTTTCTGAGCAATGAGAACAGGTTCCAGTGTGCTAAAATAAGTCCCACCCCAACTGGTAATGCCATATTGTAACTTAGAGTGTGCAAGACCATAGTAAATACTAGATAGAACTTTTTTCGAACAATAAGGTTTAATTAGGTACATTTTTCTAGCAACTAGACACATGTGTGTTTTTTTGTTTGAAAATGAGCTTAATTGGATTCCTGAATTGGATTCAGGTTGTGGTCTATTAACACCCCTAGATATTTAAAATTTTTAACTGACTCAATTTTAAAACACGTGTTAGAGCATGATTTTCTGCTGTCGAAGTTTTGTAAATTGCAATTGTGAAGCGGTAAGCTGAATTTTTTACAGTCATGCGCATGAAAAAAAAGATTATAATCGCTTAAAATGGTACCGGATATTTTAAAAGTAAGCAATTTGGTTTTTTCACTTATAATTAACTTGTGAGCGACGAACCACATCCTTAATTTTTCTACATCTTCCCCTATCTTAACAACACATTCAAAGTTATTTCAATACATGTAAGTGAAAACTATGTCATCAGCAAACGCAGTTACTAAGCCATTAATTGTTGCTTAAAGATCGAGTTGATGTAGATCAAAAATAAAACCGGGCCAAGTACAGAACCTTGGGGCACACCATTATTTAAAACTCTAGAACTACTGAAAATTTCGTTTACTTTTACCTTTTGTGTTCTATCTTTAAGGTAAGTAGTTAGCCAACTGTACATTGGTCCTCTAAACCCAGCATTAAACAATTTATCAAGCAATATCTGATGATCAACCATATCAAAGACTTTGTATGCATATGTGTGTGTTGAAAGTTGTGATCATATTAAGTGTGAGGAAAATCTGTCATGCCCGGTGTTAGAACAAATATTATTGGGTTGATATATATATGTATGTATTATAATACGAATTCAAAGTCTTATTTTAAAAATTAAAAAAAAAAGACGAAATAAAAAGTGTAAAGAAACTGGCGTAGATATTAACAGTGCAGTGTGAAGTTTTTATTAAAAGTAAGGCTAACGTGGATATGTCGTTAAACGAGCATTCAAAACATTGTTTGAAGATAAAATTTAAATTAAAAACAGAGGTGGAGTTTGGGTCAAGAAAAAAGGATGTGGCTATAAAATATAGCATTCCGGCAAATCTATTCGTCAGTCAAATATAACAGAATATTTTAAATAATCATAACTGTACTTTTTTATTCGCAAATAAATATTACGTTTTCTGTTTTACTTGATAACTCGAAGTATTGATAACTCGTATTATTTGTTTGGCAAGTGATGGTTCGAGTTATCGAAGTTCGACTGTATATACAAACGCTTAAACTATAAATCAACAAAATAAATAAAGTTATATAATAAAAGAAATAATTGTTTTTTTTTTTCATGAAGACTCTTCAACCAACATCTTTAAATTTTAATTCTTAATTGTTCTTAATTCTTTATTGTTTTCCTTGTTAGGCTAGTAATTTTGGCTTAATCATTCGTTAACTATGTAAAAAGGCTATGGGAAAGTGTATCTGAAAAATTTTTTGTCCGCCTAAGACATTTAAATTTACCAAATTGTGGTTGATATGCCTGTCCGCGTCCGGGTAAGGGAGTGTCCGCTTAAGGGATCATAAAATGTATGGAATTTAAATGCAAGATCCACGTTCGGGAGAATTTGACCGCTCATGGGGATTGTCCGCCTAAGGGAGGTGTCCGCAATGGGAGCTTTCACTCTATTACTATTTTGAAATTTTTTTTTTTTAAGTTTGAAAATCCCGCCAATCAACCCAGGAACGTATTCGTGAGGCTTCAACTACGCCATCATAAGGAATTTGAGTTAATTGACAATTGTCAATGTCTCTTATTACGTATCGATCATTCGGGAGAACTTTATGCACTTTGTATGGACCACGGAATCTGGGAATACCTTTTTGTTAGTGCCGGCTGTTGTATCTGTATTTCTTATCATAACAAAATCTCCTTCTGAAAATTGAATACGTGGTTTGTGTGTATTAGCAGTGAAGTCTTAGACTGATGGTATTCAATGTTATCAAAAGCTTTTTGTCGTAAAGTGCTTATATCATGAAAAGAAGACAAATTTCGTTTATTGTTCAAATATTCTGACAAAGTATCAACATCACGACCACGTAGAACACTACACCAAATAATAATTGACAAGGTGTAGCACCAGTTGTGGAGTGAACCGAGGTAAGTCGGTTCTGTTCATATTTATTCGTTTATTAGTTCAACTTTCGATTTCTTTATATTCAAGCTTTCCAAAAGAATCCCACTTCTGAAGTTGTTAGGATGGTTTTTATTATAAAATATTAATTTCTTAAAACAATCTTATTCTCTGTATTTATTATTATTGAATAATTTTTTATTATTTATTTAATGACGAAAAAATTATCAATATTTAACAAAGTAAAAGTAAAATATAAAGTAAAATTGTAACTCAAAATATCACAAAATTTATTAAAACTCTTTGAACACCGATTTAAAGGCTCGTGAGATGCAAAATTTGTGTTAGAAATTACTACATTAAAAAAAAAATTGTGTGTCTTAAAGTTCAAACATTTGGATTAACGGTTACCTTAGAACATAACGGGTGGCCGTGGCGCGATAGTTGTATGCTCGCCTGTCAACCTCGTGGTCGCAGGTTCGATTCCTGCCGTTGTCTATGTCTTCTTATTTTCCATTAATAATAAATTCAAAAAATTGTCATAAAATGAGTTGCTGGTATACTCATTACATGCTGTTCGGGCATAACACTAACAATTGAGTTAAACCAGTAAACCTAATAAATATGACACAAAAATAAATAAAAATAATGCGAATTTAAAGTGACATATAAATCAGATACGGTAGTTTTCTTCCCATTAGTTCAGCCGCCATCCCTGGAGATAAATCTGAGACAACAACCAGTTCGCGCCACACATCTTTCCTATCCTTCTTTCTCTTTTTTCAAATGACGCCCCCGCTGTGTTTAAAATAAAGGGTTATCATAATCCCTTGAGCGCGTGTAAGATTATAAAAAAAATAATAATAATAAGAAATATGATTGGATATCACCTTTATAAAAGTCAAACGCAAATAAAGCCTCAGATAATTCTCTGCGATAATAAAGACTATACAAATTAATTTACTTTAGACGATGAGAATAACTTGGCAAAACAAAGGTGTCAGAGCGCCATTCCAAACCTCTCAAAGCAAACAAACAGAAATTGTTTTTGGACAGACTCAAGCTTTTTAGTATCAACATCATAAAACGGAGACCAAACAACACAAAAATATTCTAACAGAGACCGAACCAGTGAGCAATAGATTGTTTTAGTAATATAAAGGTCTCTGGATTTTCGTTTAATAAACCCTAGCATACACATGCTTTTAGAGTGTACTTTATCAATATGGTACTTAAAAGTAAGTTATCTATCAAGTATAACTCCTAAGTCCTTAATTACGTCCTTTCAAATTAATTTTTGTGCATCAATGGTGTAGTCAATCGTAATAGAGCTTTTTTATATAAAAGGAAGTTCTTAGTAAGGCCTTTGATAAGATATCCCATAATCTTATTTTATTTAAATTCAAAATGCTTGGCTTCCCACAAATTTTCATCTCCTGGATCTCTTCGTATTTGTCAGATCGACAATAAAGAGTTTTATTCAGGCATGGAATTTCAAAAATAATTAATGCAATATCCGGTGTTCCACAAGGTATTTATCTTAGTCCTCTTATTTTCAAACTTATCACCAATGACATTGAAAAAATTATTTATAATTCTAAGCTCCTTATCTATACATGAACATTTTTAAACAAATCGCTTGTTCTAAAGACGCTGTGGGCCAAAAGAATTTCCTTGAGTTGAATATAAGTAAATAGCAGGCTATAAAGTACTCTCGTAAGCGCATTCCAATGTCTAACAAAATTTAGACTATTAATGCTGAACCTATTCCTGTTGCAACATCTATCTCTGATTAAAGATTGTTGTATGACTCTTATTTAAATTTCAACTTTCATATTGACCTTATTATAGTTAAGTAAGGCTAACTCCACTTTAGGATTCGTGAAACGTTGGTCTAAGGAATTCTGTGATCCGTCTGTCACAAAATCTTTCTGCATCGCTTTTGTCAGACCACTACTTGAATACTCATCACAAGTCTGGTGTCCGCATTATCAAGTGCACATTCAACGTATTGAGGCTATCCAGCGCAGGTTTATTCGATTTGCCCTACGTAACCTTGGTTCAGGTTGGGAAGACCAATTTAACCAACCACCCTATGTATCACGCCTGCTGTTATTAAACATGCATCCCTTATTCATTCGCCGTGGCAATGCCGACATTGTTTTTATGCATCAACTTGTAAATGGTAACATTGATTGCCCATCACTTTTTCAAAATATTTCATTTAGTACTAACCCACGTAATTTTTTTTTATAATCTACACACGCTCAAGGGATTAGACTACCCTTTGAATGTTTCAACACAGCGCGGGCGTGAGGTTAAGGAACAGAAAGAGTGATAAAAAAGATTGTTGTCTCAGATTTTATCTCCAGGGATGGCAGCTGAACTAATGCGGAGAAATTTCCGTGGCTTTTTTATCTATGTCCCTTATAATTTGCATTATTTTATTTATTCCTTGTCATATTCATCGGTATACTAGTTTTACTCAATCACATGTTGTTAGTGCTATGTCTAAATACTCGTAGTATGTAATGAGTAAACGAGCAACTCATTTTATGACATTTTATTTTTGAATTGGTTTTTAATGGAAAAATAAGAGGACATAGACTACGGCAGGGATCGAACCTGTTACCATGGGGTTGACAGGCGAACAGACAACTATCGCGCCACTGCCACCCCATAACCGTTTAAAGATCGTTGAGTTCGGTTCCTTTTTGTCAGCTCCCTTTTCATAGTACGTCATATGGGTTAAATGAACCTGTTAGCAGAATGCTACGTAAGGCGAACAATACTCATTGCTTCGACCCTTGTATGTGTAAATATGTTCTTAAAAATTCTTTATTAAGATTGCCATCTTAAACCCATTTTTTCCGTTTCTTCTATATTCTTACTTTATTCCTTCTTACCTTTTTTCCTTAATTTTAATAATTTGTATAATTATATGTATATAATATATATGCTTATTTTCTCAACCCTGATTAAAAAAAAATATACCTTTTTATTTATTTTATGGTATTATATGTACTTTGTGTTAATTATTATATATATATTGATAATATTTCTGGCGTTTTTTTTTTTGTAAATTCATTTTTATTTAATATTAACTTATAACTATCTTAAAGCTAGACAAAAATGTTTAAGACTAGCCAATTATCAATAACTTACAACTAATTTACTGGCCCTTTACGGGCACTCTAAACTAAACAATAACTCTAAGAACTAATGTCTTTCGACCTAAAAACTATTTTAATTAAATCTAATTATTTTATTTTTTAACCAAGGAAACTTATTGACAAAAAACTTGGTATCTTATAATTTTTTTTTTACTTATAAACTAAACCTAAATATAGATTAAAACATATTTGGCGTTCCATTGGCTTAATGTTCTCATTCTCTATCTGGTATAGTAACATATACTGATAACATAGTGAGACCAGAAAATACACTACACCCCTCTTTGGTGGGGAATAATGAAAATGTGGCTGTTTTTGACGTTGGTACTAATGTTGTTGTTGGTGATGCTGTTGCTGGTGTTGCTAAAGTAAATGCACTTGATGTTCCTTTGGCTTACGCTGTTGTTGTTAAGGCTTTTACTGCCGATGTTGCTGTTGATGATGTTGATAACGCTACAACCACAACTGATCTTGCTCCTAAAGTAAACATTGTTCCTCATATTCCTGATATGGCTGAGGTTACTGATGATGGTGTTATGATAATACAAAAAATGATGCTGGTGATTTAGAGTTTGTTGTCCAAGTTCCTTTTACCGATAAAACTATTGTTGAGGCTTATATGAATGTTGATATTCCGATTGTTGATGCTGTTGGTACTAGTACACTTTTCATTTATGCCAATGTTCGCTGCGACTTTTGGAAGTGATAATGCTAATGGTGTTGCAAACTACCTTTCAACTATAAATGATTGCCTTTAATCTCCTGAAAAGAATCATAATGATTGATATCCTGCGGCTCCCTCTGTTACTACCGATTCAAGAGGACGTAATACACAGGGCTTTGCGACAACGTCAAGGTAATGCGAAAAATGAAATATTGTCATATCTCGGGTTTCCATCCAGACATTAAATCTGATGACATAATAAATTATATGGTTAATACTCTGATTGAGTTTGTAAATGCATCTGGATTTTCCTGTTTTTTGGTATTAAACAAAATGGCAAAAAACTAAATATATAAATTTAAAATAATGGTTCATATAGAATATTTAAAATAAAACATATAAATATATGACGGTGATGTTTGGACAACTAGTTTCAAAATACGTCCGCTTGTTTGCATGGCAGGGGCTTAAAAATAATACCAATATAGATTGAGATGCTCATTAAAAGTATACTATCACAATTCAAACGGCTTAAGAACAAATGTGTTGTCTGTCGTGTCTTTTTAATAACTCGAATCATACTGAAAACGATGTAATTATTAGTACTAAAATATGGATTTTTGATGGAATTGAATCAACAGAATTGTTGAATTGTAGGTTTTACAATGTTTTCCGAATGGATTTTGTGATCGCGGAAATATATTATTGAAAATTATGGAGGTATTTGCAAGAGTTTGAGTTAGTTTTGAAAAACTAAAGAATTTGGATTTTATACCACAATGTTGAACTAGATATCTCGCTTTCTCATTGGTAGAAGCCATTGATACTGATGATAAATATTCAAGACCAATTACTGTACATCAGGAGTACCCCAAGGCAGCCATCTTGGACCATTGCAATTTATTATCATTATCAACGACATAATATTATCTATCTTCCAATTTTGTTTGTGTATAATATTTGTAGAAGATCTCAAACTCTTTTTGAAAATTAAGTTCATTAACTATTGCTTGACTATTCAACCCGACATCAACTATTCTAACTATTCCTTTGGGCAAAGCCCTCTTGATTTCAAGTTATCTTCCAATTTACATATTGACCACATTGTACCTAAGTAAAATTTTATTTTAGGATTCATTAAAAGGAATTCTAAAGATGTCACTGACCCTCATACACTATTAACATTGTAAATATATATCGTTATTACGTGCGACCCATCCTTGAATATGGTTCTTATCATGAACACAGCATCATGTATTGAAAAAAAAAGCCAGAAAGTAAAATGGGAGAAAATTATATCTAATTTTGACTTTAATATGTGCATTAGCTTACTTCTTACCTATAGTCAGATTCCAAAATAAATTATTAGACAATTATTCATGGCCCTTTGCAAATTATTCGAAAGGTCAACAATATGGCGAACAGTAGTCTCAGATTGTCGATTATGTCGGCAATAATATGGTGTCCTGGATAAATTTACTGCCCAGTCCCATCTTTCTGAAATCAGATTTCTTAAATTGGGTAAAGCTGTTGGAGCGCTGTACACACTAACAAAATTGTAAAATAGTCAACCAAGTCCTATAGCTTTTGTAGCTTTAAATCAAAATCCAATCCACTTATGTTGTACGGATTGGATTAAGATTTACAAAAAATTAATAATTAAATTACAGCATACAAGCCTCGGTATACTTGTCATAAGAGCAATTTATAAGGACATGCTGCTACACTTTACTTCATTTAACATCTTTCTTATTCATAATTCAACGTACGTGGTGCAATTTCTCTGAATAAACTAAACGAACAAGAATCCATGCAAACCAAGATCGAAATAATCTGACTGATGAATGGCGCGAGATGAGTACCTATAGTACCTGTATCTGTTTACATTTACCAAAATCAAATAAGATAAATGCAGTTTATATAGAAATAAACTGCATTTTTCTTATTTCTCCGCGGTTACGGTTAACCGAGTTCAGTAAACAAGGGAGTGAATCAATTTCCATTCTTTGGCTAAAAGAATTTATGATTAAAACAACGTTTGTTCGTTTACTATAATGCTAACCACATATTTTTTTTCAGCAACATAATCTTTAAATGCTTTAAGTGCTTTGCTTTTAGAAATGTTGATTGATGTTGGTCTTAGTTAAAAAAAATATATTGCTAAATAGATATTCAGATATATGTCTATACTTTAATACTAAGGTCACCATCTTAATGAAATTCAATTCAAAACAAATCATTTTTTTCGGTTTCCGTCTAATAAATATAAAAGTTCCAGCCGACCCGGCCGCGTGTTTTTGCGACTCTATTGTATTGCGTACAATTATTAGATACCTATTATATTTTCTTTTTCAGTAAATTGATTGGTAAACATTCTAATTAGTAGCAATCAGTGCTTTGCATTAATAAAGAACTAAAGGATGAACAATATTACTCGTTAATCTGTCTTTCCTTAAAACAAACAAATTTGATGGTTTTCAAATGCGTGAGTATGCAATATACAGCTGACTATGGGATTCATACACGGATTCTCCCAGTCCAAGCCACAAATTATTTATCGTCATCGCGAAAGCCAAAAATATCGGCAATTGTAGCCTATTGAAAGGTATAGTTGATTCTGATGCAATCATCGGTATTCGAGGTAATAGGACGACTTCTCCATTAAACTTTCCTGTCAATATCGTTGCTTCAAGTACGTTTCCGGTAATTCTTCTGATGACTAATGACCATTTTTCAGACAGAGCTTGTGTGGCGCATTCCTGGCATATCCAGAGAATTTAAGAATTCAGTCCGAAAATTGACGATGTCATTGTCATCAATAATAGTTTCAATTTACTTAAAAGTCATCAAATCACATAGCAATAAGAATTTGAAAAGAATACAATTAATGTCTCAAACGTACATTTTGATGCTGGATGAGGACGTTGCTGGTAAGAATATAACTATAACAAATGATTTGTATATTAATTTACTAATATTTCTAAGTATTGAAGACAAAGCGAGGGAAGCATCTTTAATCTTAAGCTAAGAATTGGAGGAATACGGCACCGGATCTTAAACACCAACAACTACAGCAACAACTTCAACCGCGAAGCGGAGTATATCCGTTGAATAATTATTGAATAAAATAAACTTAAAGTTAAAGGCGCAAAATTTTAGTCGATTTAGTAATAAATTAAATTATTTTCAGTATGATACTAGGCTAAAAAGAAGATTTTTCTAATTGTAAACCAGTTTAGTATCGTACTATCTTCTCAGCATTTTACTAAAGTTAAAATCACAAAATGGCCACTTTAGTTTTTAGTATCGTACTAAATCCATATGTCACTTTGACATTTACTGTAACACTTATGCACCCCATCCCATGCCGAACCCAAATTATTTACCTGACCACCGCCTAACCAGTCAACTCACTAGTCATATTGCGTAAATAAGTCCATCAAATCCGCACGACCACTACATAACCGCAATACAGAAAACAACAGAAGCATCGTGGGACCACTACCGGCACCTAATCATGTGACTACAGCGGAGTGCCACTACCAACAACACACGCCAGAACAACTTACGAACTTAACACCACACTTACATTTACGTTTGTCGTCCTCAAAATTCGCACTGCCTTAGGGGAAGAATTATTATAAGTGGATGTAAGAAACGACGACAAGGGAGGAGGAAACTTGTACACTCTGAAGCATACCTTGATCTAGGTTTTGGTGATTGCTGAGGATTAAGATTCCCATTGATCCCCAGTGGCAGCACACTTGGTGGTCAATTCCGTTTAACTTTAATTGGTACATTGTTGTGCCGCTTAAGGCGGACTTTTAGGCAAACAAAGGATTTTCACTTGGGTTAGCTTTGGGCTGGAATTAGATTCCTATAAATCGCCGATTTCCCTACTTTCCCCTTCTGGGTTAGTTTAGAGCAAAGTAATTGTGCCTTGGGTTAGCCTTGGGCTGGAATAAGATTCCAAAAACGTACTTCTCCCAAGTTCGCTTCTTCAAAGTGAACGTCTTGGGGCTGAGCTTACTCCTGTAACTCAAATAAACTAGCTTTGTGATTATATGAAATACCTTGTTAGTTATTTTAAGAAAAAGAAAATTGTACTCGTAATACTCGTATTGTAAATCACCCGCTTTGAATTTAAAGAATGAAATAATTATAACTGGTAACTGGCGAGTTCTTCCTTCTACATCCGAGTTTTACTTTGCTTTCTTCAGAAAAACTCTGGACACGACGAGCTTACCTCAGCATTAGGAAAAAAGCATCACATTACAAACGTCAAAAAGTTATGTTCGCTTTTTTGTACTATCTTAGGCGTGTTTAGTTGTAGTTTATCAAGAAAATAAATTTAGTACGGTGCTAGTTAAAAAGTGTTTAAAATTAGGAAAATATTAGTAAAGTGCTTTAGTATTAGGCCTTAACAAAAGGCTTTTAAAATTTTGCGTCAAAGTGTCTAGATATGTGTAATTTTTTCAGATATTCTGTAATGAAAATATGTTTTATTTGTAATTAGTTGTTTCAAATCGCAATTTTCAAAGTGTTATGAAATTTGGTCCACTATCACTATAACTATTTTGCAGCAAATAACTTACTTACTTACTTAAGGTGGCGCTACAGTCCGGGGTGGACCAGGGCCTCAACCAACAAGCTTCTTCCAGTCGGCTCGGTTTCCAGCTATCTGTCTCCAGTTTCGCACTCCAAGTTGGTTGAGATCCTCTTCCACTTGCGTGCGCCACCTTTTACGCTGTCCACCTCTACTGCGCTGTCCCACGGGGCAGGATTCGAAGACTTTGCAGCAATTAAGAGTACATACAAATTCAAGTTTGAGTGATTATTTCATTGGCGCAGTCATCTTCGATTTACTGGAAATAGCATAATCAGCCTCGCTGCTGATTAGTTCGGCCAATCATTAAATTTCTTCAGTAAATTATTCGATACCATAAATGTACCAATAATTGGTTGTTTCTATGAAAACTGAATTCCTCTTCTAAAATACATTTCTGGTTATTAATATTCTGATACCAAAACCGAATACTGGGTTTCATTCTATTTTTATTAGGCTATATAATAAATAAATAATATTAATAATAAACAATAATAAAGGGTTATCCATTTTGCGGTTTCAAAAGTACGTAAATAAAACACATATAAAATATTTTTTGCTCATGATATTTCTTTTCTATTATAAAGTTTGGACGTTGACATTATGTGTGAAACACTGCATCATTTAAATGACCACCACGCGAATTGTTGCAAGCAATTGAGGTAATTTTCGACCACTTTTTGACACATATTGGGCGGTATCTCAGCCATAACTTGACGAATGTTGGTTTTCAAGTGCTCAAGAATTAAAGGTTTATCTGCATAAACACGGTCTTTCACGTAGTCCCACAAAAAAAAGACCAGCGGTGTCAAATCGCATGATCTTGGTGGCCAGTCGATATCGCCACGATGAGAAATTACGCGGCCAGGAAATGTCTCTTGCAATAAAGGCATATTCGCTCGAGTTGTGTGGCATGTTGCACCATCTCTTTGAAACCACATATTCTCCAAGTCGTGTTCTTCAATAGCAGGCAAAAAAAAGTCAGTTATCATATGACCATGACGCTCCGAATTGACGGTGACAGTCGTTCCATCGTCGTTTTCGACGAAGTAAGGTCCAATCACACCTCCTGACCAAAGAGCGCCCCAGGCAGTGAGTTTTTGTGGATGTAATGGCCTCTCTTCAATTACTTGAGGATTCTCAGAACCGCAAAAATGACAATTTTGTTTATTAACATACCCACCGAGTGAGAGCGGCTTCGTCGCTGAAGAAAATTTTGTTCGAAAAATCGCCGTCCACCGCCTGTTGTTCAAGCACCCATTCGACGTATCTACGGCATTGTGAATGGTCAGCTGGCTTCAGTTGTTGTGTGAGCTGGACTTTATATGTATGTAGGTGTATATCCAAATGCAAAATACGCCATCGTGTGCCGTAAGTCAGTCCTAATTCCTGAGAACGACGAAGAATCGACACATTCGGGTCTTCAGCAACACTTTCACTTACAGCAGCGATATTTTCAGTGGTACGAGCGAAACGATGATACGCAGGCTTTACAATATCTGTAACCAATCCAGTCTCTTCAAATTTCTTCACAATTTTGCCAATTGCTTGCGTAGTTGGACGATTATGTAACCCATATTCTCCTCTTAAAGCACGATATGTGGCTGTGGCAGAATCACCATTTTGGTGGTTGGTTTTAACAATTTTTATGCGTTGTGCGATAGTTAAGCGATCCATGTTCCTAAATGTCAGACTTTCAACTGAAAAAAAGAATTGGTTTAACAACTTAGTTTGACAGATGTCGAATTCCAGCCCTATACTTTTGAAACCGTGAAATGGATAACCCTTTATAATGATTGGTTCACAGCAACGCCGCAGAGTCGTACATATATTTGTTTTGACGTTTCCCTATTTTTGCAAATGGAATATAAAATGAAATGCACGACTGGATAGATAGCACGTGCTTGCTGTTATGTTCGACCACATCGTATGCAAGATATTTCTATTAAGAATCTAAATATATTTTTAAAGTCATTTTTGCTTCATTTTTACTTGCGTAAGCACAAGTTTTGCATTTGGAAAAAAAATCGAACTCGAGATTTTAATCAAACTTGACATTACGATGATAAAGAACACCAAAAAAGTGGGTCCCGCAATTCAGTCTGACAGTCTGTTTGTCTGTTTATTATGCCTGTATGTACAACGCTCTACAGCCTAAACGGCTTAAGCGATTTTCTTCAAACTTGGCATTTAAGTGCTTTAGGTGATTGTCTAATATGGATTTTTTAATTTTTTTTAGGTCCAAAAATAACGGTGCCTGCCATACAATTTTTTCTACCATCTCAATTATATCAAAAACGGCTTTAACGATTTTAATAAAAAAAAAATGCGTGCACTAGTTAAGGTATACCCTACATTTTGGTCAAACATTTTTTTTTAATATTTTGTTATTAATGGTACCTGCCATAAAGCCATTTTTTTATTTTGAAATTTCTCATAAACAGCTTGAAACATTTCGATAAAAGTTTGTACATAGAAGGCTATTCAAATTCTAAATAATCCTGCATACCAAGATTTTCGAAAATTTCTTGTTTGGAAATGAAATCTTTGAAAGTATCATACCACTTCTTTTTTTGAATTATAAAAAATTCTATGTACATATATACAAAATTAATTAACACTCGAACAGAATAGCAGGTGCGTTCCAGTCGTGCATTTTATTATATACAAAATTCCTTAAATTTTTTTCTTAACAAAAAAATTGGTTTAAACATTTAATGATATAAATTTTAAAATGAAATTTCAAAAAAAAAATCATTGAAAAATCCAAGCAAATATTTTTCGAAAAATTGGTATGCAGTACTATTTATAATTCGAAGGATCTCCTATATAAAAATTTTGATCGAAATCCGTTAAGCATATATTAAGTCGAAAAAAAAATGTTGTATAGGAGGTACCGTCAATAACAAAATATGTAAAAAAAATGTATCACCAAAATGTAGACTTTACCTAAAATAGTGCACACACTTTTTTTATCAAAATTGTTTGAGCCGTTTTCGAGATGGTAGACAAAATTGTATTGCAAGTACCGTTATTTTTAAGTGTTAAGTATTACAAGTTATCCTATCTTCGGCACACCAGCAAAATAAACATTAAAAAAAATGGAAATCGGTTAGATAGTTTCGGAGTTCATCGAACACATCAACGTGACACGAGAATTATATATAATAGATTTTGGTTATGCCCCGTGTTAGGTAAGTGTATGGAACTTGTGTGACTTACTGTTGCTGGGTTGAGCTACTCGCTGTATAGAGATATTTAAAGAACTCCGTTGGTACGTGCGAAAACAATTGCTTCCGATTTAAGTTCTTAGTTTGGATAAAATTGTAGGACTCTCCACGGACATGGGATATGTTCAAGAAATATAATGAACTAAACGAATTCAATAATAGAAAAAAATGAAAAATACTTGATCTCAATCACTTTCAGTTAGATCCGAAGGCTCTTGTCATTTTGTATAAATAGGATAATGCGGAACGATTATGACACGCGCGATATACAAAAATTCAATTTCTTTCTTGAAACTGGCTCTTTTGAAAACGGAAAGTTTCAAGAGTTTTATTTGAAGGATATTTCCAGAATGATTCCTTCGGTTGTCTCATTTTCATAGACTTTAAAATAACAAAAGAAAAAGAATTAGCTGTATCCGTATGATTCCACACTTTTATTTTGATAATACATACTCGTACAATTCGTTCGGTGAACCTTACCATGGTTTTTTGGTTCTCAAAAAACCAAGCTAAGGCCATTCATTGTATGTTGCAGAAAAGCAAGTAATCTAATATTAAAATTAAAAATATTTTTACATTTAATTACTCAATGCATTTGCATTGGTCCTATGCACAATCCACATTGCTTCAATTGTTTCTATTTTCCATTTCTGTGTACGAAAATAAATTTCAGTATTCTTTTAAAAATAACAAATTGCATACCAAGGGCAATAATATTTGTTTGGTTATTTGAGCTCAAATAGTATCTTTATTGTATTTAAGATAATTGATTCGAATTAGATACACAGTTGTGATTCAATTTTAGGTTAACTTACTAGCCAAAGTAAATGACAATTTATGAGAAGCATTTTTTATCAAAAAAATAATATAATTTAATTTTAAAAAATTAATAAAATTTAATTTTAAGAAATTAATATTATTTAATTTTACTTTTATTTAAGAAGAAATTGTTTTCTGCACACGTCTATTGTAAGAACAGCCACCTTGGTACGTTATTGACGTCTGAAAAATATAATTAAAAAGGTGACATCTGGCTTAGGTGTTATAGTCATCATATCCCAAATGCCAATATCCCCAAATGCTTAAATCTCTTAATCACAAAGTACTCTTGGAAAAAAAAATCTCTTGACATAGGCACCTGTCTGGCGAGTTTTTTACATGTCCTAAGTGGATATACGGAATAGTGTGAGCGGTTTACAGAGTACACAAAGGAAGCGGGCTAGGCAACTCACTGCTGTCCAAAATAAAGGTTGACATAAAATTATTTAACATTTAATTCAGCACAAAATGATTTATTTTGTATAATTTCTCGATATCTCGATATCGGTAAAAAAAAATTGAGATTTTGGGTTCCAGGGGAATTTTAGATTTGGGGATTCTCACCCCAACCCTCTTGTGATCTGTGTGTGTCATACAGGTACCTGCATCGAATTACTAATTGGCCCTTTTCAGTTATACTCTCACATAGTTTAATCGCAAAATTTTACCCATTCACATCTCAAACACTCATAGTTGCATACAATTAATAATAGTATGCTATCGCTTTATTTCCCCAATTCGGAACTATACCCTTACTACTAAGACAAGTTAAAAGCCCATTTCTTCCGGTTGCACCTATTAAAACCTTGTTATCCATGTAGGACTGAAGAAATTATTCCATATTAGCATTTCCGTACCACAGGGCAATTAATTCATTTCGACAATGAGGACGACGACGATGTCGGTCGGTCGATTATGCTTCTCTGACTATATGCCTATACAGTACCTTGTTAGACTTACCTACTTGTAGAACTTGCGAGGAGTGAAAATATCCAAAACTAATTTCCACTCTAACGATCCGCAAAATCTTGGAATTTCTCACTAGGTTAGGCACACGAGTGCTTTCATAATAGTTTCAAACAAATTAGTGTTCTCAGTCTTCCGTGGAATATCCTTTGTCGACATCTAACCCAAAGAATCTGTGTTCGGTACCACCATAGCCACCACCATCACCGACCTCCAGCCACAGCCGGCTTTTAGGGAAAGCTAAAATGGTAAATCTCCACTATTATTCGTCTTACTCTCTTAAATGAGTAGAATAACCACCATCACAAAAACACACAAGTATAAAAGCCCATTTATGACATCGTTAAAAACATCATAATTTCAGAGATGAAAACCGTTAGCGAAATGTTGGTCTAATATAGATCTTAAGACGCTATCGTCGTCGTATATCGACGTCGCGTCGGACGGTTGGTTGGTCGGTCGGTCGGTTGTCACAAAACGATACCAATGTATTGGTCGTCAATTCATCCTATTGCCATGCGATGTGCGGTTTCCATGCACCCAGGAAAGTGGAAACGGAAATGAGTCCTCATAATGTACCTTCACCATAAATTGGCTGCTACCTGTCAACAACCAGGTTAAGAGTTATCCGTGCTACCGTGCACCGTCTGCCTTCAGAATATTGACGTCTTTATCCATTTTAAACCGATATCAATTGAATCCGAATCCTTGAATCCTTTCTGCAAGAATAGAGCAAAAGACTTGAAGAGGAATTGCTTTTGCAAAATGGAAAACGATTTTAGGAAATCTTCGTGCGACATTTTGAAAACGTTGAAATGGCATAAACTGTATCTCTGCCTCAATTGAAATCCCGTTTCAGAAAATCGGAAAAAACAACAACAAACCCCAACAATGGGCAAAAGGACGACTGCTACTGATGTTACTATTGGTCCTGCTCCTGATGTTGTTGCTGGCTTCTGCTTCTACTTCTGTTGTTGATGCTATACTGCTGCGTTACAAAAGGAAAAAGGACGATGGAAATTCAATTACGAAAATTATTTGCTTGGCTGGTCGCCGGGACCGAGGCGTGGAAACTGGAATTTTGTGTAGAGCAAAGGATCCCAAGCCCAACATATATTTCTGCACCCCAGCCGCTTCCCCGAATTCCCTCTAGCCGTCCTGTTCCTCGAACCTGACACAAAACCCATCCCCGTACCACAATCCATACCCATACATATACCCAGTCGGCCGTACACTATAACCGCACAATAATTTCGCCAGTTTTATAATGAAATTTCTGTGAAATATTGTACCGGAATTTTAAAATTATTTGGTTCATTAATTCCTATTTTGATCGGAGGGGAGTTGCTCTGGTTCTTGGTCTTGTTCCTTTTTTGGAGGTGGATCGGATGGTTCTATTAGTTTTTTTTTTCATCTAGCTATAGCGAAGCTCATGGAAGTAATATTATTTTGAAATTATGTCTATGCCATCAGTTTTTCGTTTTCCTTTTTATGTCCAGGAATTTATTGTGCACAAAGCTGGCATATGGGATATGTTGGATTTCGGGCCGGAGGAGAAAGGGAAATTATTTCGGGACTTAGCGGCGGGTCTTTGTATTTTGAATGTATTCAATAATAATTGACGGTTATTTAACAGAGGAACATCTGTTTTGGAAAATTATTATATCTCTCGTCTGTGGGTGGATGTGGAGCATGTTTAGGACATAAATCTTAATTGTAACTTTATACTCAAATAAGTCCCGAAATTTGTGTTTGTGGATGGGTGTGTGGTATTGGCAAATAATTGGACAGAGGTACGTAAATTCAGTCTATTGTTATAGAAGGTTAAGTATTTTTTTGTGTAGCTCTTGGAATCTGGTTATGGATAGGTTTCGGGTAATTTTATGGCCGGTTGGGCTGCAACCGATGCTGATTAGAACTCCAAAAGTCGTTTTCAATTCGTTTATGGATGGCGTCCATATTTCTTTATCTTGATTATTATATTCCAAAATTGAAAATGCATAAGTATCCTTGAATTCATCTGAGTGGAATTAGAGAGTCTAAATTGTGATGTGATTTTTGCTTTCCAGCCCAGGTTTTGCTCGCCAGTTAGCCAGGGTCTTAAAGAAGATGTATAGGTCTTTAAGACCTTATTACAAAATCTCTATTACAAACAACTCATTAATTCACAACAAACGACATATAGTTCGAATAACTTCTGGTTACGGCAGGTCTTTAGTCTGGTATATACTGATATTCTGGTTATCTAAGAGAGGTGGAGGTACTTCCTCGTTACGGTGTATTCATATTCCGGTATTAAGTAGTCCTTAGTGTTACTTCTAGACCTAGTGCTACTTTCAGAATTTCTGGTTTCTGATGACGTTAACCTGTAGTAGTCTATCAAGCTCTGGCTTTATAGGTATGGAATTACAGTTAGGACTAGAGCAGATCAGCAGGTACTAGACCTTGGCAGTCGACATGGCAAGTTGAAGCTCTGGTAGATCAGCAGGTACTAGGCCCCTGGTGGAACTTGCAACAGCAGGCCGAAACTCTGCTAGATTAGCTAGCACTAGGCCTCTGGTGGCACTCGAAACGGTAGGCAGAGTGACAATTAAATTACGTGCAACGAAACCCCTTACTACTGGTGATGGGGGGAGTATTGAGCAATACAATAAAGCTATGATGACCAGATAGGCTTACCTCGTATATTAAGATGGTAAGATTAAGACTGATAAAAAAATCAGAAACAATGTAAATAATGATTAATTTTCATTCGTCAATACAGGTCTTCTTTTTGGTAAGAACCAAGTGTGAACTATAATATGACGACCGAAAATCGAAACCAAAAATTAGTTTTTCGAGGACGTCATTATGCTTATAATGACGACAATTTGTATTGATTTAAAACGTAATTTCAGGTTAATATTGAAATTCTATAGTGGTTATCGTCGGTGACATCTATAATGTTTGCATTTAAAAAAGTAGGCAGCATGTAACGCATCGTTACAAACTACACTATTGATCACAACGAACGCATAAACTTTGTACAAATATCATTTTTATGTTAGATATTTAAAAATTAAAATTTGCAAGCCTTCTTAAAAATAATTAAACGGTTTGTGCCGGCTTTGCCGCTTAATTACATGTCTCTATCTGTAGAGGCTTGGTTAGTGAATTATATGTCAGTCAGTTGAAGGGACTCTCCCAATCGAATCTAAATTAAATTCGGGTCAATCGAAATATTATCGCATAGTTTTTTTGTATTTTTGTCCAAAAACTCTCAACAGGTCTTGCGATTTATTACATATCATCGTGGATTTGAAACTCTAAGCGTCAGTAGGCGAATCAGTGGGAATTTTGAAATCAGGACATTCTCGCCTTTGATATTTCCAATGGGCAATAATTGTCTTTGCTTCAATCATGTTGGTCATCAGCTTTTAAAAATTTCGGTTGATTCAAGTTGCGTTACATGATTCTCATCTGCCCGAAACCCTGAGATGAAAATTCTAATGTATTCAACAAATCAATTAAATCTTTTTCCGGGCTTATGTTTTGCTGTCAAAATTGCATTATTATTAAATCAGTCGTGAATTTCGAAATTTACACCAATAGGATATTTGTTTTGTGTTATTTCGATATTTGGAATTAAGCTACTTTTCTGGTAAAATATCATAAAAAGAAGCAATTAATCAATAATTATTATTGATACACAAAAATATATGTAGATATATCTAAATTAAAATAAATTCTAAATAAAATTAATTTTAACAAATTTTAAAAAGTAACCCACAAGTCAAAGCTTTATATTACAAGTATAAATACTTTAAGGCTGCCAAACCATAAGACCTTGAAAATAGAATTCGTCAAATAAACTTCCAAAAATACGACCATATATCTAATTATTCAAGTAAAATGCTTGGCTGTTCGTTTTACAAATACCTTTAATAATTATCGCTAAAAACGCTCAATAAAATAATAATGAAAAAAAGAACCCTCGTAGCTTTTTGAGAAAGTAAAGTTTGCAAGCTCATCCCGTTTTTTACATTGCTGCAACCAAGATTTAGTTCCCTGAACTCCGAATGTCAAATTTTTCGGTAATGTTGTAAGGCAGTGGAATACTTTACCCTCTTTCATAAGTGTCAATGAAGTTAGCATAACAAATTCAATGCACATAAGTTCTATAGTTCCTAATAATTTACCAAAATAATTCTGCTTGATTTGCCAGAAATAGTAATATATGTACAAATATTTTTTTCGGGTGTAAGCACCCTTTCCTAAGAGTTCCTCATACCTATAATATAGTTCTGTGAATTTCAATCCGACGAAAAATTTAAAAACAAAAAATAAAATGTACATCACAAAAAATTACTTAAATGAACTTAAATTAAAAAATAAATAAAATAAAAATTAAAAAAATGCTAAAAAAACGCAACTTGTTATATTAAAAATTCATTTTTTAACTTAAACAGGTTGGTTGAATAGATTACACGATTTTTATTAAATTAGCCTTTAAGTTATTACAAATATATATAAAAAACAGTTTAAACATTTTTAATATATACATATAATTACAAAAAACGATTATGACATGGCTTTGCCGTCTGCCTGATTGACACAAATTATTAAAAAAATGAAATCAAGCTAAAAGCTTACTAAATGTTGTTCTCACTTTATAAAATAATGATAATTTTATTAATTTATTCATTTTTATATCCAACTAGCAGAAAGTCCCCGGCGTTGCCGGGGTACCCGAAGCAAAAGTCTTTTCATGCAATATCTTCCAAACGAAATGAAAAATAAAAAAAATTGTAAGAAAAAAAATTCTTCATTTATTTTGTCGTTCAATACCCATGTTCTGTAAGTTTCGAATCGATTATAATAGTCGAGAAACAAACAAAAAATTGTTTGTTTTGGTTTTAAGATGTCAAAATGACACTTCAATGTATTGCCTTCCATTGGAAATAGTAACATAACATAATAACATAAGCACATTTTTTTCAGAGGCTTAAGTGAGGAAAAGTTATCGCCTGAGTTACAGAAGATGAGTACAGGATTAGTTTTCGTATTTTTTTAACAAACGAACTATTCTTCATTTTGGGACTCTTCGCTTTCCGCAGGTTGTTTTTTTTACTTCCGATAGGTAAAAACAATTTAAGGCAAGTTATGCTTTCGTCGATAAAAAAAGTTTTGAGGTAACAATCAAACATGACATTACGATGATACCGCATGCAAAAACACATGGTCTAAAAATTCTGTTCTGTTCGTCTGTAGGTTAGTATAGCCACTTACAGTTTAGGGTGGGCTGAATTCCTTGGTATAGAGTTTTTTTTTTGTGAAACTGCCATTATGTTAAAGCTCATTTTTCTCTAAAATGGTTCTAACGATTTTGATTTAAAAAAAAATGAGATTATATTTTCGATATGAACTATTATATGGTTGGAAAACAAATTACCAATAATATCTACGAACGGTACCCAGTTTTTTGCTTTCTACTATCTGGAAAACGGCTTAGGCGATTCTTTCGTTCTTTCGAAATTTTAAACATATTATATAGGTTTATGTAGATCACCTTGTGATGCATACCAATATTTATATACCTAATAGATATTTGTTTGTATTCTTAAAAGAATATTTTAAAACTTTTTTAATAATTTAATATTTCCAAAACAGCTCATTATTTTTTATGTCAAATGACACAATATGCCTTATTCCGAAACCGTTCCACAGTTTTAATAATTTTATTCTCATGTCAAATTCATCTTTATCAGTTTGTTTGCTTAGGTTAAACTTGGGAACCACTCCTACAATTTAAACAAATCGTTTGGTTTTAAGAGGTTGTAGCTTGCAAGTGGCTTGAGGGTAAATTTTTTTTTGCAAAACTTTGCTGTTTGTAGAGAGAAATGGGGTAAACGCAAGAAAACAGTACTTGTGAAAGTAAACATTTGGGGACAGTGAAAATTTAAACAGTAAACATGATTTTCTTTGTAAACCTAACATGTGCCAATGAAACAGATGGCAGTTAAGTGTAAAATCATACCAACTCTTATAGCTGGCACATGGAAAGTTGGGACCCACCAAATTTTGTTTTACTTTCATGCATACAACAACTTACGCGAAAGCATGAGCTTACATTTTTTCCAAGTTAGTTTTACGTTCGCAAATGTAGCCACTGGCGCTGGGGAATCCTTGCAGTTGTAAGTTTGGTTAATAGGCTAATTTCAATAGTCTCAAAAAACTATTCATTTCTAACATGGTGCCAAACACACGCGACCCTACGCTGAAATGCAACGAATATTGCATGAACTCAGCGGCACCTGTAACCAGTGAAAATACAAGATTTCGCGATTGTATGTGTTTACATAGGAAAATAAATTTTCCTTGCAAATTTGAAAAAAATGATAGTTCAGTGCGAAACCTTAGCAACCTATTTGCTTTTATGAAAATAGTCCTGGCGACAGTCAATTCATGTATGTGTATAAGCTTCCCATAAATTACAGGAAAGGAACTCGTCTAATTTCGAATTTCTTTCATCGAAATCTTCGGGTCTTTAAAGGTTTAAAGTAAGACCGCACTAATGCGACACTTTCCGACACTATGCAGAATTTTTTTCAAGCTGCACTTGAATAGCATCCTTTCTCGTCTTCGCTATCATCATAATGTCATGTTTGATTGTTATCTCAATTTTTTTTTTTCAAAGAATGCATAACTTGTCTTATATTGTACTAACTATAATCGCATGTAAAAAAATGAAAGCGAAGAGTCTCAAAATGAAGAATAGTTCGGTTGTAAACAAAAATACAAATAATAAATCTTCTTTGTTGAATTTAATAAGAAAACTAATTCTGGTTAAATAAACGACAAAATAAATGGTAAATCCTTTTCCTTAGAAATTTTGTTTCTTAATTTTGTATTTCATTGGGAAGATATTGCATTAAAAGACTATTGCCTCGGGTACCCGGGCAACACCGGTGACTCTCTGCTAGTTTGGAAATAAAATCCATAACAACAGCGAAAGTAAACAAAACGAAAACCAATTTGGATATAAAATCCAGGGAAACAGCAAAACGTAAACAACAAGAAATATAAATTTGGAAATTATATTTTAATATCAGGATAAATTTAAGAGGTAAGTGCAAATATTTATGTATTAAGCATATACAACATAACCTATATATTAAATTTAATAGCCTATAAGTTGCCCAAAGGACAACAAAAGAAGATACAATCGTTTTTATGGCGTGTCAAATAGTAAGTCGTCACTTTACCTGTCATATACAGACAAACTGACATCGAAACAAAATTACACTTTTAAATATTCACACTAAAAGTTCCCAGATACTATATTTTTCTCTGTATGATAAATTTTAAAAAATTTAAATAATTTTGAAATATTTAATTTATTCAAAATCTGAATAGTTTGCTCATTTGATAGTTAATCACTTAATAAAAGATTTTCTCTTGTCTTCCTAAAAACTAAAAATCTCCACACAAAATGAAAGGTGTCTTCTAGCTCCTTCATATTGCAGATGCTACATATGAGAGGAAGATATTATTTGTGTGGTATAAAGTTGAGTGGTAGAAGTTCTCATCTCAGGCGGAATATGGTGGAAATTTCTTCGATGTTGCATGAGTATCTGAAATAATTTATATGTCCTATATTGTGATCAAATCTAATTTAGATCTCCCTATGTAAGGATCCTGATGCTCCCATTAAGTAACTTATTCTGCACCGATCATCCAACCGTCTTATGACGTCGTACATCGTAAGTTCGCAGCTTTCAATATTATCCAAATAGCGCATATAATAAAAAGGAAAATTTCTTTTAAAAAAAAATTGCGCAAAGGAAAACATGAAACCGAAGTAGGCTATACAAACTTTATTTGCATAACGAATGTTTGTTCATATAAAAATTGCATCTACAATATTTTTTAAGATAAAAAGCTTTAATGTAACAAAGTAACAAATATATACTCTTCTTTAACAAGTTAAACAATTAATATAACGAAGTCTTCTCTTCAAATAAATAAAATTAAGCAAAATATTGTGAGGTTATGCAATTAAGATTGATACATATATACATGAAAATGTACAGGTGCTATTTTGTATTACAGGTAGTAATCTTTAAACATTTATCGCACAGCTTAGAAGTATTTAGAAGTCAAGCGCAAATATCAGAATCACATTTGATTACATTGTTGTATTTGTAAATTTGACTTTCTCTTCAAGAATAGATGTGACATCTAACACCAAAGCAAAAATATCGCTTTTATCGTACCCAGGTGCAAAAATATCAGTTTCATAACGGTAATACGAGTAGCTTGTAGGCAAACACAAATTAGTTATAATAAAATATCTGCAGAAATTTACCATCTTTTTATTGCTCATCTGTGGTCAGAACATTATGCCGGACTTACACGACTGCCAAATTGGCAGCATTACTATCAAAATCTGGGCATTATTTTGTTTGTCGTGTAAATGGTCGAAAATGTGGCGGTATAAAAAAGTCATTAAAAAACTGCTAGCCAGAATTTTCGTTAAGTTGTGGCATTATACTGACATCGTGTAAATTCAGTACTGGCAACAATTTTCAAATAATGACAATTTGCAATAAAGTATTAACTTGTTCATTCTTTACTGCCAATTGGCAGTATTTTTATCTGTCATTACTTTAGCCTCGTTTAAACGAATGTCATTAATTAAATTAATGACAGCAGTATTTTTGCAGTAAATACTGCGAGATTGGCAATCGTGTAAATCCAGCCTTTACGGCCTTTCCAATGTTTAGCTGACATGCCTTTGGAAAGTAGGAACTTGTAATGAAGGTCTTATCATAAAGATGGATATTCAAAAGGTTTTGGCACAAGTTTGTCTGGCAAAGTAAATTTCTTATTAGCATACTTTATTGTTCTAAGAATTGATTTTGGTGTGTAAGAAAGACTTTCTTAAAACAGTTTCTTTCTTCAGGGTGGCGCACGAATCGTGCTACAATAAGAAATTTAAATAACTCTTATTTTAATCGATGTATTTCATTAATGTTTTTTTATTGGATTAAAAATTAAATTTTATTTTAAATAACTAATGGTTTTTTAAGATCCATCATCTTTAGTCGCAAATGACCTCCACGCTCATCTAAGCATATGCGGCACCTGATCAGAAAATTGTTCATTGCGGCTTGAAATGGACTCCTTCAATTCAGTCAAATACCTGGGTTTTTTTTTGCACACTTCCTGCTTGACATAACCCCCAAAAAAATGTGTCAGGTCAGGTGGCCTTGGGGGCCAGCGGAAAGTGCAGTTTCTGGATATCATGGATTTGTTTGGGAATTTTCGTTGGAGCTCCGCCATAACTTGAGTGGCTACGTGTGCACTTGCTCCATCTTGTTGAAACCAAATCCTGCTGAAGAGGATACGTCTAAAGCGAAGTTCTAGGTAAAAAAACTCCTTCAACATCTTTAAGTAACGGCAGTTGACAGTTTGTGTTACACCGTTTTCTTCAAAGAAGTATGGCCCGGCAATACACCTTGATGAAATTGCGCACCACACAGTGACTCGTTCTGGGTGCAGTTCCGTCTCGTGGAGCATTTCTGGATTAGATTCACTCCATATACCCCAATTTTGCTTGTTAACATTGCCGTTTAAGTCAAAATGGGCCTCATCACACATGAACAAACAATTTATCAATGTGTTGTCTTCTTCGGCCATTGCAATCATTTTTCGGCAAAATTTCAGGCGAACAGGCAAATCCTGAGGGTTTAACTTGCTTGTAATTTGGACTTTGTACGGAAACAAGCTTAAGTCATCATGAATTGTGTTGCCGATGCAACAGCCACGATTGTATCCTAAGCGCGAACATTGGGATCTCGGTGATATGGTCTTTCCAGATTCGGCAAACATGTTCACAAGCCTCATAATGGTCCATCTACTCGGGGAGTACCGCCAAACTCCAGCCTTAATTCACTTTGGACGGAAATGACGGACAGCAAAGAATATGGTATCGCTGCACTATCCAAATCCTTTTTCAGTATCCCAAGCATTCATTTTGATAAATCAAAATAGTAGCCAATAAAAAAAAAATAAACCGATTACTCACACTGAAAAACGTTTTATTTTTGTCGCAGGATTCGTGCGCCACCCTGTATGCAACTTTCTTATAAACGATTAATTTCGAAATAAATATAAAGAAAAATACACGGTGTTTTTTCATTGCGTTTCTTATAATCGGGTTTTTCTTATATGAGTGTATCTCTTATCCGTAAAATAGTGTATATCCAAAATATCTTCTCTTTTTTTTTGATTACATACATTTTTGAATTTTGCGTAATTTGCTTCGATATAAAATTCCTTAGTTCGAGCCTCACTGGTTGTTTGAAGTGTTCTGAGCCAAGAATACGATCTTTTTCTCTCTTCTGTTTTCTCTTGTTGTCTTTGACCAGAGTTCACCTGATGTATGATTTTCTCAATTTGAAGTAGGTGCTTTGTTTCATTATTATTCAGATTACCATCCAGTTGGATTCTATAGATTTCTGTAGTTACGTCTGAGACTTCACCCTTTACGCTAAACCCGCTATTCACCACACGCCCTCTTGCCTAACGGCACATTCATAAATTCTTAACGGTTTCCCACGCCACTTTTGCTAACGCAGCAAAATCAATCCAGAACGGATACACCCCTTTTCCCTTCTACCTTTGTGCAACGAAATGTAATGTGAAGTATAGTTCAAGCTATAGATCATTCCGTAAGTTAGTTTTAAATCAGTACTCTAATTGGAAGGTGCAGCCTTTTGCTATGGACAGCGGCCTTCCCTTTAGAAATAATATAAATTAAATATGTACAATATAAAATAATAAATTAATAAATTAGTAAAACATAAAAAAGAAAAACGATCAAGTTTTTTTTTATATCAAACGCGAGGCCACACTCGTAAATCTTTGTTGGAATTTTTCCACGCTATTTTCTGAAGTAGTTCCAATTCAACGATTCCGCCGTTTGTTATTTCCAGAATATCAAAAGTTACCACAATAAGATCAGAGTAAGGAAATTGTAAAATTAAGGTCAGGTTGGCTGAATATGTTTTCAATATAATCCTTAAATGTTCTACTTCTAACACTAAACATAACGACTGCTTTCAATTTTCAGAGTGAATTTTCACCACTTTTGATAAACGACCTTCAGATGATGGCAGTTTTTTACCAGTTCCAGTCCCAGCTCAGTTAAAAACAAAAAATAACGGTAAATGCCATATAACCGTTTTGTTAAAGAGTATTTTTCTCGAAAACTGCTCTAACGATTTTGATTTAAAAAAATCAGTGCCGCTTTTAAGGTACGATCGATCATATGGTTAATAAAAAAATTTTGACAATGTCTAAAAACGGTACTTTCCATAGGACCGTTTTTTTACTTTCGACTATCTCATATATGGCTTAATCGATTCCTTCGAAATTTCACACATACATAGATGTATGTAGTTTAATTTATACTGCATACCAATATTTTTAATTAATTTTTTTGTAATTTTAAAACCATTTAGAAAAAAATTAAAAAAATTAATAATATTTTAGAAGTTTTTGACCAAGTTGGTTTTTATTTGGACTTAAGAGAATTTTTAAAAAGTGATTTTTAATCGGCTTTATTAAATGAAAGCAATTTTCGACGGCCTTACTGTCGGACCGCTCTACATACAGGGTCGCAAGATCAAGCTCCATCACCACTCTACAAAACAAAAATAATGAATTTGTGAAATGGTTGCACACCAACAAGATGATCGATGATAGGGAAAAAGCAATTATGACTACCTACCTACTACAGCAAAAATACCTGCAATATATGGTTTACCAAAGATTCACAAGCCAAACTTACCTCTCCGGCCGATAACGCCATCGATTAAGGTTCCCTGTTACGAACTTTCAAAGTACATGTGTAAAAATTACAGTGTGTCACGAAAAAATCTCCTCACTCTGTAAAAAATTCGTTAGAGCTTAAATCCAAAGCAAAAGATTTTGTACATTATTAAAAAGAAATGGGAAATTATAGCTGAAAATACCAAGCTGAGCTGACGATTGTGGACTTGGTTTTAGATTTTTTACTCGAGGAATTTTTTAAGCTAAGCCTCAAACCTAAGTTTACAGCAAAATACGTTGATGATATCTTTGCAATTGCGGATAGAGAAGAAATTAAATGTCTTTCGATCTTTAACCAGTTTAATGAAAAAATACAATTCACCGTAGAGAGGAAACAAACAGGTCGATATCGTTCTTGGACATTAAGGTTTACCGTGAAAATGATCGACTTTCTTTCGACTGGTACCAGAAAGATATGACATCTGACTTGTCAATTTCTGATCTAATCAAGCCAAGCACATTCGTATAAACACTGCATCGAACTTAATAAAAAAAAATGTTTGCGTTCGGTGACCGAAATTCCACTCCGATAACGAAGAAAAAGTTACGCAAATACTCTTAGACAACAGCTTTCCGACAGAAGTTATAAGGAACTTGATACTTCGTCAAAAACACCAAGATCGTTCCGAAAATAAGTTGGAAGAGAGGAGATGTGTTTATAAGAGTGTCGTTTATGTGCCCAAACTTTCCGAAAATTTCAAAGAAATGGTCACGAATAACAACCCAGAAGTCAACTTGGCATATAGGTCGAACCAGACTGTTGCATCCCTATTCACCAACCTGAAAACGAATCCCGACAAAAATAACCGTTCAGACGTAGTTTATAAAATAAATTGCCAGGGGAAAACGGATGAATCCTGCAATCTTTGCTACATGGACACCACCAAACAACACCTTCGGCAAAGAATGGCGAACCACAAGTCAGATATTCGCCTAAAAAGTTCTAAGAAGACGGCACTGGCTTTTCACAGCATTAATACCGGTCACACACCAAACTTCGAGGGAGTGGAGATCCTCGCAACAGAAAAACATACATCTAAACCTTACACACTAGAGACACTGCATATAATTACCAACAAAAATAATATGAACCCCAAACAAGGCAGACACAATACATCAGCCGTTTACAGTTCCCTAGTTTCTGACAGTAAATATCATAAAACATCGACTAATCTTCATATGCGTAGTGTTCAAAATCTGTTTTTAATCTGTTTTTTTTTTATGTGTTTCAAACAAATTATTGTTTGGTATATAAAAAATCTTAAAGTTCAACTTTATGTAAGTCATATTTTGTTCGTTTACTTGTATCAATATGTACAACATTATATGTTTTTTTAATTTTGTAAATAAAGACACCCCTGAAGAAGACGACAACCACCGTCAAAACGTTGGGAAAATAAAATGAAAATTGCTTTGATTTAATTATCATTACGACCAATAAGCACGATGAGAATCACTTTTTAAAAATTCTCCAAATTCCAAATAAAAAATTAATATTTTGAAAACTGTTCATTAAATTTTTTTCAAAAATTATAGTAATACGTATTTGCTGAATTTGCTATATTTGATCGAACATAAGAGCCAGTTCGTGCGATGCCGTCGTGTGTTTTATTTGCATTGCAATTGCTTTTTTATGTAAATTTTTCTTCGACTTGGATTTCACAGAATTATTTTATTTCGGTTTTAGTAAAGGGTGCTTACTACAAACAAAAATTGAGATGCTGATATCTGTTATGCTAACCTCACGGACACCTTTCATCAGAAGACTTCGCGGTACCAAGCAGTTTGATGTAGTTTTATTCAGATTTTTGGGAGTTAATTATGATAAAAAATTATAATGTTGAAAAGTAAAATAATGTAATATGAAATACATATTATCCAGTTTTTCGTGTTGAATTCTAAATGTATGTATACTGAATTAAAATTTAAATTTTAAAGTTGCATTTTAAATAAACAATTTGTAACTTTTGCTGGCTTTGTAATCCATTGTTAAAGATTCTTAAAAACAAATAAACGAAATGAATAGAGTGATACATCCAATTCAGAATCAATCAAATTGTGCTTGGGTGTTTTATTGGGAGAAAATGTCCCGGACTACCAATCGAAAAGGCCATAAGTACAACCAATCTACACACGCATTCCTTCTACTATAATATAATACATTTAAAATTAACATACGAAATGACATTTCTCTCACTTTTTATTTCTATAGTCACTCCATCATATCACCGTCATTCACATGTAGACATGACAACGTAAAAAAAACATCAACCACCAAAAACTGAATTAATAAAAAAAAAATGGTAAGAGTCTGGAGTCCTTGCTGAGTAGGTAGAGAACTTTTACAAATAGTCCAGTCGGGTTAAATATTTGAAGTGGAAAAAATTAATTCGTACAATTTTCTTTTACAGTTCGTTGGGGGAGTTCATTAGAAGTCTAAATTTCGGATTTCGGGAAAATCACGCTGGAGCTTCAGCCGCCATTTTGCATTTAAAGAACATTTTATTTTCGCCAATAACTTCGCCATTTATGATTTCTCACAAAAATAATTAAGGTAAGTATTGTAGGAAATTTAATTTTCTACCACTTTAGTCAAAATATTTTTTTGTTTAAAGCTACCGTTGGCGAGATATTAATGATTTAAACTCTTTTTTGGGGGATTTGACCAAATCAGTTTTTATTAATATCTCCCGAACGGTTACATTTCTGGAAAAAGATATTAAGACTAAGGTTGTAAAAAATTAAATTTAATACAAGTCATACCTTAATTATTTTTGTGAAAAATCAAACACTTTTTTTTTTATCCGATGAAAATCTTCAAAAGACAATCGGTAAGAATCGTTAACGAGTTGTGTGGGACTCTTACCGCACTAAAACAAACGGTGAAATCAGGACCAATCTATGACAGATGGACAAAGGATTTACTACCTTAATTTATATTTAAATCGCATTGGCGGAAGTTTAAAGTTATTACACTTTCCCATAGCTCATGAGGATTGGTTCTTCTTAATCTCCGAACATTGGAGCTGGTATGAATTTGCAGTCGCTGGTTGTGTGATACCTGTTTTTCTTCAAGTGCCTTTTCCACGACATCCGTAATTCGATGCACTTGGTCTATCGTGGAATGTTTATTTCTAAATCCAAACTGATGGCTCTGAATTAGTCTTCTTTCTTCTATTATTTTGTTAAGCCTTTTCAGTAGCAGTTTTTCAAAAACTTTTGCCATGATTGGTATAAGCGATATTGGTCTGTAAGATATTACTTCTGTTGGTGGCTTACCATGTTAAGGTATAACAATGACTTCTGCAATTTTCCAATGATGTGGAACATATCTTAGTTTAAGGCATGCCTTAATTATAAATTGGAGTTTCTTGAAGGCTATTGATGGCATTTCTTTCAAAACCTGAGCAGTTATGAGATCATACCCTGGCAATTTTTGTTAGACAACTTATGTTGACACATGCTTCTTACTTCTCTGAGTGTGACAAAAGATATTTCACATTCGTCGTTTCTATCAACAAACTGTAAGGGATCTGTAGCTGTGTTTGCTGGGAATGGTTTAGAAACATTCGCGAGATGTTCAGCGAAGAGATTAGCCTTTTGTTTCGGGTTTGCGATCCATTTACCATCTTCAGATTTTACTGGCGGGTTTTGTGCGTAAGATCTTTTTAGGCGCTTAGCTGCTTTCCATAAGGAGTATTCGAAAGAAACATCCGTCGTCAGATTTTTCAGAAATGTACTAATTGAATCATTTTTGAACTCACAGATTCTTTTTTTTAATTCTTTGTTAAGACGGTTAAAAAGTGCCTTATCACCAGGGAATCTTGTAGTTTGCCACTTTCTTCGAGCTCTTCTTTTTTCCAATATTAGCTCCTTTATTTCGACAGGATATTTTATTTCTTTTTCTCTCGCGTTTGAAATAGTTGGAGTACTTTCTTCTGCAGCATGTTGCACATCAGCAATAAATTGTTCAACTTCATGATCAATTTGTTCAATTGTTTGCATAGGGGATCTCAGGTTTATAAAACTTTCAAGTTTATCTCTGAATTCGTTCCAGTTTGTTCTCTTATTCACGAGCTTGGGATTACTTTTTTCTATTGTTTCTGCTTCGCTCAGTGATAAAATTACTGGAGTATGATCTGACGATAAATCATAATTACCTTCGACACTTAAGTACGAAAAAGTCTATAAGGTCTGGTATTTTGTTATTATCAGATGGCCAACATGATGGCGAACCAGAAGAATAATATTCGCAGTTGTATTTACGGCCTGCTTGGTATAGACGTTTTCCTTTTGTAGTTATGAGCCTAGATCCCCAGTGGGTGTGCTTAGCATTGAAGTCGCCACCAACAAAGAAGTTATATCCTAACAAATTTAGGAGTTCTGCAAAGTCTTCTTCAGTTGGATAGCGCCTCGGTGGGCAGTATATAGCTGCTATTTTAAATTCTTTCTTTTTTATACGAATACTTATTATTGTTACTTGCATGTTTTCATTCGTAAACTTTGTTTCTTCATAATGTGTTAAGCACTTATTTATGAGTATTGCTGATCCTCCCCTAGCTTTGTCAGCTGGGTGCGGAGCATGATAACACGTATAATTTGGCAATTTATTACCGAGACTCTGTTCTATACCGAGGTGAGTTTCGGACGCCAAACAAATGTCTTAATGCTCTATTCCTCAAAAGATGTTTAGTTCTGATACATGCTGTAAAAGACCGTTTGCATTCCATGTTGCGATTTTAAGTGTTCTGTCCATCATTGTTTTTTAAGAGCGACCCCTTCGCTTAGCTGTTTTATGTTTAAGTCTTGTTGGTCAATCCTTTTCAGGATAAGTTCCAGCATATCTTTTGTAGAAGTTTCCTAGTTCTTCCGCACATTTTTTACAATCTGGGAATAGGATTTATTCTCGTCATTTTTGATTAGTGCAATTGATTTAGCCGGTTGATTTTTAGTTTTGTTTTTTAATGTTGCTTTTTTACTTTCAACTATTGCATTTGTGTCTGTTGCGTATCTAAGCTTGTTCCCAGTGTTGTTTTTTCTTATTGTGTCTTGGAATTTTTTGGCCACTGGACATCCTCTGTAACTAGCAGGATGATTGCCTTGACAGTTAACACATTTCGCTTTCTGTTCTCTGCTCATGGGACAGTTTTTAGTTGCATGCTTGCTTTCACATTTACCACAAGCAAACTCGCTATTGCAGTATTTTTGTGTATGTCCAAAGGCTTGGCAGCGTTTACATTGTGGAACAATTTTCGACTTTCGGAGTGGTTCCATTTTGACAACTATGCCCATAATTGATTTAATACTGTAGATCTTATCGAGACTTTCTTTATTCTCGAAAGTGAGCATAAATAAAGGTAGATACCTCTTTTTTGTCGTTGTTTCCCCAGTGGAGTCTTTGATTATCTCATTTTTAAAAAGATTATTGGCATCGAGAGCTTGGAAGCCTTTTTTTATAAGGTCTTCGACAATTTCTTTGGCAACACATGAAGAGTGAAGGCCTTTTGCTACTACTTTTATAGATCTTTTAGCTTTATTTTCGTACGAATGCCGCTGAGTTTTCTTTTTGTTCAATTCTTCAATGACAGCTCTATACGCATCGGCGTCTTCAACAATGATTTTCCAATTGTCTTCGCCATTCAAAAATGGAGAAGTTATTGGCCAAAATAATAGGTTCATTAAATTAAAAATGGCGCCTGAAGCTCCTGCGCGATTTTCTCGAAAACCGAAATTTAGACTTCTAATGATCCTCCCAACGAACTGAAAAAAAAATTGTCCGAATTAATTTTTTCTATTTCAGGATTTTTTTGAAAACCCGACTGTACTAAAAAAAACAATTACATTTTCCAACAATTTCCCTACAGCTTTATGTAGTTCAAACAAAACATTATCAAATCATTTAATTGAATCAAATTCAAGAGAGACTATAGGTTCGAAGAATTTTAATCATCTATGTGATTGGTGCAAAGGATTCTTAGTAATACTTGTAAATTTAAGCAGTTAAGATAAATAGTTTAATAGCACATAAGAAGTCAATGTGGAATTTCCACATATACTTAAAATACACACAATACAAGTACATTGAGCAACACAACACTAAACAGGAATTTATTACATGTACAAAATAGTTGTATATAGGGAATTCATTCTCACTCCAAATGATTTGCATAACATATCCTGTTCGAATTTGAAAAATCAACAATTAAACATATCTATTTTGGAATTCGGATGCTATGTACTCAAAATGGACACTTTCTTCGCATATGAAGTTTTTTATTTAAATCTCAGTCAACCAGAGCGTATGTGTTTCAATACATGTATGTATTTCCCAACATTACCTAGTTGACACATATATTTTGTATGATGCCTCCCAAGTAGCATAATATAAAAATTATTTCATGGGCCGGAATACTCAGACAGTGGCAGCATTGATAAATATTATGAAGATTAATTTCGGAATTGAATGGTATATATGGTCCACAGTCCACTAGAAGAAGCTTCCTTTGTCGTCGAATGGGGCGTCCGTCGCGTATTGTCGATTTTTTTTTATTGTTGATTGAAAATGATAATAAATATGTAATTACCATGCTGATATGGCTTTTAATTTCAATGGAATATAAATGATGGAGTGGTCAATTATTATTATGTCATATGCTGGTTCGTTACTTAGCTCACCACTGCCTTCTTAATGCTGATCCTTTGAAGCTTAACTCTTCCCGGGCTTCTTATAACATGAGCGGTGTGGCGCGGTGGTGGCGCTAAAATCAAATCGAATATTTATCTCGGCGAGTGTTCTTTAGAGTAGCAGTTGGCCGTGATTGAGAATACGTGACTTAATTTTTATCCGAGAAAAATAATTCGAACGTTCTCATCAGGACGTGTGTCTTTGTCTGTATAGCTATGTCTGATCCACAATAAAGGATGAAACGAGAACTTTGGCGTTACTACTACGACTGCCTAGCACTACCACTAGGAGAAAAATAGCAAGGAGTTGGGCCTTAATGTTATTGAACCACGTACAACATGTACGGAACACAAAAGGGATTAAGCGATTTATATACGCTCACGCTCGGGCAAAAGAAGAACTTGTAAGTTGTTCGGAGATGGCTCCTCGTCATTTGGTAGCAGAGATAATATATGGGTAGGGGGAGTAAAGTGAATCTATAGTAAGTAACCTTGATTTTATTTGGTGTAATATTACACGAAATGATTAAGAGAGATGACAAGCTACACAAACTACCAGCAAACAGCTCTTCCTGCAGTAAGTTTATTGATCTTAAATTGACAGGCGAGACGTGATAGTTGCGTTTATAAGATTTGATTTAATTTTTGTTATCATGTTTTTATTTGATTTCGCGGGCAGAATATTTTGTTTAAATTTAAGTATAATATTTTAGCTAAGTAAATGTTTAAGTCAATACTTAGTGAGGCCACTATAAGGTTTGGCATGCTAACGAGCAAACAGAATATTTCAATTGCAGTAAAAAAATTGATGTGTGATTTTTTTTTTTTAAATAAATGAAGCTTTCTTTTGATAAAATAAGAAAAGGGGCGACATTTTAGCATATACTGCATTTTTGCAAACATTAATTTCACAGAAGACCTTAAGATATCATGTTAAAATAATTACGGTAACATAGAGTATAAGTTTGAATCAATATTTGAACCAGTGTTGAAAATTTAGCATTTTTCGTGCCAAACTTAGCAGGAAAAGTTTGCTTTTATCATTTATATTTTTCAAGTCCTACCGGCAGTTTTTTTCGCAGAAAATTTGGTTTTAACAGGAAATCTAGCAGGTTTTCATATTTCTCAAACCTAAAATAAAACTCAATCAAATCAAATATTAATCGTGAACTCCAAAAAATCTACCAATTTTGCAGCAAGTAAACTTTAAACGTAAGTTAAAAAACTTTTGCGGACTTATAAGCAACCATTAAACGATCTTTTTTAATGGTGAAAACATGAATTTTGAACTTATTTCCAAAATTTAATCGCAATGGAACAACATAAATCTACATAAAAAAATGGGAGAATATTGAAAATACTGTTGAATTTTGGTGCGAGGAAAACAGGTTCACCGATGCATCCAATGTCATTCTGTAGATAATTTTACTGCCTTAAATCTGCTCTTAGAGCTTTTTTGGAATAAAATAAAGATTTTGGGAGTTATTAAGTAAAATAAAAAAATAGGATTTTAAGATGGCGGCATTACTCTTCCGGCTGTATACTTAATTTTTTTTTTCATAGAATATATTTTTGCAAACATAAATAAAAACAAAAAAAATATCCACCCAAAAACATAAATTTATTACATGTTTTTGAATTAATGTACTACCCCCCAATGTTTTCGACCATTTTTCTCCATTCAATTGTACGATAAAAAGTTATTTTTTTGTTTAGAATAATATTATCTGCAATGCGTACCTACAACTTTTTTTAAAAGAACCTATAGTTTTCGAGTAATTTGGAAAAAACAGAATTTTTCCCCCTTTCCCCCACTCATTAAAATGTTTGTTTCACACTAAATTTAGGGTACTTTTTAGGAAATGCTTAGGGCGTTAAAATGAAGCTCTCCACTAAAATTCAGCTTTGTCGGAATTTTTTCGAAGTAAATGTCTAATTTTCCTGGACTACCAGGCTTTGACATTTCTGAAAACCTTGTTCGGAAATGGAGCGTTATCATACTTTGATGGAATTGTGAAACAGAATTGAACATTTGGGAGTGGGAGTGAGCAAGCTGGTTGCAGTAATCTAATACAGGTTGTTGTTGTGCTGCAAACTAAAAGTTGCACTTTTACAATGATACCCCTGTTGTAAGTTGTAAAATTTTATGTTCTAATATTACTAGCTTAAAAACAAACTTAGTAATCCAGGTTTTATTAATTTGATTCAACAATTTGATGAAATTATATTAATTGAAACATTTATTGAAGATGGGAAAGAATCCGAAGTATTGAAGTATTTTAAAAATTTCACTGTTAAATGTATTCTTGCCATAAGAAACCATTAACTTGGTAGAGCCAGTGGTGGCATCTTGTTTGCATTCAAAAATTATTTTAGTTAATCTTGATAAGATGCTTAATGGCTGTGGTAGACGGAATTAGGTAGAGCAATTTGAGGATTTTGGAGTTTTTGTTTTAAATGGAACCACCCGTAGCTCTTCAACAATAGACTACTGCGTTGCTAAAGGGAATTGGTTAAATGTAATTGAGGATTTTGAGGTTTCATGTGCAAATTACTCGTCACATCTGCCAATTGTTACTATGCTTAAGTTTACCGGTATACCAGAAAGACCGATTGTTGTTTCGGTCGAGAAATTTAAATGGGTAGAAAGTCATGTCAATCAATATTAATCAAATCCTTATAGTAATGCCTATGATTCGGAACTGGAGCAGCTGTCATGCGAACAGGAGGCTGAGGGAATCATTCAATTAATCAAACAGTCTTCTGTCCCTAACAACATCAGAAGAAATGGCTCAATTTTTGAGAAATGGTATGACTGGGAATGTCAACACCTTAGAAAAAAATCTTTTCTATTCTTTAAACTTTATAGGAGAACTAACTCTAATATCTTTAAGATTCTTTGTATTTCGGCTAACAAACAATACAAACGAGAAAAAGTCTGATGTCTTGCAGAGACTCTAAGTCATTTTGGTGTAAGGTTCGATTATTGGGTGGTTGTAAACGCTTTTCTGTTTCAAGCATGAGTGTGGATACCCTTGCAGCTTATATCAAAAACCTCCTTTGTCCAGGTGATAATCCCTCTTCCTTCCACTATGCTCTACCAGATCACTACATAGCCGAACTAGATGATCATATAACGATGCTTGAACTTCAAATAAAAAATATTTACAAAAAATGAAAAACAACAAAGCAGTAGGTGTGGATGGAATTCCTATTGAATTTCTTAAATATGCCACACCTTATTTTCTTAATATTCTTCTAACCTTTTTTTTAATAGATCTTAAATGAAGAGGAAATGCTCCAATCTTTTTTGAAGTCTATTATTTGTGCAATATTTGATAGGGGTGACAGTTCTCTTTCAAAGAATTATAGAGGAATTTCAATTTTACCGGCTTTGAGAAAGGTATTTACCAATATTCTATACCAGTTAGGTTAGAACAAATAACCTCCTTAGCTGTTGTCAAACAGGCTTCCCTATAGGTCTATCAACGGTTGATCAGATATTTGCTCTATCTAGCATTGCTAAGCGATATGTCGACAATAACGAGCAGCTCTACACGTTTTTTGCAGATTTTAAGGACGCGCTTGACACTATTAATAGAAGCTCCCAACTTTATAAGCTTTCGAACATTGGTATTTCATCTAAGTTCCTTAGAATATACAAGCAATTGACAACCAACACTTGTTTTTCAGTATGTAATGGCATCACAATGTCTGAATTTTTTGACACCACAACAGGTGTTCCACAAGGTTGTGTCTTAAGTCCAATTTTATTTGCCCTATTCATTGATGGTGTAACTAAAGTCTTAGGTGGCGGAGTGAGGGTGGGTGACGGACTTATAAGGATGCTGCCTTACATAGACGACCTGGTCTTACGCAAATCAGGTATATGGGTTCGGGTTTGTTGAAGAATTTGAAGGAGTACAGCGCTTCTTTTTCAAACGTATTTTTTAGGCTGCCATCGACAAACCTAATTATGCTTCGCATGTAGAATCAGGTATACCACAAATCTATAAAGTGTTATCCATTTTGCGGTTTCAAAAGTATAGGGCTGGAATTCGACATCTGTCAAACTAAGTTGTTAAACCAATTTTTTTTGTCAGTTGAAAGTCTGACATTTACGAAAATAGATCGCTTAACTATCGCACAACGGATAAAAATTGTTAAAACCTACTACAAAAATGGTGATTCTGCCACAGCCACATATCGTGCTTTAAGAGGAGATTATGGTTTACATAATCGTCCAACTACGCAAGCAATTGGCAAAATTGTGAAGAAATTTGAAGATTCTGGATTGGTTACAGATATTGTAAGGCCTGTGCATCATCGTTTCGCTCGTACCACTAAAAATATCGCTGCTGTAATTCAAAGTGTTGCCGATGACCCGAATGTGTCGATTGCTCGTCGTTCTCAGGAATTAGGACTGTCTTATGGCACATTATGGCGTATTTTGCATTTGGATCTACACAACAACTGAAGCCAGCTGACCATTCACAACGTCGAAGATACGTTTAATGGGTGCTTGAACAACAGGCGGTAGACGGCGATTTTTCGAACAAAATTTTATTCAGCGACGAAGCACATTTCTCACTCGGTGAGTATGTTAATATACAAAATTGTCGTATTTGGGGTTCTGAGAATTCTGAGAAGAGAGGCCATTACATCCACAAAAAGTCACTGTTTGGGGATCTTTTTGGTCAGGAGGTGTGATTTAACCTTACTTTTTCGAAAACGACGATGGAACGACTGTCACCGTCAATTCGGAGCGTTATGGTCATATGATAACTGATTTTTTTTTGCCTGCTATTGAAGAATACGACTTGGAGAATATGTGGTTTCAACAAGACGGTTCCACATGCCACACATCTCGAGCGAATATGGCTTTATTGCAAGAGACATTTCCTGGCCACCAAGATCATTCTATTTGACAACGCAGCACTTTTTTTGTGGGGGTAAGCGAAAGACCGTGCTTATGCAGATAAGCCTTTAACTCTTGAGCACTTGAAAACCAACATTCGTCAAGTTATGGCTGAGATACAGCCCAATATGTGCCAAAAAGTGGTCGAAAATTGTATATGTGGTTTGTTTATGTTTACTTTTGAAACTGAAATGGATAACCCATTATGTACAAGTAAAGAGATTCGTTTGAATTCTATATGACTTTTATTTCTTGAGGCTATTATTAGACTAATTCTACTTATCACTAACTTAATATATGGAACCCTGTGCTTTGACCCCAACTGCATTGGATATCTTGCAGCTTGTGCAAGATATCGCATTTCATCTTTGTCGTCGTCGGTTGTTGACACTAGTCTGCTTCGTTTATAGAAGTAGCTGTGTCAGCATGGTTCGTTGTTGACGACGACGACTTTGTGTGGCTTAGCGGCGGATGTCTTAAGAGCTCATGTTAACTCCTCCCTCACTTAGGTGAAGGCCGTCCTCGGGCTTCTTGAGAGACTTGATGGCCTTTTGAATGTCGACATTTTGGCGCTGCTTCTTCTGACGTTTTTTTAGTTTAATGATGGTGTAGCAAACTGTAATGAGTGCAACTGTCACGCAGCAAGCTATAAGTGGATGGGTTGTCAATTTTGTTTCTATCTCACCAATGTAACGTAAATTGTCCATGTTCATTCTATGAAGGAATGGTAGGCTCAATATCTATGTATGACCGGTGATATTTAGAAGCGTAGATGTTGCACTACCGGGTTGCTTTTTCTGGATGTTATTTCGATTGATAAATTTGGATCCATTGATCCACACGGCATCATCAAAAGTCAGCAAATACGTCCCGTTGATATCCGTCTCAAAATTATTCGCTTCCCTTATTCTGGCATTTCTGTTGTTTATTATAACAATTCCATCATCAATAACCAACACGGATTCCCGATGGTGTGGCTGTGTGTTGCAATGAGCCATGCCTCCAGGACGTAATTGTTGAGCGCATGTCTTGCTCGATAACTCCTTGCAAAATGTTAACGTTGTTGCTACGTTGCAGTCCTCAACAGCTAGCACTTGTCTTCCACATTCCGCCACCACATCATCTCCATTGAAGGATAGAATATTGCCGTTGTGAGCAACAGGGTAGATTATTACTTTCTTACAAACTAACTTAGGTCTAGGATAATTAATTATGAAATGTAAAATATTATCATTTAAATAAATAAATGATTTTATATAAGACAGGCTTACAGATCAGTGATTTCCGAATGTAAATAAAACTATTTCATTCTTTCTCGACGTTTCGTTGGGGTTTTCCAACTTTTTCAAGAGGTTTATTGAACTGTAAAAAATTCCATTATACCTACAATTATTTTTCTTTTTGAACAATTATGCTTACTTTACATTAGTGGTATAATTTATATTTAGACATCACTTTGAGGTTGAACATTAAATTACAATGAAGAAAATAAATAAATATGTAGGTAAAACACTAAACAATAAGACAGATAAGAACTTAAATGCTAATATCACAGAACTTTTTTTATGGCCACACTGTAATTTGACTTTATGTTGTCTTTGTCTTCTTTCGTATTCATTGCTTTCGTCAGTTTTTCTTGTATCCTCAAGCTTTCTATAGTGTACCTTGTATTTTCTCTTTTTTGTTTGTCTAATATTTTGACATTTTCAAAATCAGCTGTGTGCTGTGTATCATTTATGTGTTGCGCTAAGCCTGTTGTTGTTTTGTTCTTTCTTATATCTGCTTTATGTTCGGCTATCCTCACTCCGAGCGCCCTTTTCGTCGTTCCTATATACACAAGATCGCAATTGTCATTTGAATTACCTAAACATCCAATTTGGTAGATCACATTGTATTGTTGTTCCTTTTCAATTGGTGTTTTCGTGTTTGAGAAAAGCTTTCTTAAGGTGCAGTTTGCCTTGTAAGCAAATGTCATTTTAGTGGTGTCTTGCTTGATGATTTCGTGAAGAATTTTGCAGTGTGTTAGTTTTGGTATGTAGGGAATACTGAAAAAATGCTTTGGAGTTGCCAGCTTCAATTTCAGTTGTAGATTTTTTGTTTTTCTTTAAATTATTAATATTTTGATTAATTTTGTTATTTATTATTTCATTTATTATGTAGCAGGGATAATTATTCATTTTAAGTATGTTTTTTATTTTTACTATATTTCCTTCGTGAAATTGTTTATCGCTTGTATCGATAACCTTGTTAGTGAAGTTTGTTGCCGTGTTAATTTTTTGGCTCATCGGTTGTGTTGAATGAAAATTCATCATTCGGCCAGAAGATGTTTCCTTAGAGAACCAGTCAATAATTATTTTGTTGGCTTGTCGATGAAGTTTTGTGTCAAGATAAGGTAAGCACTTATTGTGCTCTATTTCAATCGTGAATTGTAACTTCTTGTGATAATTATTTATTGTTGTTAATATAATATCTATATTCTGATTTTTTATTATTGCGAAAATGTCATCTACGTATTTCACAATCAATTTTATATTTGTGTTTGTTTTCTTTAAATCGTCTAAGGTATTATCAAGTAGATTGTCAAGTACGATGTCAGCGATGGTAGGGGAAAGTGGATTTCCCATAGGCATTCCAAACGTTTGAAGATAGATCTTGTCTTCAAATTTGAAATAATTATTATCTCTCAAACAGAATTCTAATATTTTTAAGTATTGTGGTTTTGGAATTTGGGTTGATAATTTTATAGTATCCCATTGTTTCATTATATTTTTGATAGCTAAATATGTGGGAATGTTGGTGAAAAGGGATATCGCATCGAACGAAACGAGTATATCATCTTCTTCCAAAATTATGTCATTCAATTTTTCTTTTAGCTGATAGGAGTTTTTGATATTATATTTGGGTGAGATAATATTCTTCAAAGTTTCACCAATATGTTTGGAAAGCTGGTAGCACGGAACATTAAATGAAGATGAAATAGGCCTCAAAGGGAGATCAGGTTTGTGTATTTTTGGTAAGCCATATAACCGTGGTGCTAAAGTTGCTGAACAATAAAGTTTTGTTTTAAGTTTAGCATCTATATATTTTTGTTTAAATAAATCATTCACCATGCTGTTGTTCTTTTTTTGTAGTTCTGTTGTTGGATCTATTCTCGTCGTTTTATATGTATTTTTATCGTCTAATATTGTGTGCATTTTACTTGTGTAGTCTGATTTATACATGACAACTGTTTTATTACCTTTATCAGCGTTTGTTATTATTATTTTATTTTTATACTTTTTTATTACTTTCTGTGTTATTTCAAAAATTTTAAGAATAAATTTTTCTTTGGTATTATTAGACATTTTTCTATGAAAAGTGGTTATATTATTTGCAATTTTCAATCTGGCAACATCTTTATCTTTTTCTTCTTGAATTCTTTGTATACATTGTTCAACGTCAGCGATAACATGTATGGGTGAAAAATTGTTTTTTGTTATTGGTATTGCAAATTTTTTTCCCAGCGAAAGTAACCATTTGCTCTCTACTGGAAATTCAATACTCGTCTTGTTAACAAACCAACTCTCGTTGAAGATGAATCCTATTTCCCTTATGTTTTCGTCTTTAAGTTTATCAAGTTTACTTGAGTGTGTCATTTTTGTTTGTGATGCAATTAAGTTGTACATATGTTTTTGCTTAAGAACAAATGAGCTATATTCTTCATCATTAAGTGTGGTTCTCATTTTATTGTCTGCATGAAAGATGTTATTGGTTATTGTTTTTATATTTATGTGCGTTTGTTTGATTTCTAATTTTAATATTTTGTGTAAGAATATGTTATTTATTTTGTTAAACTTAGTTTTAACTGTGTCCGATGTAAAAAGTTCTATTGTTTTTGAAGTGGTGTTGGATAAATGTTTGGGTATCATTCCGTAATCCTTGCATGCAAGTAGGAAATGTAGTCGTTCTCTTTGTTTGGCTAAGCTCTTTTTTTGTCTGCAGTAGTGCTTTAGTGTAATTGTAATTTCCGTGTTGTATTTGTATTTAATGTGTTCAAAGAAGTTTTTCATTGTGGTAGAATCTAAATACAATTATCATTTTAGTCTAAGAGCCCACAGCAAATTTTGTGCGTGAAGATATAACCAAAAGTGGTTTATATGAATATAAAGCCCTCAAATAACTAACGACAAATATGGAAGTCTGGCAGCATTTTTTTGCAGCTAAGATTAATAATAGTATGCAAAAGGTACATATTTTTCTAAAATGTGGATCATAAGTATAACCACTTGAAACTGGCATTAAATTAAAGGGCAGAATGCACTGAATACAAATAGATAGGTGCCAGACGTTTTAGGTGCAGCTTTCCCCTTGCCAGACGTGCTAATAGTACGCAAAAAATCATTTTTTTAAACAATTGGTATAACCATATGTGTGATACATCAAAAAATTTGTAAAATTGTCCTTATCACAAATAAATAGGTGCCAGACGTTTTATATGCAGCTTTCCCCTTGCCAGACGTACTAATAGTACGCAAGAAATCATTTTTTAAACACTTGGTATAACCATATGTGTGATACATCAAAACATTTGTAAAATTGTTCTTATTACAAATAAATAGGTGCCAGACGTTTTAGATGCAGCTTTCCCCTTGCCAGACGTACTAATAGTACGCAAAAAATCATTTTTTAAACAATTGGTATAACCATATGTGTGATACATCAAAACATTTGTAAAATTGTTCTTATCACAAATAAATAGGTGCCAGACGTTTTATATGCAGCTTTCCCCTTGCCAGACGTACTAATAGTACGCAAGAAATCGTTTTTTTAAACAATTGGTAAAATCAAAAGTCGTTATTACACCAAATGATATTCTGATTTCTCTACTTTGATTATGCGAAACAGCAATCTGTTTTGTACCGCTATACTTTAAAAAAAAAATGCATGACACAATAAACAACCTTGCTGATAAGAGAACTTAGTTGCAGTAGTAGTTTTGTTGACCGCAAAGTGAATATGTCTAACGAAGTAAATAAGAAATGTGTTCTCCATTCAAGTGATAGATAGCCCAAAACAATGCGGAAAAATAATTTTGTTTACTGAAAAAACATTGCAGAAATGCTCTGAAGTTTTGAAAATTACGACAAATCGCAAGTTTAAGTTTTCTGATATAAAGCCTCCAGTTGAGGTTGATACTTTAACTGGGTACCATAGTGCGTGCTACCGGCTCTTTACTGCAATTTCCAAAAAATTGATAACATCTCCGATAGATACAATTCACGTGGAATGTAAGTTATATTCTTGTTTTTTGTAGTTTATATAATCCCATATTACTCATAATCGCGTATATGTATGTTATATAGTGCCTGAAACTACCAAAAATAATAGATGCAGTCCAAGTGTTGCAATTAAAAATACTCGGACTATATCCAATATCACGGTGGATCCGAATAACAAATGTTTTTCTTGTAATTGTATTTCGAAATACTCATATGAAAAAAAAGAAAAGGTTATATGTGTCCGAAGATCTACTTTAGAACACATTGTGTGCGAAGCAATACTTCTTGGGAATGATGCAGTGTACCAAGTATTGATAAATAGTATCGGAGACGATGAACTGAAGTGTCATAAAATATGTCTTGCTAGATTTCTTCAGGAAGCTAATAATTTAGAAAAAAGAGTTGTGAACATCAATTCGGGATGCAGACATTCACACAAATGCGCTCTTTCTACTATCTGCACCTTTGTTGAAGAACGCATTTTGAAATTAAAAGAAATGCATCCATTTGATGATATTGCTAATTTGTGCCAACAAAAGTTGTGTAAAATTAATCTTGCAATCACCTATTCCAAACTATACTTAAAAAGGAAGCTGCTAACCATATACAAGGAAAGAATCGTCGTGATAAAAATTCAAAAACAATTAGTTATTTTGAATGCTGATATGAACGAATACGAAGAAAGTTTGCTAACCGATAAGTTGGCAAAACTAAATTTAAAATCCATGGTCAGGTAGCTTATATTATATATTATTATAATACACTTGGAAAAAGTACTTATTAATTCATTTGACAGGAATATTGCTTACTATTACCTACTCGTACCTATTATAAAATAAAAATCAATTTATTATATCTATAAAATAATTTAATTTTTAGGACTCTATTAGTACGTCTGGCAAGGGGAAAGCTGCATATAAAACGTCTGGCACCTATTTATTTGTGATGAGAACAATTTTACAAATGTTTTGATGTATCACACATATGGTTATACCAATTGTTTAAAAAATGATATTTTGCGTACTATTAGTACGTCTGGCAAGGGGAAAGCTGCATATAAAACGTCTGGCACCTATTTATTTGTGATAAGAACAATTTTACAAATATTTTGATGTATCACACATATGGCTATACCTATTGTTTAAAAAATGATATTTTGCGTACTATTAGTACGTCTGGCAAGGGGAAAGCTGCATATAAAACGTCTGGCACCTATTTATTTGTGATAAGAACAATTTTACAAATATTTTGATGTATCACACATATGGTTATACCTATTGTTTAAAAAATGATTTTTTGCGTACTATTAGTACGTCTGGCAAGGGGAAAGCTGCATCTAAAACGTCTGGCACCTATTTATTTGTGATAAGAACAATTTTACAAATGTTTTGATGTATCACACATGTGGTTATACCAATTGTTTAAAAAATGATTTTTTGCGTACTATTAGTACGTCTGGCAAGGGGAAAGCTGCATATAAAACGTCTGGCACCTATTTATTTGTGATAAGAACAATTTTACAAATATTTTGATGTATCACACATATGGTTATACCTATTGTTTAAAAAATGATTTTTTGCGTACTATTAGTACGTCTGGCAAGGGGAAAGCTGCACCTAAAACGTCTGGCACCTATCTATTTGTATTCAGTGCATTCTGCCCTTTAATTTAATGCCAGTTTCAAGTGGTTATACTTATGATCCACATTTTGGAAAAATATGTACCTTTGGCATACTATTATTAATCTTAGCTGCAAGAAAATGCTGCCAGACTTCCATATTTGTCGTTAGTTATTTGAGGGCTTCATACTCATATAAACCACTTTTGGTTATATCTTCACGCACAAAATTTGCTGTGGGCTCCTGGTCTATTTTGCAGAACCTTTACATTTGACACTTCCATAAGTTCTGTAACACTTACATTAAAAAATTGTTCGTTTATTATGAATTTTAAGTCATCATCATCTAAAATTACCGGGTTTATAACCCTGAGCTTTGCAAGTGCTATAGAGAGCATTAGATTTTGAATTTCTGAAATGAGCATTCTATTTCTGGTTAACAAGATTTCATAAACATGAACAGTGTCGATTTGTGATTTTTTCGAATAAGCCAAAATATTATTTACGGTGTCTGTTAACCTATTAATTTGCTCTTGAGATTTTGTGTTTATTACAGCTTGTCTATTGTTGGAATTGATGAATTGGGCTTGATTGAATTTAATTTTCTCGAAGTCGTCAAAGTCAGGGGTGCCAGCTACAATTTTTAAACCTGTGCCTAAGAAGTTTAAACTCCTTGCGTTTCTATGATGGATACTTATACTTTTGAAGAGTGTTTCTAAGTGCTTAAGGTCTATTTCCACAATTTTTCGCATATGCGACTGTGGAGGGAACAGCTCAGTCATGTTTTTTGATTCGTTTATTATTTGCTTAAAGGCAGTCAGATTTGTTGTGTGGCGTAAGTATCCGTTAACCACCCAGACAATGACATCCCCGTCTAGAATTGGAATATAGTTAGAACTGGTGTAGTCCGTTAATTTAGACACGACTGTTGTCATCATAAATAATAGAAGAATCCTGAAAGATTAATTGTAAAAATATGAAATAATAACGGTTCTATTTTAGATTGTCCTTATGGACTACCCTCCCTTTAATTAGAACCGTTGTCCCTAAATCGGCTTCCACTTTCTCTTCAACGTATAATGGAGTTAACTTATTACCTAATCGTCTATTTGTTTTTACTAATACCTTTTCTCCTACACTGAAAATTCTGTTCTGCCTTGTTTCATTATCCCTTTGCAACTGTAATTCTTGGGCCTTTTGAACTTTATTTTTGATTTTTTCTCTAAATTCTGTCGGGGACGAGTGTATTACATCAATTGGTCTTTGGTTCGTAACAGAGTGGACGGTCCTATTGTATTCTACTGTTGCTAATAGTATTAATTCGACTGTATCTTCTACTTTTCTGTCAAGTCTTAGACATATTGCAATTTCTAATAGAGTGCTGTGAAACCTTTCTATTTGACCGTTGGATGTACTGTGTAAGGGTGGAGCATTTAATATGTGAACATTAAAATGATTGAGCAAAATTGACCTAATTGTCTCGGATTTTATAGAAGCTTCATTATCACAAAAGATTTGTTTTGTATTTGGGAAAATGTTCATTATCTCCAGGATTGGAACTTTTACGTCTATTACGATGTAAAAAGTTCTATTGTTTTTGAAGTGGTGTTGGATAAATGTTTGGGTATCATTCCGTAATCCTTGCATGCAAGTAGGAAATGTAGTCGTTCTCTTTGTTTGGCTAAGCTCTTTTTTTGTCTGCAGTAGTGCTTTAGTGTAATTGTAATTTCCGTGTTGTATTTGTATTTAATGTGTTCAAAGAAGTTTTTCATTGTGGTAGAATCTAAATACAATTATCATTTTAGTCTAAGAGCCCACAGCAAATTTTGTGCGTGAAGATATAACCAAAAGTGGTTTATATGAATATAAAGCCCTCAAATAACTAACGACAAATATGGAAGTCTGGCAGCATTTTTTTGCAGCTAAGATTAATAATAGTATGCAAAAGGTACATATTTTTCTAAAATGTGGATCATAAGTATAACCACTTGAAACTGGCATTAAATTAAAGGGCAGAATGCACTGAATACAAATAGATAGGTGCCAGACGTTTTAGGTGCAGCTTTCCCCTTGCCAGACGTGCTAATAGTACGCAAAAAATCATTTTTTTAAACAATTGGTATAACCATATGTGTGATACATCAAAAAATTTGTAAAATTGTCCTTATCACAAATAAATAGGTGCCAGACGTTTTATATGCAGCTTTCCCCTTGCCAGACGTACTAATAGTACGCAAGAAATCATTTTTTAAACACTTGGTATAACCATATGTGTGATACATCAAAACATTTGTAAAATTGTTCTTATCACAAATAAATAGGTGCCAGACGTTTTAGATGCAGCTTTCCCCTTGCCAGACGTACTAATAGTACGCAAAAAATCATTTTTTAAACAATTGGTATAACCATATGTGTGATACATCAAAACATTTGTAAAATTGTTCTTATCACAAATAAATAGGTGCCAGACGTTTTATATGCAGCTTTCCCCTTGCCAGACGTACTAATAGTACGCAAGAAATCGTTTTTTTAAACAATTGGTAAAATCAAAAGTCGTTATTACACCAAATGATATTCTGATTTCTCTACTTTGATTATGCGAAACAGCAATCTGTTTTGTACCGCTATACTTTAAAAAAAAAATGCATGACACAATAAACAACCTTGCTGATAAGAGAACTTAGTTGCAGTAGTAGTTTTGTTGACCGCAAAGTGAATATGTCTAACGAAGTAAATAAGAAATGTGTTCTCCATTCAAGTGATAGATAGCCCAAAACAATGCGGAAAAATAATTTTGTTTACTGAAAAAACATTGCAGAAATGCTCTGAAGTTTTGAAAATTACGACAAATCGCAAGTTTAAGTTTTCTGATATAAAGCCTCCAGTTGAGGTTGATACTTTAACTGGGTACCATAGTGCGTGCTACCGGCTCTTTACTGCAATTTCCAAAAAATTGATAACATCTCCGATAGATACAATTCACGTGGAATGTAAGTTATATTCTTGTTTTTTGTAGTTTATATAATCCCATATTACTCATAATCGCGTATATGTATGTTATATAGTGCCTGAAACTACCAAAAATAATAGATGCAGTCCAAGTGTTGCAATTAAAAATACTCGGACTATATCCAATATCACGGTGGATCCGAATAACAAATGTTTTTCTTGTAATTGTATTTCGAAATACTCATATGAAAAAAAAGAAAAGGTTATATGTGTCCGAAGATCTACTTTAGAACACATTGTGTGCGAAGCAATACTTCTTGGGAATGATGCAGTGTACCAAGTATTGATAAATAGTATCGGAGACGATGAACTGAAGTGTCATAAAATATGTCTTGCTAGATTTCTTCAGGAAGCTAATAATTTAGAAAAAAGAGTTGTGAACATCAATTCGGGATGCAGACATTCACACAAATGCGCTCTTTCTACTATCTGCACCTTTGTTGAAGAACGCATTTTGAAATTAAAAGAAATGCATCCATTTGATGATATTGCTAATTTGTGCCAACAAAAGTTGTGTAAAATTAATCTTGCAATCACCTATTCCAAACTATACTTAAAAAGGAAGCTGCTAACCATATACAAGGAAAGAATCGTCGTGATAAAAATTCAAAAACAATTAGTTATTTTGAATGCTGATATGAACGAATACGAAGAAAGTTTGCTAACCGATAAGTTGGCAAAACTAAATTTAAAATCCATGGTCAGGTAGCTTATATTATATATTATTATAATACACTTGGAAAAAGTACTTATTAATTCATTTGACAGGAATATTGCTTACTATTACCTACTCGTACCTATTATAAAATAAAAATCAATTTATTATATCTATAAAATAATTTAATTTTTAGGACTCTATTAGTACGTCTGGCAAGGGGAAAGCTGCATATAAAACGTCTGGCACCTATTTATTTGTGATGAGAACAATTTTACAAATGTTTTGATGTATCACACATATGGTTATACCAATTGTTTAAAAAATGATATTTTGCGTACTATTAGTACGTCTGGCAAGGGGAAAGCTGCATATAAAACGTCTGGCACCTATTTATTTGTGATAAGAACAATTTTACAAATATTTTGATGTATCACACATATGGCTATACCTATTGTTTAAAAAATGATATTTTGCGTACTATTAGTACGTCTGGCAAGGGGAAAGCTGCATATAAAACGTCTGGCACCTATTTATTTGTGATAAGAACAATTTTACAAATATTTTGATGTATCACACATATGGTTATACCTATTGTTTAAAAAATGATTTTTTGCGTACTATTAGTACGTCTGGCAAGGGGAAAGCTGCATCTAAAACGTCTGGCACCTATTTATTTGTGATAAGAACAATTTTACAAATGTTTTGATGTATCACACATGTGGTTATACCAATTGTTTAAAAAATGATTTTTTGCGTACTATTAGTACGTCTGGCAAGGGGAAAGCTGCATATAAAACGTCTGGCACCTATTTATTTGTGATAAGAACAATTTTACAAATATTTTGATGTATCACACATATGGTTATACCTATTGTTTAAAAAATGATTTTTTGCGTACTATTAGTACGTCTGGCAAGGGGAAAGCTGCACCTAAAACGTCTGGCACCTATCTATTTGTATTCAGTGCATTCTGCCCTTTAATTTAATGCCAGTTTCAAGTGGTTATACTTATGATCCACATTTTGGAAAAATATGTACCTTTGGCATACTATTATTAATCTTAGCTGCAAGAAAATGCTGCCAGACTTCCATATTTGTCGTTAGTTATTTGAGGGCTTCATACTCATATAAACCACTTTTGGTTATATCTTCACGCACAAAATTTGCTGTGGGCTCCTGGTCTATTTTGCAGAACCTTTACATTTGACACTTCCATAAGTTCTGTAACACTTACATTAAAAAATTGTTCGTTTATTATGAATTTTAAGTCATCATCATCTAAAATTACCGGGTTTATAACCCTGAGGCCTTGCAAGTGCTATAGAGAGCATTAGATTTTGAATTTCTGAAATGAGCATTCTATTTCTGGTTAACAAGATTTCATAAACATGAACAGTGTCGATTTGTGATTTTTTCGAATAAGCCAAAATATTATTTACGGTGTCTGTTAACCTATTAATTTGCTCTTGAGATTTTGTGTTTATTACAGCTTGTCTATTGTTGGAATTGATGAATTGGGCTTGATTGAATTTAATTTTCTCGAAGTCGTCAAAGTCAGGGGTGCCAGCTACAATTTTTAAACCTGTGCCTAAGAAGTTTAAACTCCTTGCGTTTCTATGATGGATACTTATACTTTTGAAGAGTGTTTCTAAGTGCTTAAGGTCTATTTCCACAATTTTTCGCATATGCGACTGTGGAGGGAACAGCTCAGTCATGTTTTTTGATTCGTTTATTATTTGCTTAAAGGCAGTCAGATTTGTTGTGTGGCGTAAGTATCCGTTAACCACCCAGACAATGACATCCCCGTCTAGAATTGGAATATAGTTAGAACTGGTGTAGTCCGTTAATTTAGACACGACTGTTGTCATCATAAATAATAGAAGAATCCTGAAAGATTAATTGTAAAAATATGAAATAATAACGGTTCTATTTTAGATTGTCCTTATGGACTACCCTCCCTTTAATTAGAACCGTTGTCCCTAAATCGGCTTCCACTTTCTCTTCAACGTATAATGGAGTTAACTTATTACCTAATCGTCTATTTGTTTTTACTAATACCTTTTCTCCTACACTGAAAATTCTGTTCTGCCTTGTTTCATTATCCCTTTGCAACTGTAATTCTTGGGCCTTTTGAACTTTATTTTTGATTTTTTCTCTAAATTCTGTCGGGGACGAGTGTATTACATCAATTGGTCTTTGGTTCGTAACAGAGTGGACGGTCCTATTGTATTCTACTGTTGCTAATAGTATTAATTCGACTGTATCTTCTACTTTTCTGTCAAGTCTTAGACATATTGCAATTTCTAATAGAGTGCTGTGAAACCTTTCTATTTGACCGTTGGATGTACTGTGTAAGGGTGGAGCATTTAATATGTGAACATTAAAATGATTGAGCAAAATTGACATAATTGTCTCGGATTTTATAGAAGCTTCATTATCACAAAAGATTTGTTTTGTATTTGGGAAAATGTTCATTATCTCCAGGATTGGAACTTTTACGTCTATTATTGTACGTGATGCTATTGGCATCACAACCGTAAATTTGGAAAGCTTGTCAATGCAAGTTAAAAAATATTTTTTATCCGTGGAGAATATGTCGACGTGAAGCATTTCTCCAGCATACGAGGGGACTGATGTCTCGCCAATCAATTGTTTTTTTTGGATTTGCCACAATCTCATTTGCCTGTTTTGTCATTTTCGGAAAAAAATAGTCACAACGAATTTGTTTAATGTTTTCTTGAGCTGCTCTATGTGCTCGGTTGTGTTCAGTAATTATAATTTCTTTTTGTTCATTCGGGTCGAATATATCCAACACAAATTTGTTAGTATGCCAAAACTTAGTTGATGGAAATAACTCGACTAAATTGTGTTGAATAAAAGCTAGAACTGGTAGGTCAAAATGAATTACGTTGACAACATCTATTTTAATCACGTTTCTTAAAGTGTTTATCAATGTATTCCTTTCTGAAAAATTAATGAAATGTCTAGTTTTTTTTTCCAAATATTATAAATGTACGGGTTGAAGCGATTGGGGCCTCCTCTATAATTATTTGATTTCTGAAGCAGTTTAAAAGTTTATCCGTTGTGTCTATTAAATAAGTCAAGGATAGTTCGCTGTGAATTGTAGCGGCATCAGAAGACGCCTCGTTCTCCAATGCATGAATATTTTGCCGCGAAAGTGCATCAGCGACATAATTCTCCTTTCCTGGCTTGTAAAATATTTGAGCATTATGCTCGTCTACAAAAGCTTTCCAGCGCTTAATTTTAGCATTTGTGTTTTTATCTGAAACTGAAAACGAAAGAGGTTGATGATCTGTAAAAATGTAAAAAAATAAAAAATGATTTTTTAAGGACCACACTATGGCCAACAGTTCTCTTTCATTTGTTGCAAATTGCAACTCTTTATCTTTGAGTGTTCTTGAAATCATTGTTATAGGCTTTCCATTTTGTGACAAAACCGCTCCAAGACCACGTGATGAAGCGTCCGTCGTAAGATCGAAAGGCTTCGTATAATCTGGATATAACAATGTGACGTCTTCTGACGCCAAAATTTCTTTTAATTTATTAAACGCTTGGAGTTCTTTCTCTTTTAGTTCTATTTTAATTTTTTTAGATTGATAACCACTTATTTTGCCATTCTCACCCTTTAATAAATTAGTAAGTGGTCTAGCTATTGATGCGAAATCTTTTATAAAGCATCTATAATAACTAGCTAAACCTAGAAATGACCTTATTCCAAAGAGTGTAGAAGGTTGTGAATAATTTTTAATTGCTTCCACTTTAGCAGGGCAAGTTTTTATACCATCCCTAGACACTGTTAAGCCTAAGTACTCTACATCTGTCTTAAAAAAATGTGACTTTTCTCGTGAAACCCTCATATTCGCTTCATACAATTTTTTTTAAAACCGAATCAATATCTTTAACATGTTCATTCTGAGTTTCTGAGAAAACGATTACGTCATCAACGTAAACATAGCAATTTTTTCCAATCTGTTCACGAAGGACGTCATCTATAGCCCGTTGGAAAATACTGGGCGCGTTTTTCAACCCAAACGGAAGGCGACAAAATTCGTATTTTCCGCCGTTAACGGAAAAAGCTGTTTTTTCTCGATCCCGTTCCGCTAATTCAATTTGGTGAAACCCTGATTTTAAGTCAAGGGTTGTAAAAAATCGTGCCTTGCCTAAATTTTACAAAACCGTTGTAATATTTGGGATAGGATATTTATCGTCTATGGTTTTTTGGTTGAGCTTTCGAAAGTCCATTACTAAACGTTTCTTTTTATTACCCAACTCATCTGTTCCCTTTTTATCAACTACCCAAATGGGATTATTGTAAGGTGACCTAGACGGTCTAACAATGCCATTCTTCAGAAGATCTTTAATTTCGTTATTAACGAAATCCGTCACACCCATAGGATATGGGTAAAATTTTGAGTAAATGGGGTCTTCACTTACTGTACGAATTGTGGCAACGATGTTGGTGTTATACGGCAATGATTCGTTTGAATCTGCAAATGTTTTTATTCTATTATGTAACATATTTTTGAAATGTATGCTTACGGAGGGTGGAACCTCAATGTCCTCTACTTTCGTAAAGTTCACATTGTCGCATTTATGGAACAGAATAGTTTCTAGCCCTGAATTGAAGCGAATTAAATTTTCTTTTAAGCAAATTGTGGCATTAACCTGTGTTAACAGGTCAAGACCAATTATTACGTCAAAAGTTGACAGGTTGGGTAAAATAAAAAAGTGCTATTTCTCCCAAAAATATTTATAAAACATTTGAGTTCAATATTGTTAAAACCATGAATTGATTTTACAAAAAAGGGTATGCCTACTGGCACTAAACCTTTTATCTCTCGTAATGGCCTGATGTAATATTTCGAGGCACCTGTGTGAATTAAAAACTTTACTAACCTCCCTCCTACTGTTTTTTGAATAAACGGTAGTTGGGAGTTTCCCCTAAAAAAATGACGTAGTCAAAATCATGTACCTCAGCTTCCACTTCGTCTGCCTGCAACGCAGCTGTGGCTTCATAGTCACCTTCATTTTTCCTTGGAGGATTTGCTTGCAAATAATTTACTCTTTGGCGACGCTGTCCCGACTGTCTTTGAGAGCTACTTGGCCTTTTATTCCTTTGTTCTTGCCCTTGATCATAGGTATAGTTATTATTTTTTTGTTGATAGCTATTAAATTGCCGTAAGCGTGATGATGTCGGATCAACATCCATTTTGTCACGACTGCTGGGGACTTTAGAACTGTTAAGTTCCAATTGGTTGTCATTTTCAAAACTTTGCTTTTTGTTGAAATATGGATTTTTGCCTTCCTATTACTTTGGCTGTTACTATTAAGTTTATTACTATTATTATTGTTTTGGTAACGGCTCTGCGACCGTTTGAGCTCGGATCTTAGAGATTTTTCTTCACAATTTTTCGCATAACTTGCCGCAAACAGATACCTTTCATTGTTTGCTTCAACTTCTTGAGCCAAAGCCAAAGCAGTTGGCATATCAGACGGACGGGCCGAAAACAAAACATCACTTAATGGTTTTTTTAACCCAAATATGAAAACCCTAAGGGCGTCTCTTCTGTACTTTTCGTTAAATGCAATGGCTAATGCACTGTCATATGACATATTTGTTTTGTTTGTAAGGAGGGTTAGCTTTTTCTCAATCTCGTCATAATATTCTTGCCGCAGTGTACTGAGTTCCTGCTCAATTAAATAAATCGGACGTACATCGGCGTACGTAAAATCTAACCTAGCTATAATAGCTCTAAAATTTAAAACTTTATTAAAAGAAGCCAGGACAGCATCGGCTGGGCCTCTTATTTTATTTCTTATTATTCCCACTGCCTGATAATGTCTAGAACTACCATCGTATTTTTCAAAAACTTTGTAAGCGGAGTGAACCGCTTGACGCCAAGAGACATAAGTGCCCTGTTTGCCCTCAAATTCCGGAAGGGATTTAACTATGTCGAGACACTCTTCACACCTAATTCTTTCACTTATTTCAATTTCTTTAAAAATTTCAACTTCAGGTTTGTTTTGTGGCACTATTAAATTTTTCACTGCATCACTTAACTTTCGTTCAAAATCAACTTTTTGTGCTTCAAGGGCACCACTGACTGCGGATTCTACTAATACTTTTAAATCTGTTGCATTCATTTTTTTTTCTATTGCTTTCCCTATTTGTAAGTAATTAAACTTTTCTAATAGTATTTCAATATTTTCAGGTTCACTCATTAACCACCGTAAAGAATATTTGTTTAATTATTTTGAATATTATTAAAAAAAAAGCAATCAATAAAAGCACTTAAATAACTATACAAAAAAAATACATAACACTTGCAGGGTTTACAAATAGAAATATTCAAAGTAGGTACAAGTAGGTAAAGACAAATTCTTACATTCTTAATAAAAGTAAATAATTCTTTTTTTTTTCTTCAGTTATTTAATTCCGGTTAATATTGTTTAAATTGTCTTCTAAGTTGGGATTCTTAATAAAAGTAAATAATTATTTATTTTTCCAGTTTGTTAATTCCGGTTGATATTGTTTAAAGGTTCTTCTAAGTTGGGCGCCAGTAGGGCTGGCAACGAGACCGAGACTAGTCTCGGTCTCGTCTCGGTCTCGGTCTCGTCAACAAGACGAGACTCCTTTAAAAGTACCGAAGACGAGACCGAGACGAGAGCGAGACGAGACCGTATTTGTGGTACCGAAATTCGACGAGAGTCTCGCTGGTCTCGGCGGTCTCGGTGGTTTGGTTTCGGTTTTCGCTATAAGAAAATTTGGTTTTTATTTCATTATTGTTTAGTATATAATCATGTTCAATTTTTATAATATTCACAAGTTTTTTTTTGCGAAATATTATATGCGCGTTAACATATCAAACCATATATGTATGTACATACTTATACAGAGATACATAGGTGCATTGCGAAAATCCAGAGAACAATACGTACGATTTATGTATGCATGGCGTTGCTTCCTTTTGGGTGACATTTGGTAAAATATATTGTCAAAACGTCAAAATATAGTTCGTTGCCTAGCTGTCACGCCATGAGCTGTCAAAATCCAATGAAGGATGGCTCCGATTTAAATGGACTAAAAAAGCTCTACAAAAGTCAAATTTTACTTCAGAAAATTAGAAATTTTTCGATTCAATTTATTGCTCCGGAAAAAGTTGATTTTAGACTTTTTGGGTGACATTTGGGAAAAAACTAGTATTCAAATGTCAAGGTAGAGTAAGTTGCATACCTGTGAAGTCATGAACTGTCGAAATCCATCAAACGATCGCTCTGATTTAATCGTATTAAAAGAACCTCACCCTCTATAAAATTCAAATTTTGCCTCAAAAAAATGTTTGCTCCGGAAGAAGTTGATTTTAAGCCTCTTGTATGACATTTGGAAAAAAATATTATGAAAATGTCAAAATACAATTCGTTTCCCACCTGTCAAGCCATGAGCTCACAAAATCCATTGAAAGACTGCTCCGCTTTAAATAGATTAAAAAACCTCTGCAACATTAAAACCTTACCTCGGAAAATTCGAAGTTTTTCCGATTTTATTTTTGGCCTCGGAAAAAGGTGATTTAAGGCCTTTTGTGTGAGGTTTGAAAAAAATTATTTTAAAAACGTTAAAATATACAGTCCTATTCTGTTAAACGTTCACGTGAATATTTGTATTCTGCTATCCGACGGAAAAAACGAATTGTTTCAAAAAGTATATAAATTTGGATCAAAAATAAATTTTAACAATTAGATTCTCTTAAGAATTAAATAAAAAAAATATTAGTAAAGCTTTGGACTCAAAAGATAGAAGACATTTGAAAATATCTAAATAGTGAAAAATGCACGTGAATCGAAAGATAGTAGAATAGGGCTGATAGTTTATTACCTAACTGCCAAGCCATTAACTGTCAAATTCATTGAAGGATTGCTCCGATTAAAATGGATTAAAGAAACTGTACAAAATTCAAATTTTATCATGGAAATACGGCTCTTCAAAGGTATGTTAACGTTACTTCACAACTAATTTTGTACATTATCACACACCTTTGAAAACAAAATTCGCACAAAATGTAAGCCATTCAGAGCGCTTTCATACGCAACTAATAAAATTCAACTTAAGATCATAGTTTTCGATTTACACAAGTAAAACTTACTGTTTCAAGTGAAGTCTATGGTCTTAGCTTCATGGACCTACGTACTGCAGAACAAAATTTCTAGTTTATGATTTGTTTAGCATAAACAACGTACAAGGATATATCATTATTAGATTTATTCATAATTGACAAGCACAATAAAGTTGGAAAAGACGTGCAGATGCCAAGTTTGACCGAATTCTTGAGATGCATATTGTACGTTGATTTTCACCAAGTTTCCCAAACTTGTTTTTTTTTTTTCTATGGGTTTTGACAGCTAAATGTGAAAATTTGTACCAATTCGTACGATTTTTCACGCTACCAAACACTAAAATCGGAGCAACCCTTCAATGGATTTTGTCAGCTCATGGCTGGACAGGTAGGCAGCGAACTATATTTTGACGTTTTGATAATATTTTCTCCAAATTGCATACAAGAGGCTTAAAATCAACTTTTGTCGGAGGAAAAAATTTCGAATTTTTTGAGGTAAAATTTGAATTTTGTAGAGGGTTTTTAATCCATCTAAATCGGAGAGATGCTTCAATGGATGTTGACAGTTCATGACTTGACAAGTAGGCAACTTACTATATCTTGATATTTGGATAATATTTTTTTTCCAAATGTCACCCAAAAGCTTTAAAATCACATTTTTAGGGAGCAATAAATTAAATTGACAAATTTCGATTTTTTTGAGGTAAAATTTGAATTTTGTAGAGTTTTTTTAATTCATTTAAATCGGAGACATCCTTAAATGGTTTCTGATAGGTCATGGCTTAAAAAAACCGGTTATTTTATTTTTTTTTAAAAACCGAGCGTTGTATGTAGGTACTCTTTTTTTAATATTTTATTTGTTTTTGCTATGAAATATATTTACTTACACAATTCATCCAAAATGTTATTTATATTTAACACAAAAGACAAAACAGACTCACGAGTTTGTTTCATACATTTTCCCGCATTTTTCTTACCGACGAACTGCTGAGATACCACAACCATTCTCTATATTTGCAATCCGAACAATGCGTCTTATCTTTACCTTACATCTTTTTACTACCAAAAAAACACGAAAGAGACCAAGACTAAGGATAATACCAAAACCGAGACCGAGACCGGGACGAGACCGCACATTAAAATTTTCTCGAAAAAAAGGCGAGACCAAGGCCGAGACGAGACTTGGTTAGGCGAGACCTGGACCGAAACCGAGACGAGACTGAAATTTTTCGATTTTGACGAGACCGAGACGAGATTAACAAAAGTCTCGCCTGGTCTCGTCTCGTTGCCAGCCCTAGGCGCCAGTAAAGAGATTCGTTTGAATTCTATATGACTTTTATTTCTTGAGGCTATTATTAGACTAATTCTACTTATCACTAACTTAATATATGGAACCCTGTGCTTTGGCCCCAACTGCATTGGATATCTTGCAGCTTGTGCAAGATATCGCATTTCATCTTTGTCGTCGTCGGTTGTTGACACTAGTCTGCTTCGTTTATAGAAGTAGCTGTGTCAGCATGGTTCGTTGTTGACGACGACGACTTTGTGTGGCTTAGCGGCGGATGTCTTAAGAGCTCATGTTAACTTACATAATGTATACAAATTTTCTGTGGTTTTTTAATATTTCAGAATTGTGTCGCGAACGTCCACACAGAAGTAAACATTCCAGAAACATTTAAGAAACACTTTTCAGAAATGTTTGTGAAATGTTTTTTAAATATTTCTGGAATATTTCTTAAATGTTTCAAAGATTTTTGTTTCGCTTGGAAACACCTAATTAAGAGTAATCCAATAAAAAAGTGTTGCAAAGCTTATATCAATGCCGTTCACATGCTACCTGTATAAGCAAATATGATTATGTCTAGAAATGTTTATGTGGATTATAATAAACAGATATATACCACTCTAACGTTATACATACCTACGTTATTTTTATAAGGGTATTATTACTGGAGAAGATCCTGTAGTCTATATTATATAAAAATTAATGTTTGTATGTCCTTTATACAGGGTGTCACTTAATACGTCAAGAGTATTTTAAGTGATGATTTTGGGATATATTCTAAGAAAAAAATTGTTCCACAGTAAGGCCCTATTTCCAATTTTGATATCTCTTATCGGGGACTTAAGAAAAGCCGTACTTAGGTGTACCCTGACCCATGTTACCGGTAATTGCGCTGTAAGTTCTAACGATAGAAACTTTGTTTAAGCCTTTATTTTTAGAGAAAATACTAGCCTTTGGAACTGGTCTTAAATAAATTTGATATCTCATGTAAATCTTAAGATATTCAGTTTTAGCCTGTTCCTTTGTTCCTGCCCGTAAATTTTGTTTGACTTTGGGTTCAATTTTCTCTAGAAAATGAGTAATAAACACAACAATAAAAAAAAAGGTTTTCAAGGATGATGATTAAAATGATTTTGTGTGGCTTCAGATAATTGTAATTGTATTTGTATACCAAAACAGTTATAACAGGTGCTCAAAGTGTCCTCCTTGCTTTTGTATGCATGCTTGAGCCCGTTTTTGGATTTCACTGCGCATATATTTTATTGATTCTAACAGCTGACGCACTTTTGAAGATGCTTCGAGAATACGCCCTTCTAATTCATTTAAAATTGTTATTTCGGTTGAATAAACAAGTGTTTCCACTCTTCCCCATACAAAAAAATGCAAAACTGTAAGGTCAGGACATCTTGCAGGCCAGTGAACCGGTCCATTTCTTCCTATATTCTAACCAATTCTTAACCTCTCGAAAATAGTCACATAGAGCACCATTCTGTTGGAAAATTTTCGTTGCTTCGGAAGCTTTAAATATATTCCTTAATATCACCGCAATTTCTACTAGATTATTGCCCAACAAAAAATTTATATAAATACATTTAGGTACATATAATTTCCGTAACCAAATAAGGATTTGTTTCTTCCCTCACAGGAATAGTTTTCAAAAAATAGACGTTCGAACGTGCAAATTTCAATGCTTCTAGATATACAGTTTTATTATTTTCAGGAAGAAGTAAATACTGATTTATTTTTTAAGCCCACTATTGAAAGTGATACCATGAGAAAAAACGCTTTCCCTAAGATGCTTTTGCACTGAAAGATGTCATTTGAAAAAGTGTATAATATGATCACAAATTATCCAGGAATTTCTTAGATTGGATGAAGTCCATTGAGCATTTTTTGTAAAGATTCAGGGGGTTCGGCTACAGATACAGAAGGAATGGTTACTTTAGCATTACCACCACACATGCTATTAAATTTCTTTACCCATTTCATGGCTTTGCAGAATTGCAAATTTTATTAATTTTCCTATATCTGTTACTTTGTTTTTCGAATACGAAAACTGTGGTACAGAATTAAAAGCCACTCTACTCCCCCAAAACTGATTAGGACTTGAAATTTTTTTTACTTGCTGTTCCTACGTTAATCTATAAGCGAACAATTGCGTGGACTGAAATGCAGAAGCAAATAAACAAAAGAAAATGAACAATAAATGCAGCAATCCAGTCATTGCAATTGAATCGAATTCATAGATGCAAAAATACAAAAATTTGATAAATTTATAATTTGTACATACATTTATTTCTCAGCATATAAGTACGGTTAAGAAAGGATTTAGTACTTAAAATTAGCCTAAAACTATTAAAAAAGATCTCATTTTTGTAAAATAATTAGCAGGGTTAAGACCAGTATTAAATACCTTGTTGGTCAACTTCGATAAAAAAATGTACAATTTTTGTTTAAAGTTAATAATCTAATTCAACAAACATATTTAACAAATAAAAAATATACAATTATATTTTAATAAGGAAAAGGAAATTTATAAAACTGGTTGCAAGTAAAACGGTTGAATACTTGAGATTAGCGCTGACAAACTAAACATTGGTATCGTCTTTTTCTTAATAGTAATAGTATGGTTTTTGGATACACGAATTTGAAAAAAAAATAAATTAATACATTTTTAGTTAGGTACAATATTTTATAAAATAAAATCCATTTGCCTTGGAACGTTTGCCGTTATCTTTATAACATCCTCATAGTCAACCTCAATATCCCCACAGATGTTCAGCAACATCAAACCGTTCAGTCGCTCCTCTCCGGTTTTGCCTCTTAGATTGTTTTTTTTTATCGGCGGGCGCAAGCATGAAAAAGATAGCTCGCTTGATGCCACATATACCGGAAGTATCGCGCCGATCTGCATAAGGCAGTAAACTCTTTTATATAAAGACGAATCGCAAATATTTAGAGAGTCTATAAAGTTTTTGGACCATTTTTTATTTCGCATACCTACTCAAGCTATGCCTGCAATCATAGTTAATTTAACATTGACATATATCAAGAAAATAAAAGAAATACATTTTTATACCATCTTACCTGTGGATTCACCCCCCCTAAACCCCACCAGCGTTCGGGCGAAAGATTGTTGCTATTAATTCACTGTAGTTGTTATGAGCAAAAGTTCGTTGCTATGAAATTATTATATTATTGACTGAAGTTTTTTTTTGCAAACGTGGCAATATTATTATTGATTTTTCACTCAAAATCTCTTCACCCAAGTTACACCAGAAGTTATTCAGTTCAATTTTGTATGTATATTTGCACTGGTACAGCAGATAAAACGCAGCCAATATTGTGCATATTTTTGTATTTGGGAGCTTTTTTCGAATAGTTTTGTGATTTTATTGTGAGCTGAATTAATTTATTGAATATTTGTGTAATGTCTTTCCATCAAATTTATTTTAGTTGGTGGCGTAGCAACGCGAGCAGAGTGCAGCTAGTATTCTTATAAAATTTCAAATTTATACAAAAATAAAGTAGTTCTGCTGTTGAGCCTTAAGCATGATACTGCTTTTACAATTTGCTAATATAAAGCACTTTACTTTTAGTAATTTTAAACACATATTAATTAGCATCATTTGTAAAATATGTCGAAGTATCTACAGGGATTTAATATGATGATTCAAAGATAAAAGGGCATATTCATAGTCGCTGATAAGACCAGGACTAAACTACACTACCCTAACTACAGTTTCAGACATTTTTGGCTCACTGAATACAGACCGATATTATACATACAAATTGTTGGTTTTGTATTGTTACTAGTTGGCCCGGCGAACTTCGTTCCGTCTAAATTCATTTATGTCAAGAAAATAATAATTCCGAGCATGCACAATGCTGCTTCATGTAATGCGGTCAATTAAAATTCCTTCTTCTAAAGTTTTATTAAATACAATCCAAATAACTAAATTAACAATGTCTATGTTTTTCAATGAAATCAAAATGATTGGCGTGTCGGCCAGCCTTACGCTTTTTTACTGAAGTAATTTGTAGTACACAACATTTTTAGTTTTATTTTCGGGTGCGTACATACGTACAATGTATAATTGGATGGCTCGATACAACCTTTAGTATCGCCTCGATCTTCTAGCCACAGAGAGGCCATCGTTTCCAAGAAGCGGTGCCTATCTGGATCTTTTGCTGAAAGACGCAAGACTTACAATTACTGACACTGTGGGTCAACTACCAAGAAATTGTTTACGAACGATCGAGTACGTTAGTGACCACTGCGGATTCGCCACTGTTATACAACTTCCGAACGAGCTTATGGAGTTGGATGAGTATGTGCCTGTGCATACTTACAATTACAGTAAGGTGCGCTGGCCACGCTTCTCCAATGCCTTATTGAGTGAATTACGTTCAAATGGTATATCCCCACCAAACCACAGGAACCTGACAAATACAGAAATCGACAGATACTTAGAACAAATGGACGAAACGATTCTACGAACAATGAACAGAACAATACCGAAATACAAAGAACGTAATGCAACGGACATGTACCGTACACGTAACACCATTGACGCACTACACAGACAAAAAAGTGGTCTACTGACAAGACTAAAACGCTTGTACAGACGTTTTACTGATACACGAGATCTGGAGACTAGGACACGGAAGTCGTCCATCAAAAACATCAACCAATTGATCAAAGAAAATTATAGGTTGGCTATTAATTTGTTCTGGGACAATAAAATTCGTGCCGTTAACTCTAGCGACCCAAGTATGTTCCCAAAAATTAATAAGATTTTTAGAAGAAAGGATCAAAACGATCTTCCGTGTCTTAAGCTCCAGAGGACGACGGAGAACAGAGACGTACTTCTGACAGCAGGCATAGACCCAGAGGATGCCGTATTGGACGATGACCTCTATATAATCGTAGATCCGCAGGAGAGAGTGGAGGCATTCGCCCGCAGGAGAGAGTGGAGGCATTCCCCCGAATCATGACCTGGAGAACGGAGCTCTGCTTCATCACTTATGGCTCCGGAACGATATAACCGAATGGCGATCTGAGAACTTTGGTTTTACCGGGTTTAATGATGAAGATTTGGCAAACGCCATAATCGCCGACCGAAATGGGCTCAGTCCCCTGTTAATTTCAAAGAATGAGCTCCAGCTCATCTTCTATTCATTAAAGAAATAGAAGTCAGCTTTGTACAACGTCGTTTGCCTCAAGAAGCAGTTGACATTTATACCTCATTGTTTAACAACGCGCTGAATAATGCATATTATGCACTGCGGTAGAAGACATCTGTGGTGCACCCTCCCCAAAAAAAAAAGGGAAAGGACAACTCCAATCCGGCGAATATCCGGTCGATAAGTCTTCTTCCAAGTATCAGCTGATACAGGATGGATGGGCGGTTCCGGTCACGTCAGCCGGAAAACTGTGGATAGGCTACTTCTGTACGGTCGAGACGTCATCGCTCAAGGTGGTGAAGAGTGCCTGCGGTTCCGTAGGACTATGTCCGATCGGGACCGAAGGGATAGGGCGAAACAAGAGAACCAGTTCTGTTGGCTCTCTGAACAGCATCATGATAGTTAAAGTCGATTAAGATGGTATGTCTTGGCCGACTTACATACAGTTAGGGTAATTAGGTATGAGGAACAGTCGGGGTGGCACCAACAAAACTTGAAAAATATGTATGTATGCATATGAGCATGTATCTGCTGGCCTATACATGTATGTGCGTACGTATATGTATGTACGTATGTACATGAATGTGTGGGATGCATGTAGCTGTGTGTCTGCATACGTATGCAAAATATAAACAAACAAAAATTAAAAAACGACAAAAAAATGCTGCTGTGGCTGTTCTAGTTTTTAAAAGTAGTTTTAAGTGGTTTTGGGTATTTTAAGTAGTTTTAATTATTTTTAGTCTAGATTTCGGTAGTTTATAAGTAAAAAATGAAAAATGATACGAGACCGAGTTTTTAAAAAAAAACTTGGTAAAACAAAAATAAAATAAAATAATTAGAATTAAATAAAATAGATTTAAGGTCGAAAGATATTAGTATTAAGAGATATAGTTTAGTTTAGAGCGTCCGGTAAAGGCCAGTAAATTAGTTGTAAGTTATTGAAAATTAGACTAGTTTTATGAATTTTTTTCTAGCTTTAAGATAGTTATAAGGTAATAATAAATGAAAATGAATTCCAAAAAAAAAACACGTACAAAGCGGTAGTTTGCCGATACGTGAGCACGCCACATATAATTGACCATGTGAGAAACATGGGAATTCGAGATTGATGCCACACACATCCAGCGATTGTCCCTGCGACTTATTGATTGTCATAGCAAAAGCGAGACACACCGGAAATTGAAGAAACTTAAACACGAATGGCAAATCGTTCGGAATAAGCGGAATCTGTGGCATGAGAACAGCTTCGCCTTTGAATTTTCCCATCTTCTCTTAAATAAGATTTGACTTGATGTTCTTCACAATCAAACGCATTCCGTTATAAAGTTTTGGTGCATTGATGTTGCGCAGCAAAATTATAGTTGAGCCGACTTTCAATTTTTAATTGTGTGACGGAAAGCCCGGAACATCCAAAGAATTCAAAATTTTCGTGGAATAGTTGGTGGCTTCGTTTTCATCCATCACGGAGTCCACGGATTTGAATAAATGTTACTCACCGGCGATCTGATTTTGAATGACAAAATTCAAATGATCAACATCCTTGTTTTTCGCAGCCCAAATCGCTAGTGAACTCAGCTCATTATGAGCTCTTCCGACTATGTTGTAAAATTGCAAAAATTCAATCAGGCCGGTAACTAAGGCCACTGGTTTTACGCCATTGCCGATCGCCATTAATTACCTGGAGAACTCTGCAGCAAACTAATCATTTCGTAAAGCGACTCGCATATTTGTTTTCAATTGCTATTTCTTCACGTATTGCCACATGGCCGATGATTCCAGGCAAGCGATCAATTCATCTGCCGGAGTTGATTTTGGAATAACAGCCAGAGTTTGCCGAAAATCGCCTGACAGTAAAATCATTGCACCAAGGAAACGTCGTTTATTCTTTCAACGTACGATATAAGGCTTCCAATGCACGCTTTTGAGACTTGTGCACTCGTGCCAGATGATAAAACTTTTGCCATCGCAGAGTTCTTTGAGTTGCAAGTAGGTTGCAAGTAGGTTCTTCATTTACTTGCTGGTTCAATGGCAATTTCAAAGCAAAATGAGATGTTGACCACCTACCAACAACGTAGCCGCTATAAAAGATGAGGCGAGTGCTAAAACAATCTTAGATCTCGAACGAATAGTAGACAAAATCAATGAAATCAGGAATGTTTCTCGAGTTCCACTGGGTACATCCAGGAAGAAAATGCCACCATTTCCGTTATTGACTGCCTGCATTTATTCATCGCACAATTTCTTTTTTTCTTGCTTCAACATTGGCACATTTGTTCGAACTACATGACTCAATGCGACTTGATCGAAATCCTTGTCTCCCTCTATTTCTTGATTTAATACGTTATGCATTGGCCAATTTGGTGGTGGCATTCCCAATTTGCACAACAAATTACCACTCATAAGCAGACACATATCTTCGATCAAGATCAAAGCTTCGTTGCGCATTTCATCTGACATTTCTATTTCATTATCATTAGTCACAATGTGAAATCGATGCAAAATATCGTCGGTCATATCATCCTTGTATTTATTCCGAAACGAATAGGACACCTCATATTCCTTCCTTAGGTCAACACGAATTAATAAATCCCAAAATCTTGACCATCAAGCGATGTTCCAGGATTACCAATTTTCCTGAAAATTTTCCGGAATTTTCATCCAGTGTCCAATATGCACTCCCTATGGCCAAGGTCCCTAAATCGTGAACAGATTTTCCCCCATTATCCTATGACCTTTCTTGAGGCAATACATATTTATCAAGCCCTAAATCGTGAAAATCGAAATAACCGTTCTTGATATATGCCATGAAAAGAGGATAATCCCTGATTTCGTGGAAATGTCCTTCCTTGGGTCAATTCGAATTCATCAATTCATCAAAATCATGAAAATCGAACCATCCGTTCTCGAGTTATGCGCGCACACACGGACGACATTTCTCTTTTTTATATATATAGAAATAAGGATATTAATTTGTCTTACTACACAAATAGATTCAAATATTTTGGAATGATAAACTTAAAAAAATAGAATCAAGGTCCGAAAATTCAACTAAACCTAGGTTTAACTTAGACACAGTTTAAAAACGGCTATGAATACGCCCTAGGTGTTAAAAAATAGTTTGATGATTATCTTGTATAAAATTAGTAAAATTCTCTTTTTAGCTTAGTAGCATAATAAAATTCTATCTATTATTATAATTATCTATTATTATTATTATAGTATATTATTATAATATTAGTATATAGTATAGTATACTATTATTAATATTATAGTGTTAATAACAAAAGATTTACTGCGTCAAAAATGTATTGAAAACTGACCAAATTGCGAAACATATGTTTGCCATTTTATACCATTTGCTCGTCGTATAGTAGAATAATGTCAAACAATAGCTACAAATTGGCAGAAAATGTCAGGTGCTAAAAGTGATTTAAGTCGTTTGAAATCGGTATACAAAAAAGTTGTCACGATCTCAAACCACATTCTGCAGATTTGAAAATAATTTTATTATCTGTTATTTTATTTTTTAAATGAAATTTTAATTTTCAAATGTAAGTCGCATGTCAAAATGGCGGTCTAAATAGGAATAAATTAAACTAAAAGAAGAGTTTTACTCAATCGAGGATATACACATATGTACATGTTCAATTGTTCGCAATTATTCAAGTCCTGCCTCATAACCAAAAGCAAAAGAAATGTAATGACACGTAATTAAAAAACCGCCGCAACAAAAGCCATACTTAGGTTATCTTAAAGTATAAGGACAAATTTTAATTCAGTCCCACTTACTTCTTTTAGGCAATAAACTGTTTACCCTATTCACCATTTACTCTATCAAAGCCTTTGAGTTCTTTATTAATTAAATAAATGAGTGTTAAATAACCTTTACGGCGAGAAGAATTCCTTAAGCGGCAAACATCTTACCCTATTATATAACCTAACCACTTATTGAAAAATGAGGCTTTCATCCCTCTGCCATTTCTAGAAGAGGGTATCTAAAACTCTTTCATTTATATGAACACAATGATGATGGAGATGATCAAACAAAGCTACTATCCTGGCTCCTCGTAATTATTGTACCTATCGTCTTTTACCTCAGCTCAGCTAATAGTCCATTAAAGTGGGAGTGCAAAGATTTTTTTCTTGTTTAAACAAAACTACAGAATTAATTTGCTCTTCTTGTTCAATGTTCGTTTACTATATACATATAGCTTAGGACAAATATTAATTTTGTCACCTGGATTCCAGCTCCAGCCCTTTTGCCCGAATGAACAGTATACAGCAGAAGGAGGATTGCATAGCAAAAATAAGCAGGGAAAGAAATAATAATACCAAATCCCCTTTTGTTAAAACAATCTAAGCTCACCTAAGCATGTCATCATTCAGTTAGACACGATGCCATTTATGCTGCCTTCATTACCCCTCTGCTAGACTTCATTGCCAACATTTACCAGGAGGGAATGATTGTGACTGTCGACTCGATTTGACTCGACTCGACAGTCGACACCCCATGTGGCCTGGGCCTGGCAAGGATTCACAATTATCTCTTGGTGGTGACGCTGTTGCTTCTCTGCTGTTACTGGAAAATGACTGATAGCATTCTAGAAGACATACACACAAGCATAACATCACTACTTCTAGGGTGACAGATCTTCTTCGTTGTCACTCTATTGTTTGGAATTATGATCCTTGAAGACAATGGCAATGTGGTGACCATGGAAGCTCTCCAGGGGACTACCATTCATATAATACCAAGGAGCATTAAAAGAATAGGTAAGAGAAATTCCTAAACAATTGGGCGCACTGCAGGCTTCGGGCCAGGAGAGAATAGGTAAGCAAATCAAGAAAAGCGGTGAGTAGGAGGGGGTCAGAGAAGTGCATTTTTGTCATTTACATGGTTGGGCTCATGCAATTTCCTGTTTTTGTTTAGGGCTGCAGAAAGAGAGTCCTTAAAGTCTGTCATTCATTGTTGTTGCAGGCATCCTTGAAGTCTTTTCCATCCAATATACCAACTATTACCTAACATCGCACAGTACAAGCGTACAAGGGAATGACGTTGATGACGATGATGATTATGATGATGACTGGGCTTAACGATGGGGCGGGTGTTTGAATATTTATTGCATTGGACTCCTTTAGATAACAGTAGAAAAGGAATATGGACCAGGTGCATCAGTTTTGCAGCAAAAGGGAGACCATAAATTAAGTTTCATTGCTTAGTCATTCTGTTCAGTTGAGTGTCTTTTAAAGTAATACATTTCATCAACCTGAATGTTGGTTAAGTTCTGTAAAGTACTTAAGATTGCAGGTATACGTACCTATTGAACTGGCTCTTTTGTCTGGGCTTATTAAGAATTAATTTATAACTTATACTAATAAATAGTTATATTGCGTCAAGCTAATTTCTCAGCAGAATATTTCTATACTATTATAATGTTTTGGGAGTCATTAACATAGCTTGACAGATTTGTTCTTGATGAAAAGGACATAATTAAAGATATAGTTAAAATTAAGCATTGTACTTTTAAGTAAGTCATTCCTTATCCTTTGAGTTTTAATGTGAGAAGCTTTATACTATAGCCAGTGTTATGATATTGTCGGTTCCAGCATTTACAAAAATCCAATGTGAACTTCAAACGAGATTAAAATTCTAAATATGTAATTAAAATTGGAAGATTTTGTCCAAGGCCAGATAAACAATACAAAAAAAAAAAACAATGTACAAGTTAAGTCACCACTTTGACATTGAATCATAACCAATAAATAGCTGACAAAGCACTTGCCAAAAAATATCAACGACATAGCGTACCAGGTGCATTTTAATATTTCATAAACCATACTCCAGATCCAAGTTAAACATCACATTCAAGACGATCAATGCAGCGAACAGAAGACCGCCGGAAGTCGATTTCACAACTTGATGAAATGTAGTTCAAAAACTATACTATACATTATGGAATTAAGAGCAGCATATGATCTTAAATCATATTGCTGAAAATTTAGTATAAAAGGGGTTGCTTCGACCACTTATAAGTTCAGTTCCTAATAAATATAAATATATTTATAATCACACACAAATTAAATTCACACTTTTTACAAATCAAATTCAATATGTTGCAAATCAAATTCAATTTTTTGCAAATCAAATTAAACTTGATCATTTGATCTAAATCTAAACGTAAGTTTACCTAGTTCTATGTTTATAAAAGATTTAGTATCAAATGTTTAAATTAGAGAAGATATCAGAAAACTTTTTAAATTATGGGAGAAATTTGTTATGATAAACCTACTGAAAGGTCCACTGAATCACTTCACTGGTTTACTACTAGTCAAGTTTCAAAAACCTTTTAAGTCTGAGGATTTAGTATAAAAATTAAAAAATGCCAGTAAAACTTGCAAATTTGGTTCAATAATCAAATCATAAACTGACAAATTTCTCACATAATTTGGAGTTGTTTATTTTTTTGGCCCGATTTCAATTCCTTTAGCAGAGATATTGTTTTTATCCTGATAAAATGTCTGAATGACAAGGCCTATAAATATTAATTATCAAATTTTCAATATTTCGATTCCCTATGAACAAGAACACCTCTAATGTCTAAAGATCATCATTCTACGTGAAAGTACTTCTAACAATTGCTACAAGAAATCTGAGAAAAATCTGAGAATCGAAAATCTCCAGTTTTCATTTTTTACCTTTATACTACTCGTAAATATGAAGTCAAATCATATCACCTTACCACATTTCATTTTTCTACAGCAATCCGAGGTGTTTCATAATTGATATCAATTCCAAGATAGTAAATGGATACCAAGCCCTGGAATGGAAGCCCTAAGCGTTTCGATTTTTCTTTTGTGGGTATATGAATTTCAAGTCAAGTTCTACCCATCTACCGTATTTTATAATCCTACAGCAGTCTGGAGAGCTTTTTTAATTGAACCAACAGTTGGAAAAGGGAATAAGTTCCAAAGTTTCAAAAAATTTCGATCCAAATTCCATTTCGGTTACGTCGAAAACCCTTTTTTTAACAGCCAATTTCGCCCAAATCGATTTGGGAATATACCAAAAAAAAAAATCTTACCAATATTGTTGTATTTTTTTTTCTCCTTTTGGGCGTTATTTCTCATCTTTCCATTGTTTTTAAGGAAAGTTCGCCCAAAATTCAAATATGAAAATTCAAATGGAAAGAGCACCCACAATTGAAAATATCGCTAAAATATTAGGAAAAAACACCCAAATCAAAATCTTGAAAATAGTGTTGTACTCCTTTTTAAATCAAACCGCGCAATTTTTGGAATGATATTTTATTTGGGAGATTTAGATGTGAAAGTTCTTTTTTTTTATTTTTTTTTTTAATATTTATTTTTTATTTTATTTCATCAAACGGAGTTTTAGACTCCGAAAGACTTATAAACAATTTTAAATTTTCATGTAGGTGGGTAAGTACATATATACAATACAGGTTAATTTATAAATATTTAAACATACTATATACAAATAAATAAATAAATAATTTAATTAAACAATAATAACGAATTGTATTAATTATTATAAAATTGGTTAAGAACGATAGATTTAAAAGTATCCTCGAACATATCACATCAAAGTCAACTCTAGAGCATACCAAATTAGCTTCTCTGATGCAACGGGAGGTGGGTTCATTGCCACCATAGTTCCTGTGATGAAACTGTTCATATAAAACATACCGTTCACAAAAAACTCTAGAAGGTACAGTGCCTTCATAGAATAAGTTTATATGCGGGGGGCATTTAATATGCATGGTTATATTATCCCTGACAAACATGATAGCAAAATATTTCATTCGACCTTCGATTAATTTCATTCCAAATAATAAACATCTGGTTTCATAGGAAGGTCTAGTAATTCTCCAATTTAATTTAAAAAAAGCATATCTTGTAAAATTTCTTTGCCCATTTTCTATTCTTCTAGATGAATTAGAGTTATACGTATTCCAAACTGTACAGCAGTACTCTAGTATAGATCTTACTAATGAATTATATAATGTTATCAGAGTATATAAATCATTAAACTCTCTAGTATTTATTTCTATTAAAAAATCCTTGGCTTTATAGATCTTATAATCATAATGCGGGTGGTATGAAAGATTAACGTCAAGAATAACTCCCAGATATTCCTTCTGCATTACTTTTCTAGATCAACATTAGATATGATGTAATCAAAAATTATTGGATTTTGGTTTCTGTAACAAGATAAAACTTGACATTTAGCTATATTAAGATCAAGGGAATAAGATTTGCACCAAGTCACCAATCTATCCAAGTCTGCCAACAGAAGGTTACAGTCTGATTGACAGGGAATCCTACGATAAAGCTTAAGATGATCTGCAAAAAGCAGACAGAATGAATTTTGAAAGAAAAATGGAATATCGTTGACAAAGAGGAGAAAAAGCAGTGGTCACAAATGCCTACCTTAGGGAACACCTGATGTCACTGATATATCATCTGATTTAAAACTTTCAATTTTAACGACTTGCAATCTTCCAGTCAAATAAGATTTCAGCCACATTAGTAAAGAAAAGTGAAAACCAAAACTATAAAGCTTTTGGAAAAGAATTTGGTGGTTTACTCTATCGAACGCTTTCGAAAAATCAGTAAATATTATATCAGTTTGATAGCCTTTATCCATATTTTATATAATATTATTTCTCAATATAGTTAAATTTGTGTTTGTCGACTTCCCTGTAACAAAACCATGTTGAAAGAAGGATATTTTATCCTGGATAATAGTTGAAATTCTATTATAAAACATTTTTTAAAATAGTTAAGGTATGTCAGAGATCTTGCAAATTGGTCTGTAATTTGTTATTTCCTGCTTAGATCCAGATTTGAAAATCGGAGTTATATACGAAGTTTTCAATGAATCCAAAAAATAACTTTTAGACAGAGATAAATTCATTGTCAGCGGAGGGGCTAACGCTATTGCACACTTTCTTAAAATGATGGGTGGAATATTGTCGGGAGCTTCACTTTTGTTCAATTCCAAGCTAAATAAAGCTTCTTCAACTTCCGCTTGGCATAAGACTACTGGCCCAATATCAATACTTTTGCTCACGGCTTGGAACTATTGATTGACAAAAGATTCTGACGAATAAACAGCTTGAAAGTATTTAGCAAATAAATAACAAATAACCGACATTTCACTTGAAGAAGTGTCTCAATATTTCATACAGCTTGGTAATCCATATGACTTTCGTTTAGTATTAAGAACGTACCAAAAAAGCTTACTGTTATTTTTAAGATCATTTTCAACGAATAACATGTAGTTTCGATACAAATATTTAAATAAAATGCACGGCTGAATCGCACGCACTTGCTCCTATGTCCGATCACATTATATACAAAAGATTCTTAATAAAACGGTTAAATATATTTTTAAAGTTTTTTACTTAATTTTTTATATATAAAAATTCTTAAAGTTTTATAAAAAAAAATTGGTATGAATATTTTAAATATTTAATAATATAAATTCAAAATCTAAATTTCAGAAAAAATTGTCGACCCGTTTTCGAAAATTGAATTTTCAAAAAAAAAAAATGTTTGATCGAAATCCGTTGAACCGTTTATGAGAAAGTCGAAAATCAAAAAAATGGTTGTATGGCAGGTACCGTTAATAACTAAATATTTTTTTAAAAATTTTACCCAAAATGTAGAGCATACGCAAGGAAGAACACACATCTATTTTTATCAAAATTGTTATAGTCGTTTTTTGAGATAATTAAGATGGTTGGAAAATTTGTATGGCAAGTACCATTAGTTTTGAGCCTAAACCAACGATTCAAAAATCGATTTTGGGCAATCACCTAAGCCGCTTAAGTACCAAGTTTGAACCAAATCGGTTCAGCCGTTTAGGCTGTAGATCGTTCTACAGACAGACAGACGAAATTGCGGGACCCACTTTTTTGGTGTTCTCTATGATAGTAATGTTATGTTTGATTGTTAGAATTTTTTTTTATTACGAATACATATCTTGCCTTATAGTACCTTCAATCAGAAGGTGTTTTTTTTTTATAATTCAATTCTATATACTACTGAAATTACTCAGCCAAGTGGAAGACTTAGCATTATATTTAATTCGACTTGTTGAATTATTGATTCAAAATAGCTTTTAACGGCCCTTAGTCCACAAAATTTGTGTTTCGTTCCGGCAATCTCACTTGGACTCATCAGTTGGTTAGTGAGTATCTTACCAATACGCAAATTTTGTTAAGTTCAGTTCAACTTAATTGTATTTTTTGACAAAACGAAAAGACAGAATAATCATTATGTAAATCTGAACAAATACAAATATTTATCTATGAAAAAGACAACAAATTCTTAACCATCCTGCTTGACATAACCCCATAAAAAAAAGTCTGGTGCAGTCAAGTCAGGTGACATTGGGGGCCAGCGGAAAGTGCAGTTTCTGGATATCAATTTGTTTTGGAATTTTCGTTGGAGCTCCGCCATAACTTATGTGGCTACATGTGCACTTGCTTCATCTTGTTGAAACCAAATCCTGCTACGTCTTCGGCGAAGTCCTGGGTTAAAAAAAACTCCTTCAACATCTTTAAATAACGGTCCCCATTGACAGTTTGTGGTACACAGTTTTCTTCAAGGAAGTATGGCCCGACAATACACCCTGATGAAACTGCACACCAGACAGTGACTCGTTCTGGGTGCAGTTCCCTCTCATGGAGTATTTCTGGTTTAGATTTACGCCATATACGCAATTTTGCTTGTTAGCATTGCTGTTAAAGTCAAAATGGGCCTCCTCAGACATGAACGAACAATTTTTCAATGTGTTGCCTTCCTCGGCCATTGCAATAATTTTTCGGCAAAATTCCAGGCGAACACTTTGTACGGAAACAATTTTAAGTCATCATGAAGTATCCGTTCTAATGACCGTCTGCTAACTCCAATTTATCCCGATAAGTTTCAAGTCGAAACACTTGGATTTGCCTGTATTGCGGATGCAACACCCACGATTGTATCCTGAACCCGATGATACGGTCTTCGTTCGATGCTTTCAGATTCGGCAAACATGTTCACCAGCCTCGCAATGGTCCATCTACTCGGGGCAGTACCGCCAAACTCCAGCCTAATTTCCCTTTGGACGGAAATGACGGACTGCAAAGAATAGTATCGCTGCACTATCCAAATCCTTTTTTCAGTCCCAAGCATTCATTTTGATAAATCTAAATAGTAGCCAATAAAAAAAAAATAATCCGATTACTCACACTGAAAAAAAGTTATTACGTTTTATTTTTGTAGCACAATTCGTGTGTCACCCTGTATAATTGGGAAACTATACTTTTCAATACTAATAAGAAGTTCTTTGTCAACAAATATTAAATTAAGTATACGATTGAGATCATTATATTCATGATTCATTTGAACTAAATCATATTGGCTTAAAAAATCAATAGCAGACGATTCAATTTCTGTTGAAATCTCAAAAGGAATCAAATATTTATCTTCTATGTCTAATTTCCATGTCCAATATTGGTGATAATATTGAAATCTCCAGCAAAAATTACATGTTGTAAGTTGTTTAAACTATCTAAGATATGCATTGAATTTAACAAATGAAAATTATTAAACTCTTATGAGTTCTTATGTGGTATATAGCTTGCTAATACATACAATTCAGATTCATCAATTTTGTTACATACAATGCCTTGATCAATATCTTGGTTAAGAGCTGAGTACTTAGAGTCTAGTTCAATTTCACTCCACACCTTTCCATTCCTGTTTTTATTTTGCATCTATCTTTTCTAAATATAGAATACTGATTTTGAAATATTTCAGATGTAAAATGATTTTCAGGCAACCATGTTTATGTTAGAACAATAATATCGTAATTGCAAGAAGATAAAGAAACAAATACATTATTAAGCCTAGTTTTTAACCCACCTACGTTTTGATAATAAAATGTTATATTTCTTTTTCCAAAAGGAGTAGATGATGATGTTCTAGATGAACTTATTGATAAAAGCAAAGGTGGCGGTACAGCAAAGTGAGATATATCATTTGAAGAATACAAAGCGTAATTCTCAGACCTCTGAGAACTCCCGTTTATTGGTTTTTTTTTTTTTGAAATATAAACAAATGGTCGTATAGTAACTCCCGATGATAGATTGAACTGGTATACTAATTTGGGGCAATTATTTTAAAGCTTATAAATGTATGCTTTTTTTCCTTATTATTATTGAGCATAAAACAGGATATTCCTGAAGGATTTAGAATCAGCAATAGTAGTCTTATATTCATCGACATCGGCAACGCACGTATTGAAAACTTTAGCAGTATCTCCTTTAGCCAGTACATCATTTTTATTACAAACACCACTAAAGCCAGCAACATCCGCATCATCCTCCACTGCCACAGCATTCGCAGTACCAACACCACCATCAGCAACAACATTAGCATCATCAACGACAGCAACATTAGCAGCACCAACAACACCATCATTTTTTGCTGCATTATCGGATATTGGCAAATCGTCACTCCTTAAAATAAAATTTTCATCAGTTTTGTCTGGACCAGCGGACAGTGTAGATGGAGGAACTTCAACTGCACACGAGACACCTGCAGCAATCATATAATCACCTTTCATCAGAGCTTTCACACTGCATGAAGCTTTAGCAAAATCGTTACTCTGCGAAGAAGAGTTCGAATTGCTTGTTGTTTTCGCGAGCGGTTTAGATGAAGAAACTATTTTTTTCCTTTGTTGATAGGCGGCTTCTTGCCGACAACTTTCAAAGCAGGAGATGATGAGAGCGTAATTTTGGACAAATGTGATGATAGAGAAGAGACAATGATCGAGGAGAAGAAGAAGACAAACTCTTCTCTTTACACTGAATTAACACTATCAATTGTTTATTATTAGAGCGGGTCATACGAGGCGGCTTCACAAGGTTATCAAATTCTTCTTTATGGTCAACAAAGAATCGATACAAGTCTTCGATTTTTGGTATGCAACTTAAAAAAGAAATGTTCTTCACGTACTAAAATATGTCATCATTTGATTCAAATATAGCGCGATCGATTTCACCGTTTTTAGTGAATTTTAATTGAAAACTCGATTGTCAAACTCCGCAAAAAATTAAGTCACTTTTAGGAGTAACAAAATTATAATATGAACATTGAATATCCACAATGAAAACAATAGCAATTAGTACATAGACTGTCTGATATAAGCGCAAGACTGTGACTGTTTTCATTGTCGACATATTGTCTAAATTGTCGACCGATTGTCTACTTTGAAATGTAGACAATTAAAGTCGACACGTACTTCATTTGATTTGCATCAGGTAAATTCCATTTGTTAAAAGGTGCATTTTATTTGAAAAGACTGTATTAATATAATTCAGTGTTCAGTGGTCAAATTTTAATATGTAATATATGTACATTCAAAATGATACATAGCCAAACTGGTAAAGAATAAAACAAGGCAACTAGCATACCGAGGGGTAAACTTTGGCCTTGTTTGTCATTTCTGGTAGTTGTATTAGCTTATTCATTGGGTAGGTAATGTGTGCAGCTTATCACACAGTGTATGAAATGAATTGATTAGGTTGGTATGAATTCAGATGAATAACTATCAACTTATTCTATTTAACCAGAGGCGGATCAATTTAAATTGTCACTAAGGCATAATTCTAGTGACAATATGTTATTGAAAAGTATAATTTGGAATTTAGACGAAATATTCATTATAGTTCATTGTCTGACTTGTATGTTGGTTGTTTTGAATGTTTACATGGTTAGTGTATTTAGGGTCAATTCTATCAACATTCGTGGGCTTAAGGGAAATGTTTGTGCCGCGTATTTCCACACTGTGGGTAACAAGTCAGCTGTTTTGGCACTGACTGAATCTCAAATAGGTGAGAATTCTCAAATAGGTGAGAATTCTGATCAAGAGGAACTTAACCTGTTTGGGTATAACTTAGTGAAATATTATTTTCCCCGGCCTCCATAATCTCGCCGTATACATAAGAATTGATGTTGCGTACCAACTTCAACCATAATATATTTTGTGCAATCTATAGAAGACAGTTGGATATACTTCTGATGTAATTGAAGAAAACGCAAACAATATGTTTATATTATTTTTGTTTTTGTTTTAGTGGACTGTATGAATTTAAAGCCACTTGAATGAATTTGTGACCTTTAGTCCAAAATGCGTTTCGCCCAGGTACTACAGCTGAATCTAACCAAATTCCCCTAGAAAAATATAATTTACAGTGAGTAATCGCTGTAAGTTTTATTAAAGTCGGTAAACATCGATCAAAAATTAATGCGTCTTAGAAAGGTACTACAGCATCTCACTGATGAGCCCAGCTGTAGTACCTGGGCGAAACGCATTTTGGACTAAAGGTCACAAATTCATTCAATTGGCTTTATACTTCTGATGAACGACGATAGCGATACTAGCTTAAATAAAATTGAAAAGTGTATTAAGGGGCGTTTCTTCAGCCGATCAACAGCCGACGAGTAAAAACTACTTTAAGAGAGACATGGTTTGCTAAAGAATGCATGCGAGCGAGAAGTATTTCATACACATGGCTTAATACATATAGACGATTCAATAATGTTTTTACTAAAGATCTATACATTGAATATAATCAGATATTTAAAACACTCTGTCGAAGGAAGAAAAAAGATTATTTTGAAGATCAAGCGCAAAAACTTGCAATGTGTAATAATTCGTCTGAGTTTTGGAACCAGATACGCAAGCTTAATGGTACAAAGTATGTTATCGGTAGAGAACTGTATTCAAGCATGTTGAAATCACACTTCCAACAATTACTTAATGCAGTAACTCCAAATCAATTCCCAACTCACTACCCAAGAAACATTCTTAGTTGTATAAAAGCAGTTATAGTCCTTCAAGAGCTAAATTTAAGGCTGTTTATTTAGCAAGGAGCTCTATATGTGGATTTAGAGCAAAAATTAAGCTCCCATGTAGCTAATTCATTGAGTTTGAGAGCTCTTTTTTGCTATTATTCAGCCTGTTATCAGTGTCAAAAGTGACTTGAAGCTCTGTAGTACATGGATTTCAAACTGTTAAAACACCACTTTTGACATATTGTTGTCTGTATTGGTGTATACAAAATAAAAATATATGAAATTCTCATACTATTTAAGAATGAATGAATCGTTTTTACATACTATTTAAATAGAAATAACGAAGATGACAATAACCAAATTAAAAAATATCTTTACGAAAATAAATAAGAAAAGAAATTAAGATTTTCGATTGTTTGATAGTGAATTTCAAGTGCGCGTTTAATATTTTCAGAAATGTACTGACCGTACTTTGTTAAATAACAGCGCGCCTACATAATTCTGTGTATTAGGTCATCAAAAATAATCTAAAAAAATAGTAAGCTAATAAAAATTAATTTTAAAGAGCTGGAATAAAATTATTTTTGAAAAATAATAATAATTTCGTATTTTCTTTAATTACACTCCAAAGATGATTCTCTTTTAAAATGAAAAAAAGAATAATTGAATTAATTTTATATCTCGTCGCCATTTTTATTATCAGACAAGACGTTTCTTCCAATTAAGCAGCAATACTATCTGTTCTGGAGCTGCAATATTAATTACTGGTGATATAGATCTGTTATGTCGCTTTAAAATTCATTGTACATTTTCTAGAGCTAGTTCCAACAAGAAGGCATTTTCGTCTTTTTAACTTCATGCTATTGTTATAAGATAGGGTGCTTCAGAAAAAAAAGAAGGAAAGGAACGAATTTTTAAAAGAATATTTCCTGAAGTATATTTAGGCTTTAAGTTGCAATTTTTAAAGATAAGAGTTCCAAAACTTTTTTAAATAAGGCTGCTTAGATTCAATATGATACAGAACATTGGTATCCTTATTTTGTAATCAAATCTATCTTCTCTAAGGGAATTAAAGTAGGACAGTTTTTTTGGTGCGTAAAGCCCTGATTTTTTTTTTTTAAATACTATGAAAAAACCTATGTATTTATGTACATTACTATGCAAAACGAGAAATTATCAAATTTCTTCCGCATTGTTTAACAGAGTAAATTTATAGTTGCAATCTGAACGTTGATAACTTACGCTTAAAATTGAATAGTTACATACATTAATTTATTTTGTATGCTAAATAATAATTTTTTTTTTCTTGATAAAATAAATATTTTCGATTTATTTTGTGCAACACCCTATTATAATATGGGTTCATGAGTAGAATGTGTTAAGATATTAATACTTAGCTCTACAACCGAATTTAAGTTGGTCTTTTAATGCTATATTTTGACAATTCGAAATGCGCATGCGTTTGAATTTTACTTCTAAAGCTAAAGCTACTGCTTAGAGCTCTTATTGCGTCTGTTATTGCATTTGTGTAGTGGAAAGCTGTACAACGGCCCTTTAGATGATTGAAGTTCAAGTAGCTCGTTCATAGATCGCATGAAAGGTTTAACAGCACTGACAGTGCTGTTAAACTTCACTATAGAGCATAATTTAAAATAAAAATACCTTGAGCTGTGAAATTATACCTTACAAAGCCATAGCTTTCAATTTCACTTGTTTGGAGCTGCAGAAGAACAGTTTTACATCTAATAGATGTGACGATGTTACTTGGGTACCCTTAGCCTGGCTTCGAAAACAATATTCTGGACATACCAATTTCGCATGAAGAAGTGTGTGCTTCGATAAATGAACAAAAGGCGGGAAAGGATATAGGCTCTGACGGAATACCGGCAGAATTTTATAGATATGGAACTGATGAGCTGGTAGCTAATTTGACAGAAAAATTCAACTACATTTTAAAGCATGGCACTATACCAGAGCAGTTTAAAGAGGCCCTGATCTTCCTGATATACCGAAGATCCGTCAAACTATAGAGGAATCTCGTTTTTGAATGCATCTTATAAGATTTTTACTTCGATTCTGTATAAGCGCCTGAATAAATGGATAGGATTTAATAACCTTCTCAGTGAGTACCAAGCTGGCTTCAAATCGGGTTACTCCACTATAGACCACATCTTCGTTCTGAATACGCAGACATGACCATAAAAGCACTGCTCTTTGCTGACGACATAGTACTGCTTGCGTACACGCCACAATCTCTCCATAATTGAGGCTAAATAGACTCTCCGTTTACTGTTCGAGATGGAATCTGGAAGTCAACTTAAACAAATCTAAAGTGATGATCTTTAAGAAAGGAGGAGGTAGAGCTGGGGCAAATGAATATTGGCATTACAATAGTGAAAAAATATAGTTTGTGCAAGAATACAAATATCTTGGAGTTTACTTCACAAAGAACCTCAGTATGGAAAAGCACTTTACCGAAAAGCTTACGAAAGCAAAACCGCTATGAATGTTGCATGGAAGCAATGTTTCAACAACAGTGAAATTGCACATAGCAGTAAATACCGAGTTTTCGAAGCAGTGTCAGAATCGGTTCTTTTTAATGCAGCTCAGGTGTGGGGAGGTAGAAAATATGACCAAGTGGAGAAACTACTCAGGTCTTATATAAAACGTATTTTAGGCCTTCCTCCGAATACTTCAAACTATATGATAATGTCAGAGACAGGAATATCACCACTGTATATTAAGACTTTTAAGCTGCAAGTAAACTACGTTCTCAAAGTATTAAATATGCCAAATCTTCAGCTTCATAAGAAAGTTGTTCTACAAGCTATTCAAACACGGACGGGATGGTTCTAGGATTGAGTAGAGTTAGCCGAGCAGTTGGACTTCGAAGTAAACTTCATCGACCCTGTTTTATGGAAACCTGCTTTGTATACGTTGATCGCCCGTTTGGATGATGCTGCAAGAGATCGCTACAAGGAACAAGCTTCAAGCTCTCTACACCGAATGCTTTATAGCAGACTAGATTACAACCTTAACGAAAGAAACTATTTTCGTGACGATTGTACAATCGAACAAATTTCGCTCATGTTCCGGTTAAGAGGAGAGCTACTTAATTTGAACTTTTTGCCAAATCGAGAAGATCTACCGTTATTCTGTAGCCTGTGTAATATGGGGGAGCGGGAAGATATTTTGCATTTTGTCGGAAGGTGTGGAGTACTTAAGGAAACAAGAAGATACACGTTTGGCAGCGACTTTCTATCTGATGAAGAAGTTTTTGAACTCCTTCATGAAATGGATGTAACAAAGTTATCAAGGTATTGCAAAACAGCACTCAGATATTGAGAGCAAATACTTAACTGTAACTTAGTTATGATAAAGAATTAACAAATTGTCAATCAGCCAGATGGCAACAATGCCATCCAACATTGATTGTTTATAACAAATTGTTATAAATTGTAGAAAAATAAAACCAATCAATCTAAAAAAAAATCAATTTTTTGCTCAAGCACAAATTTTAATTTCACGTGGTTAGAATTGTCGGTAAGCAAAGCGCATCATATATACCTACAGGTTTCATTTATGGGAGCCCAATTAAACTTTTAATGAATTTGATGGTATATCCGACTCCATTCAAAGAATTGTTTCCCATTTTCCTCACCCTGAATTCAATGAACACACTTCTAGATAACTCCGCTTATCGACCTAGACAATACCAGAAGGAAGGTATTTTGAGGTCTTTTCTGAGTTAAGCCAACTGACTCAGCTTAAGGGCTGGCAACGAGACCGAGACTTAGTTTCCAAAACGAGACGACTTTAAAAAGTATCGCCTGGTCTCGTCTTGCGTCAGCCCTACTCAGCTTGTTGACGAGCCAAATCGAGTCCCTGACGTTGTAGGTTAAGCCGCCAACACTCTTGAATTGTTTCTTATCTCTAACCCTGATGAGTACATGGTAAATGAATTATTCTAAATCCAACTTCGTGTTTGGTTCCAACGCTCGTCTTTAATGATACCCCTGTAGTCAGCTCTAAAGAAATATCCAATTTCGTTGTTAATTCAACGCAACCAGAAAGTGTTCTGACTCCCCCAGTACTTCTTTCAGTTGCTAGAGTCCTGAAAGACGTTGATATACACAAATCCACTGTCCCGGATAGTATGTCTCCCATCGTTCTGAAGAGCTATTCTTCAGCGCTCGCAAAAACACTGCGTAAACTTTTGCATTTGGCAATTCTACTGGTCTCTTTCCAAGTTGATAGCAAATAGCATTTGTATAGCCTGAGACTTGAAAAAGCGAAGTTTCCTCATATTCTAATTACCGTCGAATTGCACTTGTCTATACATCCCATCATTCCAAGCCAAGATCATTTAAACGCTGATGGATTATATAAGCTAAGAAAAACCTTGAAGAACGAAAACTCCTTAATGACCGTCAGTACTGCTTTCTACGCAATTAATATTTCAAAGCCATTTGATAGTGTTTGGCATCAAGCTTCCTTATCAAAAATGCGTTCAATTTGTATAATAGAATCAGACTGCTCAATTCAAGTCTGGAATTCACGAAATAAATGCTGGTATGCCCCTTTCTGTCTCCCACATTTTTTCTCATTTTCAACAATGATCTCTTGACCGAAACTTCTTATACACTAAATTGTTTTGCTGATAATAATACTCTCAGCTTTTAATATTCGTTTAGAGACTCACTTCCTTATTCTTTAGATGTGAAATTGCTACGGCAGCGTAATATAAGCTCATTAAATTCTGATCTCGACAGCATTGTCCCATCGGTAATAAAAAACCGTGTAGAATTTAATGCTTCAAAACTCTGTCGTTAAAGCAGAATCCAAAGTAGGCTTTAAATGTATATGTATGTTCATCTTCATCTGCATGGACATCTGCAAAAAAAGAGGAAACAAAGTAAAGAAATCATACTTGTGCGATAGACAGCGAAGACCAAAATGGAGATCATCTTCTAATATGAAGATTATAGTAAGTAAGAATCTGAAGATTGCAGATTATATTGAAGATAAACATGCTCATCTTCATTATAGCATTTTCATCTGCACCATAATTTGTTCCGTTCAGGTAACGAATTTTCAAGTTCTTTTTTACCATTTCACCTCAGTTTGCTTAAACACAACGAAAATAGTGAAATATTCTTTTCAAAACTACATACCCGAACGCTAAGAACATGTGATTGTGAGATGTGTCAAGAAAGTTATAGCAGAGTAAGTTATTAGTCAGTACCCTGTCTTACTTTAATGTTTGTTTTATATTATGGTCCCGCTCTTCTTTTCTTCAAGTCTACAGATGCAGATCCATGTAAAGCCTTCTTAACTCCGATGCCGGTATTCATTAGCGGCAATGGCATTGATGAAACCCATCAGCTTTGCGTCCTTCGTATGTGCATCGCAAACAACCTCTTGTGGAATCACCAGGTATTCGATGTCACTAAGAACGCTCTATATTCTTTGGGCTTTGTTCTAATATAGAGATTCAACATAGAGCTCTAGGAATGATAGCCAATAGAAATATAATGGAAACATTTACATCTCTAGAACACCGACGAAATGTTATATATATATGTCTCTTACTATTTTATCGCTATTTTTATAAACAATGTTCTAGCGACATAGCCAGTAGCATTCCTTCCCTTAAACTATACAACCATAGTACTCGCGCTTCTAAGAATTTTCATCAGTTTACCCTTGAGCCCAACTTCTGACGAACTATCAAGTACAGGTATTCTCTCTCTTTAGCCGTACAAAGCGAATGTGGTATACTTGACATGTCTCCTTTTCCCCTCCCATATGGCTATTCAGAAATTCCTTCCTTACTTTCGTAACGCTTGCACTGTGCTTAGTCACTTTAAGGGCAGTCAGAATCCCTATTGTGCTCGCATCATAAAAAACCTTTCTACGGCCTTTAGTCCACAAAATTTAGGGTTTTCACCCGGCGATCTCACTTGAACTCGTTAGTTGACACAAGTGGGGGCCTTATCAATAGTCAATTTTTGTTAATTACCTTACTGCTTTTACGCATCATTTAATTTTATATTAATGTACACTTTCTTATTTTATTTTGATTTATTTTATTTTATTTTATTTTATTTTATTTTATTTAATTTAATTTAATTTAATTTAATTTAATTTAATTTAATTTAATTTTATTTTATTTTATTTTATTTTATTGTATTTTATTTTATTTTATTATATTTTATTTTATTTTATTGTATTTTATTTTATTTTATTTTATTTTATTTTATTTTATTTTATTTTATTTTATTTTATTTTATTTTATTTTATTTTATTTTATTTTATTTTATTTTATTTTATTTCATTTTATTTTATTTTATTTTATTTTATTTTATTTTATTTTATTTTATTTTATTTTATTTTATTTTATTTTATTTTATTGTATTTTATTTTATTTTATTTTATTTTATTTTATTTTATTTTATTTTATTTTATTTTATTTTATTTTATCTTTGTATATATACGTAATACATAATTGTGTGAATTTGGGCAACCAATAGATAACTAGGTAAAATCGAAAAAAGTTAGTATCGTCAAAATTACGTATGCTAACAAAATTAGGTAAATATTTCTTCTGAAATATTTTCTAAGATTAAATCCTTTTTCTTAGCTTTATGAATCCCTACCGTCCCTACCAAACCGTACCAACCCTCCCTATCCAAAAATGTTCTACCTATACATTGGCCATTAAAACAAAGTATTTTCTGGAAAACTTATTCAAACTGCAATATAAAAGAACGTAAACTACTTTAGCACAAAGTCGAAAGATTTTCTATGAACTAAAGATAAACACAATTATATGTATGTATGTCCCACAGAAGCACACACATGTGGGGTGGTTCCTGTAATACAAGAACTTCGTTATAATTAATCCGCTTATGAAATTTTCCAACAATCAACATGGCTAGAGCAGTTTTTGGTTTGAATATTTTGCCAATAAATCTGTTTTCATTTTGGTGGATGAAAGTTTTGCGTTCTACCAACCAACATCTTTCTCCACCACCATCACCATAAAAACCACCAGCCTGAAGGCTGTTCCCCCAAAATCAGTTACAAAGGTCTGCATCGTCGCCGTCGGTCGTCGTAGTCAAAGTCTTCCTGATCGAGAGACGCAGGGATTGTTTAGCCCTTGGGTGCTAAAGGCTACAAGTTTCCATAGTTCTTGATAAGTTAATTAAGGATTAAAATTTCCGAGGAGTCTAGGCCATCTATTATAGGTTCACCTCATATACCCTTAAGTTGGCAGCCATCAGTATGCCCTGTGGACGGGAATACCTACCCTACACCTTGCCTTAGAGTTGCAGTTTATCGTGTGATGTCGAAAAGACGTGCCCGGAAAATTTTGAATATTTTGTCAAATTGTTATACTCGTATGTTGCTGTGTGCGGTAAAGTGCGTGTTTTTGTTGCTGCGCCACGTATCCCCCCTCTGTTTCATGATCACCCCAAAGGCAAGGCAAGAGTTTACCTTTGTGAAGCAAGGCTGAACAACTTAACGATTTTACGTATTAAAAGCCGTCCCCAGAGGTAAAGATAAACAAACAACTTTTCTCCCTCAGCCTTGTTTGTTGAAGATGATGATGATGTTGGTATGGCGAGTGGTGACTAGCGACAATACCGGGCACTGATGATGGCAAGGTAGTGCGGTGGTAGTTTTGAGATAAAGTTTTTGTTTGCTTGTCAAAGTTTTGTCGGACTTGAGAATGAGATTATATTGGAGACGACATTTGAAAATGTTTAATTGTGGCAACTTTTTGGATAGAATATAGAGTTGTCTCTGGAGACAGCAATACCATTGTGGCTTGATATTTTTAGCAGTTTTTGTAGATTCTATATACTATATGCCAGTTGTACGGAATGCGGGGAAAAATCACTATCTACATAAATGTAAGCTCAAACGGTACCCTATGGTGAAAGCAGGATTAAGGTATCATCTTTTTCAGAATAAATGTTGCTGCTCTCCAAAAATTATGCAGATTATTCAATTTGGGCAAAAGAAACGTCGTCGTACTCGTCCTATAGTCTTTGGAGATGCATGCCGTCGTCAACTTCGTCATCGTTCGGTTGGTTTATAAGTTGAAGTTTTGTTAGGATGCAATTAGGTTGTGGTAAAATATAGAAGAACTTATGGGATGGCAGTCAGTTCTAACTTCTGGCTCTATGTACCCATTCATAGAAGAAGAAGGTCTGGAGAGAAGGAGCCGAGGAGTAATTGACTAAAGAAATGCATAGTTTTTAGCTTGAACAGGTTGGTAAGTATAGATATTATTATATTTTTTTTATAAAATATAGATAGTTAGGTATAGCATTTTTCTTACTTGTTTTTTTTTACCAGCTGGGAAAATTAGTTTTTATGGAGTTTTTATGTTTTCCGGAGAAAACCACAATTTTTTATTATTTACCTTTTACCAGGAAGATTCACTTAGAAAATTTATGCAGCGGAAAAGTTGTTTATGGATGGAGTATTCTTAAAATAAAAATAAAATAATAATATTGCAGAGATAAGTGAATTTTGTGTTTTTTTGGTTGGTTTATTAATTCGACTAAAATCTTTGAATAAACAATCTGTAGATTATGAAAGACAGAACGTGGAAGGAATAATAGGGTTTCTTGCACAATGGTGAAATGCTGTTTTTATTGCTGGAAACAAATTTTAGAAGTTGATAATAGCGCTTCAAGGAACTTAGAATTAGATTTGTATAAAAATCATATTATGTTTTAAGGAAAACAAGACCACTTTTTGGAGAGTTTAGGTGGTTAAGTTTGTGGTGTGTGATTAAAACCGAGCATAGTATTTATTTCCTCGGTAATTTCTGCTATGCAATACTTTAGAGATGAAAGCGATTTTGATGCATATACGTAGAAGAACTAGCAATACCCACATGGAAATATACCTACGTATTAAGGGTTGATTCAGACAATATCCATAAAACATATGATAACTACTCCTGACGATATAACTGTAAAAAAAATTATTTCGGACAGATTCTCAAAATGAGTGTTCTTCGATAAGCAATCAAGGGTAGGAGTCAGTGATATGTGATGGTAAATTGTCTTATTAAAATTAAATAAGCTTCAATCGCGATCGCATTCAAGTAATTCCCCTACGTTCAAGAAAGGTGGCCTATAATATTCCCGCGCTCGGTGAAAATGTACAGAGGAACCCAAGGCAGCAACTTCCACATTGTACATAACTAACCGGCCTTGGTTTGGGGTTAAAGTTGGCGCATTTATCGTCATGGTTTGGGTCTGCGCTGGTAGAAGTTCTAACTGTCCCAGCTGGTTAACTACAAGAGCAAGTTCGTATGATCCAGTCGTGCATTTTATTTCTTTTTCTTTCTAAACACTAAGAAAAAATTTCAATCAAATTATACAATTATCAATTAATTAACAAATTTTAGTTTTCAATTGGAATATGCTAGAATATCAATGACTTTGAATGCCCAACAACAACTTAAGTGTGCTACCACCAAGCTTTTTCTTAATTATTTTTGGCTGGAATTATAGCTATTTCACGACTTGCCAAGTTCGATCATCAGATTTCTTTGTTCTAGTGGTGCCAGAGCAAATCATACAAAAACTGAATATAATACAAAAAACCAGTGTCAAAATCTTTCACATAAAAAATCTACCTCCTTATATGAACAACAAAAATGTTGGCTTATAAACGAGTAAGGAGAAAATAAGAAAGAACCCGACTAAACAACAACAATCTAGTGCGGCTAATAAAAGCGCTAGTCGTTTCAATGCAATTGATAAACAGAAAAAAACTTAATTAGATTGAATCTGATCATGTGGGCTCGGTGGCGTGGTGCGAAGTTCGTTGGCTACTAAGCGGCTGGTCATGGTTCAATACACGATGAAGGTACAAGAAGTTTTTCAATTAAAATGAAAAAGTAGACCAGCGCCACTAGAGCAAAGGAATCTGATGCTATAGCTATAATTCCAGCCAAAAATAATTGAGAAAAAACTTGGTGGTAGCACACTCAAGTTGTTGTTGGGCATTCAAATTCATTGAATGATACAAAAATGTGCCTTAAAAGCAAGTATGTAATCATACAAAAACTGAATATGCTAGAACAACGTTGCCGAATTGGCACTATCGTGCACTTTTGGCACTTTTTAATTTAAATGGCACTGTAGCACCCAAACGCTTCAAATGGCACTCTAGGAGTCGACGAGCAAATGTTTTCAAATATATCCAAGTTCATGATCAGACTTTTAGTTTTACCACATGGCAGCGCATCAAAAAGTGTTTTTTTTCACGCTTAAATAATACAAACCCTATAGTAAACATCGACTTTTTTGTAGAGTATTAGAGTAATGAAATTACTTTTTCGTTTAATGGAATAATATAGGCTGAAACTTTTTCGTGTTGAGCGGTAGGGCAGACCGGGGCTAGAAGTAACAGAAAATTAAGAAACACGTGAAAAAATGTTCGTCTACTTTAAAGATAACGTAAAGTATACTTTATTTGTGAATAGGACATCATAATTTAAAAGGGTAGTCCCCAATTGATAAACACGGACTTCGTTCACATTTTCAAACACATTTTTGATAACCAAGACCATGGAAATGGTGTTCTATGTTTCTATTTCGTCTTGTCTCATTTTTTCTTTATTTTTTTATAAAAAGAAAATTTTCCATTTGACGTATATTCTTGACAAAAAAAGGTTGAAGAGAAAAGAGGTCGCTCATGTGTTTTAATGGCTTGGTTATTGGTAAAAACTCGTATGCATATGTATATCTAATACTGGCTTTGGAATATTTAATTACATTTCTAATTTTTATGTGACTAAATTCAGTTTTTTCCAAAAAAATAATAAGGGTATTCATGCAACGAGATACTTTTCCGCTTTGCAGAAAGATATTATTTTACGACAGCCGTTTGCATGAACACCCCTTAAAAATACTTGCTTAAATGTGGGAAATAATAAGATGTTCCTTGAAATACATTTATGAGGTTTGTTTTTTCTCTTCCTACATCAAATTCGTGAAATAATTTTATCTGATATGTAGAATATTTTTCCCATACAAACTTGGACAGTTCATTTCTGCGGAGATAAAATTATCTGGTTTCTGGTATCTGGGTTTTCCGTCGTTGCATGAATACCCTTAATATGTATTGATTTTCTTTTTTTGCTAGGAACATTTAACATTAATTAAATAAATAAATTTGTGAATTAATATAAGTATTTTTAAATTTTAATATTAATTTCATAAGTTTTGGTGCTGTATGCGCAATATTTTGTATTGTTAATTTTGCTTATAAATTGTTAGCTTCTTTAAAAGAAGATCACAGTTTTTGTTACAAGTTAACCCGGTCAATGTTACAACTTTCCCCGCATATGGGGTACGTCGTAAAAACATGTTTTTTGTCTAAATGCTATATTTTGCTATTTATTTTCAGAAGAGCAGTATTTTTTTGTCTTTTTTGTTGATTTGTAGCTAAAACATTGCTTTTTAAACATAAAAAGTTTGGCTAACTCAGTTTCAAAATCCTAGGAACACCTTCAACTTTAGTAAAGGGTTACTTTTAGCCCTGCTCTCGCCTACACAGATTGATAGGTGGCACTCCCAAGATCACAAATATCTAATTATAACAAGTAGTTAAGCCGCAAATCGAATTTAAAGAGAAAAAATGTGCGAAGTTTGATGCCTCAATGACGCTTAGTTTAGCCGCAAATCGAGTTTAAAGATTAAAATATTTTTTTTTGTTATGTGTCGTTTAATTAAGTTATTTTATTTTATCTATTAATTTATTCTTTTTGTGTTTATTTATTTGTATTATTTCTTAAGTTTTGTGGTGCAAAAATAATTTTTGGTTGGTGGCACTCAGTTGCCTAAAATGGCACTTTTTGTTGTCCGCATTGGCACTTACAACATTTTTTTTCTGTCAACGCTGTGCAAAATAAAAATATATTTAAATTAAAACCATTTTTTTTTCTGTTAAACTGAGCAGAATAAAAAAGACGACCCGTTTGCTTTGGAAGATGAACAGCAAGTAGTTGTAATTTATTATATTGTAATGTACACATCATTAGATCTATACATAAGTAAGTACATAAAGAAACTATTAATATTATGTACCAACAAGAAGTGTAGAGTACAGTGATTGGCAAGAATTACTTTGCATAATAATACAATTTTAACACTCCCACTCATTATTATATTGCAAACAAGAGATTTTTAAATAATCATAATTTTAAAATATTAATATTTTTAAGAAAAAGCTTAAACTTAACTTCTGAGAGTGGCTTTGTGAAAGCATCAGCTAATTGGTCGTTTGATGGCACAAAAGATATCTCGAATCGGTTCTCTTTGTACTTCTCTCTGATGAAATGAACACGAACATCAATGTGTTTAGTTCGTGCACGAAATTCAGGGTTCTTCACCAGCGCTTAAGAGCACTCTGATTGTCGATATAAAGCGTTGGTTTAGTGATTTGAGGAACCATGAGATCGTGTATGAGCGCATCAAGCACTATAAATAGAAAAATGAAGATTAACTTTCGGCTTAAATAATATACCAAAATTTTTAGTATTATTCAAATATTTAAAAATGCGTTTAACGGCTTTGACATGATGAGATTTTGGATTATCCAAAAAACGGCTAACTACTCCCACCAATAGCTAAATACATTAGGCTACCTACTGCCTCACGCTAAGGAAATTTGGTCACAGATGATGACTCTGTTACAATTGCAGATCTGCTCCCGAGTTCACTGGGTGTAGATACTGGATATGAATCAGACATATTAAACTTGTGAAGCACTCTGTCGACATAATTCGACTGATAAACAAAGTATCCACCATCTTCTTTGTGGAAAATTTGAAGTCCGAGATAGTAGTTTGCTTTATAAAGTTTAACCTCGAAATGCTGAGTTAAAAAGCTTTTAACGTACTCCATATCATGTGCATTATGGACAGCAAGCAAACCGTCATCAATATAAACTGCAAGATAAACCACCCTCTGCTCGTGTTGCAGAACGAAAACACATGGATCAGCTTTAGAGATGTTAAATCCAAAATCGGCCAATAAATTTGTGAATCTCGTATTCCAACATCTGGAGGCTTGCTTCAGGCCGTATAAGCTTTTGGTAAGCCTACAAACCCGACCGGAACCATCGTAACCTTTTGGCTGGCACATAAAGATTTCTTCATCTAGCTAGCCATTGAGAAAGGCAGTCTTAACGTCAAATTGGTAATGAGTTAGGAATTGACTGGCTGCAATTGCGAATATGGTACGAATCGACGTGAACTTGGCAACGTGACTAAAGGTTTCTGCATAATCGATTCCTTCTTGTTGATTAAAACCCTTGGCAACAAGACGTGCCTTATATCTCTCGATTGTATTTTCTGACGATAACTTTGCTTTATAAACCCATTTATTTTTGATGATCTTCCGATGCGGTGGTAGGTCAACCAGCTCACTGTCTTATCGAACAGCCCTCGTTAAAGTATATTATTATGAGAATCCAAAAGTACTTATGTACTAAAATAATGGATTGTAATTAATGTAACTGTAGCTGTAGCTAATGTTCAAGTTGTTGTCTGGAGGAAATCCTAACTAACAACTGAACTAATTGTCTGGAGGATCTCCTAACGAACCAAGGAAAATATACTTATTTATTTGCCTCTGGATACTCTGCTTCTGGGTATATGTGTCTGGTTGCTGGGAGGAACTCCTGACTAACCAGCTGCTGCAAATGTATACAACTTCAAACTCACAAATAAGCCATAATAAAGATTGGAAACCTTCGTACGTTTCACCCCCCTAAACCCATTTGTTTACATTGTTGTATTTGTAGCTTTGAAGCTCTATCCATGAATAGATGGGAAAAGCAAAACAAAAACAAATTAATAGGGCTGTGTTGTCTATGTGTCTATAGGAAGAGGAACAGAAAAGATTCTTGTGTGCGTTTTTATCAATGTGTCTATTGGAAGAAGAACAGAAATGTTACTTGGTTGCGTGTTTCAGCTTGTAGGTAAATGTCAAATGAAAGCAGAGGTTTCTGGTCTTTAAGTTATTAGTTAATGCTTCAAACTAATGACCGACAAAATATTTAATTTTCCCAAAACTTTTATTAACCATAATAGGTATCTCAAAATACAATTTTAATGGATTTAGATCGACAAACATATGAAATTCAAACTAATACTTATAAATGATTCTGTTTCAAGCCAATGTGAATTTTAACATAGAAATGAAATGAATACGCTTTTTTCAAAAGTAAAATAAAACGGTTACAATCTGAATCTGATAGGTAGGTTTTATAATGAATGTGAACTCTAAGAAATAAATGAAAGAATGAAAGGAAATGAAATAAAATGAATGCTACCATTTGAATTTGAAAATATATGTAATGATGCGATGGCATTATGAAGAAATGTCGAATGTTGTTCTGTTACAGGATTTATTTTTAGGAAAAATCAATCACTTATTATACTCTACTCTAGAAAGAACATATTATTTGGAAAATAAAAACAAAATTCGTTGAGCCCTACTGAATCAAAACATTCCGCATTCTCAACACCCTGCCTATAAGAAGCTCAAACATATCGTCTAAAACAATTAATGTCGATCAGGATTCTGGGAAACTAAGAGTTTCAGAAACGCTTCGCTAACCCCAACACACCCACTGGGGCACAAAATTACCCACGGAAATGGAATCACTATCACCATAACCACCACTTTATCTGCCTTCATCCTCTTCAACAACAGATGTACCTAGCTAAAATAGAAAACGAAAACACACACAATGACACCCACACAGGAACACGTTATTAAGCTTTAAATTGTTTCATTCGTTTAGTTTGCCTGACAATGAGTGAGAGCTAAATATGTGTATGTAAGCAGATTAGCAAACTTTGTAATTATGTAGGTAATCGATTAGGTTCGAACAACTAACTTGTAATAAGATTATTGCGGACTGGCTGGGGCTGGATCTGGATCAATTTGAGGGAATACCTCTATAGCAATAATGTACATAGTAAGCTCTGCTACATAAACATAACCAATCCACATTGATGATGTGCCACACAGAACTTAGAAGCAAAAGCAACAACATCAACATGATGTTGGTCCACCGAATCGGGGCACCATCCAGATACGTTAGCGATAACAGGAAAATGCTTCCATTCGAGGGTGAAATTGAATGGATTGTGGCAAAAAATCTGGGTTTTAGATGCAAAATAGGGAATTGTAGTTTTTTAAATGCGTAGATGCTTAGTCATTATAAGTGGGTTTTGTCTGTTTGGTCTATGTCTCTAATTTGATATTTTTTACTTACGATTATATAGGTACTATTAGGCAAGTTATGCATTCGCAGAAAAAAATCTCTTAAATCAAACATGACATTGCGATCATAGAGAACACCAAAAAATTGGGATCTACAATTCCGTCAATCTGTCTGTCCGTCTATCCTTCCTTGAGTCTACAGCCTAAACGGTTGGATGGATTTCCTTCAGACTTGTTTTTTTCGGTAATATGCACATAGGTTTTGTTTCCATTAACGGTACCTACCTGCCATAAATTTTTTTTGCCAAAAATATAAGTCTTCTTTTTCTGAAAAACGGCTCCAAGATTCTTATAATAAAAAATCAGTTCATTGACGAGTGGAAAAGGAACATTTTGGTATTTTTACTAGCGATATAGGTACCTACTATAGGGCAAGTTTTGCATTTGGAAAAAAAATCGAACTCGAGATTTTAATCAAAGTTGACATTACGATGATAGAGAACACCAAAAAAGTGGGTCTGGTAATTCCGTCTGGCTGTCTGTAGAACGATATGCAGCCTAAGCGGCTGAACCGATTTTGAAAAATAACGGTACTTGCCATACAAATTTTTCTACCATCTTAATTATCTCGAAAACGGCTCTAACGATTTTGATAAAAATTGGTGTGTGTATTACCTTGAGTATGGTATACATTTTGGAGGAAAAATTTAAAATATTTTGTTATTAGCGGTACCTGCCACACAACCATTTTATTGATTTTCGACTTTCTTATAAAAGTCTCCAGGGCTTTCGATCAAACTTTGTGCACTCGATCACCTTCAAATTCTAAATAATACTGCATTTCAAAATTTTCGAAAAATAGTTTTTTTTTTGAAAATTCAATATTAGGAAAACGGGTGGGCGATTTTTTCTGATATTTTGTTTTTACATTTATATTATTAAATATTCAAGATATTCATACCAATTTTTTTTAAGAAAAAATTTCAGTATTTTTATGTATACAAAATTAAGTGAAAATCGACTTTAAGAATACTCTTAGCCGTTTCCATTACGAATCTTTTGCATATAATGTGATCAAACATAGGAGCAAGTACGTGCGATCCAGTCGTGTATTTTATTTTTTTGAAAAATATGGTTATTTTTGGTACATCTACTGCCTAGTACCATTTTTTTTAGTTTTCGAACTTCTGGAAAACGGTTCATTTGATTTTTTTTTCAAATTTCTTATGCAGAAATTCCAAGAAATTAAAAAATATTTTTTTTTTGAATTTAAAACTTTTTTTTCTTGAAAACTCAAAACTTTGAAAACGACTCAATGGAATTTTTCGTAACATCGTAGGTACTTGTTAGATTTTTTACATTATCTTGAATATATAAGAAACAATATTCCTAAAATAAAAAAGCAACGGTACCTCCTATACAAATGTTAAAAAATCCGCAAAAAAATCATTTCCCGAAAACGGATATAAGATTTTCTTATAAAAAACGTGTCTGTTCGTAAATTTGTACAGTCCACTTTTAAGTATAAAATTATTTTATTTGGTATATGTACTTATTAACGGTACTTCCCATTGAACTACTTTTTACTTCTCACTATTGAATGAACCACATAAATATAATTACCATATACTTACTTACATATTACATAAAATTATTGATTTGATTCAAATGCTTCCTAAAAGTGTTAATAAAACTACATACTCAAATTTACAAAAGAATGGTTTTTCGATTTAAAAAAAAATAAATATTTATTTTTCTTTACTTCATTTAAAATTTAAGAACTAAACAATCTAAAAAGATTTTATTACATGTAATAATCATCCATTTATTTCTACTTATTTATATTCCATTATAAATTATTTTTTCGTAAGTCACTGAATAGTACACATTATATTTTATATACAATGTAGGCTCTCATGCATTTATATATAAATGTATCTATAAAAATCACATGAATACTATGTAAATTTCACCTAAATTATTTTGTTATGCTATATTTAGCTACCTGTCCAAGAAAAGGCATTACAGGCAAGATAGGACGGTTGCCTCTCATTTTCGCTACAGTGAATTGCATAAATCTGTCACCCAAGAAAGCTCTCACAGGGTTTTCGTAGTGTGCATTTTAAATGGACTCAGATATGAATGAATATTATGTAGGTTTCCGCCCTTTTTTAGTTAGGAATTTTTATTTAATCGTTTTACTTATAATTTTTTTATCTTTTTCGCTACCACCATGACGTAAAATAAAAGTTTTTATATATGTGTTCGAGATTTGAAATATATCTCTTTCGGCTGTTTTGGTCGTAATGTTTTTTTAACAAAACAATTTCATTTCCTTTCCCGACGATTCGACGGTGGTTGCCGTCTTCTTCAATGGATCTTTTATTTACAAAAATTAATTGAACATATTATACACAGAAGGACATTTGGTGTAAAATTTTTGCAAACTAACATTTAGTACGTATTACAGATAAACATAAATAATACAATGAAAGACAAATACACTTCGATTGAAGTTTAGTCGGCTTTAAATTGTCACGGATTCTGCCCAGTCACCAAAGAGCAGTAAGCCGATGAAATGTTCTGGCTGTCTTGTTTACGATTCATATTGCTTTTTTATTAATAATATGAAGCGTTTCTAGAGTATACCGCTTGGAGACATGTTCCTCCCTTTCCAGAATTTCCACTCTGTCAGAATCTGATTTGTGTCCACGCTCAATGGAGTTTAAGGCCAATGCTGCCTTCCCAGTGCTTTTTAGATCCAATCAAGCAAAGCATATTCTTATTAATAAAGCCTCTAATCTAGTTCAAAAAGTTTTTGCGTTGAGTGACCGGGAATTTCTTGAACTAAATTAATTTCAAAAGTTAAATGATGGCTTAAAAGTGTTCATACTTATTACCTAACCGAAGCTAAGGACATTCCATCTGTGGGTGAAGTGGGTGTTGCTTGTTCCAAATAAGTTCCTCTTGTTCCATTATCTCAGCGAGCATGTTTTTGGTCGGCATTTCTCAATTTTTTGTTTGCCTCTTGACTTTATGCAACGGGTTTTGGTCGCAACTTCTTTTTGGCGGAGTTTCGAAAGGAGCAACGAACTCAACACTCCCGGTATTTGTTATCTCTTGCAAAATTTCGGAAATAATTTAAAAAAACACAAAAATTAAAATATTTTATTTTTCTTCGCTTGCCAAAATGATTGCCACTTTGGTTAATAGCTCAAGCTAAGTGGATTTTTTGTTGAATTAATTTACTCGATGGGGGAAAAAACAAACTTTTTGTATGAGAACTACACTTCACTTTGATCTATAAACCAGGCTTTAAGTGGAAATAACAATTTGGAAAAATGATGTTAATATATTTCATAACAAAAACAAATAAAATATATATTATATAAAGAGTAGGCACATACAACGTCGTTTTTTTTTTTTTTAATAAGCCAACTGATTTTGTGAAGCCATGAATTGTCAAAAACCATTAAAGGATGGCTCCGATTAAAATGAATTTAAGAAATCTCTAAAAAAATTCAAATTTAACTCAAAGAATTATTCGCCAACTCGAGAGTTGACACAAACTTGAGAATTAAGTGACAAGATGAAATTTATTTTTCTACACTATTTTAAATATTAACTCGACAGTTGAAATTTAAAAGTTAGCCAACTTTGGTTTTTAAAAATTTCCCTCTGAAATTTTTGACAGATACGTAGGTATGTTTCAACTTTAGATTTGAATTTATTCTAAGCGATTATTTCGGCAAACAAAATAATTCGAAAGCATGAGTTTTCATTTTACTTTAGTTCCAAATATACTTAAAATGTCTTTTAAAAGTGCAGCTGTTCCTTTTTTCATGCAAGCCAAAGGGGATTTGTTCAGTTCTTTAAAATTCTGCACAGATTTTTGTGTCCCGAATTATATTAGGAGACTGTACAGTGAAGTACGTAACAAACTTACAATATAGAGTCATAACATTCAACCAAACTCTTACCTTGGAATAGGTTTCATATCTTATATGCATTCGGTAAAACGTATGGTGCTTTTCCGACTGTCATTATTGATGTTACCTGGTTGCCAAGTTAACTCTAGTAACAACTTATTTTACCTGAACTTCTTTATTGAAATTCAATTTACGTATTTTGTTTCGGCGGTTTTAGTAAAGAATTAATATCTTTACTTTATTTGATTCAATCAGTGAAACCAGATTAATTGCGAAGTGAATGTTAAAATGTATAGTTTATTATTCATATCAGAACAATTTTTGACAAAAGATGCAAAAAATGTATTCCAACTTTAAATTTGACAGAAAACTATCAAGTTTGCTCTCTCAACTTCTTCTATTTTCGGAAGTTGAGAAAACTAGAAATTGATCAATTCGAGAGTTGGGAATCAAAAATTGAAACTGTCAACTGTCAATGAAGAAAAACAAAATCAAAATTTAAGAATAAAAATCCTTAAGTTGATTTCAACTTGTAGTGAAGAAAATGGCTCTTAATAATCTCGCCTACGTTGCTTTTCCTGTCTTGCCAGGTGAAAAGGTTGTTTGTGATTCCATGTATCAATTGAAAAACTGTAACTCCTATTAGAATACCTAATAATAAAATGTTGTATATCTTAAATTCTATAAGGTTCGTTATAGAATTTTAAGTTGAATAGGTTAAACTCTGATAAGTCAGTTGTTTTGGTAGTAGAGGATTAGGTGTTTTAAATTTCACAAAGCCCGTATGATATTTCTTTTTTTTTTCTCATTTTGAATATACTAATTAAATCACATGAAAGTGTCAGATTTGTGTGAAAGAGAAAGTATGTTTTTTTTTGATCGAAACAGAAATATTGCTTATCAAACGTCATTTTATTAAAAAAAAAAAACCAATTAAAGGTAATTAAAACAGAAAAAAAAAACACAACAGAAAAAAAATACATAAGGTCATTAGAGAAGCAATTAGGGAAACATAATTGAAGTACGTAGAGCTTATCCTGCAGTGCTTCCCTGAACAAAAAAGTTTTTTAATTAAGTTCACGAAAACAAATACATCATTATTATGTGAAATTAATTACTGTTTAAGATTTTTAACCCACCGTCAATAGCTAAAATACAATATGGAAAACCCCACATTTTGTAGAACTCCGTGGAAGTGTTTACCCAATCGTGTTCACACTGTGAAAATTTCAAAACATCTTCGTTTAGAGCATTGTATATTGCTGGAATAGTTTCTTTAAGAATTCTTGAAATTGTCGACTGTTGTATTCGAAAGTGAAGTTGAAGTGACGATTGAGTTTCCCCTATAATCAAAACTTATTTTGTACCTATATGAGTAAATATAAAGTTGTTCAAAGAAATGCCCACCAGTCGCCAAAAACCTTAAGGTTAATTGTAACCTCTCAACTGGCCCTATAAAATTTCTTAACATTGTATCCTGTTTTGTTATAAGAGGTCCAACTTTTTCTAATATTTTTTGAAACTGAACAGGAGTCATCCTTAAAATATTGCGATACAATTTTGAATCTTCACTGTTAATTTCTCTGGTCAGGTTGTGACTAAAACCTGAGATGGTTAAAACGATTAGTAGGATATGATTGCTCCTACATAATAATATACAAATTCAAATTACCTTCATTTTTTCTCCGCACTAGCTAATTTGCAGAGTATTTTTTCGGTTTTTCTTTTTTATTTAAAACAATCAATGCAGAAGCTATTAAATTTAAATAAGCTGCACATAAATCCAAGAGCTCCGTATTCATTTTATAAAATATTTAAATTCAAGAAAACAAACCAAAACCAAACACTTATGATAAAATAATAAAGTTTTGTTAATGTGTCAAATTTTAATGTAGAAATGTCATAAAAAAAGTTCCCAATTGCTGAAAAATGTAAGTTCACTTTCATTGTTAGTACTTTTTTCTGGACAGTTTTGCATTTTAATTTATATTGTGTATCCACTTACACTTAATGAGATTTTCCATTTGAGAATTATTGTACTGCTCTATTTGCATTTTTAGTGCATTAAAAATGAGAAAAAAAATCAAGTATCATACGGGCTTTAACATGAGATTCTCAATAAAACTCTACTAAGTTCCTAGAAAATTTGTTTTAGTATTTGAGCAATTTAAATGAATTGGAAATTGTAGAAACCTAATTTCTTATAAAAAAAAAACCTTAAGAGAATAGTAATTAAGTTTAAGTTTCTTAACAAGAAATTATGGCTAGGCATAATTATGGGACCTAAGCGAGGCTTACGCTTATTTTTCAGTCTTGGGAACTTATAGCTCTGAAGACGAAGAGTATGCTAGTTGGGCTGTGAACCTGCAGACAAACCGACGTTATTGAGGCACCTACTTTTTGGTGTTCTCTATCATCGTAATGTCAAGTTTGATTGCGTTTGTCCTAAAAGAAGAACACATTGTCTTGTGTTGAACAAATAAATACATTTTAAACACAAAACTTACTATACACTAAGGAGACAAAAATGTGAATTCTAAATAAGCAAAAATATACAGAAAGAAAAAATGTAGTGATCTGACGCATTTCTTCTTTTATATTTTAAAAAATCCTATCCATCTATAACCGTGATATTCTCAAAATGTGTGTACTTGTTTCGGTTAACTGTGCGAAAATTTTGAAATGCAGTATTATTAAGAATTCGAAGCAGATCCTGTATAAATTTTTTTATTGAAATCCATCCTGCCGTTTGTAAGAAATTCAAAAATCAATAAAATGGTGGTATGACAACTACCGTTAATAGCAAAATATTTAATTTTTTTTCCAAAATATAGACCATATCCAAGGTAGTAGATACACGAATTTTAATCAAAATCGTTAGAGCCGTTTTCGAGATAATTAAGATGATAGAAAAATTAGTATGACAAGTACTGTTATTTTTGGGGCTAAGACAACGATTCAAAAACCTATTTTGGACAATCACCTAAAACGCCTAATCACCAAGTTTGAACAAAATCGGTTCAGCGGTTATTAGGCTGTAGATCGTTCTACAGACAGACAGACAGAATTGCGGGACCCACTTTTTGGTATTCTCTATGATCGTAATGTCATGTTTGATTGTTAGAAAAAAAAAATTTTTTTACGAATACATACCTTGCCTTATAGTACCTATAATGTAGTCCTTTCGAAAGAAGTTTTGCCAGTAAAATTCCAATCTTGCCCATCAATTCTTATAATTGATTGAAACAGAGGTCAAGTTCGAAGTTTTTTCCGTCGACGACGCACGTCCACGCAGCGCACTGGTTGATTTTAATTGGTACTGGCTGGTTAGCTGGAGAACAATCAAAAAAGTCCCAAGGTAAATATATAAATATATACTTAAGTTTTAGTGTATATAATATACATACTATTGTAACAGTTCTAATTGCAAAATGGGTGAATTTCCTTTACAAGGAAAGAAAAACTTAAAATTTGTTTCATTTTCATTTGACACTATCATCTTCAACCATCACCATGGCACCGATATAAATGTTTAGCAAAATTACAGTGCTGAAAGTTTGGGAGCAAAAGTCCCTATTGCCGATTTCCGGTGCCGTGCCAACGGAATGTGGTGTTGTTGATGGTTTTTAATTAATTAATTTAATTGAGTGTAAAAAGTTTTTTGTTAGGTGGGTGGAGAGTTGGGAATTGACTTCAAAAAAGTTAAAGATATGGAATGTTATTCAATGGGTGGTAATAAGTTTATAATTTGATATACAAACCAATTAATCGATGGCCTACTTTTATGAACAGATTAGATATTGACATTTTTAATTTAAAGGAATAAAGTCCTATTAATAAAAAACGCTTAGTCCACCTTTAGTCCATGTTTCAAAACCATGGAATAATAGTTAGACCATGGACTAAAATTTCCTATTAATAAAAAATTTAACAAAATCTACGACACCAAGTATCAGTTCTACCTCTTTTTATTCTTTGTCCCTGTAAATTTAGTTCTTAAATATCAATTCCTAGTCCATCACTAGACAACCGTCTTCGATGGTCTAGCGAAAGACTAAGTTATTGAACGTCAAATGGAAGAAAGTGGGTTTTATTAGTAGTAATTCGCACTTAGTCCACGGAATAAGTCCTAAACCTTCCCTATCCTAGTCCAAGTTTATTTATTTGGGTGATAGAATTTATGATAATGATTGCACTATGTACTATGACCGATTAATATTTTTTTTAAATACAATATCAGCAAAACAATTTTTCATCAATTTTAAGAACTGTAATTATTTGTAAAAATGCCAAATCATTTAAATCTTTAAATTACGAAAGCAAGTTCATGTAAGGGGGCGAAACCCTTACACGAGGGTAAACACCTACGTTAATCGTATTCGATTTCTTGAAATAGATCCTGATGGGGAATGGTTGAAATATTTGTTGATTCACTTGATTAGCTGAGCACGTACATTCGATTTTTTTTCATTTCATGTATTTATTTATTTTGTTTTAGTTTATTGATTTCAATATTTGCCTACACATTAAGAATAATACTTCTTATAAGTTAAATTTTTGATTTTAAGTAAACAACTTTTAATAATAAAAATTAGAAAACAACAAAAAAAATAACAAATCAATACATTACATCTCGTATTCACATGTCCAGAATTTTAGTTTTGAAGGTATATTTTAAGCTCTATGCGAAATCTGGTTTCATCTCTAACTCTCCTCATGTGCCTAGGTAGGGAGTTCCACAGCCGGATGGCGTTGATGAAGAATTGTCTCTCCGATACTAGACTTGAATAACGCAGTGAAATAAGTTGTTGGGATCTGTTTGAGGAACCAAACTGTATTCCATTGAAAACACTACTTGGTTGTTGTGATTGAAGTATTTTATACTGCAGAACAAGGGTTTGATAGCGCATGAGTTGATCGAAATATATTTTATATATTTGAATTGAGAAACTATAAACACTGTCAAATATACGCAACCCGAATACATAGCGTGCGGTATTGTTGAAAGCCACATTAAGCCATCGTCTGCTTACTGCATCACAATTACAAAAAGTTTCACATCCATATGTTAGTATTGGCACAACCAATGCTTTTGCCAATAATAAACGCGTCTTACGGGGTCTTTAATACAGCGAAGACCATAGCATCCGTAGAACGCCATACACATGGAACATGTTGCGTTCAAATTATGGAAAGAATGAGGATGGTGGAGTCTACATTGATAACCCCTTCACAAAGATGGGTTTGTTTCCATAGACCCATCTCCTTCAAATTTGTCCATAATTTACGCCCGTTCATAGAAAGACTGAGCTTACTTAGGTTTAAGTTGGTTTTTGCAGCTCTTATTTTTCGAACTACTATGTTGCGTACCTGTATATAGATTTGATGGTGGATTTCCAATTTGCATCGTTTCCAAATATGAAATGCTTGATGTCGCAGTAAAAGTCTACGTATTTCATTGGAAAACCATTTCCGCTCACCCAACCGAACTGTTGTAATTCGCAAAGGAACATAAGTGTCAAATAAGCCTGTTATATTATTGTTGAAAAATACAATTTGTTCATTTGGTGATGGTAACATGTACAGACGGTCCCATACAATACTGCGGGTAGATTGTTCCAAACTTAAAAAATCAATATTTCTGAAGTCTCTGTACTCAAATGACGTTTCAGAGCCTACGACATTAAAATTGAAAGTCATGATAATTGGTCGTATAAGAAAACATCACTTATTTGGTTGAAAAAAAAAAAACATCTAGTAGTGTACGCGATTCTCTGGAAAAGTGTGTAGCGTTTGTGTTATTACCGGGAAATAGATCGAATGTCCGCAAACTGTCGCTGAGAAAACTTTGTGCTAGCAGGTTACTATTCAAATCACCACAAATAATAATTTTGGTTGCACTCAAAGTGATTGATTCTAGGAGGGTTAACAATGGATTTAGATCTACCTCATTATTTGGTTTATAGATAGTCCATATAAGAAGAGAGATCTCATCGCCTATGATATCTAAAATTAAATACTCAAATTCACTACCCATTCCCGACTTGCAATTAATTTTACAGGTTATAGTTTTACGTACATACATAGCGACTCCACCTCCTCTTCTTCCATGTCTGTCCGCCCGAAATAGTCTATATCCACCTAAATTATACATGTAGTCATTGTATTTATGTGAAAACCACGTTTCTGAAACACAGACAACATCGACCTTCGCTTCCTCAAACACATTCCTAAACTCGTCAATCTTACAAAATAAGCTTTGTGCGTTCAAATGACATATATGTAAACCTGTCCTCTATATATTTAAAACCAAAGAATACAACACCTTTGGATCCAGTAAAATGAGTTCCAATTGAGTTTTTTTTTTTTTTTTTGTTTTTGCATTTATTCTTAAAATGAGTTCCCTTAATCACACGCTCACGGTTCACATTCAATATATACAATATATAAAAACCAGATTCACCACTAATAAATTAATTCTCGCAGAAAATTGCAGATTTTAGTCTTGTGCAATCGTGGTTTTTGAGATTTTTGTCCAAACTTATCCGGAACAGCTTCCATATTCCTACCTTTAGAAAATAATTAGTCTCTCTCACCGACACAAATAAGGGTGCAAAATTTTAAACATTTAAACCCTACTCTAAATGAGTTTAAAATGGGAGTCGAATCCAAAAATGCGTTTTAAAATGAGGGTCGGCTTTTTGATAATTTTAAACGCCAAAAAGTACACTTTAACTTTAAAGATGTCGTCTTACTCTAAACAGAGCAAAACGCTTCTTTATCTTTTTTAACTATACTTTTTCCAGTTGACATTTCATATCAAAAAATTAAAGAAAAATGTTATCTGAAGAAGGAGATTATAATATCTTTAAAGATTTTGAACTTTTTAGAAAGCCATATATATATAAAGTTCGAGCAAATCCGTTTGAAGAACTTGATGACCTTGAATTTTATTCAAGATATCGTTTTGAAAACACGGTACGAGTGTTAATTAAAAACCTCAATACAAGAGAGCCAGTAACAAATCGCGGTCTTCCCATTTCACCAGAACTGCAAGTTCTTGTGACCTTACATTTTTACGGAAGAAATGTATCTTTGTTTCAACACAAACCGAACAAATGATTATATTTCAGTATTTTAGTCAATTCATGGAATTGTACAGTCAACAGTGGGAAAGATTATAAGAAAATACCTCCAAATGAATAGCGAGTCTTTTTCCACATTTTATAAAGTTCCCATCTACATCCGCAAAGCTAAATAGAACAAAGGGCGAATTTTATAAAATAGCCAGATGCCCTAGGGTTATTCGGCAATTGACTGTACTCATGTCAAAATAAAGTGACCAACTAAAATCGTGCGGCCTATAATGGTGGACCACTACATTAATCGGAAAGGTACCTATTTTAAGTTTTGCTTCCTCTGTATTTCACAACATTAATTTATCTTTCTATCTATTCTTATAGGCTACTATTCACTAAATATTCAAATAGTTAGTGATACTATTTGTGAAATAATAGACATTGTTACAAGATCTCGTGGGTCGCTACACGATTCAAATATTTGGAACCACAGATGAATCATACCAAGATGGGAAACGTTCGTGCGTTTCACCATCCAAAACCCATTTGCTTACATTATTGTATTTGCAAATTTGAAATTTCCCAACTTGGTTCGGCTCATCTCTGATTGTGACCTGCTTTGAAGTAGATCACAATTTCGATTGTTTTTATGACTCTCACAAGTTGTGACTGTAGGGGAGGATCCGAAAAATCACAAAATCAATTTCACGTCGTCTTGCGACATATGAGGTATCAGTGATGTTGGGGAGAATCGGGCTATAAATGTGATAATGCTGAAATTAATTATAAACATGATTATTTTTTTAACAATTCATAATGTGCATTTTAGCTATTCCAAAAATAAACAACGTTTTCGACGATTCATATTACAGTGTCTCTCGTTTCTATTTCTCAATAAAGCCTAAAATGAAAGCTAAGACTCTTAAAACCTTTTTTGATAAGATGCACAATGTTCATTATGGGTACCTAATGCTGTTTTGTGACAGAATACCAACCAGTGTGTCATATGGATGGCTTTTCAGATTTAATTCGACCCACAAATAATTTTTTTTTGCATTTAGGGTTTCATATCATCTACTATTACAACAAAAAAAAAAAAAAAAAATGTAGGTAGGCGGAGGCATATGTGGATTTATGTGCGCATATGTATATGTATGTACGTTTACGTATATGTACATTGGTGTATGTATGGCTGTATAGGTGTCTGCATTCTTATACTAAAAAATACAAAAAAAAATTAAAACCGAAAAATGCTGCTGTGGCTGTTCTAGTTTTTAAAGTAGTTTAAGTTATATTTTGTTAGTATAAGTTATTTGTATCTAGTTTTAATTATTTATAGTCTAGCCTTAGGTAGTCTATAAGTTAAAATTAAAAAACAAAAAAAAGGATAACGTTACCAAGTTTTTTGTTGAAAAAGTTTTCTTGGTGAAATAAACATAAAAATAAAATAAATAGATTTAATTAAAATAGTTTTTTAGGTCGAAAGACATTAATATTAAGAGATATAGTTTAGCCTAGAGCATCCGTAAGGGGCCAGTAAGTTAGTTGTAAGTTATTGATAATAAGCCTAGTTTTAAAAATTTTTGTCTAGCTTTAAGTTAGTTTTAAGTTAATAATAAATAAAAATGAATTTACAAAAAATTAAAAAAAATCATTTTCTATAACTTCAAAAATTAAACTTGAGATCAAATTCAATGTGATTTAAAACCAATTAGTCATAACCTAAATAACACAAAAACGCAGATTTAAAAGTAAATTTGCATTTTATTTAATTCCCAAAAATATCCATGGTAACCATTTTTGGATATAAATTATAAATCCGATTGTGAGTTATTTGATTATTTTGGGATCTTATGATCTTTTTGGTCGGCAATTAATAAAAATCTAATTCATCTTAATGTACCCTACGTTTCGCCTGTTACTTTCCAGTTTCTTCAGGGGATTTTTTTATTTAGCTAAATATTATAAAACGATTTTTTTAATGATGATTTAATTTTGTGCTTCATACATAGGTGCCTTTTAAAAAATTACTACTTTAGGTCTTACATTATACTACTTAACATTATTGACCAACTTAAAAGGCCCTCAGGCCAATTAACGCTTTTAGGAGTGTTATAATAATCTTGTAGAATTCTGCAAGAGTACGTTCGACTCCTTTAATTTAGTGGCATTAAGTTATTGGAAAGCATTATGGGAGGAAAAATGTTACTTGGGAGCCTAGGCCGCTGAGGTGATTTTCTGCAAACTTGGTTCCTTAAAATTCTAGGTGATAGGTTCGATCATTTTTTCTAATCTTTTTTTTAGCCCCAAAAATACGGTATATGCCATAGAATTTTATGTAAAGTAAGTCTTAATTATTTCATTAAACGATTTTGATAAACAAAAAATCCTTGTAAAAAACATATTTCATAAAATTTTATAAGCGGTAGCAGCCTTAAAACCGGTCTTACTGCGTTCCAAAATATATATTTTTTTGAAAATTCAATATTTCAAAAACGGAAGCACAATTTTTTTTTAAATTATGTTTTTAAATGTATATGTATTTTATAGCACTTAAAGTTGCCTACCATTACCATAATTTCTTATTTGAAAAAAAATTAAAGACTGTTTATAAAAAATTACATTATAAATATATTAAGTCGTTTCTAAAAGTATTTTGTGCATACGATGTGATCCAACATAAGAACAACATGTGCCACCAGTCGTGGACTTAAGTGTTATTTTCTTCAATGCTTAATAACAATAGCCCTTCACTATAAGCTATCACCTCTGAATATATTTTTAGATGAATTAACTATACATTTGACTTAGCCGCTATTGAAGTAATTTTGAGAAGTGCAAATCCAAATGTCAATGAGGAAGAGCTCCTCTTTGAAACTGATGGAAACCGAAATAAACGTAAATCCGAAAAAACGAAAAGCAGATGGTAGCCCAGAGACTCTTCAAAAAAGTCAACAGATAGCTTCAAAAGCAAACACTGCTGCAATAATGAAAACAACCAATAAAGAAACAGGAGATGTATCCCCAAAGAAGTCTTGTGTTAAAGGCACTAGTCAAACTGCACCACCTCCAATCATGATTTCTGGATTGGCAATGTTTGGCGAGCTTAAAGGCATGGTAGAAAATGCACGAATAAGGCATTTAAATACACATCATACAATAAAGACAATTGGAAAGTCATTGTTGAAGACCCCGATGCGTATAGATCTGTCACTGAAGAATTGAACAAAAAGAAAATTCAGTGGCATTCGTACGAAAATAAAGCTACCAGAAGGATAAAATTAGTAGCAAGAGGCCTTCACTCTTCATGTATTGCCAAAGAAATTGTCGAAGACCTTATACAAAAAGGCTTCCAAGCTCTCGATGCCAATAATCTTATTAAAAATGAGATAATCAAAGACTCCACTGGGGAAACAACGACAAAAAAGAGGTATCTACCTTTATTTATGCTCATTTTCGAATATAAAGAAAGTCTCGATAAGATCTACAGTATTAAATCAATTATGGGCATAGTTGTCAAAATGGAACCACTGCGAAAGTCAAAAATTGTTCCACAATGTAAACGCTGCCAAGCCTTTGGACATACACAAAAATACTGCAATCGCGAGTTTGCTTGTATTAAATGTGAAGGCAAGCATGCAAAACTGTCCCATGGGCAGAGAACAGAAAGCGAAATGTGTTAACTGTCAAGGCAATCATCCTGCGAGTTACAGAGGATTTCCAGTGGCCAAAAAATTCCAAGACACAAAAAGAGAAAACAAAACTGGGAACAAGCTTAGAAACGCAACATACACAAGAGCAATATTTGAAAGTAAAAAAGCAACCATAAAAAACAAAACTAAAAATCAACCGGCTAAAGCAATTGCACTAAACAAAAATGATGAGAATAAATCCTAATCCCAGATTGTAAAAAAATGTGCAGAAGAACGAGGAAACTTCTATAAAAGATATGCTGGAACTTATCCTGAAAAGGATTGACCAACAAGATTTAAACATGAAACAGCTAAGCGAAGGAGACGCTCTTAAAAAGCAATGATGGACAGAACACTTAAAATCGCAACATGGAATGCAAACGGTCTTTTACAGCATGTATCAGAACTAAACATCTTTTTAGAAATAGAGCATTTAGACATTTGTTTGGTGTCCGAAACTCACCTCGGTATAGAACAGAGTCTCGATAATAAATTGCCAAATCATACGTGCTATCATGCTCCGCACCCAGCTGACAAAGCTAGGGGAGGATCAGCAATACTTATAAAAAAGTGCTTAACACATTATGAAGAACCAAAGTTTACGAATGAAAACATGCAGGTAACACCAATAAGTATTGTTAAAAAAAAAGAAAGAATTTAAAATAGCAGCTACATACTGCCCACCGAGTCGTCCTCCAACTGAAGAAAACTTTGCAGAACTCCTAAATTTGTTAGGACATAACTTCCTTGTTGGTGGCGACTTCAATGCTAAGCACACCCACTGGGGATCTAGGCTCATAACTACAAAACGTAAACGTCTATACCAAGCAGGCAGCAAATACAATTGCGAATTTTATTCTTCCGGTTCGCCAACATATTGGCCATCTGATACTAACAAAATACCAGACATAATAGACTTTTTCGTAGTTAAAGGTATTAAACGAAATCAAATAAGTGTCGAAGGTAATTATGATTTATCGTCAGATCATACTCCAGTAATTTTATCACTGAGCGAAGCAGAAATAATAGAAAAAAGTAACCCCAAGCCTGAGAATAAGAGAACAAACTGGAACGAATTAAGAGATAAACTTGAAAGTTTTATAAACCTGAGATCCCCTATGCAAACAATTGAACAATTTGATCATGAAGTGGAAAAATTTATTGCTGATGTGCAACAGGCTGCAGAAGAAAGTACTCCAACTATTTCAAACGCGAGAGAAAAAGAAATAAAATATCCTGTCGAAATAAAGGAGCTAATATTGCAAAAAAGAAGAGCTCGAAGAAAGTGGCAAACTACAAGATTCCCTGGTAATAAGGCAATTTTTAACCGTCTGAACAAAGAATTAAAAAAAAGAATCTGTGAGTTAAAAAATGATTCACTTAGTAGATTCCTGAAAAATCTGACGACGGATGCTTCTTCCGAGTACTTCTTCCGCCAGTAAAATCTGAAGATGGTAAGTGGATCGCAAGCCCGAAACAAAAGGCTGATCCCTTCGCTGAACATCCCGCGAATTTTTTTAAGCCATTCCCAGCAAACACAGCTACAGATCCCTTACAGTTTGTTGATAGAAACGACGAATGTGAAATATCTTTTGTCACATTCAAAGAAGTAAGAAGCATGTGTCAACATAAGTTGTCTAACAAAAATTACCAGGGTATGATCTCATAACTGCTCAGGTTTTGAAAGAAATGCCATCAATAGCCTTCAAGAAACTCCAATTTATAATTAAGGCATGCCTTAAACTAAGATATGTTCCACATCATTGGAAAATTGCAGAAGTCATTGTTATACCTTAACAAGGTAAGCCACCAACAGAAGTAATATCTTACAGACCAATATCGCTTATACCAATCATGGCAAAAGTTTTTGAAAAACTGCTACTGAAAAGGCTTAACAAAATAATAGAAGACTAATTCAGAGCCATCAGTTTGGATTTAGAAATAAACATTCCACGATAGACCAAGTGCATCGAATTACGGATGTCGTGGAAAAGGCACTTGAAGAAAAACAAGTATGTTCGGCTATAGTCTTAGATATTGCTCAAGCCTTTGACAAGGTTTGGCACTTGGGACTTGAGTACAATCTGCATAGGGACCTTCCCAGGCAGTACTACGAAATACTGGAATCCTACGTTACGAACCGACTCTTTAGAGTATGGTACGACCAAAATTACTCGGAACTAAAGAAAATTGAAGCCGGTGTACCACAAGGAAGTGCCCTAGGACCAACCCTGTATCTGTTATATACAAGGGATATTCCAGTGGACATCAACGCTATCATGGCTACCTTTGCTGACGATACGGCAATATTGGTACCAGATAAATCCGTTACGAAGGCTACACTAAAATTGCAAAATGCTGTCGGTAAAGTTAGTGATTGGACGCAGAAATGGCGTATCAAATTAAACGAAACAAAATCGACGCATAACCAATGTTCCAATATTTATAAATAATACAGTAGTACCTTACTCCAATACTGCCAAATACCTTGGATGCAAAGCTTAAATGGAAAGAGCACATCAAAAAGAAACGAGAAGAACTAAACTTGAAGTACACAAAAATGTACTGGTTACTAGGAAAGAACTCCGACCTATCTATCCGGAACAAACTAATGTTATGTAAGCAAGTACTGAAACCCGTTTGGACATATAACATCCAACTCTGGGGCTGTACAAAGAAAACAAATGCTGAACCCATCCAAAAATTCCAAAGCAAGGTTCTTCGTGGAATAATAAATGCCCCTTGGTATATAAGAAATAGCGATTTACATCGTGAACTTCAAATTGAAATGGTTACAGAAGTGGTTAAAAAACACGCTGTATCACACAACCAGCGACTGCAAAGTCATACCAACTCCGAAATGGATACCGTCTTAAATGTATGAGACAATGTTCGGAGATCAAGAAGAACCAAGCCTCATGAGCTGTTGGTCTAAAAGCTATGGGAAAGTGTAATAACTTTAAACTTCCGCCAATGCGATTTAAGGTAGTAAAATCATTTGTCGCTCTTTCATAGATTGGTCCTGATTTCACCGGTGGTTTTAGTGCGGTAAGATTCCCACACTACTCGGTATCGATTCTTATCGAGTGTCTTTTGATGATTTCTATCGGATAAAAAAAAAATAATTTTTTAATATAATTATAAAAAATAACAAAAATTGTAATTGTTTATTATTTTTATAATTGTATATTTTTTGTTTGTCTTTATATATTTGCTTTCTTCGTTTTTATTTTATTTGAAAATAGAACTTATCAATTATATATAAATGTATATACCAATATTTAAAATCGAATTTTAAATCTACGAGTAAATATAAAAAAATTTAAATGATTAGCACCCCACAACACATATTTTATGTACTGTATTATATTTTTAGATGTCATTCCACACTAACTTTAAGTTACAGATTGAACATTATTATTTATTTCCATTATATATATATATTTGTTTTGTTTCTTAAAATTATTTTCCATCAAGAACTACAAGTATCAAATAAAAGAATAAACATTTAAAAAATTACTTTCCTTGAATAGATAGCATTTTTCATTATCAAAGCCAAAAAACGACTGATTATTAATTTTGCATTATTAAATCTCACTCTAATCTCATTCAACACCAGCTACATTAACGTTTCTTAAAATATTTTAAATATTAATTTAGAACATTTTCCGGATTAAGCTCCAGTATTCCTGTTGTCCTCGTGCAGTTGGCTTTTGTCAGCTGTATAGCTAAAAAATGTAGTCCAAAACTTGCAAATTCTAAGCTCCTGATTCCTCCCAATCTCATGCTGAATCCTCCTGTAACTTGAAAGCAGCTTAAGTCCAATTCTGCTTATCCCCTTAAAGGACATGATTTCGCCCAGTTTGTCCTCCATCATATTGGTTCACATTTTTTGTTGTGCTTGTTATATGAATGTGGTATTCTCTAAAAAAATAAGTGGTTTTCATGGAGAGAATTCTTGTGTTTTCAATTTTGTCGTTCTTTTGTCAGCCATTTTTTTTTACTTCGCCTCTAAATATATGACAGTGACAGGATTCACTCAACCATAATGGACTTAAAGGATAACATCCTCGGAACTCCCCATGAGCTGGCGCTGCTGGTGACATGCGGCGGAATCGACAGCTTGGTATTGTGGTAGGACGAGTTTGCTATACAATATACACACTAAAAAGGAAGAGGAAAGTGAACTCAATCATATAAAAACGATGTTTTTAAGATTAAAAATTCATATGTGGTTCGCTCTTAATCATACACTTTTCTACAATCTCCATATCCCCACCAGCTGCACCACACACCGTGCTCATCTTTTGTTGTTAGCAATATGAGTTCTTTCATGTCCATGTAGCTACTCGCCCAACTTCCCTGGTCACATACCATGTAATATTTCTTAGTCCCACCCAGCACCATCACTAACTTTCTACCTATATTGGACCATAACTCCAGTCATGACTGCATGCTGAGTGTGGACAAGAGTGTGTATGTATTATAATCTTGCCGGAACACAACATATGAGTATAACATCACATGGTTTACTCATGCGAGAATCCTTTGGTCCTTGAGTACTTGATGAACTCCATATGGTTTTGTACCTATTCAAATGAAATTTAAATCTTTTCCATAGTATCGGTTGGATGCGGGGTTATGTTCTCGTCTCCTTTCTTTTTTTGTGGTCGACAACTGACTTTTTTGGGATTTGGTCCTGATGCTCCATGTAGATGCAAATGCAGAGAACCATAATGTTGGACCTTATTAAGGGTCTTTTTTTTTTTGCTAAGCAGACTGAAGTACGAGTACTTACTATGGAGAGCTTTTAAGTACATTAATTAGCAATGAAAACAGTCCATTTCAGTTTCTTATTTGGACAACTATCGTATACTAACTAGAAATTTAGTTCATGAAAATTTGATAGAGCTTCATTTGTGGTAGAACTGATGGTATTATGATTTCAAAATTACTTAATGTGTTTTGAATTGGAGCAATTGAAATGGAGGTTGATTTTCCTTGCAAAATGCTGAACATTTTCTGTAAATACTCATAGGTTTATTTTCCCTAACTTAATCTGAAGTTCCTCACTACAAAGTGGACCCTTGACGAGCTATCACAGTGCAAGCTGATGGGGTAACCGACTTTTGGAATAATAGGGGTCAATCGTGGCCTTATAATCTGACTTCTCTGTGCGGAGCCATTTCCCAAGTGACCAATTCAAATGAAATGGCTGAAAAATCTAATAATCTAAAGTTAAGGACATTTAAATATTATGAAGAATTTAGTAATATTATAGTTATAGATTTGCTTTCCTAAAGTATAGTATAGGTCTCCAATAAACTATATAGAATTTACATTAGTGGTCTATTTAAAATTCAATGGGAGGAAAATGTGTTTCTGGAGGGTTAATAAAGTCGAGAACAAAATTGAAAAGAAAATCATTAACCTTAGTAGGAACCGACACGTTTTGACAGTTTTTGCGACAGCTCTCTAAAAAATATAAAATATAAAAAAAAGAGTGTGTGTACTTATGTAGGGGAGACCGGGCATAGAAATAACAGGGGTAAAAATAAACAGCAAAAATTAAGAAACGCATGAACGAGAAAATTTTTCATCTATTTCAAAGCTAACGTTAAGTATACTTAAGCTGTGAATAGGACATCCGAAAGAACAGTTACAAGGGTAGTGTCCGAAATTGATACGCTTGTAACATTATTTTTTATTTGTATTTTTGGTATTCTTGTTCACTCCGAAGAGATATAGTTTTAGTTGTTTTTTAAATATTTATTTATGTTTGGTTAAGTTTATGTAAGTAGTAAAGCAAGGAATGGTTTTCGGGTTTTTTTTTTTAAATTGAGTGATTTGTGTTAAATTTAATGGTGGGGCTATTTATAACATTTTTGTGGGATAAGTTGTAACAAATAAAAACAGTCTTCGTTCATATTTTCAAACATATTTTTGGATACCAAGACGATGGAAATGGTGTTCTATTTTTATAGTTCACTTTATTTAATTTGTTTCTTTAATTTTTATAAAAAGAAAAAAGTCCATTTGACGTATATCGTTTATAAACTATATGGTTTGGGTTTGTCACGGAAGTTCGGGAAGTTCGGGCGAGTGCTATAGAAGTTCTTTATAAGTATACACAAGCTGCAGTATGGAACGGAGCTGGAATGTCGGATTGGTTCGATAGACTATCTGGTGTAAGATAGGGGTGTTCACTGAGTCCAACATTATTTGCTCTCTTCATTGATTATCTGATTGATTATCTTCCTGGTTGTGTAGACTTTGCGGGACTGCGGATAAGGGTACTGCTCTTTGCAGATGATGTGGTCTTCTTTACCTATTCTCCCGAGAGTTTGCAACTAATGATCAACAGATCATTTGATACTGCTGATTATGGAATCTCATACTCAACATAGAGAAATCCAAAGTTTTGATACTTAGAAAAGGTGCCGGCAGAACGGCTCTGAAAGAAAGGTGGAATTTCAACGGGCAAAACATAGAAGTTGGTACAGAGTATAAATATCTAGGCATCATTTTTACCAAGAATTTGAGTATGGCGAAACATTTCAAAGAAAAATTGCAGAAGCCAAAAACCGCTATATATGATACATGGCGAAGCTGTTTAATGAACAAACACATAGCTCACACTAGCAAACATAAGGTGTTTCAAGGAGCTTCGGAGACCATTCTACTCTATGGGGTGTAGAAGCTTGGGGGTGTTTGAAGTTTGATGCAGTCGAACAACTGTTAAGGCATTTCGTAAAAAAGATATTTCATCTGCCATCAAACACTCCAAACTATGTTATCATGTTAGAAACGGGTCCATCACCTCTGTTCATATAAAAACTCTCAAACCGCAAGCAGAGTACATGATAAAAGTTATCAATATGCACGAGTCTCAAAGCTATTCAAGACAAAACAACTGGTACGGAGAATGGGTGGAACTGGCTCAGGGATGTAATATGTGAATGAACATAAACATTGAAGATGTTGGCACCACTGGAAGTAATCTCTTCGAATTAATAGCGAAAGTGGACGAGCAATGTAGAGAAGAATACATAGCCAAGGCAACTGGGTCATTATACAGAACAATTTAAAGCAGATTGAATCACAACTTGGTAGACACGAATTACTTTCATGACGCAAACAATGTTTACCTCATAAGCACAATGGTCGAGCTGAGGAGTGAACTACTAAATCTTAACTACATCCCTCACAGACCTGATTTACCTATAGAATGCAGTATATGTAATCTAGATACACTTCATTGGAAAATGTCCTACGCTTAGAGAAACGAGAAGAAGCACCTTTGAAAGTGATTTCTTATCAGAGGATCAAGTTCTTGCGCAGTTAAATCAAATGGATGTTTCGTGTCTTTACGAGTATTGCAAAATTGCCTTGAAGTATAGAGAAAGAATACAAAGTGGAGATTTTTAAAACAAAACAATCATAATTATTCGAAAAAAAAGATCTAAATTGTTATATTCTATTTATTAAAATTACTTAAAACTTAAAATTGAAAGAACGCTTTATACAAATTAATTACGATATTTCTTATTTTAGTTGTCAATCTGGCAGACGGCTATGCCATGCTATACTGATTTTTTTAAATATAATAATTGTACGACTGAATGAAAAAGAAATGCAATAAAATCAAATCTAATCTAATTTATTCTATCTATATCGTTGTCAAAAAAAGGTTGAAGAGAAAAGAAGTGTCTTATGCGTTTTCCTGGATTGCTAATTCGTTAAATTCGTATACATATGTACTCGTATATCTGATATTTGGTTTTGGAATAGTTAGTAACATCCATAATTTTTATGTGACAAAATTCAGTTTTTTTTCAAAAAATTAATATTGATTGTGTTTTTTTTTCTAGGAACATTAAAAATTAATTATTAAAAATTAAAATTTTTCGGGACAAGTTGGAGTTAGCAGACGGTCATTACAACGGATACTTCATGGCGACTTGTTTCCGTACAAAGTCCACATTACAAGCAAGTTAAACCCTCAGGATTTGAGTGTCCGCCTGGAATTTTGCCGAAAAATGATTCCAATGGCCGAAGAACGCAACAAATTGATAAATTGTTTCTTCATGTCTGACGAGGCCCATTTTGACTTAAACGGCAATGTTAACAAGCAAAATTGCCGTATATGGAGTGAATCTAATCCAGATATGCTCCATGAGACGGAACTGCACCCAGAACGAGTCACTGTGTGGTGCGCAGTTTCATAAAGGTGTATTGTCGGGCCATACTTCTTTGAAGATAACGGTGTAACACAAACTGTCAATGGGGACCGTTATTTAAAGATGTTGAAGGAGTTTTTTTTACCCATGAATTCGCCGAAGACGTATCCCTTTCAGCAGGATTTGGTTTCAACAAGATGAAGCAAGTTGTCACGTAGCCACACAAGTTATGGCGGAGCTCCAACGAAAATTCCAAACCAAATTGATATCCAGAAACTGCACCTTCCGCTGGCCCCCAAGGTCACTTGACCTGACTGCACCAGCCTTTTTTTTATGGGGTCATGTCAAGCAGGAAGTGTACAAAACGAAACCCAGGAATTTGACTGAATTGAAGCAGTCCATTAAGACAATAATTAAGGCGATCTCAATTTCAACCTTTTAGGCCGCAATGAACAATTTTCTGATCAGGTGCTGCATATGCGTGGATGAGCGTGGAGGTCATTTGCGGTCTATCATCTTTAAAAACCATTAGCTATTTAAAATAAAATTTAATTGTTAATCCAAAAAAAATTAATGAAATACATCGATTAAAATAAAAGTTATTTAAATTTATTATTGTAGCACGATTCGTGCGCCATCCTGTATATGTATAAATCTACGAAGTATAGATACACTGACTGCATCGCTGGCAACGAGACCATTACACACATGAAGACAACAGAGAAAGCCATAGAAAGAAGGAACAATATTGTAGGTAAACATTTTTTTTTAAATAGCGCGTCCTGTTGGGCCGTGTCGATGACATGAGATTTGAGTAAAAGTGCACTATTTGTGGATTTTATCTTGGTTCTTATGTTGGATATCTGTATAGCCAGTGAAGTTAGTTTTGATATCCATGATCCATCCAATGTGCTTTACAAGCAGCATGATGGAGCGTTCACATTTTCAAGATTCATGCCATCCTGAGTGATTGTGATAAGATCTCATCTTTTTGTTAAATTAGTGACAAACTATGACGAGTATATACATATATAAAATATTTCATGTAGTTTACGTTAAATCAATAAATTTATGTCGTTTTCCATTGGTACAAAAATTTTACTCTTTTTTAATACAAAACTGCCAAAACACGGAGTTCGACAATTAAATCCTTCCTTTGGGCAAAAAAAAATTATTTTTTTTTTATTCTTAAACAAATTCGCAGATCCGTATTTTTCTGTAAATCTACCTCTACTAAAACCTCTCACTAACACCACTAAACCCTAGTAGACACAATTATTGAAAGCATTCAGTTCGACAACTATCAGCTTCACAGAAACGAATATACGCCAATACAATAGCAAAAGAAAATTTAATTCAAACCGCGTCCTATTCGCCACGAAAAATATTAAATTGCCCATCAAATTCTGAATTTTCCAATGGAAAACCTCACAAATAATTGAAAATCACTATAATCAATTAGCCTCAATATTATTTTCTTAAATCTCGTCGTGAAATGTTTCGTCCCTTTAAATTTGGGGAATCGTTTTATACATAAACGGTGATTTTTTAAGAGCTTGGTTTTTGAAAATTCAAAAAAACACAGAAACTTGTAAAAAGTGAATGAAATTTTTATTTGGATCGATAAATCAATTTCTGCCATTTACTTTTTAAAAATAATTTCACTTAAATGTTGCCCGCGGCTACGCTTCAGGTGGTCCATTCTGAAGGTCCAATTTTGGCAAACTTTTTCACACATTTCGGCCGGAATCTCACCAATGACGTGTTCAATGTTGGCTTCCAAGGCAGCAATCGTGCTTGGCTTGTCCCCATAGACAATAGACTTAACATAAGCCCCACAAAAAATAGTCTAACGGGGTCAAATCACATGATCTTGGTGTCAAATTGACTGCGCCAAAACGTGAGATCAACTGCTCACCAAATTCGCCTCTCAATTGATGCATGGTTTCGCGTGCAGTGTGGCATGTGGCACCGTCCTGTTGGAACCACATGTCGACCGAGTTCAATTCTTGCATTTTCGGCAAAAAAAATCTGTTATCATCGAACGGTACCTTTCTCCATTGACCGTAACCCTGCGGCCTTCATCGTCCTTGAAGAAGTACGGCCCAATGATGCCGCCTGCCCATAAACCGCACCAAACAGTGCATTTTTCGGGATGCATTGGTAGCTGCTGAATTGCCTCTGGCTGCTCTTCACTCCAAATACGGCAATTCTGCTTATTCACGTATCCATTTAGCCAAAAATGAGCGGAAAAAAACGGACGTAGCTTGCGAAACACATTTTTCACAGAGCATGAATTTTGATAATAAATTTCAATAATTTGCAAACGTTGTTCAGGCGTAAGTCTATTCATGATGAAATGGCAAACAATACTGAATCGAAATGTCAAATGTTCGTGGAATTTGTCATATGTGATCTGTCAAAAATATAAACGTCAAAAACCAAGTAGCAAAAAAATCACCCGTTAATTACAAAATGCTTACACTGAATCATGTCAGGCTGCCGTCTCATTTTTTTGCACATTGTGATTCACTCTTTTGTTAAATAGAATAGAATAGAATAGAAAATGTGATTTTATTGAACAATATGTTACAATTTTCACAATAGTAGCAATGGCTTTTGCCGTCAGCCCGAAAAAAGGGAAATTGTTATTTACATAATTACATATACAGTTTTGACTTAGATTTGATACTTCTTTTGATTTAAAATTCTTCATCTATTATTCGTTGTCTATATTTTAGTGCTTGCATTAAAAATGTGTATAGCTTCATCTAGTTGTCTCCGTTGAGAATCGATATTATTTCTGCTTCTGTTAAACTGTTTTACGCCAGTGGGTTCTTCTTATTTCACTTAAGATAGGACATACTGATAGGTGTGATAGAAGTGATAGGTGTCTTCCCTTGCGTTTAAGTTGCACAATGTGCAGATCTCACTACGGTCATTTCTGTGTAGTGTATAGTTTAAACCCAGTAGATCACCTCTGGCTTTGAAGAGTAGTGATATGACTTCCAATTTATACATGCAGGAGTTTGTAAGTTACTCTAGTTTGGCTTTGTTGAGCTTGAATTTTAAACGTTTCATGAATAAATTCATCGACCTTAATAAGAAGATTCTCCAGATTAGACCTCAACATTGGAATTCCAGCCACAATTTCGATATTATGCTTATTTCCCAATCTCACCTATTGTTTGAAAAATTGTTGATTCGTTGCAATTAAATAATTATCTACAATTTTTGGTAGACGCATATCTGTCAGTTCCAGTACTTTTAGAATATAAAGAAAGTGCAATTTTAGTGTGTAACTATAAAGCGTTGGCAGTCCAGTTTCCAAATGAAGAATATAAGTAGGAGAGCTCTCTTGTAATCAAAAAGATTTTCTTGATAAGTAGCAGTAACTTTTCCACTCCCTCGAACTTAAAAATACCCCATACTTGCGCTGCGTAACACATAATCGATCTGACAACTGCTTCGAAAACCTTATACTTGGTACTTGTCGCTACATTCCTTTTGCTTAGAATACCCCTCCAACTACAATTTATAGCTTTCTTTGCTTCTTTTATTTTCCTTGTAGATCTTTTTTAAATGACAATTTTGGCGTTATGATTACTCCCAGATATTTATACTCCTTCACTTTTTCAATTTCCTCATTTTCCCAAGTCCATCTTTGGACCATCTTCATCAAAAATCTAGTTCCACTGACAATTGTGTAACGATTTTATAACTACTAAATTTAGACAGTTAATATGCCACCATATCGTTTCGTTCTCTTTCGTATTGTGAGTTATTCTTTTCTAAAATGTCCTGATTTCGGAGATTTGACTGAGGTAAATTGGTGAGAATAAATCGTTGTGTTGAAATCGGTGAGAATTGCTTAACCATGGATCAAAATTTGAATTAACGTTGAACCTTCCATAATTCCGTGAAATCGGTGAACTAAAATTTCTGCATCATCAACGGTTTTGGCCCTAATAAAAGCATCCCAACTAACATACTCTCCAGAGTTAAGATTCCAAAATCTGAAAAACAATCTTGTAAGCCTATGTTAGGTCCCATTACTATCCAAAAAATTTTTTTTATAAGAACTTAGCTCTCTACAATTTTCAAATAATTTAAATCTTATACTTAAAACAAATTTGCCTCCTTTAACAAGATTCCAAGAATTTAGAGTTTTATAAAAATCTTGTTATGAAATTTAAACGCCTATAAATTTTCAATCCCATAGCAACTGACTTATCGGAGTCTAACCTATTTTAAAATTCTATTACGAACCTTATAGAATTTAAGGTATAAGACATTTTATTACATGATTCTAATAGGATTTGCATTTTCGGATTGGCACATGGAATCACATACTTACTCGTCACACGCCAAGTCAGGGACGTAGTCGAGATTAATAAATATATGTGAATTCTTGTTTTAATTTTCCGAAAAGTATTTAGTGTTCTAAAGGTTTATTCAAATATTTGAAAATGCAAGTGTTTCGCGACCAAAAATTGACACATATCAAATAGCGAAAAATTCAACATTTGTTGTTAAAGGGCTTTGGATTTTATTAGAAGATGGACTAAACGCCGTCGACTAAAACGTGTCAACAAAAAAGAAACATTTTTATTATTTTATAAATCAAATTTACAAAAAAATGTATGATTGGTATCTCTATTGGGCTCGATATTTTGAGTAATAATTGAATATTTCACACTTTCATTGTCAAACAACTGTAATAAGTTGGCATTCTTCTAGTGTCGTGCTATGATAAAAACAAATACATGTTTTACTTTTTTAGCTGAGGCCCCCTTCACTTACTACATCTGTGATCAATAGTTCAATATATATGTAACTTGTTATCTCGCTCGCTTTTTTTTTAAATAATCCCATAATATAATGAATATTCCCATAATAACACTTAATATAAACTTAGTAAATGAGAGTAAGTAAAATTAGAGGAAACCAAACTCTTAGAATGGTCTTATTGTAATTATTAAATGATTCTCTCATCTCAACAGCAGCCATATTTAAGTACGAAGAAAATATTCTCTGAGTATTTTGAGGGTCACCATACATACAAAATGTGGATATGTTGAAATTAATTCTAAAAATTATTTATTTTGAAAATCCTTTTTTTTAAACAATTTATGTGCATTATAAATTTGACAAACATAAATGGCAATCTATCTAATCTCGATACAAAATATTTAACAATCAGGGTATTACTTTAACTTTTCGACGTTTCTCTATTGAAACCTTTTGTGAGATGAAAAATGTTACTTGGGTATTTCTGTTTTGTTGCACAAAAATATCTACCAACAATTACATTTTGTCATTTGGGTAAATGCAGCATTAAGGCTCTTAGTGTGTCATATGGATCCACTATAATTTCAAAAATTAATTGATTCCCAAAAGTATCCAAGGTAACCCTATCCTTCATAGAAAGTATTCGAGGTAAAATCTATAAATTAGTAGATACAATTTCAACCGCATTAATTTTTAGCTTCCATATACGAACAAACAATAAAATAAAATAATGTAGGTATCGCCATTATAAAATACTGAATAGTTGACTTACAAAATAAATACTATCACAAATACATATCAAGTCCATCAGTTTTTAGCCATGACATATACACGCAAAAACCTTAATTATATAATTAATTATAATTATATAATTTTGTTAAGGTTTATTCTCTTTTCTCTTCTTATTTTCTCTATTCTCTTTTAGAGAATCCCATTGCAAGAAACGCTTTCTCACAAGAAGATTTAGCCGAGCTTTATTAGAGTCATATAAGAGGCCTTTTTTCAATATTCTATATCTGTCATCCCATAAGACGAATACAACTCTGGTAGGGAGTATAGAGAGGCTCTCATAAGTAGGCCATTTAACGCTTTTAGCAGTATTATAATAATCTAGAAGAATTCTTCAAGATTATTTTGGCTCCCTTAAATTAGTCTCATTAGGTTATTGGAGAATGTTATGAGAGCAAAAATGTTACTTGGGATTGCTTCCCATCTTTCATTGAAATCAATCATCGTAGCGGGCGTTTTTTTTTTTTTTTTTTTTTTTTTTAAACGGATGCGCGCACTAAAGGGGTTTTGACTACCCTTAAAATGAACAAGCACAGTGCGAGCGTTAGGAAAGTAGGGAAGGATGCAAGAGGAGATACCGATGTACATTGGTTTTGAGTTTCTGAATATCAAAATGGGAGGGGAAAATAGAGCCGGGTAAAGTATTCCACATTTAGTACCTACTTGGATGGGGAATCATTCTAAACCAACCGCGTGCTGTTGACGTTAGCTGCGTTTTATTATCTACTGGTCTGGGTCTGAGTTATGTTTTAACACGTATTACAAAAACAACAAGAGATCCAGGTTTCTATCGGGGCTTATATCTGGGTTTGCAAATATTAGTATTAAATTCAGTGGACATAGGGTACATATCAGTACATAACCCAGATCGTTTTATTTTCACGGGATGAACCATATGGGTTATTGGCGATAGTACAACACGGCTATTGTATATACTGTTCTTCCTTTATATGAGTTTATCTGTGTGCCGATGTTGCCAGTGCTTTAAGTCTAAAGGTGCCTCTACTACGTAGATTTATAGCAGTACGGGGCCGGTATCAGGTATCAAACAATGTCAACTTCGTTGTACTTTGACCGGTATCCATATGCAATTGAAAAATGTTGTACCTGACATAGAATAATGACAGTAGAAATTGTTTCAAATTAGGAAAGTCTTACTTCTAGCGCGTGTATATAAGTACACACATTCTTTTTTTTTTATTAAGTGTCATTAATTTTTTCAAAAAAAAAAAAAAAAACAATTCTTCGCAGCCTTGAAAATGATTCAGAAGTTGAAAGACACTGAGTTTTCGTGGGATGATTTCTTAAAATAGAAAATGAGTGACAGATAACGTTGAGGCGGCTGCTGTGTTTGTTTTATATTAAAATAAAGATTAATAAATTTTAAAGATATGGAACAAAAATAGCAATATATTTTATTATTAATATAAAGCAAATATTTATATGACATTTTTCAAATAAAAGTTTTACTAAGAAAAACATGTTTTATATTTTATTGGACAAAATTATATAAACAATATATATTTACCTGCATTCAGTTTGCTGCAGATGAAGGGTTTATTTTTAGGGAAGTTAATAGGTAGGTATAGGTATACATAATCAGCGGAACAAAGTCAAAAAAATAAACTGGGTTGAAAAAATCTCAACAAATTCTAATACCGATTATTATTTGATGCCCTACATAGAGCAAAGGGTTGCATCATGCATTCTGGCAGGTTCTGGAAGCTCGCAGGCTCAGATGCTAACTTATATTTTCTAAGTACAACTACCTTAAAGATCTTCCATAGAACAATTGAGTTAACAAGAACTTTATTTGATAGCGAAAACCGAAACTGAAAAGTTTTTTATGTTGTTCAGAAGTGGAATTCATTCTCTCTCGCAGCAATTATTTTTTCAAGTCACTAAAATGCTTAACTCTGACCAACTTTTTCTAACAGACAGACATGTAGCGGAAACCATACTTCAATAATATCGTTTTCTCTGCCAAACGTCCTGTCTGTTCAATTCCATTGTCCTGAAAAGAAAAAAAGGATTTCTATACGTGTAATTGAATATGTGTTCGTCTATAATATATATATGAATGAGAGTTCACCTATAACAAAGTTTATGTGCTCATTGACTTTCCTTCCCCATACTCAAAACTCACACTTACCTATACGTACCTTTTGACAGCTACGGACGGGCCAGGGATGAGGGGACCAGGTAAGGAAACAGGATTAACAATTTTCTAGCATTTAAAGGAAATACCAAAGTTTCATCTTTCACTCGGTCAAAGATAGACAGCACGCGCAAAGGGATGAAGAGGGTTGAGGACTAAAACCAGAAAAACTAATTACAAAAATGGAGTGATCCTGTTAAGTTATTTTTTCCTCATTTCTCTCTGTTGTTTTTTTTCTCTTATTTTTTGGGGGTACGGAAACAATGTACGTGCTGTACCGGGAAGTTATCTATACGTGTGGCCCAGCAATCTGAAATCTAACACATAAAAAGCTTATCTAACTTGATGGACCAACACAAAAGAGGAAAACGGAAAGAAAGAGTTCAAACTTAGATTACGGATGCATTTCGTTTTGTTTATCGTGTTTGTATTTTTGTATTTTCCGGAAAATGGGGAAAAGTTAATTTTCTCTGGTTCTACATATAATCAAATAATGAAAAAGTTTTTTTTTTCAAATGATGGGTACATTTAATCTGAGAATGGGTCGGAGTGAGGATAAGTGAAGGACGGAGCGAGCAGAGCATAACAGAATCCTTACAAGGATTTGTTTTGAAATTCCTTGTTTTTCTGTATCAGAGAGATATCAATTACTCAATTTGTAATTAAATTAGCCTCGAAGTCATTTTGAAGTTGAGTGGTTTTTTTCAAAAAAAAAAAAAATAAGATGAAAATAAAAGAGGGAGTAACTAAAAAATAACATTTTCCAATGATTGTGCTTTAGCGTTCTATAGACGAATTACTTAAATTGATTGAAATATTTAATTAATTAAGTTTCGCAGAAATATGAAACCATTATACTCTTATTTATCCGTTCCATATATCTATAGTAATATAGACACAAATTTCACGCAAAATATTCGGTATCAGAAAAGATTTCAATAGCTGATTCATTGAAATGCAATCAATATTATGGGAATTTTCGGAAATAAATAATTAAGTAAGACACATTATTTTTAAAAATGTATACAAATTATTTTCAAATTATATATTATACTAACAGGCCCGGTCGCGCGTTGCTGCGACTTTATTTTATTGCTTTCAATTATTAGATATTAAAATTGGTGTTGTTGTTAAAGAATTTATTGGTAAGGATTCTAATTAGTAGCAACCAGTTCTTTCCATTAATTAAGAACAAAATGATGAATGATATTACTTATTAATCTTTCCTTAGTTAAAACAAATAAATTTGATAGTTTTCCAATGCCTGAGCATGCAACATACACATACATACATGGCAGAAACACGGATTCTCCAAGTCCAAACCACAAATTGACATTGTCTGCCCTTGCGGCTTATAAAGGGTTATCCATTTTGCGGTTTCAAAAGTAAACGTAAGGAAAACACATATAAAATATTTTTTTTTATGATATTTCTCTTTTATTATAAAGTTTGAACGTTGGCATTATGTGTGAAACACTACATTATTTAAATAACCACCACGTGCAAGCATCGATTCTTTTGAGGTAATTATCGACCACTTTTTGACACATATTGGGCGATATCTCAGCCATAACTTGACGAATGTTGGTTTTCAAGTGCTCAAGAGTTAAAGGTTTATCTTCGTAAACACGGTATTTCGCGTAGCCCCACAAAAAAAAAAGTCCAGCGGTGTCAAATCGCATGATCTTGGTGGCCAGTTGATATCGCCACGACGAGAAATTACGCGGCCAGGAAATTTCTCTTGCAATAAAGCCATATTCGCTTGAGTTGTGTGGCATGTGGCACCGTCTTGTTGAAACCACATATTCTCCAAGTCGTATTCTTCAATAGCAGGCAAAAAAAGTCGGTTATCATATGACCATAACGCTCCAAATTGACGGTGACAGCCGTTCTATCGTCGTTTTCGAAGAAGTAAGGTCCAATCACACCTCCGGAACAAAGAGCGCCCCAAATAGTGCTTTTTTGTGGATGCCTTCGTCAATTACTTGAGGATTCTCAGAACGCCAAATACGATAATTTTGTTTATTAACATACCCACCGAGTGAGAAATGTGCTTCGTCGCTAAACAAAATTCAGTTGTGGTGTGAGATGGACTTTATATGGATGTAGGTGTAGATCCAAATACAAAATACGCCATAATGTGTCGTAAGACAGTCCTAATTCCTGAGGAATCGAAACATTCGGGTCTTTGGCAACACGTTTACTTACAGCAGCTATATTTTCAGTGGTATGAGCGAAACGATGATGCACAGGCCTTGCAATATCTGTAACCAATCTAGTCTCTTAAAATTTCTTCACAATTTTGCCAATTGCTTGCGTAGTTGGACGATTATGTAAACCATAATCTCCTCTTAAAGCACGATATGTGGCTATGACAGAAGCACCATTTTTGTAGTAGGTTTTAACAATTTTTGTGCGTTGTGGGATAGTTAAGCGATCCATTTTCGTAAATATCAGACTTTCAACTGAAAGAAAAAATTGGTTTAACAACTTAGTTTGACAGATGTCGAATTCCAGCCTGTACTTTCGAAACCGCGAAATGGATAACCCCTTATTATCAAAATAGTCTGCGACGGCACATTTTACAATTCAGAGATTTCATACATTATCTTACTACTGAAACATTTTCTTGATTGAAATAATAAATACAATGAATTATAAGGCCAAATCGAAGGAATTTAAATCTATTTCAAATATTAGAGGACATAACTTGCTTTTCAAAAACACATAATTATTGGCCATTGGGTGTATTTTTGAGAACCGAAAAACAGTTTTTTTTTGGCAAAATAATTTTATTTTTTTTCCAAATTAAATTAAATTTCGCCTGTCATTACCTTGATCACCAAAAATTACGCAAAACTTGGCACCAGCATTAATTCGAGAGACAAGTACAAGGAGTTGACATAAATCCATAATATATTATGTTTGTCTGCAAACAGGTTTGTTTATTTTTTCATGCAACGTTGAAACGTTATTAACTTTTAAATTAAAAAAAAAAAGTTATAATGATGTCGCAATCAAAAAAAGTTAAAATCAAATGTAAAATATAGTCATTGACCATTGGGTAGCGAGATTAAGTTAGAATATTTCAAATTTGTTTCTACAAACTGCGAAAATAACAATGTTTTGTTAGTTTCCCAAAAGCTTTTTTAATTTTTATTATTAATTTATCCTTAATGCTCAAGTTTATATGAGAATAACAACAAAAAGCTATCACAAAAAAGAGTCACGCAAATAGAACTATAACATGTACCAATCACTTTAGGCAGACCAAATTTATTTTTGTGACTGTCAACTATCACAAATCTCCTTAGCCGATACCACCCCAGGCGAGACTTTTGGTAGTCTCGCCTCGGTCTCGTCAAAATCGAAAAAGTCTCGTCTTTTATTTTTAAAGTGGTATTGTCTCAGAGGCCGAGTTCAGACCGATACTAGTCTCGGCCTCTTTGCCAGGTCTAGTGTGAACACTAAAAAGAATCCAATACCTACTGCCGTGCCATGGTTAATTTGTTTTCATTTCGAACAAGGAAATTTCGTGTTCCAAAACAATTGCTAGGGATTTTCCATTTTCAGCTTCAAGCTGTGAATTTTTCTTTTTAATTCGCCGCACTCACATATGTATGTATGTACATATTCATCTTCATCTTTCTCACAGTTAGTGAATATTCCCTTGAAATGCTGTTGTTTCCTGGTGGTACCTAAATTGTCTGTATCGATTGAACGATTTCGATTTCTTAAGGATGATCTCGGATTCCAATTTTCCGAGAGATTTATTAGCAGTTATGTATGTATCTTTCAACATCTGCAGAATGAGGCCAGCAAGGAAGCAGATGAAAAATGAATAAAATATCCTAAAACGCAATAGATACTATGTAAATTTTCAATATTAGTCAGTCCTTTATTCACTACTGCACTAATTGAAATGTATATTGCGTGCAACGCACAATATTTAAGTAGTTTTAATTTGATTTCGGGCGCTATTTTTTGAAGCTCACTTGACCGAATAGCTGAGTCATAAAAATAAGATGAAATTCGTATCAGAATTGAAAGTCTGTGTCTCTCAGCTAAAATGATGTAGTCAATTTCTTTGCTGAAAAACTAAAAAAACGCTCATAAAAAGTTGGCAAATGGAATAAAAAACAAATGCCATCTTATTAACAGAGTTTTTCTAAGTAGCGGATCAACAAAAAAAAGAAAATTCATATTTTTAGCATTGGAAAATGAATTAATTATTTTTTTTTCATCAAAGAACAAGGTCACAGCTTAAATGATGCAAAGTGTTAAATCAAAGAATACCATTTTGACAGCAAAAAAAAAAAATAGGTTTGCTAATACATTGTAGGTTATATTTTTTGTTTTAGCACCGCTTCCAGTCTTCTAGACGTTGATTCAACGAGTTTTCTGGTGCATTCCGAAGAAATAAGGCCCCATTCTTCCAAAAGAACCATTTTGAGGTCTGCCTTTAATCTTATGTCATGTTTACGAATTTAGCGCTCAAATTTGGACCAGAAGTTCCCAATTTCATTGAGGTCTGTCGACTGTGCAAGGGGCTGCATGACATGGGGGCAGATCCAAATCAGCCACGATTGCACTATTCCTGACTTAGGCTTAGGATCGTTGTCTTGGTAAATTCAAAAGGTGTCTTTGATATTGAGCTTTTCAGCTCTTTGTTTTATATTCTCTTTCAAAATACCCAAGTACATATTTTTGTCCATGTTACCTTCGTAAAAACCAAGTTTCCTACGACAGGAGAAGACATACTACCCCAAACCATAAAGTGACCTCCACCATGTTTGACAGTGCCACCCAAATTCTTGGGCTGGGGCTCAGTATTTGGCTGCCTCCAAACGTAAGCCTTGCCATCCGACCCGTGAAGCTTAAATTTGCTCTCAACTGTAAAGATAACGGTATCCCAAAGTGATGAGTCCTTGTTTATGTGTTCACGATCAAATTTAACTTTTGCTGTTTTATTTTTGTTGCTGATGAATGCCTTATTTCGGGCACTTCTTCCATTAAAACCAGAATCTCAGTATTCGGCGTATGATTTCAGCACAACATTTTTTGCCCACATACTTTTCCGCCCATTGTACCAATTTTCGTGCACTTAAAGTAGGATTTTCTTTAACTTTTCTTACAATCCATCGGCAATCACTTTTATAAAAAAATTTATTTGGGGCTTTCCTTCCATTTACGAAGGATTCGATTTTCACTCACATAACGCTCATTAATCTGTTTAATTATTGAAGAACTTATTTTTACCATTTCTGATATTTTTTTTTGGCATTTTTTATTTTTAAAATGTTGAATTACTAATTCGCGGGTTCCAATGCTGGTGTGGCGTCCCATATCGAGAAAAATAATTCGGCCAATTTAATTTCGCGATGCAAAGGAAACGCGAACTGAAAAATTATTGTTTCCTTGTTTTTCATCAAACAACAAAACCAGTACGACATACTATTTACCGTTAAAACTGAGTGCATCAATTAAGCTGTGACGTTGTTTTTTAACAAAAATATTGAATAAATTCTTTTTCAAATGATAAAACTGTACATTTTGATTTTTTTCCCTGATGCGCTATTAAGACAAACCCGGTTAATAAGATGACAATTGTTTTTTATTCCATTTGCCATTGTCTTACGTTTTTGTTTAGTTTTTTAACAGAGAAATTGACTACATCATTTTAGCTGAGAGACACTGTACTTTGGAAAAAGAAATTGTTAGATAGCTTCTAGCTGATCTGAGCGGTGGTCAGCACCTCAAATCTTCATTAATGGTATTTCAGAACCATTTTAAGAAATTCGTCTTCCCAAAATCGAACACATGCTACCAGATTCACCGCTGCTTACATTGGTTCCGTCAGTCCAAATTTAAGAGATCTTTTTTAGAACAACCTCATACGAAATCGTGTGCAAAAAGATATTGCATTGCACAGTAAGGGCCGTTTTCAGAAGAATTTGATCATTTGAACCCAAATAATAATAGTAACTTTCAACGAAGCCGAGTAGAAAAATACAATACACTTAAATAAACAGACCATTATATTAGTTATTCCCGCGTTTTAGTACGAAGCTAGTAGATTAGACAAGCTACCTTAGTTCGAACGAATTTAATCTTAATTTTAATTGGAGCCATCCTTCAATGGATTTTGACAGGTACTGGCTTGACAGGTAAGAAAAAAACTATATATGTTTTGATAATATTTTTTTACAAATGTCCCTTAAAAGGCTTAGCATCAACTTTTCCCGCGCCAAAAACTAAAATAAAAAAATTTGGAATTTTCTGAGGTAAAATTTAAATTTTATAGAGGTTTTTTAAATCGGAGTCATCTCTCAGTCGATTTTGACAGTTCATTGATTGGCAGGTAGGCAACATACTATATTTTAAATTTTCAATAAGATTTCCAATTTTCATTTTTTTTTTCCAAGTGTCAGATAATAGTTTTGAAGTCAGGTTTTTCCAGAAGGGGAAACAAAGTTTGAAAAATGAGCAATTTCTATTCCAAGGACATGCATACATAAATCGTACGTATTCTTCTTTGGAATTTCGCAGGGGAATATATCTGAGAATAACTATTTACTTATGTGGTTTAATATTTTAACGCACATAGAATATTTCCCAAAAAAAAAACTAGTTAATATTATAAAAATTGAACATATAGTATGCCTACTAAAAAATACTTAAACAAAAAAAAATATTTCTTCTAGCGAAAACCGAAACCAAATCACCGAAACTGCCGAAAGTTATCTCGGTGTCGTATCGGTCTCGTTCTCGGAGACCTAGTTGCCAGCAATAATAACATGTACCGTTCATAATAAAATATGTAAAAAAAACAGTGTTTGACCAAAATGTATACTATACCTAAATTAGTACACATACTTTTATTTATCTAAATCGTTCGACCCGTTTTCGAATTAATGAAGGTGGTAGAAAAAATTGTATGGCAGGTACCGTTATTTTGAGGCTAAGCAAACGATTCAAAAACTCTATTTGAGGCAATCACCCAAAATGTCTTCAGTGCCAAGTTTGAAAAAAATAGCTTCTGCAATTTAGGCTGTTTCATCAGGAGTCTGCACCAAAGTGCCCGCGTGGCAATTTTGAGACGCCGCATTCAAATACACAAATATGTAACAACATTTTAAAAACTAGTTAATATTTTAATAACAATAATTTATACTTGACCTATGTCAAAGGTGTGCATTGTCATTGCAGACGATAAAAGTAGAAAAGTAAGAAAATTGTATTAGATATGTTGAATCAAACAAATTGTAATAAGAATTTTCCAATAAATTCCAAAATTCGAAAGCAAAAGAAATTTAGAAGTTGAACTTAACTGAAAAGCAGAGGTGCAAAATTTCAAACAGTCCCCGTTTAAGGAATGAGCTCAACTCTAGTTAAAGCAGTTGTCTAACTGGCAGCCCTTGTCTAACTTTGTCTTAATTTCAAACACACTAAACAACTCTTCTAATTAAAGTAGATCTTTACTTTAGTGCTACGTTAATCGAACTTGTGTTGAACGCACCTTATTTTGACAGATTGAGTAATGGAACAGGGCGAAAATTAAACATAAGCACAAGAAGAACACAAAAATATATTTATAAATTTATAAAAGCTCAGGTAAGATTTTTACAATTTTAGAAAAAGATTATCATATATAATTCGTTTCAGATAAACAAACAAACTATTCAACAAAATAAATTGGTAGTATTACCAATCGGCTTTCACATTTATTTTGTAATTAAAAATTTTCAATCGCCTTGGCCCGCCAAAAAAAACAAATGCGGCAAGGACCTAATCAAGATTCCGAATTGACAAGAAGAAGCGCCAACTGATCTTCATGCTTTTAATGGTCCGACCATTGCGGAGAGGACATCAGTGAGGAAGATACCGACCCGGATATACGAGTAGTTCAACATCAGTTTATTATATAATAATTCAATAGCTTAGCGTTTAGGAATGCTATTAATGATCACCGGGCCTATGCCCCCAACGATTGCAGGCAATAAGCACCGAACGGGTTGATTTAAGCGATATTTTTTTTTTTTTATTTAACTATAAGACCTACGGTCTTTTAAATGCAACCTGAATTGCACGGCACTAGTTTGGCACATATTTTGTTTAATTATTAGTACATTCTGTATTTTTTAATCGTGTAGATAGATTTTACTATGTTCATACAAAAAAGAACAAATATGTTCAGGATTTTATATTACTAAAATTCAAAAAAATTGTTGTATGTACTTCGTTGTTTTTTATTCTAATTTAATTTTATTCAAATTTAATTCAAAGGTCTTCGAATAGATTTGTTCGAACTTTATTAATTTTTGGTTTTATAAAAAGCTCAAAATTTTCAAAAAATATAATAATCTTCTTTTTTGGTTACAATGTCAAACGTTAACTGGAAAAAGTATAATTTAAGAAAGATAAAGCGTTTTGCTCTGCTTAAAGTTAGGCGACCTCTTTAACGTCAAAGTATACTTTTTGACGTTTAAAATTATCAAAAAGTCGACCCTCATTTTAAAACTCATTTTTAGGGTCGACTACCATTCTAAAACTCATTTAGATAAGGGCTTAAGTGCTTACAATTTTGCGCTAGAGTCTTTAAATAAACCAATATCCCAATCAGTGCTGTCGTTTCGGAAAAGTCGAACGCATTACATTGCAAAAATGTTTGCATTATTTTTGGACAAAAGCAATAGGCTTTAAATGTATATATATTTATTTTTTCATTTCATACATATTTATATATATTTGCAATTATTCTTTCTTTATAACAAAAATTAAACTTATATACAGATATATCTACTTTATCTATATAACAGGTCCGCGATCTAACGTTTTTTTTCAACTAGTGATTATTTCGTGAATGGTAACACTTAGCTCATGTCTGATTTTACAGATAATTAGTTTTATGCTTCCGCTGAACGAATATGGTTGTGTATACGCTTGAGCAACGCTCGCTAAGTGGGCCTGCGATCGACTTAGAGAAGATGCCGATTTTGCCAAAAAAAATCATCTTTTCAGATGAAGCTCATTTTGATTTTGGCGAGTATGTAAGCAAGCAAAATTGTCACATTTGGGGCACAGAAAACCCGCACGCATACATTGAAAAGCCGATACACCCAAAAACGAGTCACTGTTTGGTGCGGATTTTGGTCCAGAGGCATAATTCGAAAATGAGCAAGGAGTGGTCGTTACAGTCAATGGCGATCGTTATCGGGCCATGTTGAACGAATTTTTGTTCACAAAAAATGAAGAGGAGGATATTGGCAATATTTGGTTTCAACAGGACCACACAGCCGAAGCTACACTCGATGTTTTGCGCCCATTTACAAAAAAAAAAAGTAATTTGGTGGACCCTATATAAGCCTTTTAGTTTATTTGCTTAGTCTTATTTTAACATTCAATTTTTTATTAATTTCACTTCAGTTTTATAAAAAAGGAACTTTTTTAATAAAAATAAATATATGTTATAATAAAAATATCGCAGTTTATTTATTTTAGCATACGAATATTTTTTTGTACAGGCTCAACATAAAATTATATTTTAAATTCAGGTGAATGGTAATAATATTGGAAGGCAAAACATGTTTATTGCCTTTTGTAATGTATATTTGTATTTTGATAAATTTTCTTTGGATGGGGCCCATTTCATAGCGCTGTTACGCCTTATTAATTCATTTTCCATTCAAATTGAATTGATTGTGGATGTCAGTAAAGAGTTTCTTTTTTTTATCGTTTATCAAAGACACTTGTCAAGATATGCGCTAGGCACTCGCACTGCCATGCGGAGGGCAGAAAATGAACCCAACAAATATTTTAAAAATGGGAAACATTAGAGCATTTTAATGCGATTTTAAAATTAAATGTGGGGCTCAAAAAATCTTCAAATTTCAAATCTATACTTAACATATTTTGATGTAAAAGAGCCCTCCATTCATCATTAAGGCCATTGACAAGTTCTTCTTAAAACAAATTTGGAAACAATTGTATAAGCGGGGTAAGGCTTTGGGGATTTATTTTGTGGATCAATTATTTTGTACGGCTTTTAAAACTTTATCTTGGAACTTTATTCTGTTTTGAATTTGCGTACCTAATTCGACATAGTAATCTGTACATTTTTTTCTTATATTTTTTTAAAACTTCACCTGTTAAGCCCTCAGAGCCAGGTAAATTGTTAGCTTGTGTCCGAAGGTAGATTTCTTTTGAGTCTAAAAAAAAATCGTTCATCGTTCATATGTGCATAAATACTATGAGCTAAGTCTCAACTCTGTTCTAGCTGATATGTGATGTAATAATATTTCAACGGAACCCACTGCTCTAAGATTCGCGGTACAACATTTTCAAGCAATAGCCACCTGCCAGAAGATGTTTTTAATATCTCATGGTCCTTTGTCTTAAAATAAGTTGTGCTGTGGGAAAAAGCTATCTCTCGCATCCTGTGGTATATTTTTCGAAGATGCAAAGTAACATAAATGAATGGAATTCCGTGTACTGTACATCCCATTACAAATAAATTATTTTGAATGTTCTTAAAATGTGCATGAACATCACCCATTTCCCCATCATAACGGATGCATTGTCAGACGAAAATCTTTATTTTGTAATGGGACATTGACTTCGTAAAAATATTTCATTAGTTCATCAAATATTATTTTTGCGTCAGAACTTATCATTTTTTTTTATATTTGTTTTTATGAACAACGAATTTGAAAAAGCAATACAAATGGCAATACAAAAAGAAAATGCAGTACAAAAAAAGTGTGCAGTACGGCAATACGCACCGAGCTAAAGCAGTACAAATATTGCTTTTGCAGTATGTTCGACAGCATTGATCCCAATCAAAAAAGCGGAACTACTACTCTTCTCTAAAAATTGCACATTTATTCTCAGAGAAAACGGAATCATTTATGGAAGGTGAGATTATTCAGGAAGCAATAAATGTGTTCCCGTAATTTGTGCGCAAAAATTGAAGACGGTTATTTTTGCAAGAGTGAGTTTTACAAAAGTACGGGAACGCTTTGATCACCAATTTTAGCCATTTTTTAAACGGCAAAATTAACGCGTATTTTTGAATTTTTTATTAAAGATTTACATGATATTATGTCTTAAAATAACCAATTTGATATCACAAGTTTTAATTTATTGCGCAAATAAGCCAGACCAGTCTTTAAATTCCATTATTTTTAACTTTTATAACGATACACATGGCAACTGATAGCTAATGCATTATTTTTTTTCTTTTTTCCTTTATTTGACTTTGACAGTCTTCATAATTTTGTCCAAAGAAATTTCTTGGACCAAAATTCGAAGCCTGGGAAAATATTTTACTCTGTCACACCTACTGTTTTTCATAGAAATTCGTAGAATTTCTCAGTTTTAAGGAGTACGGGAAAGCACCTAATGTTTTCATTAGCGAAATTCTTTTTGAAGACTACAAGAACAAAAACTAAATTATAACGGTAATAAATGGCGCCCAGTTCGAACAAAATAAATTTTGTGCTTCTTACATTGAATTGAAATTGAGTACTGATATTCAAGAAATTGTGTTCTTTACACTGCAATTAGATGAGTCTATACTGACGTGTCGGACACGCAATTACAGCAGGATAGCGCTATGCAAAAACGATACATTCTTACCAATTTTGTATCGTATACCTGCACTATTCATCGGGAAGTGTTCTTCTCGAAAAACGAAAATAATTGTTTTCCAAGATGTATTTATAACAGTAATTTAATTTAATTTAATGTTGGTGGGGGCAATACCCCCAATTATTAGGCTTAATACAAGCTAAAATTCTTAATCTTACTTAAGTATAGCTCTTAAATCTAGGGTTGGGAATTGGAAGGATGATTAAGACGGAGTTTCAGGCAGGATGAACTGAGGTTAAAGTCGAAACAGTTAGTGTTACAATTAATCCTTCGAAGCATGCGAGTAATAGGTTCGTTGGAGCCGTAAGATGTACGGTGGGTAGGCAGATAGAAGGGACGAGGATTTCTTATATTACGGAAATTGGTGTTGAAAGAGATGGGATTGTTGAGAGTCGTGCAGTCGACAGTTCAGGGTCAGTAATCGATGAATGAAAATAAAGTCGCTTATTGCTCTTCGTTCTTCCAGCGCAGCGTATTCAAATTGATTAACAGAAGTCGGTCTTGATACGGGGGTAAAGTAAAAGGGTTATTCCAAGACAGACCACGAAGGGCGAAACGTAGGAAACGACGTTGAATGTTCTCGATTCTGGATATATGAGTTTGTTGATAAGGGGACCATACTTGACAGGCGTATTCAAGAAGCGGGCGAACTAAGGTTATGTATAAAGAACGGGTCACGTAGGGGTCAGAGAATTCTTTGGAACAACGTTTCACAAAGCCTAGTGTAGAGTTTGCTTTGAGTATAATCTCGTCAATATGTGTGAGAAAGGTAAGTTCTCTATCACATAAAACACCAAGGTCTCGCATTGACTCAGCGGTGGATATGGGTTGATAATGTAGAAGGTATCGACGGGGAGTGGATCGGATGCGTTTTTGTGAAAAAGTTATTGATTGACATTTGGAAATATTTAGTTCTAAGCAATTTTTCAGGCACCAGACAGAGAAATTGTTGAGATCAAGTTGTAGGAGAGTAGCATCATGTGATCATGTGTGAAAGAGATGGTCTTGAAGAACTTTGTATCTTCGGCGTAGAATGAGATATGACAATGTTAAATGATCATTTTAATATCGTTAATAGTAAGAATAAAGAGGAGAGGTCCTAAGTGGCTGCCTTGTGGAACCCCAGAGGTAGCTAAGAAATCATCAGAGAAGGAAGATCTGAATCGAACTTTGTAGTAACGGGTGCTTAGGTAGGAAGAAGTCCATCTTAAGAAGATAGGTTCAAAGCCAAGGGTGGACAGTTTGAATAGAATAAGCTTATGTGAGATTTTGTCAAAGGCCTTACTGAAATCGGTTGAAACAACATCGACTTCCTTTCCGTCTTGTAAGGCTGAGAGGCTAAAGGATACGAATTCAACAAGGTTAGTCGTTGTGGACCTACGCTTTACAAAGCCGTGTTGTCTAGGGGAAATAAGAGATTTACAACGAAAACTTAGAGTATCATACAAAATGCTTTCAAAGATTTTGGGAATATGTGAAAGCGATTGGACGATAGTTTGCAATTTCACACTTAGGGCCCTTTTTATGTATTGGGGTTATAAAAGAGATAAACCGAAGATTTTTGAAAGGGGAAGAGAGAGTTTTGAAGAGCATTTTTTGATAAATATGGCGGGGATACCATCTGGGCCGGGAATATACTCATCATTGAGTTGATTGAGTTTATTTTCGATGAGTAATGAGTCAATCGTATGAGGTAGACATGGTCCGAGGGAGAAATTCGGTAAATAATTTAAATAATTACAATCGGGTATAAAGGAGTCGTCAGTAAATGATTTTTTAAAGAAACTAGCAAAAAAGTTGGCAATAGTCTGTGGTTCGTTTGAAATTTCGTTATTGAAAGAGAGAGAGGGAGGATAACCATCGGATTTTCGTTTAAAGTTGACAAATTGGAATAAGGATTTAGGGTCTTTAATAAGATTGCTTTGGGTTTGGATTAAATAGCTTTGATAGAGAGAATTGTAAATTTCGTTATATTGAAGATAGGCACCATGATAATTAGAGTAGTCTGTTGGAGATCGCGAATGAAGGAAAATTGACCAAAGCTTATTTCTCTTATTACTTATCGACCGTAGCCTGTGATTATACCAAGGTGGGGAAGAAGACGATGTCTTACGACGAGAAACTGGTACATGAAGAGAAATAGAATTAAATATTTCTCTATAAAATATGTCTATTGCATCATTCACAGTAAGGTTATCAAAATTAAAGGAAACTCTGGCGATATATTTATTAATTTTAGAAAAATTGGCTTTATGAAAATCATGAGAACATGATGAGTTGTCTGGGCCCGTTGAGAAAATAAGGTCAAGTTGTCGGTCCATAATATTTAGAACGCCACTTATTTGACAGAGGCTTGAATCAGTTAAATGATCGACAAAAAGACACTCTTTTGCTGAGAAATGATTACAAATGTAATGTGATCCATGGTCCGACACAGTCCATTTAAGGTGCGGAAGGTTGAAATCGCCGCAGATTATAACTTCATCTAGGGGGTCGCATTATTTCATTATATGATCGATCGCGCGAACAGCAATTTCATATGTTTGTAGAGGTTGGGAAGGCAGTATGTAGAAACACATAAGATAAACAGACGTTTTAAGAAGTTTTATTTTAACTGAAACAAAATCAACTTCAGACGTGTTTGAGATTGAGAAGAGGGATGAGTCAAATGTATTATTTATCGCGATAAGGACTCCCCTGCAAGGAGAGCCAACGGAGGGCCGATCATCATCTCGATAAAGGAAAACAACTCTTGATTGTTGATGCTGGGCGTCGGGTTAGTTTCAGTTAGAGCGTAGACATCGAAAGGGAGGGAGTGTGATTGTCTTAAGACTGAGTTGGTTTTGGATCGAAGAGCTCTTACATTTTGATAATATTTCGTTAGAGGGAGGTGTTGACGTGTTTGAGCGGAGTTTAAATTAGGAACGAAAAAACGGGTGTGATCATTTCTGTTGCGTTGAAGGTGAGATATTCGCTTAGGCTGTAAGTATTGACGGAAAGTATCCAGATCATCCTTTACTTTTTGTGGTGGTAAGTTAAAATTGTCATGATATTTGATGAACATTTTCATGAGCTTAGAAAATTCTGAAGTGAGACCTTCCTGTTGGATGGAGACCAAAACGCTTGTTCTTGTTTTCCCTTGGTAACAAACAGAATCTGACTTATCGTGCAGAAAGGCCAAGAAAATGCGAACATTTTCATATATCTTTTTGTCTCTGAGTCTAGACAGAGCATAGCGACATTCAGTGGAATCTGCAGTTTGCTGGGTAAGTTTGACAACTGGTGGTAAAAGAGGGTCAAAAGATTTTTCTGAATTTTGTTGTATAGAAGGGCCTTTGCGAGTGGGAAGGTGGATAAGTTGACTGAGTGGGGTTCAAAATATAAGAGCTTATAAAGTTAGGATATTTAGCTCCTGTTCTAAGGTCGAAGTTGGGGAGATTTGAAGACGGAGATCGAAACGGAGTTGGTGATGGGGTTTTAAAAGAGACTCGTTTTGTTTCTTTGTTTTGTTTCTTTGTTGTAGAAGCAACAGGAGTAACAACAGACGGTTTGAAAGGTGAGGCAACAGGATTTAAAGTAAAATTTGAGAAAGAGCTGGTGGAAGAAGAAGTTTTTGAAGAGCGTTCTAGATTAAACGATACTCGCTTATGTGGGGTGGAAAGGGGTTCGCTGTGGTATTTGTTTTTAAACTAGACTTGGAAAAAGAAGGGTGGGAGAAATTCGGGAAAATTTTAGTTTTAAAATTCCAATTATTAGGAATATTAGATTTAGGCTTAAAATTAGGGATCCATTTTTTAATGATAAGTTTATCTATTATTAGAGGAGATCCATCCGAGTTAGTGAAAATCCAGGCATATTTCGATGGTATCGATAATTTTAATTTAATAGGCTTAGTGTTTTTTAGAACTCTTGGAACTGATTGGAACTTTCATTTTAGCAAAAAGTTTGTTAACATACTGAATGTTCACTGTACGCGAAGATGCCATGACGAAGAAGGGCGTTTGGTTTTCGTTCTGTACATTTAATTTTTGAATTCGTTGGGTCCAATCATCGAGGGTCCAGGTTACACCGAAACGTTGTATTGAATTGTCTGAAGAGATGTTTACTCCTTCGATGGACATATTCTCAGTGGCATCTTCTGTGATTGGAGTAGATACAGCTTCTACGTATGAAGGTGAAGTGAGAAGTTGAAGAAGCTCATCATGAAGTGAGACATTTGATGAAGAAAGTGACACAGAATCACCAGGAGGTAGTTGAACATCGGCAGGAGCCACATATTGATCCATAGTAACCGGAACTCTTAATATGTTTGATGCTTTCACTGCACCTAGCAGCTCATCTACGCTTTCCCTGGTCGACGCGAGCTCCAAAGAAAAATATCCAATATATTTTACGGCGTCATCGATAAGAGAAAGATTAATTTGGTTATTGTGGGAGTTTGTTCTAGAACTAGATTGTAGGTGAACGTCAAGGTCTGAACGGATGGAATTGATAATATCCGCGGAGGAGTTCAAATCACTACGCATCGAATCTAATGGCTTATTGGAATTGAGTTTATTAATTGCACAATATATTCCTTTAAGCTCGTCTTGGATTTCGGATTTCAGAGATTCTAATTGGGTAACAAATTTACATTAAAGTGACCATTCGTCCCACAATACGTGGGACAGTCCCACTTTTACATGATCTAACCCACCCTGAAAATTGTCCCACAAATGTCCTACAAAATCAAAAGATGTCCCACACTGTCGCACGAAATCGAGCTTAAATTTTTATATCGGTTTTTTACTCATAATAATTTAACTGAACGCTACCATCATTTTACAAAATTATTTGCATGATATAACGACTGCACGCACTCATAGTTATCTTGTTGACAGCCCGTTGTAAATAAATTGTTGTCGGTGGAGAAGTCACAACTCTCTGAGGAAACAATTAAATCCATCATTGACATACTATACATGGACTGCTAGGAGCCAACTTCATGTTGGTTCTCTCCTCATCTAGGTTCAAACGAGCGCAACCCAGCTTCCAGCGGAAATCACGAATATTATCAAGTCATAGCATGTTGAAGGGAATTTTTTGTCAAGGAAATCCTTACACGAATCTAAAAATTTCATTTTCGCTATTTTGTACAGAAAAAAGGTCAACTAATAACTTTATTATAGTTCTTTGCGGATGAGCGAAATACGATTAATGAGTTTGCTTTTTAAAGGTTAAGATTTTTTTTTTTTATAATCTTACACGCGCTCAAGGGATTATACTACCCTTTAAATGTTACAACACAGTGCCAGCGTGAGATTAAGGAAAAGAAAGAAGTATAGGAAAGATTTGTGGCGCGCGATGTCCTGAAACTGGAGGTGGTTGCTGTCTCAGATTTTATCTCCAGGGTGCCGAACTAATGCGGAGAAATTTCCGTGACTTATTTATCTATGTCCCTTATAATTCGCACTATTTTTTATTCGTTGTCATATCTTTACCTAAGCAGCATGTAATGAGCAAACCAGTAATTCATTGTATGACATTTTATTTTAGAATATGTTTTTAATGGAAAAATAATGGGACATAGACTACGGCAGGTATCGAACCTGTGACCATGAGGCGGACAGGCGAACACTCAACTTTTGTGCCACGGCCACCTTCTTCTTTTCCTTTAAAATAAGAATTTTTCTTTATTTTCTGCAACAGTTTTAATAAAATTGAAATGTCCCACATTGAAAAACAAAAATTTTTGTGTATATTATTTTCGGATGAATTTTCTTACTTTATCCCACTTTTTAACTTTTTGGATATGTTCACTTTAATTTACATGCCTCACTTAACTGTTTTTTCACAATATCAAAGTTCAATTTAAACGATTTGGATATATTTGACACCATATTGTGTAAATCATCAGTCAGTTTCACGAGGTCATCAATTTTTTCGAGTTCACTGAATATTTTGCGGCACTTATCGTTCATTTCACTTATTGATAACTTGACTGTGTCGTTGTTGCATTTAATTGCGAGAAGAATGTGGGACAACGATATTTCCCTACATTCGTCACAATAGAAAACGAACCGGGAAGTTATTTCAACTAAGTGATTCATAGCTCTTTTGTTGAACCAATGAAAATCGGGTGGAAGAGCTTACCGCAGAGACCGCCACACGTAACTCGGTCAACATTAACGTCGCACTTTGCCATTTTTTTATTTTGGTTTTCGAGAATTGGGAAAGGTTGAAAATTTTAAAAAAGAGCTCAGTTTTTTTTTATATTTTTTTATTATTTTTTTTTTGTTCGCTAACAAAAGGGGCCAGTGTTATTTGTAAATAATTTATTATTTTAAAGAAGGAGCGAAATTAAAACACGTCGTTACTCGTCCATGACTTAAATTTAAAAAAATCAATGTAATTAATTCAATAAATACATGGGCTATCCAGCACCGATTATTTAAATTGCCTTTAAAACCACATGGCGTCGCCCTAGTATTGAAGTGCCGTATACGCCATTTTTACATTTTTGGGAAATCGCGTTTAAATGTTTGGAAGTCTATTGCGAAAAAACTAACCGCTTGCATTTTTTGATTTTTTAGTATGATATAATTGAGAATTCCCCGTTATATACAAATGTTATTAGACATCTGAAACTTTTATAGTTTCCAAAATATTAAAATTTTTGTCCAAAATGAGTTTGCCGTATACGCAATAAAAATCAGAAGTTGCTTTTCTTCATACACATACGAGTACGTCAAAAAAACCTATACTTTGTTACAGTAATGAACTAAATTAAGGTTCTGTATTCTCACTTTTAAATGTTTCTTCTTAGCAAAAGACAATTAAAACGAAAAAATACATTTTGTTGCAAAATTGTTTAAGTTTCTTCAGTCCATCTTTTAATCTAAAACTATCATACAGTCTTTTAAAAAGTATATAACACTTCATGTTATAATCCTACATAGAGCAAATGAAAAATAAACTGACATTTCTGTACTTTGTTTTCTTAAAGGGACGAGGAAAAATAGCACTTTATTAATTAAAACTTTACAAAAAGAGAACATTTTCAATGAATAAATAAATAAATTATAATATGTTTACATAATTTAAATAAAGCAGTGTAACTTATCTTCCGAAGACATAAAAGGGAAAAGGCTTTTTACATTCTCAATTTTTTCTTTAAATGTTTTTTCTTTCTCTTCTGAACAACTTGTAACTTTGCTTATATACATTTTTCGGCGTTCCAAAATTTGTTTTTAGTATATTGTTTTTAAGTAATTGAGATTAATTCATGTTTCAAATCCCTCGCATTTTTCTTGAATTAAATTTGAAACAAATCTGGCTTTTGTATAATAGTGTGTTTTAGTGAAATGTTTAGCTGCATAATTTTTTGAAGATGCATTACTTTCTGTTTAGAAAAATATTGGATAAATATATTACGAACTAAAATTATTTTAATAAACTTTTTACCAGAAGTGTCATATTCAGACGTAATACTTCTCAAAATGTTATAACAAAATCTTTAAAAGCATCATCGCTTCCTATTAAAGTATTATTCTGAGAACAATAAGTTTCCAAAAAAAATCGTGTTATTTTTATTTTTGTTTATAAAAACGTCTGAGAAGCTTGAAATCGAAGCATAATTTACATCATCCCGAAACATTTGAATAAAACTTTATTCAATTTGATTTATAAGTCCTTACTAAAGTAGTTAAAGATTCATATCGGACACTGGAGAATTCAGTTTGAGCGATAGCGAAACACTTCCTTCACAAAGCTTAGTAGACTGTGATCGGCTGTGATATTTATATTTTTGTATCGACACAGCTAGACTTGTATTCACAAACAGCAAATAAAAAATATAATATTTTTCGTGCTTATGGCGTATGTACATATATACAATTTCTAAGCATTATTAGGGCTGGCAACGAGACCGAGGCTAGTCTCGGTCTCGTCTCGGTCTCGGTCTCGTCAACGAGACGAGTCTCCTTTAAAAGTGCCGAAGACGAGACCGAGACGAGAGCGAGACGAGACCGTATTTTTGGTAACGAAATTCGACGAGAGTCTCGTTGGTCTCGGCGGTCTCGGTGGTTTGGTTTCGGTTTTCGCTAGAAGAAAATTTTGTTTTTATTTAATTATTGTTTAGTATCTAATCATATTCAATTTTTATAATATTCACAAGTTTTTTTCTGCGAAATATTATATGCGCGTTAACATATCAAACCATATATGTATGTACATAGTTATACAGAGATAGGCGAATTGCGAAAATCCAGAGAACAATATGTACGATTTATGTATGCGTTGCTTCTTTTGGGTGACATTTGGTAAGAAATGTTGTCAAAACGTCAAAATATGGTTCGTTTCCTAGCTGTCAAGCCATGAGCTGTCAAAATCCAATGAAGGATGGCTCCGATTTAAATGGATTAAAAATCCTCTACAAAAGTCAAATTTTACCTCAGAAAAGTAGAATTTTTTCGATTTAATTTATTGCTCCGGAAAAAGTTGATTTTAGACTTTTTGGGTGACATTTGGGAAAAAAATATTATCCAAATGTCAAGTTATAGTAAGTTGCATACCTGTCAAGTCATGAACTGTCAAAATCCATCGAACGATCGCTCCGATTTAAGCGTATTAAAAGAACATCACCCTCTATAAAATTCAAATTTTGCATCAAAAAAATGTTTGCTCCGGAAGAAGTTGATTTTAAGCCTCTTGTATGACATTTGGAAAAAAAATATTATGAAAACATCAAAATATAGTTCGTTAACCATCTGCCAAGCCATGAACTGTCAAATTCATTAAAGGATTGCTCCGATTAAAATGGATTAAAAAAACTGTACAAAACTCAAATTTTATCTTGGAAATACGGCTCTTCAAAGGTGTCTGATAACTTTACTTCACATCCTATTTTTTACGTTATCACACACCTTTGAAAACTAAATTCGCACAAGATGTAAGCCATTCGGAGCGCTTTCATACGCAACTAATAAAATTCAACTTAAAATCATAGTTTTCGATTTACACAAGTAAAACTTACTCGTTTCAATTAAAGTCTATGGCCTTAGCTTCATGGAACTACGAGTACGTACTGCAAAACAAAATGTCTAGTTTATGATTTGTTTAGCATAAGCAACGTTCAAGGACATATCATTATTAGATTCATTCATAATTGACAAGCACAATAAAGTTGGAAAAGACGTACAGATGCCAAGTTTGACCGAATTCTTGAGATCCATATTGTACGTTGATTTTCACCAAGTTTCCCAAACTTGGGTTTTTTCTCTATGGGTTTTGACAGCTAAATGTGAAAATTTGTACCATTCGTACGATTTTTCACGCTACCAAACACTAAAATCGGAGCAATCCTTCAATGGATTTTGACAGCTAATGGCTTGACAGGTAGGCAGCGAACTATATTTTGACGTTTTGATAATATTTTTTGAGGTAAAATTTGAATTTTGTAGAGGATGTTTAATCCATCTAAATCGGAGCGATGCTTCAATGGATTTTGACAGTTCATGACTTGACAGGTAGGCAACTTACTATAACTTGACATTTTTTTCCAAATGTCACCCAAAAGGTTTAATATCTCATTTTTAGGGAGCAATAAATTAAATCGAAAAATTTTCGATATTTTTGAGGTAAAATTTGAATTTTGTAGAGGTTTCTTTAATTCATTTAAATCGGAAACATCCTTAAATGGTTTTTGACAGGTCGTGGCTTGACAAAACCGGTTAATTTATTTTAAAAAAATCGAGCGTTGTATGTAGGTACTCTTTTTTTTAAATATTTTATTTGTTTTTGCTATGAAATATATTAACTTACACAATTCTTCCAAAATGTTATTTCCACTTTACTCAAAAGACAAAACAGACTCACGAGTTTGTTTCATACATTTTCCCGCATTTTTCTTACCGACGAACTGCTGAGATACTACAACCATACTCTATATTTGCAATCCGAAAAATGCGTCTTATCTTTAACTTACATCTTTTTACTACCAAAAAAACACGAAAGAAACCAAGACTAACGATGATACAAGAACGAGACCGAGACCGAAACGAGAACGCACATTAAAATTTTCTCGAGAAAAAGGCGAGACCAAGGCCGAGACGAGACTTGGTTAGGCGAGACCTGGACCGAAACCGAGACGAGACTGAAATTTTTCGATTCTGACGAGACCGAGACGAGAATTACAAAAGTCTCACCTGGTCTCGTCTCGTTGCCAGCCCTAAGCATTATACTGCAATTTGTGTGCACATACGTCTAGTCAATAGTGAACGTCCATTTGATTTTTCGTGACTTACGTTGCAAGACAGTAAAACGTACGTCAAAACAATTCCCAAACAATTTGTTTCGTAAATTGAATGAAAAATTTGACGTAAGTGCCAAAAGTTCGTGTTTAAGTCAAAACAATACGTGAAATTGATGATTTTGATGGATATACCTCAAAACCATTCTGAATAACTCAGCAAAGGAAGAGATAGAATAAATCGGAGAACAGATTTGAAAAGAGCGCCCCCGAAAACATAAGACTGCATACCCAGTTCAAAAAATGCAATTTGGCGTATACGCCACTTCAATACTAGGGCGACGAATTGGTACCTTATTTATCACACACGCAGAAGTAAAAGAAGGATACTTGAGCGGTTTTTAAATGTAAAAATAAGAACTGTGGAAAACACATATGGATAGAACAATTGTTTCGATTTTATAAAAGTAATGTCGTTTTTATTTGGCAATCTGGGAGGTTTCCGGACTCTTCTGAAAGTGTTCAATTGGGAAAAAATGACATTTCTGATGCTGAAAAGAAGAGATTTTTTGCTTATGGATTTGAAATCAGAAGCACTGGTCAAAGTCGACTGTTGTCATTTTTTGTATCATAATTGTGCAACTAGCTTCATTTTTGATTTTGATTATTTTTACTTACACAACAATTTTCACATATACAATCACATTAAAATTCAGGATCGTCCAAATCAAGAAAAGTGTTCAGTTGGGATTCCAGGTCGACGAAGAATTCCGAGGTACCAAATAAAAACGCCAAAATTCAAAATAGTAGAATAGTTTCAAACAACAACAAAAAGTAAGTACCCGAGCTCTGGTGTTTTTTTTTTCAAATAACTACAAATAAATACTTTCGTCCACTTGTTGATGGTATATGGTATCCATCAGTTTTTGAACTGATTGGATGATCATACAATAAAGGGGTTAGTAAATACAATATGGAATGTTCAAGAAAACAGATATAAATTGTCCCACGTGTGCTTTTTTGTACAAAAAAAAACTTATAAGTAAAAGGAAAAAAATACAAAGATACAAAATGTGTTGGGATAAGTTTCGTATTTTGTGGCGAATTCACACGTTGAAAAAGTATTTGATATTTTCTGAAGGATTTTTGAAGAAAACGAGATGAAACCAAAATGCACAACTGGATCGCACTTACTTGCTTCTATATACCGATCACATCGGAACTATTTTTTAAGTCGATTTTTACTTAAGATTTGAATACCTACAAAATTTCCTAAATTTTTTCGAAACATAATTTGTTTTTGGATATTTTAAATATTTAATAATATAAATTTAAATTTTTATTAATATTTTGTCCACCCGTTTGGGGTGAATTTTCCAAAAAAGAGTTTTTTTTTTTTAAATCTAAAATATTTATTTCTCGATCATTTTTTCAATTTCCACCGGAATCGGTTGAGCCGTTAATGAGAGTGTCTGCCCTATGACAAAATCTTCCAGCTTTAATGATTAAGAATTGTAACCTTGTTTACATTGGATGATGATGATGAACTGAACCTCAGTAGATACATCGAGTTAGATCTCGCCCCTGGGTGAAAGGCAAATCAACACCACGAAACAAATATTTGTACAACTGACCATAAATCTTCTACTTGGCTGATTTACTTGAGAATGCGTATTAAAAAAAAATCCGTTAATTAAAAAATCGAAAAAAAACAAAAATTGCAGATACTATATACAACATCGATATAATTAAGATTTACCATTTTTGGTACAAAAAGCGCCAGCTGATCAATTTGCCAAACATTTTAATTCTATGTTAAAAGAATTTAAAAACCGATTTTTTTTTTTTTTTTTTTTTTAATTTTGCACGCGCTCAAGGGATTATGAATACCCTTATATGTTTTTTTTAACACAGCGTGGCATTCGGTGAAAGAAGAGAAAGAAGAATAGAAAGATGTTTGGCGCGACGTATTCAGACGGTGGTTGTTGTCTCAGATTTTATCTCCAGGGATGGCGGCTGAAATAATGCGGAGAAAATTACCGTGTCTTATTTATTTTTGTCTCTTATAATTCGCATTATTTTATTTCATGTCGTTGTCATATTCGTGAGTAGTTTACTCAATCACATGTCGTTAGTGTTATGCCTGAACAGCATGTAATGAGTAAACCAGCAACTCATTTTGTGACAATATTTAGAATTGGTTTTTAATGGAATATAAGAAGACATAAACGACGGCAGGAATCGAACCTGTGACCACGAGGTTGACAGGCGAGCACACAACTATCGCGCCACGGCCACCCCCAAATTTGAATATTTCAATAATTTAGAAAAAATTGCACTATTCTTCATTACCCCTTTTGTCAACTTGATGACGATATTTGTACTAAAATTGCAAAATATTTTTATATTTCAATTAAAGAGGGCCTAGAATTGGAAATTCTTAATAAAATGACATTGAATTAAAGTCATATCATCACGAAGGAAGATGTTGAAGTATGGTTAACAATAATGACACTACATTGTTATGGTATTATTGTGCTCTAAAATTAAGCTCTCCTTGCGCATCCATACATTTTTGCGAGTGTGTGTTTTCAAATATGAAGTTAAAAAAATCGAAATACTCGAGGTATTTGCCAAAATATAATGAATTAGCTGACAAGTTACACTGTCAAAACTTCACTTTGAATTAAAATAATAAATGAAATAAATTTTACTTGAATTGTGTATGTACACATATAAGTATTAATATATATTATATATATTATTTGAATATTATTCAAACATGACATTGCGATGAAAGCGAAGACGAAAATAGATAGTCTAAGAATTCTGTCCGTCTGTATGTATGTATAGACACCTACAGCCCAAGCGGGTGGGCCGAATTGCTTCAAACTTTGTATATAAAGTTTTTTTAGGTGACACAACAACTACCTACCAGTCTCAGAACATAGCGCCACACATCTTTCCTATCCTTCTTTCTTTTCCTTAACCTCACGGCGGCGCTGTGTTGAAACATTTAAAGAGTAGTATAATCTCTTGAGCGTGTGTAGATTATAAAAAAAAATTGTACAGAGGGGAAATTGAAATTTTTTTCTAGCTCAAAAAATAACAGTACCTGCCATATAACCGGTACGTTAAAGCCTATTTTTCTTGAACACGGCTCTAATGATTTTGATTTTTAAAAAATAAATTCCGCTTTTCAGGTACGACTGATCATAATGGTTGAATAAAAAAATTAAATGTCTAAAAACGACACTTTCCATAGGAAAAATGTCTAAAAACGGTACTTTCCATAGCACCTTTTTTTGCTTTCGACCATCTCATAAATAGCTAAAACTATTATTTCGAAATTACACACACACATATATAGGTGTAGGGGGCCCAATTTATACTGCATACCAATATTTTTAATTAATATTTTTTTGTACATATACTTAAAATCATTTTTTTTTTAATTTTAAAAAATGTATACTTGAAAACTGTTCATTAAATTTTTTTTTCAAAAATTACAGTTATATTTGCTGAATACCTAAGAATTGTCCTTTTTGAATTTTTTTGAAAAATGTTTTCAAAAAGTTTAAAAAAAACAACCTTTTTTCTCAAAACCCGCTCCACAGATTTTTATCTTTTAAAGAATATGAAGTTTTTAGTTCGATAATTCTTCGAAACATTCCTATATCTTACCTGGCCAGAAATAGAATCTTCGTTATCTTTTGTCAACCAAAAGTAGAGGGATACAACTATTAATGATTCCACCTTGTTTGACGAATTTGTGTGTCACAAAATGATAACAAAATGGATAAAGAACAAAATAAATGTGGCCAAGAAATGGAAAGACATATTTAAGTATTTTTGCAAACAAAGTATAAACTTCAAAAATCTGTTACTTATTGTCGATTTAGGCTTCTGTCTCCCCGGTTCAAATGCTCCAACCGAAAAAGTTCTTTGCATAATGAATAATATTTGGACAAATGAAAACACATAACTGAATGTTGAAACTCTCAGAATCACGTTAATGGTAAAATTAAACTATAATTTTAACTGTCAGGAAAATAAAAAATATTTAATAGGAAACGATAATAATCATCAAAGAAATTTGTTTTGCAAAAAAGTACCAAGCACCAAACATTTTGTTGGTAATTTGATATTAATGATTATTTTTCAAAGATGAAAAGGTTGAATATTGGAAAAAAATGTAAAGTTTTTGCCATTTGTGCTGTGTTTTTTAAATTTTTTTTTTGTTTTGAAAATTTTGTTGATTTTATACCAAACACGTTTTTCAATTTTTAAATGTATGTCCCTGATTTTGCTCAGAGAAATATGGTCGCCGTAACTATAAGGCAAGTTATGCATTCGTCGAAAAAAAAAGTTGTGAGATAACAATCAAACATGACATTACGATGATAGCGAAGACGAAAAAAGATGGTCTAAAAATTGTGTCCGTCTGTATGTCTGTCTGTACGTCAGTCTGTCTGTATGTATGTATAGAAACCTACAGCCCAAACGGGTGGGCCCAATTGCTTCAAACTTGGTCTATGGAGTTTTTTAGGTATTGTGCAGAGGGGAAATTCAAATTTTAGCTCAAAAAATAACGATACTTGCCATATAACCGTTACCTTAAAGCATATTTTTCACGGAAACGGCTCTAACGATTTTGATTTAAAAAAATCAGTGCAGGTTTTTTTTTAAATTTTTTTTAATGTCTTAAAAGGGTACGTTCCATGGGACCGTTTTTTTTGCTTTCGACTATCTCATAAACGGCTCACCCGATTCTTTCGAAATTTCACACGTATATATCCATAGGTTACCCAATTTATACTGCGTTAGAATATTTTGTACGCAGTATAAATTGTATTTTTTATTTTTAAAAGCATTTTTAAGAAAAAAATTTTCAAAGTTTATATTTTGAAAACTGCTCATTAATTTTTTTTTCAAAAATTATATTTATAATGTATTTGCTGAATACCTATGAATTGGCGTTTTTGAATTTTTTTTAAAGTTTTTTTCAAAAAGTTAAAAAAAAACTTTTTTTCTCAAAAACCGCTTAACAGATTTCTAAAATTTTTTTCTCATAAATTTAAATTTATCCAAGAATTAAAATGGCGTACTTTTTTTGAGTTCAAATTAGTTAAGTATTTATTTCAGAATTTTGATATTTTTTATATTATTATACCAATTGAAAAAAAAAAAATAATAAAAAAATTAAAGAAATTTTGTACATATATATAAAAAATTAAGTAAAAAACGACTTTAAAATGTATTTAGATTTTTAATAGAAATCTTTTGCATACGATGTGATCGAACATAAGAGCAAGTTTCTTTAAGATGAATAGTATATCTAAAATTTATTAATCCCAGAATCCTCAGTAAATCGTGGATTTAAAAAATAATCTTGAAATTCATAGTGATCCCGTTGTTTATAATCATGCTATATAGTGAGACGAAAAACTGATGTAAAGAAGGCGGTACAACACAAATCATAAAGTTACAAATCATTTGAAAAAATGTAATTGATAAAATTTTAAGATAAGGTATCAGATTTCTGGTCAATAAAAGCGGTAAAAATTAAATCCGCCACTGGTGCCCGCTGATTTTTTGAGTCCCAAAACTGTGCCCGTCTACTTAAAAAGGTTGACGATGCCTGCTGTAGATCCACCGACAGACCGGATCATAGACGGAATCGCAGGACCCACTTCCTTGGTGTTCTCCATCATCGTAATGTTCTCGAGTTCGATTTTTTTTCCCAAATGCAAAACTTGCCTCTAATACATATATCGCAAGTAAAAAATTGAAATACAATATATCTACCGGCCGGTCCTGATGGCCTAAGTAGAGGTCTTCCAATACTGTAGGAAGGAAGAATGCCCGGACAATCGTTTCCTTATGCCACATCTACAAAAAAGTTGATCCTATATCATGCAAAAATTAAAGACTCATATTCTTGTTAAGCTTAGCATACACGAATCAAGATGGTGTACTGTGTAAACCGTATTGTAACTTTTGTATCGGCAAGTATCAGTGAGGCTTGCAGCTCGGCAGATCAATCATAGCCTAATTCATCACACTAATTCAAGCCATCCTACAAGGAGTTACACTAGTAAACCGCTGATACATCAGTTTGGCGAAAAAACATCTCTCGCCAATGGCTGTACGCTTAAAAAAACACACAGTCTTATTCAGTAAAATAATCGCGTGTATAGTTATACAGAGTACTTACGTAACCCCTATGCAAATTGTTAAACAATAGGCATTCTCAACCTACAAAATATTCGTATGTACTCTTGTTTTTCTTTGCAACACACAGGAGATTTTTGCAACAAAAAATAAGAATGCACCTCTGCTCCCTGATATATACGACCTATACCTAGATGATCGAGAAATTAAAATACTGGCTTCCACACAGTATCGTCGTTAGTGCAACGGCCATGTACTAGCTATGATGCGTTAATGAATAAGGATATTATACTTTCAGTCTATCTTAACGCACCAGATATAGAAGTGATTGCTGGACAATAAGCAAAAAAGGAGAACTGACACTGACCTCTTTTTAAAAAAAGAATTATTTTGATGGATATTTGGTCCTGTATGCGATGGAGGCGAACGAAGGAGACATTTAAAATATGTATACTCTAATTGCCTAAGCACCATATTGTTTTCTTTTCCCCCGACTTTCTCATGTGGTTGCGGTGTTTCACGAGTATGTTTATCATGATGGTCAGAACTCTTTTAAAATTACAGAACGAATACGGACCTCAGTAATATTTTCTCTCAATTACCATTCCCCGCAATTGAATTTCACATAAGCGCTTCTATAAATTACCCCAATTATAATAATCCTTCTTATATTTAAATTATTTCTCCAACAATTGTAAAATTACATCGCCGTAATTTCCTTTACCAAAATTTAAACTCCACAAATACAAAATTCCAAAGCAGATTACCTAAAATTACATAAATTCTCCACATACCTCTAACTAAAGCAAATAATATAAAATGCCAAGGAGAAAAGGCTTCGAAAATGCTTTTTTCTATTCATGGCCGTCACTGCGGAGTTAAAATTTTAATTCAGGGTGCCAAAATCGTGTGGCCTTGAACGGGGAGTGGACATACAAATCTTTTGTCCTTGTCATGAAAATAAATGTAGTTACATGTATACATATCACTAAAATCCGCTCAAGGAAGCTACAGTCTACCCTGTATCAATTGCGTGTTCTTCATTGCTAGTTTTACCAAGCCCAATAATGACAGTTTGAAAAATGGTACCAAGTTAATAATAAAGCTTTTTGTTGCAAGACCGTGTTGATGGAAAGCTAAATAAACTTAAGCGAAAAAAAACATCAAAAATGATGTATCTGCCTTAAGAAATCATGATTCTTAAAATAATAAATATTGAAAAGATATTGGACAATTATGATGTACTCGCTTTCCTTCTTTTCTATCTCGAAGAACGTGTTGAGTTAGGTTGAAGTGGCTGTCAGCGTTAGTGCTGCCACACTTAGACCAGAGTTGGTCCCTTGTGATACCACATGAATCCTGAGATAAACTCCCTATTCGTTAAACCATTTGGAGCTCATACTGAAGAGTATGAGACTGTAGATGCCTATATTGTTACGATCGCTGAGATCATAGAAGAAAAAGTCTCCAATATGGAGCTTACGTCTCTGAGATTGAGCAGGGCATGTTTACAGAAATGAGGAATAGATTCCAAGCAGTTTTCAAAAATCGTTTGAATGAACGCAAGCCTCGTTTTAAAGCCCTGGCACCCAACATAGGTGAATATTGAACTGCTTCGCCGTCTCCATGATAGATGAACAGGAGTTGATAGCAGTTATGGAGTTTGATGAGAGGGAGATTCCAGAGATGTTATATCTGCCTGACTATGTGAGAAAGTACGGATACGAGTAGTTGATATCACGTTTTCTTTTAGCCAGGAAAGGACTTCTCTAACTGCCATAACTTAATTTTAGTCTGTTTAAATACAAATCCCCGTCATCAGTTTTTCATCCAAGACTGATAGCATCATCTTTCGAGAAGCTTATGACCTCGCAGACAGATCATGGAGTTATTTTGGCTTTAAAGCTTTTGCCGAATTCTATTTTAGGGATGGTGGAATCAATGTAACTTGGAAGTGAACCGAACGAGATCAGAATAATAGAATGTCCTAAATCATTATTGATCCATTGTGAAGAAGTTTGAAGCTGGCGGCTGTGCTCGCTGCCGTCTGTTTGCTGAAAGTATGGAGGGTAGTAGATGAAGTAGAACGTCTAGCGCGGCAGAGAGTGTTGTTCTTAATGATCTTCTTATACACATGAAAGCTGATCGTTGGACTTTGCTCAGCTTGTCGCTGTTTGCAGCTTTTTCTTAAGAGTCCACCATACTATTACACCATAGGTAAGAATCGGTATGATTACTGAATATGAATATTTTTTTATGACAATAGTGCCACTGTGACTTTTTTGGTAGCGCAGAAATTTACAGCTGTTAAATTTTGAATAGACGGTATAGTTTCTTTTTACTTCAATTCGCAGCATTTCGCTTTCTAATTTTTTCTTCATAGTTGAAGCCATATGGTTTCCTGGTCCATCGAAATTATATTTTCAGTCCATCACGTTATACACTACATTGAACATGCTGGTGGACAAGTTAAAAGGAAAGTACCCCTATTGAGCTCATACATATTTCTTGCATCATCTCAGAAAACTCGCACAATTTGCAGCGTTCTTGGCGAATAAAGTGCGAGGTTATTCTGCGAAAGGTGATCGGTGAGAAGAAGAACTTAATGTTTTCGGTTTGCTCGATGCAACCGCTTTTAATGGGCAATAGCATTGGGGAGGGTAACGCTTTGGCGACAATAGACATCACTGTGTTTTTGAAGCATTCAATTCTAAGCGGTTTTTGATCCTCCATTGGGCAATTCTATCCAGATCAGAATTTAATGAGCTTTTTTTTAACGATTATATTGAACAATTATATACAATTTTCTTACTAACAACTATAAATAGATTGAAAAAAATATAATCTTATGGCACATATGGGGCCTATACTTTACATTAGATTAGATGAAGGAAATAAAGTTTATATTAAACATGTCAAATTAAAATTACAAAATTGGGTGTGTTTGCTGCTCTCGGATTGTTCGGTCATGGCTGTCCTGTATTTAATGAGCTTATCATACACTGCCGCTGATGTTCCACATCCGAAGGACATAGGTTTGAATCTAAGAACGAATATGAAAATCTCAACAAAACACGTATTTCTAGCAATGTTGACATAATCGGAATAACAGACCGTGATGTTAATGGTGTCCTTATTAATATTGACATGGAGCGGCGAAGACAGGTTTAACAGTGAATGGGGTCAAAATACAATATTAATATAACCTGAGATAGTTAACGACTTTCTCTATAACTAAGGTTCCGCTATGGACTCAGCTGACGATACCAGGGCAGTGCTGAGATCAGACGAAAAGTAACTGTTGCTAATAGCTGCTTCTTTGAGCTAAGATAATGATTGAGTACCAAAGCCTTATTTCGAACAACTGTAGTGTCCTCGTACAAGATACTTATTATCTTTTTGCACAGAAGTATGGACCTTGGCAAGAGAGCTGTCGAGAATGCTTTAGAGTTTCTTGAGAGAGAAGTTCTACGGATGGTTGATGGCACTGCATGCGTATGCGTGATGAGTGTTGGAGGAAATATGGAAATATATTAGGAAAGTCTCCGAATTCAACTGAAGAGACGGCACAGATAGCTATAGCGACCGCCCTGGCAGGTGAAGAATAAATTCACAGGGGGGAGAAATTACTTCATGAATATTAAAAATTTACAAAAATATACAATGTACTTTCGAATTGAATAAACAAATATATGTTTTTAATTTAAAAATATACATAATACTTCTTTCTTTGCTCAGAGAGATGCTCTCGGCCCCTCCTTTTAATCGACGGCCGCTGGTGTACATATTGAAAAGAAAACTTCACATTTTGCAAATCCCTACTAAATCCGACTAGTACCTTCGCAGAGCTTAAGGGTAGTAGAGAAGAATAAAAAAATAAAATAAGAAAGAATTAGAAAATCGCTTTAAAAAAAAAATAATAAAAAAAGTCGAAATGCCGGTGATATATCGTATTCCTTGACATGACCCAAAAAAGAGCTGCAGAAAAAACAGCATACTCCAAAGCAGTAAGAAATAGTGTAAAACCCCATTTCACTCCTGGCCGAAGATATTTTGTTAGACTAGTTTCACTGCCACTTGCCAGCCTTTAAAAGTTGCAATGCTGCCAGGAGTCCTACATAGAAGCCCACAGGTACAACGGCTACGACGCGACGTTAACTGCGACTGTGGCACCAAAGAAAATGCAAAAAAAAAAAAAATAACATGGAAAAAAAACTGGACTTTTACAATCTAAGTAAAGCCTTTAGGGAAATATTTTAGTTTTCACAGGTGTTTTGTGGCCTTTTAAAGAAAATTAAGAAATCCTTAACGACACGTTCTTATGAAAACAGTCAGTTGGAGTGGTAAGTTTTCACTGGTTAAGCCTTAAGGTGGTCGGACAGCGGACGGACGCACACATAATACACAAAAAAGAAAACAAAAAAAAAAACAGAAAAGTTTGTCTTTGCAATAATATATAGAGGGCCCTATAAAGTTTTTAGTTTTACAAGATCCTTTATTCTTATTTTTAATAATTTGTTAATGTTTATGTTGTTGCTGTTTTTGCCACATGAATGGCGGATATATGCTTGCACTTTTTTTCTGTCATTAGTAGTTGGATGGTGGTAGGAAATAAGTTCCAAGTAACAGTTGTGTCGACAAGGTATTTTCACTTCATTGTTTTTTATTTTTTTATATTAGATTACCGCATTGACACCGAATCCGGCACCTGTCGGTGGATTCAGAAGGACGTGATTTTTACCAAACGTCAATTTGGGCAGATTTTCCCTGACCCGAGTTGTTATCAGACAGACAAAATTCTTTACCATTTCTGTTAAGCGCTACAGAAGCATGATTGGGACTAACAGACAAGTGGATTTGTTTGCGGGTCATCTAATATCTATTTGACAATTTTCACTAACCTGCAAGATCTTAAATTTGAAAACTTCGGACTTTTTTTTTAGAGATTAGTGAAATATAAGAATTATCAACGAGCAGTAAGCTTTCAAGGAGACGATTGGAATATTCGACAAGATCTAAAAGGTCTAACCAACAAGATTGAACGGCTATACCGCGAAAACCCCAATTTTTCATCAATAACTGCGTAGACTCGGACCGATTTCTGGCATTTATCATTGGGCCTTACCATCGTTCTCAAACACTTCACACAAATCGTCCGTTATTGAGATGAAGCATTTCGGGAAGCTTGAACAGCCATCGACGTACTTGTCATTTGCGCTCGTTTCTCAGCAAATACAAGGACAGACCAGCAGCAGTACTTAAAACACTAAGCTCTTACACAGTCAACGAGAGAGCTGATAAGCTAGCTAGAATAAGATCATCGGTTGATACAAGCCAAACAGAACAATGAAGCTATTAAGATACTCCCCGGCAATATCAAACAAATATTATAATTGAAAGAACAATCTTAACGAGAGATGAAAATTCCTTCATAGAGGCAGTAAACTACAATCAAGTTAGAAGATACACGGCACAGTGAAAAAATATCCAACTTAACAAGAAATCCCTGCGTCCTTTTTAAGTAGCACATCCAACATAAAATGTCATTAAATGGACAACTGCATTGCGGACATTTAAATACAGCACGTACGGAATTTTTTGACAACTATTCCAGATACGGCCATAGTTGCAGGACTGCATTTTGTTCAGCAAGTTACCAGGCAAAGCCTACTGGGATACCATAAAAAGATAATCTGATCTGAGATGAACTCTGCAGAGGATGATGTAACATAGAAATGAGTATTGAGTATATATCACATTTGATATGCCATTGTCCAGCATTCTATGTCCCTTGAGAAAGAAATTCTTGGGAAGCAATATATTTAATATAGAGAAAATAATTTCAATGTTTTGCCCGAAAAATGTGGCAAACTTGAAGAAGTAGAAATAAAAAGGTCTACTGAGTTATTTGCCCAAGAATTGCCAGATGATGTAAAAGTTTGCTTAGATGATATTCTAGTCGAATTAGGGATTTGGAGCAGATAAAAATGCATTTCTTTTATTTTCCTGATACATATATGTCAATGTTAAATTAACTATGGTTGCAAGCATTTTCTGAGTATACCAAATGAAAAAAAAACGGTCCAAAATCTTTATAGAATCGCAACAATTTATTGCGATTCGTCCTTATATAAAACACTGCTTTATGCAGATCGGTCCGATACTTCTACTGCACATGGACTTTATTTTATAAAATACTAGCAGACCAGACGAACTTCGTCTCGCCCCAATTTAACGCCTTCAAATGAAATATAATAAAACACAGATAGTTCAAATTTCAATGTGATTTATGTGAATGGAATACAAATCAGCAGAGAGTCATATGATATTTTTTTCGATTTGTTTTCCGGTGCAAAAACAAACACCAAAGACCGTTTACCAACACGCTATCAGGCAACGTACAGAGAGATTCGAAATTTATTCCACTGACGTAAAACCATTGGCCTTGCGGCAAAAGCCAATCGAACGTGGAACTGAATCCAGTTGAATTGGAATGGAAGATCAGTTGGAATAAGCGCAATTCGTGGGAGAAAGATTTCATCCACTTTGAATTCGATGATTATTGATCGATACTATACCTTCAGCTGTAAAAATGCTGTTCCTGGCACATTAAGCGAGTTCAAAAATTTCGGCGGATAGTTGGTCGCTTCATCCTCATCGGTCGCGCTGTCAATTGATTTGTTCAAATGCAGTTCTCCAGCGACTTTGAATAATGATCTTCAAGCTATCGACGATGTCCTTTTTCTTCGCTCCTAGTATAGCCCGTTCACAAATCCAATCAAAATTTTAAAAAATGTTTGCAATGCCGGGGGACACTTTACTTTGGTGAAAAGTTTCTCCTTCGACGTTGTTAACTCGCAAATATTTGTCAGACGGATATCAATCCAGTCGAGACATCAACAGAAATTTGGTCATTGCCAAGCGCCAATAGTTGTCTTGAGAATTCAGCAGCCGATGGGTCGTTCTGCAATACCACTTTTATATTTGTGGTCAATTTCAACTTCTTGACATGCCGGCGCAGACAACGATTTCAAGCATCCACTAAATTCATTGGCTGCAGTAGATTTCGGGGTAATTGGAAGCGTTTGACGAAAGCCTCCGCTGGTCAATATCATATACCCACCAAACCATCTCGAATCACATTGAAGTTCCTTCATTGTTAGGTCAACTGCCTCCAAAGCTCGTTTCTGGGCCATCGCCATCCCAAATTATTAATTCCATCAATTTCGCTGCCGTCGAATTCTTGGTCATCATTGTGCACGATATTTTCTTGTCAACGGTGAGAAAATTCATCGTCAGCTTCAAAACGGAATGTGAACTTGTGTAGTTCGACCGCCTTCAAATAGTGTGGCAGCAATGTTGCTAGGCGAATGTCTTGCATGTCACAACGGGAGAAAGTAAATGCGATTCCGGAATCGTATTCCAAAGCAGCGAAATTGAAGCCTACATTTACCACTTTTCTTCTTTTAATAACTTTTTTGTCGAATTTTATGGTGGTGATTGTGCAGTTTGAAGCTGTGCAATATGGCCACGTCTCCATTTATTTCTTCTGCGCCTACCTCTTGCGTTCGTTTGATTATCACGGACAATATGATTAATTATTGCAAGGCGTGGCAGCTCTCATTGTAAATATCCTTTAAATTTTTTTTTGCTCATATCAAAATAAACTCAAATTTTCCTCCAAATAGTTAAAAAGCCGTTTCCGAGAGATATCAAGAAACGATAATAGTGAGCGTGGTGGGTGGCCAGATTTAAAAACAGCATTTTTTAATTTTTTTTCCTATATAGCTAATAGAGCATTTTAAAAGTTTAAAGAAATACACAAAAATTGGGGTAACAACCGGAAACTTGAAATTTGATTGTTGTTTTTATGAACTTGTGCAATTTCATTATTGGGGGTATGTAAAGTTGATATAAATCACAGTAATTGGATGAAATAAATTCAACTTTGATTCTTACCTAAAAGATATACACATGTACATATGTATGTACATATAATGTCTTTTGCTCCTCATCTCGGTAATCTGTATATAATAAATAAATGTATCTTTAAATATGTATCACATGGTTTTGTACACAAACAACAACAAAGAAATCTTACCGTGTTTGTTACTCGTATATGCCAAACGGACCAATGAAATTCGTCTTAATAATTAGCATCTAATATCCCAGACAATGTCAAACACAAATAATTTATAAAATAAGCACTTGAAATTAATTTTAGTTGAGAGAAAACTCATTTCACGAAAAAAAAATTAAATTATTCTATAGTGATTTTATATCGTTATTTTATATTTTTGGTCATAACTCCGGTTCTAGACATCGGACAGCAGACAGATTTCTTATATGCACTCTCCAAACATGTCCTAAGATCGCGTAAAAGTGACATTCAAATCGATTGAGCCCAAAAAAAAAAGAAGATAGCTCACAAACCTAATTTGGATTGTTCTTTTTATATAAGATTGTACCTAACTTAAAATGTATTTATTTATTTTACGTGTATCCAAAAAACATATTATTGCACTATTAAATTAAGACGAAACAAATATTTAGTAAGTCCGCACTAATCTCAGAAAGTATTCAACCGATTTACTTGAAACCAATTTTATAAATTTCCTTATTCTTATAAAAATTTAAATGGGTATCTTTTTTTTTTTTTGTTAAATAATATGTTTGTTGAATTAGATTATTAACTTGAACAAAAATTGTACAATTTTTTTCTGAAAGTTGACCAACATATTTAATGCTCTTACTCGTAAACCTACTAGATATAATTTTGTGGGAGTAGAATGACTTTTAATTATGTACCACAGTTTTCGTATTCGAACAAAAAAACTAACAGATATAAGAATAATTAATACAGTTTGCAATTTTTGCAAAGCCAATAAAAGGGATTAGTAATTTAATAGCAAGTATTGTACTAATGCTAAAGAAAGCATTCATTCTATAGCCGAGCCATCTGAACCTTTATGGATATCATCCACAAACCACAATCTAGGAAATTCCTGGATGATTTGAGATCATATAATACACTTTTTCAAATGACATTTTTCAGTGCAAAAGGATCTTAGAGAAAGTGTTTTTCCCATGGTCAACTTTATGTAGCCCTTTCAAGAGTAGGCTCAAAAAGTAATCATTATTTACTTCTTCGTGAAAATAATAAAACTGCTACATAATATTGTATACCCAGAAGCTTTGAAATATTCATGTTCGAATGTATATTTTTTTTGTAAACTTTTTCTGTGGGAGAAATTTGTTGTTAAATAATAAAAAAAATTGCGGCCAGTCTCATTGAGCATTTCATATGCTTTTAGTCATATTAAAAAAATATATTAAAAGCCTGCGAGGCAATGCGAGCACGGGTCGGATAGTACATAATACGAAAAATGTTCGTGAATGTTTTCTGCGTTCGCCGCTGCAATCATTTAGAGCGACACTCACCTTACTTCTACAAACATAGTCCAAATACGGATAAACGGAAGAGTTGAAAGTGGAATTGGCCTAAATTTAACGGTAACAACAACAACTGTCAGCCCATTTAGATAATCTAATCCTACTATAAATGTTCGGCAGACATGTTATTACTGTTACAATTAGCAGTTTTGTTTTCCATATATCAGCCACGTTAGTCATTTGTGACCAAATTTGGACATTTTGTTTTCACTTGGTTATTTGGTCATTTTGTTATCCATGTGGTCACTTTTTTTGACAAAAAAATAATTCTAGTTTTCATGTTTTCAAAAATATCTCCTAATCTATTTCGCTTGTTGGTTCTTGTTAAAGACAAATCATTGAAAATGGATAGGTAAGTAAGATATCTAAATCTTCCTTGTAAAATTAAAACGTTATTATTAAAAGTCTATTATTGTGACTTAAAAATCTCGAAAAGATCATGGAAATCCTTACAGAAGAAGATGAGCCCCATTCTTCCTTAGAGAACAGAGAAAATTATTTATCCCTTGAAGATTTTTTCATTGGAAACAGAGATGAAAAATTTGAAATTAAAACAAACGCTTGACATTTTGATTTATAACTTTTAAGACAACAACTGTTAGTCAGATTTGATCTTAATAACAATAATTTAAGAAATTTGTCTATAATAGCATCTAAAAGTATCTTGTCGGATTCCGAACTTTCAATTTGACGTTGAGTGATAGTTTTTCAAACTTAGTTGAGGCCGTTCTTGAAGATGTAGTAATGCAATGAAAATTGCTTAGGCCCGTTTGCTGATACACAACTTAAGCAGTTAATTTCTACTTTAGCACTTATGTAATAGTTTACGCAGAGGAAAAGTAGTCCATAAACGTTTTAAGTTTAACATAAATATTTATGATGCGTATCAATAAACGGGCCTTAGATTTCAAATATTAATCTCAACGAATTTTGGGAGAAAGGAAGTTACATTTAAAATAGGTTAAGCGATTACAGCTTTACTTACAACAAATACAAAAATTACAAATAATGCAAAGATATTGCCCCGAGGGATTCGAGCTTCATGAATATAACTTTCACTTTAAAAAAAATTTTATCTCGAATGGATTTGTTGCATCCACTATCCTATTCCAATTTATATGCTCCTCGCTGTGTTCACTTTACTTTTCACACACCCAACAATTGCAAACGGCTTTTCCTCAACTTTTTTAATATTATATTATAAAGTTAATAAAGACTGGAGTTGTTTGCAAAACAACTTAAGTTAAATTTTTGAAACACAATTAAAATCAAACGAAAGTGCAGCATACAAACATTTTATAGTTGTTTTGATTTTTTTTTCGTACCTATCAATACACTAAAAATATTCTAAGAAAAAAAGTCACTTTGACCATACTTAATCAAATATAAATGTCAGTAAATTTCCAACAGATGACTTCGAAAATAAGATTCATTTAAGTTTATTGTGAGCAATTTATTGACTGAAAATGAATATTTTTCGTTCGGATGTCAAAATATACAAACATCATTCTAATGAATATATGTGTATATTCCTGGAATTAGCTATTCGTTTGAATTTCAAAATTATTATGAAGAAGCAATTTAGTGAATTATTTAAAACCTTTTTATTTATTTATTTATTTTAGTTATTTTCTAATTAATTATTTATGATTATAAATAAAAAAAATGTGGCTAACCTTAATTTTCTGTGTATTATGAAGTTTTCAGATTTTAATTATTTTGGTCACTTTTTACTGGTGTTGTTCCTTTTTATTTTCAACTTTGGTCATAAGTTTCATTTCCAGGTGGTAACCGTGATCACAGCCAGACACATTTTTTTTGTTTCTGTTTCTTGTTGTTGCTATTTATTTTGTTGATTTAGTTAAGAGCGCTGTACGAACTTAAGATCTGAGTGCAATCACGTTCTGCTTAATGCTTATTATGGTACGTTGCATTGATTTTAATACTAGATGGCAATACCGGGTGGCAATTCCACAATAATAATAGTGCTTGACTGCTGACTACTTACACGTGTGAGTTAGATCCCCACGCTTGGCAGGGCACACGTCCGATAATTCAGGCGCCTCAAAATAAAAACGGATATTTTAGAGGGGCTCAATACAAGGTTTCTTTTGTATTGCAGAGTCTGGACTTAAAGCAACTTTGAATTTTTCCTCTACATATTATGTATATCCAACAGATGTTTTCTAAATAAGTATACATATACATATAAAAAAACAAAAACTAAGAATCTCATAAACACGCAGTTTTGGCTATTCTTACTTGCGATTATAGGTACTATAAAACGTTATGCATTCGTAAAAAAAAAAGTCTGTCCGTCTGTATGCATAACGAGCTACAGCCTAAACCGCTAAAGCGATTGCCTTCAAATTAGGTATATGTGATTATTCTGGCATTCCTTAGAGGGGAAATTGAAATTTTATTTTTAGTAATAAAAATAACGATACCTGCCATATGGCCTTGAATGAAAATTTTATCTTTCTCTTAAACGGCTCCAACGATTTTGATAAAAAAATTTGAGAATTTTTTTGCTGGTAATATCTATCATTTGATATGAACCAAGTTTACAGGAAAAGTCTATTAACGGTACCTTTCAAATAACTTTTATTTTAATTTTTGGCTTTCTCGGTAACGGTACATTGGATTTGTGTCAAATTTTATATCTGAGAAGACCTAAGTATCTGAAATATTTTTGCATATCAAAATTTTGAATAACTTTTTTTTTAATTAAAATAATTTATTACATTTTTTTTTTTGAAAAATCAATAATTTTAAAAATAATCAAAAAAAATAATTTTAAATTTTATATTCACATGAACATTAATATTCTCTAAAAAATTGCATACCAAATTTTCAAAAGAATTTTGTTTTCAAAAATCGAAAAATAAAAAACAGGATTTTATCAAAACCCACCCTACAATTTTCGAGATACTTTTTTATAAAATTTTCATTGATCCGCGGCATCTAATGGTGTTCTTCGTTTTTTCGAAGAACTGATTAAAGTGATGCTTTTGGCAGTTTAAATAAGTTTAAAAAACGATTTTTTCCCACCTATACACCATTCACTTTCATTATATACATGTATGTACTTGTACATATTTACATTATTACCCTCCTAATTTAGTTAATTAAAATCCATTTAAATATACATTTGTAGGAACCTATTTAACTATTCCTTTAATTATGCATTCGACAATTCATTATACTAAGAATCAAGGTAATATTACCTACATGGGCTGTAAATCTGCATAGGATAACTATAATAGACTAGCTACCTATACGTACAGCGTCAGTGAGTAACACTAAAGTTGTTAGCTACAAGAGCAAGTTTGTACGGTCCAGTCGTGCAGTTTATTAGTTTTAAACTAGAGAACATAAAACCATACGGTTTCTAATAATTAAAGCCAATTATTACTTAATTTCACTACTTGTAATGAAAAAAAAACATTTAAAAAAATGTTTGATAAATTTTGTGTTTGAAGGTATTTTTTCAAAAACTATTAGCGCAAATAACTAGGTTGAAACAATTGATAAGAAGACAAGTTTCTGGCATCAGAAAACTTTATTCTTAAATCCTTTTTTTTATTTTACGTAATTTTTCTTTGTAGAAAATTGCCCCTCCCGCCTAAAAGGAGGGAGATAGGCCGCTTTCTTCCGTAGGAGAAACATATTGTATTAAACCCCTCTACGAAAATCTGTTAAAACTTTGCGGCACCGTAGTTATTGTACTCTCCCCTCAAAGTGAGATCACCGTAAATTAACAAAAAAAAATTCACAACGAAGACTAAAAATCATATAGTTTTCAGTTTTTGATTAAGAATTAATCAGAGCAAAGTGTTTCTGAAAAAGAATATTATATAGTTGTACAGTTTTGAAAAATTACTCTCTAAACTTTTTTTTATTATTTTTTTGCTTCCCAAAGTTTGAGTTTAATACCCGATATTTTTCAAAAACTATGCATAGATTTCACTCGATTTAAAAATTATCTAATATATTACGGTAATGGTTTTAAAGAAAGTTATAACACTTCTTATTTGTAATTATTACCGTTATTTTTAAATATTTTTGTTTTTATTTTTAGTAATTTTTTATGAAATTACCCTCCCGGCCAAACGGGAGGAGATAGACCCCCTCCCATTTCAAAAACTTGTAACTAACTGATCTACAAGAATTCGTTTTTATTTTTTGCGCCTGAGTTATCGAACTGTCCCCCTAGGCAGAATTTTTTTGTTTACAGACAGTTAATACCTAATTCTCAAATACACAACAAAAAAATTCTTTCCTATCTTTCTATTCCTTCTAACTATTGCCGTGCCATTCAGGTTGCATTTAAAGACCTTAAGACTTATACTATGTTCACACGCAACCGAAGCGAAATCTCGGATTTCGTAGATTTCAGTCCAAATCTTCGCATTTTACCATATAGTTTTGGGATTTCGAAATCAACGAAATCACATTACCGATGCGGGCCATTCACGTTAAACGTGTCAATATTAAACTTCACCATACTTATGTAAAAAGGATTTTATGCGCAAATTACGATATTTCACTCTAACATGCGGTCTCCATTAGCGATGAATCTAGAGTAAGCTTTAAAGCATGCTTTCAGTATAGCAAATGGAGACCGAAATCGCAACTATATTTTCATAGCATGCGAAAGATAGTATACTTTCATAATCGCTTACTGTTCATCGCTCGCTTTATCGCAAGGAGAACACTAATTTTGTTTTGTCCAAATAGCATTTGTTGTTGTTGTTTCTACCAGCATCAGTGTTGCCTTCGACATTCCTTAACTAAAAAAGTATGCTATGCCCACCGAAGAAAATGTGTCTGCCCTTCTGCTATCTGCTATTGCGTTTGCTTTTAAATTTATAGCTAATCGTGACCGCGTGCAACGATAAGGAGATAAAAACAGAGAGTATGAATTTTTATTTGGCAGCGTGGCTTCGGTTGATGGATTAGATAAACAAAAATGGTTGTTGTTTGTGCTTTTGAGAGTCGAAATCGTGGACTTGGCGGTGTGAATTGGTGTTCATTGGTGAAAACTCGAAAGCTCCTTGCTGAAATCTCAGATTTCGCTTTGGTGGGAACATAGTATTACAGGCATATAATTATGGGAAAAAATCAAACTCGAACTTGACATTACGATGATAGATAACACCACAAAAGTGGTTGGTGATTGCTCTTATTAGATGATTAAATCTTTTTCAGTCCGAAAAATAACGGTAGGTACCTGCTATAAAATTTTCTCTACCATCTTAAATATCGCGATAACAGCTTTAACGATTTTGATACAAAAAGTCTGTTCACTAGTATATATACATATAGTCTACATTTTATTTTAAAAAATTACTTACATATTATAATATTATTAACGATACCTTCCATACGACCTTTTTCTTATTTTGGATTTTCTCTTTAACGCCTAAACGGATTTCATTCAAAATTTTTATATTGGATGTTCTTATAATTGTAAATAATACTGCTTACCTAAAATTTATAAAATTAATTTTTTTTTGACTTTTGAAAAAAAAAATAATTTTTTCCTGAAAATTCAACATATCGAAAACGTGTGGATGATTTTTTATGAAATTAAAAATTAAGTAAGAAAAACAACTTTAAAAATATATTTAACTGTTTCTGTTGAGAATCTTGTGTATACGATGTGATCGAACATAAGATCCAATTGGGCATTTCATTTTCTATAGTCTAAAATTATGCAAATTTAAGATCTTTTAAAACTTCTTTTGTAGCACACACTGTGCCTCCAGTGTAAATCACAGGATTAGCAGCTAAAAAAGGAGCAAATGAGGCAAAACTATAAAATTGCAAGTCCTTCTGCTCATGATGAAGTTGGCTAACCACAAATGGTCACTTTCAAGTCTGAGTGTTTTCTCCCTTCTGCGTCTGGATGATGAATTCTCGGGTTGTCGGGATTTCACTTTTCAGAAATAATGGCAAAAAATAAAAACATAATAAAAAAAACTTTAAAGCCTCGCCAATGAACGCTATCTACTAATAAAGGTTTTCTCCCCATTTTATTTTTAGTATTATTTTTTCTTGGGTTTTTCCTCTTGCGATCTTCTGCAATATTCTGCTTTCTTTTTACAGCATTCGCTTTTTCATTATTTTTTTGTTTTCGGATTTTTTTTCTATCTTTCTCTATTAAGTCCAGAGCATTATTGCAGGAAACTTCAAAAGTGTCGTTTGAAAGTTGTGAGAATAGCCGTGTTTATGGCTTCCATTTGTGTTGGGAGTAGACTGTGCCGCTGTTTCTGTCAAGAGATTATGCAAGTGATTCAAAAAAATAAAAAAGGAATTGCAAATACCTACCTACCGTAATGAAAACAAAAGCTTAGATTTACTATGCCTAAAATTATTTGAGTTGGTATCTCTTTTCCCTTTGACTTTAAAAAGTGAGGGTCATGTTTTTTTTCTCACAACAAAATGTATACCTAACATGATTTTTTTGCAACTATGCCCAAATCAGTCTCCTTTAAGGTATCTACTAATTTCGATAAAAATCAACTTTAATCAAACCGCTTCCTCTATTTCGAATAAATTAAAAAAGTTTGTCTTATAGCTACCTTTGGTGTAAATTAAGCTACACCAATTCCATGATAAAATTGTAAGGTGAATTTTACCACTTGATTTAAAAAAAAGTATACCTACATAATAGCATTTGAGTTGGATTGCAGGTTGTATCGCAATAAAAACAAGAGTATGTGAGAGGTCTAGAATATGTCGTGCAGGCGGTCAGAATTGTCGGAAAAGATATTAACTAGTGCTTGGAAAAGGACCCCTGTTCCAGTAATAAGAATTATCTTGCATGACGTGTCCTAGATTATTTAATGAACTGGTTTTCTTTATTTATTATTTTGAAATGTGACTACCATTAAAATGAATAAGGACAGTTCGAACCCTACTCCCTTACTTATGTTGGACTTATTCCCACAAGCTTCTCCAGCCAGCACGGTTCTTAATTAGCCACCTACAGTTTCGCACGCGAAATTGGTTGATGTCCCTTCCCTCCACTTGCGCGTACCATCTGAACTTCCGTCTTCCTCTACTGCGTGCTCCCCCCGGGTTGGATGATTGTCCGGCCTGAATCATTGAAGTCCATCCGCTCTACATGACCCAGCCATTTAAGTCATTGCAGGTGTCACTGTTCGTTCTTGTACCTTCTGCTCAACTTACCGTTTATGCAACCGGGAACAGTCTATACCTAGAGTAGACTCATCTTAGTTTGATAAAGTCCATGTCTCTGAACCATACATCACGACTGGGGATGATTAGTGTTTTATAAAGAATACTTTAGTTGCACGAGAGAGAGCTTTGCTACTCAATTGCTTTCTAAGCCGAAATAAGCAAGCTATTGACAAGAGTTATTCTTCGTTTGATTTCAGCGCTGATATTATGTATATTATATTAGAGCCTAGGTAGACAGAATCCAAAGTAACAACCTCAATGTTATAGCTGTCTATGGCGTTATGTCCAAGACGTCAGCGTTGCGTGTCCTTTCTTGATGACAGCATACGAGTATATAATTAGTCTTGCTCTCATTTAAAAGAAGATTAACATTGGTTCTAAGGTATTGGTTTTATGTCAAAATTGGAGGGAAAGCATTCTGGTAAAACATTCAATATTCGTGATGTGTGGCTGAAAAAAATGTAGATATCGACAATTTCGTCTAAAGTTGGACTCAATGGTAAGCTGATGAACATTTCCTAGAACAATAATCGAAATTGCTGACTTTGGAACGAAGTTCCAAGCCTATCCATCGGGTGGCAATCTAGTGCTCAGTTTGGTATAAATTGTTTTCAGTTATAACACAGTATATAGCTTGGGCGTCGTTAGGGGCATCGTTGCTCTTTTTTCTGTAAAGGGGTCAATCTCTTTATTTCGCTGAACACCTACAAATCTGGAAAAATGAAGTTTGTAAAAATTTTTCTTGCTGAAATCATCCATCCTACTCACCCAGTTCAATAAAAAGCGTTGAAATTATGTTAAAGGAGCTAATTGATTTAAGTGCGGCTTAGCTGTCTGAAAAAAAAACGACCAAAACACATTTTATAGAGCCTACCTATATAAATACAACTGCTAAAATTCACCCACTCTATGCGTGCTTCCTTGAATTTTCAAATGTGATAAAAATTTTCATTTTACCGGAGTGAGCAAAGGAATTATGGGATTTTGGGTCAACACCTTTTGTGTCATCATCAACAACGATGAACGCAGAACAAGGATGAAATGAAAAAAAAACTTTTCCTTCCGGCAACGCCATGGGTCATTTAGATGAGGCGTCTTGTCCTGGGGTGATGGAATTTTTTTTTAAAGAGAAATGGTAAAATGGCAAGTTTTCCAAAGGACAACAAAACTTAAATAAAGTATGGTAGTATATAATATACATACATACATATGTATATGAAAGGATGACCTAAGAATAGACGTTTTATTGTTGTTGTCCCTTTCAAATAAAAAACAAAAAATAAATTCTTTTAGGAGCAGCTGCTTTACGACGCTTCCATAATGAGAGTTCAATGATGGGAATCAGAGGATTTCATAAAGTTTAAAGTTTTGCCTCCTGTGCATTGTGGCGGTGGTGAAGGGGAACAATGATGAGGTGACGGCCATCTTTTGAACTGACATTTTACACAACAGAAAGTGATTTGTAATTTTTCTTTAAGTTTTTCGTTTGTTTCTTCGGAAAGTTTGACAAGTTTGTAAAATTTTAATCTACACTTCACGATATTAATTAATTCATACAATTTTAAAATTACTTACCATAATTAAATTCAAAGCATAGAACAAAATAACAGCCAGACAGGATTTGTGGTGCAAAAAATCAATGTGTACTTAACTTCTTCTGAAGAATCCCAAACAATATTGTAAGGAAGCCCAACCAATGGGTAATTAATTGGTTGTATAATACTGTGTTTGATACTTTTTTCGAAATGTAAATATTGGTAAATCCGTTCGTAATGTTACTAGCTAAAACTTCTTTCCCAAAATATCAAAACTTTTGTAATCGACTATTAGATAATTTAAACAAAATAATAACAAAACATAATAATAGAAAATGTTTGTAGGTTTTAGTGATAATGTAATTACATCGGCTAAAGTCGTACTTTTACCAGAGTATAGTAGTTGATCGGGTTGCTATGAAAGTTTATTGAATACATTTTAAAAATTGGCATTTATAAAGATTTCGCTGCCTTTTTCAGAGTTTGAACTTTGAAGTTTACGACGTTTATTGAAGACAAACGCTTTATAAGCCAGATTAAAATAAGCAGGCAGATGGGACAGAAAGCTGAACTCAACAACCTCTTTATATTTTTCATGGCATTTCTATTCAAGCGACAGTTCAGAACTCAAGGCTGTTTTCAAATAATATTGGAGAGCTATTCAAGTAATCTGCTTAGAGTTTAATCTGTTCGTTCGTGCTCTGTTCAGCGCTCTGCTCAGTACTAACACAGAAAATCCCTTAACTAAACCAAGGTTATTGTCCAGTTTAACGTGTCCAGCGTTACAACATTAAAATAAAGCGAAGCAGATTTGACACAAAAAGTGAAGTAGATTTCAAAATCATAATTTTAAATATATTGGTCCAAAATTTTAAACAGCCTTGATTTTAAGAGGTTAGCATGATTCTACTTAACAGTTTGCTAATACTAAAGCACTTTACTAATATTTTCCTAATTTTAAGCAATTTTAATTAGCACCATACTAAATCTATTTTCTTAATAAACTACAACTAAACATGCCTAAGATAGTGCAAAAAAGTAAGCGAACATAGCTTTTTGACGTTTTAAATGTCAAAGTGGCATATGGATTTAGTACGATACTAAATAATAAGGTAGTCATTTTGGGATTTTAACTTTACTAAAATGTTAAGAAGATCCTACGATACTAAACTGGTTTAAATTTAGCTAAATTCTCATTTTAGCTTAGTATCATACTAAAAATGATTTAACATATTAATAAAACGTTTAAAATTTTGCGCCATTATTTTTAATTTTAATTGACTAGTAATATCAAATTGGAAAACAACGAAATGCCAAATCACACATTTCATACAACAAAACAAAAATCATACAACACTTCCAATAAAATCTGTGAAACAGAAAGTTGTATGTGTTGTATGATGTATTATGAGAATGTATGTTTTATGAAATGTATGTGTTGTATGATCTGTGAAACAGGGCCCTGTTCATACTAACATCAGAGGGATTTTAATGCTGTCCAGATCACTTCCCTTCCACCCTTACCAGACCTGAAACAAGGGCAATCATCAGACTGAGACCCACAACAAATGACGATCGAGCAGCTCTTAAACATCTGTCCCAACTTAACCATGCTGACAAGAGGATCAACCGCACAGACATATTGAAACATCCTAACGTGGAAAACTTGTCGAAAATTCTTGGATTTTTAAGAAAATACGATCTATTAAGTAACATCTAAAAAATAATTTAGAAAACTATTAAAATTAATTAAAAAAAACTATTAAACTAATAAATAAAATTATTAAAACTATTATTGATTCAAAAGAACAACGTACGTTTCTTATGTAGACTGATGGTTTTATTGTTAATGCTTTCCTTGTTATTATCTTTGCAATTTTACATTTTAATTTTAATAAATAAATTCATTTTCTGAATACAAGAAAAAATCCCAATCCCAAAAGCTCGGTTAATTTGGGGAGGTTTGTTCTTAAAAAAACAAAAATAATTTAGTTTAAAATAAAGATATTGGAGCAAAATTTGAAACTATTCAGTAAAACGTTGAAGCCACTTTAAACAGTTTACTAAGCTGAAAAGATGATTTAGCTAATTTTAAGTGATCTTAACATCATAATATCTCTTAACATTTTGCTAAAGTTAAAATCACGGAATGGCTACTTTAAATTTAAGCGACATGGCATCTGATAGTATATCACCGATGGACCATGTTCAAGTCCTGCTGGTGCACACCTTTTTTTGTAACTAATGAAGTTAAACTGATGAAAATATAAACATCGAATACCCACTTTAGATCACATGTTGGGTTTCCATCAACATATAATCGATTTACAACGCATAAAAACAAATAATTGTGTTCATCAAAATTCAAACCTTACAAATGTTCTGCTTTCTGCTTAATTAGCAATTTACTCGTTAACAAAAGGCTTACATATTTTGGAATATTTAGTTAATTGCTAAATACTTAGGAAATGGCTAACTAGTAAAATGTTAAGCCCTTAACAATATGTTCTTTAAAATTTTGCACCATTGAATTCAAATTCGTTTAAAATTATATATTTTTTGTTACGTTCTAATTTCCTTTGGTATTGCCATTTAATTGGCCTCATTCAGATGTCGGTATGAAAGCCTATCTAAGATATGTTAGTATCCACTGAAGTTTCTGAACAACCAACATCGAATAGGTTGAATTTGTATGGGGTTCTGCATATGTTTTTGACATTTCTCATGGGATACAAAAGTATACCAAAGTTTTTCGGGTATCAGGTGTATTCTTACATGGGAATACGGGAATACAACAACACCAACCTATGCGGATAGCTATAGTTTGGTTATTGAATGAGGCCATTTAATTAGCAGAAAATATGTATTTACGGAGTATAGCCACACTTATGACTTCTCTGAAACCGGAAATATAAGGGGGCTATCTGAAAGGGTACTCACAAATCAGGTCCGGCGAGCGTGGAAGTCATGAAATTGGTCCGAGGCGGCCTATCCATGAACCTGGGTACCTATCATTAGGATATGCCCGCACAGGAACAGCGTAATGCGCAGGGCCTCAGTTGAGCAGGTTGTCTAGTTATCCTTTGCCGATGTAGGTAAGATTATCTTGATTCCTAATATAATGAATTGCGGAATTCATATAATTCAACGAATGGTTACATTGGTACCTACCAACAAATGTGTATTTAAATGGATTTGAATTATGAAAATTAGGAGAACAATATGTACCTACCTAAACATCAAGAACCTAGGTGTGTAGATATGTACATATATACGTATATGTATAAATGAAAAATCGTTTTTTAACTTATATAAACTGCCAAAACCATCACTTTTACCGATTTCTCGAAAAAAACAAGTACCGCCATTAGATGCCACGGATCAATGAAAATTTTATAAAAAAAGTATCTCGAAAATTGTAGGACGAATTTTGATGAAATTCGGTTTTTTTATTTTTAGTTTTTTCAAAACAAACTTTTTGTGAAATTTTGGTATGTAGTTTTTTAGAGTTTAATAATATTCATGTGACTGTAAAATTTAAAACTATTTTTTTTATTAGTTTAAGAAATATTGATTTAAAAACAAAAATTTAAATTAATTTTACTTATAAAAAAAAATTATTTAACATTTTAATACGCAGAATTAGTTTGGCTACTTAGATCTTCGCAGATATAAAATCGAGTTATACACATTCCCACACACATGACACAGAAAGAGACACAGGCACAAGAAATCAAAATGTTTTCAATAACACTGACACAAGTGTCATACATTAGTGTTATGTGTATTCGCCGCTTTAGGCTGTAGATCGTTCTACAGACATAAAGACAGACACGGAATTGCCGGACTTTTTTGGTGTTCTCTATCATTATAATGTCAAGTTTGATTAAAATCTCGAGTTCGATTTTTTTTCCAAATGCAAAACTTGCCCTATTCTAAATTTTTAGGGGTATTAACGATCTGGTGTAACAAGTCTTGTAAAATTGTAAAATTTAATTTTATTTTAAAACAGACTGTAAACACACCTTTACTAATCTGTAGCAACACTGAAGCAAATGTCAAAATCTCTTTCACATTTGTTCTGAAATAAATTAAGTTTGTGTTAAAAAAATCTTACACTCTTGTATTTTTCTATTACAATAGGGTTCGGGTATTGTAAAAGTGTAAAATTGTAAGATTTTGGCACTCAGTATATTTTGTTGTTATAGTGCAAAAAAATGCTACACTTCTACACTTTTACAATGATACAAGACCAGATACATCGGATCGTGAATACCTCTATTGTATTTATAGTTTAAAAGTGTTATCTAAAATATAAAATGAAATTATTGAACATTCTGAATAAAAAAATCAAATAAGTTGTATACAAACTATAGCTGCGCCTTATGCATCTGGGATTTAAATTATAGACATCTGAGTGGTCGATTTTATCAATTCCATAATGTGTCTGGTGTATATCTATCTACTCTGTAAATGGAACATAATCCCACAAAGTGAAATGGGTTTTCAGTTGCATTCGATGTGTAAAGTTGTTTCTCGCTTGAATGTTCTGGTATTGAATAATGTTAGGGGACCACTCTGGTCTTTTAGAATTAGGCTTATCCTTTGTCTGGAGGGCTAATGTCTTTGAAATATGTTATTATAGGACCATCAATGTAAGACAATGCGCAATATTCGGAATGGAATTGATATTGATAGGCACCATCACGCTCTGTGAATATTAACCAGTGCAGTGGAGTTCCATCAATCTAGATAATAGAATTGATTGTTAGCCCAATTCATTTAATTCCAGCTCTATTAAAAGATTCACCCACTTGTTCGATCAATATTTTCTGTTTTGGGGTTATGTTACACAACTCATTGAACGCATGTAATTAAGATGCAATATTTTAATTTAGCATTTAATAAATACATAAATGAACATGGTGTAATATTTGTAGCGTATATGTATGTAGGTATATTCGAATTCGAGATTTTAATAAAAGTTGACATTACGCTGATAGAGAACCCCAATCAAGTGGGTCCCGCAATTCCGTCTGTCTCTCTGTCTGTAGAACGATCTTCAGCCTAAGCTGCTGAACCGATTTTGTTTCAACTTGGTACTTAGGCGTTAAGGTGATTGTCCAAAATAGATTTTTGAATCGTTGTTTTAGTCCGAAAAATAACTGTACTTGCCATACAAATTTTTCTACCATACTAATTATCGCGAAAGCTGCTCTAACGATTTTGATAATAATTGGTGTGTGTACTATTTTGGGTATGGTTTACATTTTGGCCAATTGTTTTCCTTAAATATTTTGTTATTAACGGTACCTGCCACACAACGATATTATTGATTTTCGACTTTCTCATATATTTATCGGATTTTCGAAAAAAAAAATAGTTTTTGAAAATTCAATATTTCGAAAACGGGTAGACGATTTTTTCTGAAAATTTGTTTTTAAATTTATATTATTAAATATTTAAAATATTCATACCAATTTTTGTTCTAGAAACAGTTAAGAATTCTTATAATTTATATAAAAAATTAAGTGAAAAGCGACTTTAAATATATATTTAGCCGTTTCTATCAAGAATCTTTTGCATATATTGTGATCGAACATAGGATCAAGTACGTGCAATCCAGTCGTTCATTTTATTTTATAACAAATCGCCATGTAAAGGGGGTTTCACTACCTTTAAAGTGATCAAGCACATTGCAAGGCTTATACAAATTGGGAAGGATGTAAGAGGATATACCAATACACATTGATTTTGCATTTCTGAATATCAAAATGCATTATAGATTATAGATATATCAGGTGGGGAGACGAATTTCCCAAACCCTGCAAACTGCGTTTATATTAAGCGCTCCGTAAGGTCATTTCTAATCTAACGAAGAAAAGATTCATCCAAAGATACCAAATTACCACATAACGCATTAACGCATTTTAGATAAGGGAACTTGATGCCAAACTCTATCAAATGCTTTTGAAATATCAAGCGTAATAATCTTACTATCTCCAAAACGATGTTAAGATTTATGTCACTGAGATATACCATCAGATTACCATTCGATACATGTAAGTTAATTGTAAAACAAGATGCCATAGAAAGGACAAACCGAAAATGGAGAAATACAACAACATGTCTGACGACAAAATAGTTCTGGTAAAAACTTAATCTGAAACGCTGTTTGATATCCTTAGGCAGATTGCACATCAGCTCCGTAATTGAAGTCATAACCGGACACTGCCTCATAGGCAAACAAGCAACGATGCTTGGAGTTTATTCAAACGATTTTTGCAGAAGCTGAATTGACGAAGAAAATGTGGAATCTATTCCTTATTTTCTGTGTACATGCCCTGCTCTATCTCAGAGACGTACGCCCCATCATGGAGACTTTTTCGTCGATGATCCCAGCGATCTAAAAAATATAAGCATATACAGTCTCATACACTTCATTAGCAGCTCCAAATTGTTCAACGAATAGGGAGCTTATCTTAGGATGCATGTGCTATCACAAGGTACCAGCTCTGGTCTAAGTGTGTCAGCTGCAACGCACCCAGGCACTTAAACCTAACCTTCCATGACCATGGAAAGAAGGGACCTAAGTGCAATTGGAAATTAATTGGAGAGTGAAGAAGATTCTCCCTTGTAGGGACAGGCCCGACAAATGCTATTTTGCATCCACTCGGAAGGAGACCATTAGAGTAGGAGAAATGGAAAAGCTTACTCAATGGTTTATCGCTAGCATTGAAGAACAACTCTACAAAACGATTTAAGGGATACTATCCGGGCCAGCGCATTTGCGTTTATCAAGGTTTTTAAGGACTCTAGCAACTGCATGAATTCGAAAGAAGATTCGTCCCCTAAAATCGTTTACGCTGTCTAGAGCGGGAGGAATCATAACACTTTCTGGCAGCGTCTCATTAACAGGGAACTACCCGGATAAAAGGAGAGGTATTAAGGACATGTGAAGATGAAGTTGAATTTTTTTTACAAACAACGATAAATTTGTACTAGAGTTTTGGACATTGTAGTATTTTTTTTTCTTAATTTTTGTTCATGCACAGATTTGGTTCCCCGAATGTGAACGTTTCAAGTCTTTCGACATTGTTGAAACTTATACCAGTTTTCCTCTGTGGAATTTGCTTAATGATTATAGTTCGGGAGACTTACTTCCCTAACCCTAATAATCTTTTTACAGATCAAACCACACCAAGCTTTTTGTTTCGCTTTGAAAGATTTCACCCTATTGGGTATAAGATTTCTCATTCCATGAAGAAATAAATTTGTTATCATATCTACGCTGGAGTATACTGATGAGTAGGTACAGTTAAAGTTCCTGAAGAAATATGAGAAAGCCGTTCAAGTTGGCTTTCTCGTATACACAAATAGTTCTAATAGGTGATTTTTCTTTAACTGATGTGTTTATCAGATGTTTTTATCAGGGTCAGAGATAAGAAACCTGTCTAGAGTGTTGGCGGTTTGACCTGCAACATCAGGGATTCGCGTTGGATCATCAACAAGCTGGCTTAACTCACCAAAAACCTCGACATACCTTCCTTCTGATGTTGCCCTGCACAAAAAGCGGAGTCAGCTAGAATTGTGTACATTAAAATCGTCCGTAATTACAATTTCAGTGCGAGGATTATGGGAAACAATATTGTTTGAATAGAGTCTGACAGAACATCCAATTCGTTAGAAGTTGAATCTCTGTTTAAATGTGGGCTCCGATAAATAAAACATGTTTGTATGATGTGATTATTTACTGTGAATTTTAAACACATGAAATTAAAATTTTTGTTTGAGGCCAAACCATAATAGTTTGGTTGAAGTTAGTACGCAACATCATTTCTATGTATACGGCGAGACCATGGTGGGAAAAGAATAATCGCACTAAGTCATACCCAAACAGATGAAACTCCGAATGACATTTTTACTTCCGATATAGAAAGGGCAAGTTTTGCATTTGGAAAAAAATCGAACTCGAGATTTTAATCAGCTCTTACAACTTTAGTATAGCTAACCACTGACACTATTAGTAGGTTTATGTAATCTAGTTATCCTACGAAGGTTTAAGGTCGATGTAGGCAAAATTACCTTGGTTCTTAGTGTAATGAATTTTCGAATGTATATGATTCAATAAATGGTTACCTAGGTACCTACCTATAAATGTATATTTAAATGGATTTTAATAATGTAAATGACTATAGCGTAATATAACCTACATATAGGTATATATTGAACATAGGTATGTAAATATCTACATACATATGTATATAATGAAATTGAATGGTGTATAGGTGGGTACAATTTTTTTTTAAACTTATAAAAACTGGCAAAACCAAAAACCCCATTAGATGCCACAGATCAATGAACATTTTATAAAAAAGTATCTTACAAATTGTAGGGCGGATTTTGATGAAATCTCGTTTTTTATTTTTAGTTTTATGAAATTTTTTTTGAAATTATAGTATGCAGATTTTTAGAGATATGCATGTGATTATAAAATATTCAGTCTGTCAGTCTGTCAATCTGTGAGTCTGTCAGTCTGTCAGTCTGTCAGTCTGTCAGTCTGTCAGTCTGTCAGTCTGTCAGTCTGTCAGTCTGTCAGTCTGTCAGTCTGTCAGTCTGTCAGTCTGTCAGTCTGTCAGTCTGTCAGTCTGTCAGTCTGTCAGTCTGTCAGTCTGTCAGTCTGTCAGTCTGTCAGTCTGTCAGTCTGTCAGTCTGTCAGTCTGTCAGTCTGTCAGTCTGTCAGTCTGTCAGTCTGTCAGTCTGTCAGTCTGTCAGTCTGTCAGTCTGTCAGTCTGTCAGTCTGTCAGTCTGTCAGTCTGTCAGTCTGTCAGTCTGTCAGTCTGTCAGTCTGTCAGTCTGTCAGTCTGTCAGTCTGTCAGTCTGTCAGTCTGTCAGTCTGTCAGTCTGTCAGTCTGTCAGTCTGTCAGTCTGTCAGTCTGTCAGTCTGTCAGTCTGTCAGTCTGTCAGTCTGTCAGTCTGTCAGTCTGTCAGTCTGTCAGTCTGTCAGTCTGTCAGTCTGTCAGTCTGTCAGTCTGTCAGTCTGTCAGTCTGTCAGTCTGTCAGTCTGTCAGTCTGTCAGTCTGTCAGTCTGTCAGTCTGTCAGTCTGTCAGTCTGTCAGTCTGTCAGTCTGTCAGTCTGTCAGTCTGTCAGTCTGTCAGTCTGTCAGTCTGTCAGTCTGTCAGTCTGTCAGTCTGTCAGTCTGTCAGTCTGTCAGTCTGTCAGTCTGTCAGTCTGTCAGTCTGTCAGTCTGTCAGTCTGTCAGTCTGTCAGTCTGTCAGTCTGTCAGTCTGTCAGTCTGTCAGTCTGTCAGTCTGTCAGTCTGTCAGTCTGTCAGTCTGTCAGTCTGTCAGTCTGTCAGTCTGTCAGTCTGTCAGTCTGTCAGTCTGTCAGTCTGTCAGTCTGTCAGTCTGTCAGTCTGTCAGTCTGTCAGTCTGTCAGTCTGTCAGTCTGTCAGTCTGTCAGTCTGTCAGTCTGTCAGTCTGTCAGTCTGTCAGTCTGTCAGTCTGTCAGTCTGTCAGTCTGTCAGTCTGTCAGTCTGTCAGTCTGTCAGTCTGTCAGTCTGTCAGTCTGTCAGTCTGTCAGTCTGTCAGTCTGTCAGTCTGTCAGTCTGTCAGTCTGTCAGTCTGTCAGTCTGTCAGTCTGTCAGTCTGTCAGTCTGTCAGTCTGTCAATCTGTCAGTCTGTCTGTATGTATAGACACCTACAGCCCAAACGGGTGAGCCGAATTGCTTCAAACTTGGTATATATAGTTTTTTGGGTATTGTACAGAGGAGAAATTGAAATTTTTTTTAGCTCAAAAAATAACGGTACCTGCCATATAACCGTTACGTTCAAACCTATTTTTCTCGGAAAAGGCTCTAACGATTTTGATAAAAAAAAATATCAGTGGGCCTTTTTAGATACGAACATATGGTTAAAAAAAATAGAAAAATGTCTAAACACGGTACTTTTCATAGAACCGTTTTTTTTGCTTTCGACTATCTCATAAACGGCTCAACCGATTCTTTTGAAATTTCACACATATATAGGTTTAGGTTGCCCAAATTATACCGCGTATTTTTATTATTCATTTTTATTTAATCTTAACTTATAGATATCTTAAAGCCAGACAAAAATGTTTAAAACTAGCCTAATTAGAAATAACTTGCAACTAATTTACTGGCACCTTCCGGGCGCTCTAAACTAAACTATATCTCTTAATACTAATGTCTTTCGACCTAAAAACTATTTTAATTAATACTAATTATTTTATTTTTATTTGACCAAGAAAACTTTTTTAACAAAAAACTTAGTAACATGTGCTTTTATTTTAATTTTTACTTATAGACTACCTAAAGCTAAACTAAAAATAATTAAATTTAGATACAAATAACTTATACTAACTAGAAATACCTAAAACTACTTAAATCTACTTAAAAACTAGAACAGCCACAGCAGCTTTTTTTAGGTTGTTCTTATATTTTTTTGTATATTTTGTATACGCATGCAGCCACACAGAGACAGTAAGCCCCAAAAATTAAGCTGTTGATTGAGGACATCGCTCTTGCAGTGTGACCCCGAATTATCTTAAACAAAAAATTATCTATTCTGTTTATGTTGGCTCCGTTGTATAGAACCTGGTTGGAATAATATCTTGTGTAATCCAAGGCAACGTCTAAGATACTGCCTCTCAAACACCCGAATCTTTTCCATTTGAGATGGGGCAACGTTGAACCACACCGGGCATCCGCAGGCAATCATCGGCCTGATGAGGGCCATGTAGCAAATCACCTTCACCCTGCTGTCAAGACGGCTGCTATAAAACAATCGTTTTGTCAAGGCAAAGGCTCCCCTAGCCCTGGCCAAAGCAGCACCTATATGTCTGTCGAAATACAGGTACTGATCCAACCAGATGCCAAGGTACTTTACTACACTTTTAATCGCCAGTGGATGTCCACATGGTCCTACGATCGCCAGCTTGCGCCAGTTCTTTCTCATATCCCTTGAGGAGCTAGACAACGGAGTCCTAAACAAAATTGTTTCTGATTTCTGGAAGTTGATTTTCAACTTCCAGTCATCACAATATCGCTGAATCTTGTCGAAGTCACTCTGCAAAAGAATTTTGATGACATCAACTGTATTAGCTGTTCTGTACGCAATTAGATCGTCGGCGTACGCAATTGCCTGAGTAAGACTACCTACCAGATCGCTAGTGTAAATGCTGAATAGGATCGGCGAGTTAACCGCTCCCTGCTGAAGACCATTAGCAATATTAAAAATCAATATTAAAAATTGCTAAAAATCTACAAATCCACCAGACAGGCACCCGTACAATGCTTTTGCGATTTGTTCCATTGGATATCAGAAACTAGCTTAGACGCGGCATGAATTGTGTCATGTCCAGCCTTAAAACCGAACTGGTTATCCGGGATGATATTGTTGTCCTCTGCCCACTTGAACTGAGCCCTTTTAATAACCTTTTCGAATACTTTGCTGATGCTCGTAAGAAGACTTATCGACCGCAGATTCGCCGGATTGGAGTTATCCTTTCCCTTTTTTGGGAGAGGGTGCACCACAGCTGTCTTCCACCGCACTGGATAATATGCATTATTCAGCGCGTTGTTAAACAGTGTGTTATAAATGTCAACTGCTTCTTGAGGCAAATGTCGTAGTACAACGTTGGATATACCATCGACTCCTGCTGACTTCTTTTTCTTTAATGAATCGAAGATGAGCTGGACACTAATTTTGTTATGGTATATATGGGATATTGTTTTTAAGTTTATTTTTGGGTAGTGGGGGACTTTTAAAAATATTATTTTTGGGTAGTGGGGGACTTTTAAAAATATAACAACATTCAGACCGACAGCACAGAACATGACGCTTTTTTCTGACTTTCCCGTGCACTTTTTCACGCGAATGTTCAACCAGTGGGAGGCAGGAGGCTGACCATTATCGTTTAAGAAAGAGAAAAACTGCTATAATTTAATTTTGAATTTTCGTATACCTATAACATACTCCAGTGTAGTACCGAATTCTTGTAAGAGAATGTAATGCTATGTGAATACAATCCTTATAATGATTCCATTCATTGACTTCACGTTTAGACTGCGACTTCTAATTTTGTAATCACGATTCATTTGACACTAAAAAAATATCAATATATTATTCTATATCCTTTAGAATTCAAAGAAAACACCAGAATAAGAAATGTTAAATGTTCTAACAGACAACTAATTTATTTTTAAATTATTAAAATAAACATACGTAGACTATTTCTGCTAATCCAAATAATAATTACACAAACAATAATTGATCACGTTAAAGGAAACTAAAAATCCGTCCACTAGAAAAAAACCCTATAGTTTCCAATAAGAATACATAAAGTTAAACTCGCGTCAAGCATTTTCTTGTTCTAGTCATCATCTTTCAATTTCAAAACCATCCAATGAATTATTAATATTTCAGAATTGATAAATTACGAGTAATATGTGAGGCACAAACATATTCGAGATCACTTTCTTTCTTCGAATTCACTTTTATCGGTAGGCAACGATTGATAATGCACAATTTCAAAAGTGCTGCCTTTTCGTGGCTGTATGCGGTGTAAAAACACTCCGTGACATTTGATTGAGGACAGTCACATCCTTTTGGAGCTTTTCAAAAGCGGTTCTATCGAATAAACCGTTAATAAGTACCTAAGCAAAATAAAATAATTTTTAAAATAAAAATGGACTGCCTAATCTCAAAACACACACAAATGTGTATCAAGATTCTGGCAGTCGTTTTTGAGAAGACGGTTTTTTACCAGGGGGTGGTCGTGGCGCGAGAGTTGTGTGTTCGCCTGTTAACCTAGTGGTCGCAGGTTCGATTCCTGCCATAGTATATGTCCTCTTATTTTTCCAATAAAAATAATTCTAAAAATAAATGTCATTACATGCTGTTTAGGCATAGAACTAACAACATATGATCAAGCAAAACTAGTATTCCGATAAAATATGACAAAGAATAAAAAAAATAATTGCGAATTATAAGGGACATAGATAATAAGACACAGAAACTTCTCCGCATTAGTGCAGTCGCCATCCCTGAGACAACAACCACCAACAGTTTCTGAACGTCGCGCCATAAATCTTTCCTATCCTTCTTTCTCTTCCTTAACCTCACGTCCGCGCTGTGTTGAAACATTTAAAGGGTAGCATAATCCCTCCAGCGCGTATAGAATATAAAAAAAAAGTTGAATAAGAGGTATAGGTACTTTGCAAGTTATGGATTCGTAAGAAAAATCGAACTCAAGATTTGGGACGAAGTTGACATAAACATGATGGACAACACCAAAAAAGTGGGTCGCGCAATTCCGTCTAACTGTCTGTCCCTGAGTCTGAAGCTTGAAACTTGGTACATATTAAAAATATGCCTACAAGTTTCTACATTTTTTTTTTAAGACGAAAAATAATGCTAGGTACATGCCATAATTAATTTATTTGCTCTTATTTCAACCTTAATGTAGCTAAACATTGACGCTGTTAGTTGGCAGGTAGTCTAGTTATCCTATGCAAGTTTAAAAAGAATAATGAATTGTCGAATGGATGATAAGTATAAGTTAAGAGAGTAGTATTGTAGCTACATACATTGATGAACCAAGATTAGGACTGTATACATACATATAATAATGAAAGTGAAGGATGTACATAGGTGGGTGGGTAGCTAAGCTTTATGCATATAATTTTATAATTTAATTTAAATACATATACATAATATTCATGTGATTATATATAAACAAACAAAATTCAAATTTCAAACATTTTCAGTGACTAGTATTTAAAAATTTTATTTTTGATAATAAAAAAAAATATTTAGTTTTGAGAAATCGAAAAACTTTTTTTTGAAAATTTGAGTATGCAGTCTTATTAACATTTTTAGGGAGCATTTGCAGAAAAAAAACACTCGGTTCATCCAAAAATGAGAAAGTCTAAAATAAGAAAGTGGGTCTATATGGGCAGTATACGAGTACATACCGTTTATAAATACGTAAAATAAAATATTTTTACACTTAAAAGTGGACTGTACTAATTGAAGAACATAAAATGTGTACATTATAAAAATTCTTATTGCCGTTTTCGAGATATACATTTTTGTGTTTTTTTTTTAGCTTTATAACTTTCAAGTTAATGTCAAAAAACATTAAATACGAATTGTCGAAAATATGGATTGAGCCGTTTTTGAAATTCGGGTTTTGAAAAAAAAAGTTGCTTTCTAATTTCAAAAATTAAATTGAAAAATGTTTGCTTATTTAAACTTTCTAGTAGCGTCTACATAAAAAATTTGAAAAAAAACTTCAAATGAACCATTTTCTTGAAAAAAATCGAAACAAAAAATGTTTCTAATAGACAACAAAAAAATTACCAAAATGTACCTTTTCCCTTTATTAATGAACTGATTTTTTTTATAAGAATCGTTGGAGCCGTTTTTGGCAAATGGCAGAGGTACTGTTATTTGTCGTACTAAAAAAATTAAGAAATGTGTGGGCATATTTACGAAAAATACAATATGCAGCTAGTTTGAAGCAAATCCATCCAACTCTTTAGGTTGTAGACTCCAGGACAGACAGACAGATAGACATACCGACAGACAAACAGATTGCGGGATCAAATTTTTTCGTCTCTCCAGTTCGATTTTTTTTACGAATCCATAACTTGCCATATAGTGTACATATCACAAGTAAAAATGGAGCCTGCCTACACATAGTGTATTTTATGTACAAAACAGCTGGTGATGTTTATTCTCATGATAGAAGTTAAGCTTTAATCAAAATCTCTGCTAAATCAAAATTTTGTATATAACAACTAAAATATATTTTTCATCGATTTTGCGATAATAAGTTTAAAATAGTTGATATTCCCTTACTTATCTCCTAAATAAAATAACTTAGTTCTTCGGCTGTTATAGCGATCAGGAAACGCATCTGGAAAAGTTGAAACAGTATATGAAACTGAATATAATATATATTAAAGCTTAATGAATGTTTCAGTCCTGGTCCGGATGGTGTACCACCATTTATGTTGAAAAAATGTTTGTCTTACCTATCATATCCGTTATTTATTATTTTCAACGAGTCTCTAAAATATTCTAAATTTCCAGCTCCTTGGAAATATTCATACCTCACGTCAATTCATAACAAAGTTTATAAAAATTTAATAACTAATTATCGTCCTATTGCGAAACTGTCTGCTATTGCTAAATTGTTCGAGTCTCTTGTATGTGACACTTTCATTTCATTGCTCTTCTGTTATAATAGGTCATAAATGTTAGGTATAAACATAGATTTGTGAAGAAAAAATCCACCGTCACGAATTTATTAAAATTATCCACCTTTTGTTTATATGCATTTGACACACTTTCCCAAGTACCTAGCTTGCATCTTTACATATTTAAGTAAAGCATTTGACAATTTAAATCATGAAATGCTTCCAAATAAAATGAAAAAAAAATTATACGACTCAATGATCATTTTGTTTTTTTGATTATTGTCATACTCGTACATTAAAGATGGATATTATAGTGGCATGTTCACAAATAACCGATTGTATCAATTTAAAGTTAATGCTGGTGTACCACAAGGGATTCACCTGGGTCATTTGCTGCATGTATTATAGTTTTTTTTTTTTAAATGACATGAGAAACTTATAGTAATTCATCAATTGTGAACGGCTGGGCCGATTCGGCTCAATTTTTTTTTCAGTTGTTCGTCCTTGCCAGGAGTAAGCAATATTGGGGAAACCCCTGGATAGGTCGCGAAAATCAAGAAAATCCCTGTTAGGTAATTAGTGAATGATTTTTATTTTCAAACTATAAATTAGTAATTGGACATGATATTAAATACTAAAATACTTAAAATCACAACAGACATTTTGGTTCGTACAAACGCAATGTCACTTTGAAATGTTGAAGAAGTCATCATGGGCGTTCTCAGCTAGGAAAACAGATGTAGTACACTAGTTGGAATTGCTTAAAATTGTTATTAAGTTATGCTAAGAGCTTAGCATTTTCCTGCTCTAAATCCTTGTACAGCAATTTTTTTCATTTAAAAGTAAACAAATTTTAGCTGCATTTAATAGATATAAGTACATAAAAACACCAATTATACTCCGGTATGGATATCGACACTTACATCCTTCCATTACTGGACAAACAAATATATAATTTTTTAAATTCTGAATCCCGTCTTTAAACAACACTAGCTCCAGCTGGTAGTTTGACAAGAAAATTGTTGTGATAGAGTAGATAAATATTAACAAATTGAAAGAATTTTTATTTGAATTGGGAGATTCATCAAAGAATGAAAGATCACACATACAATTCTATAACTTTTCGCCGATAAAAAAAAATCAAAATTCCGCATTAAAGGAATAAATTCAATTATTCTCTTTATCGAGCGTTTCCTGGGTGGTAGTCTTTCGCTTGGAGCCCTTAAATCTGTGGCGCCCCAGCTGGTCGGCCGGTTCTCCCTACCCTAAGGTCGACTCTGTTCTCCCACCAGAATTCTACCCTGAGGCGCCAGTTAGAGTCATTAGGGGTAAGTGTACATTTCTTTCACCCGTATACATGCTAACTATAAGGTAGACTGGGTACGGTTGAGACAATTTCGCTCATATCGTCCATAATATTAGTTTCTGTAAGGCGAGCAATGAAGAAGGCATGTTTATAGAAAAAGCGGGTTTCCTTCTGCAATTAGGGTGTGTCTTTTTAGTAATCGGTGCATTATTTTTTATAAAACATGCAATTTAAAACAAAATCGATTGGGTTTCAACCGTACCCATACCAGGGGCGGTTGAAAGAGCGATTTGGGTCAGTTAAAACACATGGAAATAATAAACATAAGCTAGTCTTAAACATTTTAAATTCATTCTTTTTTTATTTTTAAGTATTAATATGACAATGCTTGACAATTATTATCACATAATACAGTCTAAGAAGTTATATTTAATTTTTATTTAATAATAATTCATGTAAGAAAATTAAAAAATATACAGTATTTCCAACCGAAAATAAATAAAAAAATCCATAACTTTAACAAACAAAACCAACTAAAGGAAAGAAAACCTTATTTCAAATATTTTTTTTTTCACAAAAACAATAAATTAATCGTAATATTCCGTGTCGTAATTGTGACAAACATATGAGTTTCCACCTTCTGTGCACTTTTCATGACAGTTAACGTACAGTGCATTGTATCCACTTTTCTCCAGATCTGTCTCGCTCCTCCGTAAAAGCTCTGTTGTCTTCCATACAGTGTCCATTAAGAGAACGTCAAGCGGGTACAGGGTATTGGAAAAAGGAATTTTTAAAAATTCATCACTATATTGGGTATGCAATAATTGGAATTTTTAGAAAAGTAGGTGATTAAAATCAGTACCCTAGGGAGGCAACATTTTTAAGTATTGTGGTCACAACTTTCCAAACTCTTAATTCTTCTTATTTTTTTATTTATTCCTAAATAACCGCATGCTATTAATTCCAATCACAAATCCAAAAATAAATATTTACAGTTTCCTTAGAAAAATAAAATTTTAAGTCAACACAACAAAATTTAAAAAACAACCCAAAATGTTTAAATTTGTGATCACGGTACCTAAAAATGTGGCATAGGGTATTGATTTTCATAAGTTTTTCTAAATATTAAAATTATTACTTAACAAGGCGAGATGGATATTTTTATTACTTTTCCCAATACAGGTATACACTACCCTATCACCCTGTACCCACTTGACGTTGACTTACGGGGCACCCGGTATATCCCTTGGTTTGATTTTCTCCCTCATCGGAAGCATCTCGTTTTCGTATGTATCTATGAAGCAAACAGTGATTTACACCATGCTTCTCCGCCACATTTCGCAACGAAGCGCCTGATTTGACATCATCATAGGCATTACTGCATTTTGTGAAGTCAGTTTGTCGTCTGAATGTCTTTCTTGCACGAACTCTTGGCGTCTGGAAAGCAAGATAACTAAATAAACATTTCGTTTCAACTATATCCATAAAAAATGTTTCAACCGTCTCCAACCCCTCTTTAGTTACAAGAATGTATATAATTATGGTCACATTGACAACATGTTGAAACAAGTCACTGCGATGCATTCTACACTCTCTGTTTCAAACACAAACACATACTCAATACTCTACTATGAATAAAAACTCAGATATATTTTTGACGTTTATATTTTTGACAGATCACACATGACAAATTCCACGAACATTTGACATTTCGATTCAGTATTGTTTGCCATTTCATCATGAATAGACTTAGGCCTGAACAACGTTTGCAAATTATTGAAATTTATTATGAAAATTCGTGCTCTGTGAAAAATGTGTTTCGCAAGCTGCGTCCTTTTTTTTCCGCTCATTTTTGGCTAAATGGATACGTGAATAAGCAGAATTGCCGTATTTGGAGTGAAGAGCAGCCAGAGGCAATTCAGTAGCTACCAATGCATCCCGAAAAATGCACTGTTTGGTGCGGTTTATGGGCAGGCGGCATCATTGGGCCGTACTTCTTCAAGGACGATGAAGGCCGCAGGGTTACGGTCAATGTAGAAAGGTACCGTTCGATGATAACAGATTTTTTTTGCCGAAAATGCAAGAATTGAACTCGGTCGACATGTGGTTCCAACAGGACGGTGCCACATGCAACACTGCACGCGAAACCATGCATCAATTGAGAGGCGAATTTGGTGAGCAGTTGATCTCTCGTTTTGCGCAGTCAATTGGCCACCAAGATCATGTGATTTGACCCCGTTAGACTATTTTTTGTGGGGCTATGTTAAGTCTATTGTCTATGGGGACAAGCCAAACACGATTGCTGCCTTGGAAGCCAACATTGAACGCGTCAGTGGTGAGATTCCGGCCGAAATGTGTGAAAAAGTTTGCCAAAATTGGACCTTCAGAATGGACCACCTGAAGCGTAGCCGCGGGCAACATTTAAGTGAAATTATTTTTAAAAAGTAAATGGCAGAAATTGATTTATCGATCCAAATAAAAATTTCATTCACTTTTTACAAGTTTCTGTGTTTTTTTGAATTTTCAAAAACCAAGCTCTTAAAAAATCACCGTTTACAAAAAACAACACGCACACAAATATTTACTTTTGGTTATCAATATATAAAAAGTTCACCTTCAACCAACTGCAACTTTCCACGTGCTAAGCAAGATTGACGATTGTTGGAATATGTTTTCGCTTCGTGTGCACCTTAGAAACATTCGCGTACCGTCTACTGTTCCTGAAATATGTTTGTTGTTTCAACCGTCCTTTGTTTTAACCGTATCAAGTCTACCCTATTCCTAAATAATATACTCGTATCTACAAAGCGAAATGTTTTTTTTTTTGCATTTCTTTGACGGGGTAAGTGTACGCAGGCGCACACTTGCCTCAAAAGTTTTGCGAACACTTACCCCCACTGCACTTTTTTTAATATTTTGTTTATTTTGAACACCAAATAGAGTAAAATGTTCACTCAAATACAATGTATATATAATATATTCAATAAATAATTAGGACTCAATATGTTAAAATAAAATCACGGGACACTACCACGTTTTTGTAAAATTGAGAAAAAATTTAGTAAAACTAACCTTTTTTTGTTTGGCTTTCCTTCACAAAACAAACAAATTTAAAGGGCCAACAACAACTGATCCAAACAAAATACAGATACTTAGTTAATTGCGCATTTATAGATACTTAATATTTATTGTCATTGTCTAGAAATTAACTGTGCGTACACTTCCCCGCCGCGCACACTTGCCTCAAACGACTGTATAGCTTGCATTGAAACTCAGCATTGAAAACTTTGACTTTCAAATCTGAGGCACTTAAAGAAATAAAACTGATGTAGTTTTGGTACCAAAATGAAGGTAATAAGATGTATAATATTTTTTGTCAAAAAAAAATATTTTATTTGTTCTACCACTTTCTTGTAAGTTCACTTTTGATTTTACAATGATGGAAGCGTTTTCAATAATCATTGAAAACTCAAATGAATTTACAAGAAAGTGATAGAGGAAATAAGATATTATTTGCCAAAAATATATTATATAGATACCTATCTTATTACCTTCATTTTGGAACCAAAACGACATCAGTTGTATTTGTTTAAGTGCCTCAGAATTGAAAGTCAAAGTTTTCAATGATGAGTTTCAATAAGATTGTTCAGTGACGAAAAAGTTAGAACAGAATAGAACAGAACAGGACAGAACAGAACAGATTCGTGAGAAACTTCAGAACAATATAGAACAACTTAGAACAGTCAGTCACCTGACAAAAAAAATATTGTTGTTTACCTACAATTCAAATTCGATTATTTTTGCAAAAACGTTCTTAAAAATAATCTGAAATGGAATTGAATTTATTTAAAAAAATATTTTTCATGTAATTGAGATGTTCCGACACGGAAAATGATTTATCAACTAAATCTAACACCGGAATGTTTTTTTTTTAACAACATTAATTGGTTTTGACAGTTCTCACAAATCTGTTCTACCTAAAAAGGAAGTGCAGAAAATCCCGTTCTAAAGTGTTCCAAACAGACTCATTGAACACCAAACCAGAACAGTTTAGAACAGAAAATTTCTCATTGAACAGCAAAATCCTGTACTTTTCTGTTCTAAAGTGTTCTAATCTGTTCCGAACAGCCTCATTGAAAACACATAATGAAAGCTATAACTGGCGCCTTATGATAAAAATAACTTACAAAAAAAGAACTGACTTCGATCACGAAACCCCAAGTGTAGGTAGCTAGGTATGTTTTGTAATTCATAATTCTCACCGGTAATTTATTCCTTAGTCTGTCCAACTGTCCGCCCATATACAAATTATTATTATTTATATTAAGCATAAAAGATAAAAATAAGAAAAGTACAATTCGCCATGTCCCATGTGTGACTTATAGATGCTTCTGGTGTTTTGCAGTCCAGAGCACATATCGCAAGAACACATCAAAAAATAAACATCATTATAAGCAGCGAAAATACAAACGCCATTGCCAGCAAGCGTCAGGCCGTCAAATTACGCGAACGAAAACGCGACTCCAAAAAAGAAAATACCAACCCCAAGACAATTCCCTACATATAGGTATATGTACATACTTACCTACAAATACTTTGCTGGCCGGTCGGTTTTTATTATATGTACATACATCCATTCATACATACATTATATGTAGGTATACCTAAGGAAAATTCGCTACCTCTGCACTATTCTGTGAACTGTGAATAATTCTTGCTGAAATGTATCTTTTATAATATTATTAAGTGTATCCAAAGAAAGAAAAGATATTGCGAATATCATCGCCAACCCGCCTCTTTTTTTCGAATGCGTTGGAAGTAATTATTTATCCGGGTTAATTTGAAAATGTATTTTATTATTTTTTTTTCTTTTGGCTTTTATTATTTTTTATGGTTCGATTCGGTATTTGTATCTAAAGATGAAGATGACGATGTGTGATTTTTTCCAAGTATCGCAACCGAATATACAAGTAGATATGTTTATCGTTCGGAATGTCTGAAGTTTGAGTGTTTTGATTTTCGTCGGTTGGACAAAAAACGGTCGCAGTCGAGTAGTTCAAGAATTTGGAAATTCAAAACCAGAAAGTGCCTGAGAAAATTTGCTTGCGTTTCTTTGAAGTTATTTGTTTTTTGTTCTTCATACGGGAATTTTTGTAGTTGATGGTTTTGTTGTTCTTTTTTTTTGTTTGTAAATTCTACTGAGTGTAAGTGCCTCTGCAGTGGAATATGTTGATTTCAACACTAAAATATGTTCAATTCAAACCTTTAGTGTTTAAAGCCTAAAGTATTCCAGAAAGAATTTGTGAAAATATTGAAATCGTCTGGTTTGTTTGTGGCAATGATCTCGTAGGTATATTGATCTTCTTGAGAGCAGACAAAGTGCATTTGTGATTCAACCAACTCCAGATGGTTGGGGATTAAGTGAAATACTTGTAAGATAATGCCTATTACCTATGTCCATGCAGTTCTTACTTCGAATAAGTTGTTAATTAATTTAAAATTGACTAAATATTTGCATGCAGTGAGGAAAGTCGTGCAGAAAAAAAGTACTGGAAAACTCAACTTGTACTGCACTGTTCACATTGTTCTAGCGTCTGTTGCAGTGTAGAATATTAACAGTATTAACACAAAACATTTAGACATTAGATTTTAAAAATCACTAACAATAGGTGTGTTTTATTGGGAATCTATCCATTGTACCGTAAGTAATTTCCAAAAAAACGCATCGACCGTAGCATGGACAGTAGCTTTTTTATTTTTGTAAAAATGGTACCCCTGCACAGCAGTCACAAGTAATGAAAGACTCTTTTGCAAAGTAAAATTAAGTAAATATCCAAATTATGTACAATAATTAGCTTTTATTCATATAAAATAGAAAGTAGAAAAACGTACCAATATTTGATTTATGTTTCAAACCTATTTCTTGTTTTCATTTTATCTCCATTTGTAATTTTAAATTCGAACATTCATTTTGCACCAATAGAAAGGAAATGATAAGTGAATGGGTTTGTTCATAGACTATGGTCAAGTCTCTTTTTACACGGGACTACTTTTGTATTGCTTTAAAAATCGTCTATGCCTTTCACACGAGGAAACAAAATTGCCGGAGATTTGATTGTTTCCTTTTAATGTTTCTTGGTTTTGAACGCACACTACAACGTAGTTTAAATTGTTCACTCCCCTTACATTTCCGATTATATTTCATGCTTTTATTTATTTTCTGAGTAGACCGATAGCTATAGTTTTAATTTTCAAGTCAATTTACAAATTTATTTTCTGAGTATGTTTTGCTTTCAATTCAATATTCACTCATCAGACTGCACGTAACTTACGCGGAGTAATTAACAAATAGTTAACATTTGGTTTGCCATTTCCATGCACATGTCCAGAAAAAAAAAACAATGGGATCATAAAAATGTACGCCCAGTCCATGTCCATGTGGTTTTGCGAATACTGTCCATGGCCAACCATGTGAAGTTCAGTTGCCGCTTAGTGCGTTTAGGCTAGGCGCGCACATGCAATTTTTCCGAAACGAAATAGTTTAATCAATAGTTGAACGATGATCTCGCACATAATCAACTTAAAATAAATCAACGAGATAAACCAACACACATACAATATTTTGCTTTAATGTGCGCGCAGTTACATTATAGTTCGGTGTAATACAAACTGAAGAACTTTTAAGTTGCTCGAATCGCGGACTGCATGCGCGCACTCTCATATAAGTCCATGCTATTCACTTTAGCAACAGAACTGTTGCCAAACTGAAAGTTGCATATGTGCGCGCCTAGCCTTATAGCTCATAGAATTTCTTACGAATAAATATTTTTCGGCGCAATGTCGAGCAGTTCCTCTATAGTGCAGTTCCACCCAATGCGGTTTGTCTTCTCAAATTCCTTTTTTGTAGATCTAAATAAAAAGATGATTTTTTTTCACCAAACTCCGTTTATTTATAACTATCAATAAAAATTAAACACAAAACGAATATTGGTCTTAAGTTAGTCAAAAATAAAAGAAAAACGGAATTCATTCTATAAATATTGGTTTCTTTTTCAAAATGGATATCAAAATTTGTTAAAATTGATTAATTGACATTAGGGGTATGCAAAATTTCAAATATAGGTGCAATTTTAGACGTACTTCAGAAAATAATTGAGCAAAGAATACAGTTTTAATAGTAAAAGTCAGAAAGTTTTCAGAAGAACAGCTTATTTATTAAAAAATGGAGTTATCTAAGATTTGAGAAATATAAACTGGCCAACTATTAAAAAAAAAGAATCTAAAAGATCGATTTGTCTTACGAATGAAATTAATAATTATAACACTCCATGAACACATCCATCGAGATTCAATTCAATTATCAATCGTACCAACAAAACTTACAAAATCAGAATCGAGACTCGACTGAACGTCAACCAGCCATCCACCGTAGCTTCTACTTTAGCTTTTTATCGACCGTAGCGAATTGTATGTAAAATGCTACGACGGATAAACTTACGGCGGATAAATTTCCCAATAAAACACAGCTAATGATTAACGCGAAAATTGTAGTGGGGGGCATATTTTATTTTATACAGGGTGTCCCAGACTTTTTTGGAAGTATTTTTGTATGTGGCTCTTGGGTATATTCTGGGGAAAAAACCTTTACAGTAGAAGTATATCGCCAATTTTGACATCATTTTCTTGGTAGGCTTATAAAAACGCTTACTTTTTTGTACCGTGACCAATGTTAATAAAAATAGGTCTGTAATTTCAATTAGTTTAAACTTCGTTTTGGAAGAAATATCAATCACACGAAAGATATAAATGTTAAAAAAATAGCCAAGTTCTTCTATATCCAAAAACCTTTACGTAACAAGGCAGTCTTTAAAAGTAGTGAGATCAAAAAGTAATTGTGTTGGTTTACATGGCAAGTTCTCATTCCAAATTGAATAAATGGGTAATAAAAGAAAACTTGCCAAGAAACCAAATACAATTTAAGTCAGTAATAATAAAATACCAGATTTCTCTGATAATTTTTAGGTTCTTTCATATTTTTCTACTTAAAATATTTGATATTTGACATTAATAAACTTGGAACTTTTAGATCTCACTAATTTTCACGGCTGACTTGTTACGCTAAGGTTTTTGTGTATAGAAGAACTTGGCTACTTGTTTTAACATTTATGTTTTTGGTGAGAGTTCACCACTTTATGCAAAGATTCTTTTTATCAGGAAAGGTGGGTGGAATAAACGCGTTATGAATGCCTCATAAGGTAACGTACGTTTTTAATTTATGCCTTTTGTGAAGTGATCCATTGAAACGGTTATTTAATAATTGATAAGAAGTGCGTGGATGATACGCCGCTGCATGAAAAATTTCATAATTTCAACATTTTCTTTGTAAAGCAGACTGCTATAACAAACATAATCCTGCACCAATCGGAAGTGCTCTCAATTTAAAATTCTGTGAAAATGGGTGTTTATCGCTATCCTATCGCTTTATCGATTCGCTCTATAAATTCTATGCAAATAGGCGAGTGCCACGCCCCTGAATGCAAAATCTAAAATTCTAAAATTTTGCCTTTGTCTGCACTTGATCCTTATCAGCTGTGCTCCTTATAATTGGTATGAATTATATGCAAATGGGCGGTTGCCGCGCCCCTGAATGTAAAATCCCAAATTTTAAAATACTGCCTTTGCTTGCGCTTTAAGCCCTTCCCCTGTACCAAATTTAATCATTCCATGACGGTCAGAAGTGCTCCAAATAATGTATATCAATTCTAGGAAAATGGGTGGATACCACGCCCCTGAATGAAAAATATTAAATTTTAAAATGTTGTCCTTGCCTGCACTTAAAGCCCTACTACTGTACCAAATTTCATCAATCTACGATAATCAGAAGTGCTCCATATAATATATATTATTTCCATGAAAATGAGCGGGTACCACGCCCCCTAAATGGAAAATCTTAAATTTTCGATTTGTTCCTTTGTATATACTACAAGGCCTACCCTTGTGCGAAATTACAATATTCTACGATGTCGGCAAGTGCTCCATAATTTTGATGATCAGTGAGTTACGGATTTGCGATTTTTGCAGTCTTCTATCTCGGGAACTACTTAAGCTAAAGAATTGAAATTGGTTGAGTTGCCTAACCCTGGTGAGCTTAGCAAATGCTGCGAGTTTGAAGTTTCTGACCTTATTGGTACTGAAATTAGAGTGGGGTCGAAAATCGCCTGTAAATAGGGTGTAGTGCCAGAATTTGGCTGGGCACTACAGTGCCTTTGATAAATTGCCTTTAAAATTGCGTTTAAATAAAGTTTATATCTCTTGTCTCAGTCTAACGATTTATTCTGTCCATGCTAATTTATTTGATTTCGTGGTCGATTTTCAACAAAAAATACATAAGAAACCAAACTTTTACTATTTTTACTAGCGATATAGGGCAAGTTTTGCATTTGGAAAAAATAAGGACCTCGAAATTTTAATCAAACTTGACATTACGATGATATTCAAACTTGGTTTGAAAGCGTTTTAAGTGATTGATGTCTCAAATAGAATTTGAATCGTTTTGTTACCTCCAAAACTAAAGGTACTTTTGTATACCTGCCATAAAATTAAATTTTTTCTACCATCTAATTTTTATCGATTTTGATAAAAACAAATCTGTGTAAAACTAAAGGTATAGCTTATATTTTAGTTTAAAATTTTGTTTGCATATTTTATTATTAACGGTACCTGCCATACAACCATATTTTTATTTTTAGACATTCATATTAACGCCTCGACGGATTTCCATCAAAATGTTTATACAGGATCCTCCGCATTATAAAAAATATTGCATACCAACATTTAAGAAAAAATATTTATTTTGGTATTTTTGAAAAACAAGTCATTTCTATTTTTCGAAAATTCAATGTTTCGAAAACGGGTTGATGATATTTTTTTAAATTAGTTTTTTAAATGCATGTATATCGTTAAGCACTTAAAAATGCCACACAAATATAAGAATTGTTGTTCATAATAAATTAAGTAAGAAACGACTTTAAAAATATATTTAGCCATTTCTACTAGGAATACGATGTGATCGAATACATATAAGAGCAAAGACGTGCGATCTAGCCGTGCATTTTATTTTTTTGTAGACATAACAATAATAAAAATAATTGACAAGATCGTGGAAAACCCAGAAAAGAATTAATGCACTCGTACACAGGTAAAACACATGAAGTTGAATGTCAAACATGAGAAAATGTAGACAAAGATTTGAATGAGTTTACAAGAGTCTGAATTCAGAGAAGAATGCGAGCAATTGTGGAAGAAAAGTTGTCAACGAAAATTTAGTATTATCAAAATATTTAAATTGTTAAAAAGAGTCCTGAATTTTTAAAATGAGTCAATTTTCGACTATTTTACAAAAGTGGCATCTTGGAGTTCAGACCTTAAAAAGCAGCCAAAATGACGCAAAGGAGTCCCAGCTAGGTAACCCAATGTAACTTCGTGTTATTTTCGTATTTATTCGAAAATTGTTTTCAATGCTATTTTTAAGTGATACTGTATTGGAAAGTAGCATCCACTGTTCGCGTATTCGACTTGTCACCACTTAATCTTCAATTAACTCCTTTCTTTTCATTTATTAGGTAAGTGCTTTAATTAAGAATTGGCAAATTGAAATTTTGCGAATTCGAACAACTTTATTGTAGAATCAAATTAAATACTTGGGCCCCTGCTGCTTAACTTTTGATGACGCTTGTAGTATACTGTCTTCTACCTTACTTAGAGTTGCTATTTCGGTTGAATAAACAAGTTCTTGTATTCTTTCCCATACAACAAAAATCTAATCAATACAGTACGCTGTAAAGCCGGAAGATCTTGTAGGCCAGTGAACTGGGCCATTTCTTTCTATCCAACGATCGCCGTATTTTTCATTTAGTCAAATTTTAACCTCACGACCGTAGTTGACTGAAGCGCCAACCTGTTGGATATGTGATGATGGTAGTTTAATAAGTGGATTATTCTCCAATATAGTTTTTATTAATCACAACCAGCCTGGATGGTAATTTTAAGGGTCCTATTAATTGTATTTCCAATTACGCCTGCTCACATATTGACTCTGAATCTGTGTTGAAGTGATTTTTGTCTCTGTTTGTATTTGGATTATCTGGAAATCACGTATGAAGATATATGAAATTTGAAATTCGTATTTCCGCTGTCTAAGCAACACTGGGCATGTACGGAATGTTCCGTTGAAGCATCGATCAAGTATGACTTGTAGGATGCCCCGCGCTTGTTTTTATGTTTTTCTTCTTAAAACAATCTACTGCCTTGTGTCCTTTCTCTCCGCAATAATTGGAGTTACATATATCTAAAGGGTAGATTTTTTGTGCAATTTCCGGTTTTTCACTTATCAATAGACTGTCTGGCTACTGGTGCTATGTTTGGCGACCAGTGCCCTAGAGGACTGGTTGTTGGTTTTTCGATTTTGTTCGTCGTGCTCCTCGATGATCTTAACTTTTAACGATTCGATGACGGGAAGGTTGTTTCGCGATTCAAGCGGACTCCTGAAATTTTCAAACAAATCAGACAGACTGTACACCAACATAACAGACAATAACTTATCATTTGCACAGCAACAAACTTAATAAACAAAGTATTAGACATAAGCGACTTATCACAACAAAAATATTATAAAAATAAGGACGATTTTCCAAATGCAATAATAAATTATCTAATAAATAATAAACAAACATCACTCAATAAAAACAATCACAAAAACTAAAAGCTGGCAACCCTGAATATTACCCTTTAACCTACGTCCCACATCTCACACGCGGTCTCCATTAGCGATAAATTAAAAAGCAGACGCATTGTAGAAAGCAGGTAGGAGAGGGACAGATAAATTTTCTCTGTTGGGCATTTCAAAGCATACCTTTTTATTTAGGGACGAATGTCGAAGGCAACTGATGCTGGTAGAAACAACTACAACAAATGATATTTGGAAATGCCATAAGAAAATGAGAGTTCTCCTTGCGATAAAGCAAGCGATGAGCAGTATGCGATGAAAGCATTCTTTCCATCGCATGCTATGAAAATAAAGCTGCGATTTCGGTCTCCATTTGCGATACTGAAGGCATGCTCTGGATTAATCGCTATTATCAACAACACAATTCCAATAGACAAAGGAAAAACAATTTTCGCACACAGAACCAACTTCTCACTGAACACAATATTTACAAATACAAAACCAAAAATAGAGAAAACAGAACAACACAATGTGGTATATGAATCCAATGTAAAGGGAAACATGACGACCAATGCAAAATGATCTACATAGGCACAACAAAAGGAAAACTAGGAGTGAGATTGTCAGTACATGAAGCTGGCATTAGGAAAATAGAACAGCTGCAGCACTCTCACAACACATGAATGACAACGATCATATGGCTGACTTTGAAAATGTAAGAATACTAGCCAAGGATAACCACACGTCCACCCGGTACACGTTGGAAAGTCTTCTAATCAAGCAAAAAATTAGCTTGGCTTGACGATGAACCACGAAGAAGCCATTGATAACATAAGCTCCTTATATAGTGTTTCCATTAGCAAATAACCTGTGATTTTAGTTTTAGATCTTTGTTGTGCTTAATGTTAATTTATTTCATTGTGTAAGTGTTGTTAAAGTCTGTAAAATTGTAATTAAATTTTGTTTAAGTAAATAATGTTAAATATTGTAAGATGCAAAACATAAATTAGTAAACTTTCAAAAATTAGGTATGAAAAACAAAATTAAATTTGGATTATAAAAAAGCTATTATAATATTTAGCAAAATAAAAACTCCCTTGAAGAAGCTTGAAAATAACTGGCGAAACGTAGGGTACACAAAGATGATTTAGTTTTTTATTAATTGCATCTAACCTAAAAGATCATTATAGCTACGGTGACCATATTTCTCTGAGCAAAACCCGGAACATAAATTTATAAATTGAAAAACGTATTTGGTACAAAATCAACAAAATTCTCAAAACCAAAGAAAAAAAATTTAAAAAAAACAGCACAATATGGAAAAACTTTACATTTGTTTTCAATATTCAACCTTTTTTACCAAGTCTTTGAAAAATAAACATTCAAAACACATCTTTCCTATCATTCTATCTCTTCTTCATGCCCGCGCTGTGTTAAAAACCATATAAAGGGTAACATCATAATCCCTTGAGCGCGTGTAAATTATAAAAAAAAATTAAATAAAAATATGGCTTTCCATTTCTCGGTCATAGTTATTTTGTTCTTCATCCACTTTGTTATAATTTTGTGACACACAAAGTTGTCAAACAAGGTGGAATCATTAAAAGTTGTATCCCTCTACTTTTGGTTGACAAAAGATAACGAAGATTCTATTTCTGGCCGGGTAGGAAATAGAAATGTTTCGAAGAATTACATAACTAAAAACTTCATATTCTTTAAAAGAAACATCCCAATGACTTAAGTATTCGTAACACGTTATGTAAAATTGATGAATATTTGCTTTACATTACGTTTTGTCAATTAATTTTTGTTTGAATTATTCATTGATTAATTTCTTTGCAAACAAAACATTATCAATTGTTCTCCTTATCTAGATTTTAATTTTAACTTAAGGCATAATGTTTTTCAACATAAACAGTGAAGAGATAAAAAAAACGAAGAGGTACTTAACTCGTTAAGAGCACAATTAACTCCAATGAGATCATAACCGGTAATGGCTTGAAGTTTATCAAAAAGTGTTCATCTTGCCCTTCCTTGCTGACCCGCCAAATTTACAGTTCCATAATATGTTATAAGCACAAATTGCCAAAATTTTACCAAAGACTTATTTATGTATTTTGAAGTGATTCCCGATGTTTCCCTCGGAAGATTTTCAACCTACAAAGTCCTGACAACGATACCTAAGTGTTGTGAGAAATATCGAACCAGTTATTTACAACCATGATTAGAACAATCAGAAAAAACTGTCTCAAAATTTACTCTGCGCAGAGAAGTTTTAATTCCTTCGATATAATTTGGTTCAAGAACTTTGAACACAATAGTATCACATTTTGTGCGGGCACAGGAATATATTTTATCAAAACAGCTTTTTAGTAGTTTCGATATTCAATCATTAGATATGAATGAGTCCAGGTGCCTTCAATAAATTCATTCTTCTTTACAGGCCCTTGAAAATTTGTCGAATTAAGAAAGCATCGTACATTTTGCTTGAAGCGGCATCAAAGTCAGATTCTTTGTTTTTTGTTTGGTTTTAAGTGCTGCTCAATATCATATCTTCGATTACTGCTTACAGAAAACGTAGAAACGTATTTTAAACAGGTTACGGTATTGGGTTTTACATTGTTGTTTATGAAAAAAAATTTCCCTTAAATATCATCGTTGAATTCTCATTTTCTATTTGAAGGCATTTCACAAATTTCCAAATTTATTGTAAAGAATTAAAAGAAACATAGTACAAGAAAACACTCACATTTTAAATTTATGTATTGTGTTTTTTTGTGAAAATACAGTTTGAAGTTTGTGAAGATATAGTTTGAAAAGAAATCTGACAGCTCAAAGAAGGTGACAAATTAATGCGTTCAGTGAACATGCGTTTATAGTAAATCCCTCTGAACCATTCGTTAAGGCAGATGCGCCCTTTTTCATAAAAATATTAAACTCGTATTTAAATTACTGTAAATAAAATTGCTAAAATATAAATTTATGGTAATATGGGACAAACCCGGGACAAAAATAAAATACAAGACAGTTTTACGTACCGGGTTTTCTAAAAATTTACCTGGGCAGTCGAGCGTAATACGGGACGGATGGTCACCGTAATTATAGCCCAAAATAGTCAAATAACTCAGAAAGTAAAATACATGATCAAATAACCTAATATATTTAACATTTGCGTTGATCTCCATACTTTGGGGCCTTTCTATGATTTCGAAAAATTTGGAAAGGTACTCCCTTATGTCGTCTCCATATATCATCTTGCTTTAACAACGCCGTGTCGCCTTTACAGCGGGTCCTTTGGATGTATATATATTGATTCAAGCTTTAGCCAGATCTCTCTCGAAGTTGAACATCTTCTGATCTAACTCAGTTTAGATGGCCTGATGGCGAGGATGGGATCCGATGTAGCCTAAAGATCTTCTGCTGTTGGTCATTCACGTTCATAACATTGATCCAACCTAGGCCAAAAGAATCGATCGGTAGCGCTCTCCGTCTACAGTGATGGCAATATTATTGTTTTTCAACAAACTTACGACAGAATTGAAACAAAACATAGTGACTTTCTGTAGATGCATTATTTCATGATGGACCTTAAGTCAATTGGACTGTTGAAGACCATTTATCCAAAAAGGCTGAACATGATGGTCTGTTCCAGAACCAGAAACCATGATGCTATTGTAACAGTAACATCTAGAAGGCTTTATATGTATCTTCATCTTCATCTGCATCGACATCTGCAAAAAAAGAGGAAACAAAATAAAAAATCATACTTGTGCGATAGAGAGCTAAGACCAAAATGGTGTTCATCTTCGTGTATGAAGATTAAGAGAAGTATTAATCTGAAGATTGCAGATTATAGTGAAGATGAGCATGTTTATCTGCATTAGAGCATTTTCATCTGCACCATAATTTTTTCCGCTCAGGTAACGAATTTTCAAGTTTTTTTTTTAACATTTCACCTCAGTTTGCTTAAAAACAACGAAAATAGCGAACATTTTCTTCTCAAAACTACATTACTGAACGCGAAGAACATTTGATTGTGAGATGTGTTATTAGTGTGTACCCTGTCTTACTTTTATGTTTGTTTTATATTATGGTCCCGCTCTACATTTCTTCAAGTCTGCAGATGCAGATCCAAATAAAGCCTCCTTTAACAATAAATTAAAAAACATGGCTGCCATAAAATTTTTAAATCTAAATCTTTCTAATTTCATCATTACCAAAGGCCGGAGAGGTGATTGATTTAGACTGGGCAAGTTTGGATATGTTTAACACTTCTAGCTTTATCCTTTAAATAAATAAAATGCACAACTGGGTCGTACGAACTTTATCGTGTACCTAAACCCTCTAAAGCAGCTAACCACTGACGTTGTGAGTAGGTAGGTAGTCTAGTTATCAGTAGGTAGGTTCAAAGCCGATGTAGGTAAGATTACATTGGTTCTTAGCAGAATTGTCGACTGGATGTTTCAAGGAATAGTTACGTACGTATATTTAATCTAGACTATGTATTCTAATTAAGTAAGTTAGGTGAATAATATGTACCTACATACATAGATGGAACATAGATAGGTAAATATTTACATAAATAATGAAAGTGGTGGTAGGTGTAGGTTCACAATATACCTAACCTTACTAGATAGGTCCAATATACATAATAATCATGTGATTTTTAAAGATATATCGCTCATTTGAATGAACACCGTCATAACTCCAAAAACATCATTCTTCAGAAAACTAAATTTAAAATTTACATTGTTGAATTTCATCATTGTCTTCATTTTTATTACTTATTTATTTTTTTGTTTGATAGAGCTACTAATTGCAGTTAGATGTAATGCAACGAAATTTAATTTTCCAAATTTTGGATACTAACTAAAAATATAAAAACAGCGAAAAGTTTTACATATGACGTTATTAAGATTGAGACATAATTGAAATGTGTCGTAAGTCCAACTATGACTTTTTTTCTACAATTAAATTCTTTGTTTACGAAATACACTCATGTCTTAAGGAAAAAACTTTTAAATTTGTATTTCTTTTATTAAAACAAATTAATGTTTTTTCAGTAAAAAGGGAAAAGATAGTATTTTTTTTAATAAATATTCTAAAAAATAAGGAAAAAAGCTTTCTTTTTATTTCAAAAAAATTTACGAAAAACATGTAACAGATTTTGATAAAAGTTGTTGTAATACTTTGGAATATGATTTTTATTTATTTATAAGGTCCAACAGATCTTCTTTTTTCTGCAGGTCCAGGCCTCTTGTTATATGCTTTTTGAAGAGAAACTTCACAGATTTTCTTCTTTTTTATTACAACGACTTCCTGGAAGTCGTTAGCATGAGAAGTCTTGAAAAAAATGGGATTGTCCCTGTTAGCCTTGATGACATTTGGATCATGTAGTTTTAAATTTGCCATGTTCATTGGACCCATTGTCGTTGCCAGATCCTAAATGTCATATAAGTCTTCATGACAAAGCTCGTTCACAACGAATGGCTGCCCCTCTTTCATTGCTGACTTAATTGCTGAAATGAAGCCATCGGGTGAATAAATCGGCCCATTCTTCAGCTGACGCTTGACCTGTCGTTCAATGAGAAAGTGAGCGGAGTCACCTTCATTTTGGGTATGTCCTTTTATTAAGAATTTGTGGGTTATCTCTTTAATACCCAAAAATCGAACCGGGTATAAATAAAGCGCCAACATAAATTTATTTTTTTGTTGTCCTACTCAGTTATCCGAATAAAAAATGATCTCTGTATCCATTCTTGCTTTTTTTTTTTAAGATACTTAAGAACGCAGGTTCCCAGTTCGTTAACTCCTCGATGTGCATTGGACTCGTCCCATACAAAGCATTCGCAGCTATTATCTCGAAGATCATAAATTATGAAATTAAAAACATTCAATTTCGATTTATAATAAAAAACAGAGGAATCGCCTTTTGGGATCTGCATAACAGCTTGGAGGTCATACACCGCTATTACACCATTGAAGTTGGTGTTCTCTTTATCCTGCTTCCTTCACGCCCTCGAAAGTATCTTTTCAGATTGGTGTAAGTCGTAGTATTCTATTAAATCTTCTTTTTCATCAGAAGTGGCGTTTTCATAGGCAACACAAGTTTCACACAAATCTTTCTTCGGAGTGAAAAAACAGATGTTGAAAGATTCGGTAAATAATTTATAAAATAAGGAAAGCTTCCATAGGCCTCATTTTTTCCTTACAGTTGGATACATAATCTCTATGTATATCCGCCAGTGACCGGCTACCATCAACGAACGGGATAGAATTTATGTGATTCCTTATGCTGTCTCTGATAGCCGGCTCTAGACACCTACCACGCTTACCTCTCAAGTCTGGCTCTAGGAAAACATCAACAAATTTATTTCTTTTTTCATGAACAGTTCGGATTGTCCGATCGTTAATATCTAAAGTATTTTTGAAAAAATACTTTACAGACTCGAACTTTTTCAACTTCAGACGTAGTAAAATAGTACGCATTGTTGTTGCTCCTTGGGGCCCGTGTTCCTCCTTCACGGGTATATCTGTACCTTGGAGCTATGACTGTCATTGAGTTGTTTATAAACTGTCTTTGCCTTTCTAAATTGCCTATCGTCCAATAATCTGAAAACATTCGCTGCCTCTCATCTTGGCTGAACTTGGAGGAACATTTAAGTTTGCGTTTTTCCCTACAAGCAGCTTTAATTCTCTGTTAACCCTTACATTTTTAGGTTTTGGTATTCCTCTCCAAGACTTCTCTTTTTCTTTAAAATATTTTTTTCCAGTTTTCAAATTTTTTCTCCTTTTAATGTCTTTTTTGGGGGGGACTTACCAAAATTGAAACATCTGGCTGATTAGATGAAGACGCGATTTGTGGGCTAGGATTGAAATTTTTGTTCTTAGATGAAGAAGTTCTAGGACTGGCAGTGATTTCTAACGAAATATCACTTTCATCACTTTCGGAGGGCTTATATGCTTTGTCGTTGAGTATGTCTTCGCAACCTTCAGTTGAAGATCCACTCCTGTCAGATGATGAAGAACTAGAGGAGGAATATCTTGATGGCGGACACTTATTATAATTATCAACACAAATTGACAAAGCGTTTTGATTTACATAATATTCTAAAAGATAAGATCATTATGAGCAAATTTTGCTTAAGAATCATTTCGAATTCACATACCAGGTTCCCTTGAAGGTAATGGAATGTTACCTATGTCGGCTAGATCCTTATAAAACTATCATCTTCAGATAGTTTTTGATTATTTGTATTTAATAGTCGGACTTTTGCAAGCTCAACAAGTTGCCTTCCACGGGAATGCACTTTGTAGTTATTATTCAAAAAAAGCTATTCCTTTTTGTGAAAAAAATGACATAAATTAAAATAATTCCAAAGAATTTATGAATAATGTAATATTATTTACAACAAGAACGCCATATCATGACATGATCAAAAAAAAATATTTCTTTAAGGCGAACACTTTTCTATCAATAACGTCACAAGACAAAATGATACGACTAAAAATGTTTCTTTTAATTGAAGACTGTCATATTTTGAAATATTACGTTTGTTAATCTATATGTTGTATAACGTCATAACACAAAATTAAACGTTTTAAACTTGAAAAACTAGAACACATATTGAACTAACCTGGAATAGAAACGAGTTTTATCACAAAATATGACACTTTTTAAACAATAAATGAATAGTTTTCACATCAAAGGTCACTGCGTAAATGAGAATGAATATGAAACTGTATTTCCACAAACAAAAAATATTCAAAAGTGACAGTCACCATAACTACACAAACGCCCTCTAGTCGTCAGTTTTTAAGTTATAGAAATGACGTTCTTCAATCATAAACTTCATAGAAAATGGGTTTGAAATGTATAATTAAGTAAGAATTGTTGTATTTTTCAGATATGACGGTGTTCTTTCTAATGAGCGATATGTATATGAATGTATGAGGGCGTAAGTAGTACACATCGTCGGCGGAAAACAAAATTTTTCACATCAACCAAATTTCATAAGGTTTCAAACTTAATTATAGTCAGGTTTTTTTGTTCACCAGATATTGGGCTTATATTTTTTATAGAGTCTGTTTAATTCTTTTGAATTAGCAATTAGCAATACAAATTTTTTGTATTAGTCAATATACAAGTGCACACTCTCCTTAAACAAAACGTGGACTTACAACAATATATGGGAGTTAGAACAATTATTAAGAATGCTGAGGTCCCATTTTAGGAACTATAATATTGTTCGATGTCCAATTAAATTATTTGTTTAATCTTAAAAAAGCAATCAATATCAAAAACAAATCCTTAAACTTTGGATTAAAATTTGTTTATTTTTGACATAAACAAAAAAAAATAATATATTCATACTTAGATATATTTTAGAAAAACAAAACAAGAGATATCTAACAAAACATGAAAATTAAGAACTAAACAATAGCTTTTACTTGAAAGTTGATTTGTAAAATTCATTCATCCAAGAAAACATTGATTCGATGTCTTTTTGTTTCTCTTTAGATATTGATCCTCCGGCAGAACTTTTTGCGACCTTTGGCAATCTGGCATTTTCTTGTGTACCTTTTAACTTGCGATATACATAGGTACTATAGGGGAAGTTTTGTAATTAGAAAAAAAATCGGGCACGAGATTTTAATCAAACTTGCCATTACGACGATGGAGAACACCAACAAAAATGAGTCCCGAAATTCCGCCTGTCTGTCTCTAAATCGATCTAGAGCTAAAACGGCTGAAGCGATTTTCTTGAAACTTGGTACTTAAGCGTTTTAGGTGATTGTCTCAAATAAATTTTTGAATCGTGGTCTTAGCCCCAAAAATAACGGTTGCCATACTTTTTTTTCTACCACCTTAATTATCTCGAAAAGGAATTTAAGAATTTAACGATTTTGATAAAAAAAAAAGTGTTTGCATTACTTTAGGTATAGTCTGCATTTTAGTCCAACATTTTTTTGCTAACATATTTTGTTATTAACGCAACTGCCATACAACCATTTTTTTTATTTTCGACTTTCTCATAAACGTCTCGAGAGACTTCAATCAAATTGTACATAGGAAGTCCTTATAATTCTTAATAAAACTGCATACCAACATTTTCGAAAAATATTCTTTTATATTTTAAAAAAAAAAATATTTTTTTTTGAAAATTCAATATTCCGAAAATGGGTGGACGAGTTTTTTTTTTAATTTTGTTTTTAAATTTACATTACTAAATACATAAAATTGTCATAGTCAAACATTTTTGGAAAATAAATTAATTTTGTATAGGAATAAAAAATTAAGTAAAAAAGACTTAAAATATATTGAACTGTTTCTACTAAAAATCTTGTGCTTAAGATGTTATCGAACGTAAGTAGCAAGTACATACGATCCTGTCGTTCATTTTAATTTCTTTTGTGTAAGGAAACCGCCTGTGAAATTCTTCTTTGCCAATAATTTTCAATGTTCCTTAATTGATGTAAATTTGTTTTTCCATAGACTATTCCTTACATTTTGAGTCAGGGATGATAAATAACACTTGTGTAGCAAGACTTTAGTTAAAAAAGTCGGATTTCCTTAGCTTCATAAGCTTAAGTTTGGCATTAGGATAATCCATAAAACGCACAAGCGAAATAGGGCTGAAATGTACATAATATTTTTTAAATGGCGATCAATTACGCTATGAACAACATCAAGTTCCTGTATTCTAGTTTTTGGAATAAAGTGCACTTACACTTATATTGGAATAATATACATACACTCATTTCACTAAGTCACTAAATATTAATTGTTTTTTTTTTTGCAGATATTAATCAAAACCAACTCCATTTTTTTAAAGAAGAAATACACAAATTCGCAATAGAATAGTGATATTATTTTTTTCGTGTTCACTAAAATTTCATTACATAGCAATGTAGTGAACATTTCTTTTTCAATAAATTTTATTTTTTTTTCTTAAAATTGATTCAGACTATGATTGGAGATATTTACTCTCGATCTATCTAATTGACAAATATAAAAATTGGAGACAAATCAATGGATATAGAACATTTTTGAATGTTCTTCATTGAAATTCTGCTAAATTGTTCTATCCTATACAAATGTCAAACAATTTTGAATGGATTTCATTTGATAATTTTGGCTGGTAGACTAAAGTGGCTACTAATTATATGCTTGATGGAAATTTTTAGAAAAAAAAAACGGTTTTGAAATTCTAAAAGAGCACCCTCAAATTAGTAGAACTGCATCATTATCTCATTTTCGATAAAAAGTGGATTTAGAACAATTTTGCTTTCCGCCGACGATATCTAAGTATTCAGTGACGTATGCAAAAATGTTATAGCTAAAGTTTTAGGGAAAAAGGATGCCATTTGAAATATATACGAACGTATGAAAAAAATATTTGTCGAAGTAAAAATGGTCTTGCAAAATTTCATAACTGCCAAAACTAACACTTTAATCCGTTTTTCGAAAACAACAAGAGCACCATTAGATGCTACGGGTAAATGAAAATTTTAGGAAAAAGTATTTCGAAAATTGCAGTACCGATTTTGATGAAATACTATTTTTTATTTTTAGTTTTTTTGGATTTTTTTCTTTTTGAAATCTAATGTAATGCAGTTCTTAGGGTTTATTAATATGTAATATATAAATTTTAAATATTTTTTTTGAATTTTTGAATTTTTTTAAAATCTAAAAATAAATTTTAATTAGAAAAATAAATATATTCAAAATTTGGTATGTATAATTAATTTGTCTATTTAGGTCTTCTCAAATATAAAACTTGAGGGAAATCTAAAAGCCAATTACCGATAAAGCCAACAATTAAAAAAACCCTTATATGAAAATCATAGTTAATAGACTCTTCCGTACCTAGATTTGGTTTTGATCAGGTAGCGTTATTTTAAGACACAAAAATACAATTTCAATTTCCCATATGAAAAAATCGCTTAAGCCGTTTGTAGGCTACAGCTTATTATATATACAGACGGACAGACTGACAGACAGTCATAACCGCAAGTAAAAAGTGTTACCATATTTTTGATTTAATTTATTTCTTAACAAAAAATATTAGTAATTATTGGCCTAATATTTCCTAAAGTAAAATGGGTCCAACATTTAAGTAGTTTTGACCAAACGATCCATCAATTCCAGTAGCCATTTAAAGTAAAAGGCCTATACCTGATGCACAATTGACAATTTGTTCCAAGGAGCTGGCAACTTTTACATAAAATATTAATACGAAATACCGATGTGAATGACTTTAAAAAACGTTTTATGATTTTGTTCATAAATTTTATTCACCGTCTTTTGCCTACATTTGAAAACATCCAGTTCAACTTTATTAAACAAAAAAATTTAGATTACTGTTTTGACGTCGAGAATGGGGCAGCGCAACGCAACTTAGAATATTATTTTCAAAAACTTTCAAAAATAGCATTCAACTTGTCGCAATGGTTTTATTTATTTAATTCAAACAGTTTCTGTGATGCTTCTTTGCCTTAACTAGGAAGTAATTATACTTCTTGATAAATTATGACAAACTTATGTATGTCTGTGGAACAAAATTTAGATCTTTTGGTTCATTTGATCACTTGCCTAACGATTGCGGTATTGGATGTTTTGGTTACGATAATAGTAAAAGGCGAAAACCAATTTTATTTTTAACCTAGTGAGTCGATGGCTAGGCGCGCGGGCGTTTTTGACTGCTATAATTTTTCCAGCGATAAATGTTTTTTTTTTAATAGCACTCTGTGGCGTATCAGTATACTTGCAATTTAAATTCGACCGTTTTAATTTTTTTTAAAGAAGAAAAAAAACATTTTTGCTGATTTTATTTTTAAACTTACCTACATATATGTATGTATGTATTTATGCACCAAACACAAAAGCAGTGCGCGACAGATGCAAAATCGAATGGCCTCGACAAGTGTCGCTGTCGCGTGGGATTTATAATTTTTTTTTTTTAGATTTTCTAAATTATTAAACTAGACATTATTATAAACAGTAATATCATCAAGGGCAAAATTAAATCTCCGCGTGTGTGTGTGATATGCTACTCTACCAAACAAAGTGCCCACTTATTCGAAAATACCTTAATTGATAAAATTTGGAAATATGATGAAGCTCCGTATTCGTATTGAATTGTAATTAAGTTGGAACGTGACGGATGCCGCGGCGGATTCTATTCCATTTTGGTGTTGACGCGACAGCAACGTTCGGTTCAATCTAACTAGCCGGCTGACTATACCATTGTATATGATGTCCTATGGCTGACTTGGCTAATTGCCAGGATTTTTTGTTTGGTTTTCCGAACACAAATGTGTGAGTCTGATGATGTGATGTCGTTATAATATTTATATCTATTATATAGAGGGCTTTTTTCAACAGACAGTTTTGTGGTGTTTTATAAGTCGTGCGGCTTTATGTTATGAATGAATATAGAACAGAGGGGATATGGGTATAATATTGGAATAGGTGATTTTATTATAATTTAATTTTAAGCACATTAATCATATTACAAGCGGGAGCAGTGATGCATAAAATATCATGCCGCGTGTCCTCTTTACACGCAGAACACAACGAGCTAGATTTAATACTGAAATATTTTATCAAATTTGTTGGTCTAATGCGAAATTAATTGGCGATAAAATGTAGCAATTTGACAATGTATTGTTATGCTTTTTTTGTCGGGTTAATTGGGGAGTGACAACGGCGCGCGGAGCACTGCAGATGGTAAGTGCATAGGTAGATAATAAAAGTTTGAAATGTAAAAATTGACAACCTACTATGTAATACTAAACCTCACTGATTTTTGAGACAGATTTCGGAATCAACTCGTCAACGCGGCAAAAATTTAAATAACAAAGCTTAAACCGATATAAATTTAGATTGCCGAATTAAAATTTAATTCGCTTCGTAAGAATTTATATTGGCATGCTAAAGATTTCGACATTGGAATTGATTCGGTTATACACAATTTGATAGTGGAGATTTTTAACGTGTTTTTTTAAATTATAAATTAAAGATTTAGCGCTATATGCTTCTGACGATGGAAGCATACCTTCCGAAATATATATCTAGACAAAAATAAATAATTTGTGTTTTAAGTTGATAAAATAATATCTTTAATTTAAATGTAATAAGAAAATTGGGGAAATCTAAAAATGGGCGCGGACTTCTAGGTTGGGATGCTAAAGGCCACACTGCAAACAACAACATAAATGCTCTTGAAGTGGTGATAGTCCACCCGCTGTCACTTTTTTGAGTATGTTCGTTCTCTGACCTGATTTGTTGCCGGTGATGTTGAGTTTCGGGGCAAGATCCTTATCATTCCGGCGAGCTAAATGCAGCGCTAAGCAAGCAGGCCATGTCCCTCGGAACTTAACGCTCTTTCTCTTCCTTTCCAAATACTTCCTTCCCTATTTTTCTAACCTTTCCTTTTTACCTGCCCTACACTTATCCAACTCTTCCCCATTCTGTTGCACGCAACAATCGATTACAGCTAGATCAGAAGAGAAGAGCAATTTCTTGCATCTACGAAGAAATCCTTAGCACTTAGCTGCATTTTTGGCATGGAATATGTGATCCTTCCATAAAAGGTGATCTCTTACATATGTACATACCTGCAAATTGATTGGGTAGTTATTGCTTTTAGGGCAGAAAACAGCATTTAATTCAGAATCTATTGAGCATATCATACTCGCGCAGCCGTTGTTAAGCGATAAACGTTTGCTTGTAACGGGTTAAGGCGTGTGGTTTTCAAAAAGTAATATAATGCATATAATTTAATGTTATGACCAACAATTTAGCTTTGATATATAGATAAGTGCTTGCCAGTATATTTTAAAAATTATTTCAGCAAGTGGCCGCCGCGGCTGGCTCGAAATAAAATTCCAGCCGAGAGGCCCAATTTTCGATCACATTTTGCAGCGATTGGGCCCGTATGTCAGCAATATGCCCACGCCGCGTGATAATGCGCCCAACAAAAGTTTCCTTAAGTAAATTGATTGTTTCGTATGGCATGTAGCGCCGTCTTGTTGGAGCACATCAACATCCTCCAATATCATTAATCATGGCTCTATAGCATTCAACATTGACTATAACATTATGACCGGCTTCATTTTTAAAGAAATAAGGACCAATGGTCGTTCGGCTTCAATTCTTGCATGAGTTGAATTTTAAAAGCCCACAAGATCGTTCCGCAAAATCTTCTATAAAGTAGATGGGACACAGCTCCAATTGTTGCGTGCAATGGAGGATGGACTCATTCGGGTCTTCTTCGATAGTCTACTCCACAGCAGCAATAGCGTCTTTGGTGTTCACCGTACGGTGTTTCTGAGAATGCTCATTATCCACTAGAGTAAACATGGTGCCCAACTGAGCATAAATCAACTGACAGCTGTTAAAAAGAGCAACTCCAAAAAAAGTATTGCCAGATTGAAAACCACACCTAAAAAAACACCCTGTACAAGACAACATTTACTGATCCCGTTAATTTACATGTTGGACCAGTTAATTATTTTCCTGATTGTTAAGCATAATATAAAATTTAATAAATTTGCAAAATTTGATCAACAAAGTGCTAATTAGCTCAATGTACGAGTTTATAACGATAATAAACGAATTTTTTTATATCCATGAAATATTTACAGATTAGATATATTATTTGTACTAATATATGCATTTTATTAATGTAAGCAAGATCGTTTTCTGAACCACATGTTTAAAAATAATTAGATATTAATAGAAGGAAACATCAAAAAATCAACTTATCAATATGAATACTGAGAAATAACTTAAAGCTTAAAAACCATATCACATGAATCTGTACGTCAAACTCTTGTAAAAAGTGTCCTAATTATGAATATGTTTAATATAAGTGTAGAATTAAAATAAAATGAACGACTGGATCGTACGAACTTGCTCATGTAGCTAACAACTTTTATGTAGCTATTTATGCTTTTATGTAACCATTGAGGTTTAGTTAGGTATAGTTATCCTATGCAGGCGTAAAGCCTATATAGGTAAGATTACCTCAATTCTTAGTATAATGAATTGTGGAATGGATGATTAAATAAATAGTTACATAGGTACCTACCTACAAATGTATATTTAAGTCTAAGTTATGAATTTTTATTATGTAAGTTAGGAGAGTAAAATATATCTACATATAGACATATTGATGGAACCTAAGTATGTTAACATGTACATATAATAATGAAGGATGAAGGTGGGTAGGTAGCTATATGCATACTACTTTATAATTTAGGTGCACTATGCACACATAAGATTCACGTGATTCTTAGACACATACATGGGTGATTCCACAAAAATTGGGTAACTTTAAGGGATATTTTGTTTATGCTATTATTTAAATTAAATTCCTACAAATTCTGATATTTAAGATAGCTAATCTAATGAAGATATTGCTCATGACTGGGCCAGTCACTTTTTTATGAAGATTCTGAGATATATCGGTTTTTCTGAATTTCACTGCCAGTGGACTGACCAGGGTGACACCGTACTGATAAAATACGCAACTTCATAAGAAAATAATGGAATTTATTGACATTTAGAGTAATTCTCTTAGGATATTATTATTGAATATAACATTCGTATGCTTGTATTCACTCTACATACTACATACAACGTAAAAACTGCTCTAGAAGGCAGATAGGTTTGTGTAATTAGAAACTTTAGTTTTTTGTGTTATTCTAAAATTTAAATCCATATACAAAGGATATCTTGTTTTTATTTCAATATATATCAAAGGGATATATATATATTCGTTTGTTCAGAACTAGAAATATTATGTGATGGCCCCAGAGCTCTAAACAATTTAAATAATGGCTTATTCTTTACGAACATCAATTTCGAAGTTGGGAGCGGATAATTACCACATATGGAAATTTAAGCTGGAACTCTTACTACTGAGGGATAGTTTGTGGGACATTATTATCAAACCAGTTCTAGATCCAGTCACTTCGGAATGGACCAAAAAGGATTGCGAGGCCATAATTATTATTGGCCTATCAGTAGAAGATAGTCAATTTCATCACGTGGGAAGGGCTAAAACATCCAAGGCAGCATGATATAAGCTCAAGGAACACCATGTAGAGGCTAGTCTTAGTAATAAGGTACAATTAATGCATAGCATTTGTAACTTAAAACTAGTGGAAGGTGGTAACATGGAGGAACACATTTAAAAGATGACAACATTATTTGAAAAATTGACTACTCTAGCGGAGAATCAACTATCAGATAATTGGACTTTAGCTATGTTACTCAGCAGCTTACATCAAAAATACGATACACTTGCAACAGCTCTGGAAACTTGGTTGAAAGAAAACTTTTAGAAGAATATACTCGCCACAATCAAAACAATGGTATAAGTAATTCGGTCATGAAGGTAACAAAGAAGATTAATACGGCTTTTACTAAAATGTTGGTGAAGGCTGGGTTTTGGATTTAGGAGTCACGGTACATATTTCAAACAGGCTGGATAAATTCATATTACATCAGCAAATAGTGAGCAAATCAGTTGGGAAGGAAAGGGTACCTGCAAAATAAAGACCACCAACTGCAAGAGCAAAGAAGTTACAATACTTATTGAAGACGTCCTTTATCTTCCAAATCTGCAATGGAGCTTACTTTCAATAAAGAAGTTAATGGAAAAAGGATACACAGTTCTCTTTTGTGGTAAACTACATATGTGAAATTCCATCTAAGGATCGATTCGAAGTAGAAGTTAGAGATCTAGCAGGAAATCTTTTAAGGCTAAGACAAAAAGAAATTGAAATAAAAGTATTATATATTGAAGAATGTAGCGTAGAAGGTAACTGTTTACATCACTGGCACCGAATATTTGGCCATCGCAACTACGAATCACTTAAACGACTAGAATCGGAAAAAATGGTAAGTGATCATTTAAAGTTTATAAATTGTAATAAAATCAATACTGTGAAATTTTTATGGAAACAAAAATGACTCGTCAACCATTTAAGTAAAAGTCAAACAGAAAGAGCACTGCACCTTTAGACCTCATTCACAGTGACATTTGCGGACACATGCAAACGAAAACACCTAGCGGGAAAAGATAATTTTTAACTTTTATTGACGATTTCAGTAGATACACTGGCGCAAAATTTTAAACAACCTATTTTGTTAAGGGCTTAGCATTTTAATAGTTAGCAATTTCCTAAGTGCTTATTGTTTGGATAACTATATTAAAATTTTTAAACCTTTTCTAAACTAGTAAATTGCTAATTAAGCAAAAATCTCAGCATTTGTAGGGTTTAAATTTTGACACATATACATATGTTATGCATTGATAATTAATTATATGTTATGAAAACCCAACATGTGCTCTAAAAAGGTAATAGTTTTTTCTATTTTCATTTTTTTAACTTAATTATTTACAAAAAAAATTGTGCACCAGCAGGACTCAAACCCTGGACACCCCGCGTGCAAGGCTGATATACTATCAGATTCCATAATGAATTTAGCAAATTGCTAAAAGTTAAAGTAGCCATTCCGTGATTTGAACTTTAGTAAAATGTTACAATCGTTTAAAATTAGCTCACTCAACTTTTTAGCTTAGTAAATTGATAGAAGTGACTTTAACATATTACTAAATCGTTTAAAATTTTGCGCCACTATTGTATATTTGGTAAGGAGAAATCCGAAGTTTTCGATCGCATGGTAGAATACACAGAAAATAAATTTTTAACAAAACCGAAGATACTAAGATCAGACAATGGGGGTGAATACACAGCGGGTCGAGTTTTAAAGTTTGTACAAGAGGAAGGCATTGTATATCAACACACAGTTCCGTATACACCACAATAAAACGGGACTGCTGAACAAAAGAACAGGTCTTTGGTTGAAATGGCAAAATGAATGCTACTAGATGCAAGCATGAGTTATGAGTTCTGGTGAAGTGTTTTTTAAGAGGCGACATTATGCTTTAAATAAAAATAAAAATAAGTAAAAAAATGTTTACGAACTCTAATAGTTGAAATAAAAGTTATCTAAAACAAAAAAAAAATCAGTACCCTGGAATCACGTCAGTCCTCTGGCGCAATATCAGACAAAGGACTGACAACAACGGACTGATGAAAAAGGGTTTGAATTTGAGGTTATTATTTGAACCAAAGTTTATTTTGGTATTTTCGAATCAAAACAAGCTACGATATTTTGACTGGACACGTACGTGTTTCCACGCCAAACACAACTCTAGCACTGGCACTGTAATGGCAACCGTCAAATGGCTTGGTCTGCAGCTAACTTTAGTAACAACTTTGAACGTTAACAGTAATTTGAATTTGAGTATGTGACATTTCGCGGGAAATTCAAATTCGAACAACAGACAGCGGACTAACGAATAAAACTGAACACAAATTTTCTTACTATTTAAACAACAGCGGTGAGAATATTATGTTACGAAAATTGTGAAATACATTATTAAGTACATCACAGATTATAGTGAATTACCAAATTTGCTTAAATTGAAGTTAATATATTTATAATACACAGCCATTTGATTCCGGATTTTTGGAGTGGTGACATGCCAAAGGACTGACGTTTTGAGAACATATTGTGGTGTTTTATAAACTTATATTTAAAATAATTAGCTGAAGTTGGGTGAACAAATAAAAGACTTTAAGTTGTTTTAGAATAAAATATAAAATATTAAAAAATATAATAACAATTAGTTTTACTGACTGATGACAGCCAGTTACCCATTTTTGTGGAATCACCCATAAGTATATATACATAAATGTATAATGGCCTACATTATATTGAGTATTCAGTGATGTAGGAAAAAATTAGTAAAAAGGGAAAAATAATAGAGAAATACATGGATAGTACAAATATTTAAATGTTTTTATATTGCTAAGTCTTTATAAAACAAAGTGCAAACAAAGATGAAGTTTGAATTCGTTGGTTGATAAATAAGAATATATCAAAAAAAAATCAAAAATCGTTGGAGTCGTTTTTTTAATAAATTCGTTTTTTAAGTATAAAATTTTGAAAACATTTTTGGAAAAAAAATTTGAAACGCCAATTTGAAGATATTATTACTATACATATAAAATTCAAATTTAAAAAAAATTCTGTGACCGTATTTGTTTTTTAAAAAATCGAAAAACTTTTTTTTTTTTTTTAAATTTTGGTTTGCAGTTTTCTTAACAATTGTAGGGAGCATTTGTCTAAAAAAAATTTTTAATCCATGTATCCAATATTGAGAAAGTCGAAAATATGAAAAGTGGTTATATGGGAAGTACCGTTAATAAGTACGCAAAAAGAAATATTTTTATACTTAAAAGTGAACTGTACTAATTTAAGAACACAAAAATGTTTCTATAAAAGTTCTTGTAACCGTTTTCGAGAAATACATTTTTTTCTTAACTGTTTTTTAACATTTGTATGGGAGGGTACCGTTGTTTTTTATTTTAGAAAAATAGTTTTTACTAACTTTTCAAGATAATGTCAAAAATCTAATAAATACGAAGTTTCGAAAAAATCTATTTAGTCGTTTTCGAAATTTTGAATTTTCAAAAAAAAAAATGTTTTTGAAAAATTTTGGTATACAATAGTGCTTAACTTTCTAGGAGCTTCTGCGTAAAAAAATTCCAAAAAATCAGATTAACCGTTTCCAAAAAAATCGAAAACCAAGAAAACACCTAGCGGGAAAAGATAATTTTTAACTTTTATTGACGATTTCAGTAGATACACTGGCGCAAAATTTTAAACAACCTATTTTGTTAAGGGCTTAGCATTTTAATAGTTAGCAATTTCCTAAGTGCTTATTGTTTGGATAACTATTTTAAAATTTTTAAACCTTTTCTAAACTAGTAAATTGCTAATTAAGCAAAAATCTCAGCATTTGTAGGGTTTAAATTTTGACACATATACATATGTTATGCATTGTAAATTAATTATATGTTATGAAAACCCAACATGTGCTCTAAAAAGGTATTAGTTTTTTCTATTTTCATTTTTTTAACTTAATTATTTACAAAAAAAATTGTGCACCAGCAGGACTCAAACCCTGGACACCCCGCGTGCAAGGCTGATATACTATCAGATTCCATAATGAATTTAGCAAATTGCTAAAAGTTAAAGTAGCCATTCCGTGATTTGAACTTTAGTAAAATGTTACAATCGTTTAAAATTAGCTCACTCAACTTTTTAGCTTAGTAAATTGATAGAAGTGACTTTAACATATTACTAAATCGTTTAAAATTTTGCGCCACTATTGTATATTTGGTAAGGAGAAATCCGAAGTTTTCGATCGCATGGTAGAATACACAGAAAATAAATTTTTAACAAAACCGAAGATACTAAGATCAGACAATGGGGGTGAATACACAGCGGGTCGAGTTTTAAAGTTTGTACAAGAGGAAGGCATTGTATATCAACACACAGTTCCGTATACACCACAATAAAACGGGACTGCTGAACAAAAGAACAGGTCTTTGGTTGAAATGGCAAAATGAATGCTACTAGATGCAAGCATGAGTTATGAGTTCTGGTGAAGTGTTTTTTAAGAGGCGACATTATGCTTTAAATAAAAATAAAAATAAGTAAAAAAATGTTTACGAACTCTAATAGTTGAAATAAAAGTTATCTAAAACAAAAAAAAAATCAGTACCCTGGAATCACGTCAGTCCTCTGGCGCAATATCAGACAAAGGACTGACAACAACGGACTGATGAAAAAGGGTTTGAATTTGAGGTTATTATTTGAACCAAAGTTTATTTTGGTATTTTCGAATCAAAACAAGCTACGATATTTTGACTGGACACGTACGTGTTTCCACGCCAAACACAACTCTAGCACTGACACTGTAATGGCAACCGTCAAATGGCTTGGTCTGCAGCTAACTTTAGTAACAACTTTGAACGTTAACAGTAATTTGAATTTGAGTATGTGACATTTCGCGGGAAATTCAAATTCGAACAACAGACAGCGGACTAACGAATAAAACTGAACACAAATTTTCTTACTATTTAAACAACAGCGGTGAGAATATTATGTTACGAAAATTGTGAAATACATTATTAAGTACATCACAGATTATAGTGAATTACCAAATTTGCTTAAATTGAAGTTAATATATTTATAATACACAGCCATTTGATTCCGGATTTTTGGAGTGGTGACATGCCAAAGGACTGACGTTTTGAGAACATATTGTGGTGTTTTATAAACTTATATTTAAAATAATTAGCTGAAGTTGGGTGAACAAATAAAAGACTTTAAGTTGTTTTAGAATAAAATATAAAATATTAAAAAATATAATAACAATTAGTTTTACTGACTGATGACAGCCAGTTACCCATTTTTGTGGAATCACCCATAAGTATATATACATAAATGTATAATGGCCTACATTATATTGAGTATTCAGTGATGTAGGAAAAAATTAGTAAAAAGGGAAAAATAATAGAGAAATACATGGATAGTACAAATATTTAAATGTTTTTATATTGCTAAGTCTTTATAAAACAAAGTGCAAACAAAGATGAAGTTTGAATTCGTTGGTTGATAAATAAGAATATATCAAAAAAAAATCAAAAATCGTTGGAGTCGTTTTTTTAATAAATTCGTTTTTTAAGTATAAAATTTTGAAAACATTTTTGGAAAAAAAATTTGAAACGCCAATTTGAAGATATTATTACTATACATATAAAATTCAAATTTAAAAAAAATTCTGTGACCGTATTTGTTTTTTAAAAAATCGAAAAACTTTTTTTTTTTTTTTAAATTTTGGTTTGCAGTTTTCTTAACAATTGTAGGGAGCATTTGTCTAAAAAAAATTTTTAATCCATGTATCCAATATTGAGAAAGTCGAAAATATGAAAAGTGGTTATATGGGAAGTACCGTTAATAAGTACGCAAAAAGAAATATTTTTATACTTAAAAGTGAACTGTACTAATTTAAGAACACAAAAATGTTTCTATAAAAGTTCTTGTAACCGTTTTCGAGAAATACATTTTTTTCTTAACTGTTTTTTAACATTTGTATGGGAGGGTACCGTTGTTTTTTATTTTAGAAAAATAGTTTTTACTAACTTTTCAAGATAATGTCAAAAATCTAATAAATACGAAGTTTCGAAAAAATCTATTTAGTCGTTTTCGAAATTTTGAATTTTCAAAAAAAAAAATGTTTTTGAAAAATTTTGGTATACAATAGTGCTTAACTTTCTAGGAGCTTCTGCGTAAAAAAATTCCAAAAAATCAGATTAACCGTTTCCAAAAAAATCGAAAACCAAAAAAATGGTTCTACTAGAGGTACCACATATTTAACATTTGAACTGATTTTTTTTTGTAAATTGTCAGAGCCGTTTTTGTTTTTGGCCAAAAACACAAATGTATGGGAGCTACTGTTATTTGTCGTCTTAAAAAATAATGAAAAATGTGGGCATATTACCGAAAAAAACAATATGTCAAAAGTTTGAAGCAAATCTATCAAAGCGTGTAGGCTGTAGACTCGAGGACAGACAGGCAGACTGACAGAATGACAGACAGACAGACAGACGGAATTGGGGGACCCACTTTTGTGGTGTTCTCTATGATCGTAATGTCATGTTTGATTGTTAGAAAAAAATTTTTTTTTACGAATGCATAACATGCCTTATAATACCTATAATCGCAAGTAAAAATAGATACCATTATAATATTTATGGAATCTTATCAATTCTGGCTTCCTTCGCTATGCGCAATATTAGCATTATCAAACTATATATTTTTGTAGTTTCAAGGACAATGCTTATATTCCCACAAGTTTTCGACCCAAAAGACTAAAATTTGATTGGTTATTTGCATACAAATTATTGTAAGACTGTAGCCCACACACAATAATCTTCCGGTTCGACTCAACTCAATTTTACTACTGGCAAAAATGTCTTTACATAATTCTAAACCCTTTTTGTTTTTATCCTACACAATAGCAAACACATCTTAAACAGCACAAACTAAAACTATAAGTTTAATAAGGGTAAGATTTGAATCAGCCAGCTATAACACCTTGAGCTGCTTAAGATTTATGCAGCCCAAAACTTTATCGCTTCCATCTCAAACAACAACAACTATTTATAAAACAATAGAAAGTAAAAACACAAGCACACGCCAATAAATTAAATGTTTCACCTTCTTTACACTCATGATACCATATAATGTGTTTTGGCTTATACTCAAATAATAATGAACGCACCTACGCACGTAACTAATAACCAAAAACTTCTTATAGCTAATAAAAACAAATTGAACTAATTGAAATTTATTTCAACGTCTTGTTTTCCAATGCATGTTCTTGTGTGCTTACCCTTTACCACACCGACCGCATTTACTGTTCCTTTATCAGGTGCTCAACAATATCTATTTAACTATATATCTTTAAGTCCCGGGCGCCATTTACCATTTATCCTGGCGATGTATACAAAAATTTAAGCCATTATGCTCAGTGATTACCTGCACGAGCCGCACAGAACACGAACTTTTATCCAAAAGATACATAAATACGTATACAATATAGAAGCATGAGTGTGTTATGTATATGCTGCTATTGCGGGAAATTCCTAATTCAATATAATGCAGGTCATTATATACATATTCAGCAACCACTGAAACAGGGATGTTTCATTGAATGACAAACATCTCCCGGTTAAGTTCTAAAAGGGCGCAACAGAGTAGTCTATATAAAACTTTTAGAGCCTTATGCTACGTTTGCACCCACCACTAAACCAGGATTTAAGTAGATTTAGCTACATCTCCTACAAATCTTGAGGATTTACCGAACAAATGTTAATCTTCTCAGATGAAGATTTAAAATAAATATTTAAATCTTCATAGGGCCAATAGATTATTATTATTATTTATTAAACTTTACATAAATGTATAGGATAATATTTATAAATAACAGCTTTAACTACCAGTGCTTAGTGCTGATAGGTTATGTAAATAAGAGTTAAATAAGTAATACAATGGTTGGAAAAAGTATTTTGACAAAACTATTTTCCTTGTTATATTGCTTGTTTTAAAGAGCTGAGAGATATAACGGAACTCGTGTGATGCTCGAAACAAAATATCTACGTGATTGTAACTGTAAATTACAAAATATTTTATTTTTCCTTATTCGTTCTTAATCATGTTCAATGCATGGAGTGAGTTGAAATTAACTGGAAAAAAGTATTTTGACATCATATTCTTTTTAGTTCATTTCGTTTCGTGCGTGCGATCAAAGTTAATATTTGTTAAAATTAAGCACATTTAAATACAGAAATTTTATTACATTAAATTTTTTTTTCAATTTAATTGATTATAATGGGGAAAACGGCGGAAATACGCGAAGTTTTAAGAAATGAAATTGTGATCAAGTATGATGCTGGTATTTCGGTTGAGTTTAAGCAAACTATACAAAGTGCCTCGTCAAACCGTGTATTACCAAATAAATAAACAAAAAAATCACAAATCAACGCGAAACTTACCACGTTCAGGACGCCTACGCAAGACAACCAAAAGAGAAGACCGTTTAATCGTCGGAAAATTTAAAGAAAACGTGCTAAAAACGCCAAAATCTGCAACAATAGAAATGAAAAATCAGTATGATATTAAAATTTGTGAAAAAACTATAAGAAATCGTTTAAAAGAGGCGGGCTTTGCCACTTACATAGCCAGAACAATACCACAAATATCACATAAAATCAAACTTAAACGTTTGCAATTCGCCAAAAAATTTTTACATAAGCCTTCATCATTTTGGGAAAAAATATTGTGGACTGATGAAAGCTCATTTCAGTACCATGCCTCAAAAAAGAAAACTTTTTGCAGAATTCCTAAGAAAATGCGTAAAAAAGTGGCACCTGTTGATGTGTTTGTTTTAACGGCACAGGAGACTTGGTACCAATCCTCTTTTAAACGATTTCTTATAGTTTTTTCACAAATTTCAATATCGTTCTGATTTTTCATTTCTATTGTTGCAGATTTTGGCGTTTTTAGCACGTTTTCTTTAAATTTTCCGACGATTAAACGGTCTTCTCATCCAAAAGCTTGTGCTCCCCCGACCGCCCCCATTACTGGGAAATTTAAGAAAAGATTATCATAAGCTATTCTCAAAATTACGAGTAATGTAACTTAGGAGTGGTGGAAACACTTTTTGTGATTAGTAAACCCAAATCTTGATTAACTTTCGGTGGAAACGTAGTATATATTAGACTAGTTATTATGTAGATTATAGTTATAAGCTCAGCAAAAGTTCTGAAACAGGACACAACTGTGCATTATTTAGGAAAAGCCTAATTTAGAGTGAAGTAAAATAGATCTAAAATATTATTCAAATGTTAGGCCCTAATGAACATTGAATTTAGTGCCACTCAAATCTAGCCCTGCATTTTCCCTATGTCAACTTTATGTGTGCCTCTTTTTTCATGATGTCCTTAGGTTCTTTTCTTTGGTTTCCTTATACCAATCTCTAGCCTGCTTGGCTTTTTCCCGGCCACAAAATTGAGTTCCACAGCTTTAACTTGGTCTACCTGAGTTTACCTTTTTCGGTTTCGGGTTTTTCTCATTTTCGATTCCCTTTCATAGTTTCTGATCCACCACCGACATATAATATGTGCACGGTACATGTACATTCATTGTGCATGCCTTGACTCTAGAGTATTTGTCCAAAAATTATATTGAACTGTGGACATGTAGGTACTTTTAGACGTAGAAGTACTTACGTTGTAGACATGAAGGGGTATATGGAAGGACATCGTAGGTTAATTTCCGGGCCTATACACAGAGACAGGACTTACTCAGGTTGCATAAAGGTACATATGTACATAGCTGTGCCGTCGACTCTTTGGTTTTGTACTCCATCTAGTGTGCGCCTCTCGGAAATGCCCATTGCCGGTTGTGGTAGTGTATCCATCCATCCACTCACTATTTTAACATTTGGGTGGCAAAGGATGACTACGACCACGCCAACGCCCGCCCGCCGCCAACCAACGGCGCTGTTCACATATAGGTATAGAACTACACGGTTCCCGAACGTGGAATTGGTGTACTTGTTAGTTTTTTAACGGTACCCATGGATTCACCCAGCTGTGAATTTTAGATAACTTTGGTTAATATTAATGAAGTGCTTTTAAGCGAAGTGTACAACGTGGCGCTGCTGCGGTTTGAAAACCGAATTGTTGTAGGGTAATGGACTGATGCTGTTAAGGGATTGTTGTGGAGTCGAAATGACGAGTTGGAGCTGACTATGACTTGGGAGAGGAAGCAGGCAATTGTGTTCAATATTGTAAACGGAACTCTGATGGCTCACCATTGTGGGCTTATCCGAATATACAAATACATCTATATATAGTAACTAAGCCAATATGAATGCATATATATACATTTTACGCGACATATAGAAAGTGGGTTTTCGTGGATAAACGCTGATTGTCGACGTAGAGAGAGTTGATAACAATAGTTAAGGTTATTATTTTGAATTAGATTTACACAGTGAGAAAATAGCCTGGAATTCATTTGAAGTAGTTAAGATGGAAGTTATGCCTCAACTCCTAATACAGATAGTAACGCAATTTTACTTTACCAATATCTGAATCCGAGAAAGTATCGAAAATTAATTTTTTATTTTGTGTACAAGCAATTGGAAAATTGACGAGGTTAAACTGTGAGTATACGATACATTGCCTTTGAAAATTCATTCATTTAAAATTTGATCGTTTAAAATTTTCCGAAAATGGTAAATCAGAATTGGTCAGCAATCATCAAATTAGGTCTTATAACGAAGTGTTTCATGCTACCTACTTTTTATTTGCGATTTTATAGGAACTCTGTAGCAAGTTTTGCTTTTGGAAAAAAATCCAACTATAAATTTTAATCAAACTTGACATAACGATGATAGAGACACCAAATGAGTGATTTGCTTCAAACTTAGTAATTAAGCATTGAAGGTGATTGTGTCAAATAGATTTTGAATATTTTTCTTAGCCCCAAAAATAACGGTACTTGCCATACCAATTTGTCTACCATCTTAATTATCTCGAAAACTGCTCTAACAATCTTGATACAAAAAAAAACTGTGTGGGATAATTTGAGTAAATATAGTCTACATTTTCGTAACACTTTTTTTTGACATATTTTGTTATTAACGGTACCTGCCATACAACTATTTTTTGAGATTTTTGTCTTTCTCATACATGGCTTGACTAATTTCGATCAAAATTTTTATGTCGGATTCCCTACAAATTCTAAATGATATTGCATACCACAATTTTCGAAATATATTTTGTTGGATTTTTGAAAAAAATATTTTTTTTATTTTTAAAAATTCAATATTTCGAAAACGTATAACGATTTTCTCCCAAAATATTTTTTTAAGTTTATATTATTAATTACATAAAATAACCATACTAAATATTCAGAAAAAAATTAAGGAAATTTTGTATACAAAAATTTTCTAAAAAACGACTTTAAAAATATATTAAGCCGTTTCTACTAAAAATCTTGTGCATACAATGTGATCGAACATAAGGGCAAGTACGTGAGATCCAGGGGCCCAATTTCGCAAGCGTGAGCTTTTCTCTTTGTACACAGAAAATTTTATACACATACATTTTTCCGATTTTGCGAGGCTGCCACCCAATTTATTCACGAATATTTTGAGGTTTGAATAATTTTTTTGCACGGAAAAGCATTGCGGAATTGGCCCCAGTCGTGCATTTTAATTTTAAAGGAAAGGAAAATTTAATTACAAATAAACGCTAATGATGGTGCCCACTACCGAATATCAATAACCGTCATCATAGACACATGACGTCACCGAAAAATCAACTGAGGTTACGATTTTCATTCATCATCTTAGAGTTCACACTTGGCTCTGACCAAAATATTACATGAGGAACTGCAATGACCACTTTGACCCCATTTAAAGTCTTTTGATGATATTATTTCTGAATTTATTCATCAGTTTGAATGTGACCATAGACGAGGTAAATCGATCTGGTCATCATAACTCAATTGCTCGAAGCTTCCTCCCACCAGCGGAAAGGGGTTTCGCTGCAACTTAGATAGTTTGTACCAGGGCTTTCAGTACCTGCTGATGTACCAGGCCATGTCGAGTGCCACCAGGGCCTATTGTCACCAAGGGCCAAGTACCTGATGATATGTCGACTGCCACCAGGGGCGTAGTATCTGCTGATCCACCCAGAGCATCGGCCTGCCGTGTGACAAGCTATGGATTGACAGACTACTACCGACGAATGTTGTCAGAATATCCGAAACTACCATATTCAGAACTAGCGCTAGGGAATACTTTTAACCTGAAGTCCACAATATTTTAATACTATTATACCAGACTGAAGAGCCTCCAGAAATTATTTTAACTAAATATCGTTTGCTGTGAATTAATGAGTTGTTTTTAATATAGATATTGTATAAAGGTTCTAAAGTCCTTTCATTTGGAGTTTCCTGTTTTCTTCATTACGACCCTGGCTAATCGCAAAACCTCGGCTGGAAAACAAAACACATCTCAGTCTGGACCTTTTCTAGTCTCCTAAGAATTTTTAATTAATCGGCGATTGGCTGAACATCACTGAACTCAGAAAAATAGAGTCTAGCTAAACAAGGGCGTAGCTTTTGTCATCATAATAAGCACAAAGAGGAAAAATAAATTCACGCTAGACAATATTAGAAATATTGTAGAAAACTTTTCAATCGAATTAAAAGCAACCGACAAATGTCAGATTGAGTATCCTTTTCCAAAAATGAAATTAGGGACTTTCTTTTGGCAACAAAGTGAAGTAAAACTTTAAGTATTAAGAATAACAAAACCCTATCGAAGAATACTGTTATGTCTGGTTGTCTAAAAAAAATGTTGATTGAATTTTGCTGGACCAACTGCTGCGAAAAATTCCTCATCCTAATACTCGACATTCATTTGCCATTCTATGTATTATGTTAGTATATGGTACGCTCAATACTTAATAATTTGGACTTTTCTTTTCATTTATTTGCAATTGTCTGCCTCTGCACAAGCGGATAACTCGGCAGTGGCGTAGCGTGGATTTATGCCGCCCGGAGCAGAACCAATTTTTGCCGCCCCTGATTACTTTTTTCTGGTCTATTTGAAGTCATATAGATTAATTTTGTATTCATATATCTTATCTGAGATCGAACGTTGCAATTATTTTGACATAACCATTTGAATGAAGGAGTGACCAATACAAAGTTAGAAAGAATTGTCTGTTTTTAACGAAAAACTGTATCACTTTCTTCTTGTTGGAACTATTTTTGATATTGTATATGTGTCATAAATTCTGCTTCATAAATTTTGACCAGCAACCAGAATTTCGCAAATTAAGCCGCCATGAGCAGTAGAAACTACAACTCCAGCAAGCTTGCGATCACTTTCAGTTTTTTTTTTTTGGGACAATATGATTTTGCATTTGGAAAAAAAAATCGAACTCGAGATTTTAATCAAATTTGACATTACGATGATGGAGAACACCAAAAAAGTGGGTCCCTCAATTCCGTCTGTCTGTCTGTACAACTCTCTCTTTTTGAAAAGTTGACATCTTAAAGGTGTCTGCCAGACGAAACACCCTACTGCAGTGGTTTGACAAGTGTCAAACAAAGTTTGAGACACTATCCCCTTAAACATATAAAACAATCAGCTTTGATAGAATAACGTAGTTGAGAATGCACTGTTAAAACTGCATATCTCCGAAAACCCTCAGCTTTGAAAATTCGGAATGTCCATTCGTTCTTATCTACTTTGGTATCTACTCACAGAAAAAAAAGTCAGCTATGATAAAATGACGTATTTCTGCCGGCCATTCTTGGTCTATTATACGTTATGGAAAAAATAATTGTGTTAGATTTGGTTTCATTCTTTTTTTTTTAACGTATATATAAACAAAAAAAAATCTTCCCCAAATTTGTCTTCTAGTTTAGATCAAAGCAAAATCCTTGACTATACCTTCAGTGTCGATGGATTCGGTTCTTCTTGTGCTATAGCCAGATAACCTAAATGTGTTAACATTTATAATAATATTTTTTTTTATAAGTTTTAATTTTGAGTAGCTTCTCTAACAAAATGCATTGCTGATTGCAATTGTCAAAAACAACCGAGGCATTATAATAATATTTGGCAGAATTATTTCTAGCCTACACTACACGATATCATTAAATTATTTTGTTTGTCTGATGAACATACAAATGCCCTTAGCGAGTCTTGTTCGATTTTACAATCTTCATTATTAACTTCATGCTCATAAGTTGCAGGATTTCCATATTGCAGTCATATTTAATATCCAGTAACTCGGCCGACGTAGGAAAGTCAAAACTGTCGGCTAAATTCCGCAGCTGATGAAACCTTTCCTGGATTTCGACGTCGATCCAAGGAAGAAAATAATTTCCGCCGTAACTCGTTGGGAAAGAGCTGCGTCTTTATTTCCATCACCTAAAACGTGTTTAATTTTTTTTTTATTTTTCTGGGAGGTTCCATTGAAATGCCAAGGTTTTGACACAGATTCTTATAATATTTAAAAGAATCTTCAACCAATTCCCGCAATTCCGTCTGTCTGTCCGTAGAACGACCTACAGCCTAAGCCGCTGCATCGATTTTGTTCAAAGTTGGTGATTAAGCCTTTTAGGTGATTGTCCAAAATAGATTTTTGATCGTTGTTTTAGCCGCAAGCCATTCAAATTTTTCTACCATCTTAACTATCAAGAAAACGGCTCTAACGATTTTGATAAAAATTGGTGTGTATACTGCTTTGGGTATATTTTATATTTTGGCGGGAAATTTTTCTTAAATATTTTGTTATTAACTGTACCTGCCATACAACCATTTTATTGATTTTCGACTTTATCATAAACGGCTTAAGGGATTTCGATGAAATTTTTATTATGAAGGTGCTCCTTCAAATTCTAAATAATACTGCATGTCACAATTTTCGAAAAATAGTTTTTTTGGATTTTCGAAAAAAAAAATGTTTTTTTTTTTTGAAAATTAAATAACTTTGAAAACGAGTAAGCGATTTTTTCTGAAATTTAGTTTTTGAATTTATATTGTACAATATTAAAAATGTTCATACCAAGTTTATTTTAGAAAAAATTATAAAAAATGTATATATACAAAATTAAGTGAAAAATGATTTTTAAAATAATTTAGCCGTTTCTATTAAGAATCTCCTAATGTGATCGAATATAGGAGTCGAGCATTTTATTGATTGAAATATTGGAATTGGAAGAAAATATGCTTTTTTTGTTTACGGAGTGAGTGAAAAGAAGACATGTGTTGAATTGAAAGGCTTTTTGGGGAAAATAATGTTGAAACCGTTTCCAGGTGTGTGATTTATTAGATTCATTTTGCTAGGAGTTCGATAGTTGTTGAAAGTGACAATTTTAAGAGGGAATTCGGGCAGTGGTACCCCTGAAAATTGTTAAAATTAATTCGCTGAATGAAAGAGGGCATATAAATCTTATGTTGATATATTCTCGAAAATGGCTGCCCCTGCAAAATGTCGCCCGGGGCCTCTGCCCCACTTGCCCCGGCTTCGCAATTGAACTTCGGTATACCCCCTACACGTTATACTGAATATTCTACTTCAGCAGATAGATAAAGCAGAATATACCATACAGCTATTCGACTGAAGGTCTCAAATTTGGCCAATAATTAGATCGACCAGTCAATAATTCTTAGCTCATTCGGGTCTTCTTAAAGCTGAAAGAGAACAGAAAGTTTAGAAATAGATAAATCGTGCAGTGATGGGGTGCATGCAGACCTTAAATGATTCTGCACCCATAAGAACCTGTAGTAATTCAATTTCGCTGCACATCAGCTTAACACTGAATACTAACCGCAAATAAAATTCTAGCAAAAACTTTCAGACTGGATGATTATTCGATGATTCGAATTTAGTAATTTCGACCAATGACGTCATTGGGAAATTTAATTCGACATACGTCACTTTCTTTATAACAAGCGTTCACTGTAAAGATTTTTGACTGAACTTATTCCTTATTATATTGTAACTTAGCTCCAGCAAAGGTATCCGTTAAAGACGATTTGGTAGGAATAATCAATTGCCTCTTTTGTCATTGTTGCGGAATAAATCAGAGTTATACATATAAAGTTTGCATTTAAACGTAAAGAATATTAAAAATATTTTCTGACGTTTGATGGATGATGTTTTTAGTTCTCGCTTTCAAACAGTACCGGTCGGTGTTGCGTAGACGTTGTTGGACTTGGTTTGCTTGTGGGTATTGTATTCGGTAAAGGTTGCTATTGCGATAAATCCATGCATTCTTGAACACATGCAAAGCTTATACGACATCGGCTACAGGTACCTTGGTTTAGCTTATGAGAAGATTCCACGTTGGCGATAATTTAAAGCTAGAATCACGGTTGCCGCTGTCAATAAAAGAAACCTACCAAGCTTTCCAAAAAAAAACCTACCAACGCAATGAAAAACCTTCCAAAGCTTAATTTGAGTTATTTTGTTAAAAAAAATAAACAGCATTTAAGGCATTTAAAAAATAAAATGCACGAATGGATCGCACGAGCTTGATTTTATGTTCGCTCACATCTTAAGCACAAGATTTTCAGTAAAAAAAAAAAAATATTTACAAAAACTATAATTTTTTTTATACAAGAAATGTTAGTATAGCAATTATAAGCATTTAAGGATTCTCTATTCTAAAACAAATAAAATCGTGTACCCGTTTTTAGAAAATCTAAGAAGATTCCATTGTACCCCGATAGCACAATCAAATAAATATGTATAAGCGGATACCAAAGTTACAATGGATACTTCATGATCTGATAAGACTTTCTGAGGCGTTATAATGGACAGATTTTTCAAGTTTATTTTTTTCCTCATTTTCCAGAACCAATCTGGTTTTCGTTATCGGTTTTGTGTTTTTTCTAATTTTGTGTCTTTGTTTTTTAATTTTCATTTCATATTCAACGCCAATTATTCAATTATTTTGATAAAATACCTTTTCATGTTTTTGTAGGCTAAAAAATAAGAAAGCTTGAACAATCGAATGCAATAAATTATTTTAATCTGTCAATTTACACAATTACTTAATTCAATTAGTATCTGGTTATAATTGTACTTCTATTGAGAAATTATGTCTTATTAATCAATTTATTGTTAAAATGTATAAAATTGAATTGAAATCTACCAACCTACCAGTGCTGAAAAAACCTACCAAGCTTGTTAGGATCCTACCAAAACGGCAACTGTGGCTAGAATCTCTATTGAAAAAAATTGTATGTTCCTTAATTTCAATTACTTCTCTGACGATTCTTGGTACATAAAATCTGTCATTTGCGATTGATCTGGCTTGATCAAAACGAATAAAGTGATCTTCGTTGTAGCCCATGGGCATATAACACAAGACATAAAGTGCTTGTTGCACAAGTGAAATTCAACAACTTTTTAAAATTTGTGTAACACAAAATAACAAGCGTAGGATAACTATAACAATTGTTTTGGCTTCATTCAACAAGTGGGAAATTTCACAATTTCACCGTTTCTGTAACTAGAAACAACAATAGTTAAAAAAAGGGAATACACTTGTTGAATAGTTGATAGATTTCAACCGACACTGTTTCGGACTAGTTCAAAGTCAACAAGTTAAAAATAAACACTTGCAGTAATGTTAATTAAGTGATAACATCGGACGGTCTTGAGAATTTATTTAGTGGCCTAGAGTCTTGTGAAAAAAATATTTTTTTTTATTCTGAATCGGACAGCGATAGTGAGAATCAAGGACAGGCAAAAGTGTTGTAGGAAAGATTAAACTTTGAAATAGAACCCCATGTGTTTATTAAAAAATTTCGTGTGCCGTATGTTGAATATCTTACCGAAAGTCTCTCACACAAATTACGTTGCCCCACTAACAAAGGTAAAGCACTGAGTGTAAGGCCGAAAATATTGATCGCCTTACATTGATTAGGAACAGGATCTTTCTCAATACCATGTTATAGGAGATGTTTGTCGATGTATTAAAGAAGTCACATTTACAATAAATACTTATTTTTTTCTTGGGAAATTTTAATACTCATCTTGGTAGATTTACTTGTTCAACTGATTCGCAAGTGAAGGAAATTTTTTTATATTGACAATTCTTACGGTTTTATTGTGTTACAGAAATGATTTTCACTTGTTGAACAAACATAGTTGGACAAATAATTGGTGACTAGTTGACTTGTTGTTCTGCGTTATAGGCCCCAGATGTTCACATATTGCCGATTGTGTGACAGGGTTGTTTTGTATATAGCGTTAATATGTTCGTTTAAGCGCGCTTTTATACCTCTTTTCGTTTCACCAATATAAGCAGACCCACAGCTATAGGGAACAGAGTACACACCAGGATTTTGAAGTGGAACTTTGTATTTAGGCGATCTTAATAATTGACGAACCTTATTTGACGGCTTGAGGATGTTTTTGACGGTGCCGTGACATAACTCCGCGGACATAACTCCGCGGATATAAGTCCATTATCGCATTTTGGAATTATGTCCCACTTTAATTGGACATAAGTTAAAAAAATATATTAATTGCACTTATGTCCCATTTGACATGTTTTGTTTGAGACAATTACTGTATCTACCTATTACGAGCTGAAACTTTTCCTAATCCAATTGCCGATTAGAAGAAATTCAGATGATATTAAGAACCGGGTACTAGCACGTCTGCAATATGTCATGAACTCAGATCTATGTCATATGACTAGAAAACCAAAGGTTATTAGAATACCGCCGAACTCTTAAAAGCTTAAATCGATTGCCAGAAGAAATTATAAATTTTCGTAATAAATCGAAAACAAATTTAAACAAGAAAAAACTTTGCATACACCCACACTGAATCCCACCTCAAATCCTATAATTGGGCCAAGCAGTACCGAGAATTTTTTATGCCGTGAACTTTACACCTAGATATATGTATGCATCGCTGAAAATTCTTAAAATATAAGACGCCCTGTGTATAATATGTACAATATCTGATAGAGATGAAAAGAACTGCTGTGAAGTCGAGTATTTTTTTAAAGGTTCTATGAAAATTTTGAACTTATGTCTCACTTTAAAAAAAAAATATTTGCTTTTGAATTTATGTCCCACCAGAATGGGAAAAAGAATTTTGGACTTATGTTCCGCGGAGGTATATCCCTGTGCCGGTTTTAACATCATATTTTCGTAAAATTCGCTCGATTCTATCCGTTATGCCTTTAATATAGAGCAAAAAGACACTTTTTATTTGATGGCAAATATTGTAGCTGTTTACTAAGTTTCCAGTCTAGTGGCTGAACTATTATCTCTATATGTTGCATCTTCATAAAATATAGAATAAATGTAAATTCTGCCAGAAGAAATATAGAGACTGAGAGCTGACTTAATTTCCAAAACAAAAAAAATAACACAAAAGAGATATTTCTTTAAGCTTTTTTGTTTTTCCACATTTCTTTAAATGTAAAGAAAATGTTTCACTGTGGATGCGTGAAAAATATTAACCATCAGTAAGCATTTCATCTTTCCCGACGTACACGTTTACTCAAGACACTAGACAAGTTTCATCAAAGAAAACCGATAGAAAGTACATTGCAATTAGGTTTGGCGAAATAAATGTGTTCACAACTTCGTCCTCTTCAAAAGAAGAACGTGCTATAGCAAACTCTTACCAATTTCGAGCACACCGGTTACCTAAAGATAAGTTAAGAAAAAAGATATGAATTCAAAATAGCTTTTAACGGCATTTAGTCCACAAAATTTGCGTTTCATCCCGGCAATCTCACTTGGACTCATCAGTTGGTTAGTGAGCGCCTTACCAATACGCAATTTTTGTTAAGTTCAGTTCAACTTACTTATATTTTTTGACAAAAAAGCAATGTGAATTATATCCAACAAGATTAAAATTTTAATCATTAAAATTGGATGATTTTGTCCTTGGCCAGACATAGTTAATAATTCAACAAGTCCAATTAATTATTATGCTAAGTCTTCTACCTGGCTGAGTAATTTCATTAGTGTATAGAATTGTATTATAAAAAACACACCTTCTGAAAAAGATATGGTATACTGAGCTCTTTGAGATAAAAATTGTTCGATGAATGGACGAAAAGTCACAAGCGTGAACCTTGTAAAAGCTATAATTTTTCCAAATGAAGGCATATTATGTAAATTCTACGTTGACATTTGTGAAAAATAAAAGTGAACAATACATGAATCACTACACTCCTTAAAAACGCGAAATAATTGCTTGGATTTGTTTTTAGGAATGATCCGTCGGTGGTATTGGCGCTGCATGAATTTCGTTCGACTCCAATTTGGCACTTCGACATTTGGCCAATCGCCTAGAAAAATATACGACATCACCATTTAGATTTCAGGTCTGGAAATCTCCGAAATAGCGGTCCTGCTGATAATATCGCAGCTGTCGCTGAAGATATCGGCCTGGAGAATCGATCTGAATACGACGTGCAACGTAATTTAGCATCAATGGGCGGTCTTTAAGGAGAATTTTTGTAAAATACATTAAGCTGTGGGCCAAATCCTTATTAAGTAGACGTTTGGCTTAAATAAAGATTTTCATTTCATGTATAACGATTGGCGTTTTATCGCCGTTCTTTTCAGCGTATCGAGTTAATTGGTGTGGAACTTAAATGTATGTGAGAGAATCGTCACTCATTCTTATTACAACAGGCACTTTATTTATACATATAACAATTCAAATGCTCTTTTTGTCGAACACACATTCTTAATCTTAAAATCTTGTCTATATTCATTAAAAGGATCAAATTACTAATGCACTATAACATCAAATTTATTATTTTCGCATTCCTTACCAAAAGACGACAGAAATTATATATGAATTTATAAATTAATGAAAACAGTATTGTTTAATGACTTTGAATGCCCAACAACAACTTGAGTGTGCTACCTCGAAGTTTTTCTCAATCATTTTTGGCTGGAATTATAACTATTTCATGACTTGCCAAGATCGATCATCAGATTCCTTTGCTCTAGTGGTGCTGGTCTACTTTTTCATTTTAATTGAAAATCTTCTTGTGCCTTCATCGTGTATTGAACCATGACCAGCCGCTTATTAGCCAACGCACTTCGCATGACGCCACCGAGCCCACATGATCAGATCCAACCTAATGCAGGTTTTTTCTGATTATCAAACAAAACCACCAAAGAGAGTTTTCGTTTAAGATAAAAGCATATCGTGAATATAATTATCGCTTTTAGGTGCTCAGTAACAAACGCTCAAGCGATACTAAATTTTTCTTTACCACAAGGGAGAAAATTTTTCATCGAAAATCATCAGGGACGATGAGAGCCATTTCCGTATTTTATGAATTTGTCAATGAGCAAAATTATTACTTTTGGGCCACCAAAAATCCCCGCATAACCCAACAAAAGCCATTAGACCATGATGTGTTTACTCCATGATGTGCTGTATACGGTGGAGGTGTCACCGGGTTTTGTTTTCTCGCTGGCTACAAAGTCATTCTCAACAACTTGAGATAGTTGGATTGGATGGATTTTTATATATAAAATATTGTTAATAGTTTCTATAAACAAAAATTTAACAAAATAATATCAGCAAAATCCTACAACCGTTTTGGAAATATTGAATTTTTCAAAAACCGAAAAATTATTTTACAAAAATATTATTATGCAGTAAAATCTATAGAATTCTATGGACATCCGGTATAAAAATGTTGATCCAAATCCTTTGAGCCGTTATTGAGAAAGTCGAAAATCAATAAAACCGTTCTATGGCAGTTAGATAATGGTTAATAACATTTCATTAAAAAAAAATGTAAACTAAAATGTAGACTACTCGTATAATATTTTAGAAGTTTTTGACCACGTTGGTTTTTATTTGGACTTTGGAGAATTTTTAAAAAGTGATTCTCATCGGGTTTATTGGTCGTAATGATGATTAAATGAAAGCAATTTTCATTTTATTTTCCCAACGTTTCGACAGTGGTTGCCATCTTCTTCAGGGGTGTCTTTATTTACAAAATTAAAAAGAGATATAATGTTGTACATATTGATACAAGTAAACGAACAAAATATGACTTACATAACGTTAAATCTTAAGATTTTTACTTTTTTTAAATTACTGAACAATAATTTGTTTAAGACATATAAAAAGAAAAACAGATTAAAAACAGATTTTGAACACTTCGGATTTGAAGATTAGTCTACTTTTTATGATATTTACTGTCAGAAACTAAGGAACAGTAAACGACTGATATATTGTGTCTGTCTTGTTTGCGGTTCATATTATTTTTGTTGGTAATTATATGCAGTGTCTCTAGTGTGTAACATTTAGATGTATGTTTTTCTGTTGCAAGGATCTCCACTCCCTCGAAGTTTGGTGTGTGACCGGTATTAATGCTGTGAAAAGCCAGTGCCGTCTCCTCAGAACTTTTTAGGCGAATATCTGAATTGTGGTTCGCCATTCTTTGCCGAAGGAGTTGTTTGCTGGTGCCGATGTAGCAAAGATTGCAGAATTCATCCTTGGCAATTTATATTATAAACTACGTCTGAACGGCGATCTTTGTCGGTTTTCGTCTTCAGGTTGGTGAATAGGGATGCAACAGTCTGGTTCGACCTATATGCCAAGTTGATTTCCGGGTTGTTTTTCGCGACCAATAGTGCGCGTATAATAGTGCACTGAATTTAAAGCCGTTATCGAATAACAATTACCATTTTTGGTACAAAAAATTTGATGGCACCGTTATTTTTGGGCCTAAAAAAGATAAGAAAAAAGATTAGAAGCAATAACCTAAATAGCTTAATTACCAAATTTGAGGAAAATCGCTTAATCGGTTTAGGCCGTACGTCGACATACAGACAGAAAGCTGGAATTGCGGAACCCACTTTTTCGTCATCCTTATGTCAACTTTTTCTATCATCCTATATTGTCAAGTTTGATTAAAATCTTGATTTCGATTTTTTTTCCAAATTCAATACTTGTCCTATAGTACCTACATGTATCTCAAGTAAGAACATAGTTCTATTTAGTTTCTGTAGGCTTTTTTGGCCAAAAACTAATTAGAAATATAATTGAAAATAAGTGGTTACAAAATTATAATCGTTGTTTTCCCAAAAAAAAAAAAAAAAAAACAATTTCTATAATATAGGCCATAGGGAGTACGGAAACTTAAGTCGTCAGGACATTTTTGACACCAAACATTCTTCTTTAAAATTCTTAATTAAGAATAAATGTATTAATTTTTTAGATACGGAGCATGGCAGTTAATGTTAGTTTTAATGTCGTGTGAACTAAACTATAATTTTACCAGCTTAACAATAAATTAAGAATTCCACACAAAGTTCCCTTGTAGAGGAAATTCAATCAAACCTGGAACTTTTTTTTAACGTGTATGAAACAAATCGAAAGTAATTACTCCGTTCAATATTATATCCGGCTAGCAGGTCCCATTCTTCCTGCACTATGTAATTTTACAAATAGATATTAATGCCACAGAGTCTAATGATCGACAGGACACGTCATAGAAGTACAACACACACATAAATCTAATAGCTACACACCATGCTGGTCGCCATACCATGCATTAAGGGTGGTCTCGTCAAACTTTGTTATTATCCCTCATTCCCTGATTGTTACAAGTTATTCCTGCAGCTTTAGCAAATTAGGACTTGGAACTGTCCGTCTGTCGTCGTCGTCATCACCGTCATTGTCATCGGTGACGACGTTGTCGTAGTTCAAATTTGTTCGACTTCCAAGGCCCGATTTTCATTAATAAGAAAACAATTTTTACCCCGGCCATCGATTTGCTCTTGCAACCTCACCTTCTATTTCTATAACCAAAGTCGACAGGCACCGGCTGCTTTATGGGGGGTCTTTTCGATTCAGAATTTTTTAATAGTTTGGTACAACTATGATTACATGGATACCTGGGATGGGGGTGCTGTATGTCATTCTTGGTGGAGACACCGCACGTACAGTGTAATAAGAAGGTAAAGGTGGTCGTACACACACTGGGGGTTGGGAGGGCTAGGTGTTTATAGTTCAATATATTTTTTTCTATTTTCTATACTCTTGGTTCTCACTATTTAGTTATTCAGGATTTTTTTTTGCTTTATGTATACGTAGTTAGGTATATATGTAGGTAGATACATTATTCTACATATTATATAGGATATCCTTTTGTGTCCTAACCAAGTTTTAGCTTTGCCAGTGGCCCACTTAGAATAGGTTGAGTGTTTGTTGCCCCTTAGTGGAGCACAGGTGGACGTGACACTTTGTAACGACAATAGTTTGAGCTTCGACTTTAGTTTATATTTATTATCAATATCGAACGGAAGACACATCCGCCGGTATGAATTATTACAATATCAGAATAATTTTTCATTAAAATAAACTCGCAAAAAAAAATGTCCAAAATGCGTACGCTGTAAGTCGGGGTTATAATAAAGTAAAAGTGCGAGATTCGAATGATTGATAGTGTTGGAAATTAATTAGTGAGTCTTCTGGAAGAAGGCGACAGAGTATTGGTTTTATGTGATGGTTTTTGCTGGCACACTCAGCCAAAGGCAACAAACGAAAAATGAAAAAAAAAATTGCGGGCTAGAGATTTCTAATTTTTTGAATCGAATATTGGCGGTTTAAGTTTGTAGCTGGAGTTATGTTTATTAGAGAACAACTGCGCCACTTTTCAATAGTTTGTTTTAAAGGCATTTAATTCAAAGTTTTCTTAAGTGAGTAAGGTTCAGAAGTGAGCGAAAATCTTATTGTACCTTATAACGGCGTTCTTAACATTAGGAACCCTTTAGAAATGTAGTCCTGTTGTTAATATTTAATTTGGTTTAGGTTTTTTGTTTGTTCTAAGCTTTGTTCAAGTTTGAAAAGCTTGAACAAAAACCTTTTATTTGTCTCTATATGTACTCTAAAATAAATATTTTAAATATTTAGGAATCCTAATGCGTTTTGAAATAAAAATATTATTCGTTATTCGAATTAGTTACTCGCTAGAAGTAAAAGGGTCTTTATGTGCTTATAAGAATATAAAATAGTTAAGTCATCATCAACAACTCTTTTTCATCTGACTTCGAGTATGCTACCTACACTGAATGACCTTGACCTTGTAAGCCTATAATAAGTCAGCAATTACGCTTAAGAAAACTAAATATGTACTTTCTAAGTTTTTTTTGAAAAATACATATAGGATTTTTATTCATTTTAAAAAATTCAAACACGCAAGAGTAAGGAACCCTCTTAAATATAATTAACTAGCTGACACGGCGAACTTTGTCTCGCCCAAATTTAACGCCTTTAAATAAACTCCAGAGTGATAATAAAAAACAATGGCGCAAAATTTTAAGCAACCCATTGTTAAGGGCTTAACATTTTACTAGTTAACAATTTCCTAAGTGCTTATTGATTGAATAACTATTTCAAAATTTTTTAATTTTTTCTAAACTAGTAAATTGCTAATTAAGCAGCAAACTGAGCATTTGTAGGGTTTGAATTTTGATGAACACAATTATTGTTGTTATGCGTTGTAAATTAATTATATGTTGATGAAAACCCAACATGTGCTCTAAAAAAGTATTAGTTATTTCTATTTTCATCACTTCAACTTCATTATTTACAAAAAGAAAAACAAAACTAAAATTGTGCACCAGCAGGACTCGAACCTGGGCACCCCGCGTGCAATGCTGCTATACTATCAGATTCTATAATGGATTTAGCAAATTGCTAAAGGTTAATGTAGCCATTCCGTGATTTGAACTTTAGTAAAATGTTAAAATCTTTTAAAATTAGCTCAATAATCATTTTAGCTTAGTAAATAGCTAAAAGTGGCTTTAAAATCTTACAAAATCGAATTAGTAATATGTTAAATCATTTTTAGTATGAAACTAGGCTAGAAAGAGGATTTGGCTAATTTTAAACCAGTTTAGTATCGTACTCTTTTCTTAACATTTAACTAAAGTTAAAATCACAAAATGGCTACTTTATTTTTTAGTATCGTACTAAATCCATATGCTACTTTGACATTTAAAAATGTCAAAATATTATGTTCGCTTACTTTTTTGCACTATTTTAGGCGTGTTAGTTATAGTTTATTAAGAAAATAGATTTAGTATGGTGCTAGTTAAAAAGTGTTTAAAATTAGGAAAATATTAGTAAGGTGCTTTAGTATTAGCAAACTGTTAAGTAATATCATGCTAAGCCCTCAACATCAGGCTGTTTAACATTTTGCGCCAATGTAATTTGCTTGAATGGTATCTAAATCAGTAGAAAGCGAATTTCGTATGCTCTAATAATGATTTTGTAGTCATAGGGTGAATTGTATTCTATGCAGATTTGGAAAGTTTGACCAATTAAGTATGCTCATACAGAAGATTTTGTAATTTATTGTTCCATCATTTCACGTTTAGTCGTAGTAAAAATTGGACAGCGCTCATCTAGTTTAATTGTCGAAGCACCAACGACATACAAAGCGCCCGCTCAATGGTGAATTTTGCTTTGAATCTCTGAATGTTTGGAACCAATTTCGAAAAAATGAGGAAAATTATTCATTTTGATAATAAAAATACACCATTAACCTATAACCCGTATTTTAGCCAGCCGAGCTGAACTACAGCCCCAAATAACGTCATTTAAAAGCATCCGTGTTATTTTTATGTATTCGCGAGGCAATGTTTTGATTATATTGTACTTCCGTAGAGAAACGAATACAAGACTCTGGTGGATGAGTCAAAGCGGCCAATTTCACCCTGCATTCAGCGTAGCGTAAGCAGGGGGTTTCCCATTGACTCTTCAATGCATTGTTATGTTTGCATACAACAGACAAGATAGATAGATAGATAGATAAATTCCTTTATATCTCTGTAATAAGCATACAATTTTTTTTATAAAAGAATACGGACTTGTCTACATAAGCAGTCTGCCGGAATTGACATTCAATTATATTTAATAAAAATATAAAGAAAATGTATGTATGTATGTATGTAAAAATAAAATCGTTAAAGTTTAAGTCATTTACAGTAAATTCAATTTTTCTTAACAACAGACATTGAACTGATATCAACTCAGTGAAGATCTTCTTTGGCGATTCCGAATCGAATTAAAAAAAAAATGTTTTATTATTTAAAATTTTGAAGAACCTCCTTTATAAATTTTTTTATCGAAATCCGTTGAGCCGCTTATGAGAAAGTCGATAATCAAAAAAAGGCTGTATGTCAGGTACCGTTGATAAAAAAATAATGGAAAAAAAATGTTCGGCCAAAATTTAGACAATACCTAAAGTAGTCCACATACTTTTTTTATGACAATCATTTGAACCGCTTTTTCAAAATAATTAATATGGTAGACAAACTTGTATGGCAAGTACCTACCGTTATTTTTGGGGCTAAAACAATGTTTCAGACAATCACCTAAGTCGCCTATGTACCAAGTTTGAAAAGAATCGGTTCTGCCGTTTAGGCTGTAGAACGTTCTACAGACAGACAAACAGGCGGAATTGCGGGACCCACTTTTTGGTGTTAAAATTTTGAGTTCTATTTTGTTCCAAATGCAAAACTTGCAAATAATAAAAAAAAAATTTCGGAATGAAGGTTTCGCAATGACACAACCCAATTGGATAACATCACTTTTTACACCCAAACTTATTTTCTGAAAAAAAAAAAAAAACAAATGATCGAATTGATACCGCATGGAATTTTAATTGATCGTAATGCTTGTACCATTTGCGGATATGGCACGCTATAAGCTACTATCCGGAATCAGTGTAAGAATACGCAAAACTCAAATCAATTCCAGCAAGAAAAATATCACATTTACTCAATAAATACATCCAAGTCAACGTATAACGCTATCTATCAGGTTGTGTCATAGATGGCAGAATGACGCCATCTCGTTTATTTCTCCAAACAAAATAAACGCAAAACGTCTTTAATTACTATGAATTTCACAATTATGCGAATTATTTCAAGCTTCATATACGAATTTTCCACCTTAACATCATCTATACGAACATTAAATCATGCATCATCAATTTTTCGATTTTTTGCGGAATTTTCCAATAAGAATTTTCAATTTTTTCATTCAGAAAGCTATCCCGGAACATCTGCACACAAAATTCCATACAACAAATTAATTTTCTATTTTTTCAGTTTCTCGCATTTTTCGGAGGATTTCCCAAAAATTTTCTTTTGTAAAAACGTTTTCTTGGCAATTAGGAACAACTATAAAATATTTAAGCCAAATCGGCCCTGCTGTTTTCAATTGATGAATTTCTATACATTTTTCACACCATTTTTATATTTATAATTAGATTACCTATATGCACCCAATAATTTTTAATTAGGCATATTATAAAGTAACTTAACATTAGCGCATTAGTGCACCGTTTTTATACTATAATATCGTTGGCGGTTTTGAATGGCATTGATATGGATTGTGGACATCCTTAGGGAACCGTCTCATTCGGATTGAATTAAAAATAGGATGAATGTGTTTGGATGTGTTATATGCAGTTGTAGTATACCAATACGTCGAAGTAATGCCACCGTGAATTGTGCATAGTTAACAAAAGTTCGCTCTAAAGTGATTTCGTGGTGTTGGCAGTGGCGGATTAACCTTTTCGGCGCCCTGACCACGTTCAGTGGTTACCTCCCATTTTTTTTAATACTATTCAAGGATGGTAATTAAATGGGCTAACATCGAAGGGTAATGTGACACGCTTGTCTTTTTGGGGGTAAGGAATTTGAATGCGGCGGTAGTATTTTCGAAATATCTCACTTCCTTGTGAATGCTCCAGCCTTGCCCTTCTTCAACCAACTGGGCGATTTCTCTAAAAAGCCACTAAAAACATATCCTGAAATATATTCAAAATAGTCAGGATGGTTCAGGGAGGCACCCCAACTATAAATGACTTTGGTGTGAGATTGGATAATTTATTTTAGTTGGTCTCAAAAGTAAGTGTAGTAAAGAAATTTCAGTTGCGAACAATTTCCCACGATTTCAAAAGACAACTAATTTTTGTATATAGATTTTAAGTGTTTATTATTCTAATTTGAACAAAAGGTATTTCACATTTTTACCCATTTCAGTATAAAATATTAATTTACCTACATATATATTACATTCTGAACAAAATCTTAGTCACTTTTTTTCATTATAAAGTCTTTTTTAGTCACTTTTTTCACTAAATAAGAAAATATTTTGAGTATCTCCGCTGAATATGCTCCGCGGTCAGTCAAAACGCGTGTTATCTGTTAATGGCTGGACGAGATCGTCTAAAACATATTTTTTTTGCAATTTTAAGGCTCCATAGGTAAATCCGAAAATCGTGTCCGACGATGTTCAAAACCGGATAACAGCCGATCGATATAAACATTTAATTTTAAATACATAGTTTGAACTCTACACTAATATATAAATGAATTCTATTGACACAAAAACACTACTATAATGACTTTTTCAAATTTGCCCATTGCCGTGGGCTATATATGTATATTTAATCAATTGTACCAGGTATGCAGATTTGGAAAATTAAAAAAGAAAAATAACTACTTGTATTTTTATTCAAATAATAATTTGTATATTTTCGTGAAATCGGTAGAAGTATATTTTAGTATTAGCGAATTGTCGTTAATATAACGATTAATAAAAATCACTTAATATAATATATCACAGTATAAATTATTATATACATATACGAATAATTTAATAGACATCGACAAAATAATGTTGTAATTGTGGTTGTATGCACTATGCTGCATAGAAACTAGTAACTGCTAACTAACAACTGCGAACAACAGATACGAATAAATTCATGTTGTTTGCGGTCGCGTAAACAGAAATCTCAAGAATAGGCGCAAGATCAGACCAGAGATTTAAATTTCGTATTTTCAGATACCAAAAATGATGAGTACCCTACTTAAATGTCATTAATATTTTTCCTTTATATTTTGCTTAATTTTTTTTTAGATTAAAATAAAAAAAACATACACAATTTGTCGCCCCATACAAGTTGACGCCCTGGTCTCGAGCCTCACGAGCATAGTGGCTAATCTGCCACTGGTTGTTGGGAAGAGTCTTTTACTTCCAAAAGTTCGTCAATGCCGTTAAAAATGCCCTTCTGAATGATGGTGATGGTGAAGAAATGAAAGAATACTTTCTTTTCCTGTTGCTGCAACAGCTAGCGACTTAAAAATCAAACTTGGTACTTTTTGCCTTAAGCTGGTAGACGGATTTCTGTGCTGCATATTAAAATTTAAAAAAAAAATGTTTTTTTTGGATTTGAATAAATCAATATTTCGAAAACGGGAGGACGATTTTTTTTGCATTAAGTTTTTAAATTTATATTATTATGTACCTACTGAAAATTGTCATATTAAAATGTTTTCGAAAAAAATTAACGCTTCTTGTATATACAAAATTAAGTTAAAAAAGACTAAAAATATATTGAAATGTTTTAACTAAAAATCATGTGATCGAACATAAAAGCAAGTACGTGCGATGCAGTATGTTTTCTTGAAAACTGAGGCCGATGTGTTTAAAATTTGAATGCAATTGTTAGAAGTGTTATTCAAGGTTTCATAACAAAAAATATGAGAAAAATTCAGATTTGTAATCACGGCACAGGGTGACCATTTTTTCGATTTTTTTTTCGAATATCTATAACTCACAAAATAAATGGCTACGATTTTTTTTATTATTTTTCTGATAACTCTCACCACCTACTATATCACCCGTTTTTGTTTCGACGTTGACTTTTGGGACAGCCTGTATATTGGTTGGGACGTGAAATTTAATGTAAGTCTAACGCATCGTGGTATACTTCGGATAATGCTATAAGTGACTTACTGTACAGTACTCTTAAGAAGGATATAATCTTATTAGTTAATCTCAAAGAAAACCAGTATACAAATTTTAATTTAATTAAAAAAGAGTTTTCAATTTCCAATTTTCCCCAAAACAATTTGACTTAAAACCATCTTGTTTTCAGTATTTAATTAAAAACTAAAATGATAAAAAATGCATACAAAAATTCAATTATTTCATTTTAAGGGAAAATGATAGAACAGACGTCAAGCTTTAGAAAAAAGTTCAAAAATTAATAGTATTAACGTTCTTAATATTTTTGCATTAAGTTTTTTTTTTTGTTTCTTAGAAAATTTCCCTTCCCGTCCAAATGAGGCAGATGGACACTCTCCACTACTGGAACGGACGTACTTGCTCTTATGTTCGATCACATCGTATGCAAAAAATTTCTATGAAGAATCTAAATATATTCTTAAAGTGTTTTTTTTACTAATTTTTTTTAAATACAAAATTTCTTTAATTTTTTTCTAAAAAAAAATTTGTATAATAATTTTGAACATTTGATAATACAAACTTAAAACAAAATTTCGATAAACGTTTTAGAAATATGTAGGTATTATTTTTTTCCAAAAATCCAAAAAAAAATATTTTTTCGAAAGTTTTAATATGCAGTATTATTTATAATTCAAAGGACCATAGGAGGTAAAATTTTGATCGAAATCTGTAGAGGGGCTTATGAGAAAGTCGAAAATAAAAGAAAAAAAATGGTTGTATGACAGGTACAGTTAATAACAAAATATGTAAAATAAAAAAAAATTGACTAAAATGTAGACTGTAACTTAAAGTAGTGTACACACTTATTTTTATCAAAATCGTTGGAGCCGTTTTCAAGACAATTAAGATGCTAGAAAAAATCGTAAGGCAAGTACCGTTATTTTGGGCTAAAAAGAAGATTCAAAAATCTATTCAAAACAATCACCTAAAACGCTTAAGCACCAAGTTTGAAGAAAGTCTCTTCAGCCGTTAAGGCTGTAGATCGTTTTAGAGACAGACAGACGGAATTGCGGGAATCACTGTTTTGGTGTTCTCTATCATCGTAATGTTAAGTTTGATTAAAATATCGTTTTCGATTTTTTTCCAAATTCAAAACTTGACCTAGTAGTACCTACTCGTATATCGCAAGTAAAAATACTTGTAAGTAACTGTTCTATTACAATTTCGTCATTAAACTTTGCCTTCTGATTTATCATACTCTCCCATTTGATAATATCTAGACTGTAAAGCTTAAAGCATGAGTTATATGAGCTGAAAAGAATCCATTTCCTTAGTATACATCCAAATCATAAGCTAGGGCCTATAGTGGCTCCATTTTGTTTGCTAAAGATCTAATTGTGTATAAGTATCGCTGGTTGACTTAATTTTAATAAAAGATTATTCAATGTTGATATCACCAACATATTGTGATGTCACATTAGGGCCGCATCACCAATACACCAAACAGGTACATTTAGTTACTCTCATTCCACTGTCACCATTCACTTTTATTATCAATTTCTCATTATGCTGCTATCTTATCAAAATAAATGTTTACTCAATTTTAAATACAAATGCAAGACAAAATGTATACTGGTGATTTTCTAAAATATACGTATACGTTTCAGTGCGTTACGAATATAATTGTATCTATGTAGGTTTAACTAAGCCACAAACAGACGGAAAGATAACAAAATTGACTCTTATTATTTTTTGTATGAGACCACTGAAGGTAGATATAGGTAAATTTGTTAGTGTTTTCATATAAAATATGAACCCCGATAAGGCTATAAGATAACCAAACTTATCTCAATGCAGATACCTCAATGCTCACATTTTTTTCGAGTCCATTTCTACTGAACGAAATTCAATCAGTATGGTATTACGACGCACGATGAAAATAGGTGTTTCTGGAAAATATAATTAATTCGATAATTAAATTCATGAATTTGCTGAATGAGTTTTTGGAAAGTATGAAAACTCCTGTTTATGTGTTTAAGGATTTTCAAAGTACTCATTTCTCGTGTCTCGCGTTGATAGATTCAATCTAATCCGTCCGAGTCCCACTCCATCGTCGGTTAGTCCTTTAGTAAAATATGAAATTGTAAAAAAAATATACAATAATGTAAATACAACAAAAAGTAATAAAATCCATTATTTCAATACATAAAATAATTAAGTACCTACCTACCTAACCATTTTTTTTAATCTCCAAAATTTCATATTTATGTAACGGAAATCTAGTGCGGTTATCATTAAGCCCATATACACTCACAAGTGTGTTACGTTTTCCCTCTTTAATTTATTAAAATTATAAAAAATAACAATTAAAGTTGACAAATAAAACCGGAAAATATATGTTTTTGTATAATTCAGCATAAACAAAGCTTAACAGAAATTTGCATAAATAATTAAAATAAAAATAAAAATCATATTTTGTGAATAATGTTGAAATCTTTCGACATATCCGGTGGAAATTTCGCGGAATTTTTGAACGTCGGTGTGGTAGCAGCTTTGGCAACACCTGTTGCTGTTAATAATAACAGCACTAATTTAGGTTTGATGAATATTAATAATATCAATAAAAAGATTTCATTGGATAACAATAATCTATCATCGATGAAAAGTTCAAAAGTAGTTCGTCCACATCCGTATTTATTGCGTGAACACCAACAAATACATCCTATTTTACATCATCATCAGCATATCCAAGTACAACATCAACAACAATTGCAGTTGCAGCTACATCAAGCACACCACCACAGACTGCAAGAGGCTTCAGCAACTAGTGCAATTTTAAGCAACGTTGACAGTGCTGTCAACTCGGTTGGTGGATTTGGATTAAGTACGATGATTGCTTCACCTCCATTGGCCTGCATTGGCGAAAATGAAAATACGTAAGTTATTTTTTTTTCTTTGTATTATGTAAAAATAATTACTTAACTAGAAAAAGGCCAATTTATAACAGTTATAACGGTAGATCGCTTATGGAAATATTTTCCAAGAGATATCAGAAGACTTGAAAATATGAATATATTCCAAAAACAACTAAAATAAAACGTTACTTTGGTCTGCTATAGTTATTGTGAAATTTTACCTTTAATAATAAATTTAAAATAATAAATTAAATTCTTACAAATTATTTATCTTAATTTTAACTGCTTAATTTCCCTTATTATTTTTTTTTTTTTTTGTTCCTTGTATATAAAATAGCTTTTATTCTTAAATTTGTACATTATTTTAGCTATCACTTTCTTATAAGATATTGTATCTTAAAAGTGTGACTACATATTTATTCATTCCTTCGTATAAATGGTAGTTTTATAATCAAAAATGGGTATCTCTTAAGTCAATTCCATAAAAGGAATTACCTTTTAATTAACTTGATAACCCAAAATCATGACCAAGGTTTAAAGAATGGTATGTGTTGGAACCACTGGGGCTATGAGCCAAACCCCCACAGCGGGTTTGGAAGCGATACTCAACTTAAAGCCCTTTGATCTGTACGTTCAAGAATCGGATGCCAAAAGCGTACTTTGGCATAGCCAAACAGTTAGCTGAAAACAGAGTGCCTTCAGTCACGCACATATTCTACAGAAATTCATGGTAAAGTTACTTCACTTTACTTTAGCTGCCGCTACAGCACGGGTTGCGCCTGGAAGAAGCAGCGATTAGCAAGAGTTAATCTACGATTGATTTCAACGCTGATGTCATTTGCAGAGTTCACAGCGGTACCCAGGTAGACAAATTCTCTGACCACCTCGAAGTTATATCTATCAATAGACACGTTCTGACCAAGTCTTCGTTGGGCCTTATTTGATTATTGATGACATTTTGTACGCTTCTGACTCCATAGTAGGAAAGGTAACCGTATGTATATGTATGTATTTTATGTCGAAGTCATCCGCGTATCCAAGATATTGAGTGGACTTTTGAAAGATAGTGCCATTGGTGTTGTATGCCGAGTATTGCGCACTACTCTCTCAAGAACAATATTAAAACAGCTACATGAAAGCGCGTCACCTTGTGGAAGTCATCTGGTGGTTTCGAAGATTTCGGTTGAATCTCTCCCAATTTTGACGGAGCAACGAGCATTTTCCAACGTCATCCTGATAAGGCGTATCAGTTAAGCAGGGATACCAAAACTCGACTTAGCACGGTACAACTCTTCTCTATTAACGCCGCTTTAAAATCGATGAATAGGTGGTGTGTATCGATATTGAATTCTTAGGTCTTCTCCAGGATTTGGCATAGTGTGAAGATCTGGTCGATGGTAGACTTTCCAGGTCTGAAACCACACTGATAGGGGCCAATCAGTTTTGTGGATCGGGCAGATGGTACTAATGTTCCACTCGTCGGGCATACTCTCCTCCGACCATATTTTGTTGAAAAGTTGGTGTACGCTTCTAACCAGATCTTGTCACGCGTACTTAAAAAGATCCGCCTGTTGACCATTAGAACCGACTGCTTTGTTCGATTTTAACCTGGCGGTGGCTAACTTGAGCTCACATAGATCGGGTGGATGGAACTCCAAATCATCAACCCAATTTGCTTGACATGGCTGCCCGCTGGCGGAATTTTGGTCATCATTAAGCAGCTGGTTAAAATGATCTCTCCAGATTTTCAACATCGACTGCGTTTTCACTATGGTGTTTCCTTCCGCATCCTTGCAGGCACCAGGTCGACTAGTAAATCCTGTTGTTTTCTTTTTCACTTTTTTGTAGAAACTCCGAACCTGTTTTCTGCTAAAACAGCTCTCTATTTCCTCGACTTCACGCTGCTCGTTTTTGGCTGAGTGCATTTGGAATCAAACCAGGGATTCTTCGGCGGCGGCTACGGCTGTGAGAATCCTAGCACCTCTTCTGCAGCAGCCTTGATGGCATGTTGGCATTGCTGCCAGTGGTCTTCTGGGCTCTTCTCGTCTGTACTAGGGTCCGCAAGCTCTAGGGATATTTGGTCGGCATAGGCTTCCGCGGTCTCTTTCGATTGCAGTCTACCCACGTTGAATTTACTCCTCAGGATTGATGTTTGCCTAATAGTCTCCATGGATTTTCGCAAGCGCAGTTTTGCACCAACTAGGAAGTGATCCGAGTAATTGTTGGCTGATCTGTACGTGCGTACGCCCGGTATGGTAGAGGAGTGCCTTCCGTCGATAGCAACATGATCAATTTGGTTGAACGTTAGATCATCGGGGGACCGCCAATTACCCTTGTGAATAACAAGGCGGGGAAATATAGTGCTACTCAACACCAAGTTCTTTCCCGCTACGAAGTCGATAAGCCTGAGTCCGTTTCTGTAAGTGACGTCGTGCAGGCATTGCTTTCCGACTGTCCTACCAAAGATGTTTTCTTTACCAATTTTGGCATTAAAATCTCCAAGTTGTATTTTGATGTCAATTTTGGGACATTACTCATAAGTTTTGGTGAGGAGCTCGTAGAATTCTTCCTTAGTAGTGTCATCCTTCTCTTCCGTAGGGGCATGTGCGCTGAAAATGCTCAGGTGGTGAAATTTGGCTTTGATGCGGATTGTAGCCACTCTCTCGCTAACGTCCCGAAAGCTTAAAACTCTTTGACTAAGCTTTCCTCTGACTGCAAATCCACATCCAAGCAATCGCTGCCTTCTATTGAGTATGCACTTCCCATAGTAGAAATCACATCCTTCAATCTTCCTCTCACCCGGTCCATTTTATTGCATCTCCTGGAGCGCTGTTACATCGGCTTTGACTTTGGTGAGTACATCGGCAAGCTGTTCTGCTTTGCACGTCCGGTTAAGTATACGCACATTCCAAGTACATACAGGAATGTTGTTGTCCTTTTTTCCTTTGTGGTGGGGGGTCGTCAACATTATCAGTCCGTTCATCCGAGGCTTTTATTTGTATTTTCAATCACAGCTGGGTTTTGTGAGGACTGCGCATGAGTGATGAGATCTTTAGGGCTGGTTCTTCAGACCGATATCTGTTCTTTTGCTCTTACTGCCTGAGAAGATGGCTCAGGTGTCACAGCCCTGGATCCGATGGATCCAACGTTCGTTCTATTTAGTTCATCTTGCGGTTATTAAGCGGGCACCACGTGGAGGGGACGATACGATATTGCGCCGCCAAGGTATGCACTGACTACTTAATCCCCCGTTTAGACTTTCATAAGCCGTTGGCAACCGCCTTTCCCAGTAGAGACGACTGGCAAATAAACATCGATGATATCAATATACACCGATGGATCAAAAATGGATGCTGGGGTTGATGCAGGCTTATTTTCAGAAACACTTGGACTAGCCAGCTCATTCATACTGCCTAACTACAGCTGTGTCTTCCAAGCTGATGTTTTGGCAGTGACGGAAGCTGCCAAGCAGGTCGCAATGATGGCAATACCACAGGCTGATATCACATTCTTCATTGACAGCCAAGCAGCAATAAAAGCGTTTTTTGATGCCATTAAAATCAAGTCAAAGCTTGTTAATTGCTGTCGCGAAGAGCTCTTGGGTTTTTGGCACATAACACTACCTAAAGTTCTGTTAGGTTCCTGGTCACAGTGTTGTCCCAGGCAATGAGAGCGCTGACGAACTTGTAAGAATTGGTTCAATACTTGACCTTGTTCAGACAGACTCAATATTCCAGATCCCACCCTGCAATATCAAACATGAAATCGAGCGTAAGGTACTATCTTAAACAACCAGGAGATGCGGAGCTCACTCGATACATGTTCTGTAGCTAGAAAGCTATGGCCAATTTATAATAAACATAGAACTGATGAAATTATGAAACTGGACAAAAGTCCCTTTCACCTGCTGAGCTACCACAATAAAAGATGAAACTTATTCTGGATGATCTATGCAGAGGCTGCGGTGACGAGAAGGTACATGAAGACCCTCCTCACTATACTGCCCTGCGCTATGTCATTTGAGAAGCAGACTTCTTGGGAGATACTTCTTCAATGATTTGGTGGAACTCTCTAACATTCCTAGCCAAGAATCTATTAAGATTCATTAAGGCTACTAAATGGCTTCAAAGTTCCTAAGTCCCATCAACATAGCCGACCAGTATCGAATTCATCTCTACGACCAAAGTGAAGTAACACACGTACGACAATGATTTTTCATTACAAAATCAACTATAAGACGCACGTGTGTTCTGCAGGAGGGGCAACAAAAGGAGTTTGGGCAGATAGCCCTTATGACTGCCTCCTGCGCTGAACACGAGAGTCATTGAGTTACGGTGGCCGCCTCTCCCTAAGACTCTTAAAATCTTCTTGTGGAAAGGGTCGGTCTCTTGACTATTATTCAGCAAATCTCATGTAACAAAACAGACACACACACAACCCAATGATTCATCAAACCCACCCATGCGACGTTCTGGGAAGCCGCGCACTCCTACGGTCCTAAAGGAGGAATGATCTACCCAGTGCGGGTAAAAGAGAGTAGAGGATCAGACCCTCAAAGGGAGTTTTACTCGAACCTCCCGTCAACCCGGTATATATGTGCCGATCGACTTACAAAGACACAACTTCCTTTTAAGCACCCTCCCGATATTTCAAACTGTATAAAGAGCATGGCGCGTAAGGGGATGCTGCCCCCTGCAACCCCCCTGTTTGGCCAAATATAGGATTTGGGGTGGGGTTAAGTTTGAGTGTGCAAAGGGTTTTTTGGATTTAAATCTGTTCAGTTCAAAGGCAGATATGTACTTCATCTTAGAACCGAAACACACAATACAAAATACATATGATATATTATCAACGCAAATGTGTAATAGGGTCTGACACAGTACATAGTATGCTCTTAATTTGAATGAACATACTATAGCCTTTTGCAGAGCGCCCGAGATCGGCACTAATATACAGTTTAGCAATACGCCGGCCGCCTGGTCAGTAGGCAGTTTAAGAAGCATCGACCTCTTCTCAATTACACCGTATTAATATCGATGTTTTGAATGACTTAACTTCGATGCAGTTACCTTATATTGGTATCGATGTTTTGATTGACAGGTCTGTGTTTTTTCGTTTAACATCGATGTTTCATTAGCATGGATGAATACCGCACATCTTTAGCATTTCAATCTTATGATTCTATGCTTTTTACCCGTACCAGAGAATGCACAACGTGCCTATAGAAGTTTTTACTTAAAAAAAAAATTATCGATTGTTTTCATCCTACAAGTTTATTAGTTGTAAATGTCATTCACACTCACACTCTTGTAATTTTATGAAAATCACCACCATAAATCTATCAAAATGCACTAGTTTACAGTAGTTGTCACTTCCATAAATCCTTTGTGGTTGATCCTGATCTTCAACTCGATGTCCTAAATCTCAATCTCTTTCTCTGATCTAAAGTGAACTTGTGTAGTGTATATCGTCAATTATAAGATTTTGTTGATATTTCAGTTTGATTTGTTGATTTGTTTTGGTTTTTGAAATTTCAGTTTTCGTAAAGAATTTATTCTCTGCGGGAAGTGGTTTTCTTGTGGTTTTAAAGCATGATATATTTTGTGCGATTGATTATTATTAAATGAACTGAATATAAAAATTTGATTAATTTAAGTGAAATGTCTTTGAATGAGAAATTTTACGTTTGGACATTTTTTGTTCTCTGATTTTACTTTAAAATAATTATTTTTATAAGCAAAATGTCTTTATGATTTATAATAGTGTTAGTTAATTCCCTACTCTTTTCTGTTAACTTGAAAGATTTTAAATTTGGTTATTGTTTTTTTTTTAATATGAATTAAAAAGATGAAAATTTTTTGTTTCTCAACTTTCAGAAGAATGTTCGCTGAAAAAAGTTATATCGCTGGTATACAAGCAGAAGACACTGAGTCAAAAAACATAGTTTTGAGTAAATTGACTTTTAAGGTTAGCTTAGTCATGAAAATTCAATACTGATTTCTTTTTTGTCTTTGATCCCACAAAAAACACTATTGGCATAGTGACATTATTTTCCAATAGAAATTTTAATCTTTTGACAGTCCAAATGAAAAATATTGCAGTTAAACTAAGAAGTATGCTGACTTAGTGCTTTTTAGCAGAACTGATATTACGATTTTGTATGAAAAATATTAAAAAGGAAAATACATACCATATTTTTTAATGAATTGAATAGATTTCTTTAGAGCCGCTTTTTCAATCTCCAGATAAACACGCTGTTAGTTGTCAGAGGAATAAACTTACTTCACTGTTAAACAATCGGATAACAATATCCAATTTTTCAATCAAGCAAAAACAATCTATAGAATAATTTAATTTGAACGTCACTTTTATTTCGAGTATCGAACTTTTCATAGAAATTAATTTTTGTTTAACATTTATTTCAAAGCAATAATTTTTCAAAGTGTTTTTGACATCGAAAATAACTATTAATTTTATTCCTCAGATAACTCCTTATTCCGTTGTAAAATGAGCAGATAACTTTGTTCCTACATTAAGTTGTATCTGATTGTTGGAAAACTGATTTTTCCTCTATCTGGAGAATATGTACTAACTGGCTGGCTTAACTGACTATTAAAAAATTGCCCCTAAATATAATATAAAGTTACTGGATTTAAAATAGCTTTTAACGGCCTTTAGTCCACAAAATTTGCGTTTCGTCCCGGCAATCTCACTTGGACTTATAAGTTGGTTAGTGAGCTCCTTACCAATATGCAATTTTTGTTAAGTTCAGTTCAACTTACATGCATTTTTTGACAAAAAAGCAATGTGAACAAGATTAAAATTTTAATCATTAAAATTGGAAGATTTTGTCCTTGGCCAAGTCCAATTAAATATAATGCTAAGTCTTCTACTTGGCTGAGTAATTTCAATAGTATATAGAATTGTATTATGAAACAAGAACACCTTCTTGTTATTGGATTTACTCCAACAATAGTAGGAAGCTATATAGGATAAGTTTTTTAGTTATAGTTAATACAATAAAAAAATTAATAGACCTTATTCAGTGTCGTTTTAGTTGCTAGGGCAATGATTCAAACCAAGGATGGAACATTTCGGGAACCACTTTCTTTTTTACACATTTCAATTAGATTTTGTTTGGGTTTCGCCTGTTTTGAGAGGTTCTTTATGTAATTTAGGCCAGTCTTTTAATGCATAATATTTTGGAACAGGGTTCCTACCTCTACGAAGACTCTTAAGAACATTAACCTATTAATAAAAAACGCTTAGTCTACCTTTAATCAATGGACTTACAAAACCATGGAATAAGATTTAGACCACGGACTAAAATTTCATATTAATAAAAAATCGAACAAAATCTACTACATTAAGTAACGTCCCTGTAAATTTTGTTCTTAAATGTCAATTCTTAGTCCGTCTTCGATAGTCTAGTAAAGATCTAAGTTGGTATATGTCAAATACCAAGAATTGTTTTTTATTAATAGTATTTCGTACTTAGCCCACGGAATAAGCCCTAAACCTTCCCTAGTCCATGTTTATTAACTATTACACCCATAGTCTTAAAATCGTCTTTTAAATTATATTTAAATTTAAGAACTCTTGGTTTATTCTGGTCAGCGCATGTATACGAAAATACAGACCATCCTTCAATATTTTCGGGTAATTGTTTTACATCAGAAGATGCATTTTTGAATTTATTACTCAGTAAACATTGATATTTCTTCGGTTCAAAATAGGATAAATTATATTCGGTACCAATTCAATTTGATTTGTAAGTCATTATGTAAATTTACAAATGTGGGTTTGTTGAAAGTTAATAAGCATTAAGCCACTTTATGGCATATATTTAGTTTTTTTTTCATGACAGCCAAAATGCACTAAGTCAACTTAGTGCGTTTTAACAGTATTAAATATTACCAAACTGACTTAGTGCATATTTTAACTTCAAATAACTCATGCTTAGATGACGAAATGGCTTCTGGCGTATATTTAGTGCATAGATATCATCATTTTCGATCACTTTGAATCAAAATGTAAAAAACCTAAAAAAAAAATACTTAGTGCCTTCTGCTTGTATACCGTTGATATGCTTATTTGAGTCTTTTTCTTATTTTAAGGAAAAAACGATATAAATACCTATATTCAAAATGAAAATTAATTTTTAATATGGTTTTTTTATATGCTCTTTACAAATTTTCTTCAACATATTTGAACATCATACATTTTTTTTTTTTTTTTTGGGGGTTTTGGGGTTTTTGGGGGCCAAGTTTGTATTGGAAAAGCATTATCGATATTATCGATGGTTTTTCTTGGATACCATCGATACATATATTCTGTTGTAGGTATGTAAATGATTATTATTTTTTTAACACACTGGCAATATCACTGTTATGATAAAATCGGTACATACTTCTAGAACATTACGTTATCTTATCTTCTATCTACCGAATCCATTTTGTTTAGATACCTGATTGCATATTAATATAATATATGTATGTATTTTTTAATTAATTTAAATCTCGTGCAGAAGCACAATCTTTTATATTTGCGCTAGAGTATTTTTTTTTTATAAATTTGCACGCGCTCAAGGGATTATGAATACCCTTTATATGTTTTTAGCACAGCGCGGTCATCCGGTAGAAAAAGAGAAAGAAGGATAGGAAAGCTGTGTTGCGCGATGTTCTGAGACTAGAGGTGGTTGTTATCCCAGATATATCTCCAGGGATGGCGGTTGAACTAATGCGTAGAAAATGATCGTGTCTTATTTACTTAAGTCTCTTATAATTCGCATTATTTTATTTATTTCGTTCTCATATTTGTGGGTACCTATACTAGTTTACTCAATCACATGTTAGTGTTATGCCTTGACATCATGTTCTGAGCAAATCAGAAACTCATCTTATGACAATTTTTAGAATTGGTTTTTAATGGAATATAAGAAGACATAGACAGCAAATTAAAATAAGCACGTACCGAGCGCCGTATGTATTAACTGGATAGATATATCTGAAAGATATCTACTTGTCAAAAAACTTTTAAAATCAATGTGCGAAACTATGAAAATGGCGATTTATATAGTGCAGCAAGGTGCCAAACATCGATTTCAAGGGTAGCTGATGTGTTTGATATTTAGCTGAAGCTTATTTCTGGTAGCTAAGTAGACCCAAAACCATTGCTTTCATTTGACATTTGCCTACAAGCTGATACACGCACACAAGAATCTTTTCTGTTCATCTTCATATAGACACATAGGCAACACAGCCCTAGTAATTTGTTTTTGTTTTGTTTTTCGATTTCCCATTCTATTCATGGATAGGGTTTCAAAGGTACAAATCCGCCAATGTTAACAAATGGGTTTTTGAAACGTACGAAGGTTTCCGATCTTAGTATGGCTTATTTGTGGTATATATCTCTCATTTTGTCTAATTTTCTTTTCATTATAGAAGTTTTTTTTATGCAAACGAAGCGACAAATTAACTGGGGTATTTTAATTTCACAGCTCGCCATATTCCATGACGTCAACTAATCTTACTTCATCTTGTGTCCCTTAAACAGAGTTAAGTCAACTAAAATAAATGTTTCAATTAAATAATAATCTACCCCTCCTTTATGGCCGAAAGTAAAATGATAATCCAAAAAAAAACCATTTAACTAAGTAACCAAAACAATAACAAAAGCAGCTACAGCTGAATATCACAGCCGTTTCGCATATAAATCTGCTTACACCGCAACAATGTCCTTCCGGCTAAATACAAAACCACCACTACCACCGTCATCCATTCTGTGTTGCCATTTCAGAGGGAAAAAAAATCAAAAAAAAAATTAATAATTCAACAATATGCGCGTTTAAATGTCAAAACAGCCTGTGTTAGCCTTGAACAAATCCCCGCCCAATTTAACATCTACTTTCTGTTAAATCTAAAGATGGATTACGGTAACACAATAACGTCTCTTGTTGTTTTTTATTTTATTTTTTGCACTGTTGTTTTTATTAAATTTATCTCCCTTAAGGTCTCAACTCATCAAAATCATTCAAGGGCAAAACAGCTGAACAAAAATAAGTAAACACTAAAACGGCCTATATGAAGGCCATTAGACCCAAGAAAATTTAAATCCCTGAACAGTATTGGCCCATGCCTTCTATGTTGGTATATGAAGGTAGATAAAGCGGCTATTTGTTCGAGGGGACATTTTATTATGTTGTCACATTAAAAATGTCCCTTAATAAATCTATTATCTTCCTGGCACATGTCAAAACAATTGGGGCAGGGTGGTGACTATTTTGTGAAAGTGTGGTTGTGGCCTCTCAGGCATTATCCGAATCGGCATCCTTGTGACACTAATTAATTTTCTAACTGAAAAGAATGGCTAAACAAAGATATGTAGATAACACTACCGACCATTTGAATAGATCCGTTTTTGTTTGCATGATTTTTTTTTTGAAACGATGTTCCTTAATTGGATTAGGTAGTATAGAATAAGTAATATCAACTAATTTATCTGAATTTTGTTAAGAGAAGTTATTGATTTGCTTATAATTTGAACCAAAGGCAAAAACAAGCTTAATTGCTTACAAACAGTTTTAACTTTCCAAATGACTTGCAGTGTTTATGTGTAGACTGAAAAGTCTTTACGTTATTTTCAATTTTCGACCTCATTGGGTCTGGTTGTGGTACGTATTTGTGTTTGGTGTAAGTAAGAGTACATAGATGTGTCTCAATGGAATTCGTGCAATGGGCTTAGACAAAAAAAGGAGAATTTCTCCAAAGAGATTGTAACTACAAATGCATTTCTATATTCTCATATGAGCGAGAGATTAAGTATGATAATATAAGAGCTTCCTTCATTTAATAACTTCCAAATAAAATAAAATTTAATTACAAAGATGTTTTTGAAGTAAGACTTCTTTCTTTTGCGGCGTTGGGGGTTAAAACATTTCTATGGAGCAGTCAAACCGACCGACATCTGATGTGATCTGACATCTAAACATCTGAAATGAGTGCAGATATGTATATATCTACATAGTGCATTGTGGGTATTCGCCGAGGACTATTTTCTGTCGGTACGTGTTGTGTATTCTCCTTCTGTAGGTACCTACACGAATTGTGTGTATTCAACGAGAATTTTTCTTATTGCTTTCTTTTTATTCAATTTATATTTGTGGGTTCGTTGTGGATTCGTATAGATTAATGTAGTAGGTATACGTACGCATTGTGTGTTTTCGACAAAGAACTTTTTTGTTGGTTCGTTTTGTTGATAAGATTAGATTAGTGCGTATTGTGTGTATTTGATAGCGATTTTTTTTGGTTGATTTGATGATACTCACACATTAGTGTATATTGTGTTGTGTTAATGTGTGTAATGTTTATATAAGTCGGTGGTCTCGTTGCCAATGCTTGACTGTATCTACTTCGTAGACTTATATTTGCGCAATAGGATAATGTATGTAATGTAAAATTGCTGAACCATGAATCAAAGTTTGAACGACGTGACGGTGACGGTGACGTTTGTAGGTACAATTGGAAGATGACGGTCCTTATGGGAGATGTATTTATACAAGTGCGGGGCTGGTTTCAAAAAAATGATATAAAATTGAAATACATACATTCATATTGTGGCTGAATTAGAATTACGAAAAATTAAATTGTTTCAAATTAGTGAAGTTTTACTTCTGACGCGCGTACTTAAGTTCACACTTTTTTTATGACCGTCATATACAATGCCGGTCAATGAAATTGCTCCAAACTGTTAACATGAAAGAAAAGCTTTTTTCTATTAAAAAATCTTTAAATACAAAACTCGTTCTTGTGGATGTACTTGGGTTGTAATGGGTTTTGGAGGGTGAAACGTACGAAAGTGTCCCATCTTTCTATTACTTCTCTGCGATAATAATGCTATCGTCACTTCGTCAGTGAAGATTTCACCACACAATAGACATAAATTATGAATATTATTTACTCACCACGTTGTTTGTTTTGTGTGGCGGCTTTCGTTTATATGACGACTCTTCGTAATGTTGATCGGGCAGGTATTTTACTTATACAGGAACGTAGCCGGGAAGGAATTTTCGGGTATAAAATAATTTTATTTTGTATGTGATGGTTTTGTAGTTAGAAGGTATTCACGAAAAGCAGGCGCATTGGCAGGGAAGTGACGTGTAAGTATTTGAGGGTGGAGTACAGAAGTGTTTTGTTTAATTTTTAATATTTATTTGAAATATCCTCGATTAGGTACGGTGGTGGTGATAAATTGAAATTCTTTGTAATAGTATTAAGAAAAAACACTATTGTGCATAGAATCATACCACTTTAGTAAGTAATTTAAGGTGTTTTTCATCCCATAGGCATCCTGTATTGCTCTTTTTAGTTCCTCTAAGAATACTTACGTATTAATACTAGTATCTTATCAGTCATATCTACGTAAAGGGGAGAACTCAATGTCGACTGTCCCAGAATAAGAAATAGCTTCCCAAGTAGTAACTCCTTCGTAAATGATGTGATACGCTGCATTTCAGCCTTTTGGAAATCATGCGATAGTAGAATGTAAATATAAAACCATCTGACTATCGAATTTGCATTCTTTCGTCGGAAAAAACAACATTCTGGCAATCCTTCTTCCAAAGTAATGTAACGTGTTCCGGATTCTAAAAGTTTTCTTTTTTCATTCAGGGCTTAACGGGTGGCATGCTCTAGCTCTTACAATTGTTCTTAAAAATTGATTAAAATGATAGTACTTCCAACTGATACTTTTATTTTTGGTTCCGGCAATCTGCAACTCAACCAACCGGGCAACAAGTCTCCTTTCTGCAGTTAATTTGTTTTTTTTTCTGTCATTTTATGATCTAACCGTGTCGTTTTGCTCGCTGGTTTTTATTTTAATTGTTCACTAAGCTCTGGAGTCTTCCAATTAAAAGTAAATCATCACATTCAAAGTTTTTGAGTGAAAAGGCAACAACTTCGGGTTATAACTTCCTACCAAGATCTTTCGTAATGTAAAAATTTGAGCGAAAGGGGACTTTTTAATGGTTTTCGATTATTCGCCAATCCTGAGGTTCAATTTATCAAACATGATATTCTTCGAGTATTGAGTATTTTACCAGGTGGAAGTTCTTCTGACAGCCACTTTAAACCTTGGTAAAATAAATTAACTTTAAGGGCATAGCATCTACAACACTTGTGAAATTCCCCATAATTAATCTGAAACAATAAAAATAAAAATGTAAATTCATATCCCTTCCGCCGCCAGCGACGCCAGACCCCACATTAGCGGCGTGCAGTGCAGACAGACATAAATCTGCACATCTGTACCTGAAACTTATAGGGCGGGCATTTCATTGGGGTCGCTTTGGTAATATTCGGCTTCAGCGTTTTCGGCTACCTCTGCTGCACCGTTGTAGATATTGTAGGGGAGATAATTTGATGAGTATTGATTTGGATTTATCTGATATAGGAGCGTGTATATCGAAATGCTGAATGCTCAAGTCTGAAGCCTGAGGCTGAACATTATTACACAGAGCACACAGCAGCCAATGTTTTATGGGTCTACCATTTTAATTTACCTCTCAATGGGGGGTACTTTGGGCAAAGGGAATACTCTCTGATTATAGTTATATTGAATAGGTACATCAGATTCTATATCGGTATATCTGCATAGATAAATGTTACAACACACATTTTTACATATCAACAACATAACTTGGTACTGTGTGTGCGGTTGTTCAGTATGCTCTCATTTTGGTCGCAAGGCTGGTATCATTACCTTTTAGGTAGGTATGTACTTGTACGTGTTTTCGGCTTTCATCGATATCCGCCTCCGCTCTGTCCGGGAATAACATAATATCACCGGTAAAATGTAATTACTTAAATATTTAAACATGATGGAGGAATTAGACAGAACCTTCAACGTTTGCAAAAAAAAACATTTTTTGTTCAATTCAAACCTCGGTTGAAGGTCAGACGGAGAGAAAGTTTTAGCTATTAACATTGGATATAATTTCGCTTAATGGTTGGCGATTGATTGGTATCAAAAGGACTCTTATTAGGTCACCTTCATCTAGGTGTCTGATGTATAATTTGTATAGAATGGATCGAGTCTTGGCAGGGTACGATATTTATCAGCAATGCAGGGCTGTAAACTTTTGTGAACTCCAAAGCCATAATATAGAATTGGAATACTATAGCTTGGTGATAACAGTATTGTATAGATATGATTTTGTATTTAATGTGTGTTTTGGTAAAGAGGGCTTCGATTTGGGGGAACAATTATAAGCTATAGGGCCATCAATATAGTCGTTAAGGTAATGTCACCTCATAATTGGAATTTTTTTTTCTCTAGAAGATTTGGGGTAAACATTTTGATTTTCGTGAATGTAATTAGAGAATGAGAGAAGATGTTTACTCTCTCCCATATTTTGAAACTAGCTATTCACCTATAATAAAAGTATTTTAATTAGGACTGTTTTTATTGTTCAATAAATAATATATCTACATTAGATTCACAAGTATTTATTGACCTTTTGAATTTGTATATATTTGTGCAGTAAGTTGAATGTATTCTAACCAAAATTATTTAAGCTTAAGTTTATCCATTTTTTTGCAATGAATAACTAAGTGACTCTCACTTTTTCCAAGCTAGTGTTTAGAATGACGTCAAATAAACTAAGCTATGGATTCCAGTGTTGTTCGGTTTCGGTTGTACGTGTCCGAAAGTCACTATATTCGTTTTCTCTCCGGAAGGAGGTACATAAATATCGTTGATATAAAAAAAAATTGTAAAATCAATTAGGTAGGTGCCTCATACAGCTGCAATTAAATCGGAAGAAGAAATTGTATGCTTGATCTGAAAGTTGCATTAGATAATGTAAATAGAGATGCATTGTTTTATAAACTTACACTTCCAGGATTGTCATCGAAAATGGTTTTTATTCTCAAAGTGCTCTACAACAACAATAGCGCAAATGAGTGGAATGGTACTGGAACCAGCGATTTTTTCCCTATCAATCAAAGCGTTAAGCAGGGATGCGTTCTTAGTGCCCTATTGTTCATCCTTTTTCTGAATGACCTAGACTCTGCACTACCAGGTGGAATAACAATAGAAGATGTATCAATAAAAGTTTTATTGAATGCAGATGATATTGTTCTAATCTTCGACACTCCCGCATCTTTACAGGTGATGGATAAACAGCTTCATGACCTATTGTCTTAAATGGAATCTACTTGACAATCTTAATAAGTCAGAAATAGTGATTTTCAGAAACGGAGGCTGTCGGGCAGTCGGAGAAAAATGGTTGTTGAATGATAACGAGATCTAGGTCAACAATAAGTTTAAGTACTTCGGTGTTATACTCTCGTATAATATATCTTGGGCAGAACATCTCTCAGAAAGACTTAGGATTTCAAAAAAATCAATTATCGTTGCGGTCAAGTTTTATCAAAAATAAAAACATTTTAAATTCTGCAAAATATAAACTATGCGAAGCGGCGTCAAGATCAGTTATGAACTACTGTGCACAAGTTTGGGGTTATACTGAACACACCGAAATAGAAAAGCTACAAAGTTTTCTTTGTAAGAAGATGCTTCTTTTTCCCCAACAATACACCTAACTAAGCAATAAATATAGAAACAGGACTTCCCAAAGCCTTTCTTACAACACTCGAATTGCACTTCAGATACATCCAAAGAATATACACCCTTCCTGAGAACAGACTAACACGTAAACTGTCAAACATCATCATAGGTAAGTAAATATTTTGGGCAAATGAATGGACAACTATCTTCAACCAGAATGGAATTGATTTTAACTGGTCTATAAAGCCTGAATGGAGTGAAGTGCATACAAAAGTCTGCACTAAACTAAGAGAGAAATACTGGTCAGAAGACACACAACGAGCAACACAATCACAAGTTCATGACGAATACGGCAAACATAAGTCGCAGAAGTTCCAAATTACTTCAATGAACAAATTTCACGTGAGATGATTAGTTTGGCTCTTAGGTCCCGATGTGTATTGCTTAATCTTAATGCCAGAGTATATAGGCATCTGTACAATCTGTAACCTTGATGTAGCAGAAAATACGTACCATTTTGTAGGATTTTGTCCGATATTCAAGCATCTGAATCGAGATCAGTTCCTTAATTTACTAAGGGCCAATTTTTCAAAAGTCAGTTAAGCAATCTACATATTCTCCAGACAATCAGTTTTAAAATAGTCAGATACAACTTAATTTAGGAATAAAGTTATCTGCTCATTTTAGAACGGAATAAGGAGTTATCTGAGGAATAAAATAAATAGCTATGTTTTATATCCAAAACACTTTGAAAAATTATTGCTTTGAAATAAACGTTAAACAAAAAATAATTTCTATGAAAAGTTCAATACTCGAAATAAAAGTGACGTTCAAATTAAATTATTCTATAGATTGTTTTTTCGTGATTGAAAAATTCGATTTTACAATCCGCTTGTTTAATAGTCAAGTAAGTTTATTCATCTGGCAACTAGCTGGATGTTTATCGGGAGATTGAAAAATCGGCTATAAACGGACAAAATTATACCCAAATCTAAAACTTCCTAAAACAAGCACTACGTTATCAAAATTTAATTATTAACGAGTATTCATAAAAAATCGCTAAGCCTTAGTTATAATTATATACATATATGTATATTAAAACGTTTTAACCTGACAGGCAAATTTTTAAGTTATTGTCGTTTAATTTAAAATTTTAAAGTAAAGAAAGCTAAGTTAATATTGTATCAATTTTTCTTCTCAAATAAATTTTTTTTATCTATCTATCCATCAATTAGGTAGGTATATAACTCCGATTTATTCGAAATCAGTAAATTCATACTCTAGAAAATATATGGCTATATTAATAGTTTCTCCACCAATTTTCTAACTGACACACAAAGAACAGTCTACAAGGCTAAGTCCTAATTGGCTAGGAATCGCACGACCAAATTCTCATTAGTGCGACCGAGCTCCGTAATCAGCGACGATAGCTTATTCAATATTTAAATTGGAAAGTTGTGTGGTGGGTGCCTATTTGTGGCAAAAAAAAAACTACTAAGAGTAGTAGCAGGAAGCTGCATTTTTATTTAATAATTCATATTTATCAATTTATCAAGAACCTTGAATAAAAAAAAAGAAAGCCTTGAAATGATTTTTTTAAAAACCTGTCGAAGCTTGTTGAGTTTCTATATTAGATGTTTTTCTTTCAGAAGTTCACAGCAGAGTCTGAGTCGTCAAAAAATGTATTTGTGTTTTTTTTAACTCAGAGCATTAGAGTTCCAAATGTGTGTTTCGTTTTTCGTTCTGAGCATGTAAAGATCGCACACGATGTGCTCGGACATAATCGACTGAGCATGTGAGTAAATTGCTGAACCCATCAAATGTCATGTGTGTCAAGAATTAAAATGTGAAGTAAAATATTATCAAATGCAATTAATTTGGCGAAAAAATGTCGATCACTTGTTAATTTTCTGTATCTGGTGTGTATTTTTGTACAAAAAGGGAAGTTTTGTGTTATATTACTTGTTATGGTTAAAATGAAAATTTATTCTGATTTGTGTGGTTCAAGTGAGTTTAAGAAACATATCAGTGTTCAGAGCTCGCTCTGTCTTGAAAAAGTTCAAAGCATTATCTATGTATTAAAACTCTGTTCAGTGCTCTGCTCTGAATGAAAAAAGAAAAACGCCTTTTGAAGAAAACGCAAACAATAGGTTAATATTATTTTTGTTTTTTTGTAAGATACACCACTTGTTCTTAGCATTGCCAAGCCAAAAAATGTGTCTTATAAATATGTAAGAATGTCGGCAATAACATTTTATTGCGTATGCAAAGAGATTCAAGTAGAGTGCAGGTACGAAGTCACCAATTTGAAGTCTCCAATCAGCGTGGAAAAATCCAAACATAATAAATTCACTACATTATACTCCTACTTAATTTCACAACACAACATTTTAAAAGCTTACTTGATTTTAAGTTGCGATATTGGTACTATAGGCAAAGTTTTGCATTTGGAAAAAATGCAAACAAATTGGAGATTTTAATCAGGCTACACATTATGATGATAGAGACCACCAAAAAAGTGGGTCCCGTAACTGCGTCTGTCAAAAAATTTAAAACATTTATATTTCGAAAACTGCTCATTAAATTTTTTTCAAAAATTATATTTATATATATTTTCGTATTGGCGTTTTTGAATGTTTTTTGAAATATTTTCAAAAAGTTAAAAAAAAAGCTTTTTTTCTCAAAAACCGCTCCACAGATTCTTAAAATTTTGACGTACTTTTTTTGAGCTCAAATTATTTTATGTGTTTATTTCAGAAATTTGAATTATTTTTTCTTTAATTAAACCGATTTAATCTTTTGTTTTAAAGTTTATATTATTAAATATTTTATATCATCATTCCAATTTATTTTAGAACAAAATTAAAAAAAAAATTTGTATGTATATACAAAATTGAGTTAAAAATGACTTGAAAAATATATTTAGATTTTTAATAGAAATCTCTTGCATACGATGTGATGGAACATAAGAGCAAGTTCGTGCGATCCAGTCGTGCATTTTATTTTATATAATTTGTTAGTAACGGTACGTGCCATACAACCATTTGTTTGATTTTATAGACTTTCTCATAAGCGGCTAAAAGGATTTCGATCAAAATTTGCTGTGAATATCATTTAAATGATTTGTAATTACCAACAACAACTTGAGTGTGCTTCCACCAAGTTTTCCTCATATTACTTTTGCTGGAATTAAAGCTATTTTACGACTTGCCAAAGTCGATCATTAGTTTCCTTTGCTTTTTTTAGTGGTGCTGGGCTACTTTTTAATTTTAATTGAAAAAATTCGTATGCCTCGAGTATTGAAACATGACTAAGCTGCCTTAGCTGCCTTAGAACGCAGTATGCATAACGCCACTGAGCCCGCATGATCACGTCCAACCCGGTGCAGGTTTTTTTGTTTATCTATTCAGTGCCGGATTAAGCTAGCGCGGGGCCTGTAGCAAATTCTATCAAGGAGCATTTAAACTGATTTAGGTTAGGTACTTATCGAGTTTATGGTTTTAAGTAAAACAAAACTATTAGAAACAAACTTTTCTTGATTTAATTTGTGATTGACATCTCGGAGTAAATCACGTTAAATATTCATTAAAGTGGGCTGATTAAGACGTTGTTTGCTCGTCCTGTTCCTCAATTCATTTTGAACACGTTTTAATGTTGAGAAAGATCGTTCACCACTGCAGTTGGTGATCATGATGGACTAATATATGCGCATAGCAATTTCAATGTTCGGGAAACAAGATTGTAAAGAATTATTTCTTAACAGCTTGTAAGCTTGCATTTCCAGAGCATCATGATACCTGCTGTCAATAATAGTAGCCACATCAGAATTGAGCATTGCAGCGAAGAGCAGTAATTCGTCGCCCAGACTGTCCTCAAAATCATTTGTGTAAGCACTTACTAAGGTTGCAGATTTTTTCAAAATTTCTTCTGGTGGAAGAGATCTTAGCTCTCCGAATATTCCGAAAATGCCAGCAATTATATAATAACTGTTCATACGTTTACCTAAAGCAGTGAGTACGTTATTAATGGTAACAATAAACATCTGAATTTCATACCGCTGACCGTTATATTATGTAAAAAAAACAATTCTCAACACAATTAAGAAACCACATTTTTCAAGAACGGTTCATATCAAGAGTACTATACTTATCATCAAACGTAAATATCGATCATTCCTTATATATTGTAGAGTTGGCAGTCCACTCGTTCCACAAACTGAATTTCAACATGTCCATAGTTCCGACTACGTAGACAAAAAACAAGAACGAGAAACAAGAAAGGAGCGAACATGCTTAGATACAAACATTTAGATACAAATTGAAATACTTATACACACATGGATATGTTGCGAAATTCCCAGCCAAAGCCAACACAAAAACACAAGAATGATAACGAGTTGGATTGGAATTGGAAAGACTGTATCTAGCAGATACATACAGGAACGAAATATAAGTTAATCGGTCCGACCTCTCATAATGCAAATAGTTCCTTCTTTAGTTCCATATCTTTTTCAAGCACATTGCCTCGCACATGTTTTCTTCCTATCCTATTCCTAATAGAAGAGAATGGAAACACAAAGAAAAATAAAATGCACGACTGGATCGCACGTACTTCCTCCTATGTTCGATTACATTATATGCAAAATATTCTTAATAGAAACGGCTAAATGTACATATTTTTAAAGTCGTTTTTAGTAAAATTTTTATATATGCAAATTCTTAAATTTTTTCTAAAAAAAATTGGTATGAACATTTTAAATATTTAATAATATAAATTCAAAAATATAATTTCAGAAAAAATTGTCCTCCCGTTTCGAAATATTGAATTTTCCAAAAAATTTTATTTCAACAATCCAAAATTCGAAAATTTTGAAATGCAGTAGTATTTAGAATTTGAAGGAAAATTTTGTTCGAAATCCGGCAGTTTATGAGAAAGTCGAAAATCAAAAAAATGGCTGCTGCCATACCGTTAATGACAAACTATTTATAAAAATTTTTGGCAAAAATGTAGTCCATACCCAAAGTAGAACACGCACCAATTTTTATCAAAATCGTTAAAGCTGTTTTCGAGATAAGTAAGATAGTAGAAAATTTTGTATGGCAAGTACCGTTATTTTTGGGGCTAAAACAACGATTCAAAAACATATTTTGGACAATCGCTTAAAACGCTTAAATACCAAGTTTGAACAAAATCGCTTTAGCCGTTTAGGCTGTAGAGAGTTGTAAAGATAGACAGACAGGCAGACAGATAGACGGAATAGCGCGACACACTTGGTGTTCTCTATCATCTTAATGTCAACTTTGATTAAAATCTCGAGTTCGATTATTTTCTCAATGCAAAAGTAGCCCTATAGTACCTGTATCGAAAGTAACAAGACAGGGAACTATAAAGGGAACTATGAGTATGATAATGAGATCGGACCGATTTACATTCAGTCGAACATGAAGGAACTACAACAAATGTTATAGTTAATGTGCTTGAAGAAGATATGGAACTAAAGGAGGAACTATTTGCATGATGAGAGGTCGGAGTGATTAACATTTCTTCGTAGTTCCACGTCCACACTTATTATTAGGTATGGAGTATACAGTAAAACCTGTCAAATTGGACCACCATTGGGACCGAAGAAAAGTGGTCCAATTAGGAGGTGGTTCGATTGTAGGGGTTCCTTTTTAAATCGGAGTGGTCCACTTAGAAAGGTTTTTTCTCATGCATACATGTCCATAAAAATACGACTGCCAGTGGTGCATATACCACCTATAAATTTCTAGAAAATATACAATTAATTAAATTTGTTTATATAGCCAGTGGTTTTGCTTTGAGAATTGTACCACAAATTGGCACATTCTTTTGTCATGCTAAGCAAAACCATTTGGATGTCAAGACTTCAATTACGGCAAAAGATACAAATGATTTCATACGTTTTGTTGTCAAGCCAACGAATGCCAGTTTCATTTTTTTTTTCGCACTCAAAATTCTTTGGATTTGAGATTTGCAAGATCTATCTGAGATAAATATGTGCATCTTCGAAATACATAGGCCAGTTTGTTGATACGCAACATAAATATTTACGTTCAACTTAAAACGCTTATGGGCTACTTGATTTAGGTCCTTGCATATATATTTTGTATTTCCTAGGCTTGCGCCAATTAGACAGGCGATTATGCATTAAGCAACGTATGTAATCTTAGTGGTCCATGGTCCAATTAGCAGGTGCCGCGATTATAAGGAGAAATTTGTATGAAAAATAGATTCCGTCCTATAAGGTGCGTTCCGAATATGAGGTGGTCCGATTATATAGTGTCCCGATTAGCAGGTTTTACTGTAGTTCATTTGTTGTAGTTCCTTCTACCTTTATGTTCAGCTAAATGTAAATAGTTCCCTTAATATTTCCTCGGACATGGTTCCAGGAACCTGACCCGACCGAAAAAAGAACCGTTCCATTTTTGTTCCTCCTTTGGAACTGTTTTGCACAACTCTAATTATTGGTAGTCAATATAACCCTTTTCACATCGGATTAATACGACTAGCATGGAGAAAATATTAGGGAATTCCCCGTTTTGCTTAGCAGATTAGCTAGATTGTGTATAGTGCGGTGCGAAGCATAATTTTTGGTATGATCAGCAGATAGAAAAATAAATTTATAGTTGATCATTTTGATGCAAAGAGTTGTGACTAAATCTAATATATAAATATTACTTTTTTATGGTCAGAAAACGTTGGTGCGCGGGGCCACAATTGCGTGGAGCCCGCAGTATTTTCTACTTTTGCTTCGTGGCTAATACGGCACAGTATCTATTTCATTGTACTATTAGTTTTTTTATTAACCACACAAGTGTGTTGTTGTTCATTCCCAAAACAATCATCTTTTAATAATTTCTATATAGGCAGAGGTAGGCACTATGGGACAAGATTTGCATGTGGGAAAAAAAAAAAAAAAACTAGTCATAACGATGTTAGAGAACATCAAGAAAGTGAGTTCCAGCAATTCCCTCTATCTATCTCTCTGACAGCGATTTTTTTTAATCAGTAGACAACTGCCACAATTTTTTGTACCAAAAATGGTTAGCCTTGATATTATTTCGTGCACTATTTTAGGTATAGTGTAATTTTGGTTCAAAATTATTATTATTAATCTGATTGCACCAGCCATATATCGTTTTTTTTTTCGACTTCTCATTAACGCTTCAACGGATTTCGATCAAAATATTTTGTGCAACTGCAATAGTGCGAAAGAGATTCCTCTCATAGCAATACTCTCACATTTTTTTGGTAAATATATTTCTCACCTTTACCAACAGTTCGATTTTATCAAGTCTCGCGGGTTACACTTTAACGTCTGCCAACTGAAAATACCGTGGAGCAATGGAGTTGAGAGTTAAAACCCTTGGAACGTACAAAGCATGCCAGTTTAGAAACCGGGCTTATGCGCCTTACAAATATGAAGGTACATTAATTTTAAACTATTAAATCACCTACAACCCTTATTTTATGTATTTTTTTTTTTTTGTTTGATCGAAATGCTCTCCAGGTACTTTGACTGGCCACCGTCAAGTCGGGACTTAAATCAAAAAAAACTGCATAAGCACGCAAATCATTCTAATAGTCTTATTCTGGCAACCTAATCCTCACAAATGATAATAACCTCAAAACTTGAGGTGAACTCTTTTTTTTACCTTTATGGGCTTTCTGGTAAAAGCCTCATAACTTGTGAGCCTCATAAAAGCTTAAAGAAACAAATAAGAACAAAAATGGAATTGAAATTGATTTTGATAAATATTTTGGAAGAAGTTTCATCTAGAAATAAAAAGTAAGATTTTACTAACATTTAAAACTGTATAAATAAATTAATTTTGTGTAAGAAATTACTGGTTAAGATTGCAGCGCTGGAGAATTCAAAGGCAATTAGGGGATACGAATGATATGTTTGCCATTCAAGATTCAACTTTTATTAAATTTTTTCGGATTCCGAAAACTTTGTGTTGGGACCTCTAGCTGTTGTATCCAGGACCTCTAGCCGCATGATGATCAATCCACTTCGCTACTATTTGTCATTCGAGTATTATTACATTTGTTTTTTTTTTGTATAATTTTAAAGTACATATCATGAAAATAGTTTGTTTCAGTGTTTTATTTTCTGGCCCATGGCTCTTACCAAAAATGCATGGGGTCATTTTTGTTGCCAGTAGTTCTGGGTTAGTTTTTGCAAAGTCTATGAAGACCTCGAGCTGCTCGTTTGTCCAACTTGAATATACTCATTAATAGTTACAACCTATAAATATCAATGTGTAACATTTCAAGAAATGCTTACCCATATATTCCATTGTTATTATTTATAACGGGTGTTTGTCTTAGACGGGTGGTCTTCAAGAAGAAATAAAATGAATATAATTTAATGTTATGGCCATGAAATTAGCTTTATAATAAAGATAAAGGTTTTCCATTATGTTTTAAAAATGATTTCGGGCAAGGGGCCACCGCGGCTGGCTCGAATAAATTCCAGCTGAGATGCCCAATTTTCGACCACATTTTGCAGCAATTGGGGTCGTATGTTAGCAATAACTCGGCCGAATATTATCTTCCAAGCGTCAATCGTCTCGGGCTTATGTGCGTAGACAAGCCAGCGGGGCTAAATAATATGATCTTGGAGGTTACGCCACATGCCAACGACGTGAGATAATACGCGCTCACCAAAATTTTCCGTTAATAAATTTATTGTTCCGTTGGCTGTATGGTATGTAGTGCCGTCTTGTTGGGACCAAAGGCCGTTCCCCATTGTCTGTAACATTATGGCCGGCTTCATTTTTGAAGAAATATGGACCAATGATTACCTTTGCCAATAGACCAAACGAAACAGTCACTTTTTGAAAATGTTACGGGGTCTCAACAATAGCTTGTGTATTATGATCACTCCAAATACGACAATTTTGCTTATTAACGTACCCATTTAACCAAATATGAGCTTCATCGCTGCACAAAATTTTCTTGTGATGCTCCCGCGAACCGAACCCTTATTTTGGCAATAAATTTACACGATTTGCAAACGTTGTTCAGGAGTAAGTCTATTTATTATAAAATAGAAAACCAAATTGAGCATAAATCAAGTGACAGCTGTCAAAAGACCATCTCCGAAAAAAGTATTCCCAGATCTTTATTTCTCAGTAATAAGCACAATATTTACGGATACGGATTTGGCTACATAAGCCGTCTGCCGGAATTGACATTCCATTATAGTTAATAAAAATATAAAGAATATGTTTTTAAATAATGAAAAGGAAAATCGTTAAAGTTTAAGTCATTTACAAGTAAATTCAAATTTTTTTAAAACTTCTGAACCTATTGTTTAAGTGAAAATTTAGAACTGACTGTTAAGAAGGATGCAAAGCGAGGGAATTAAGGTCTGGGCACTTTAAATGATTTGCGACAATCAACGATTAATGAATTAAAATTTAAAAGATAGAATATTTAAAAGCTGTTGCGATATGCTAGAGCATGTTTGCAATAGTTGAACAAGCACTCCCAACCCCGATTGCCGTTGAGATCCTCGTACAGACTACTTTGATTCAGGAAGCTTTCTCCAAGTTGTAGCCTTCTGATTTCTTGCAGAATTGGGCATACTGCGATGAAGTGCTGGACATTCTCAAGTTCTCTTCTGTTACAAAGATTACATGTTTGCTGCCGATCTAATCTGTGTGGAATAAAATTAAGATCTAATATCTCGACTCTCGCTTTGAAAATGGTACTTAATAATTCGGTAGAATAGCAGTCATTGAAGTACTTGTTTTCCGTTAGCAATTGATTGTTTAAGTTTTTATACAATTTCGGTTAAGTTTGATACCGATAACGACAGGTTGAAGTCGTGTGACAAGGCAATATGATTCCACTCCCTAAATGGAGAAGCGTTGGTGAGGAGTAGCCTTTCTAAAATTGATCTGTGTAGACTGTTTTCATTCCTTCGCATTACTCTGATGAGGTGGTCCAAATGAGCTTTAAGGTTTCGCACATATATAGGAGGTAAACCGGATTCGACATGAATAGCATACGTTGGGGTTGAACTAGGTAGTCTGAACAATCGTTTAAAAAAGTACCTTTGCAAAATTTCAAATTCTTCGAAAGGGATAAACCCAAAAGCCTGCACTCCGAAACACAAGCATGTATTCACAGTGGCATCAAATCTACAATTGTACATATAATAAATACCAATAAAAATTACTACTTTGCTAGTTGAAAAAGAAAATCCATTTAGTTACATTTAAACACGGCATCGTTCCTAATATGTTGACAACAACTGCTCTACATGGGTATATCTCTATGCCAGAGAGGTATTAGTATTATACTCGTAACAAGGACTTTTGAGTACTAGAGAAATGTGTTTGCACAATGGATCTAATTAGTATTATATAATTTAGCAATGAATATATTTAAAAAATAATACAGACTTATTATAGTGATTCTCAAGGTATTTCGTCTCTATCTCAAAGATTGGTGTACAGACAATTTGTAATTTGAAAACATTCTTTCTTTTATTCGAAATAAATGAAAGAACCACCGATGTGTGTCACTGTTTCAAAAGATGTATAAGCCCGAATAATTTTTCCCATCCCTTACTCAACTCCAAGATTCTGTTCGAAGTTCAAAGCCTTCTTCAAGTAGTATATTTCTTTTTTATTGTTAACATCATTGATTTCCCCTTCTGTCTCTTCTTTGATGTGTTTTGAGATAACGTAGTCGAGTCCTTGCGAAAATAAACTCTTCAAAACATCCAACTTACCCATACCCAGCATTTGAATTAACCTCCCCTCTAGGTTTTGACAGCAACATCAGCATCCTGAAGAAGCTTGTTATTGTGTATCACAATAAGAAAATTCATGTTGTGCTACTATCGTACACAATTTGTAAAGGGGATGTACTGTCGCTGATTCTGCCAATGTGTGCATGTTGTACATACATACATACAATATGCTCTCAGATATCATCTAACAAAAAAATGTAACAACCTTCCATCATAAGGATCTCCATTTGATTCCATGGGGTTCTTTGAAATTACACAACAAACAATAATGATGACGAATAAAAAAAAAATTGTCGACGCCAATAATGACGATGAGAGGAGAATAATGACAATGCCCTCGACAGTGATGAGACACATCGCACATACCTACTCTCATAGATAGATAAATATCTATAGCAATGAAGTTATTAACGATTGTTTTTTTGTAAGCTTGTTTTGCGTCTTTTTGTTTTGTTTTATTTTTGTATGGCTTTATATTTATAGGATCAATTTGATAACACAATAATAAATTATTTAGGTATGATGCGTGTTTTTATTGAAACGTCATGTGGCTGTGTCACTGATGATAATATAAAGACAAATATTTGTTCTAGGAGTGTCCATGTCCTATGTTCAACATGCGTGATATCAATGAGTCTTCAAAAGCTAAGTAGGCGTAATGTAATTTTGATGACAAATTACCAAGAATTACATTATGTTAGGACATTTCAGATATTTCTGAGTCCTTGCAATTTTTAATTCCGTCAAATAATGATTTAATGTGAAATAAGACATACCAGCTACTTGAAACAATTATTTTTGATTAAAAGGGACTTTTATAGTGAATATCTAATTTATATATAAACAAGCTTTAGAAATTGGAATTTCAGAATTTTTGTTTTTTTGTTTTAAATAATTCGTCTCATGATGTAGAACTATATTTCTATTTCAGTGAAATTCCTACATCAGCCGCGGTAGTTAAAACCGAACCAGAACCAACAACTAACAATGAAAGCAATAATAGCTTGGAACAAGTCCTTAACTGTGGCAATAATGTTGTTGAAAATGTATCTCAATCATCGAATACCATCAGTGAAGTGGTTTCGATGGAAATTGCTCTAAGGGACGATAATGATGAATTGGAAAAGGATCAGCCTGACCCGGATAATATTAAAATGTTTGTTGGTCAAATTCCAAAAACAATGGATGAAGGGCAATTGAAGAAAATGTTCGAGGAATATGGACGAGTTCATACGATTAATGTACTGCGGGATAAGCTGACAACACAGAGTAGAGGTGAGTGAGTTGTTTGTTTTCTACTTTTAACTTAATTGTTCTAGGAAGCGTTGCTAAGTCAAATTTTAAAATTAAGTTTTTATTTGATTTTGGGGCCGGTTTCGACAGTGAACATAATTATTATAGGTACATAAAGTGCGCCGAAATTAATAAGTTGATTTTAAGGTTCTGATAAAAATTTGTATAATGTGTTCCTTTCACCAGAAAAAAAATTAATCAACATACGCATCCTAAGATTATCGTACTGCAATATTTGCGAAAATTCACCAAAAAATATTGGTGCATAATATTTAATATAGAAAAGAAATATTGCGCAAGTAGTTATGGTAGTGTATGTACGAAAGTAAGAAAAGAAAGGAGCTGCAAGTGCATTATTGCTTCTGATTCTGGATATTTTGTGAGGGAATCGTACTTGATATAACAAAGATGCGACAAATCGATCGTTAATAAAAAGACGAAAAAGCAGAGGGCATAAATGGCTGCCTTGAGGAGCTAAAAAATTCGAGTAAGCAGACATAAATAGCACAAAATGATTTTAAATATATATTTTGGGAATAAGGAAAAACTTTTCAATAGGTAGGACGATAGCTTTCATAATTTACTTAGCCATAACAAGGTATTTCATTCAATTCCATATCTGCTATTTTTCTTATAATCTCATCCATCCGATATGTTGAAATCGGTGGATATGTTCAAAAACTATGAAAACGTAATACACATCTTTTTTAGTGCTAACATTATCTTAAATGTATATCATATTAATATTTAGAATAAATATAAATAAAATTAATAACAGTATAATAATAACGTAAATCAAAGGTTTATACCATTGCCTAAAATAATACAATACAACTTATATATTTGTAAGAAATCTTGCATAAAGTGTTTTTAACAATTGAAAATTTAGTTCAAGGACTCATTTTTTATGAATTAAGTTTAAAGCACAGACTGACAGACTGAAAGACTGACAGACTGACAGACTGACAGACTGACAGACTGACAGACTGATAGACTGACAGACTGACAGACTGACAGACTGACAGACTGACAGACTGACAGACTGACAGACTGACAGACTGACAGACTGACAGACTGACAGACTGACAGACTGACAGACTGACAGACTGACAGACTGACAGACTGACAGACTGACAGACTGACAGACTGACAGACTGACAGACTGACAGACTGACAGACTGACAGACTGACAGACTGACAGACTGACAGACTGACAGACTGACAGACTGACAGACTGACAGACTGACAGACTGACAGACTGACAGACTGACAGACTGACAGACTGACAGACTGACAGACTGACAGACTGACAGACTGACAGACTGACAGACTGACAGACTGACAGACTGACAGACTGACAGACTGACAGACTGACAGACTGACAGACTGACAGACTGACAGACTGACAGACTGAAAGACTGACAGACTGACAGACATCTCACATCTCACAGTGCGTGAGTGAGATGAGTCCCTTTTGATTAAAAATCGATTCAGCTAATAAAATTGAGGGAGTGAGTGAAATGAAATGTCAGATTACTCCCCTGAGATTTCAGCAGTGACTTGGTGCATTTGTTGGTGTATTTATGTTTTTGGTTAAGTATTTGTTCTTTTCTCAAAGAAATTGTTTCACACCTATTCACGTACACGAAATAAAAATTACAAACACAACGAACTAGCCCAAAATAATCCGACAAACTTTATAAAAATATGGTAAAAATAATTTGCCATAATCTTGTAAATCACATTAACAATGTAGGACTTAACACAATATGTAGATGTAATTGTATATTTAATATAAATACTTTTGGATTTAATTTATTGAACATTTTCTTGTTTTGATTTATTTGTTTACATTTTCTTTGTATATGTATGTATGTTACATTGTAGCTACCTAAATTTTGTTGTTGCTTCAAGATTCAATTTAGGTGTTTGAAAATAAATTCGAACACACTCATTTCACTTAAATAGCTGAATCAGTTTTTGCGGAAAGTGAGATGAGTCGGCGGGTAAGGCGAGTTATCTCACTTCACTCGCCGAAATAGCTTAATCTCGGTGATGGTTTGACTTGATAATATTCTTGATTTCCGCTGGAAGCTAGGTGGCGCTCGTTTGAACTTAGATGAGAAGAGAACCAACGTGAAGTTGGCTCCAAGCAGTCCATGTATAGTATGTCAAAGGTGGATTTAATTGTTTCCTCAGAGAGTTGTGACTTCTCCACCGTCCACAATTTATTTACAACGGGCTGTCAACAAGAAAACTATGAGTGCGTGCAGTCGTTATCAAATAATTTTGAAAAATGATGGTAGCGCTCAGTTAAATTATTATGATTAAAAAACCGATATAAAAATTGAAGCTCGATTTCGACATCTTTTGAATTTGTAGGACATTTGTGGGACAATTTTCAGGGTGGGTCAGATCATTTAAATGTGGGACTGTCCCACGTAATGTGGGACGAATGGTCACTTTAATCCAGCTAAAGATACATATTGAAACAAATATAAGGCTTAAGCCTTTTTTATGTTATGTTCAAAAGTTAAAGTTTATTTTGTTCAGTTCTTGCACAATAAATCAAAAATAAAAATTAATATTTTTCTCACATCTTAAAAGAGCTCTTAAAGTTTTTTATTGTAATAAAATTATTAAAATCCATTATAGGACACTTAAATTTTATTTCAAAACTTTCTGCCGAATGTTGTAGAACCATACCTCGAGTTAATCCTTAAACGAGAAAAAAAAAACAAATCTTTAAACAAGGTGTTTCGAATATTAATTGAGGAAAAATTCCCAGCATTTTCTTAACCAATGTATACCTACCAATACACCAACACAGCAATGGATAGCATATGTATATACGAAAACAATGAAAATTTATGGCACCCATCGAACTTTTTGGGATAATTGTGCCATTTCGCCCGATGCGAATAAATTTTCCTTTCGTAATTACACAATCCTTCCCAGTTTCTCCTCCCGAGTATTATACATAGTACTATGAATTCTAGAGGGTACTGGGTGCGGGATGAATTCCTTTAGAGGTAGAGGTGGCATTCTTTTACCATTGAGGATTCTTTTTTGTTTTTTGTTTTTGTAGTGTCCTGGCCACCATTCAATATGTCGAAGAGAAGCAATAACAATAACAATACGTAAAGTTCGACCTGTTTAATAATATGTACCTATGTTTATGTGTGTGTATAACAACAACACACAGCAACGTATTATTGTTATTCATTTATTAGCCCCCGCGTACCTCACCGTACAAACGATCTTAATGGCCGAAGCTTGACAGTAAAACGAAACAGTCAGTAAAGATTGAATGGTTGGTAAAGAAAAAGGGGGGAAAGGCTGATGATGACTTGACCCTTCCCCACTTCGTCGATACATATTTGGGTAATTCTGAAATACTTACGAAAGGACAGAAAGGCTAAGGATCGCGTTGGGAATAGAAAGAGCCATTACAATTTGTATTTATCTTTTCTTACCTATACTTTAAGGGAGTTTAAATGCGTTTATGGCGTTGAGTGAGTTCTTTTAATAAATGCCAGTAACGTTATTATATTGTATTATATAAACCTTACACTTTTTTACGTTTGGATGTTTACCACTACCACTATATATATGTGTATATATACAAACACAAGAGTAGTGGGCTTTAAGGAATGAAGAAATATTATGAGGGTAGGTTGGTAGGAATTTCGTATTTTCGAAGTGAGCAATTACGTAAATAAGCATTAAATTGAGAGCAAAATATAATATTCGAAACAGGGGGGCTTTCGATTGCGTAAAATTGTATCTAGTATAGTTTATTGATTCGTTCGAAGTAATGCGATGAAGGGAATATTAATAAAACTCCCAGAACCCCAACTGTTGGCTATAATAATTCAGGTGTGAAATGCATTTAAGTACCTACCTGCTTTATGAAGGCATGAAATAATATTTATATTGCTTGGGGGATTGCGTAAAGATTGATGAAAGTAATGGGAATTTATAAATTGTGTAGAGTTGACATACAAAAGAGGTAGTTGCGGTTTACACCGGCTTATATTTTATTTGGAAAGGAAAGAAATATAGGCTCCTTAAAGTTAAGTTTACCCAGTAAAATTATCATTTTCAAGATGCACTTCAATATACCAACAGTAGATGGTGCTTTAAATCTTTCAGCCACGATTCGGTTAGTTAGGGAGGAAATCGAGAACCAGAAGGAGGTAAAATATCTAGGAATCACACTAGATAGTAAACTTCTATGGAACAGAAACCTCGAAGTAAGTGTCGGAAGGTAACTAAAGCACTCATGATGCAAGAGACTTGCAAGTAAAACATGGGGATGCAAGCCTCCCAAAATGGATGTATACCATAATGGTAAGACCCATCATTATCTATCTATGGGGCGATTGCATGCCACAAGAGAACCGAACTAGTAACGGCTAGGAAATCCCTTGAAAAGATATGTTTTTGTTTATTTTCTTTTATTTATTTCATTGATTCAGTAGGTACAAGTAACAATACAAAATTGAATATTTTTTCAATTTTTCTATTCCTTACAAATTAAGTGATGAATAATTAAGCAAAAATAAGATATTCAACCTTTAATGACATAAGTACACTTTGGGGCAAGAAGTGCCAGTATCAAGTGTAGTTAAAAATAGAATAGAGTTCGAATATTGGTTAGAATCAATAAAGAATTAAAGTATGAAGTCGCAGTAGAAAAGGTAAAGGGTTTTTTGTTTTTTTTTTTGGTATTTTTTTTTTTTTTTGTGATGCGAAAAGATTGAATGAGAAAAAAGAATAATGCATTTCAATTCATAGTAATGAGAAATTCGAATCAAGTTCTTAGTGTGACACTTGCAGCAATGTCTCAACATCATTTCTATCAATTAGCCACGTGCGAAGACATCTGAAGGAAGTATGCTTACAGATATATAGGCCTAGCATCGTATGCATCAACGGAGCAATGAGACTTGTCCCGCAGCTGCAATTGAAGTCATTATCAACTTAACTCCATTGGACGCTGTAGAAGAAAACTCAGTCAAGAGCGCATTATTGATATTTGCCATAAAGGGAACTGGGCCGGTGATAGTAAACATTCTAGAAAAGAGACTTGATTCTTAGGTCTACATGAACAAACCTCGTGGACATTCCAAGAGATGGCGTGATCAACAAATGTAACTTAGAGAAAAACTTCAGAACGGAGTTAAGTTCCAGAAAGGAATGGTTAGGTGAGAACTTTGACTACACACTCAAAGCAAATGCCATCAAATGGTACACTAATGGATCGAGAACAACTGAGGGAACTCGTGCTGGAGTTTTCTGGCCTACAGCCAAACTTTTCGTTCCGCTGAGATATTCCATTAGCATTTTCTAGTCGGAAGGAAGGAAAATATAGGAATCTAAACATTGCCATCAAGTCAGATAGTCAAGCTGCACTAAAGGCACTAATATCATACTCCATCAGCTCAAAACTGGCATGGGGGTGTGTGAGCAGACTGAATAAGCTTGGCTTGAGTACCTGGCCATATAGGAATCCAGGCTACGAACAAAAAAACACCCTAGCAAATGTGTAAGGTGCTGAGTTCAGCGATCCAGTCGTGCATTTTATTTTATTTTTAAATGTCATTTTTAAAAGAACAAATTTCAAACAGCTACAAAACTTGAAATAGAAATATATGATGATCCGAACTGTTTTATTTTCTTGATCTAATCTGGATTGGATCATTGTGATAATGAAACACAGCTAATATTTCGAAAACGGTTGGATAATTTTTTTTATTATTAAATATTTAAAATTGTCACACCATTTTTTTTTTTAGAAAAGAATTATAGAAATTTTATACATAATAAAATGCACGACGGGATGGTACGAACTTGTTCTTGAAGCTAAGAACTTTAATGTAGCTAAGTATTGACGCTGTTTAGTATGTAGGTAATCTAGTTCCCCTATGTCTGTTTAAGGCCGATGTAAGTAAGATTACCTTGATTCATAGACTTGTCGAATTATGTGAGTTAGAAGAGAAATATGTACCTACAATCTAAATACACACATGGATGAAAAAAATAGGTACATATGTAAATATGTACATATACAACAGCGCCGAAATGAAGAAGGAACCTATTATTTAGATTTTGCTTCTAGAATGTCTTTGGGAAGTTCTATTTTCTAACAAAATAACCACTTTTGCAATTTCTTGCAGAAATTAATAAGAATTGAAATGGCCACATAAATCTTCCAATCTTCATTTTACATGGAAAGATTCCATAAGATCGAAGTCGAAATTTAAAATATTTTTAGAATGATCACATGCTATAAATCAAGTTTGAAGTATTTACAAATGTATTAAGTAGGCTGCCAGTTTTTCTCTCTACTCAGCAGGTTACATTTAAAAATATATCGAAAATATTCTCGATTCAATTTTTTCCGGGACAAAATGAAAATAAATGTTTAAATACATACATAATCTAAGTTAGGTCAAATAAAACTTTTTTTCTTTACAAAATTCAGAATGAAAAATAAAAAACATTTTGGAAATTTACCAATAATCATAAATTTACACGGCAGGCAAAATTATATTATTTCACTTAGTATAAAAGGACACCAATATAAGCATTTTAACAATCCTCTAATAAGTAAAGTATTATTTCAATTTTCGTGAAAATGGCTTGAAATGCTATGCTATGGGTCCTGGGAAAAAAATTATACTAATTATTGTTGAAACAAAAATGAATCAAACATTTCACAGCAATTAAGATACATAAGGAATGTGATCTGGTTTTGAGATAAAGGCGATTATAGGCAACTTTTCTTTACTTTGTTACCGAACTTGATAATTTTATCTCTAGATAAAAACATATGCAAATATCTTATTACCACAAATCTATTTAATTTAACGGTATTTGGATGTTATTTTAATCTTATCTAATATATAACTTTTAATGTTTATCTAGATCAGTTGTCATCGCCGATAACACGAAGTAGAGTTAAAGGAGTATGTTTGAGTAAATGCCGAAAAGGTGTTATTCTCTTTAATAATAGAAGAACATTTCTGACATTTTGAGATATTCTAAGAAAATCGCGCTTTTACGATATGAACGTTCAAAAAATGAAAAATATTTCACAAAAGATCAGGTAAAAGTTTACTTTGGTATGCGAATGCAAAAAAATTACTTTTCTCACCAATTTCTTGAGACGTTTTTGAAAAGATAAGACTATGTATTTTAATTATTTTGACAGTTTTGTTCATTTTTATTTGCGATTATAGGTACCATTACGGATTCAAGAAAAAAAAATCTAAAAATCTAACAAGACATTACGATCATAGAGAAACTAATAAAGTAGGTCCCCCAATTCCGTCTGTCTGTCATCGAGTCTGCGCCCTAAATACGCGATTGAATGGATTTGTTTTAAACTAGGTACATATTGTTTTTTTCGGTAATATGCCACCTTTTTTATCTTTTTTTTAAGACGACAAATAACACAAGCTCCCATACATATTTTTGGTATTTTGCCAAAAATAAAAATCTTGTTTTTCTCAAAAACGTCTCCAACCTCTAGTAGCATCATTCTTTTGGTTTTTGATTTTCTGAAAAATGGTTAATTTGTTTTTTTTTTCCAATTTTTTATCCAGACGCCCCTAAAAAGTCTAAACACTAATGTAAACCAATTTTTTTCAAACATTTGTTTTTTTTTTTGGAAATTTAAAAAAAAACTTTTTTTAATAGCTCAAAATTTCGAAAACGACTTAATGGATTTTTGCGAAACTTCGTATTACGGAGTTTTGTGATATTATCTTGAACAGTTAAAAAAACTATATTCCTAAAATAAAAAACAACCGTACCTGCCATACAAATGTCCAAAAATCCGATAAAAAAATGTATTTCTCGAAAACGGCTCCAAGAATTTTTATAAAAAAATGTGTATGTTCTTGAATTAGTACATTTCACTTTCAAGTTTAAGAATATTTTATTTTGCATAGAAGCATTTTTCATATTTTCGCCTTTCTCACTATTGGATGAACTGATTAAAATTATTTTTCTTATACAAATTATCCCTAAAAGTGTTAATATAACTGCATACTCAAATTTTCAATAAAAAAATGTTTTTGTATTAAAAAAAAATAAATAATATTTTTTTTTGTGAAAAATCGATTTTTCAAAAACCAATCACTGATTTTTTTTAGAAATTTAAATTTAGCATATATATTAATAATAGCTTATAAATGGCATATCAACTTTTTTTCTAAAAATGTATTTGAAATTTTATATAGGTACATAAAAAAAATATTTTTTATATATTTGTCCAAATGTCATCTATTTTGTACCCCTAAATTTAACAATTAAGCAATCTAAAAAGATTTTACTATGTGTATCACCCAGTTATTTCTACCTAATTGTATATCATTTATACATTTTTGCGTACGCCACTGAAAAGCTACATTATGTAGGCCCTCAAAAATCTTAGTAGCTATACAAATCACATGAATATTAATTTGCGCCTAAATTGTAAAGTTATGTGAATAAGCTACATTTCGACCTTCATCCTTCACTTTTATTATTATAAGTAAATAGTTACATACCTAAGTTCCATCTATGTATGTAGGTACATACAGGGTACATAAGAAATTTAAACAACTTTTATTTTAATCGATGTGTTTCATTAATTTTTTTTATTGGATTAAAAATTAAATTTTATTTTAAATAACTAATGGTTTTTAAAGATGATAGACCGCAAATGACCTCCACGCTCATCCACGCATATTCGGCAGCTGATCAGAAAATTGTTCATTGCGGCCTGAAGGGTTGAAATTGGGATCGCATCAATTATTGTCTTAATGGACTGCTTCAATTCGGTCAAAGTCCTGGGTTTCGTTTTGTACAGTTCCTACTTGAAATAACCCCATAAGAAAAGTGTGGTGCAGTCAGGTCAGGTGATCTTTGGAGCTCCGCCATAACTTGTGTGACTACATGTGCACTTGCTCCATCTTGTTGAAACCAAATCCTGCTGAAAGGGATACGTCTTCGGCGAAGTTCTGGGTAAAAAAAACTCCTTCAACATCTTTAAACAACGGTCCCCATTGACAGTTTGTGTTACACCGTTTTCTTTAAAGAAGTATGGCCCAACAATACACCTTGATGAAACTGCGCACCACACAGTGACTCGTTTGGGTGCAGTTCCGTCTCATGGAGCATTTCTGTATTAGATTCACTCCATATACGGCAATTTTGCTTGTTAACATTGCCGTTTAAGTCAAAATCTCCCTCATCAGACATGAACAAACAATTTATCAATGTGTTGTCTTCTTCGGCCATTGCAATCATTTTTCGGCAAAATTCCAGGCGAACAGGCAAATCCTGAAGGTTTAACTTGCTTGTAATTTGGACTTTTTACGGAAACAAGTTTAAGTCATCATGAAGTATCCGTTGTAATGACCTTCTGCTAACTCCAATTTGGCCCGATAAATTTCTAGTCGAAACACTTGGATTTGCCTGTATTGCCGATGCAACAGCCACAATTATACCCTGAGCGCTTACATTGGGATCTCGATGATACGGTGTTCGTTCGATACTTCCAGATTCGGCAAACATTTTCACCAACCTCATTATGGTCCATCTACTCGGGGGGGGTACCGCCAAATCCCAGCCTAAATTCCCTTTAGACGGAAATGACAGACTGCAAAGAATGGTATCGCTGCACTATCCAAATCCTTTTTTCAGTATCCCAAGCATTCATTTTGATAAATCTAAATAGTAGCCTATAAAATTTAAAAAAAAATAAGCCCATTACTCACACTGAAAAAAAGTTATTATGTTTTATTTTTGTAGCACGATTCGTGCGCCACCCTGTATTACTCTCCTAAATTCCATTATTAAAATCCATAATCTAGATTTTAATATACTTTTATAGCTAGGTACCTAACTATTCCTTCAATCATCCATTCGACAATTGATTATATCAAGAATTAAGGTAGTATTACCTACATAGTCTTGTTAGCTACAAGAGCACGTTCGTTTCATCCAGTCGTGCATTTTATTTTTTTAGAAAAATCGTGAGAGCCATTATCGAGATAATTAAGATGATAGAGAAAATTGTACTTATCGATGCAATCACCTAAAACGCAGACGAAATTGCGGGCTCCACTTGTTTGATGTAATCTATTATCGTAATGTATATGGGACGAATTTCGTGTGGTTAAGAATTAATTTCTTATGAAAAATCCGTATATTGATTTATAGAACTCGAAAGATGTCGAGTAAATTTTGTGCGCAAATGTACCTACTACCAATAATATTAATTTTGCTGTCATTCAAATTTTTGTATTACCAGTAATATATGTGTCTTGCATATTTAGTGTGTTTACCAACTCAAAAAGCATTATACCTACCTAAATTATTTTTATTCTGTCTAAATTCTGTATATCCAACAAAGTCAAACATCTAATCATACAAAAATGTAAATATCTCACCTTGCATGCACTCTAAATTTTAAGATAAAAAAAAATATCAATACATATATAAATAACTGTCTTGTTTATGTTCGTTTTTATATGTGTTTGCTTTTTCTCTTTTTCGTGTTACAGGGTGCTGTTTTGTTACGTACTTTACAAGAAAGGCTGCGCTTAAAGCTCAAGATGCCTTACACAACATTAAAACGTTGAATGGGGTAAGTTGTGTTTCTGTATTTGATTTGTTTGTATCCTGTTTTGTTTGTTTAATGAACCTAAGCTTAACATTTAAATACCTACCATAACCTACCTACATTTCCTTTTTAAATGTTAAGAGAGTATATTATTTATAAAAAACAAAATACAAAGAATATGTATATTAATCTGTCATCTTTTGAATGTTCTCTTGTTAAACATTGTTATCGTGTCATTAAATGTTTGCCAAGATAAAAAGTTGTCTTATATATTTTAATTGTTTTTCTCTTGGTCTGGAAAATACGAGTACAATCAGATTCTTATTAGCTATTAAAAAGTATATTTGACTTAATTGCATTTAACGAGAAGAATATGTTTTCTTAGTTCGGTATGATAAGAAATAAAGAATACGATGCCCCGCATTTTAGGCTTAAGATATTGGATATTATTGAAAAGAGGTAGGTAAAATCTTAGGAGGAAGCGCTTGATTCCGAAAATATGTTTAACTGTACTCGTATACTTACATTTTACCTAAAGCAGGTTAGAATATATTTTGACAAATACGAAGACATAACATAAGATAACACTATTCTTAATCCTCCACAAATAAGGTATACAATAACATTATTAGGTACCTAGGTTAGGTTAGGTTGAAGTGGCTGTCAGGGAAACCGCTGACACGCTTAGACTTTTGTTTTGTTTGTTTTAATTTAACTAATGCCTCTAAGACCTAAGGTCTTTTAAATGCAACCTGAATTACACGGCACTAGTTTGGCACAGTGGATTTGAGAACCAGATATTGAATATCTCATTTTAACCCATGGGCGGCATCCAATTAAAATTGGAGGTATTGAAAAGAATGCGCCTAACGTGGGGATCGAACCCGCATGTCTAAGTTAGCAATCAAGCACTTATACACTGCGCCATTGCCACCCACTTTAGTTATGTCCATTGTAATACCACGTGAAGAGATATCATTTCTTTCATAAAACTATTTGGATCCTCTAATGAAGCGATGTATTTGATGAATCTCTACGTATCTTTGATCACTGGGGCCGTTAAAGAAGTATTATCTAAGGTGTAATCTACGTCCTTGGGAGAGAGCAGGACATAATCAAAGTAGATGGGGTCTCCTCCTCCGCCTCGTCCTCATCAATGCAGCTTCTATAAAAGTCGTTGGAGAATACGCCAAGTCTTTTGGCATTTCTTGCAAATTAGATAGTGTTCAATTATGACACGTTTTACGGAACCAATTTGTTTTCTGCTCAAAGACAGCAAGCATTTTGAGCGTCTTGGATTCATTTTTGGCCAGATCTGTCAAACGGCCAGACAGGTAGTGAAGAATGACCATCTCATATTTGTTTGTTTTGTGGCGTTTTGTTGTAACATAAGCCTAGATGTACATTTTAGGTAGAATTGGTATTAGGGTTCCATTTCTGGCGAGTTTTTATCAGCTTTGAGTTTTCCGAAGATATCCCTCTGTCCCGACACCCAAATCATGAGAAAGTTAAGCTGTTCTGCCATTTTCCTGTGAGATTATCGACAGTTGTGTCCAGTTATAGAGTTTGTAAATACAGCGGCAAGTAATTTTAGGGCTGCTGTCGGAGAAGATACGGATTTCCGATGTGGATATCCCTTAGCCAATATAAGACTTCACTAACCGCGAGAATTTCCACTTGGAACAGGCTGCAATTGTCAGGGAGACCGAAGGAGGTGATAATTTACTGACGGATCTATCTAAAATGGAGTGCGCTGTAGAAGCAGGAATTTTTTTCAGACTTCCTAAAAGTCTCTAGATCTTTCCGACTTGAGACTTTCCGCCTTTCAAGCTGAACTACTAACTATAAAAGAAGCATACAAAATTCTTAAATTAATTCCAACTCAAAATCTAAATTGGGCAATAATCACAGACCGCCAATTGGTTATCAAAGCTGTAAATTCGACAAAAATATTTACAAAACTGGTCCAAGAATACCATAAACGAGATTCATAACCTGGACATTAACTATAGAATCACTTTTATCTGTTTTCAGGAGAGAGTGGCGTCGAGGGTAATAAACGGGTAAACGAGCTGGTCCGACAGGGATCGGTCGTTTATACCTTGCTTGCAGATAATGTATCTATTCAGCCCGCTGCTATGAAGGACAAACTTCTTTCCGTTTTCCTCACGAAATCAAAAAAAAGACGCAACAATCTAACCGACTATTCGATATCTCGACAGATATGGCCTACCTATAATAAATCCCGCACACACGATCTCATTTGCAGACATATCAAAGGTAGTCGCTACTTGCCCGGACACTGGCCTTTGGGTGAGCACGCAGCAAAGCTGGGTATTCCCCACAACACCTACTGTTGGACCTGTAAGAACTAGTTGGAAAGGAAACAGTACTTCACTTCTGTTCTGCAAGTGTCCCAGTTTGGACATACTAACAATACAATCCATTGGAAAAGCTTTCCTTTCTGATCTAAAAGAACTAGCTATCACGAAATTAAAAAAACATAATCTCTTTCTTCAACGGTACGAAATGGCTCTGGCGACGTTTCGCTTGATTGGTTTCCCTCTCGATTTCCGCTAATTGGGTCTAAGTTACGGGCCCTTGACGGACATTTTACATACAGTCTAAAAACTGTAAATTTACCATTAAATTGTATGTAATTTTTAGTGTAAAAGTAGGCACGTTGCGTATTGATACAAATGACAGTAGGTAAAAAAAAATTGAACACATCATGGTGGAACATTTGTTGTAAATTTTCACCCTCGGTGTACATTTCAATCGCCATTCTTCAGTATCAAAATTATAATGTTTAATGAACATTACACCCACAGTGTTTATAATTAAGCAAATATTATTTAAATTCAAACACCTTTTGAAAACAACACATAAAGGGTTTGTAATTAAACAATCATTGCTTATATTTACTACCATTTTATGAAAGTTACAGATTTAATTGTAAATTTGCAATTCGTTTGTGTCGACGACGATATTCTTGCAAGTTCATTTCATTTATGATCATACCGTTGGCGAACACAGAGTAGGTATATAAAATATTTTTCCCTCTCATTGTGTACAAAAAATTTACCAATTTGTGAAGTCGTTTCTTCTTACCCGTTTTTCGATACAAGCTGCAATATGTGATCTTTTTTTGTGCGAATATGTTGATTATGCCTTAATATGATGGTTGAACATGGTGTACAAAAGAACATGTGTGTAAATTGATTCTTGGGAGACGGAACTATAAATGTTTATGAGAAACTCACGAATCACAGTTTTTTATTTAAATACAAATATGTAGATTTCTAAAAATGAAAATTGTGATGCAGTTTCTGATAAAATTATGCTTAGTATTATCATAAGGATCTATTTATTTATGTTAATTTCTTCACATTTTGAAGCAACATACATGGACATAAAAGCGTACAATTTTGTTTAATTTTACGTATAAAGTAATATATATCTGCAAAAAAAATAAGATCTTAAAAGCGAAATCACATAAAATAGCTCTAATTTTAAGCGTTTTTATACATAATTTTGTTTGAACATAAAGTTTAAATTTATACATTTTATACTGATATACAATAAAAATATTCGAATTTAGACCGAAATCAGATAAATAAGGCTTAATTTTAAACGTTTTTATATGTAATTTTTATGGGAGCTTAAACATTGTTTGTTTATTTTCGCTACAAATTTACAAATAATTAATTAGAGCGTACCTATCTTACCTCTAAAATTAGCATTTTCTCAAAATAGTATTGGGTAAGGCATATACATATACATACGCAACTAATATCCTAAACATACATGCCAGGTTACACTTATCTAAATATAAAATGAAATGCATGCCTTTTAAGGAAATATACTGTTTAGTACAAAAAATTAAAACATTTTTTATTAAAAAAAAACATTCAGACATTATTTCTGTCAAAAACATGAAATGTAGTTTTATTTTAATGTTTTGTTATATTTCATTTTAGTCACCTTTGTATTCTTAAAAATATTTTAATATTAATAAGAAGATGTTTTTTTATAATACAATTCTATATACTACTGAAATTATTCAGCCAAGTAGAAGACTTAGCATTATATTTAATTGGACTTGTTGAATTATTGATTCAAAAGAGCTTTTAACGGCCTTTAGTCCACAAAAAAAAAAAAACACCTTCTTATTAACTATGTCTGGCCAAGGACAAAATCTTCCAATTTTAATGATTACAATTTTAATCTTGTTGGATGTAGTTCACATTGCTTTTTTGTCAAATAATGCAAGTAAGTTTAACTGATCTTAACAAAAATTGCGTATTGGTAAGGCGCTCACTAACCAACTGATGAGTCCAAGTGAGATTGCCGGGATGAAACGCAAATTTTGTGGACTAAAGGCCGTTAAAAGTTATTTTCAATCTATTTTAATAAAAGTTAGTTTTATCTTATAACTACATGAAGAATTTACCATAAAAAATCTTGTTTCATCCTGGAAAATCACATAAGAATATTCGGTATCAAATTTGAGAAAAAAATAATCACCAACACGGCTAGGCTTTACGCCCGATGATGATGAATTCGGAATTCCTCGGTTTTATTTGACATCAAACTCGTCCGTAGCAATTCTCTTCCTGAAGTCAAAAACTGTTTATTGTTTTTCATAGAGAAGAGTGAGTGAGAGACTTAAAAAATTAAACAAAATGTCAGCGTGGTAAATGGACTAGAATAGCGAAATGCCAATTTCATTTTTCACGACAAGTTTTATGAAATGAGCTTGGAGCAAGACACACTTTAAGGTAAATGGGTATACCTACTGTAACGAAGCGTTACAATTTCCATTTCCAAACGACCGCCGACAGTAATTCCATACGACCAACACATAACCATTACCCAGCAACAGCATACGACCACTACCGGCTCTTAGTCATGCGCACTTACCAGCAGTATACTCGAGCAACATCAATCGACCTGAACTTAAACCTAACATTTGCGTTCGTCATCGTTAGAGTTCACACTGCAACAAAGCTACAAATATATCAAGTAGATGTAATGAATGACAACGAGGGAAAAGAAACTTGTAAACTCAACAGCAAGCCTTGGTTTTGCTGACGAATAAGTTTCTCCTTGAACTCGAGCAACAGCCAGCTGGTATGACTTTAATGGGTACACTGGTGTGCTATTTAAGGCGGACTTTTTTGTTATTAAAGAAAGATTTTCACTTGTATTAGCCCTTGGGCAGGAATTAGATTCCTAACCGTTTTTCCCCTCATATTGCTCCTGAGTAAGTTGTGAGCTTCCCCGATTTTCCCTTGGACTAGACTTGGACAGGAATTAGATTCTTAACCGTTCTTCCCCTCTTACTGCTCCTGAGTAAGTTGTGGGCTTACCCGATTTTCTCTTCTACCAACCTTGAGCAGGAATTAGATTCCTAACCGTTCTTCTCCTCTTACTGCTCCTGAGTAAGATATGGGCTTACCCGATTTTCCCTTGGACTAGTCTGGGGCAGGAACTAGATTCCTAACCGATTTTACCCTCTGGCTCCTTCTGAGTAAGTTGCGGGCGTATCTATTCGCTATTCCCTGTCTGATCCTTCCGAGCAGAACGTGGGTCTGCCAATTATATGCAATACCGTGTTATTTATCGTAAGTTAAAGAGTTAGTAAGAAATATTGTAAAGAAAATATCGTAAGCAATAAAAGATAATTAAGCCGAGTTCTAACCTTCTTAAAACCCGAGTTTTATTTTGCTTTCTTCGGGATACCCTGCACATCAACGAGCTCACTTCAGCCTTTGGGAAAAAAGCATCAGACTACTTACTTTACAAGCCAGACCCTATACCGACATAATATTTTAACCATTAACCAATGACGTGAAATTGCATTTCCAGACAGATATATTGATTCGATAAAAGTACAAGAGTCCATAGACTTCCTTAAATAAATATAGACATCCATCCCGAATAAAGCATTTCAAACAAAATTCAATGTTTAGCACACAAAAAAGGGATTAGAACGACCTACCTACTAGCTAGTGTTATACTGCTGAAACTTTAGATGCACACTAGGTATCATAAGGATGATGGTGCGCCCCGTTTAAGTCCCTTCTCACTCTACATTCATATAGTTTTTGGATGCCTGTCAATATGCCTGTCTGCCAATTCAATGTGTGGAAATAATGAAACTTGTCTGCCTCAATGGAACTTGCTGACACTCGGAATAATGCTCCTTGTTACATCGCAATTCAATTAGAATCCTTCAAACCATCAGGCGCAAGGATGGGTGGGTATGAAAATGGGTAGGAAGATTAAAACTTGTGTGAGGGGTTTTTTTTTCGCCGCATCTCTCAGAACAGTACATTGCACTGGCATTCATTCTCAAAATAACCTGAAATTCAATTATGTAAGTTTCAAGGATAAGGGCTATAACGTCATTGTTTTTCAAATTGCACACACACTATATTTATGTGAGTGTGTTTGTTTATACTCCATAATCTATACTGTGTTATTGAAGGCATGAAATGCATATTTAGCTGCCCACTTGAAATGACATTGACAAGGAGGAGGAAGTTCCCAGTTCAGTTGTTGTAGACAAGTAAACTGGGAAAATCCCTCGGTATCTTTATCAAAGAAGTCCTTTGATGGCGGCTTAGCTATGCTCATTTCTCCTCATGCATACATGATGGACGAGATTATAAATGGGTGAACACAACACACATGTGTTGTATCCATACCTATTATGTGTTTTGAGGGCATAATAAATTTTACCGGATGAAACAAACGACATTATGTGGGCTTCGGTGCCCTTCTCAGGCAATCCCATCCATCTTCAACTGAGATGATAGTCACGAGACGTTTAATTTACACAATTTTAAATGTAAATTTATTGGTATTACTCTTCTTATACTGGTATTTCTTATTTGTATTTTAATCCATGAAGTTTACGAACTCTACAACGACGACAATTACAGCCAATTCAATTAGGAAATGGACAATCGAGTTACGCTTCTTCTATCATATCTGCGTACTAGCTTCAACCCGTTATAAAGATAATACACTTTACCATTAAGATTATAATAGCAAGGTGGATGTCGTAGGTATTATTGTCTATCTACGCGATATTGTATTATAATCGCTTTGATTCTGAATTCTAAGCTGAAGGGATCATCATTAAATACGATAGAAATTTCCCTTAGACACAAGTGGTTTTTGTTTTCAAATTAGTTGAAAGCCTTTTTAAATTACGTTGAAAAGTGCGAATGCTAAAATTTCAACATCAAGACAAATCATTTAAGACCGAAAAACCCACTTTTATCCTTAAGTACCAATATTCTCTAATCAACGAATGGTTTTGTTTTTCTTTTTAAATTAAGTCATTTGTGTTAAATTTTATGATGGGGCTAGTTATAACATTTTTGTGGGGTAAGTTCATTATATATACATCTCAAATGTATATACAATGGTAAGTTGTAATTGTAACAAATGAAAACATAAATATTTTTAAACACAATTTTGGAAGGGAACGGGTCAAAATAGCATAACTTATACAACTGCTGGCAACCTTAAGGATTTTTCAATTTTAAAAGCGCGTAATTTTCGCAATTAAAAAGTTAAAAATTTGAAAAACTTGCGGACCATGCGAACTTTGTCTCGCCCCAATTTAACGCCTTCAAATGAACTGCAGAGATATATCATAAAACACAGATATTTACAACTTCAATGTGATTTATTTAAATGGAAAAAAAATAAGGACAGTGATATGATAAACAATGTTTTTCGATTTGTTTTTCCGCGCAAAAGCAAACAACAAAGACCTTTTACCAAGCTATCGACGAATTCCTTTTTTTTTGCTGCTAGTAACTATTGCCCGTTCACAAATCCAATAGAGATTTTTATAATTTCTTGCAATGTCGGGGACCGATTTACTTTGGTGATGTTTCCCCTTCAACGTTGTTAACTCACAAAAATTTGCCAGGAATGATATTAATCCAGTCAAGGCGCCAACAGGAATTTGGCCATTGCCAAGCGCAGCAGTTTTCTCGAGAATTCATCAGACGATGGGACGTTCTGCATTGAGACTCCCATGTTACTTACTTACTTAGGTGGCGCTACAGGTCGTGACAAACCTGGGCCTCAACCAACTCCCATTTTCGTGGTCGATTTCAAATTCTTGACATATCGCCACAAACACGACGGTCTTATGCATGCAATAATTTCACCGGGAGCAGTAGATTTCGGTATGACGGGAAGCGTTTGACGAAAATCTCCGCTGAGCAATATTATATCTCCTCCAAATCATCTCGAATCACCTTGCAAATCCTTCATTGTTAGGTCAACTGCCTCCAAAGTCCTCCTAGTCTATACGCCAAATTATAATTTTGTATTCTCTCATCAATTTCGCTATCGCCGAATTCTTGGTCATTGTACACGTTATTGGCTTTTCAACCTTGAGGAAATGCATCGCGAGCTTCAAAGCGGATTGTGCAGTTCAAACAGTGTGTCAGCAATGCCATAGATGCCATTGGATGGAACACGCAACGACAGAGATCTTGGCCTAATTGTTTCTAGAATCAACTGAATGACGAATGTCTTGCATGCACCATCGGGAGCATCGAGAAAGTAAATGCGATTTTGGAATCGTATTCCAAAGCGGCGCGATTGAAGTCTACATTTACCACTTTTCTTCTCTAATAACTTTTTGTCGAATTTATTGTGGTGGTCGTGCAGTTTGGAGCTTCTGGACGTACCCCTTGCGTTTGATTATTACGGACATTCTTTTTTTTTTTTTTTTTTTTTATTTTTTTTTATAATCTACACGCTCTCAAGGGATTATGAATACCCTTTAAATGTTTCAACACAGCGCGGGCGTGGGGGTGAGGTTAAGGAAGAGAAAGAATGATAGGAAAGATGTTTGGCGCGATATTCGGAGACTGTATGTGGTTGTTGTCTCAGATTTTATCTCCAGGGATGGCGGCTTAACTAATGCGGAGAAATTTCCGTGTCTTATTTATCGATGTCCCTTATAATTCGCATTAATTTTTTTATTCTTTGTCATATTTTATCGGTATACTAGTTTTACTCAATCACATGTTGTTAGTTCTATGCCTAAACAGCATGTAATGAGTAAACCAACAACTCATTGTATGACATTTTATTTTTAGAATTGGTTTTTAATGGAAAAATAAGAAGACATAGACTACGGCAGGGATCGAACCTGTGACCATGAGGTTGACAGGCGAACACACAACTATCGCGCCACGGCCACCCCCGAACATTCTTATTAATTATGGCAAGACGTGTAGGTACGTCGTCCAAGGTTAGATCGGAATCAGTGTAATAATACGCAAACTTGAATCAATTTCAGCTAGAAAATAGCACATTTTCTGAATAGAAAAATATAATGTGAAAAGGACACCTGCCTAAGTCAATGTATAACGCAATCTATCTGGTTGTGGCATTTATCGCAGCACAGCGCCATCTAATATATCTCTTATAAGCTTTTCCACCGAAAATGTACACAGAACGTCTTCTATCACAATGAATTTCATACTAAACCGAAATTTTCAACGCTTCACAACGAATTTTCCACCTTTATGTCGTCCAAAAGGATCCATGGAACATTCTAGACAGTTCGACAAAATAAAATATCAAAATCCATTCAATGGGAATCAAATGCTGTAGATGTGCGCATACACGCGGCAACAGAAAGAAACAAAAATGGAGTGCGAGTATACAAAACAAATCACATTATTTATACTAATAAAGTAATAAACAAACAAGCCAAAAAAAAGAAGATAGCGCACAAACATAATTTGGATTGTTCTTTATATATAAGAAGATATACTAAATTTTAATATAGAATTTTCTTTGTTTATTTATATTTAATTCTTATTTTTTGCTTATAGAAAAAGAGGTAAGAATGGGATATTAAAACAAGCTTGCCAAAAACTACAATTATTGGCATCCGACTACAATTATCGGCACCCCAAAAATGTACAATTATATGAATTAAAGGAATACAATATTTTGTTTTTAGTTTTTTATTTATAAAATGTGTGGTTCATTCAATTTCAGGAAAAAAATAACATACACATTTACCGCTTCTTCTGGGTTATAAAGCATACAAATAAACAATACAAATTAAGTAATCAATAAGTTAAATATGAAAAAAATAAATAAAAAGTCTACAACAAAAATAAATAAGTTCATACCGATCGCATAATAGTATATAAGTTGAAATAAAAACTTAAGATCTGTTAATTTTTACTAATACATAGAAAACTGTGGTGGAATCGGCTAAGGTGAGTTGTGATAGTTGACAGTCACAAAAAATAAATTTGGGCTGCGTACGGTAACTGTCACATGTGATAATCACATTTTTGTGACTTTTTCTTGTGACAGCTATTTTGGTGTCATTTTCATATAAAATAAATTTGTTTTCTAATTTTGTAAATTTGTGAAAATGCTTTTGTGATTTCACAAATTCCGAAAATAGAAATAATATATGTACATGTGCACACCCATATACACTACATTCAAGGTGAATGCTAGCATTCGCCCGAACCATGACCTGGAGAGCAGAGCTCTGGTTCACCACTTTTACCTCCGGAACGATATAACGCAGTGGCGATCTGAGAACCTTGGTTTTACCGGGTTTAATGATGAACATTAGGCAAACGCCATAATCGCCGAGCGAAATGGGACCAGTTCCCTGTTAATTTCGAAGATTGAGCTCCAGCTCATCTTTGATTCACTAAAGAAATCAGCAAGAGTCGATGGTATATCCAACGTTGTACTACGACATTTGCCTCGAGAAGCAGTTGACTTATATACCACACTATTCAACAACGCGCTGAATAATGCATATTATCCAGTGCGGTTGAAGACAGCAGTGGTGCATTCTCTCCCAAAAAAGGGGAAGGACAACTCCAATCCGGCGAATCTCCGGTCGATAAGTCTTCTTCCGAGTATCAGCAAAGTATTTGAAAAGGTTATTAATAGAGCCCTGTTCATGTGGGCGGAGGACAAAAATATCATCCCGTATAATCAGTACGGTTTTAAGTTTCTGATATCCAATGGAACAAAACTAAAAAGCAGTATACGGGTGCCTGTCTGGTTGATTTGGAGAAGGCCTTCGACACCGTATGGTTAGAAGGCCTCTATCTAAAGCTAACCAGACTAGGTATAAGTAAACCTCTATTGTATATGCTTTATGACATGCTAAATGGTAGAAAGTTTGTTGTCAAGAGTGGCAATGTAACTTCTACCGCAATTTTTAATATTAATAATGGTCTTCAGCAGGGAGCGGTTAACTCGCCGATTCTATTCAGCATTTACACCAGCGATCTGATAGGTAGTCTAACTCAGGCAATTACGAACGCCGACGATCTAATTGCGTACAGAACAGCTAATACAGTTGAGGTCATCAAAAGTCTCTTGCAGAGTGACTTCGACAAGATTCAGCGATATTGTGATGACTGGAAGTTGAAAATCAACTTCCAGAAATCAGAAACTATTTTGTTTAGGACTCCGTTGTCTAGCGCCTCAAGGGAGAAAGAACTGGCGCAAGATGGTGATCGTAGGGCCACATGGACATCCACTGGCGAGTAAAAGTGTAGTAAAGTACCTTGGCATCTGGTTGGATCAGTACCTGTATTTCGACAGACATATAGGTGCTGCTTTGGCAAGGGCTAGGGGAGCCTTTGCCTTGACAAAACGACTATTTTATAGAAGCCGTCTTGACAGCAGGGTGAAGGTGATTTGCTACATTGCCCTCATCAGGCGGATGATTGCCTACGGATGCCCGGTGTGGTTCAACCTTGCCCCATCTCAAATGGAAAAGATTCGGGCGTTTGAGAGGCAATGTCTTAGACGTTGCATTGGATTACACAGAACACCAGAGTCGGAGTACACAATATATTATTCCAACCAGGTTCTATACAACGAAGCCAACATAAACAGAATAGATAATTTTTTGTTTAAGCTGATTCGGGGTCACGTTGCAAGAGCGATGTCCTCAACTAACAGCTTAATTTTTGGGGCTTATTACCCCAATAACGAATATTTTGAGAGTGCGCGGTTAAGTGGTTACATCCCTCCCGAGGCATTCCTCTATTTAGACAGTCGAGGACTGATACAGGATGGAGGGGCGGTTCCGCTCATCTACCACGTCAGCCGGAAAACTGTGGATAGGCGACTCCTGTATGGTCGAGACGTCATCGCTCAAGGTGGAGAAGAGCGCCTTCGGTTCAGTAGGACTGTGTCCGATCGGGACCGACGGGATAGGGCGAAACAAGAGAACCAGTTCTGGTGGTTCTCTGAACAGCAGCATAATATTTAAAGTCGCTGAAGATAGTATATCTTGGCCGACTTACATAGATTTAGGTAATTAGTTATAGGGATGAGTCAGGGTGGCACCAAAAAAAAATAAAAATATATATGTATGCGGGGGCATACGTGCATGTATCTGCGTGTCTGTACATGTATGTGTGTACGTATATGTATATATTAAGGTTTAGTTTATAAGTAAAAAAAATTAAAAAAATAAAAAAAAAATTAAAAAAGAAAAAAAAAATTATTCTTGAAATATAAAATAAATAAACAAAATTAGATTTAATTAGAATAGTTTTTAGGTCGAAAGACATTAGTTTTAAGTTACAATGAAATAAAAATTAATTTAAAAAAAAAAAAAAAATACACTACATTCAACAAAGTATATCCGATCTAACAAAACAGAAGTATAAACATGTAATTAGGTCAGGGCATTGTTTTTCTCTCACACATTTATTTTAACTTTTAGGTACGAATTAAAAAAACTTTTGGCAAACGAGCGAAACATTTTTATTTTCGCAGTTTGTAGAACAAAATTGGATATATCCTAATTTAATCTCGCGAACTCAATGTTTAGATTCTTTTTTTATTTTAACTTTTTTGGATTGCGATATAATTATAACATTTTTTTAATATTAAAAGGTTAATAACGTTTGAGCACTCAACATTGCATGAAATAAAAAAACAAATAAAACGATTTGCATACAAACAAAATCAAACATATACATATGGATTTATGTCAACTCTTAGTACTTCTCTTAAAGTGGTGCCAAGTTTTGTGTAATTTTTTGTGATCACCTTACACAGACGAAAAATATAATATGATCACATGTGATTGTCGGAAATGTGACAATCACAAATCACCTTAGCCGATTCACCCCTGATAAAACTTGAAAGAATGTGATATTTTAGTTTTTTTTTTTTTAATTTTACATGATATTCTCTTTTACTTTTTTCACATTTTAAACTACTAATATCAGTTCCAACTGCTTTGGTCATTGTATACTTTGTACAGGAAAAGCATATCTGTCAACTACGAATTGTATTTTCTCCGATTTCTACGACTGGATTCGCAACTAAGTTCCTGATATGTTTTCCACTCCTTAGGCTTGTGTAAGAAATAAAATTTTCATTGCTGAATTCGTTGCACATTTCAAGCAACATCTGTTTTTCTAAACCATCTAAACCATTTTTGTCTGGTATTGTGTAGCTACTGAAAGGGTGCTCTCTTTTGTTACTTTGCCTTAGATATTCCTGGACAGCATAAAGAACACTGCTCAATTCTTCTTCCTCAGTTAAAATGGTTGCGGGTCGTGGACGTACTTTTGAAAATGTTTTGCTCAATCGGAAATGCAGAGTAGAACGCAATATTTTGTGGTATCTAGAAGCTGCTTTTTTAGATATATGTCCATTTTTTATGGCCAATAGAGCTTCTTGGACATCTCTTTCCTTGTACGTTTTTCTTGTTTTCGGCATTTTTTCAAACTTAAAAAAAGTAACGGTTTAATGGTATAGTTATTGGCAGTTTTTGTTGAAGAAAATAACAACTAATAAACAAACAAATAATAACTTAGTCAAAACTTGTACACATAAAACATATTTTCGTTTTGTTTTTAATTATGTATCAATTATTTTATTCACTAAATAAAATATTTTCCTATCCTGAAAATCAAACTGTGCGTTTGTTATAATTTCACTTCTGGTTGTATTTCTGTTGTTCCTTCAGTTTACCTTTACATCAGGTTATTGGCCCAGGCACCATATTGAAATGGCTTCTAATTATATTATATAATATATAGAGAAATTGAAAGGCAGAGAAAACTACGATGTGTGGAAGATTACTGCCAAATCGTATCTCGTGATCAAAGGATAATGGAGCTGTATGGAGGTAGAACCTACAAATGCTGCGGGAATAGAAAAGGACTTAAAAGCTAAATCTGAGCTTATTTTACTTTTGGAAACCCAGAATTACTCCTACATTGCTGATGCACCAACGGCTAAGAACGCTTGGGATAATCTCACTTGTACTTTCGAGGATACTGGTTTATGGAGAAAAGTAGAGGTGTTAAAACAACTGGTACAACTTAAATTGTCAGAATGTGACAGTATGGAAGACTATGTCAATAAAATGGTCATGATATCCATTAAGGTGAAAAAGGCTGGTTTAAAAATTGACAATGAGATCGTAGCCTCTTTGATGTTGGCTGGTCTTCCAGAAGATTTCAAACCTATTATAATGGCGGTTGGAAATTCGTCCTCAAAGCTGACATCTGATTCTGTCAAAACTTTACTCCTGCAGCAAGTTTAATACAAAGGAGATGATTCTGTTCAGAAGGCGATGATGAGTAAGTCTTTCAAGAAGAAATTTAAGAAAAACAAATTTCGTTGTCATAATTGTGGTGAAGTTGGACATTTTGCCAAAAATTGTTCGAAAAAGAGGGGCAAAGACAAAAAATCAAAATGTCTGTTCACAACTTTTTTGGCAGATGGATTCGCTCGCAATATACCTGGTATGTGGATTCTGGTGCATCTGCTCATATGACTATGAAAAAACAAAATCTACAACAACAAAATGAGCCATCACATTAGGAAATAGTTGCTGCAAACAATTCCAAAATGGCAATAGAAAGTGTACAATATGTGCTAGACCTATGTGTGTGCAAATTTGATTTCAATAAGCTAGTTGGTGAAAAATGGTAGTAAATCAATGGTCCATACAGATGTTTGTGGACCATTGCATGTAAAATCTTGGACAGGATGTAAATATCTTCTGACATTCGTTGACGATTTCAGCCGAAAGTTGTTTGTTGTTACGTTAAAACACAAATCAGAAGGTTTTGAAGAATTTCGTAAGTTCAAAATCCCAAACTTCAAGAAAAATAAAGGTTTTGCGTTCCGACAATGGCGCAGGGTTCTGCAACCAGCGTTTTGAAGAATTTTTGTCACAGTGTGGAATTAAGCATCAAAAGTCAGCTCCGTACACCCCTGAACAAAATGGTGTTGCAGAAAGGATCAACAGAAATCTGATAGAGAGAATCCGGTGCATGTTAATAGATGCAAATATCTCTCAACGTTTCTGGGCTGAAGCAGCAAATACGACATCATATTTGATTTACAGAATTCCTTGCCGATCAAACTGTTCAAAAACACCTGAGGAGCTCTGGTCAGGAATGAAGCCCGATTTATCAATGCTACGCGTTTTTGGCTGCAAAGCAATGGTTCACATTCCACATGAAAAGCGAAGAAAACTCGATTCTAATTCAAAGGAATACATGTTGCTGGGATACTCAAAAGAATCAAGGGCTTACCGAATGTGTGATGAAAAAAGAAACATTATTATTAGCCGAAACGTTATTTTTTCGAATCTGATAATTGTAAGAAATTTTCAAAAGGCAATATGAATTGAGGTGGAAAAAGAGTATTCGAATTTCATATTGCTGAGACTGAAGATTTAACCGATGTTAATGTTCGAGCTGTAGTTAACACATCTGATGATCTAATTGAGGTTAATATTCCAGTCGTATCCGAAAATGCAGAAGATCCATCTGAAATCCGACCTGAAAATACTGCAACTGATGATGATTCTGATGAACTCGAGTTTTGTGATGCTCAGATGATTGAAGATATTACAGATGACAGTGAAGAAAAAGCTGTATTCCGGCGGTCTAAACGCATTGCCAAGTTAAACCAGGCTGGTTTGATTGCAGAATTGAAGATGTCAGATCCCGAGACAGTGGCAGATGCTTTGTCTCGTGCAGACTCCCACCATTGGAAGGCAGTGATGGAAAATAATTTAGTTCATTACAAGAAAACAATACGTGGGTATTAGTCCATCTATCCATAGGTAAGACTGCAATTCGATCCAAATGGGTTTTTAACATGCAACATAAATACATTTATGTATATAACTTAAGAGTTATGTGGAACTTAGGTAATAACAGGATTTATGATTCGAATCAGCAAACGGGCCTTAAATGCTTACGTTGTGTATCAGCAAACGAGCCTAATTAATCGTGTTTTCTTCATAATAAAAAATAAGTGCATTTTTTTTTTATAACCGTTTAAGTACCTTGCAGGTTAAGATAATTATTGAGATGTACTTATCCGGGGATTCCTGTATGTAGATGTATCTAATACTGTTTTTGGAATATATAATTACATTCCTAATTTGTATGTGACTAAATTCAGTTTTTTTTTTTAAGAATTAATATTGATTTTGTTTTTTTTTTTAGGAAAATTAAAAACTAATTAAATAATTAAATATGTGATTAATATAAGTATTCTTAAATTTAAATATTAATTTCATAAGTCTTGCTGCTGTATGTGCTATATTTTTTGTTGTTATAATCTTGTTTATAATCGTTTTTTTTTTTTTAAGATGATTACAATTTTTGTTACAATTTACCCCGGTAAGTCGTAACAACGCGTGTTCTCAGTAAAAATACATAGTTACTTTTAGCCCCGCTTTCCCCTACTTTTAACTTTTAATCAGATATCTATATGTTATACAGTCGAACTTCGATAACTCGAACCATCAGTTGCCACAAAAATAATTTGAGTTATCGAGACTTCGAGTTATTAAGTAAAATACAAAATTGATATAAATGTATATACATGTACGTATTTGTTTGCCACCATAATATGAAAATATACAGAAACATAATTATTACTTAAAATAGCATGTTATACTCGTGCATAGCCAAAGTGGTTTTGAAAAAAAAATCTTCAATGGAATGTAAACCTTATACAAATAATCCATTGTTCTTTATTAGACTTTAAATATGAACGTAAAATGCTTAACAAATTTGCATCTGTGTTTTTGAGTGCCTAATATTTTTTTGAAAAAAAAAATAATAATAATAATAAATAAAATAAGTCTTGAGTTCGTATCGGCCAATATAACAATGTAGTAATGTGTGTTCTCACCCCTTCCAACAAGAAAGTTGACAATTCTTAATCTCATATAACTATGTAACGATTTTCGTAAATCAAACTACAGTGCCCACGATAGCAATGCATTATAAAATGAACTTGTAAAAGCACGCAGAATTTGGAAATTTTCCTACAGAATTCGATTCATCAAAGCCAAATAATCTCTTCGAGTTATCAAAACATTTGCGTAATAGAAGTTCGAGTTATCAAATAAAAGTTACATGTAAATTTTAGTATTGGCGCTATTGCCAGTAAATTTCGTTATTTCGTCGAGTTATCGAAGTTCGACTTATCGAATTTCGAATGTATTCATGATTTATAATTCTGATACAGTGGTATGCATAAGTATGTAATTTTTTATTTTTAAAATGAAATTTAAGAATTAAGTTAACATATAGGCACATAGGTTGAGTCCCTGTAATTCGAATGCTATATCAAAATAATTAAAGAGAAGCAAAGTTGCAAAGTTCCAAGTTTTTTTTTTGTTAATTTCTTGAAGTATAATGGTGCATCGATTTGCAATTTTAATTTTTTTAATTTATGCAATAGGAAATAAATAAGCCTCAGGTTTAAGGAGTGCATTCAAAATCCAACAGCAACGGATATAATGGTCATTACAAGAGACGGAATGATTAAAAAATATAACTTCGAGAAAAACTTCAAAACGGAGTTAAGTGCCAAGATCGAGTGGATAGGCGAAACAATAAACTACACACTTAATACCAACAACGCCATCAGTGGTGGTGGAATATTTGGCCTAGAACCTACCTTTCAATACCGATGTGACAGTCTCCAAGCATTTTCCAGGCGCAAGTTCATGCCGTAGCAAAATGTGCGGATGGTAGTCTCGAAAATAATTATCGGAAACAATACATTGTCATCATGTCGGTCAGTCATTGCATTGAAAGCGTTAAGCTCCCAGTAGTAAATTTCAAAACTTTCATGCATGAATCACCAACTTTTTTATCAATGTGTGGAAGCTACACCCCATGAATTTGGTATGAAAACATCGATGAATTTAACATGGGGCTGTCATTGGCGTTCACCGAGTGATTTTCGAGGTGAATATTTACCAGTGAAATCACGAAGTAGGGGTAACTTGTTTATTCATTAGGCAATTATATGTGATGAAAAATAGCAATAACGTTAAGTTGTGAAATCGCTAGTTAACTTAGAGTTGCTTATTTAGCAGGTGAAAAATGACATGAATGTTCACCCATTAATTCACTTCTATAATGTTACGCGCTAATTCACACATGAATTTTAATTGATGAAAAATCTAATGCAATGCAACTCGTTTATACATCAGTGCATAATTTATAATGCACAATGGGAAATTTATTATGTAATAAAATCATAACCATCAGTAATGTATATTTTCTTCTTTTCAAAAAAAAAAAAAATAAGAAACAGCTCTCATGTAACAAGTAACAGGTAAATTATAATAATATATTTATTATGAATTAAAAAAAAAATTAAAAGGACACTTTAAAAACGATAACGATAATTTAAATTAAAGCAAAAAAAACTAATATTAAATAAAAATAAAATAAATATTTGCATAACTATTTACAGTAATATAATAAAAAATGAAAATGATGACGTCTGTATGAAGATGTCATTAAGATCCTCTTCAGATGCTTCTTTTTTTTCTACGGACATCTTTTTAAAATACAGATTTTTAATTCTCTTCAGGCCCTGCTGGGCAGATTTTTTTATAAAGCTGGGCTGAGAGAATATATGTTTTGACAGCATATGCAACAATGAATTTTATAATTTTAAGACACTTTTTAGAATTGATATTGTGGAAAAAAGTCAAAAATAAAATAGTTTTTTCTTTCTTTGATTCTATTTCGCTGTAAGTAAAATTATTTGTACATACATGTAATGTCCTTGCTCTGAATTACTTTTTCAATAACTTTGTTGAAATTTTCCCCATTTGATTCGAAATCAACTCATTTCCCATAAAAAACTTGTCTAAAAGAGATTATATATGATTTCAAACTAATTTGAACTAAATAAGTTTCGAAATTATATAATCGAACAAAGCTTACCATCACAATAACGAACGTGCCCAAAAGCTTTTGTATCAAATGTCAAATTTTAAGTTTGAAGTATTAACGTCAACCAAAATAATATTCCTATTCTTCAAAACCAATTTATTTTAAAAGGCCGCATAAGCACGAAAATAATAACTTTTGGATTTATAACTTGAGATTCTGCTTCTCCCAACTAGTAAATCCAGAGGATAATGAAGTTTTTTGGGCTACGGTGCGACCATTAACGGTTCCTTTAAAATAGGAATGTAAAAGGTATGTATGTTGCTGGATTTCCACCAACAAATATCATAATCAGCACCACGATAATTGGACCATAACACAGGCCCAATCGTAGAAGGTTCGTTCTACGAACTGCAAATGCAAAATATCACCAAGCATCGTTTTATCAAATATTGCTATCGAATTTTGGTCTAAAATATCATTTTATATGAACTTCAAGCTTCATGGAAAATATTTTTAACAAGGGGTATATATGTATGACACATTTTTTGTTGCCATACGAATCTTCTCCGAAGGGACTGTGATATGGCCGATTAAGATTATTAGTTTTTGAAATACTTTGGCGAGTTTTATTTTGGTTTAAAAAAAAACCTTTACTGTAGCTTGCACAAATATCTCATTTTCGCTTAGTTGAAATTTAAAAAAATTAAATGCACGACTGGATCACACGAACTTTCTCTTAAGTTCGATCACATCGTATGCAAAAGATTTCTATAAGAACTCTAAATATATTCTTAAAGTCATTTCTAACTCTATTTTGTATATACATATACAATTTTTTTTTAATTTTTTTCTAAAATAAATTGGTATGACAAAATTAAATATTTAAAACAAAAGATTGAATCGGTTTAATTAAAGAAAAAATAATTCAAAATTCTGAAAAAAAACTAATTTGAGCTCAAAAAAAAGTAAGTCATTTTATTTCTTGGTTAAATTTGAATTTACGAAAAAAAAATTTTTTAATCTGTCGAGCGGTTTTTGAAAAAAAAAGTTTTTTTTTAACTTTTTGAAAATATTAAAAAAAAAATCAAAAACGCCAATTCATAGGTATTCAGAAAATTCATATAAATATAATTTAAAAAAAAATTAGTGTGCAGTGTTCGAAATATAAATTTTTTAATTTTTTTTTCTAAATTTAAAAAAATCTAGATTTAAAAAATACAAAAAAATATTAATTAAAAATATTGGTACACAGTTTAATTTGGGCAGCCTAAACCTATACATGTGTGAAATTTCGAAAGAATTGGTCAAGCCGTTTATGAGATAGTCGAAAGCAAGAAAAACGGTCCTATGGAAAGTACCGTTTTAGAAATTTTTCGAATTTTTTTTTCAACTATATGATCGGTCGTAGCTAAAAAGCCGCACTAATTTTTTTTTATCAAAATCGTTAGAGCGAGAAAAATAGGTTTGAACGTAACGTTTATATGGCAGGTACCGTTATTTTCTTAGCTAAAAAATAATTTTCAATTTCCCCTCTGTACAATACCTAAAAAACTCTATATACCAAGTTTGAAGCAATTCGGCCCACCCGTTTGGGCTGTAGGTGTCTATACATACATACAGACAGAGTGACAGACCGACAGACAGACATACAGGCGGACAGAATTTTTAGACCATCTTTTTTTCGTCTTCGCTATCAGCGTAATGTCATGTTTGATTGTTATCTTAAAACTTTTTTTTTCGACGAATGCATAACTTGCTTTATAGTACCTATAATCGCAAGTAAAAATGTGGCTATAGTATATATAATAACACTGGCAAACAATGTTTTTTTTTAACAGAAATCAAAATTGACTTGCTTTTTTTTTGGTGTGTTGAATTCGAATCGGAACGCTGAATTGTTCCACCAAGTCAGATTTTTCATATATAATCATTTAAAAATAAAACTCTCCATCTTTGAAGCTTTGCAGTAGATTTTGATAATTTGTTTCTACGCAAAATTAATTTTCAATCTGAAATCTGCCTTATCGAAGTAACCGTCGGAGCGGAATTCTCTCCGATTTACTACGCATCGGAGACATTTTGCTTCGAGATAATTCTGCGATCGGCTGATCGGAAATTCTGTCCGACCAAATTCAACGCATGCCATTTGTATGCGATGAAGTACTTTTAATGGTTTAATTTATGACAGATACAAACAAAATATTTTCCGAAGTCCTCCGACAAGTTCTAGTTGCGGAAAGTGTTTACTTTTTAAAGAAATTTTTAATTAAAATGTAAGTAATGAAGAAATAAACCTTATGAACGTTAACTTGTGGACTTTTTGTTTTTAAGCAGAACGAAAGAACAAGTCCACAGCAATATGAGCGGATGATGAATCTGCCCAGCGAATATCCCGATATTGCATATCTAAAATTACACAGGACACCAGTAGTTGTGGCTGTGTTTTAGTTTTTTTTTATTTATTTATTTATTTATTCATCAAACAGAGCATATAAAAATCTCTTATAGACTACTAAAAATTATAACAATAATCAAATACTTAAGTTTAACCACAAATAGATATAAAAGATAACAATTTTTTCTTAAAACAATCTCTACGGAGTTTGCCTGCCTTAAACAGCGTGTTAATTGCTCATTATTTTCATAATAAACCCTGTGGAAAGGGCCAAAGAAAAGACAACAAGAGCGAAAATCTTGCGCAGGTACATTAAAAGTAATCATTGAAAGCAAAGAAGGACAGTTGATTTTATAATTAATTAGATCTCTGACAAACATTGTTTCAAAATATGACCTCCGAACCTCCAGATGTTGGATCCCTAATAACAAACATCTCGTGTTGTAAGAGGGCATATCGATATTCCAACGCAAAGTCCTGATAGCTATTCTAGTGAATCGTTTCTGGATCCTTTCAATTTTTAACGAATGAACACTATAATACGGATTCCACACGATGGAACAGTATTCTAAAATAGATCTAACATAGCTAAAATAGAGCGATCTCAATGTGAAGGGATCAGTAAAGTAATTTGAATTTCTATAAATAAAACCCAGAATAGAGCTGGCTTTGGCAACTATGTAGTCAAAGTGACTAGTAAAAGTTAACTTTGTGTCAAAGATTACCCCGAGATCTTTTTTTTTGGTTACTCTTGTTAAAGGGGTACCATCAATTTCGTAATCGAATATAAATGGGCTGGTTTTTCGGCTAAAAAAAGAACCTTGACACTTTGAAACATTAAGATGAAGATCGTTTTTGCTACACCAAACAAATAAGTTAGATAAATCATTTTGAAGATTAACACAGTCTAAAACTGATTTAATAGTTAGAAAAAGTTTGAGATCGTCGGCATACATTAAGCACATACAATGATTGAAATGTTTAGGAATATCGTTGATAAAAACCAAAAAGAGGAGGGGTCCTAAATGACTTCCTTGGGGGATACCGGAAGTAACTAGCACATGATTTGATTTAATATTATTTAAACCAAACCTTTTAATAAATTTGAGTGAAAACCTAAGTTTTCAAGTTTGGATAGCAGAATTACGTGATTTACCCTATCGAACGCTTTCGAGAAATCAGTGTAGACTACGTCACACTGGAAACCATTCTCGAACGACTCTATCACATAGTAACTAAAGATAGTAAGATTTGTTGAAGTAGATCTCCCGGCAATAAGGCCATGTTGCAGAGGGGAAATAATTTCCTTTAAAAAAAAAAAAAACAATTTGTTATAAACAATGTTTTCAAAAAGCTTAGGAATTGCTGATAGTTTGCAAATAGGCCGGTAATTAGTTGCATCATTTCTTGACCCAGACTTAAAAACCGCAGTTAAGAAAGAATTTTTCCAAATTTCCAAGAAAACACCTTTGAATACATCATATATTTTTTAAAGGTTTGGAGTGACACCATCAAACTGATAATTTGTTTTGTATTTGTGTTGAATGTGCTCCTAGACAAAAGCAAACGCATTTTTATTTAGCCAAAAGTTTTTCTTCAATCTTGAAGGGAAGTAGAGACCTAGAGCTGCGTCAGGTAGTTCGCGTATATTGCTTTCGTTTCGCAATGTTTTATTTTCTAAATAAATAATATTGTAGGTATTTAAAAAATTTTTTTTTTTTTAATTATTCTTTTGTTGACAGTTCAAACGGAAACAATACACATATGTTTGGAAATAGGGAGGGACTTTGTTCGATTGTTTTGATCTTAAAATCGGTATATCTAATTACATTTCTTAAAAACGCTAACGCATATAATTGAAAAAAAAAATACTTTCTATAAATAATAAATTACACTCTCTCGCCAATTTATCAAGGTTTAAAACGGGTATAGTGTTTATTTAATAAAAAACTATCGAAAATATATCGAATTTTCGATAATCAGTTAAGTTGCACATCTCCGCCTGAAGGTTATATCCATCGCAATGCGTCGTCGTATTTCTTGAAAATTTCTTCCGATGAAAGCTACTTCGAAGTGAAATTGAATTTCCGACGAAAATGCGTTTCGGAAAAACTCCGCTCCTACGGTTACTTCGATAAGGCAGAATATCTCAGAAACCTGATTTGAAAGAGCAATTCTGGGCTTGCCTTCAAATTCAGCACACCAAGAATCTTATTAGAAGTAAAGTTTTTTTTCTCTTATGAAGAAAAAATTAAATTTTGTTGACGTTTATAATTAGTATTTCTGAGCTGTATTTTCCCGTGATAGAGGTTAACCTTTTCCATTAAAATCATTTTTGGACCATAGTTGTGTGATCTCTTTATTTCTGATTTATTTCATTATTTTAATTTTCAGTACAACAATATTATATACCTTTGATATTTTTTAATATCAGTATGTACAGATTAATAAATTAGCAATAAATATTCTTTTGTTATGCTTAAAAAAATCAAAGAGGCCTTAAAGATAGGTTCATATTCATGTAAGGTTTTTTTTTAATGGTAAAGTCTTACCTGTAAAAAGGAAAAGTACAGTAAAATAATTTAGCATTTCCTGGTCATAAAAGGGTTTAAAAAAGATCCTCTGAGCTTTGTCATTTGACTAGACTACTTTTGTTTTTTTTTTGAAAATAAAAATAAAGTAATAATAACTTACTGTACATGAGTTGATATTTTTTAAGTTTTTAAAGGTCTTTTTGTTGTTTGTACAATTTAAATTGTAATTTAACGCAACCTCCGTAGAAATGGTATCCTTCAAAGCCTTTTAAATCCCACCGCCGGATGAAGCTGTTATTTTTTTATAGATGTCATTTTGAAAAAAAAAGTAATGCCAAATAAGGGACATGGTAAATTAAAATATTATATTTATGTTTCAAACGTGAGAAATGCTTACGTATTTTAATTGGTCCTCTCCTGCTTTAACTTCAGTAGTCCCAATTCAACTGTTGTTTTTATTGGCAAAGTTATTACAAATTATCATATCATTGGTTGCTTCGCGTTTTATGATTTGCTTTATTTTGGCTGAAAGCTCAACAACAGATTCTTGTAACTGTTCAATTTTACTCCTTAAGTACTTTAACTCTTGAATTATGTCCGCATTGCTTTCGTGGCGACCCTATTAAAATAAGAGATTAAATTTAAAAAGGTCGTTTGGTGTTGAATACTGGAAATTTATTTATTAGTCATGTCTTTTTTTTCAACTGAGTTATTCTACCACGGGGGGGCCGTGGCGCGATAGTTGTGCGCTCGCCTGCCAACCTCGTGGTTGCAGTAGATTCCTGCCGTTGTCTATGTCTTCTTATATTCCATTAAAAATGGAACTTATTTTATGTCAAAATTGTCATAAAATAAGTTGCTGCTTTGCTCATTACATGCTGTTTAGGCATAACACTAACAACATGTGATTGAGTAAACTAGCATACCCATAAGATATGACAACGTAATAAATAAAATAATGCGAATTATATGGGACATAAATAAATAAGACACGGTAATTCTCCGCATTAGTTCAGCCGCCATCCCTGGAGATAAATCTGAGACAACAACCAGCTCTAGTCTCAGAATATCGGGCCACACATCTTTCATATTCTTCTTTTTCTTCTTCCACCGGATGCCCGCGCTGTGTTAAGAAAAAACATAAAGGGTATTCATAATCCCTTGAGCGCGTGCAAAGTTATAAAAAAAAATATATATACTTTTTTGTTGTACAAGAGATATTTTACACTTACCATTGCCTTAAAGACCCTTCTAATCTTCTTCAAACTTGAATTCGGAGATTCGCTTATTGATTCCATTTCATTGAGTTTAGATGTTTGCGGCTACCACATAAATTTGGAAAACAAACAATTAGATTTATTGATAAAGACAAAAAATCATACAAAATTACCTATTTGTTTTTTTTTTTTAAAGGATTGCACTTACGTGGGTATGAAGTTTTTATTCCGTCGATGCAAAGAAACACAAACAAAACAAGATCTAATCGTCGGCCAGTTCCTGAGTTGGTAATTCAGTCGTTGATCTCTTTTGTGTTGAGTTAGTTTGCACCGGATAGACTAATTTCGAATTCCTTTCGAATAGAAATTGTTTTTTTATCGTTTACCTTTCGAAAGGAATTCGATTTATAAATTGGGTCTTAAGTACACCCATGAAGAATGGGAATTAGTAAAATATTGAGTTCATCACTTGGTAAAACAAGATATTTATGGGATATATCGCTCATGCTAAATTTGTCACCAAATGTCAATTCCGAAGGAAGTTTATTTGCTAAAAATATACCTAAATCTGTTATTGAGCTTACAGCTTCTAGGAAAAAAGGTCTAATGTTGTCTAATCTCTTACCAACAACAACTTTAAGATCTTCTTCTTTCAAAAAACTTCATATCTCAATGAAGATGGAATTTTGTATGGAACAAAACTTATCTGAGTTCTTTTGCAGCCAAGGAGAAATCATTTGATTTACAAGATTGAATAATTCCAATTCTATTTTTTTTTTCATATTTGACGCCTGACATTTTCTTGATAAATTATATTCAATGTATTTATTACAAATTCGTTGTAGAGTTTTGGGTTTGTTTTTTTCACCATTTTTTTTTAAAAGCAGCATGAAATTTTCAAACTTATAAGCAGCTAGACTTTGAAGAAAGCCAGTTCTCTTACATCATTCGTTAAATGTGATAAACTAGGCACATTATATGCAACTTTATTTTCAAAATAAATCTGAGGAAATAATTCGATAAAGTATTTCAATATATTTTCAGCTATTTGGAGGTTGGAAGCATAATTTTTGGACACATCAAAATCCTGTAAGCACAATGCAAAAGCAAAAAAAGGGTAGTATACATCGCTGTCAACAACGTCTTTTAGGACAAAAGTACCTGTATGCAACGTAAACTGTCGAAACTCAGTAGATTTCCAACGAGATAGCTCAGAAAATGATCTAGGTTTTCTTGAAAATTCTCTTGGAATATAAGAAGCAATTGAAAGCATTTTTTTTTTTTTTTTTTTTTTATTAATTTTTATTTAATCTTAAACTATCTTAAAGCTAGACAAAAATGTTTAAGACTAGCCTAATTATCAATAACTTACAACTAATGTACTGGCCCTTTACGGGCGCTCTAAGCTAAACTATATCTCTTAATACTAATGTCTTTCGACCTAAAAGCTATATGACTCCATGATTATTATTTTATTTTTTATTTTCACCAAGAAAACTTTTTGGAAAAAAAACTTAGTATCATATCATTTTTACATTTTATTTTAACTTACAAACTACTCAAAGCTAGACTAAAAATAATTAATAACTAGATACCAGCAATTGAAAGCATTTTCATTGACAAACAATTTCTAGTATCTACACTTTATTTTTTTTCGTTGTTTTGTTTTGTATTATTCCATTAAGCATTTTTTTTTGAAATTCCTAAATGGATCATATGCATAGGATCAAGCGGAAATTGTGAAACAATTATAATTCCAATGGATTCCAAAATACTTTCTCTTGTTGAAAAAAATGGTTTGTGATGACCTATCTTTGAACGTTAAGTCCGACCTTAAATTATTTCCGACCACTGCATTATAAGTCACAACTCGAATTACAGTGCAACCAACTTGGTCACATTTCGAACACCCATTGAACGAATTTTGTGACTCTACACCACAAACAAAAGCCCTGGAAGGAGCATCACAGACAAAATATTTGATATTTACCTTAAGCGTCTTTCAATTCTTTTGAAGATTTTTAACTCTTCAGCAAAATCGTGAAAAAAGTTGTCAACGAACCGAGGTTTTGAAGAACCTAAATATACAACTGCTCTTAAGCAAAGGCAAGCCATCTGTTCCTATTACTAGGTTAATTTCACTAACCGAAGAAACTAAATCTCCAATTTTTTTTCGAAATTGTATGCTAAACCAAAATGGCAATAATTTCCAGGCGTTGCAGTTCTAATAATTGGCTTATTAGTTCCGTTAGAACCTAATTTTTTTTTAAACTAAACGGAACTTGTTGGTTGTCACTCTTAAGCACCTTTAACAGCTCTTCAACACCTTTCCGTGAAGGATTAAGTTTGATGTACCACTCTTTTAGCTTGTCACTCAGACAGCTCGAGTTTCTAATGTTTTCAATTAAGTCAAGGCTAACCTGGGGAAGAGGATAATTTTGATCGAAGTTATTGATTTCAAGATGGCTGTTAGTCCCTATTTCACTTTGCCGTGTACCACTCCCACTTAAAATATTTTTTAAATGCTCATTTCTATTTTTCAAAGTTTTCCCTTTCTTGTTTTACCAAACGTTTCAAATTCCTATTACTAGGACCAATCAATTTTTATTATTTTAATAAAAAAAAAAAACTGAGTTTTTACGTGACACATTTTTTGAACTTTTATTTTCTTTTCAAACAAAGTGTCTTTCTATACTTGTTTTCACTATGGACGATGAACTTGAAATGACAAAATATTTCTAGAACAAAAGGGTTAATTTTAATTTAATGATCGCGAAAAAAACTGGAAATTCTGGTTTTATGTTTTTTTCTCTTTCTCTAAAAAAAAACCCACGAACTCATGTCATCATCACCACCAGCGATGATTGAGCACATTTTTCGGAGCAGGTAGAAAAAAGACAATGTTTATGTTTTTTTTTATTTTCAAAAAAAAAACAACATTGCATAGAACCCAATTTAGATCACAAACTCAGGAACTAAATGTCAATAATTATTTTTGTATTACTTATTATTTATTTATTATTAGACATAAAGAAGAAAATTACTCAATTTGGATCACAAGCTCGTGAAAGTTTTTTTTACCATCTGCGATGCAACCATATCGCTCTTCTCATGGCCGAGAAAACCCTTTTTTGTTTGTATTTTTTTTTTTAATTTTTTTCTTTCTCGGGAAGAAAGCAGAACAAACAACGCAGAGAAAACACGAACCTAACCTATGCATTACTCTTCATCAGTGGAATCATCTTTTATGATTTTGTTACTGAAATTGTAGTGAATTGTAAGCATTCAATTGATTTGAATTTAGTTAACTGATGAAAAAATGTGCAACCGTTTTCTTATGAAATCATTACATACTGCTCATTGATGGAAATAGTCGATGAATCATTTGATGAATTCACCAAAAAATTTCATTGATGTCGAAGATTCCTACTGGGTTACGTCTTTATCTCCAAATTGCTGTTGGATTGTGAAGGCAAACTAAACGAACTAAAATAGGTATCCAGGTCCAGGGTAATGAGAAAGTATACTCAGTAGCCAAAATTGGGGAACAACGCCTTTAACGGGTCCTGAACCCTACTGTGGAATATGAGAAATGTAATTAAAAATAAAATCAAGAAAAGAAGAGAAGACCCGAAGATCATAATATTGGAAGGAACTTCCTAAGCTAAGCCAGGCAAAATTGTTGATTAGTGAATACAATCAAAAACGGTTCACGGACTGCATCAGCTTAGCTAGACACAAACTTACAATAATAACGGGCTTTGTCACCGGGCACTGTAAGCTCAGAAGACATCTGCATATTCATGGCCTTCTGCCAGGACTAGGACGAAACACCAGACCACATTCTAGGCAGATATACTTTGCCTAATGCACCACAGGAAAAAACACATAGATTATAACCAGGTTCAGGTAGAGGAGAGCGAGCTATACTCTATAAACGCACTCTATACAATAAAATATCTAAGAGGAATTAATCTTGATGGAGAACTGTAATTAAAAACCTCAGATGGTGCTAGGCAGGGTTGCACAATTAATTTTTGGCTCACAGTGCAAAACACCTCCGTTTAAATATTCATTAATTCTTAGATTGGCTTTCAAATCAGGTGACATCGCAGATAAGATTAAATGTACAAATGTATCATTAATAATAACTAATAAACTGTCACAAAAAACTTCTTTTACATACTCGTATTTTGTTATTAATGGTACCTGCCATACAACCTATTTTTTGATTTTCAATTTTCCCATAAACGGCTCCATGGATTTTGATAAAGATCTTAAAGTGGAGGTCTTTCGAATTCTAAATGATTCTTCATTCCAAAATTTCCGAAAATTAGTTTTTTTCTGGATTTATGAAAAAAGAAATATTTTTTATTTTAAATTCAATATTTAGAAAATGAATAGACGATTTTTTTCAAATATTCAAAATTGTCATACCAATTTTTTTTTGAGAAAAATTAAAGAAAATTTTGTATATACATACAAAACGACTTGAAAAATATATTAAGAATCTTTTACATAAAATATGATCAAACAAAAACCAAGTACGTGCCGATCCAGTTCGTGCATTTTATTTTTTGTGCAGATATTCCTTGTATGTTTAAATTATATTGAATATTCCAAATTTTCCAAAAAAAAATATTTTTCGCTTTAAAAAATAATAAAATCTATTTTTTTTTTTTGAAAAATAAAAAAAAAATCGATTCAAAAACGGGTTTCTGAATTTTTTTAAATTAAAATTAGTATTTATATTAATAATTGCTTAAAACTTGTATGCAAACAAAATTATTTTCTTTAACAACCGCTCCAACGATTTTTAAAATCTTTTTTGAATATTCATTTTTGGGAAACAATTTAAATTGTAATTTTTTTCTCTCAAAATATAGGTAACAACTATTTTATACGATCTATTTCTTCTTTAATAGGTATATCTCATTCCTACGTATTTTTGAATACCTATACACTTATGTATACTAAGACCCAATTTAAACTTACCTATATTGCCTTTATACCTGGTGATAACAAGACTGATAATAGGTGCATTGTTTTGCAATCCACGGGGTAATTGGTTGAAAAAAAAAAACAATCAAGGCGCTTAGTGAAATTTTCCTCTTGGCAGCACTGTTACATTTGCAAGATGACAACAGCTATGTTCGAAACAAGAAAAGAATCACCTACTTTGTATATTCATTTCGTTATATATATGTACAAAGATTTGTTGTTCGCAGTTGAACTTGTTTTTGTTTTTGTGTGTTTGATATATTAATAAAAATTTTGTAAGCTCAAGGAAATACAATTTATAATCTTTAATATAAATAGTGCAAATGCTGTCTGCATTATTATATTTATTGAGAATTTCCTGACTGAAACCGAATAAGTGCTTTTGTATTGAAATGGCCATTGCCAATCCATGCCAATTATCCTTTTGAAAGGATGGCTAAATGTGTATTTTGGGATGCATCAAGGATGATGCTATGTTGAAACCTGTCTAGAATTGAGCAAATCAGTAAGCAAACATTTTAAAATAAGATGAAGTAACCAGAAAATGTATACACGCTTACATGTAAACATTTTGTGATTGCACGTTTTTGAAAAGAAAAAAAAATTGTTAATTCATTAAATTAAATACAATAAAAAACAAATCCAGTAATATTGTTTTTATTTATAACAATATTGCGTTTGCTTCTCATAAAGCCTATTTCAAGACTGCTGGTTGTGATGAAGCTTATCTTAAAAGACATAAATCATAATAGTATGATGCTTATTTTGGTTAGACGTCCACATTGAAACCTTAACGTACGAGAATTTCATGCTCCAATGTGACTTCTCCATAGCATCTATTCCATACGACCTCTATGGAGGAAGGAAAAATTTCCGAAAGGTAGCGGCAGTAGCGGTGGTGGTCTTGGGAAAATGCACACTTGAATTCCTAATGACTTAAAAATAATTTAAACAAATACATTTTAACGAAAGAGCAGCAAAGAAACTTTTCCTTCCACAGAAATTGAAAAAAAAAGTCCAGACGAATGGGTTTATAGCTATTTGCGCATATGGTCCTGGTCGGCCAAGGCGCATCTGTCGGACGGCTTCCTTGATGCGATCGACTTCGTATTGGTAGCGTTTTCGATCACGCATTGCTCCTGCTTAAGCTTCTTAGAGTGCGGTTTCAAGCGCCTTGATGCATTCCATTATGGTGCGGATACGTTTCTCCAGTTTAGGCAATTCGCAACTCAAATCGGCGTAATGGCGCACCAATTGTTTATGTACTTTGGTCAATTGATCGAGCTTGTTTTCGAGGAATGAAATCTTTTGTTTTTGGACTAGAGATCTGCCGTCTTCTTCGCTATCCTTATTGGTTATGAACTTTTTGAAGCTAGCCTGCAGAGCTTGTACGAAAGTTTGTGCAAATTATGCAGAGTTTGAAGTTCCTTGGCCGCGGTATCCTCGAGACCTTTTAGATCTTTGTACGCTTGTTCGTGGCGTTCGTTTTTGAGGAAGGCAGCTCGAAGGGGACATCAGACGTAGCAAGCAAACGGAATACTTCGAATTTTATAAAATTCGCTTGCCAGCCGCGGTGGCCGTGGCGCGATAGTTGTGTGCTCGCCTGTCAACCTCATGGTTGCTGGTTCGATTCCTGCCGTTGTATATGTATGTATGTCTTCTTAAAAAAAAACAATTCTAAAAATTGTCATAAAATGAGTTGCTGGCTTACTCATTACATGCTGTTCAGGCATAACACTAACAACTTGTGATTGAGTAAACTAGCATACCCATTAATATAATAACGAAATAAATAAAATAATGCGAATTATAAGAGACATAAATAAATAAGACACGGTAATTCTCTCCGCAGTAGCCGCCATCCCTGGAGATAAATCTGAGACAACAACCAGCTCTAGTCTCAGAACATCGCGCCACACATCTTTCCTATCCATCTTTCTCTTCTTTCAGCGAATGCCCACGCTGTGTAAAAATATATTCAATTCAATTCAATTCAATTAATTTTAATTCAATTCAATTCCTCACCAATAGCTAAGCCCCGAGAATTCTCTGGATTTAATTTAAGGGATTAGGTGTTGTTGGACTTAACATGCAAATTTTTAGTCACACTCATAGTTTTTTTCGTCCAATTTCCCCGGGGCTTAGAAAAAAACACGCCTAGCGTAAGAGTTTGGCTTCGTTCGTCGTTGTCAGCTACAAGAGCACGTTGAAGCTGTTTTTTTTTTTGAGAAAAATCAGTTACCATTTTGCTTTAAAAAAAATTATGGCAAGTACCGTTATATGCGTCCCTAGCAAAAATGAAAAACAGAACGTGTGAGCAAAATCCTAGAAAAACAATTTATACCAAGTTTGAAGAAATTCTGTAGGCTGGACGAACAGACAGGCAAAATTGTGATTCACATCTATTTGGATTTTTTCTTGAAGGAAAAAACAACTCTGATTTAACTCAGGCACTGATAAACTGTCCCTAATGCAATTCAGCATTTAAAAATTATATTCAAACATTTTTATTGAAACCACGAATGAACTAAATGTTCAACAATAAGTGGGTGATGATCAGAAAAACATTTTGGAAACTAATAATATAGATTTTAAGACATCTGTTGCACAAATTCTTTATAGCTGCTCTTTAATTTATTTACAAACAGCTGAAAATAATACTCAATAGAAATGCTTATGTCACAATGGGTATCAATTTATTGAGTTTGTGTTTGTGTTGTTTACAGTGCGGCACTAACAAAAAAATGATAAGAATTTTATTATAATGACATGTTTGCGATATAAATAATATTTACATTAATTTATACAGAAACGCAAAAGTATATGCAGTAAAAAATGGTTATGAAATTGGTGAAGGGCCACACAATATTATAGCAATATAATTGAACGATAAGGGTTGCATCTTGCATGTGTAGTTGGATACTGAAACAAACATGAAAACAGCTGGATTATGTTAATTTGTCGGTTGATATACTGGCAGCAAATCAATCATAAAAATAGTTGACTATTTGAAGTATTTATAGAAACAAATTAGGTTGTGAAAATGCCTCTTTGTGCATATTGTTAATCGACAGGGATATAACTATTATATGGAGTGTAGAATTTGTTGCCGACTCCGAATGTTTATGACAGTATACTTGTTCCCTTTCGTAATTACGGTGCAAATCTTATTTGTAATCAGCTACGGAATGAATGTCTTTTTTTTTTTTTTTTTTAATTTACCTATATGTTTGGCACAGTGGATTTGAGAACCAGGTATTGACTGTCTCATTTTAACTCATGGGCGGCATCCAATTAAAAATTTGGAGGTATAGAAAAGAATGCGCCTAGCGTGGGGATCGAACCCACACGTCCAAGGTAGCAATCAAGCACTTTATCCACTGCGCCATTGCCACCCACATTTTCCGATTTAAAAGTGTTCATAATCATTCATTTTTAACAGACAGCAATTTGAGAAGATATTAATGTTTCTTAAAGGAGCGATTCATCATAAATCTATAAAACTTTGTTTCAAATTAAGGCTGCAATTATCTAGCACTTCATATTTCGAATTTTTGAAAAAAAATATTATGTTATAATCTAGCAATTTGGCATTTGGATAGAAGACAGTCAAATTGTCCATACTTGGGAACTTTCTAGTATAAATGTCTACATTAGATACTCGAATACTCAAAAGTTTATATCTGTTAGGTCAAGTGTTTCTTATAAGAACAGATTTCTAAAAGAATTGTATAGTATTAGTTCTGCCAAGGCATTTTCGATAAGATGGTCCAGTGTAAACTTAGGTAATTTTTTTTTTCAAAATGTGATGTCAATATTGGAGAGAGGCCCCTGCTGTAAAATAATTTGTTTCATTTTCCCGAACTACTTTTACAGTTAGAGCTGACAAAACTTCATAAGCTACACGTATATATGGCTAGTTAAGAACTGAAGTGATCCAAGTAACATTTCTTGAAAAACTGAGCTAAGTATGTTATTGGGCTTCTAAAACATTAATTCAATTAATGTAAGAGAGATCCAATTGCTATCGAACATTTCTTCTATTAAACTTCACTTTTTGACATTTCTGTATTGCGTTACACAGGGTGGCTGTCGAATAGTGGTACAATAAGAAATTTAAATAACTTTTATTTTAATCGATGTATTTCATTAATTTTTTTTATTGGAATAAAAATTAAATTTTATTTTGAATAACTAATGGTTTTTAAAGATCATAGATCGCAAATGACCTCCACACTCATCCACGCATATTCGGTACCTGATCAGAAAATTGTTCATTGCGGCCTGAAGGGTTGAAATTGGGATCGCCTCAATTATTGTCTTAATGGACTGCTTCAATTCAGTCAAATTTCTGGGGTTCGTTTTGTACACTTCCTGCTTAACATAACCCCTGGTGCAGTAAGGTCAGGTGACCTTGGCGGCCAGCGGAAAGTGCAGTTTCTGGATATCAATTTGTTTTTGAATTTTCGTTGGAGCTCCGCCATAACTTGGTTGGCTACGTGTGCATTTGCTTCATCTTGTTGAAACCAAATCTTGCTGAAAGGGATATGTTCGGCGAAGTTCTGGGTTAAAAACTCCTTTAACATCTTTAAATAACGGTCCCCATCGACAGTTTGTGTTACACCGTTTTCTTTAAAGAAGTATGGCCCAACAATACACCTTGATGAAACTGCGCACCACACAGTGACTCGTTTGGGTGCAGTTCCGTCTCATGGAGCATTTCTGTATTAGATTCACTCCATATACGGGAATTTTGCTTGTTAACATTGCCGTTTAAGTCAAAATGGGCCTCATCAGATATGAACAAACAATTTATCAATGTGTTGTCTTCTTCGGCCATTGCAACCATTTTTCGGCAAAATTCCAAGCGAACAGGCAAATCCTGAAGGTTTAACTGGCTTGTAATTTGGACTTTGTACGGAAACAAGTTTAAGTCATCATGAAGTATCCGTTGTAATGACTAACTCCAATTTGGCCCGATAAGTTTCGAGTCGAAACAATTGGATTTGCCTGTATTGCCGATGCAACAGCCACGATTGTATCCTGAACCCGAACATTGGGATCTCGATGATACGGTCTTCGTTCCATGCTTCCAGATTCGGCAAACATGTTCACCAGCCTCATAATGGTCCATCTACTCGGGGGATTTCCGCTAAACTCCAGCCTAAATTCCCTTTGGACGGACATGACAGAATGCAAATAATGGTATCACTGTACTATCCAAATCCTTTTTTCAGTATCCCAAGCATTCATTTTGATAAATCTAAATAGTAGCCTATAACATACAAAAAAATAAGCCGATTACTCACACTGAAAAAAAGTTATTACGTTTCATTTTTGTAGCACGATTCGTGGGCCATCCTATATATAAAAATTATTAGTGCAGATGTGATCTAAGTTACTTAAATGTTACTTAGATCATTTCACTGTTGATTATAAGTAAGTTCAGAATAAATCCAATTTGGCTTTAATCACTTGGATCATTTTTTATTTAAGAAAAAGTTACTGCTAAGGTAATCTAAAGCTACACAAGTCACTTATATCAATCTTCTAAATTCATATATTCAAATTTCGAGGGGACAACGTAGCGTCTGTCTACACATTCAGTGACTCTTGTACGGGACAAAACCGTAATTGGAATCTGTTTTTATTTATGTTTACATGGTAAATAAAGTTGAACACATATCGGAGATTATTCTTTGTTAACTTGTAAGCGGTCACTCTGTTCTGTCCATCGACTCTGATTTCTCAGATGTTTCTAAATCTCAGAAAAAACAGCAGCACATATACACTCCACAAAAATGAATGGACTTAATTCGTAACTGTAGAAAGAGAAAACCATTCATTGTTACGGTTATGGTTGGAAATTCATTAATTTTATAGGATAAGAGAAAATCATGAATAAAAAAGACCAATGTGCTAACAAGAATAGGAACTTAATTTCAAAAATGAGGAAAATTATTTATTTATTTATTTATTTTTTCTTATCAATAACATATTAAAAATATACTATTAATAACTAGTATAAAGAGCACTAGCAGCAAAATACTATCGGCCCTTTGGTAAAAGGAATTGAAACTATGGCTTAATTTTAAGTGAATATAGTATCCTGTTTATAACTACAATATTGGATTGAGTAGGTTCTTTTAATAATTCTATAATATTTATTTTTTTATCGATTTTTTGAATAATTTTATTTGAGGTGCGAAGGCAAGTTCCAAGCAGGTGGCTAATGATGAGGTTACCTTGGCAGGTGGGGCAAGTGGGTGGTGATTCTTTTTTGATAAGGTTGGTGTGTAATACTGGTGTGGCCTAAACGGAGCCGAACGAAGTTAGCAATCATTTACTTTGAATTTTGTGTCGGGTATATTGGATATTTTTTATTGGGATTGATTCTAGAATAATGGTGATGGTATTCTTTCCATTCTACGATTTCCGTTTCTCTTAATTTGGTGGTTATGAATTTTTGCAAATCCCGTTTGGAGTGTTGGTAAAAAGTATAAACGGGAGGAAAATAAAGTTTTGTAAAGGGTATATCAAAATCTATTCCAATGCGGCAGAAAATGAGGAGGATGTGCAACCGAACGAAGAGGGCGATGAAAGTGACTAATTATGGCATTGTTATTTTTATTAATAAAGATATTTTCCTATAAAAGCTCGTTTTCTTAATTTCTGTTCCATGGTGTAGAATTTATTTATGAAAATCAGAATATAATCCAAGTTCCTAAAAGTGTCAAAAACTTCGTCTATATTGAATGTGCCAAAAAAAGATTCTAGGAAAGACTAAGTTACATTAATATCTATCATAAAAAAAAATAGTAATAAACACATTAGCCACATTAAGATAATAAAGCAAACGCGTTTGGCTCATTATCTCAATAATCACAAAATGATGCTTGGATCAATTCTGTTCTCAGCTAGCCATACCTCTGTGGAATTTTAGACGTGCTTCATAAAATAATTGAGCAAAGAGTGCAAAAACTGGCCAAATCAAAAAAAAAACAGTCACTAAGATCGATTTGACTGTCGAATGGAAATTAATTATTATAACTACTCAATAAATACATCCATCGGGATTTAATCCAACTATCAATCGTACCAACAAAATTAACAAACCCAAATTCTTGACTCGAATAAACGTCAACCAACAATTCTTCTATAGCTATTTATCGACCATAGAGATACTAGCGATGTTGTATGTAAAATGATACTACGGATAAATTTAATATTATACATTTCCCAATAGAACACGGTTCAATAGAAAAACCCCATTGCTTAAGGTTTTGGTTCAGAATTCCATAGGTGTAACGTTTTTTTTTTTTTTTTTTATAAATCAAGTAAAGTCGATTATAATCAAAGCACTATTTTTTAGAACAAATTCATATAATAATTCAACCAATTGGTCAATAACTTAACAACAAGTTTAAAATAACTTTAATGCAAGAAAATCTGATGATCACAGAAATTATAGCTAAGAATTTCTCAGGAAACAAACATGAAAATACGTTAAAATATGAAAAAGCGGAAAAAGTCACAACACCTGCGGAAAAAAGATTTTCGCTCGGGTGGCCTCCAATTATACCAGGTCAGCACCAAAAATAAAAGCATCAGATTGAAATTCAGGTTACCGCTGAAACTATTAGAGGAGTAACTCAAAGTACCCCAAATCTGAAGCGCATGTTATTCCGAAAGGGACCTATTCCATATTTTGCAGGTTTTCCTTTCACATAGGTATGAAAAGGTATAAAAGGAGTGCATACAAAATTATTCATTGAACAATTTTTCCAAAAATTCATTGAGATATTGAGACCCCTTAGGTAGTCTTTCCAGTAGGATAAATCCCCCATTCACGCAGCTAGAAAAGTTTTAGCCTAGATAAACTAATCAAACGTGACATTATTAAAATAGCCATTCTATTTCCAAGACCTCAATATTTTTAAATTGGTTGAGGAAAGCTTGTTCGTAAGATCTTCAATTTAGGACGATATCACTTTTAAAACAAATAATTCTGAATAAAAACAGCATTCCAAAAAGCCTTAACAAACAACGTTACTTACAAACATTATTTGGGCTTATACCTACATAAGTAAGAATATATTCCTTGCCGTAATAATAAATCACACCAAAAAGATAAATGTTAAAACAAGTAGCCAAGTACATCTAAATACAAAAATCTTTGCGCAACAAGTCAGCCGTAAAAAGTAGCCGTAAAAAGAACGCCAAGTTCTAAGCTTATTAATGGTAAATATCAAATATTTTAAGTAGAGTAATATGGAAGAACCTCAAAATTATCAGAGAAATCTGGTATTTTATGGTAGAACCTCAAAATTATCAGAGAAATCTGGTATTTTATGGTTACTGACTTAAATTGTGTTTGGTTACTTGGCAAGTTTTCTCTTATTACCTTATTATTCAATTTGGAAATGAAAACTTGCCAAGTAATATTAATTCTGTGAAAATGGGTGTTTATCGGTATCCTATATCGCTCCACCTAATTACATCATTCTACGACAATCAATAGTTCTCTACATAGTTGATATCAATTGTATGCAAATGGGCGGGTGCCACGCCCTAAGGTGTACATTTTAAGATGTTGCCTTTGCTTGCGCATTGAGCCCTACCCCTGTACCAAATTTAATCGTTCCATGACGGTCAGAAAAGCCAAATAATATATATCAATTCAATGAAAATGGGCTGGTACCACGTCCTCTGAATGGAAAACCTTAAATTTTCGATTTTTTCGTTTGTACAAACCACAAGGCCTACCGTTGTACTAAATTACAAGATTCTACGATGTCAGGAAGTGCTCCATAATTTTGATGATCAGTGAGTGAGTGAGTGAGTCAGTCAGTTTCGGTTTTTGCGATTTTTGCAGTCTTATATCTCTTATACCACTAAAGCTGAGTTACCTAAGCCTGGTGAGCTTAGCAAATGCTGAGAGTTTGAAGTTTCTGACTTTATTGGTACTGAATTTGTACATGAGTTTGTTCATGTAAATAGGGTGTAGTGCCAGAACTTGGCTGGGCACTACCGTGCCCTTTTATTAAGCAGAGTCTACCTAATAGAAGCGTAAGCTAATTATAAAACCAATATATTTTCAAAATACTGGTGAACCTATTTTAGATTGACCTATCAGAAATAGACTTTTTTTGGAGGTCATTCAAACATATGTGCATCGAGTATAAAAAATAAGCCTTATTACATCAAATATACAAAGAACCACATGCTATTATTTGTACTTACACCTATTTATAATATGTAGTCTTGAAAAGAGAACCGACTTCACAAACTGCAGCTAAAATGATAAATAAAGTTGCATTAAATGTTCACACATCAATTCACTAAAACCAAATTGCGCTTTTAAGCTTATGCTTTTTGGATGAAAACGAGGTGGTGGGTGGGGATGGGAAGATGGCTGGTATTGAGTGGTAATGGTGATGGAAATGCATGTAGGTATGTACTTATGTTGCAATATATTAATTTATCTGATATTTTTGCCTCACACTGCATATAATCATATATACCCTATGGATATATATACGTAATAGCACTTCCCCAATAACCATGAACTGAACAGAAAACATACACATGAATCCTCCCTTCAAAACCGTGATAAATGTGATTACATTGCAAAATACATGGTAGCAAAGCAAACCAAACAAATTGCATCTGCAACCTATTTGCTATCAGATTACCTCGGTCTCTACCTTCAGGTCTCCTCGCGCTTTATCTCTCACTCTGTGCTGACAACAAAGTAATTTTATTAAAAACCAATCAACCAAACTAACAATAAACGAAAACACAGAAAGGGAAGGGAAATCAAAGCAAAGCATTAAACAAAAGTCTACGGTAGATACAAGATAAATGTTTTAATAGTGAAAGATAAAAAAAAATAGAGAAAAAAACGGTAAATTAAAAGAAAAAAAAATAATTAAGAAGACTAATCCCCTGCTGGCCCGGCATCAGTGCACAAAGTATACCAACAACAACCTAAAGTACCAAACTGCAATAATTATCCTTATGCCCTTGGGCGATCAATCGGTATGAGAAAAATGGCACTTATATTGGTGAATAGTGATAATAATGTTGATGATGACTAGGATTGCCAGGTTTGCTGATGCTGTGGACATAAGGTCAAGAAAAACTGTGAAAAAATATTAGTCAAGCGAGTTTAAAGAACTCCCAAACTCCTTTCTGTTTTTGTCTAATATTTTGATGAATAAATAATTATTCAATATCAATAAAAAATATTAATAAGAAACATTATGAATAATTTTTATGACCACTCAACACATAATTTGTATTGAATGGTTTCAATTGTAATATTCATGAACTGGTAAAAACAGGGATCCGTTTGCTGCCAACTCATTTTATCTAATACAATATAGATAATCTGAAACATTCAATTCAATCCATTAAATACAAACTCCTGCTCTTAGATTCAATTTATTACATCCCTATTCTTCTCATTCTGAATTTGACCGAATTATAAGATTAGGATTTAATGCTGAATACTGCCTCTTGTCATTAGTTCTCGCCATGTACAGGGTGGCCAACGAATCGTGCTAGAAAAATAAAACGTAATAACTTCTTTTCAGTGTCGGCTTATTTTTTTTTTAATTTTATTTATTTATTTATCAAAATGAATGCTTTTGATACTGAAAAAAGGATTTGGGTAGTGCAGCGATACCATTCTTTGCAGTCCGTCATTTCCGTCCAAAGGGAATTTATGCTGGAGCTTGGAGGTACTCCCCCGAGTAGATGGACCATTATGAGGCTGGTGAACATGTTTGCCGAATCGGGAAGCATCGAATGAAGACCGTTTCATCGAGATCCCAATGTTCGGGTTCAGGATATAATTGTGCCTGTTGCATCGGCAATACAGGCAAATCAAAGTGCTTCGACTCGAAATTTATCGGGCCAAATTGGAGTTAGCAGACGGTCATTACAACGGATACCTCATGATGACCTAAACTTGTTTCGGTACAAAGTCCAAATAACAAGCAAGTTAAATCCTCAGGATTTGCCTGTTCGCCTGGACTTTTGCCGAAAAATGATTGCAATGGCCGAAGAAGACAACACATTGATAAATTGTTTGTTCATGTCTGATGAGGCCCATTTTGACTTAAACGGCAATGTTAACAAGCGAAATTGCCGTATATGGAGTGCATCTAATCAAGAAATGCTCCACGAGACGGAACTGCATACAGAACGAGTCACTGTGTGGTGCTCAGTTTCATCAAGGTGTATTGTCGGGCCATACTTCTTGGAAGAAAACGGTGTAACACACACCGTCATTGCGGCCCGATATTTAAAGATGTTGAAGGAGTTTTTTACCCAGAACTTCGCCGAAGACGTATCCCCTTAAGCAGGATTTAATTTCAACAAGATGGAGCAAGTGTACACGTAGCCACACAAGTTATGGCGGAGCTCCAACGAAAATTCCCAAACAAATTGACATCCAGAAACTGCACTTTCCGCTGGCAGCCAAGGTCACCTGACCTTACTGCACCAGGGGTTATGTCAAGCAGGAAGTGTACAAAACGAGACCGAGGAATTTGACTGAATTGAAGCAGTCCATTAAGAAAATAATTGATGCGATCCCAATTTCAACCCTTCAGGCTGCAATGAACAATTTTCAGATCAGGTGCCGCATATGCGTTGATGAGCGTGGAGGTCATTTGCGGTCTATCATCTTTAAAAACCATTAGTTGTTTAAAATAAAATTTAATTTTTAATCCAATAAAAAAAATTAATGAAATACATCGATTAAAATAAAAGTTATTTAAATTTCTTATTATGGCACGATTCGTGCGCCACCCTGTATGTATATTATAAGATTATTGCCCTTATTACGATTGTCAAATATCAATTGATAAATATAGAAATTCGATCCCAATAATTTAAGGATTGTATTACTATAATTGTAGTGTTTTGTGAACAACAACGAAATTAAAAAAAATCACTGAGTTGTTCTACAAGATAGACAACATTTTGACTCCAGGGCAAATCTCGAAAAAAAACACCCAGAATTTCAAGTTCGGTTGTCATATTTGACAACATGTTTTAGATATTTGGGACATGTCCTCTGACATTTGGCAGATCCACATACAAATAAGGATGAATCGGTATTGGAGTAAGACTCATTCAGTAACAGGTATAAGCAGATGGAAAATTACTGTTATTTAAATAGAATTTAAAATTTCTAAATTTTTATGTTCATAATCTTTTCACATTAGGAAAAAGTTATTTAAATTTGATTACTGATTTTGCTTTACTCAGATTCTGATGGTTGTACTTTCGTTCGATTTCAGTCATCGACATTTTCTAATTCGATATTTTGCTTAATCGTGATTTTGTTAATTTTTGAATCGAGAGCCATCGCATAAATTCAAAATCGAAAAAAATAAAATGGTAGAAAACTAACAGGCAATTATGCAAAATCAATGAAGACATCGTAACTCGCTGGTACAAACATATTTGTATTGTATAGTAGTTTATTCATATTCCTAAAATAAAAAAAAAACATCGAGTACCATAAAGATGTTCCATATTTAAATACCTTGATAAAATTGCTGACAAAAGCAATTAATTTCATCGGTAACAACTTAAAACTGCTAGTACTTCTGACATAAGGCAGTAAGGCCTTTAACTTTTTTTTTTAATAAAAACTAATACTAATGTAATTTAAAAATTGGAGTTTCAAAATAGTCTATTTAAAATGTTATTTTAATAACAATTTTTCCGTAATTGTTTATTTCTCTAACAGCTATTTATAACTGTTATTCAAAAGTAGAAATAACAGATGTTTCAACTAGCAGTTTGGCATATGGTTATGCCTATGCCCGCCCATGCCAAATGTGACACGAGTGTCTCTCAGTTTTGACAAATGCGCGAACTTGAACGAAAATTAATGTCGATACTCCAACATATAACTTGTCTAACAGTGCGTAGAGAAAGATGATACTATCATAAGCAAATTCTTGAAGTACTTGAAGGATATTGACTTTATCAGCTGATCCCAATGTGACAAACTAAAAACATTACCATCAGAGATTGAATAACATCGAAATTTGTTGGTCTTAAAACATTTGACCATAATTTAAGACAAAACGTCACTACTGATAGCTTCGATGTACTTATGGAGGTAATTTAACTTCGAGTAAAGCAGAGTGCTGATACTTCGATTTGGAGAAAGAAATGGTGCCAACACTCATATCGTGAATAAACTCGCTACCCGCTATTTCAAACTCTTATGTATGTATATAATCCAAATCTGGTTTTACGCAGTCGAATGCTGGTCAATAAATGGAAAATACGGCTAGGTAACAATGCGGTTAGGTAACAATTTTTCAAATGTGTCTGTGTAGTCAAAAACTCTCCATTTTGAATCATGTTGATATGCCTAATATAATTGGCTAATGTGTTGGCGCATTTAATTATCTACAAATTCAGATAACGAAAGCAGTTGATATTTAACGATTGACCGCCAAACCAAAGGCTGAATAAAGTTTTCAAAATGGCCTATGTAAACTGAAAACCCAGTTTGCGTTTTTAAAATAGAAAAAATCCGTATTAATGCAGAATATGGCAAGCCTAATTTGATGACTAAAACGATGATGAGGCTGATGATGAAATGTTACAAATTTTCAATTTCAATTTGCCATCGAACATATATCTACAATGAAAAATCATTACCAGCCACAACACATTGTCAGTATACCCTACTCAAAATTTATTATAACTCCCCACATGGGAATAGGGGTGCAAATATATTCTCAATATTCTTTACTTTGAAATATCCCCTGATGTGCATTCCCAATACCAGTGAATTTACCCTTCCTATATGCTTATGTTGGAGCCGACTTGTGATGATCTGGTTGCCTTAGTTCGGCTATATTTCCGGGGCGGACTTACTCATAACAAACATAAAAGAAACTAATGCCAGCGCAATATCATCATACAAGACAAATATCATTATAAAGAGAAAAATACTAAGGGCGGATTTTTCAATCTCCAGATAAAGGAGCAGTTACTTACCAGAGGAATTAACTTACTTTACTGTTAAACTACCGGATGACAACATTGAATTTTTCAATCAAGAAAAAAACAATCTATAGAATAATTTAATTTGAACGTCACTTTTATTTCGAGTATAGAACTTTTCATAGAAATTATTTTCTGTTTAACGTTTATTTCAATTAATTTTTCAAAGTGTTTTTGACATCGAAAATAGCCATTTATTTAATTCCTCATATTAAGTTGTATCTGACTCTTGACAAACTGATTTTTGCTCTATCTGGAAAATATGTACTAACTGACTGCTTAACTGACTATTGAAAAATTGGCCCTTAATTGAATAAGAATATATCACTTACAAATTTAGGGTCAATTTTTCAATAGACAGTTAAGCAGTCAGTTAGTACATGTTTTCCAGATAGAGCAAAAATCAGTTTTTTAACAGTCAGATACAAACTAATCCTAGGAATAAATCCATTATCTACGGAATAAAGTTATCTGCTCATTTTAGAACCGAATACAGAGTTTTTCTGAGGAATAAAATAAGTAAAATGTTAGAAGAATAGTTTGTCAATACATTTTGTTCTGAATTTTAATTAAACTGAATAAACTGAATTTACTTGAAACTATCGATGAATTTTATCATTGAAGATTAAAATGTAAATGGTTTATTCGCACCATTTCCAAAAAAAAGTCGTTAGAAGTCGCCCTAATCATTTTTCAGGATCTTATGATTTAAATGGCATTAATTGACATCCAAAAGACCTTATGTCTTGTTGGCATATACATACATATGTATGTATGTAGTTAACATTTTAAAAAAGACCTCAACTAAAACAAAATGAAAACTAATTAAATCTCTTTAAAAATTGTTTTGGCCCTTAAAAGAACCATATAACGCATCTAGCCAACTAGATGTCTTATGTCATAATTGCGATACGATTGCCATGAATCACGTACAAATTGATCTCTTCAAAAAGACCAACCGAACACGCTTCACTGGCTTATTGTAGCGCCATTACAGCTGAACTCTGGAATCGCAAAGCGGTTTTGAAATCCTGAACAATTTCACGAACTGAACGTTGGAAAGTCAATTTGCGAATTAACAATTCAGTACCTACTCTTCTGATAACGACGGATTTTACGAAAAGCTACGAGTACAGTTCCGTGACGATAACGATGTGTCTTGAGCACTCTTTCGAGCTGCCTTTTTATGTAGCTGCTTACTTGGGAGTCTTTCCCTCCGTTGATTTACGGACACTTTGCTTTGTCATTTGTCGATTCTTACACGAGCAATTTTTATTTTACACAAAAAGACTATTCAATGTTTTAAGATTGCTATCCATTAGGATTATTAAAAATGCACTTTTTATTCAAAAACAAAATCAAATATCCATTATGGTCAAGATAGGTTAAACAAAAAACGAACCCGAAATACGAGAGAAAGTGGCGTTATAATTTGAATAGTTTTAAATTTGATATAATTTATTATTCATTTATTGAATATTTAACCGATTGTTTGTTTTTGATTGAAAAATTAAATGCTAATATCTGACTGTTTAGGAGTCGAGTAACTTTATTCCTCTGATAGTTAACTCGATCTTTAACTGATGTTTAAAAATTGGCTCTTAATCATGTGAGAATTATATTATTCCAAAGAACCGCTCAACCTAAGAGACAGTAAAAAAAATTAAAATTAAAAGAAAATACTAACATTACTAATAATTGTGTTAACTATCCTTACGTTGGTAGTTATCGTTCTAGCCGCCAATGTCCACCTGGATGTGATCGTAGTCTTAACTATGACCGTTTACTGTCAAAAATAGTTTAATACTAAGTTTCCGCCGAACTTTAATCGCATGTAGATTAACTAATATTAAAAAGTGTTTGCACCGCTCCAAAAGTAGATTAATTTTGACAGCACTATTCAAAATGCATATATCGGTTCATTTTCTCTTATTATTTAGAAGTGAGACATACAGCTTCTTCTGTGTCAACCCAAGAGAAAAATTTACTTTCCCGATGAATGTGTTCATCTTGATATGGAAATAGGGTAGTTTGATTGAAGATTGAAATGAGATTTATTTTAAATCTTCATCTGAGAAGATTAAAATTTATATGGTAAATCCTCAAGATTTGTAGAAGATTTAACTAAATCTACTTAAATCTCGGTTAAGTGGTCGGCGAAAACATAGTATTGCACCAAAAAAGTAATAAGTCCCTAGCCCTCTTAAGCATATAGTAGTCTACAGGCATCAATCCGTTTAACCCTTCATAATTCTCCATCTACGAGTATTAATTAATTTACCTTTTCACGCCATGTAAAATGTCGTCTAAGCTTCGTTCTTTCAACCAAGTACAATCAAAGTAACCTAGCTGTCATTACTTTTTTATATAACGCTTTGCCGTTAAAAGTATAAAATAACTAGCAGAAAGTACCCGGCGTTGCCCGGGCATCCGTGGCAAAAGTCATTTCATGCAATATCTTCCAAATGAAAATAAAAATCAAGACCACAATTTTGTAAGAAAAAAGATTTTTCATTTATTTTACCGTTTATTTAACCAGGAACAATGTTCTGTAACTCAGGCTATGAGTTTTCTTCACTTAACGCCTCTGAAAAAGTGGGCCTCTGTAAGTCGATGCGATACCTTAAATTTTTAATTTGTTTGACCAGGATTTAACAACAAAACAAACTTTTTTTTTCTCGACTACTTTTATCGATTCGCAAATTACAGAACATGGACCCAGGATTAGTTTTTTTTTTTAATTTAACAAGGAAGACTTATTATTTCTATTTTTTTTAACAAACGAACTATTCTTCAGTTTGGGACTCTTCGCTTTCCGGAGGTTGTTCTTTTACCACATAAAGCAAGTTATGCATTCTTCGAAAAAAAAATTTTGAGATAATAGCGAAGACGAAAAAAGTTCTTTTAAAAATGGTGTACGTCTGTATGTTAGTATAGCCACTTACAAGCCCAAATGGATGGGCAAAATTCCTTCAAACTTAGTAAGTATATAGAGTTTTTTTTTGTGAAATTGCCATATAACCGTTATGTTAAAGATTACTTTTCTCTTAAATAGCTCTAATGATATGAATTATTATATGGCTTTAAAACAAATTACGAATAATAGACCAATTTTTTGCTTTCGACTATCTGGAAAACGGCTTAAGAGATTCTATCGAATGTTTCAAATATTATATAGGTTTAGGTACCTCAATTTGTGATGCATACCAATATTTTTAATAAATATTTCTTTTATTTTTAAGACTGTTTTTTAATAATGTAATACAGGTAGACCTCACTTAACGCGTACCTCTTCTAACACTGCCTCGCTCTAACACGTTTCACTTTTTGGGAAAAATTTTCGTTTAACACGTTTAAAAGCCTCTTTGTAACGCGGTATCGGAAACAAAAAAATTTTGTTCTGCTTATGTTACATAATTATGTACATATTTTGTTTGTAGAGATTATGCATATTAGTTTTCAAATTCAAGCATAAGTTATTCATATTCATGACTACTGTTTTTTTTTTTAAATATGAGAGAACTGAATTCGGGACTTCCCTATTATTAATGGGGTTTTCGATTGGTAGATTTATATTTTGATCTATAAATTAATTTTATTCGTAAGGAATCGAATACGTTTTCAGATTGATTTTTATTTGCGATAGTATTGGTGCATATTTCTGTCTGTGAACCAGCTAGCAGTAGGAGCTGCCAAATATTGACTCGAACGTTGTTTTTAATTTCAAGTTTGTAAGCCCGAAAATGAGCTGGACGAATAAATTAATTCACTTAAAATTGCTTCCATTTCAACTAAAAACAATTTTTATTCTTTCTTGCAACCGAAACAAATTATTATCCAACAAGACCTTGCCAAAGTGATGGCTGTCATTTATGATGCATATTGGTGTTAGTAAAAGAGGGATAGATCTGCCGAAAAATCTAGATCTGCAAAATTTATTTAAAGTCAAAAATAAATCAATCAAACGGGGAGAGTACGATAACTTTGGCGCCAAGATATAATAACGGTTTTTGGTAGAGGGGCTTAATACAAGCATTTTTTACTATGGTAGGGGGGGTCTATCTCCCCTCGTTTAGGCGGGAGGGGCAATTTTATAAAAATTTACTTAACATCTTTAAAAAAATATTAGAAAAGAACGGCAACACTTACAGTTATAAATTATACCTTTTTCAAAAGTCAGAACTCTACAATTTATAATTAATTTTAAATAAAGTTGTTTTAGTCAATATTTTTTTAAATAATTGACTTCAAAGTCAAAATTTATGAAAAAAAAAGTTACAAAAATCACTTTGAATATTATTTTTCTCATGATTATGGATATCGATAAGAAAATAATTGATATAGTTAACTGCTCCAATTATTTTTTTATTAAACACAGAAAACTACTTCTTTTTATGTCTTCTAGTTTTTAAGATATGTAATTGAAAAATAGTAAAACTATACTTGTTCTTTAAACCCAAAAATTCTTTAATTTTAAGGAAACTTTGCATATAATAAAATGTTCACTCTCCCCAAGGCCTATAGTGAGCCCAAGCAGGGGGGTTGCAGGGGGGCAGCATGCCCCCCTTAGGCATCTCACTGTTTGCATCGTAAATTTCATATATACCTTTGTGATTTTATTACAGTTAATGCGGTTATTAAGTGTTTCTTTTTTCTATGTACATACGTTTATGTATATAATATCAATTATTTTTTTTAATCCAGATTCTTTAAATGCAAAAGAAACTTTACATGCACCCATCTGATACAAAATTATTTTTTTTTTGTTTTTCAATTTTCTCAAAAACTAAAAAACATAGAAACGAATAGTTTTCAGTGTTTGATTAAAAAATAATTGGAACAGTTTACTACATCAATTACTTCTTTATTGGTATTTATAATCATGAGAAAAATAATACTCAAAGTGATTTTTTTAACTTTTTTTTCATAAATTTTGAGTTTGAAGTCAATTATTTCAAAAACTATTGACTGAAACAACTTTACACAAAAAAATTATTTTTGTTACCAAACGAAAACGCCATATGTATGTAATAACGCGGAATTACGGATTTTTTCAGCAAAAAAAAAACAACACTGTTGCATTGCCAAAACGGCTACGCATGGATTTTTTAAGCAGTGATGAAATGAAGAATGATCTGGGATGTTCTTTTGCTCAGCTTAAAAGTTAATTTATTCTTTCTTTTATTAAAGTCTTATGAAGTTTATATTGCAGAAAAAAAGAGTTATGGTTTATGTTTTGTGTTTTTGTTTGTTCATTTTATATATGGTTTCAATTTCGATAAATTTCGATTTTTGAAACCATGGAACGTAACCCCCCTTTTTGCGCTGTTTTCTTGTTCCGTTAAACACAATTTCGTTTAACACGGCATTTTTCAGGAACGTAAATCCCGCGTTAAATGAGGCCTACCTGTATTTTCAAAACAGCTCATACATTTTTTTCAGAAATAATAAGTATACACATTTGCTTCATTCCATGAATTTGCGAATTTGAATTAAAAAAAAAACTAAGAAACCGCTCCACAGATTTTGATAATTTTATTCGCATGAAGTGAATTCATCTATATCAGTTTGTTTGCTAATACAAAACACCTTCAATTTAAAAAAAATCTCTTGGTTTTGAAAAGTTGTAGTTCGCAAGTGGCTTGAGCGCTATATATTATTTGCAAACCTTAGCTCTAAGCTTAAAAATGGACTTAACTCAAAAAAGTATTGTGGGACACTTGGGCGTAAACGTATTTTATTTTATTTCCTTGATTTATGTCTGAGCATGTTCTCTAAAACATTATTACTGCCCATTTTTTAACGTAAAAACAACGATAAGACAGAATATGTAGTACACTCAGGCGGATAGATACTTTTCTGAGATTAAACCAAAATCATCCATGTTATCATATTTTAGACAAACTTATTGGACGGTATAAATATAATTGAGAATACAAACTTAACGCCTAATGTTGAAAATTTGTATGCTTATCATAGGTTATATCATCGCGTTATCTGCTCGAAAGGGAAAACAACGTCTGCTGTTAGGCGTTAGGCGACAAAGTACATACTGCCATGCGTATAGAAATGTTTTTCCTTTAACTTAATTTTAGTAGAATTTAGTTAAACATTTTAAATATATTAGTATGGATGTAATATAAATACGCATAAGAAAATAAATTTTATTTATCAAAAGCACTATTCAAACGAGAGGGACCAACGACCGACGAAAAAATGAACAAATTCGATTTAAAACAGTTTACCAACCTAAATTCTTCACAAATTCAAAACAAAATTGTAGAAATATAATATATACAAAAATTTAGTTTTTATTTGCGGTTTCATCGTATCAAATTTTATAGGGTACCCGAAATGGAAAACAGAATATCTCAGTTTTATTTACTAAACGCGCATTATATATTTTTGTATGCGAATGCGTATAAATAAAGTTAACTAGATCTTAACCTAAGAGTGAAAGTATAGCTGTGAAGGTTAAAATTTTGTGACTGTGAAAGTTTCCGCAACAAACTTGACTTTCCTTGTAAACTTAACACGTTTGAATAAAAAAGATGGCAGTTAAGAGTAAAATTCTACTAACTCTTGTAATCGGAACATGAAAAGTTGGAAACCACACAATTTTATTTTACTTTCATGTATTTATCTTCGCAAAAGTAGCTTCTGGCGCTGGGGAATCTTTGCAGAATTAAGCTCGGTTAATAGTTTAATTTCAAATTTCTCAATAAACTATTTATTTCTAACATATGTCAAAGACGCACCCTTACGCTGAAATGCAAATATTAAAAAAATCGCGGTTGTAAGGGCTTTACACAGGAAACTAATTTTTTGTTGCAAACTTTCCGCATGTCCTTGAAAAAATTATTAATTCAGTGCAAAACCTTAGCACCCACCGCATGAAAAGTTTTTTGAACAAACAACTTTTGTTATACTTTCATACATGTTCCAAGCCGACGTGTAAATGTTCGCTTAAACATGCAGGTTGATTTTTGCTTTCATAAAAGTAGTCACCAGTGGCGGGGAATTCTGGCATGTGTAAGCCCCGAACAAATTACATAAAAAGGAACACGTCTAATATGGAATTTCTTTCATCGAAATCTTCTGAATGTTTTCATGCTGTGGGCCTGTTAGCGTAAAAGTCAAAATGTCCGCTCTATCGGACACTGTCCACCAGCAGAACAATAAGACACTTTCCGACACTATGCATAATTTTTTCCAAGCCGCACTTGAACGGCAGCCTTTTTCATCTTCGCTATCAATTTAATGTCATGATTGATTTTTTGATTGTTTTGTGTTCTATTGTACTTACCTATGCTAGTTGGTCTATAAAAAAAAATAATAATAAATCTTCTTTGTTAAATTTAATAATAAAATTAATCCTGGATAAATAAATAAACGACAAAATAAGTGAAAAATCATTTTTCTTACAAACATTTTTTCTTGAATTTTCATTTCATTTGGAAGATATTGCATTAAAAGACTTTGCTTCGGGTGATCGGGCAACGCCGGGTACTTTCTGCTATATGCTATCTTTTTCCGGGTACCCTAAAATCTACTGCGTTTTCATTGGAGCAAAGAAGATAATTTCCCATATAAAGTCACAGTATAAGATTTTAGGCTAACCGAATGGATCAAATGAATAATCTCATTTCCACCTAATTTGGATAAAACTAGGTTGCAAATTAAAAAAAAGAGAACAAAAAATCGAACATCCTTAATTTCAATATCGTGAACATCTCTGGAAAAAAAGTCAATTTGTAAATCAAATCCTTGGCAACAGCGGAATAAACAAAAAAAATAATAATTTGGAAATAAGAGGCATGGAAACGGGAAAAAGTAAACAAAACAAAATATAAATTTGGAAATTGTACTTTAAGAGCATGATAAAGTAAGATAAGGTAAGTGCGAAGATTTGTATATTAAACATATAAAATATAACTTATAGATTAAATCTAACATCCTAAACGGTGATTTTTTAAGAGCTTGGTTTTTGAAAATTCAAAAAAACACAGAAACTTGTAAAAAGTGAATGAAATTTTTATTTGGATAGATAAATCAATTTCTGCCATTTACTTTTTAAAAATAATTTCACTTAAATGTTGACCGCGGCTACGCTTCAGGTGGTCCATTCTGAAAGTCCAATTTTGGCAAACTTTTTCACACATTTCGGCCGGAATCTCACCAATGACGCGTTCAATGTTGGCTTCCAAGGCAACAATCGTGTTTGGCTTGTCCCCATAGACAATAGACTTAACATAGCCCCACAAAAAATAGTCTAACGGGGTCAAATCACATGATCTTGGTGGCCAATTGACTGCGCCAAAACGTGAGATCAACTGCTCACCAAATTCGCCTCTCAATTGATGCATGGTTTCGCGTGCAGTGTGGCATGCGGCACCGTCCTGTTGGAACCACATGTCGACCGAGTTCAATTCTTGCATTTTCGGCAAAAAAAATCTGTTATCATCGAACGGTACCTTTCTCCATTGACCGTAACCCTGCGGCCTTCATCGTCCTTGAAGAAGTACGGCCCAATGATGCCGCCTGCCCATAAACCGCACCAAACAGTGCATTTTTCGGGATGCATTGGTAGCTGCTGAATTGCCTCTGGCTGCTCTTCACTCCAAATACGGCAATTCTGCTTATTCACGTATCCATTTAGCCAAAAATGAGCCTCGTCGCTGAAACGGACGTAGCTTGCGAAACACATTTTTCACAGAGCACGAATTTTGACAATAAATTTCAATAATTTGCAAACGTTGTTCAGGCGTAAGTCTATTCATGTTGAAATGGCAAACAATACTGAATCGAAATGTCAAATGTTCGTGGAATTTGTCATGTGTGATCTGTCAAAAATATAAACGTCAAAAACCAAGTAGCAAAAAAATCACCCGTTATAACCTGACCAAAGAGCAACGGAAGCAGATCCAAATATTTTTATGACGATCGTTACTTGTCATGTACAGACAAACTGACATCCAAACAAAATTACACTTTTATAAAATTAGTATAGATATATATATACATACATAGATAAATAATAGAATGTAGGTTTGTTGGTGCTTGTTTTTTTGAGAATCTGTATGTAAGGTTAGTGTTTAGAGTTTTTTTCAGAAAAAATTAAGATTTTTGGAGTTATTAAGAAAAATAAAAAAAAAATAGGATTTTTGAGACGGCGGCGGCATTACCCTTGCAGTTCCACACTTAAAATTTGGTGTTTTTCATAGAATATGTTTTTGCAAACATAAATAAAAACAAAAAAAAATCCTAACTCCAAAACAGAAGTTTATTACCTTTTTTCGTATTAATGTACTGCACCCCAATGTTTTCAACCATTTTCCTCCAAATCTATCAATTGTAAGATAAAAAGTGTCTTAATCTTTTTTGTGTACAATACCATCAGCTACAATGCGTGCCTAAAAATTTTTTCAAAAGAAAGTGAATGTCTAATTTTCCTGAACTAATATTTAGCCCTAACAACGATGCCTGTGCAATCCAAGATGATTCCATTTTGACGACGATAGTTTAGCAGATCCTGATTTTGAACCGGATTATGGAGAATTTTTGATGAATCTTTTGAGGATGAACTTGATACGGATACATTATTAGATAATTTGGATAGTAATTTTTATCCTGAGACAGGACCTACCCTTTCTAGTTCAGTCATTTACGATCCGTCAGGTCTCTCAGCAAAATGACGAAAGCCTGAAAAGCCAAGCATTTCTGGCCGGAAAACATAATCATTCATGAGTTCGTTAAGCGAAATGCAGTATGCGTGCCCCTTTTCGAAAGACTGACAAGACCAACACACTGTCCGTTGAACTAATTGATGTACTCTATCAAAATGTAAGAGGCCTACGGACAAAGACTAATAAAGTCTACTATAGCTCTTCAAACTTTCTTACGATGTCATATCCTTGACAGAAATTTGGTTGTTTGACGAGAATTTATCTCGTCGACTGGGAATTTTTGATTTTTTAATCTTCATTTGATTTATATAGACGTGATAGATACTCCGATTGGAGTATTAATACTGTCGAAGGTAGTATACTTATTGCTGTTAAGTCTTATTTTGTAATCATAGTCAATGATCATTTTTGTTTAAAGGAGTTCTTATGTTTGAAGATTGTTTTTCCACACAAAAATATTTATTTTGTCACTATGTCCCTTACTCTTGTGAGCCCAGTAAATACTTATAATGAAGTCTTCTATTACTAAGTTCATTTTGGACCTAATGGGCTATAATGATGAAGTTATCCGCCTTGGAGGTTTAATATAACGAATGTTTGGAAACGTTTTCCTGATACATACGCAATTATATCAACCGCAAATGTTTCGATGGATGACTCTAAATTCTATGGCTTTAAAATTTGATGTTGAGATGTTTGGTTGTTTTTTTTAGGTGTTCCTTTAATATCTAGCTATTCAATCAAAATCACTTCCTCCATAGATGGAAAAACCGCAGATATAAATTATGGAATAATTTAATTCTCAGTTTTATCTTTTGACGAAAGTTTCAATGGCGTAAATCTGTTAAATGTTAATGAAGTACCTATCCTTGCTGTATTATGTGATAAGAAAAAACTCGAATTCACACACCATATCATTGTGACTTCCAATAGGGTCAATTCAATATTAGGTTGAGTTAAAAGGGAATCAAGTCAGTTTTCTGACCCTTACGTAATCAAGCAACTACTATTTACGTCATTTGTCAGACCGATTATAGAGTTTGCTTGTCAGGTATGAACCCCTTTAACAGTTGCTACAAAACAAGAAAAAAGATTCTTAAAATTTGTCCTTAATGCTTAGCAACGTTGCCGAAGTGGCACGATCGTGCACTTTTGGCACTTTTTAATTTAAATGGCAGTCTGGCACCCAAATGCTTCAAATGGCACTCTAGGAATCAACGAGCAAATGTTTTCAAATATACCTATCCAAGATCTTGATCAAATCAGGTAGTGCATCAGCTGAAAGGGTTGTTTCACGCTTAAATAACATTAAAACCCATAGTAAAAATCGACTTTCTCATAAAGTAATAAAATCACTTTTGTCGTTTAATGAAATAATCAAGGCTAAAACTTGCCAGCAATTCATATCACCTAAAAGCTTATATTAAGATTGTTCAGTGACAATAAAGTTAGAACAGAATAGAACAGATTCGTGATAAACTTCAGATCAAGATAGAACAAGTTATTAGTATTATTATTTATTTAATACGTTAAATGCTAACGTTAAAATTACAAAAATTTACTTAAATCTAAATTTAATTAATTATAATTATAACAAAATTTCAATTACCCACAGCAAAAAAAATTCATTTAAAGCTTTCAGATTTAAAATTATCACTTGCAGAACCAATGAGTATAGAGAATTTATTGAAATTTTTCATTAACTGATTAAAAGAACTATTAGCGCCAGAGTTTTATCTGATAAAAATAGTTCGAAGTGGTAAATTCCTTCTTATATTGAAACCTTTTCGAACGAGAAACGATGGACATAAAATAGATCCATTCATTACGCCAGTTATAAAGCAGAACTGCAAGTACTCTCTGTGACCAGAAAGAGATAGGAGGTTAATCAATTGATGGCTTTAAGTATATGGAGGTAATTAGAACAGTGAGTCATCTGACAGAGATTGTAAACAAGAATTATTGTTGTTTGCCTACAATTCAAGTTCGTTTATTTTTGCAGAAACATTCAAACAAATAAATTGAAATGGAGCTTTAATTTATTTAAAAAATATCTTTCATGAAATTGAGATGATTTCGACACGGAAAATGATTTATCATCTAAATCTAACACCAAACTGTTTTTTTTTAACAACATCAAATCTGTTCTAACCTGTTCTACCTAAAAAGCAAGCGCAGAAAATCATGTTATAAAGTGTTCCAAACTGACTCATTGAACACCAAACCAGAGCAGAAAACTTCTCATTGAACAGCAAGATCCTGTACTTTTCTGTTCTAAAGTGTTCTTATCTGTCCCGAACATCCTCATTGAACACAAATATTTTTAGTCGATGCTTTTGTTTATTTTTTTGTATGCTTCGCTTAAAGAATTTCTTTTATTTTATCTATTTATTTATTTTTTATTAATTTTGTGTTTATTTATTCTTAATATTTCTTAAGTTCTGAGCTGCAATAAAAAAAACTAAAAATTAAATATAAAATCTTCGAAATTTTGTTAATTTTTTGTTGGTGGCACCCAGTGGCCTAAAATGGAACTTTCGGTTGTCAGAATTGGCATTTACAAAATTTTGTTTCAGGCAACGCTGATGCTTAGGCTGGCCGGACCAATTGAATCTTCCATCATAAAGAAAGCTGCCTAAAACTTATTAATCTACACAGTCTGGAGAGCTGACGCTCCTATGTATGCTTTGTTTTTATTGTTAACCTTATTAATGGAAATATCGATGCTTTGAACCTTTTGTCACACGTAAATTTTAATATCCCAAATTGTTATTTAAGAAGCTTATCTTTATCGTACCAACTATGAACGGAATTCACCTTTAAATAACATGTTTAATTAGTATAACGTAAATCATAATTTATTAGAAATTTTTTCTGATGTATCAAACACTGGTTTTAAGAAAACATTTTGTAACATATCTATAAGTAACTTAATATTATACGCTAGATATTATTATGTTGATTCAAATAAATAAATCTTTGGGTTCTGATATTTCGGACCTGGAAACTCTTATAATGTTCTTTGTTTACCTTTTTCCACCAGAACATTTAAAGGACATTTCAGAGAAAACAAATATGAATTTGGTACATAAAGATCCCAATAACACTTTTCGCGTATCTGAGACTGAAATCCGACAATTTATAGGTTTGGTGTAGGTATATAATGTCACGTGTACAGCTGACCAAAGTTACCAACCATTTGAGTTCCGTCTATTGATACATCTCTTATTCAGCATATAATGTCGCCCAATAAATTTGAAAAAATAAGACAACACCTCACTTCAACGATAATACAAAATCTCTTCCCCAAAGCAATACCAATGCTGATAGAACATTCAAAATTCGAACAGTTATTGTGTCCTTTAACGAAGCATTATTCCAAGATCAAATGCGCTCTATACGTTTTGAGTGGTGTTTCTGGTCTGGGATATATTATGACAGATGTTGAAACTCCAAAAAAATAAAATGCACGCCTGGATTGTACGAACTTGCTCTTGTTAGGTGTAGTTATCGTATGCAGGTTTAAAGCTTATGTAGGTAAGATTAACTTGATTTTTATATTCTGTCCCAGCAAAATAGGCAGTACACGTCTTATGGGAAAGCTTTTTCAAAATCAGTAGCGTGTCATATTTTGAAACCATAATAAATGGAAAGATTTTCCCCATAAAAACTGCTTGCACGCCTGTAAATATATAAAATGAAAAAAAAAATTTTATTGCATCAGACTCGTTATCGTGGAGTGTTTTCATTTTTTGCACTTCTTTTAATGTGTGGAAAATACGTTAAAATGTAGGAACAACATTTTAAGCTAATATCCTTGAAGAGGAACATTATTTGCGTAAATTTTAATTAACTCGTGAATTTTTTTTAAAGTTTTGTACAATTAATTAAATTAAATTGTTTGAAGGATTTCAAAAGATTTAAGTTCGGAAAAAAAAAGAAATTGACGCGACAAAAAATTCATAAAAAATTGCAAAATAACACAGAAGCTTTGAAGCAAGTAGTTGATATTTTTTTGTAGGTGAACGAACAGTTGACAGACTTCTTAACGAAAACAGTTCCAAAGGCCAAAACTCGCCATCAAAGAAAAGCAAATCTGACAATAAATATTTTTGTTTACTTGTTTTATATTTAAAAGGTATTAGGCCTACTGGCGATACCCTTCAGAAATGCATCTTTTATATTACCACATGGTGGTGTGGAAAATATACATGTGTCCTTAATTTATATAGACAAAACGATTTAATAAAAATCCTATTGAAAAATAGGGCCGTAACCCTACATTCTATTCTTTCATATTTGGGTCCATTTAAAATACACACTACGAAAATCCTGTGAGAAGTTTATTATGTGACAGATTTATGAAATACGCTATAGCTAGAATGAGAGGCAAACGTCCTATCTTGCCTACACTTTTTCTGGGTCAGAGTATAGTAGATATAATGAATTCTCGAATGGATGATTCAAGGAATAGTTAGATAGGTACCTGCCTACGAATGTACATTTAAATCTAAGTTAGCGATTTTAATTATGTAAGCTATACTCTGTCCCAAAAAAATAGGCAGTGTGGGTAAATTAGGACGCATGCCTCTCATTCTAGCTATAGTGGATTGCATAAATCTGTCATTCAATAAAGCTCTCACAGGGGTTTCGTAGTGTGTATTTTAATTGGACCCAAATAGGAAAGAAAAGTATGTAGGGTTACCGCCCTTTCTTAGATAGGAATTTTTATTAAGAAATATAAATATGTTTTGAGATTAGCTTTGTGACCAATTATTTTGTATTCTAATAGTTTTTGTAACAAATTTCTTCGATTGGGCTTTTTTGGTCAATTCTGTCCAATGTGTTTTAATTTTTATAAACAAAGCGATTTCTTTATAGAAATTAAAACACATAAATATTTTCCACACTAACATGAGGTAAGATAAAAAGTGCGTTTTTGAAGGGTATTCCCAGGAGGCGTTATCTCTTATAAATAAAAAACAAACAAAAATAGAAAAAAACTATTTTTTTAAAGCTCTCAAATCAAAAGCACCTCAACAGAAACCCAAAAAAACCGAACGAGTTGGCAAATGGACACGGGTAACTCTGAAAGCACATCAATATTTAATGGGGGTTGAATAGCAGAAGCTGAAGCAGCCACAGCAAAAGCAATTCACTTCACACTCAGATGTGCACTGAAGAGGACGTTGGGTCTGCGTCAGATGCAATGAAATTTTTTATTATTATTTGATATATGTATGGGCGCGCAAACACTTTTTATGGGTAAGTTCTTTCAATTTAGTATGGTGCATAAATATGACAGGCTACTGACTTAAAAAAAGCTTTTCCATAAAACGTGAACTACCTATTTTTCTGGGACAGAATATAGGAGAGTAAAATTTATCTATATATATATACATATTGATGGAACCTTAGTATGTAAGCATGTATGTACATATAATAATGAAAATGAAGGAAGTAGGTGGGTAGGTAGCTATGTGCATATAACTTTATAATTTAGGTGCAATATGCATACATAAGATTCATGTGATTTTTAAAGACAAATATTTATATGTAAATGTATGAGGACCTACATTGTATTTAGTATTCAGTGACGTACGCAAAAATTCGTAAAAATGAAAAAAATAAAGTAGAAATAAATGGATAATACATATAATTAAATTTTTTTATATTGCTAAGTTATCGTTAAAGTTTGAGGTAGAACAAAGATGCAATTTGAATTCATGGATAAATAAGAAAATACCAACAAAAATTTCAAAAATCTTTGGAGCGGTTTTTTAATAAATTAATTTTTTATGTATAAGAAAACATGTTTTTTTTTATTTTTATTTATTTTTGTTTTTATGTATTTTGAAAACATTTCAAAAAAAAATTGAAATACCATTTTTGAAGATAATTTTAAAATATGTACATATAAAATTCAAATTTCAAAAAATTTCTTTAACTATTCAAGATAATGTCAAAAAATTACCAAATATGAAGTTTCGATAAAATCTATTTAGTTGTTTTCAAAATGTTGAGTTTTCAAAAAAAAATTAATTTCCAAAAATTTTTTTTTTTTAATTTTGGTATAAATAGTGTTTATACTTTCTAGGACCTTCTGCGTAAACAATTTCAAAAAAATCAAATTAACCATTTCCGAGAAAATCCGAAACCAAAAATATGGTTCTACTAGAGGTACCAAAAATAACAATTTTTTTTACAAAAAAAAAAATATCAATATCCTTTCCCTTCATTAATGAACTGATTTTTTTTTATAAAATCGTTGTAGCCGTTTTTGAGAAAAATAAGATTTTTGTTTTTGGCAAGAAAATGTATGGAAGCTACTGCTATTTGTCGTCTTAAGAAAATGAAAAAAAACGTGTGGGCATATTACCGAAAAAAAAATATGTAGCAAGTTTGAATCCATCAAAGAGCTTAGGCTATAGAATCGAGAACATACAGACAGTCTGACAGAATGACAGACAGACGGAATTCGGGGACCCAATTTTTTTATGTTCTCTATGATCGTAATGTCAGGTTTGATTGTTAAAAAAAAAAATTACGAATACATAACTTGCCTTATAGTACTTATAATAGCAAGTAAAAATGTTGTCAGAGCAGATTTAGGAGTTTCTTCCAAAGTCGTTGAAAGATTGTTACGTATGATTCCATTTGACTACAATTATAGAATCTACTTTGACAATCACTTTACCTTCTTGCCTCTTCTGGAATATTTATCCAGCGAGGGTTTTCTTAGTATAGGTACTATTCGAAGAAATAGAATACATGGCTGCAAATTGTAAAACGAAAAAGTATTAATGAAGAAAGTTCGAGGATACTCAGAGAAGTATGTAACCAATATCAACGCCATAGGCATATGAACGGTTGTGTGGAAAGACAATAAATTTGTTACATTGATCACCACATTTACCGGTCAAAATCTCGTGTCTAAATCCAGAAATTCGATAAAAAGAACTCCAGATATATAAACATCCCGCGACCAAATGTTGGAGGCGAGTACAACCGGCATATGGGCGGTGTTAACCTTATCGACAGCATAATGGTTATCCATAAAACATGACTGAGGAGCAAACGTTGGTGAAGATGCGTCTGTTTTTTCATTACTTAGATCTAACAATATCCGTTTTTATGTTTTAGTTCAGAGCAGAGTTTAAGTTGGAAAAAAATGTATTTGTGTTTTTTTTTACTCAGACCGTTTAGATCTCCAAATGTGTGTTTCTTGTTTCGTTCTGAACATGTGCAGGGCGCGTTCAATGTGCTTAAACATAATCGCCTGAGTATTAAGAGTAAATTGCTGAACACACGAAATGTCATGTGTGTCGTGAAAGAAAATATGGAGAAAAAATAGTCAGATATAATTAAAATGGCTAAAGTTGCTTTTTGTGATTAAAATGAAAATTTATTCTGGTTTGTGGTTCAAGTTTGCTTAAAACAAATCAGTGTTCAGAGTTTGCTCTGTTCGTACCAAGTTCATAACATACTCTATGCACTTAAACTCTGTTCCGCTTTATTGATTCAAACTCTTAAACTGAATATCAATTATATAATTAAAGCAATCAATATGGAAGCCAATAGACTACCGCGGAAACTTGTTATCTTTTCAGTCAGCAATAACACTTTATGGTATAAAGATACTCAGGACCTAGAAGAGAGCTACGGCTAACCCCTTCAACTAAACTGGGACTCAAGAAACGAATGGAAGGACAGCCTGACCACCTTTATCGAACATATAGATGACAAAATGCGATTGAAATGGAGAGAAGATGCAGAAGCTTCTACTCACAGAGAAATTTACAGGACGGTGCAATTTATTTTGGGCGTCGATAATTATTTCCAGGATTCTCATAGCGACCAAAAGATCTCACATATATTTAGAGCAAGAAGAGAGGTGCTTTCTTTAAATTGTGTGCCCCATAGAAATGATCTACCGCTCTTTTGCTCAATATGTAACAGAGTACAGCGAGAGGATTCCGTACATTTGATAGGAATATGCCCAGTGTTTAAAGACATTACAAGGAGTTGCTTTGGCAGAAGGCCTATAGCCATGTCCTTAAAATAGATAGGTTTAAAATGTTAAAAATGTACACTTAATTTATGTAAATAAATCTATGTTTGAATTGAAAAAAAAAATGATAACTCTGCTGTGAACGAAAAAAGAAAAAAAGCCTAATGGCTAACTCATGGCTGCTCTACAAGAGAGTGTGCAACAAAAACAAACACATTCCTGACAAGGCCGTCATGTCATCAGCAAATTTTCGCCTGGAAGTCGCTGAAACTCTGTGCAAGATGGGCTCAAAAACCAGTTTGACAATACGCCGCTCTATAGAACGTAACGTGAAATCTTGGCAAAAACATAAGGAACCTGCCCAACATGAGCCACCACAAGCATTCACTGGCCTCAAGGTGTGCTGGACTTACGCATACGGTCTGCGAGAAGTGCGGCGTATTTTTATGCTATACTAAGAAAAAAAATTGTTTCCAGGAACTTTCACCTGTCGTCAATGATTTACTTTTACTAAAAATTTCATCTGACTCATAATCTCGTACGTTTTCTTTGACGATGTATATTATAATTCATTGTTGCCTGTAAGCTACACTCCCTCTTTTGTTGTATTATGCATAATGAATAAAAAATTCAAAATTAAAAAAAAAATATGTATTTTTAATAATTCATAAGCCTATCTGAGTTTTGAGTTATAGAGGGCTATGGTTCCTGAGAACCACCAGATTGGACTTATAACCCAGTTTAGTAAGTGAAAATGTCGTTTGTAGACTTTTGCCCTGATGTGTCATTAAATAGAATATTTATAAGCTAATTAGGTTTTTGGGCCTGATTTTGTTTTAACAAATCCTTCCCTGGCTATATTACATACTTATATAATTTCACCCTTCTAAAATCTTAATTGAAGGTGGTAACTTTTTTCTCATCAATTTGGATTTTATTTTTTGTATCCTTTCAGATGCATCATCCTATCCAGATGAAGCCAGCCGACAGTGAGAACAGAAATGGTAAGTCATCTTCTTTTCATCCTTCCGTCCATATGTGTTGTATATAGTATATATAGCAGTAGGATACTTTCTATATGTTTACCTAAGCATATGTATAAATGGTAACTCGTTAGATTTGTTTTTGGTTCATCGTCTGCCATTCCACAGGACAGGATGTAGGCAGGCAGGAGGGCAATAATTGGAAAAATATAAAAGTGAGAGACTGAAGCGAAGTGCTTTGTCTCTTTTGCCTTATTCCTACAAATCATTTTTTTCCATTTTTTTTTCTATTTCGCTTTGCTTATCTAGTGTTTTGCAACAAAAATATATTTCGAATCCCTGAATGGGAAACTGGTATATATGTATAAATTATGGGTTAAGGAAGGTGGCTCGTGGGTGTTGTGGCAGCATATGTGGATGGATGCATTTCCGAGCTAAGGTCTATATGTACCTGTTCTATACTATTGCTGCATCCTGACTCTGTATAGTGACAACGAGAATGACACGACCACACTGACGCCGCGCCATCCACCGTCGACTACAACGATGACTGCTACTGTCTGTGATTTTTCCATTTCTTATTTAGTGTTATCTTTGGTTCAGAAGGACTTTACTTGGGTTTCCACTACGCTTTTCTTTTTTTTTTTGTTGATTCCACACACTGATTTGTCTTTAAGGTTGTTGTTTTTTTTTTTTTTTTATTTATCCTGTTGGCGGTAGTGGTGAATGGGAGAGATCGGAAAGTATTTTACTCATTGTGGAAAGAACTATAGCAGGATCTGGCACTGGTTTCATGAATTGCATTCGCACACACGGCATAGACATAGCTTCGGGGCGAGATATGTCCTCCACTTGAACCTCATTTGAGTCCGTGTTGGCGAGGACAATTGTTCCATTCCATGGAATAGAAATTGTTTTCTTTTCAGCTCGTTTTTTTGTTGTCTCTGTTTGGATTTGGAGTGGAGCATCCTATGGCATCCTTTTTATTGTTAGTATTCAATTCAGGCTGCTGTTGAACGTAACGAACTTGAATTTTATAACTGCCAACACCAACGATGATAGGAAACATATAGTGCACAGGAAAAAAATAGAATAATCAACCGAAGGGCTGAAAGTCTCCTGATCCTGAATATATGAAATGCATGTGTTTTTGAGTTATAAACTACGTATTAGCAAATACACTTAGGCAATCCTTGAGATATTAAAAAAAAATCTTTCGCAACTACAAGTGCAGTACGGCCAAGGGCAAGCCTATCCCACCCACATACACACACTTATATTGGGGAGCATTCATTTATTTTAGTATCAGAGGGGTAAGTTTTGTATCTTATATTGAAATATTGCAAATATTGCTTTGCTGCATACAATACAGAATGAAACCTTAAATTTATATCCTGTTTTGTGTTTTCTTTTAACAAAAACAAATTTCCTTATTTCATTTTGCCAATCGATTTGAAAATGTTCATGTTCTATGGAAAAGGACGAGAGGACAAATTGGAATTTCATTTCTTAGTTTTATGCATGCATAGGATATGAGTGCTTGTGAGTTTCATTCAATGAGTTGCATGGGATATTTTCTCGAAATGAAAATTAAATACACTTTCAAAAATGTTCATTGAACGCTCATTCGAATTGTTGACTCAGGATACTAATTTCGAGATTTTGAATTTCTGAAAATAATGTTGTCATGACACAGGTACCTACTAGATGGGTATGTAGTTGAGGTACGGTATGTGCAATATTCTTCGAACTGAAATTGGCATTTAGGATATTTTGGCAATTTAATTGTGTATGCGTTACCTACATATTTGCCTTTATAATTGATGAAAATATGAATATTGATTGTATGATTGATTTCGAATGATTGATTGTATAGGTGAAATCGAAAAAAAAACGATGGAGCTGTTGGGTAAATTTTGTTTCTGAATTGAAAAAGTTGTTTTTAATTAGTTTTGTATTTCTTTGTAAATTTTAAGAAAAACATAAAATCAAAACACCAAATAGATAATTATTTCAAATCATTCAAATGGCCACAGTAGTTCTTATTAAAATAACAACAAAAATTTTCAGTACGTGGAAGATAGGATACTTGCATCTCACTCTGACTGTCATAGATGCCAATAAATTCGTACTGTTTTAAAGCTCCTACAGGGATGCAGTAGTAAGCATACTAAATTACCACAAACGTAGCAGTGGTAACTCTGATTCAATAAGGGTATTCATGCAACGAGATAATTTTGCGCTTTGCAGAAAGATATAATTTTGCGACAGACGTTTGCATGAACATCCCCTTAAAAATACTGGCTTAAATGTGGGAAATAATCAGATGTTCATTGAAATAAATTTATGAGGTTTGTTTATTGTCTTTCTACATCAAATTTTTGAAATAATTTTATCTGATTTTTTTTTTAAATTTAACTATATGCCTGTAAGACCTAAGATCTTTTAAATGCAACCTGAATTGCACGGCATTAGTTTGGCACAGTGGATTTGAGAACCAGGTATTGACTGTATCATTTTAACATTTGTGGAATATTTTTCCCATACAAATTTTGACAGTTCATTTCTGCGGAGATAAAATTATCTAGTTTCTGAGGTTTACCTGGGTTTTCCGTCATTGCATGAATACCCTTAATGTGTTTATTTTAAAAGCACACAACGATAGTGGAGTGCATGCTGGAGGCACACAAGCAGCAGTGTGCACTTGGATGTACAGTAGGTATGTCTTTGTGGAATACACACTGGTTTAAACAAGATCACAAAGACAATTTGTATGTAACTTAGTGGTTTTTGTCAGTGACAACAGGCACCAGTGTATTTCAAAAAGCTCTCCCATTAGGCCTGTACTGATTATAGTTGTATTTGAGTAGAAATAATGTTATTTATTTTTTTAATCAAAATTCCAAATCATCTGTGAACTGCAATACTCTTCAAACTGTCATGCACACTTCAAAACAGGGTTTTTTTTAGTTCAAGTTGACGCATAATGTGTTAAGAAGTTATATAAGTCTTATGAAGCTTGAAATAAGTAATAAATTGTTTTATTAAGAAAAGCTTACAATTGTAATAGTAAGAAGAATGGGAAAAAACAGGAGAATTGAGAAAAAAATTCGTGGAAACAGGAGACAGTAGATTTGTGTTTCTTTTTTTTTTTAGGGAAAAAACAATAGTCTACTGTCGTAACAGTAGAAACGGCAACACTGGTGGCAGATGGTCTCTGTAACCACTGCCAACTTCATACATGTGTGGGTAGAGTTTCAACTTCCAATCTGGGATCTAAGCACTGAAGACCAACAAAGCAGTAGGACTTGATGGTATTCTTGTAGAGCTTCTTCAAGCGGCGCCAACGATATCGAGTGAACTCCTGCATCCACGCATAAAGAAAGCTTGGGTGTCCGAAGAATTTTCGAATAAGTGAAAAATGGCTGGAAAAATGATAGTCAAGCTCCCTAAAAAAGGAGACCTAACACAGTATGAAAACTGGAGGGGGATTTGCAGGCAGAACTGCCGTTGCCAAAATAGTAGCAAAACTAATACTGGAACGCATTAAGGAACATTAAGAAGCCACACTCGATGCTGAATAAGCAGGTTTCCGCACTGGATCCTCATCCATTGAACATATCAATACGTTAAGGATTATAATTGAGCAGTGCGTCGAATATGGATCACCACTTCACCTGCTATTCATTGACTTTGAGAAGGCTTTCGATAGCGTCAATAGAGAATTTATTTGGCTTCCTTTGCGCAGGAGATGTAGTCCAGATAAATTAATAGGTATTATTAAGGCAACTTGTGATAGATCCAAATATTACGTTTTGCTCGAAGGGAGGCTGTCAGAAGAGTTTGAAATCCAGCGTGGAGTCATAAACGGCTGCATTCTGTCACCAATATTGTTTCTGTTGGTGATAAGCGATGTTCTGCGCGCGGCCTTGACGGGAAACGGAGGGACTCGATAGACTCTGACGTCTCGCCAGAAACATCTGGACTATGCAGACGACGTATGTACGCTCTCTTATAGGACCATGGATCTCCACCAAATGAAGTGGACAGAGAAGCAGAAATCGTGGGGCTGAAAATCAACTCCGGCAAAACAAATATGATCAGCCTCGGAACATAGGTATCTTCTCTCATAAATATTTCCCAACAACCGGTAGAGAAAGTACATAGCTTCCAATACCTTGGAAGTATCATCTCTACCGAGCGTGGCAATGAAAAAGACATCAGCAGCCGAATCGGGAAGGCAAAGGCTGCTTTCGGTATGCTTAGAAATATAGGAATAACTGTCTAAGCTTAAGAACTAAGCTACGGGTGTTTCGATCCAACGTCGAATCCGTTTTACTTTATGGTTTCAGCACTTCGAAAGTAACAGTAGCTGTCACTAAGAAGCTGCCAACGTTCATGGAGACGGACAGTTGAGGATGAGTCAGCCCAACTAGGCAAGAGTTTTAGGTAGTTGCGACACATATCCAGGAACCGAACACAATGGCGAGCATGCATTGTGGATGCTCTATGCCCCACTAGGGGTCTCCCATGGACATAAAAGGTCTGAGGACCTAAGTAAGTAAGTAAGGATCTAAGTCAGAAAGGGGGGTAGAGTCAGGAAACTGTTCAGAAAATCCGCTTTAACCAAATCATACAGACTTCCAAATTATTGCTCAATGTTTCAGGTGGAAGTGCTCGCAATAAGGGAGGCGCTAATGCATTTCTCCGCATGTAAACTGGTCAACAGAAACATAGATACTTTGATAGGCAGCCAGGCCGCAATCAAAGTAACTTAATCAATCGTCACAAAGTCAAAACTAGTATATAGCTGCCGCAACGAATTAAGATTGCTAAGCGAATCGAACTTAGCCATTCTAATCCGAACCAGGAAAGAAGTCCTAGGGAATTACTTATTCGACAAGCCTGGCGATATCCCTAATAAGCCACTTAAATATATCCTGAAGTTTATTCAAAGGGCGGGATGGTATACGGAGACACCGCAAACATAATCACTTATTTCTAAGTAGATGCATTGTGGTACCCCGAAGTGCTTTTCGCGACAAGTTACAGATGTTTTCTGTCAATAAAAAGGGTGAAATCAGCGTGTGGTATTGCCAGCATTGACACGTATTCAGCTGCATTTGTCACGGCCAAGACCTTAGGCTGAAAGATACTACTTTGATCAGGGAGTCTAGCAGAACTGGCTAGTTTAAGGTTTTCTGAGAAGAAGCCTGCAACAATCCCAGTGTCCATCTTTGTGCCGTGCGTCGGTGTAGATAGTTATTGTCCACTGTTCAGTATGGGGAAATAAGTCTCGAAGGGTCTGTTAAAATCTAGTTTTGGTGACATGTAGTGTTGCCTATAATTCTCTGCAGAATCTGAGCTTGGCCTATGTGGTTAGTGTTCCCGACTTTTGTTTGGATTAGCCGAGAATTTTCTGAATTGTGGTAATATATGGCTAGTGCTATGTCTTGACAGATTTAAGCTCTTGGTAACCTAACCGATTTGCTCTTTTGGCATGGGAAGATAAGTAGTTACCTATTACCATATTCCAGTTTCATACGTACGTACATATATAAACGTTTACATCATTATCCTTTGATATTCTGGGTCTGGTTGATAATTGCGAGAAACCATTATAAGAAGCTCCACCTGTAAGTTTTACGCATTGTAAAGATAATTGACGACATCACCTTGTTTTATTTTATAACCACAAGTCGGATAACATGATGGTAGTAAACCACCACTCTGCGCAACTTGGTCCACAAGCTTAAGCCATTAAGGATTCCGTCTGACAACATCCTATTATCACTGCCCTTATAGGTATATTACATATCGCATATACGCTGGTCCCATAAATTTTGCTATAGTTATAGTTAAACAAGTCTCAAAAACTTTCCGTGCAGTTGAATTTAATTTGTATTCTTAATAGCTACAATTCAGCTGTATAATGAAGCTATTCCTAAAACTACACTCGGCTTAAATTATAAGGTAAATAATCGGAAGAGTCTCTAAAAAAATCCTATCTCTATGTTCGGTTTAAAAAAGTAAAATAAAAACCCAAAAGAAATAAAGTTTTAAATACAACTATTAAGCTTTTGCTTTTATAAATCCTTCCACATGACCAGCTATCATCCCCATAAACCCCACATATAAAATAAGACCTTAATAATATGAAATTTTTTACTAGGTTCTCCGATTCTGTACTTTGACTCTGGCTCCATCTGTGTGCTGTGTTTCGTTGTTAATTTAGTGAGGTTTTGTGTGTTAATTTTATGATCCTTGTTCTCATATGTGGTAATTCATATTCCCTCTTCCTGCCCCAATTGCTCCTTTTATATTCCGTAGTGTTCAACATACCAACAAACGACCATCAAAGACGAAACGTTTCCATAACCTTCCTGCACTCCTGCCGGCGCGGCCGGCGGGCGGCCCGTAGATTTGCTGGTAAGACGTAAAAGTCGTCTACTCTAAATGCCCCCTTACTCCGCTTTAGCTCTTATTTACAATGTGTGGAACTTGAAGTGGAAAACAGAAAAACGAAAAAGGAAACAAACAAACCACACAAATGGAAAAGTCAAGTCTTAGTCCGAAATACTTTGCGGTTTATTATGGTTTTGGTCTTTGTTTGCTTAACGAGTTTCGAGCTTTTCACATGTAGGTACATACAATTCATACCTAGAACCTAGTACATATATCACACATAGATACTCAAGCCTTTGGGATGGAATATTTACATATATTTGAGTATAGAGGTATGTAGTTGCACGAACACCTATATTGATAAACCTTTTGTTTTTAGTAAATACTCACTCTCGTCTCTCTCAACTGAAATCGCACGAGAATATTGTTAACCGGAAATGCTCAGCTTTCAGTTATACTTCATTTAGATATCGCCTGGTTTTTTTGCTTGCTCGGCAGATAGATGTTATCTGCTTCTTACGTTGCATACTGGATAGTTTTTCACATTTTCCGCCATGAATTTCCACCAGCACACTATGCACCGATATCAAGAACAACAACGTCAGGAAGAGAAGAACATAGACGAAACAGCAAGCCCCAGCTCCAGCCAGCGTCAGCGTTTGAACAATCTAAAATGAGACTCGCTGTTATCAGGATAATGAATGAAAGAGCGAAAAAAAATCTGACTCAAATTAAAGTAGTTGGGTGGTTTGAAAAAAGGATTATATGGGTTGCCTTGTGGGTATAGTAGTATAGTACAGTATTTTACGGATAAAAGAAAGACTCATATAAGAAAAATTCGCTCATAAGGAACGCAATGAGAAACACCGTGCATTTTTCTTTATATTTCTTTCGAAATTTATCATTTATAAGAAACTCGCATATAAGAAAAACACTGTTATAAGAAAACCTTTCTTTCACACTAAAAACAATTTTTAGAACAAAAAAGTACGCTTATAAGAAATTTACTTTGGCAGACAAACCTGTGCCAACCTTTTTGAATATGCATCCGCGTGTTAAGCCCTTTATTACAAATTCCCACTTTCCAAGGGAATATCAGCTGAAAATTGGATGATGAGCAATACAAAGATGGGAAATTTCGGCATCTATTTGTGTTTGTCTACAAGCTATTAAATTTATGAAACTGATATTTTTGCATCTGTGTAGGATAAAATGATATTTTTGCATTTTGCTGTAGTTTAACTACACCACATATTGTTGTTCGATTTCAGATCTATTCATGGAGAAAAAGTCAAATTTACTAATACAACAACTTGACGTCTTTTTGCTGGTCGCCTTTCGACGATAAATTTACCTGTAATATAAAATAATTCCTGTACATGTACAATTATATGTAGAGATCTATCAACCCTAATTCCACAGACTCACAATATTTTGCTTTTATTTAAATTTAAATTTGATTTATTTGAAAAGAAGACTTATTTATTTTATCTTTTTACTTGTTGAAAAAGACTGTATTTTTGTTACTTTGTTACATTAAAGCTTTTTATCTTAAAAAATATTATAGAAGAAATTTGTATATAAACATACATTCATTATGTATACAAAGTTTGTATGGCCTTCATGAAATTGTGTGGGTACACGTGCAAAATATTTTCCTTTTTTTCTTCCTTATATCCTTGTTTCTTACTCGTATATAAGAAATTTTCTTTCTTATATCCGATGATTGGATATAAGAAAAATTCTGTTATAAAAAAGAAATTTCGTGGATTTTCAGACTTTCTTACATCCGTGTTGCACTGTAGTATAGTATAGTGTATGCAAACGTAGGTTTAGATATACCTATAGAAACTCCAACATGACAAAGCAACTATACTCGTACACTAGTGTGCAATTAACTTTTACAAATTTTGTAATATTTCTGATTTGTGTGTTTGTAATTTTCTTTTTTAAGCTTGATGGTATGGTGGTACAGTGTGAATTGTGGTTTTTAACAATACGGGGAAAAATTGATTGTTTTCACAAATTGCTTGTCAGCAACTATTCTTGCTTATATGGACTTTCAACTAGATATACTCATTTAGAATGGAATAAGAGAATCTTATGTTTTGAGAATAACGACCAACTTGACAGCATAACAAAATTAACGACGAATGTGGAAAAAGTTTTGTAATTTCATTAGCAAATGATAATTTTCATTTTGACGGAAAGGAGAAACAATTACTAGAATCATGCAAGCTCAAGTCGCAGGCTTAAGAAGTTGTGTTTGCTAAGAACAAATAAAATACTGTTTCCTTTTTCTGATGGTCACAAGCTGCTACGACTAGTAGCGCTAGGCTCTAAAACTGGTTGTACTGCAGTGCAGTTTACTAACTGATCAATATTAGTATTAAAAAAAAATAAAGAAATAAATAGTTTCCAAATAAATAAAGAATAACAAACCAGCATTTTGCTTATGTACTACTTTTAATTTTTATAAATAAAATCAATGCGCCGGTTTTTTTCCGAAGCAAAACAGTTTTCTCCTACACAGGTGCAAAAATATCAGTTTCACAACTCTACTAGCTTGTAGGCAAACCATAGTAGTTTCCGACATTTGCCATCTCTGTATTGCTCATCTGTGGTACATAATTATATGGGTTGGCTATATGCACTGATTTTACAAGGCAAAACCAGAATAAGACAACCTCACGTGCTATCAGAAATCTTCGGAGAGGTTCGGGTTAAGATCGACAGAGCTTTTTGGTTGCGCTAGGCATGTTTGCTCGTTCCTCATATAAGTTACTCAACCAGATTATGGTTTACATAATCGTCCCACTACGCAAGCAATTGGCAAAATTGTGAAGAAATTTGAAGACTGGATTGGTTGCAGATATTTTAGGGCCTATGCATCATCGTTTCGTTCGTACCACTGAAAATATCGCTGCTGTAAGTGAAAGTGTTGCCGAAGACCCGAATGTTTCGATTCCTCAGGAATTAGGACTGTCTTGCGGCACATTATGGCGTATTTTGTGTTTGGATCTACACCTACATCCATATAAAGTCCATCTCACACCACAACTGAATTTTGTTCAGCGACGAAGCACATTTCTCACTCGGTGGGTATGTTAATAAACAAAATTATCATATTTGGCGTTCTGAGAATCCTCAAGTAATTGACGAATGCCATTACATCCACAAAAAAGCACTGTTTGGGGCGCTCTTTGGTCCGGAGGTGTGATTGGACCTTACTTCTTCGAAAACGACGATAGAACGGCTGTCACCGTCAATTCGGAGCGTTATGGTCATATGATAACCTACTTTTTTTGCCTGCTATTGAAGAATACGACTTGGAGAATATGTGGTTTCAACAAGACGGTGCCACATGCCGCACAACTCAAGCGAATATGGCTTTATTTCAAGAGAAATTTCCTGGCCGCGTAATTTCTCGTCGTGGCGATATCAACTGGCCACCAAGATCATGCGATTTGACACCGCTGGAATTTTTTTTGTGCGGCGAAAGATCGTGTTTATGCAGATAAACACTTAATTCTTGAGCACTTGAAAACCAACATTTGTCAAGTTACGGCTGAGATACCGTCCAATATGTGTCCAAAAGTGGTCGAAAATTACCTCAAAAGAATCCATGCTTGCAACAATTCGCGTAGTGGTCATTTAAATAATGTAGTGTTTCACACATAATGTCAACGTTCAAACTTTATAATAAAAAATAAATATCATGAACAAAAATATTTTATATGTGTTTTATTTACGTTTACATTTAAAACTGCAAAATGGATAACCCATTACTAGCATAAATAAAATATCAATAATTTATTGATACGCCATCGCCATTTTAAAGTGACAAAAAATAAGTTGTTATCCTCAAATTTATGTTTTTTAATAAAAAAAAATGAGTAAACGTAGTTTTATTGGTTCGGCGCACGAATGCACTTAAGAGAAAGCCGAACCTTGGCTACGACATTGAGTTTTTGACGAATGTTCTCCAGGCTTTGCGTTTAACAGAAAATTCCGTCAAGATGATAGTACTTTATGGTTTTTATATAAATAGTCTAAAGGTAAAATATAAAATTTGTTACCTAGTTGGGCATCAAAACTTATTCATACCTATTTCGAATTGAATCCACGTTGGACGATTCCCTGCATACATGTCCAAAATAACCTACATTGTACTTGTGGACTTAATCTGTTTCAGTTGCTGTTTGACTCCTTAAAAAAATTTAGAGGATATTGCCCTTTATAACACCCTGCAAATTAGCAATGATAGGCTTATCCTTGCCAAACCAGTTGTTCAATATTATTCGGAGCCTAGATAGGTGTCCTAACCGCCTGACTGTCTATTATAATATTTAATTGAAAATGTTGTGCCCAATTCTGGATTTCAATTTTAAAATTTAAAGATTTCGCATCTTGGGCATTTTTGGACTTTTTGGAAAGTTTCGACTGAGTTTTTAGTTTTTCTCCAGGGGCACTTTATTAACCATGACACATACAAAATAAGATAAACATTTGTATTTTTACATTTAGTTGTTAAGATTTTGGATTTAAAAGAAATATACAAAACAATTTATTAAATAAAATTAAGAATTTTCCAAAAAAGTATTATCAATATTAAATAAAAGAAAACAAAATCAATTTAATTAAAATTAAGTTTATCATTAATAATTAAAACAATTAAAAATCATCACCATCATCGTTCCTATTTAACTCAACAATGGGCTGCTTATAATTTTAATAGAGTGAGATAGGGAGTTCCACAAACGAATTGAGGAAACATAAAATTGCCGCTCACACACCAAAAATGAGTAACGAACTGGAATAAGGTTATATGATCTTTCAGAACGCGTACATTTTATTGTATTATATAAGTATTCAGGTTGATGTGACTGTATAATATTGTGAAGCAAGGTTAATGTTTTTATTTGAAATAGATTGTTTAGTCATGCACAAAATATTGATTTTGAAAACATTGAGATATGGTCGCATCTTCTAAGACCATAAATATACCGTGCATTGCTGTTGTATGCAACGTTGAGTTTCCGTTTGTGTTCAGAATCACAATTATAAAACACCTGGCAGCAATAAATCAATAGGAGTACCAGCAAAGTTTTAGCTAAAATTAAGGGAGTATTCAGTGGTGTAATGTAATATGATGTCCATAGCAAGCGGAGACCTGCGTACACCTTACTTACCGTTATATTGATATGGTTGTTCCAACTTAGTGTTTTGAAAAACGTTAGGCCAAGGTTTTTAGCAGAATCAAAAAAACTCAAAGACATTATTAATAAAATGTATCTGAGTAAAGTATGAAGCATTAGAAACGGTTCTAGAAATGACAAGGCATTTAGTTTTAGTTGGATTTAAGCAGAGGTCATTTTTACGAGAACAGATGACTATTTTGTTCATATCCTCGTTAACTTCATACACTCCATTTTCAACCATTCCAAGGTTAAAACTATTACACAATTGAACGTCATCTGCATACATATGTATCGAAGAGTTCAGCTGGCAGGAAGGAACATCATTAATATATAGTGAGAAGAGCAATGGACCCAAAATGGAGCCCTGAGGGACACCTCTTTGTAATACTAGAAAATTTGAAAGGACATCGTTGGCGAATACTGCTTGATAAGAGAAAATAAGCTTAACTAATGGGAAAGAAAAATGAAATTGGTCTAATAGCTTTTTATAAAGAATAAAAAAATTGAGAGTGTCAAATGCCTTTGAAAAATCTAAGAGCGTGAATAAAGTCACTTTGTTGTCATCTAAGTTACTTCTTATATCTTCAACAACCTTAATCAATGCTGTTGTACAGCAATGCTGAGGTTTAAAGCCTGATTGACTGATACAAATAAGTTTATTATTTCTGAGATAAGTTCTTATTTGGGAGTTTGTAAGTTTTTCTAAAACTTTCGAGAGCAAAGGCAATATGGCTATGGGTCGTTAATCATTTCTATCTCTATTTTTTGGAACTGGTATTATCTTTGCTTGTTTCCAAACTGAGAGAACTCGTCATTAAAATATTTTTGAAAATGTAAGTTATGTATCTGAGTACCTTTGCAAGCATGGCTTTCAAGAAAACTGGATGGATGACATCTGTTGCAACGGAGTTAGATTTTAAAGCAAGGAAACTTTCAAGAATATCACAATCGTTAACTGTTGAAAAGCCAAAACTTGAGCGAGAAGTTTGACTGCTTAATCTATTTAATAATTGAGTGCTGTTGGTAACATCTGCGCAAGAGTTATGTTACAAACTTTCTATTAAGCTCATTATTATCAATCGACGTATTATTGCTAACATGCTCTCACTAAACCAATTTCCTTTAAATTCTTCTAAGGCTTTTCTTTGACTTAGGAAGGTTCTAGCTTATGAACAAAAAATTGTCATATGACTTACTTTGTTTCTTAGATATTTATATTCATCATCCTATAGAAGCTTCCTATATTTGCTTGAAATGAATGCATGGAAAGTAATGACTTTGTAGAAAAGTGGTTCAAGTTACGACCTAAAGCGCCCATTCACATGACTCTCGTATCAACACCGGTGTCGTGACACAAAATATCCATTCAGCCACACACGCAACACCAATCCGCACACATTAGTTAATTATTTACGGTCAACGAGACAAGACTAAGGCAAATCCCTATAGAAGTCAATAAATGATATCTAAAACTCACAACTTGATAACCGTATAGTCATATTAACGTCTAGTTCGGAATACAACTGAAATATTCCTCGAATGTGTTATACACATTCCCACACACATAACACAGGCAGAGCCACAGATACCAAAAATCAATGTTTTGATTTTGTCGACACCGGGTTCGACGGCAGAAATCTCTGTATATACGTACATAAACCCACACACGCTCCACATTCAATAACACTGACACAAGTGTCATACACCAGTGTTATGTGTATGGGCCGGTTTATGGGAAAACCTCAGCTCTGATGGTATTTATTGTTCCTAATTTCTAGTGGGGAAAAGAAAGTGTATAAAAGAAGCAGTCATATTTATGAGTGTAGGAAGTTGTACAGCTTCAATTCGAAGACTGATGGGAACGGTATTCTCATACATACAATATAGTGTATATTTTTAATGCTTTGCCACGAAGTAATATGAATAATTTAGGCAAAACAGCAAATTCCCGTGGATCATATCAACCAATATATCTAAAGTGACTTGCATGCATTCTTAATCATTATTTTTCTTTATGGAACCAAAATAAGATAATTTTTCTCTCTCTACGTTATTTTGCATGATAATGAGTTCAATTTTTTTTTCAAAACGAATCGAAATTTATATAAACGTCATCACAGTTTTCAAGATCATGCGGATATTGTATAACCTTAAAACCAATTGGACGTGTTTTTGCCCAGATCCTACTCGTGACCTTTATTTTCCTTCGATACGTTTCCCAAACTATGTCGGTTCTTTGTGCAAAAAAAAAGAAACACACAAAAAAAATTATAATATTGGATTCCGTGTCCTTTTTGACCTATAATTCATTCACAAATTAAAAATAAACTAATTGTAAAAATGGAAAAGTGCGGTAATGCGCTGTTTCTGATAGCGCTGCAAACCTGATTGTGTGTGGTGGGTTATGCGGAAAATCTTTCCATCCCCTTTGTATTGGCCTTAGTAAACGATCATTAACGTATTTAAATGAATACCTACACAAATTTACATTCTATTGTGATGAATGTAAGCAGATCTCACTGTCACACATAATGCTGGCAATAAGATGTCTGAGCGACAATTTAAATCAAATATCATCTGATTTAAAGTTATAAAATAAAAAGGGTAGCCAAGAATTGACCAGATTCGATCAAGTTTTGAAGAATGCCGACGTGTTGAATACAACCACCATACAGTTGCAGAACCTGAACAAGCTCACTGCTATCGAGAAGCAGATTGCCACTCTGATACAGGTGGTCTCAGATATCTGTAGCGACCATCGAATTGAGAAAAGCTTTCGGTCATTCAAAACATAAATTCAAAAAACTCTTAGCGAAAATCTAACCACCCTATGCACTTCTTCAGGTCAACAATTGAGTTCTCTGAAAATCGCCGTAAACTCTGTGGAAACTCATCTCCAATCAATCTCACGTAACACTACTCCCCTTCCGTGTCAAAATGATCTATTGCTCTCTGAATTAGCTGACAGATTCGTAACCATAAGCAATGACCTTGCATTAAATAGGGTATTGATCACCGAAGTAATAGCGCTTTCATCTAAAAAAAAATCCATATAGCTGATCAGCACCAGGAAAACCCTTCCGAATTCAACATGTCCATACTTGCTGAACTAATGGACTCCAACCTCACTACAACAACATATCTCCCAGTTCCTACTACCTTTTCTGCAGCCGAATTGGAACCTACTATTTCCCCTCCAAACGAGTCCACCATAATCCGTTTGGGATCCTCATGGACTCTTTGCGAATGGAACACAAGGGTAATGAAACAAAAAAACAACAACACTTGGATCTTTACAGTAAGGAACGCACCAAAATCAGCTGACACAGTCTGGCTAGCCAGTAAAGATCTCTAACATCCAGAAGATCTCTACTCTGAACAATACTTCATTTCGGATAAGCATTCCCTCGTAATATGAATGGCTGTTTCCCAACCCTTTTGGTAATTCAATTAAAATTGGAAAGATGGTTTTTTGTTGTCAAATTGTAATGAAAAAAAAGTAACTCTAAGCCTAGATTAGAAATATCTGTTCCCAAACCCTCACAACAACCTTCTAATCCTAACTGGTCTTTTAAAACCTACATCATGCCTAATTTCGTCCCTCCTTCCAAATACCCAATATTCCTCAGCATGCCCCAGTCCCACCAGCCAAGCCACAACCCAAGCCCCATAAATCAATCCAATCCAAAATCAAAGACAAAGACGCCACTTATCCGAGAAAATCCTCATTCTAAATGGGGGTCTTTTAATATGGAAACTACTCCTTCCAATTCATCTGTCTCACCAAACCCATAAATATCTGCCTTTTTCCAAGCCTCGACATAACAACCTACCTCTTACATTTTACTACCAAACAAGAGCTGTCCTTCAAAAAACCCACGCTCTACCTTTTGAAGTATATGCCCTGACTGAAACTAATCTTATCCTTAGCATACACAACCAGGAATTGTTCCCATCTACTTTCAATGTTTATCGAGATGACGATCAAATCCACTGATGACTCCCCGTGCCGGCGTCCTACTAGCTGTCACTCGATATCCTCCTCCCCAAGCCTTGACTATGTTTGAATCAAAATAACACTACCCCATAAGTCGCTTTACATTATCTGCGTTTACATATTACTATCGCAACCTCTCGAATCTTATGAACTTGCAATCAAAACGATTGACAACATTTCAGATTTGTACGAACCCCATGATAAAATCCTTATTTTCGGTGACTTCAACCTGCAATATCTAAAATGTCAGACGACCAATCGTTTCACATTGCTCCTAGCCCCACCTCTGCCAAAGAATGTGTCTTCATTGATAGCCTAGCAGACTCTTGCTTGAACTTGACCTTGTGTTTATAACAGATCCCATCAATTCCTCAATCTCACTTTCTCCCCTGCCTCTTTCAACCATGGATAACCTCTACCCACCCCTCCTTCTCTCATTTTTTCTCCAGTCTTCAACACCGCTTACTTCCCTTATCTCCAGCTTCATACGATTTCCACAAAGCAAACTTCCGCAAAATTAATGAATATCTCAATAGAACTCGCTTTAATTTTGAAAATCTAACTGTAGAAGATGCCACATCCGCATTCTACAGAGAAATACATTATGCTGTATCCCTATATGTTCCCCTTTCTAGACTAAAAACTTCTTCGACTTCTCCACCTTGGTATAATCACAGGCTCCGTACTCTAAGAAATAAAAGGAACAAATTGTGGGCAATCTTCCTTCGCACTAGCTTCTTCCAACTATTCAGCTTACATTGGTTCTTATCTCCACTTCTGCGAACTTTTCAACACCCTTTACCAACGCTATTTAATCGAAATGAAATCTAACATTATAAAGGGCACTAAGTCTTTTTATCAATTTGTCAACCACAAAAGAAAGTTTGACGGGTACCCATCCTCCCTTTCTTTCAATAACGAAACTTCATCCGAAGCGCTCCCTATAGCAAATTATTTCGCAAGTTACTTCAAACAATCTTTCACGGATGATTCTTTTGTTCCTGACACTGATTATTTCTCGTTTTTACCGAATTTCTCTTTTAGTCCATTTCTCGCGCGTTTTTCTTACTCCTATCTTATTGAAGAAAAGTTAAATCATTTAAATGATGAGTATATTCCTGGCCCCGATGATATCCCTGCCATATTTCTAAAGAAATGCTCCTCCACTCTTTCTTTTCCACTCTCTAAAATCTTTAGTTGGTCCATATCCCAAGGAGATTTCCCTCAAGTATGGAAAACGACGTTTATAACCCCTGTTCACAAAAAAGTTCCTAAGTGTGACGTGAAAAACTATCGTCCCATTGCTAAACTATCGCATAAAGCCAAAATATTCGAAAGCATTTTGTATGAAAACTTAAGTTTTCATTGCAGATCTCTCATTTCCCCTAGACAACACGGGTTCCACAAAGGCAGGTCAACAAAAACAAACCTCATTGACTTTGTTTCATTTTCCCTCTCAGCCTTGGAGAATGGAAAAGAGGTGGATGTTATTTCAACAGATTTTAGTAAAGCTTTCGATAAAATCCCCCATAAACTTATTCTTTTTAAGCTTTCCACTTATTTAGAAAACCGTTTTTACAGCGTTCAATTCAGATCCGTCTTATGAAGCCGTTTTTTAGCTACATCCGGTGTTCCCCAAGGCAGCCATTTAGGCCCTCTCCTCTTCATACTAAGTATCAACGACATTGAAATGATAGACAAACATTCCTTTCTCTCACACTACGCAGACGATACTAACTTTTACAAGGTAATTTCTTTTTCTGAAGAGTTACAACAGGATCTCGACAATATGGTGCTCCAAAAACTGTTTGGAGCTTAATATTTCCAAGTGTCAATCAATTACCTTCTCACGTAAATGCATAAAATATCCTCCCCGTCTCTATCTTCTACACAATCAAACCATTTCCCCCGTTCAGGTGATCCGTGACTTTGGGATTATTTGCGACAATGAGCTGAATTTTCTCAAACATATCGACGATATAATTCTCAAGACAAATTCAGCACTTGGCTTCGTGAAACAATGATCCGAGGAATTTGCAGACCCCTACGTTACCCGATCCCTTTACATATCATTTGCTCGTCCGCTTCTTGAATACGCTTGTCAAGTCTGATCGCCTTACCAACAAGTGCGCATTGCCAGAATTGAGAGCATTCAACGACGTTTCGTTAGAGTTGCTCTTCGAGGTCTTAATTGCAATAGCCCTTTAACATTACCTCCTTATCAAGACCGAATCAATCTTCTCAACCTGAAAACGCTGAAGAAGAGAAATATTTGACATTCTATTCATTCACCGAATCTTTTCAGGTGCCATTGACTGCGCAGCCCTTATTGAATCCATCGTTCTAAATACTAAACCTCGTAACACTCGTAATCATCGCCTCTTCTATCTTCCCACACATCGAACCTCATGAACCCATCTCCCGAATGCTGAGGAGTGTCAATTCTAACTCGTCTTGTTTTGACTTTAATATCAATACTCCCTGTCTAAAGCTTCGTGTGCTAAGCCCCCCCCCCCCCCCACTACCAGTTAATTTAGGTCTTAGCTATTAGGTTTCTTAGTCTTTAAGTAAGATTAAGAAACTAGCTTGTATTAAGCCAAATAAATGGGGGTTTTTGCCCCACCAAAATTAAAAAAATACAACTTTTAATGATAAAATAACACAAACACAAAGTAGGTATATTAAATTGTTTGGACAAGCTGTTACCCCACTTTCTGCATTTCGACAAATATGTATATAATTCGTTCGTAAAAATATTTCAAAAAAAAAAATATACATACGTAGATAGATATATATCCATTGCATCAAATGTGAATCTAGACTTCCATTTCAATCGTTAAATTCGACAAGCACTTTATTTTTCAAGTCGCGAAACCTAGCTATAGCATTTATACAAAACAATACTACGAATCACTTTATTATGCAGCTTTCATCTCATCTGAATGTCCATCATACTCGAATTGCAACAGAGCTACGCAAAAAACATGAGTAGGTATGCCCAAAAATTAAAAAAAAAAAAAACAAAAACAGCAACAATTAGTCCAATATGGTGTTTGCATGTGACAAACATTGAATTTGGCGCACACAATATACTCTCAGCTGATACCTACCTCACTCTTGAAACTGAAAGTCGAAACTGCAGCGGCCAGAGACCAGAGGTTAAACGAGAAGAGTATATTTGCATGGCGATTCATGTCAACAAGCAAACACACACATATCACACAAAAAGGTGAATTTCCGTATTCCGGTGTTGTTTATTTGTGATTTGCCCTTATTCCACTCCATCGGGTACTAATTTTGTCATTAAGTTTTGCCAAATGGCTAGCCAAGCCTATCGATGTTTAACGTGTGTACGATGTACGCATTATAGCACTTGCTCCCTCGTCAAATGAATGACGTGTTTGTCATTCGTCGTTCTGCGGTGCAGCGCGCGGGAATTCCTTAAGTCTGGCAGTTCTGTGTTTTGCTTTCTGTATCTCGGAAACAGTACTCTTGGGAGCCAAATAGGCGGCAAACATTGTAATGTGTCATTCGTATATTTGGAAAATGGGACGGCTTATGCAGGACCGTATTCAGTAATGATAAGTGTACCCATTACGGCAAGGCGAATTAATTATATAGTTAGTTAGATATTATGTAACCCAACTTCTATAAGAAGTCATTTAAGCATTGTGGTTAAAATGATTTTATTCACACTGTAGTGTTAAATCAGTTTTTGTAACATTTTTCCTACCAAAAACAAAGCCGAATATTAGTACACAATTCGGTAGATCGGATATCCGGTAGGTATTCGGTATCCGGTTGCTTTTATAATATACGGCCGGAGCCGAATAATCTTTTTATATCCGGCCGAATGCCGGTTAGTCGTTTTTCCAGTAAAAAAAAAATAACAAAATATTAAGTTTTATGATCTGATTGATTTTAGTTCATATAACAAAGATGGGCTATCAGGAATTTAATACTCTACGCCAAATTATGGTAAATGAAAATTTGGTTTTCTGCATTCATATGTTCTTTTATTTATTTATTTTATTTTTCATGTACTTTCATCAATTAGAGTTTATAATAACACTCACAATAGACTAATTAATAATACATATCACAATAATGTTTATTGAACTAATATATGTATATACAATTGGCTCTTAATTCTATTTTACATTACTTATATTACATTGATATTTTAATTTGTCTTATCACTTAAGGGGCTAATATTATACATTGTTTTAATTTTTTTTTTGTTAAAATTATTAAAAAAATTGTCCTTGAATTTCTTGTTCTACTTACTAAAACCTGTGTGGATAATCTCGGGTTGTTCAAACCCGGCTGTTTTCAGGTGATGTGGGGGTTAATGTGGCATCTAGCCACGGTGGTAGTTTGACGCTGCATTCTCGTAGAATTGGATTGCTTCGTCGTCGTTGATATCAATAAGTCCTTCGTCCAGTAGCGCTGTCACATCCAGATATCTTGGCTCGGGGTATCTCTCTTCGCTGGTCACGGTATTCACTAGGGTGTTTGGGTGGTTGATTAGGTTACTCGTCAGTCTTTTGGCAGCACTGATCATGTACTTGCCGAGGGGTGTTATTCCGGACGCCTCGAAAATTCGTTTGTTGCTGAAGTGCTTTTGTCGTCGCTGGTCAAAGTGGAGTCCCGTGCAGATCCGGAGGATTTTCCTCTCAAACATTCCAAGCTTTCTCATGCTGGTTTTGGATACAGTAAACCATGCAGGAAAACAATATGTGTTAATGTGCCTGAGAAGTTGCTTATAGATAAGCAGTTTCGTCTTTTGGCTGTGTCCATTCCTTTTCCGCATTAGGGGGTGGATTCGGTGAAAAGCGAAATTTGCCTTTTTTAGGGTAGCTGTCACGTGCGGGTTGAAACGAAAGCTCTCTTCGAAATTGATACCCAGATATTTCACAGTTGGTTTGGATCTTAGTTGTGACCCGTCGGGCAGATTGATAATAATACTTCGGCAACTAGTGGCTGACGGCGTGTTCCAATGCCCCGCTGGTCTTCTGAAGCAAACCAGCTCGGATTTGGCTGAGTTGACTTTGATGCCCCATTTTCTGTAGAATTCCCACAGGCATCTCACATGTTCTTCTACTCTTCTGGCTGCAATAACTAGATACATGATTTGACATATGTTAGCGAGTCGTCTGCATAGAGCAAATTCATACAATTGTTTGGTTGGGGCTGATCCGATGTGAAAATGTTGTAGAGGTATGGACCTAGCTTCGATCCTTGAGCAACTCCTGCTCTGATGCTTTTGGTTGTTGACTTGCTGTTTTCTAATTGGACTAATAGTTAATAATACATTTAAAACAGAAAATAAAAAATCTTAATATATTTACAATAAATAATTTATTTATTTATTATTAATTTGTAAATAACTATAGTTTAAGCACTAACAGTTAAACTTAACTTACAATAATAGATTTATTAATGAACATTTTGTTTAAAATAATTGAAAAAATGTGATTTCATGTATGAGACACTGCAAGAAAAATCACAAACAAAAAAGAGATCATTGAAAGTCTGACAACGGCTCGTTGGCTAAGAAATAACTCCTCTGAAAGCTGATATGTAATGGAGTATAGAACCGAGTCCGACGAGTAGGTTTGTTGAATTTAATTAGCGATAGTAAATATGGTGACGAAATTTCACCATTGATGATTTTTACTGTTTTTAAGAAATTGAAGACCTTCCTTCTGTCCTCGAGTGTGTTCATCGAGTGTGTAACAGTAATAGCCTTTGACGATATGATTAGTTTCAGTGAAAAATAAAATATCATAATCCCATGAAAAACTTAATTTCAAAAGGGAGACTATTTTAGATTTTAGTCTCTCAACGTTTTGGTAGTAGCAATAACTTTGATGCTCGTTATTTTTCGACGGGTTTGCGCTTCTTGACTCGAAAAAAGTCGTCAACAACTGTATGCAGAGGCCACAACTTTCTGTCGTTGAGAAGCCTAAAGAGTTTGGGCCAAGTTTCTTCCGACTTAGATTTCAAACGATGAATAGTCATTTTGACGAGTCATTGCAAACTTCCTTATATTAAGACTAGTGAGGTTTTGAGACGAAATCTTTTTTGGTATATAATTTTGGATCATACTTTCCGTAGTATTTGGCGAAAGACGAGAGAGAAAAAGACTCTTTACAGGAGGAAGGGCTATAAGTTCTTCGACAGTATTAGTTCCAGAATCAAAAGCAACAGTGAAATCCACTGCCGGGTCAGAAATCCCCTCATTCATAACGGAAGCTATTGGGGAACCTGGAGGCTCGGTATTGGAAATTCCATTGAATTGATTGGGAAAACGACAAGTGTTTTCAGAAGAAGAAGAAGCTGTAACAAGTTCTGTATTTTTATTGAAATGTGAACGTAATTTTCTATTTGAATTTTGTTGTGCTATAGAACAAACAGAAACTTTTTTAGTTTGTTGTTTTTGAAGATTATCTACCCTTTTTTGTTTTTGTTGCTGAGACTTTCCTTTCTGCTGTTTCTTGTTGGTTTGCTGGCTTTGGTTTGGTTTCAAGTATTACTGGGCTTGTGTTTGGATTGGAGGTAATGAAATTGATTGTTCTTCTTGCTCAGTTGGTTGGAGTGTTGGAGTAATCATTATTAAATTTTGTTGTTTGTGTTGGTGTTGTTGTTGTTGTTGTTGTTATTGTAATGGAACAATAAAGGGCAGAATATTGCACCCAACGGATTCAAAAGCGCAAGGCATTTAGGTGGTATGTCAAAATCAAAAATATATTGCAACTCTGAAAAGATAGATGACACACTTTTGAACAGCTTTTGCAGTTTGATTATTTTCCAATAAAGGTAATCACCTGAGAGCTTTTCGTGCTTGCTACAGTAAAAATGCATATAAATTTGTCAGCGTCTTTACCCTTAATTCCAATGCATTTTGCATGAAATGTTTGCAAATATACTGCACAGGAGACACTTACATCATCTGAATCACTTTTACAAATATTTTAGCAATCCATGTTCGAGAAGAAAAAAAATAATGAAGTAACAATATTAATAAAGGGACCTACAGTGCGACCTTATAATATTATTAAATTAATGAGGGCATTTTACATGAGCTACACAAAAAAATTATAACTTTATATATAAAAATAACAAGGACACTTTGCAACGCTAAGATCCAATGTCAAGTAAAGCAAATATTTTGATTTCAAGTAAATAACAAATAACTCTAGTTATATTTACTGCATAAATATTTTTCACCACTTTTCTGGAAGCACGTGACGACACCAATTTTTCTATCCTGTCTTGAGACAGAATGCAAAAAGGATTTGAGAATAAATTTATACACACTGGTTATATGAAAGTAACAGGACTGTATGCCTTTACTGAATTTGTTATATACAAAAGTTCAAAAATGAGTAAACAAAGCGAAATATCACTATTTAAATACACAGTTGACTTGAATGGAGTTGTTTAAATATATTTGGTATTTTTTATAGCCCGTGGCGAAGACTAAATAACGAAAATTATAGAGCGAACGCAATACACTTGATGATACAAACGAATTAACATATGTTCATAACTAATAGTTTGTTATATATATATAGTCTTTAAGCCGAGCATATTTTTAAACGCATTTCTACTAAAATGAAAGGTTAAATCTATGTAACTCGGAGCGTTATTGATTTCCCTGGCACTGCGAGTTATAGGCTCATTGGAGGCATAACTATAATCTATGAGCAATCCCATGAAACAAGGTTCGAGTTCTGAGAGCAAGAGAAGGGTCATTGGATCGATTAGAGCTAACAGATCAGGACAATCTACATGAAACGTAAAATAATGTCATGAACAAATGTAAAAGCAAACATTTGCGATGATCTTGCAATGTCTGCTGTCTGATTTTCCAATAAGCATCTTACTTTAAAAGAAGACATTTAGTATATTACTATCCTACTGATTTTTTTTTTTTTTTGAATACTCTCGATTTTTATAGTATTGAATATTGTAATATGGATTTCAACAGCAATATTCAAGAAACGACCTTACATAAGCAACGTAAAGTGATTTTAATGTATAAGGATAATTAAGTTTGCTTTATTATCGAGAAACTCGATTTTGTTAATAAAATTTAGTTTGGAGTCAAAAATAACTCCAAGATCTTTTTAAATAAATAATAAACTATTACGTTTGTTTTCGTATACCATGTCAGCAACACTTCTGACAACAATAAACGCAAACAATTATTTGTGATCAGAACTAGTATTTAGTAACAATATTTGTTAAAAATCCAGAAAGTAATAAACTTCTCTTCTCAATAATAATAAATCTCCATCCAGTATATGAACTGATTGAGGACAACAAATGTGCTATATATTTGCAGTGTACAAATTAAGAATACCTTGTGGAAGTACCAGTTTATACCAGTTTGATTTGAGTACCAGACGACCAAACTATTAAACTTTTATATTCAGTTTTTGTGTGATTACATATTGACTAATCCTAGAACTAATTGTACCATTGTTGTTTTAGTTATAGGCTTTTGATACCAAACCCAAGACCGAGTTTTCAGCTCAAAGTATACGAAAACTCGAAAACCGTTCACACTGATTTATAAGTTTTCGTTTGACATTTCAATTATTTTGGCACCACAGACAACAACAATTACGTTGTGAATTGAAATTGAAATTGCCCCAGACAGCTGGTTTTTTCCTGGCAGAAGCCCGTCAGCTATTTATGTGACGATTAATTGAGCACTGAATGTTTCACAAGGTGTGTCTGTTTAGTTCATCTTGCAAATCCAATATGTTTTCGACAGGCTTTATTTAAAACTTGTAGTTTATCAAAACGAGTGGTTTATCAAAAATGTATGGGAAAACTTGTGTTTTCGCTTTAGGTTTTCAGCCAAAACCGATAATTTCGCCAAAACCGTGTTTTGGGTTTGGTGTGAAAAGGCTATACGTTAGTGCTGTAAAAAATAACGAATAAGTCCAAGCTTAGTTAACTCACGAAGAGTTTGGCATTTCATTAACATCATCTCTATAGAATAGGACGCATTTAGATTTTGGACACGCATATTTGACATTTATGTGCATATACTTAAACATATATTCCGTTAACCTACAGGTAACAAACAATGCTAACTCTGGGTGTCTACATGGGCTTAAAACATTTTTCAGGACTTAACTTCGAGTTTATTCATGACACTGGTATACTCGCCCGTTCTTAAAACCTCTGCTTTAATACCACTTGTACAAATAGACTCAAGATTTTCATATTTCGTGGGATTAACTGAAGTTCAAACCGGATTCTATTATGTTCCGAGTATCCGAGTATAAGCTTGAAAACGATCGAACCATAGTTAGTCGGCAGATATCAGTGGGTTAAAATCGTCTATAAGTTGAGCGATTGTTTTGAAATTTCAAGAACTATCGCTAAGTGGACTTTCCGAATGCTCCACAATCCACATGTGATTTTTCATCTTAAAAACTATATTTGCTAAAAATGAACATTCACTAGAAAGATATTTTCAAGCTCCAGCCCTGAGTTATCGCCCACATTTGCAGTTAGACGCAGCAAAACCGATAACATGGCGATGAGTTATTTCAAGTTGCATAAACTTATCAACGTTTTTTGGCTCACAATTTCCTAGTTTGTAGTCTTGTATGCGATCTCCTCACATAATGATGAAGAGAGTTGTTGTTGCTCAGTTGTTGTGCTTGCAGGGTTAAGTATGGGGTTGCTGCAGTTTGTCATGTTTTAGCAGATAAATAGGTTTTAGCTGTTAACTAAAGAGTATACGGGGGCATGATAGTGGCCTGGGGCGTGCGGAGCGGCGCTCAGTAGGTATATTTATTCGATAGAAGTCTGACATTTATTTACACATCATGATGTGGACATTGCTAGATACTTCCACCCACCTGCAACAGGAAATCTGAGGCAATTATTATTGCATTGTTGCACGAGCAAATGAATGGTATCATAATATTGCGTAATATCATTGACGTTATGCTTAAGCAATAGATACTGCGAACACACAATGGAGGTTAAGAAATTTTTATTGCTATCCGAAGTGTGGAAACGTTAGAAACGGCTTGACATAGATCTTGCTGTCAAAATTTTCCACCAGTAACAAAATGTTTATCGTTACAAAAATCTTGAATCTGATTTCCAAAGGCGCGGACGCGTAAGATAGTCTTACGTTACTTTTACAAAAATTAAATAAGCGTCGAGAGCAAAATTCAGCAACTTCGTTTGTCAGTCTGCACGTATGTATGTAGGTTATAAATCACCATAATTATCTCAAAAACAGTTCTAACGATCTTAGGTGTGGTCTATATAGTGTTATCCATTTTTCGGTTTCAAAAGTATAGGGCTGGAATTCGACATCTGTCAAACTAAGTTGTTAAACCAATTTTTTGTTCAGTTGAAAGTCTGAAATTTACGAAAAAGGATTGCTTAACTATCGCACAACGTATAAGAATTGTTAAAACCTACTACAAAAATGGTGATTCTGCCACAGCCACATATCGTGCTTTAAGCGGAGATTATGGTTTACATAATCGTCCAACTACGCAAGTCATTGCAAAAATTGTGAAGAAATTTGAAGAGACTGGATTGGTTGCAGATATTTTAGGGCCTATGCATTATCGTTTCGCTCGTATCACTGAAAATATCGCTGCTGTAAGTGAGGGTGTAACGAAGACCCGAATGTGTCGATTCCTCGTCGTTCTCAGGAATTAGGACTGTCTTACGGCACATTATGGCGTATTTTGGATTTGGATCTACACCTACATACATATAAAGTCCAGCTCACAAAACAACTGAAGCCAGCTGACCATTCACAGCGTCGTAGATACGTCGAATGGGTGCTTGAACAACAGGCGGTGGACGGCGATTTTTCCAACAAAATTTTCTTCAGCGACGAAGCACATTTCTCTCTCGGTGGGTAAGTTAATAAACAAAATTGTCGTATTTGGGGTTCTGAGAATCCTCAAGTAATTGAAGGGAGGCCATTACATCCCCAAAAAGTTACTGTTTGGGGCGCTCTTCGGTCCGGAGGTGTGATTGGACCTTACTTCTTCGAAAACGACGATGGAACGACTGTCACCGTCAATTCGGAGCGTTATGGTCATATGTTAACCGACTTTTTTTTGCCTGCTATTGATATATATATATATATTTCTGTAAATAAAAATGTTATTAACGGTATTTACAACAATTCATTTTTGATTTTCGACTTTCTCATAAATATCGCTGCCAATTTCGATCTCCAAGGACAGGAGATCCTTCAAATTCTGAATTATAGGAAATACATATTAGACATTTTGAAAATTATTTGGTTTTGAATTGTTTAAACCAAAAAAAAATATTTCCGTGAAAATTTGATATTTCGAAAGCGCCATCATCATTATATTATTTCTGTTGTAAAACTCGTTCTTTTTCTCATTTATAAAATAGTCAAATATTTTCTATAAATTTCGGCAATTTCAAATAATACAATATAAGAACATTTTGACAATGTCTCTTTTTGAATCCATTAGGCGTTTTTCTTTTTTTGTTCACAGCAGAGTATATATTATGCACTGAGTTGTTCCAAACAGAGCGATCTCTGAACACTGATATGCTTTTTAAACACACTTGAACCACACAAATCACAGTACAATTTTATTTTAACCACAAAAAGCAATAGCAATATGACACAAAACTACCCTTTTTTGTACACAGATACACACCAGATACAGAAAATTAACAAGCGATCATCTTCCGCCAACTTAATTCTATCAGTTCAGTAATTTACTCACATGCTCAGTCAATTATGTTCGAGCACACCGAGTGGGATCTACACATATTCAGAACAAAAAAAAAGCACACATTTGGATCACACATAATGATCTGAGTTAAAAAGAAACACAAACAAATTTTTTGGCAACTCAGACATTGTATTTATATCTACATAGTACTACCATGGAACATGAAAATCTGTTTATTAGCGCGCCTGTTCAGATGGCGCTTGTTTCGAAAAATTTGCCTTTGCCGGCAATTGTTTGTGAGCGGGGTAGAGAAATAAAAGAGGGAAAAGAAGAGATGAGGTAGTTTCGTTTCTGTTCTTATAGCAATACTGAATAAAAGCGAGAAAACCAAATGTGGTATATTTTTTTGACATCATATTTGTAGTTTACTATTTTATATGAGGATAAGGCAAAGAGGAATATAAATACAATGAATTTATGAATGGATTTTATTTTTCGTTTTGCCTTAATGTAGCAAAGCAAGTAATTTTGTTACTTCCATCGCTTATTGATTCTTCATACGTGAATACGTACCTACAACGATATATACGTATTATAAGTTAGGTACTGAATTGTTGGGGTAGTTTGGATGTGTACCTACATGTTTGGATTTTAGTTTTTTATGATTTGGATTTGGTGAAAAGATGAAATTCTAAAAAATTTTAAGTACCTAGGTATTATTTTATTTAGCATTTTAGAGTTGATTTCTTCTGATATGTGGTAGGTACTTTACCAAAAGCGGCTCAGTCGCGCTTAAAACAATCGTAGGTAGGTAAATTAACATTTATAATGTATAAGACAAATGTACTTACATACACACCTAACTATTCTTACTTACGATTATAGGTAGGTACTAGGCAAGTTATGCATTCGTAAAAAACAAGAAAAAAATTCTAACAATCAAACATGACATTACGATCATAGAGAAGCCTATAAAAGTGATCGACAAAAAATGTCTGTCTGTCCGTCTGTATGTATAACGAGCTGCAGCCTAAACGGCTTGAGCGATTACCTTCAAATTTGGTACGTGGGTATTTGGCATTCCTCAGAGGGGAAATTGAAATTTTATTTTTAGACCTAAAAATGAAGGTACCTGCCATACAACCGTTAAGGAAGTGCTTATTTTTCTCAGCTCCAACGATTTTTTGCGTTTTTCGGTAACGGTATACATTGGATTTATCTCAAATTTTATATCTGAGAAGATCTAGGTAGCTAAACTAATTCTGCATATCAAAATTTGAATAAGTTTTTTTTCTAATTAAAATTAATTTTTGAATGAATTTTATTTTTTTATTTAAATAGGCTGCATGTGGGTGATGTATGTCCTAGAAACTAGGTCACGTATCTGTTATAGCTTTTATCTACTATAAGTGCTTTCCTGTTATGTTAAATTATTTTATGTTTTTTTAACATATTTAAGGTTGTTAAGTATAGGTAGGTATTAAAACTTTAAAATAAGAAAAACTTAAAAAAAACATATTATTAAAATACAGTACCTATATTAAAAAAACAGGAATGAATAAGGAAGTCTTAATAAACGTTTAGGAATTATTCCATATGGTGTGTGCAATAATACAACAGAATTTCTGATATTTCACATTTAAAAACTTAGTCTTTCGCTTAATCCATCGAAGACGGTGGTTTAGTGAAGGAATAAGAATTGACATTAAGATAAAAATGTACATGGACATATTCAAATCAGGACTGGATCGTACGAACTTGCTCTTGTAGCTAACAACTTAGTAGGTAGGTATAACATATGCAGGTTCAAATAGAATAATAAATTGTTGAATGGTACCTACCTACAAATGTATATTTAAATGGATTTATTTTTAATTATTAGGAAGGTAAAGCTATATTTTATGTACATACATACATAGAAGGAACATATGTATGTAAATATGTACATATAATAGTGAAAGTGAAATATATAAGTAGGTGGGTATGTATCAGTGGCGAGGCGTGAATAATTTCAAAAAGTAAGTCGAAGAAAATTAGTCACCAAAAATTAAAGTTCGGAAGTTTACTTGAAATTATTTCGTTCAATGCATAAGTTAGTATAAAACCATAAGGTTCAGCAATTTATACCAAATTTGTTATACCTTAAGTCATTTAAGTTAAATGTAACAATGAGCTTAATGCATAATAAAAGCGGTTTCGCAAGAAAACTTTTTGGCGGATGCAAATATAATATCTTAAATAAATTTATTGTTAAGTTAAAAATTTGAGGGAATGTATCACGCAATATTTCGTTTTCTAAAAGGTTATGAAGTGCTATAACGTCAAGTTGTCGGAGAGAAGAAATTGTATACAAAACTTTAAGTTCATTTTTTAAAGCTGTAAAATCAAAAAGCCCAGGGCGAAAATTTATTAAAGAAGATATTTTTAAATTTTGATTGGAAACTTCGAAATTATCATATTATAATTTACTAAGTAAATCTAAAAAACTTAATTCGTGAAAGTTTTATATCTTGTATTTATTTTGGATATAATACTGTCTTTTATTTCTACAAAACGACGTTTGTAACGTGTTTTGCAATCAATTTCGAGCAATTCTCGTTCTTGTGGTGTTTCCGCGCAATCGCTTATGCTTTCAAAAATGGATTTAAATTTATTAAAAGAGTCAGAGCTATGCCAAGACTCAAAATTTTCGATTTCTCTTTTTGCAAATTCAACATCCGTTTGCTAATTTTGAACCAATTGTAAAGAAAGTCAGTCTTAGCAAAAATTTCAGAAATACTATTAAGAAAAAAAAAATCTAGTGCCTCTAATATAATAAACAAGCTCTCGGCAATAGAAAGCGAGTCAGTGTCCCATTCGCTAGGGTTGTCTCATATTCTAATAAGAGTTAGAATTATATCTAATCTACAATTTAAAATGGCGTTTATTATCCGCGAATGATAATACCAGCGAGTTTCCGATAACCCAGGCTTTCGTCGGTTGGCTATTTGCTTTAAAAGTTTTGAACATTTAGTTGATTTGTTAAAAAAAAAATGGACAATAGTATTATCACTGCCAAGAAAAAACTTTTAATTCCGATATATTTTTAAGTGGTCGGGATTAAACTAAATTTAAAACGTGAGTTAGCCATTGGACAAGCATCAAGGACTTTCTTTTTAACACCACCCACTTCCCCAGACATAGCTGCCGTAAGATTCGCCAATTAGTTTGTCCTTGCAGGAGAATATATCAAGTACATATATTTAAAAATATGAGGCGAGACTCACTAACGTCAAAAAAAACCAAGAAACCTTTCTTCAATTCCGGCCTCCAAAAGGTACCGTAGAACAGCACTCCAAGCACTTGGAGAGTTGGAAAAAAGAGGTTAAGGAAACAAAACATTTTATTTAAATTACAACTCCCTGTCAATCAAGTATATATATATATAAGTATACCTTTGTTACAATGAAACGTTAAAATAGGAAACGATAAACCATCTTTTCGTGCTTAATCTATTTCCATGGAAGGTTGAATGTTTTGAAAAATTTGAAAACAATCAAATGAACCGTTTTACAGAAAATCGAAAGCCAAAAAATGTTTTTTATTAGAGGTACCAAAAATAACCATTTTTTTCAAAGAAAAGATTACCAAAAACTACCTTTTCCCTTTATTAATGAACTGATTAAAAAAACGGTGTATTATTTTCGAAAAAGATTGACTTATGCTGTTATGAGCAGACTCCATAAATTTTAGAATATAATTTAAAACAAAAACCAAACAAGTAAATAAATATTAAATTAGAATTTATTGACAAATAAAACAAACAAAATAAAACAAAAATCTTTTTTTTTAATTGCGATATATTTGGTGTATATATTTAGGCACAATTGGGTAATGTAATAAAAAAAATGTATATATTAAGATTTTCATTTTTTTACGATTTTCGAAATCCTCGATATGAATCAATTTTTTTTTTGCATATTTGAAAAAAGTTAAAAATATTCATAGGCAATCTTCCGAATAGTTTTTAAAGTCAAATCCAATCCTGGTTGCAATAGGTGCACGTGAAATATAATTGTCCTACTTTAAAAAGAGATAAATGGTTTTCTATTAAATATCTGTTATTAATATATAATGGAAACATTTTTTAATTTTAATTTTAAATGTTTGTAAATGCATAAAATATTTTTATATGTAGGTATTCCTTTCGGATTTATTTACATTATATTTCAATTCAATTTCAAGGCTTGATATATAATGTAATATGTGCAATTCAAATTTCAAATATGTAGGTATGTAGGTATAGAACCATTTTTCATATTTTATACTTTATCATTTTTGAATGAACCGATCAAAATAATTTTTTAAAAATGGAAAAGCTTCCAAAAATGTTTAATAATTTTGCATATTCAAATTGCATATTCAATTGATAACTAGAATACCTACTTTCTAACAGCTTCAATTCTTACCTACATTAAAGTTGTTAGCAACAATATCCAGTTTGTACGATCCAGTAGTGGCGCATTTTATTATTATAAGAATGCATTTTTACTCACTGCAGGTAGGTACCTACATACCTAGGTATTTTGATCTGAAAAAAATATTTTTATGTACCTGCCTACCTATAGGTAGGTAACTACTATATAGGTATAAAGATATTTCACAATTTGTTCACCCAACATCACGAATTAACTTCAACTTCACAAACAAAAAACACTTTATCACACAGAAATAAAAAAATACCGAATTGCATTTTTTTTACACACAACCGACGGAAAAATATATTTCACACACGTACCTACAATCGCCAAAGAAAAATTACACAAAATCTTGGTTAAAAAAACCAAAACAAAGCGAAATATACATACCTATGTATATCCTAAACAAAAGTAGGTCGAACGGGATACTTACTAATTGAAATTGGGATATTCTTCCTACATAGGTATTTTCTGCAGTTTATGATAAATGTGAAAGAAAAATGCAAAAAATATATTTTCTTTTATCCTGCTTTAGCTTTTTGCATTCTTCTCCCTCATTATCTATTTGCCTTACCTTATTTTTTATTTGTCAATCCTTCAAATTCTCGCTCTCTGAGAGTCTGCCCAATCAGCAGAGTTGTAAGTCTGAGCGGTGTCACCAGAGGGCGCCTCGGACGTTCCGCTTCATGATAGTACTATGTAATATAAATACAATCACTCAGACTCTGCTCTGAACTAAAAAAGAAAAACGCCAATTGAATGAGTGAAAGAGAAAAATATGTATTACTTCCGTAATTTAAAATTATATTTTTTTCGCTGTGGCCACAAGCAAAGCCGCTTAAGTCTCAAAATGTAAAACCTTATCTTAAGTCTGGAAAAAATTTAGGGATTGAGGATACAAAAACTATACAGATTCTGTACAGTGATTCAACTGTAATTGTGAAAACTATCTTTTTTAAATTTGCTTATTAGCAATTTAATTGCATAAAAGTAACTAAACTTTTTTTATTTCAATTCTTCCATTCTTGCTAACCTATGTCACTTTAGTTCTTATTGCAAACTGAAAATTTTCTTTCATGTTCTGTTAAAAAAGATAAGCTGTTATTCATTAAATTTATTTTTTTTTAATCAATTTAAGCGATACTTTTTATTGAAACAAAAAATAAATAAAAAATAAAATGCACGACTGGATCGCACGTACTTGCTCCTATCTTCGATAACATTATATGCAAAATATTCTTAATAGAAACGGCTAAATGTATTTTTAAAGTCGTTTATCATTTAATTTTATATATATAAAATTCTTAATTTTTTTCTAAAAAAAATTGGTATGAACATTTTAAATGCTTAATAATATAAATTCAAAAACAAAATTTCAGAAAAAATTGTACACCCGTTTTCTATATATTGAATTTTCAAAGAAAAAAATATTTTTTTTTTCAAAAATCCAAAAAAACTATTTTTCGAAAATCTTGAAATGTAATACTATTTAGAAATTTGAAGGAGCTCCTTTAAAAAAAATTTTATCGAAATCCGTTGGGCCGCTTATGAGATAAGTCGGAAATCAATAAAATGGTTGTATGGCAGGTACTGTTAATCTTACTAATATTATAAATGTGAAAGTTTGGATGGATGTGTGGATGTATGGATGTTTTTTGCTCAATAACGCCACAACGGCTAAACGGATCTGGATGAAATTTGGTACGGAGATAGACTATTGCCTGGAATAGGACACGTGTTGCTTTTTATCCCGGAAAAATGTATGGTTTCCGTGGGATAGGTTGTTTTAAACACACATACTCGCTTATAACATATGTCATTTTTATTCCGAAAAATGGAACCGAACAGATCATATGCCTATATGGGAGAGGCTTATATATGAACAAAATATATACTTGGTTGCTTGTTCCGCATTCATGCCTCAACCATTGAATGGATTTTAATGAAATTTGGTAAGCAGCTGGAAGATTAGCCATGATTTATTTTTCCCAACTTCATTTTTGTAGTTCTTACTTTTTGAATCCAATATTAAATCTTCGCTTTGTTCGCGAACATGACCAAACACGACGAACATCGAAGCCATCGAACACGACAAAATCTAAATTTTTGGCCAACAGCAAGCGGTTCGCGAACTAGCCCACAAACAAGAAGAGCACAGCGAGCGCGAGCATGCTAGGCGAGCTCAGAGCACAAAATTTCATTCAAAACCCTTCAGTCGATGAATGTAGGCACAAACGACGATTGTGCCTACATTCGTCGACTGAAGGGTTTTGAATAAAATTTTGTACGTGGATAGATGATTTCATTAGATTTCTGTGGGTCAGTAGCATCGCACGGGTATCTGCTAGTAACAAAATATTTTTTAAAAAAATTTTAGCTAAAATGTAGACCATACCCAAAGTAGCACACACGCCAATTTTTATCAAAATCGTTAGAGCCGTTTTCGAGATAATTAAGATGGTAGAAAAATGTGTATGATAGGTACCGTTATTTTTTGGGCTAAAACAACGATTCAAAAATCTATTTTGGACAATCACCTAAAACGCCTAAGCACCAAGTTTGAACCAAAGCGGTTCACCTGGTTAGGCTGTAGATTGTTCTACAGGTAGACTTTTTTGGTGTTCTCTATGATCATAATGTCATGTTTGATTGTTAGAAAAGAACATTTTTTTTACGAATACATAACTTGCCTTATAGTACCTATAATCGCAAGTAAATATAAGAGATTAGAGGTAAGTTCGCAATTACAAAAACAAAACAAAATTTATAAAAAAAAAACTTAAAAATAAGAAAAGGCTTAGAACTTTTCATTTTCATCTTCATCTATTAAATCAGCATGAATGCAACAGTGTGCATTTCCGTATCTAAGTTGGTATGATATTCATGATATGCAGGATCAATAAACGGGAGTAAGCTTTTAAGATCGGTTTTTTCTTTGAACTCATTAAATTTTTTGTTGGTTCCCCCTTCGGCAATATTTATGGTTGAAAAGGGCTGATTTGTGTCTAGGGTTGTTTTGTATTCAATTTAGAAAAACAGATTTTTGTTGTATCTCAACCATTTCACTTTATTCTATACAAATTTGTTAGAAAGTTTTGTTTTTGAAAGAGAACCAAAGTCTAAGAAATCTTTGTTTACTTCTTTGTTGTTCGTTTCATTTTTTCAATCAGTCCACTCCATATCAGTATGACCTGGCCTTAAGAATTTGTGGTCTATAACTTAAATGCTGGAGTTAGCTTTCAAAAATGTCAAAAACATTGTACTCAGAAATGAACTCTTATTTTGACAATCACAAGAATCACAATAAAATTTCAAATGCCCTACTTGTTTGTTGGCGCTTACATTTTGCAAATACTTCAGGAAAAATAATGCAATTCCTTGCCTCCTCGCTTAGCCATATTACCTCGTGCCATATAAAACAATACGGTGTGTTTGAGTATAAGTCATGAACCTTAAGATTATAAGTCCACAGATTGTAAGAACTTAGAGTTTCGGAAGGTTTTGGAAGGCACTATTGAAGGTGAAATGCAAAAGCCTTCATTCAAGGATTTTCGTATGCAGGAAAGATGCTTATATGGAACTTATCAACCTTCAACAATTTCGTCAGATATTTTATTACTTCCTCGAGCCGAACCACAGTGATCATTCAAAGGCATATTTTGTTGCTCCAATTTTTTTTTAACTACTGATTTCAGAAGACTTTAAGTTCCGTTTAAGCATAGCTTGAAGATTGAAGCACTTTTGCCAAACACGAGTTTTTTCTTTCTCAAAGCTAATGAATTACTTTATATGATGCTGTCGGTTTCGGGGTCGAATCTCGCTTTTTTTTAATCTCTGTGATTTTTTATTTTTTATTTACGTCAAAGCACCGATAAAAAGGATTCTTTAGTTGAACGTTCTCAACACCCAATAGGATTTAAAGATTTCCTTCTGTTTTTGAAAAGGCAATTTTGTCGACAGCTGTGAAGAGGCTTACATTTTCTTGCCTCAACCACTCCAGTTTTTCCAGTGTATGATTCTCCTCTGTTTCTTTCTATTGTAATTTCTCTACTCGGATCATATTCCAATTGGTTTTCAATTGTAGTATGTGGAGGAGAATGAACCAAATTTTCCACGAGTTTAATTTAAATCTGCAATAGGTCCTTGTCGGAGGAATCTGAAGAATTGTCCATGTGTTAAAGCTTGAAATTGGAATCACGGACAGAGTCATCTGAACTGAAATCATGAGCTTATTCTGTGTTTCTGTTTATAAATTCTTTAAAAAGTATATCGAGATTGTCATAATCAACTCCATTTGCAGATAACTTTGTTTCGAGAATTACAGAAAACAAATTGCTTTCAGATGCTAAAGGACAAAACCGACAAACTAACAATACAAATTCATAAATAGACATTAATGAAAACATTTCACATGATTCGTTTGTTTTCTGCCGTTGTACAAATATCTTGTCATATCGTTTACCAAACACACCTTTTTTTGTCAAGCTCAACATTTGTAAAGCTCGGAACCTATCATCACAACACTTTTATCTCAATTAAATTCTATTAGGGACTTCACTTACCAAATCACTTAAGTCAACTGAAACTTCACCCTTGCATTTGTAATAACATCTAAACTCGATTTAGTTCTGTAGTTCCTAGAATGTTATTTTTTCAATAAACGCTTACCCTTAATAGTTTCCTTCGAAGTATGCAGCGGAAATTTTCAATAACGACTTATTATTATGCTTGGTTGATTTGTGAATAGTTTCTTGATGTGGAAAAGTATCTTAAATAAAAATAAGTCATTATTTGGTAGCGAAATTTTATAGTTTTGAAATTCTTTTGTGAAAGAAGAATATTGTTCATGCTTTTTATTATGATAACAACTTAAGCAATTTTTTCTGTTTGGTTTATTTCGACGAAAGTTGAAGTTAGAAAAACAGGAATTTTTGTATAAGAGAACAGAGCATACAGATCATGATGGAGCATTAAGCTCATTTTTGTCCTAAATCGACTTAAGCGGTTTTTTGATTGTAGCCTCAGATTTGTTGCTTCTGTTTATTTTTAATTTTTTTTCATATTTATTTATTCTTTAATTTAAAATCATCTTTTTTCAATTGCACATTGAATGAGTAGGGGAGAATCATATTTATTTGAAAGAGCTGGATTATACCTACCAACTGCAAATTTGCTCATGGACAATTTTATGTAGCGAAGAGAAATATGAGAAACAAAAAATTCAAAATGATTTCATTCGTACATCAAATATTGCTTACAAAGAGGTTTTGTAAAACTAATATGTTCATTATCAATAAAAAATTTATTCATTTAGGTGATTTCAAACAGAACTATGACTTTTGACCCTGCACCAATAATAGGAATTGAAGAGAGCTTCAACCTCTGGTGTTGGATTTTTAGTCAAGTCGGGTTAAACATTTGAAATGGATAAAATTAATTCGTACAATTTTCTTTCACAGTTCGTTAGGGAGGGTCATAAATATTCCAAATCTTGGTTTTCGGGAAAATCGCGCTGGAGCTTAAGCCGCCATTTTGAATAATATTTTTGGCAATAACTTCGCCATTTTTGATATTTGACACAAAAAATAAACGTAAAACTTGTAGGCAATTTAATTTTCTACAACTTTAGTCTTAATATTTTTTTCCAAGAAAGTTACCGTTCGCGAGATATTAATGAAAAACTGTTTTGAGTTTTCAAAAAGAATGCACCTATTTTCATCTCAACCTTCACGGTGTTGCGCTAAAGGGTTGTATATGAATAAAAAAATACCCAATTCTTCATTAAATTCAAAATGGCGACTAAAACTCCAGCAGGATTTTCCGAGAATCGATTTTTAGACTACTAATGGTCTCCCGAACAAACTGTAAGAGAAAATTGTACGCATTAACATTTCATAGTCTCCGAAGTCGGTCGGTCATAAGCCCGAAACAGTTTTTCATTAATATCTCGCGAACGGTAACTTTTTGAAAAAAAAGTATTAAACTTAAGTTTTAGAAAATTGAATTTGCTACAAGTTTTTCTATATTATTTTAGTCAAAAATCAAAAATGGCGAAGTTATTCCCCAAATTAAAATTTTCTTTAAATTAAAAATGGCGGTTAGTTCCAGCGCAATTTTGACGAAAACCGAGAATTATTCTATTATCCCCCCTAACAAGCTATGAAAGAAAATTGTATGAATTTATTTTTTTTATTTCAGCCCTTTTTGACAAGCCGACTGTACTATTTTAAATGTCAACAAATTATTTAAAACAAAATAGCTTTGACTCATTTAATTGTGAAAATTCAAAAAAGCTAAACGCGTTAAATTTATTAAAGTATTTTTAAATTGTCGTCGCTTCTCGCGTTGTTTTCGAATCCCTTCTCAGATTGCTTTTCATCCAACTTCACAGTTGAATATAACATTTGTAGTTATTACTATAAGCTTTAACCCGATCCCGACCTATTACGAATGCACATGTTACTTTTGATACACACTTGACACGTTCTTAATTAGGTACATAGATAAATTCGGAACAAATAAATACAAAACAATAAACAACACATACTTTACAACAATTTTCCCATATAAGTTGATAATCCTTACCTTTTCCGAACTAAGGTACATAATGCCTTATATCCTATATACACATTTAATCCGATAATTACATTCTGCTTGGCATCCCTTTTTATCCATACTTTTCAATTTCCCTGTTTCATTTAATCAATTATAACCTTTTACCTAAGCTATTGGTAAAAAAATATAAATTACCCGAAGTAACCATTCATTTTGAATTTAAGTATTCGCAAATGTTAACTTGAATATAATGTCAATACAATGGAAAAGTTTCACTTCAGGTACTACATGCACCCGTACAAAAAGCTTTACAAAAACTTTACAATGACACTTACACACGAAACCTATCGAAATTCTCCACGAAATAGTAATAGAGTCCCATAATTGTATCACCACCCACCCCGCCCTTTATCAGAAACAAACGCAAAAAGTTCCATTCAAATTTCGATACTTCGTCCTGCCATTAGAGCAAGTCCTCCTATCGAATCATTACCCAACCATTCAACAGGGAAATACCGCCTCCATACTAGCCTGTTAGGTATTGTAGGTATTTTTGGTACAAGCTCCGCATGTAACGGTTGGAATGGAGAAGAGCATCTCATTCATTAAAAGTCCTTGCATCCTCACCTTATGTGCACATCCAGGTATAGTGCAACTACCATCCACAATATATTCATTTCCCGTGCTAAGTATAGACTTGGTGTTGGTGAGGATCAGGAGGAGATAGGAATAATGCGGGCCAAATAGCCACGAGTCCACAATTTACGCCCGTATCTCGAACAACTTTCCCTCAGAGCTGCCGATGTAGATGCTAGGCAAGCAAAGCAAAAAAGTATCTTGGAACATTGCAGAACCTCTATTCGGCTGTAGTTAGCTATAGAGAAGGGAAAGGCAGTACCAACTATCTAGTCAGCCAGCACAGAAGTTGTACGTACATACATTTACCTAATTACATTTAAATGGCAGTGCAACAAGCGAACACATTAAATGGGGCGATTTGGGCTATAACGAGATACCTTCGTTAACTCTGGAGCTGTTTGGGCGTAGAATTGAGGTGATATTCCTTGTAGTAATGTCCGGGGCGGAGAAAGTTCGCAACGCATATGTTTACTGAACGAAGGATGCATGTGTTGTGTACAATGCACTATGCCCCATAGTACAGCAACATACTTTATCCACAACTATTCTTCAATCGCATCGGTGGGAAGCTTGGCCTTATTAAATGAAGGGGACTGAGAGCACATTAATCATTGTTTTATTTTCTAAGTAATGTAAGTTGATCAATTTGATACTAAGCCATTCGTGTATATATTTAAGACCGATGGGAGTAGTTAGAAGTATTGTAATTGAAAGTTATGCAGTGAATTATTCCACCTTACAAAAAAAAACTTCAATCAGTTTGAATATTATATTGAGAATAAAAAAATTATTATTGTTAATAAATATTAGATGTTAAGTAAAATAAAAAGTTTCAATGAATTTTATCTAACGGGTCCGCCATCTAACGTTTTTTTTTTCAGCTAGTGCTTATTTCGTGAATCGTAACACTTAGCTCATGTCTGATTTGACAGATAATTAGTTTTATCCTTCCGCTGAACGAATATGGTTGAGTATACGCTTGAACAACTCTCGCTAAGTGGGCCTGCGATCGACTTAGAGAAGATGCCGATTTTGCCAAAAAAAATCATCTTTTCAGATGAAGCTCATTTTGATCTTGGCGGGTATGTAATAAGCAAAATTGTCGCATTTGGGGCACAAAAAACCCGCACGCATACATTGAAAAGCCGATACACCCAAACCGAGACACTGTTTGGTGCGGATTTTGGTCCAGAGGCATATTTCGAAAATGAGCAAGGAGTGGCCGTTACAGTCAATGGCGATCGTTATCGGGCCATGTTGAACGAATTTTTGTTCACAAAAATTGAAGAGGAGGATATTTGCAATATTTGGTTTCAACAGTACGGCGCTACGTGCCACACAGCCGAAGCTACTTGCGCCCATTTTCAAAAAAAAAAGTTATTTGGCTATACAACAGAAAGTTCAGTTCATCAGCAGTAACTTTGGCGTGGTTTATATTGCAAAGAGAAGATTTAACTAAATTAAAATTTAACATACGTTTGACCAGAATTTTGTTGTTTACACTAACACTACTGTATACCAGTACGAAATTTGGATTGTAATTGGGAAATTGGATTCTCGGAGTGTTCTACACCTTTTGATTCCAATCGAATATGAAAATGTCGTATTCACAATTTTACGCAAACAAATAACTTGAATGTACGAATTATGCATATAATTTCATAATTTAGGTGTATACTAAATAATATTCATGTGATTTCTTAAATACATGTACCTATATAAATGTATGAGGGCTATATGTAGGTATTCAAATTCAGGGACGTACCTACTCAATTCGTAAAAATGAAATATTATTAGAAAGAAATAAATGGATGATACTCGTACACAAAATAAAATCTTTTTAGATTGCTTAGTTTTTAAAGTTTGACTGAAATAAAAGATGTCATATTCAAAAAATCGTTGGAGCGGTATTTTTTTAAATATTTTTTATTTATAAAATATTAAAAACAACTTTAAAAAAAAATTAAAAGCCAGTTTGAAATAACTATCAATAAAAATACCAAACAAGAATTTAAAAAAAATCAGTGAATGGTTTTTGATAAAATGATTTTAAAAAAAAAATTGAAAAACCATTTTGTTTTGGAAATTGTGAGTGTGAAGTTTTACTAACACACTAGGGAGCATTTGCATAAATAAATAATATTAATCGATTCATTCAATAGTGAAAAAATATGATAGTGGATTTTTTACTTGATAGTGACACTCATTTAGGAACAAACGCATATTTTTATCAAAATCCTTGGAGCGGTTTTTGGGAAATAAATTGTTTTCTTTACGGTTTGTTTAACATGTATTGGAGGTAGGTAGGTACCGTTGTTTTTATTTTAGGAAAATAGTTTTTTTTCTTAACTATTCGAGATAATATCAAAAAACTACCAAATACGAAGTTTCGAAAAATTCAATTGAGTTTTTTTCAAATTTTGAGATTTCAAAACAAAACAAAACAATTTTTTTTATTAAAAAGAAAACAAATTGTAAAATTTTTATCTTACGTGCTTAAACTTTATATAGTAGCTTCTGGATAAAATATTTCAAATGAACCGTTTTTCAAAAATTCGAAAACAAAAAATGGTTCTACCCGAGCTACCTAATATAACCATTTTTTTAAACAAAAACAATTACCAAAAAGTATTTTCTCTCTTCATTAATGAACAAATTTTTTTAAGTAAATTTTTTTTGCAGCGTTGGGGGTACAAATTGTCTATGGAGCTGTCAGACCGACAGCGCGACACGAGACAACACGCTCTCTTAAAATGTACCCACACTAAAAAACATCACACAAAAAAAAAACAGATTTTGCAATCGAAGCTTGCGCGTGCTGTTGACATCGTGTTTCTATTGTTGCTTGTTCTTTCTTTTGCCTTTCTCTGTTGTATTAAAGTATTGTATATATACAGCCTTATTTATAATTGAATTATAGCGAGTATATAGCACTATCCACTCCTTATAATGTCTCTGAACTCGAAAATCTCATTTATAAAACTTATGCAGGGTTAAATAGACCCATTATGAGCTAAAGGCGCTTATAGGTTGAATAGGGCCTACATAAGGAAATTATAGTGTCGAAATGTCATTTTGGGTTTGAACATAAAACAAAATGCCTTTAACTTTTGTATCCTTTTCAAATGATTTCAATAATTTCGATCGATTTCCATGATAAACATGTTAAAATTTTAAAGAATTAAAAACTTTAATATATTGTGTTTGAGTAGATGATGATGTAAACGGTAACAACCAACCAGAAAATCAATAAAGATTTGAAACCGAAGGCCGCAAAAATCTCAAATGACGTGTATTTATTGAAAAATACTTTTCAGCACACAAGTGATACAAAGATTTCAAACATTTGGTCTAACTGTGAAAGTTTTACTTAAATAATTTTTTTAAGAAGAATCTAAAAAAATCAGAAGTTTATGTTAATTTGATTAGTAGAATAATTACATACAAACCTTATAAGACGAATCCCAATTTACTGACGAAATATTTTCGCTTTCGTTTCCATGATTCTTTGATTTTATCTTGTTTTCATTAAATCACAACACCAACAAAAGTTCTAGTTGCGATTTCTGACAAACAGCTGATTTGATCATGACAGCCAAATGGAATAGATTACCCGTTTTTGGTACTTTTGGACATAAACGCCTGCATAACTTATGGGGAAATCTTTTATAAATAGGAATTTATGGAAGGGCTACATTAGACCTTATTCACTGTATAACTATTAATCTGTTTAGAGCATTCTATTACATAAGACTGATAATGTTTAAGTCGATGGTCTCGTTGCCAGTGTTGCACTAGCTCTCTTTCCTAGATTTATGTACGGAGTAGTATAATGTGAGGTGAGTGAGGTTTGCATAATTGGAAGATGGTGTCGATATGGGGAATGAACATGTGTTTATATGCAAATACGGGCCCGTTCAACCGGTTTCCACGAAATAAAAATATGTTGTAGCTGACATAGAATTAAAAAAGATAAAATTGTTTCAAATTTGGGAAGTTTTACTTCTAGCGCGTGTAGACACTCACTCCTTCTGCTTATAAAAATTCAATTTTTTGCTGATTTTGGGAAAACAAATTTTTCGTAAGGGTTTTAACCTTTTATAAAACATATAAAATTTACCGTTCTTTTTCTCTTAGAAAAATAGATTTTTCAAGTATTCAAGACAATGTCAAATAACTACTGAATATAAAATTTCGAAAAAATCCAATAAGTCGGTTTTAAATATTGGGTTTTCAAAATAATTGTTTTATTAATTAAAGAGGCATTCGCCTCTCACTCTGGTTGCATTTGGTTTCCGTAGCTATCATTATAAATGGCCGCAAATATGAGAAAAATATGTTTAGGGTTTACCATCTGTTTACTTAAAACAATGAACATTTTACTTAAATTTTATAAAAACAATTTGTGAAAGTTGGCCAGTGGGTAGAATCTTTTTCAGTAATAGTTTTTTTTCAATTCAGTGTGGTGACAGTATACACAGGCACCATTGATTTAAAAAAAGCTCGCCCATAAGCCCTGTAATGACTATTTTTGTTGGAAAGAGTATAGGAGCTTCTCCATAAAAAAATCAAAACAAAAAATTAAATGAACCATTTTCGAAACAAGCGGTTCTACTAGAGGTACCAAGAATAACTATTTTTTATTAATAATACAAATAAAAAAGTTCCTCTTCCTTCATTAACGAATTGCTTTGTTTTATAAAAATCGTTGGAGCCGTTTTTGAGAGCAATTAGATTTTTGTTTTTGGCCAAGACAAATATACCCTTATTGTTAAAAAAATTAAAAATAAGTGTGGGTATATTACGAATAAATAATATATAGAAATTAAAGCTTAGGCTGTAGATGCGGGGGCAGGCAGACGAATAGACAGATGGAATTCCGGAACCCACCTTTTTCGTTTTCGCTTCATCGTAATGTAATCCGACGAAAAACTTTGAATGTATGTATGTATATGTGTGTATTATTTGTACTCCCTTATGAAATCGGAAACAAAAATACGAAAATGTTACTCGGAACAGCCAATCGAACATATCTGGAGTAACAGGAGTTGTTAAAGAGTAACTTCGAACAGCAATCGAAAACGACAGAAGTAGAAACAGTGTTTTTCGGTAATTTCTGTAGGTAAATAAAATCATTGAAATTATAATTGATACATTCCATTTTTACTGATGTGGTGAATAACATATTAATACTTAGGTATAAAACTTTACTATACTACTCGTGATCACAAATATTTTATAATGACCGTGTATCAGCTCTTGCGAGGAAATGATAAATTGGTATACAATAATAAAAACTTATTTACTCAGGGCCCGACCCTTAATTGGTCTCGTTTTGAGAAAGAGCAGGCATACGTAGTTCTCGTCTTCGAGCTCGAGGGCAACGCTTCGAGACATACCGACCAAATGTCTGCTATCCACCATTTGGATTGGACTTTTTCGACTACATCCACATCCTTGTTCAAATCTTAGACGGCGCGGTTATATTTTTTCCTCAATCAGCTCAAAAACCGGTCACTAAATTTGTTTTAAATTAAAATTCTATACGTAATTATTCCTTGAGCCATGGATTCAACAATTCATTATACTAGGAATCAAGTTATTATTACTTACCTCGGCGTTAAACCTGCATATGATAACTAGACAACCTAACTACATCGGCAATGTTTAGCTTTATTAAAGTTGTTAGCTTTTTTTATAATTTGGCACGCGCTCAAGGGATTATGAATACCCTTTATATGTTTTTAACACAGCGCGGGCATCAGGTGAAAGAAGAGAAGAAGGATATGAAAGATGTGTGGCGCATGCATTGAGACGATGGTTGTTGTCTCAGATTTTATCTCCAGGCATGGCGGCTGAACTAATGCGGAGAAAATTAGCGTGTCTTATTTATTTATGTCTCTTATAATTCGCATTATTTTTTATTTATTTCGTTGACATATTAATGAGTAGTTTACTCAATCACATGTTGTTAGTATTATGCCTGAACAGCATGTCATGAGTAAGCCAGCAACTCATTTTGCGACAATTCTTAGAATAGGTTTTTAATGGAATATAAGAAGACATAGACAACGGCAGTTATCGAATCTGCGACCACGAGGTTGACAGGCGAGCACACAACTATCGCGCCACGGCCACCCCCAAAGCTACAAGAGTAAGTTTGTACGATCAAGTCGTACATATTATTTTATTTAATTTTTCTATCATTTTCCGTGATTTTTTTTACGTTTTTTTTTTTTGCATCAGTGTAGTGCCATGTAGACTATAAATGTAGACTACATGTTTGTCTACATGTAGACAATTCAATGTATACAATTCACATTTGTCTACATAAATTTGTTGCTAATGTAGACAATTCATAAAACCATTATAATTGATAATGTGTCCTACTAAAATTTATCAAACCACATACATGTTGAAAAAAAAACAAGTTCTTCTATGTATAATATTTACAAACACGTATGTGTGTAAGAACAAGATATTCGTGAAAAAATCAATGGATCTATATCTAAACGAATACCTAGTGTTCTATGTTTATAAAAGTTTTAAACTCAAATACTTAAATTAGAGATATCAAAAAATTTAAATTATGGGATAAATCTGTTATGATAAATCAAATTACTAAAATTAGGCCCACTGAATCACTTCACTAGTTGACTAATGGTCAAGTTTTAAAAAAATTATTAATAAAATTAAAAAATGCTAGTAAACCTTGCAAATTTGGTTCAGTAATCGAATCATTAACTGACAATTTTCCCACATAATTTGGAGTTGTTTATTTTTTTATCCGATTTCTGCAAAGATATTGGGGCATATTCATACTCGCTGATAAACCCAGGTTTTACTAAACCGATTTTATTTACAAATTGTTGGTTTTATATTTTTATAAGATTGTTAACTTGTATTACTAAATTAAAGATTTTATTTAATATTAATTTAAGAAAATAAAACAAACGTCGTAAAATTCAACTAAGCCTAGGTTTAACTTAGACACAGTTTAAAAATGACTTTGAATACGGCCTATTGTTTTTACTCTAATAAAATGGTTGAATGGCATAGAGTTTAAACATTAGTATCAAATATTCAATGTTTCGATTCCCTATGAACAGGAACACCTTTAGCGTCAAAAGATTATCATTCATTATCGTGAAAGTACTTCTTATAACTGATACAAAAATATGAGAAAAATTTGTTAATAGAAAATCCCCAGTATTCATTTTTACATTAATACTAAATATGAACTTCAAATCATATCACTTTACCAAATTTCATTTTTCTACTAGCAATAGAAAGTGCTTCATAATTGATTTCGATCGAATTTTTTTCTCCTTTTGGGCGTTATTGCCCATCTTTCTATTTTTTTAAGGAAAGAACGCCCAGAATTCAAATTTAAAAAGTCAAATGAAAAGAACACCCAAAAGTGGAAATATCGCCTAAATAAGGTAATAATCTCCAAATATTAGGAAATAACGTCCAAGTGTTAGGGGAAACGCCCAAATCAAAATCTTGCCAATAGTTGTAATACTCCTTTAAAAATCAAACCGAGCGATTTTTGGAATGATTTTATTTGTGAGATTTAATATGTCAAAGTTATTTCTTACATTTTCAACTTAATGTCTACATTGTAGCTATATTGTCTACACTGTCGACCGATTGTCTATGTTTAAATGTAAACAATGAAATTCGACAGGTAGAGGAACAACACTGTTTTGTATTTCGTAAATCCCTCCATAAATATTTTTCCGTTATGTTTTTTACTTTCATATCTTTCGCTGGCTTGTTGAGTGCCGCAAAAAAATGTAGTGTAAGACTATTACGCCTTATTGGTTCTTGGTTTAGAAATTATTTGAAGTTCAACACGAGTTTTCAGGAATTTATTACTGAATAAAATACAGGAAAATAAAATTCTGTATTTCAAAATATTCTCTTTTTGAATTGATATTTAAAAAAATTTTGTTTTCATATTTTTAATTTTTGTTTTATAGAAGACATAGCATTATATTGGTTAAATTCACATTTTGTTAAAACAAAAAAATAATGATATAATAATTTCAATATATGAACAAAAACCACTTTAATTTCAATTTAATTAATTATTAACTCATTAACGTTTTAGATATGGGGCATTTGCAAAGTCATTTTACACCGAATTATTTTCCCAATGATGAATGTAAAAGAAAATAGATTCAATCTTAGAAAATTACTTGGCCAAATGCCAGAAAATAAATTCATAGTATAATTTGCTCAAAGAAAATATAAAATTGTTTTATTTTCGACACTTTCAACACATTTATTGCACACAAATAGACAAAAATTCATCTTTCTTCGAAGAAAATGTGACAGCTACAGTCTCGGTCTACCACGTTGTTGAGTTCTTTTGAAAAAATAATGAAAAAAAAAAAACTATAAAAATAATTTACACGACAAAATTGTCACAAAACGTTTGTCACAATTTATGCTCATGTATCTTAATTATTTTACATTTTTCGTGTTCGTATTTAATATACAAAACATTAATAAGAATTGCGTGCCTGATGGCCGGTGATATAATCTGAAACAAGTGGTGTTTGGATTTTGGCAACAATTTTTATTATGGTCTTCAAATTGCTAATAAATTAAGAAAGTAGGTGTATTATATCCTACCTACATAAGTGTTTTTGCGGAAATAAAAAAATATATTTGAACTCACGTTTACACCATTAAGCATGTCTATTAATATTTTTTGGTCGCTTGAAATTTTGTTTTGCTAGTTGCAAATATATTAAAAATCAACGAACAGTTTTTTTTTAATTGCCAACGAATTAGTCAGTCACCTATTATTCGTTTAAGTGAAATAATTCAAATATTTGTCCGCTTGTGTAATTCCCATGTCACCAAAAGTCAATTTAAATTATAAAAACGCAAGAGCGCCTACAAGTATTAATATTGCCTGAAGGTGAATTTGGCCTTGCACCCTTAATTGCAAATTGATACTTTCCGTCTAGTTTCGTTAGCTTTTATTGCATAGGTGAGAATCATTCCCAAACGCATTTTTATTTCAGTCAAACTGACGTTTTTATTTAAATTTTCGATTTTATAAAGTAGCTTTCTTGATGCTTATACATTTTTTCCTTGCGAAATAGGTGTATGTACTATATAGGGCAATTCCGTCTGTCTGTCTGTCTGTACAACGCTCTAAAGCCTAAATGGCTGAAGCGAATTTCTAAGTGCTTAAGGTGATTGTCTGAAACGGATTTTTGAATCATTTTTTTAAGCATTTTAATGGATTGTCTAAAATAGAGTTTTGAATCATTTTTTTAGCCCCAAAACTAACGGTACCTGCCATACAATTTTTTCTCGAAAACGGCTCCAACGATTTTGATGAAAAAAAATTGTGCACTATTGTGGGTAGGTATATAGTCTACGTTTACTTTTGTTAATTTTTTTTTATGTTTTTGATTTTGGACTTACTCACAAGCGGCTCAACGGATTTCGATCAAAATTTTTATTTAGGAGGTCCTTCGACTTTTAACTTTTATTTCTTGTGTTTTTTTTTTTAATTCATTAATATTTTTCGAAATTTAGTTTTATATAATTAAGTACATAAAATTGTCATACTAAATTTTTTTTAGAAAAAAATGTACGTAATTTTGTAGATATATACACAATTAATTAAAAAAGACTATATATTGAGGTGTTTCTACTAAAAATCTTGTGATTAAGATATGATCGAGCATAGGAGCAAGTACGTGCGATCAAGTCGTGGATTTTATTTGAAAATGCACTTAGGTGCAGAATATGGGTGACATCAAAAAATGAACAATGAAGCCAAAGGGAGTGTGATCAATATTTCTACTGATAGATCGAGGACGACTGATGGGACTGGTCCATATTTATTGTGTTATTTCCAGAACCAAGCTTTGCATACCAAGGGTCTGCTAGTATTTCCAACCTAACTAAAAGTCATATACAACAATGCGCGGACTAAAATATTAAAATGTTTTATATACCTACCGGCTACCACAGATTACCATTTGTGGAATGATCACATAATCGGTGTTCCCGAACTCGAACTGTACATAACGATGATGGAAAGCACCAAAAAAGAGGGTCCTTCAGTACTGTTTGTATGTCTGCCTGTACAATACTCTGCAGCCAAATTAGCTGAAGCGAATTTCCCTAATCTTGGATTAAGTGTTTAAGGTGATTGTCTCAAACTGATTTTTGAACCATTTCTTTTTAGGCCCAAAATTAACGGTACCCTCCATACAACCATTTTTTTTTTATTTTCGACTTTCTCACAAACGGCTAGACGGATTTCGATCAAGATTTTATATGGGAGATCTTTCAAATTCTTAATACTATATACAAATATTTTTTTTGGATTTTTGAAAAAAAAATGTTTTTTTATTGAAAATTTATATATTCATATAAAATACCTACATAAAATTTCCATACCAATTTTTATTTAAAGAAGAAATCAAAAAATTTTGTAGGTATTAAAAAAATTAGTAAAAAAAAAACGACTTACAAATATATTTACTCGTTTCTACTAAGAATAGTCTACTCATTTAGGATGTAATCGAAGATCAGAGCAAGTACATGCGACTTAGTCGTGCATTTTATTTTTTTTGTCAAAAAGCTGAATATTATTTTGTATAATAAAAAAAAATCAATTTATTAATGAAAGAAAAAACTACTTTGATTAGTTTTTGTACCTCTAGTATAAGCTTCTAGATTTAAACAGTAATTCATGAAAACATTTTTGGGAACAATATTTTTTGGAAATAAAAATAAAAAAAACTTTTTGAAATCTCAAAATTTCGAAATCGATTTTTTCGAAACTTCGTATTTGGTAGTTGTTTGGCTTTATCTTGAATAGTTGAAAAAAAAAAACATTTTCCTAAAATAAAAAAAGAACGGTCAACAAAAATGTCAAAAACAAAAGGAAAAAATCAAGGCGTTTCTCAAAAACGGCTACAAGAATTTTGATAAATAAACGTGTGTGTTCTTAAATTACTGTAGCCCACTTTGAAGTAAAAAATATTTTATTTTGCGTACCTACTTATTAACGGTACTTCCCATATAGAACCACTTATTTTCGAGTATCTAAGCCAATTCAAATTATTGTATGCATTATCAGAAGCGTTAATAAAACTCCATACTCAAGTAAATACATTTTTTTTGAAAAATCGAATTTTCAATAACCAGTCTGAGTTTTTTTTTAAATAAAATTCTATATAAAATTACATCAAAATGGTGTTTCAAATTTTGTTTCTAAGAATGTTTTTTTATAAATAAAAAAATATTTTTTTTTCAACGGCTCCAACGATTTGATTTTTTTTTGTTGATATATTTTTATTTATCCAAAAATTCAAATTGTTTTTTTTCTAAAAACTAAGTAATTTAAAAACGATTTCATTTCCTAACCTACCATCCATTTATTTGTACCTATAATTAAATATCATTTGTACGAATTTTCTGCTTACGTCACTGAATACCAACAACTTGTCTTGAAAATGTTGGTGGAAAAGGTTATTGCAAAGTGGAAATTGCTATGGCAGAATTTATCAAAAGCCTTAATCAATTTCCATAAACGCTCCTAGGCTAAGGGGTAAGGGACTTAATATTGAACAAATGGTTGTTGATCTATATTTAAGAAAAGATTATGTAAAGAACTAAGTATAAAATGTGAGACTTGTAGTTAGAACTTAAAATTTCATACAACTTCAATAAAAGGCATGGATGTGACTATAGCTAGACAACTGTCATTCAGAGTTTCATACCTTAATTCGTCTCCTCACACTCATCTACGTAGCTTAATTTTATAGTATTAATTTGTGCTTTTCTGTCAAAATGTGCAAAGTTTGAATGGGTAAATATTAAACATTTTATAATTAAAAAAAAACTATAGGGAAAAGACAACCTATATTATTCACATGTCATGTTAAGCGATGCGTCGTTAAGCGGATTTTACCGTAGGTCCAACTTAAACTCATGTCAGGGAAATGAACCGGAAATGTGTTTTTTAATTGCTTCGTTCTCATCTACATTATATCCATCTACAAGGCCCTACTCGCTACTAGCGTATCTACTTGACCTGAACCACCATTACCCCATAATTACCGAATATGTTTCAATAGTTTTTTTCCACAATTTTTTTCAATCGTAAAAGAGTCTCCTCTTTTTATTTATGTTTTGTTAATTTAGCCTCATTTCTCAATCAATAGATACATATACACAAGGTACGAGAAATTCAAGCACCTCATGCTACAGGAATAATTGTCTTCCTTTAACTATGTGAGTTTAGCCTACATTTCCCATTGACAAGTTAGTGTAAACTTTAAAAATATGACAACACACGACAAAAATAATCATCTATAAGAACTTATCTACATGCATACATTATGTACGTACATAAAGCCTTCAAAAGTAAAGAACATACTTTATAATGATTATTATAGCTCTCCATTTTTTAAAAATTTGTTTGCGTGTGCGCCCCTTTGATGTGACTCTTTGCAACCAAATGGACTTACATTGGTTGTTGTCTAACAGGTGTATCTGAATAGTTTATGATTGTCTATCTTTGCATCTATACCTAACTAAGTATCTATCCATGAGTGATAGTTATACTCAACATAACAAGATATCTCTCTTTACACATTTCATATGGACTTAGTGCTTTAAATAACAGTGGGACAACTTACAAATGGAAGTGGAAATTAAGTAAAAATAACTTTAAATGATGCTGCTTAGAGAGTAATTATACCCAATCCTCTGTCTTGAATTCATCTTATATTTAATACAAAATCTTCTCAAATTAAACAAATATCAGACTTTGAAGACTGATGATCATAAGAAATATTTAAAATAAACACAGTAATACATAAATACAAATTTTTAACTTGTAATCTGAGCAGACTATATAAATAAATAATCGTGTTAAATCAACATGACATTTAAGATAAATCAACCTTATATATTACTATACCGGAACATACTGGCCTATGAAATTGTAACAATTCTCACTTTTCAGTTAACTATGTTTGCATAATAATTTAGATAAAACAACAAAAACAAGAATATACTTTCCACTTATTATTGAAACTTTCTTGGGTTTTGCTAACGAAAAGCTGGAAAATACATACCGCAGATTATTAACTCAGAAATATATTAAAATATTACTTATCGGTATTTCTTTTTACGGCAACACGCTGATATGGTTGTTTTAATTCATATAATCAATTCGACTCTAAAATCAAATAACAACGTATGTAATTAACTTAACCAATGACTTAGAACAACATACTTTGTACTAACACTTATGTAATTATGAACATGAAAACGAGGTTACATTGTGTTATTATGGATAATATTAGATTTAATTGATCAGGTAGCAAATTGTAAAATAACTATATACAACGTTAAATCGGAAGGTTATCTGTTTCATTAAATATAAAGGAATAAACCATTGCAAACTACAATAACAGTCCCAGAATTCTTGCTAACGAAACTTTAGTGAGCATTAACTTATGACTAAGATCATTACGATCATGTGTGCGGACATTTTTTTAATTTATTTTCAAAAATTATTTTTTTGTATTAATATGAAGATTATCTTGTACCACTGTACCTACTTCAAGTAGAAAATAAAAAACATTCAAATATTTACAAAGTAAAAAAAAAATTTTAAAATAAACATTTCGCATTCACAAGATAGATACCTACATAACTTTTTGCACCGATCACATACTGAAAAAGTGTGGATTTTAATGAGACATCTGTTGCTGTTTCCTCCTATACAAGACACACCACGGTTACTCTGCAGAGGTGAAATCTTACCAACAATATTGATTTTTTTTTCAAAAAAATTAAAATTCTAATCACACAATTGGTCTAAATGTAAAGTAATATGATAGATAACCGTTTGTGGCGAGGTTTCTTTTTATGGTTTTGGACAAAGTTGACAATTTTGAGTACCTAGATATTTTCATAATAGAATTAAACTTTATTTTTTTTTATTCGACGGCAATTTGTCATTTTTGCAAAAATTAAATGGGAAATGGATACATTATTTGCATCTAGGAAATGTACGTGAATCTTTTCTCTGTTAAATAACTTTTATTGAAAACGGATTATCTAAGGCGCTTCTTACTCATTTTGGATGTTCTTTCTTAATTTTGGGAATCGACATCTAATGATCTCTCTTGGACGATTAGGTAGGTACTATGAGATAACTTATAACTTAAATAAAATACACAACTGGATCGCACGTACTTGCTCTTATGTTGATGACATTGTCTGCAAAAGATTCTTAATAGAAACGGCTAAATATTATTTTTAAAGTCGTTTACAAATTTACAAAATTTCGTAAACTAAAAAAATAAAATGCACAACTGGATCGCACGTACTTGCTCTTGTAGCTAACAACTTTAATGTAGCTAACCATTGAGGTTTAAATAGTTAGGTGTAGTTATCATATGAAGGTTTAAAACCTATGTAGGAAAGATTACCTTGATTCTTATTATAATGAATTGTCGAATGGATGGTTCAAGGAATAGTTACATATGTACCTATCTACAAATGTACATATAAATGTATGAGGGCCTACATTGTATTTAGTATTAAGTCACGTACGCAAAAATTCGTAAAAAGGGAATAATAATAAGTTAGAAATAAATGGATAATACACATAATTAAATGTTTTTATATTGCTTAGTCGTTATAGTTTGGGGGAAAACAAAGATGCAATTTGAATTCATGGATAAATAAGAATATATCAAAAAAAAGTTCAAAAATCGTTGGAGCGGTTTTTTAATAAATTAATTTATTATGTATAAAATTTTGAAAACATATTTGGAAAAAATATTGAAACGCCATTTTGAAGATATTATTAATATACATATAAAATTCAAATTTAAAAAAAATTCTGTGACTGGTTTTTGAAAAATCGATTTTTCAAAAAAAAAATGTATTTATTTTTTAAAAATCGAAAAACATTTTTTTTGAAAATTTTCGTATGCAGTTTTATTAAATTTTTTAGGGAGCATTTTTATAAAAAAAAAGATTTTAATCGGTTCATCCAATATTGAGAAAATCGAAAATATGAAAAGTGGTTATATGGGAAGTACCGTTAGTAAGTACGCTAAAAAAATATTTGTATGCTTGAAAGCGAACTGTCTAATTTAAGAACACACAATTTTTTTTTATAAAAATTCTTGGAGCCGTTTTCGAGAAATACATTTTTTTCTTAACGGTTTTTTAACATTGGTATGGGAGGTACCGTTGTTTTTTATTTAAAAAAAATAGTTTATTTAACTATTCAAGATAATATCAAAAACTCACCAAATACGAAGCTTGGAAAAAATCTGTTGAGTCGTTTTCAAAATTTTGAGTTTTCAAAAAAAAATTAATTTTCAAAAAAAAAAAATTTTTTAATTTTGGTGTACAATAGTGTTTAATATTTATAGGAACTTCTGCGTAAAAAAATTCAAAAAAATCAAATTAACCGTTTCCGAGAAAATCGAAAAACAAACAAATGGTTGTACTATAGGTACCAAAAATAACTATTTTTTTCAAAAAAAAATCAAAAGATACCATTTCCCTTCATTAAGGAACTGATTTTATATAAAAATCATTGGAGCCGTTTTTGAGAAAAATAAGATTTTTATATTTGGCCAAAAAAACTGTTATTTGTCGTCTTAAAAAAATGAAAAAAATGTGTGGGCATATTACCGAAAAAATAATATGTACCAAGTTTGAAGCAAATCCACCGAACCATTTAGGCTGCAGACTCGAGGACAGACAGACAGACAAACGGAATTGCGGGACCCAGTTTTTTGGTGTTCTCTATGATCGTAATATCATGTTTGATTGTTAACTTGCCTTTAATACCTACATATAATCGCAAGTAAAAAAGAAAATGGGTTTTGGCAATTTTTAATGTTTAGTAATATAAACTTAAAAACAAGATTTAAAAAAAAAATTGTCCACCCGTTTTCGAAATATTTAATTCACAACAAAAAAAAATATATTTTTCAAAAATCCAAAAAAACTATTTTTCGAAAATTTTGAAATGCAGTACATATTATTTAAAATTTGAAATTTGTTGTTTATAAGAAAATCGAAAATCAATAAAATGGTTGTATGGCAGGTACATATCTACTGTCAATTTGTTAATAACAAAATATGTAAACGAGATTTTTGGTCAAAATGTAAACCATACCTTAAGTAGTGCACATACTTTTTATCCAAATCGTTGGAGCCGTTTTCCAGATAACTAAGATGGTAGAAAAATTTGGATGGCAAGTAGATACCGTTATTTTTGGGGCTAAAACAACGATTCAATAATCTATTCTAGGTAATCACCTAAAACGCTTAAGTACGAAATTTGAAGAAACTCGCATTGCGGGACCCACTTTTTTGGTGTTCTTCATCGTCGTAATATCAACTTTGACTAAAATCTCGAGTTCGATTTTTTTCCAAACTTGCCCTTATAGTACCTATATCGGAAGTAAAAAATTATATATCTGTGCGGCCGTTTATGAGAAAGTCGAAAATCAAAAAAGAATTGTATGGCAGAAACCGTTAATAACAAAATATGTAAGCACATTTTTATACTAAAATATAGACTATACCTAAAGTAGTGAACGTACTTTTTTATATAAAAATCGTTAGAGCTGTTTTCGAGATAATTAATATAGTAGAAAAAATTGTATGGGAAGTAGTGCTATTTTCGGACTAGAAAAACGCAAAAATCTATTTTGGGACAATCTCTACAACGATTAAGTACCAAGTTTGATAGATCTATAGACGGACAGAGAGACAGACGGAATTGCAGGACCCACTTTGCTGTTGTTTTCTATCATGGTAATGTAAAGTTTGATTAATAATTCATTAATGCATTGATAAATAATTGGTTATACAGGGTGGCCGTCGAATCGTGCTACAAAAATAAAACCTAATAACTTTTTTTCAGTGTGGGTAATCGGCTTATTTTTTTTTATTTATAGGCTACTATTTAGATTTATCAAAATGAATGCTTATGATACTGGAAAAAAGGATTTGGATAGTGCAGCGATACTATTCTTTGCAGTCCGTCATTTCAATTTAAGTTGGAGTTTGGCGATACTCCCCCGAGTAGATGGACCATTATGAGACTGGTGAACATGTTTGCCGAATCTGGAAGCATCGAACGAAGACCGTATCATCGAGATGCCAATGTTCGAGTTCAGGATACAATCATGGCTGTTGCATCGGCAATACAGGCAAATCCAAGTGTTTCGACTCGAAACTTACCACATTGGAGTTAGCAGACGGTCATTACAACGGATACTTCATGATGACTTAAACTTATTTCCGTACAAAGTCCAAATTACAAGCAAGTTAAATCCTCAGGATTTGCCTGTTCGCCTGGAATTTTGCCGAAAAATAATTGCAATGGCTGAAGAAGAAAACACATTGATAAATTGTTTGTTCATGTCTGATGAGGCCCATTTTGACTTAAACGGCAATGTTAGCAAGCAAAATTGCCGTATATGGAGTGAATCTAATCCAGAAATGCTCCATAAGACGGAACTACACCCAGAACGAGTCACAGTGTGGTGCGCAGTTTCATCAAGGTGTATTGTCGGGCCATACTTCTTTGAAGAAAATGGTGAAAAACAAAAAGTGTCAATGGTGACCGTTATTTAAAGATGTTGAAGGAGTTTTTTTAGCCAGAACTTCACCGAAGACGTATCCCTTTCAGCAGGATTTGGTTTCAAAAAGATGGAGCAAGTGCACACGTAGCCCCACAAGTTATGGCGCAATGAACAATTTTCTGATCTGGTGCCGCATATGCGTGGATGAGCGTGGAGGTCATTTGCGGTCTATCATCTTTAAAAACCATTAGTTATTTAAAATAAAATTTAATTTTTAATCCAATAAAAAAAATTAATGAAATACATCGATTAAAATAAAAGTTATTTAAATTATCTTATTGTAGCACGATTCGTGGGCCACCCCGGAGCATGTTTTTTACTGTTCTTTTATCATTTAATAGTATTTTATTTGTATGGCTTCTTTTTGTGGCCAGGCTGAATGGTAAAAATATTTAAATTGTATTAGGTTTTGCATTTTTTTATTTTCGTTGAAATCTTTTATTTAGTTGAAACAAAACAAATTTAATAAACACAAACAAGTGAAGCATTCTATAAGAAATCAAAACGCGAGCAGCTTTTCAATTTTTGATATTTGATTGAAACTCATTGATAATTCCTTTTGCGGATTTTGACAGAGAGCATTCAACAAATATTTTTTGTGGCTGCCTAATTTAAATACATTTTTGTAATAATTTTAAATATTATAGTATATTGCTGAAGCATTTTGAACTTCTAAGCTTACCAGTATTCGTATTCATAGGCCTAGCGCCTAAAATATTAATTGATATAGAAAAATTGTTTATGAAAAGTATTTGTTTTTAGTTCAAATAAATATAAATAAGCTTCAAAATATTAATTTAAACTTTTTTTAAGTTTACTTTTAGCGTTAGGTTCAATATTCCCTCATTCCACTAGAACTTGCCTAAAAAATGTGAACGTATATAAGAACTATTACCAATACTTTCTGAAATATTAAAATAAGGAACTCTGTTGGAAACTTCGAGTATTTTTCTGAGAGTTATGTATAGCCAATCCAAAGACATTAAAAGTATTGTGTATACATTAATCTCCGTTTAATTTCTCATACTTTTCTATACATTAGACGTTTGGTTCAATTTTAATTTACGGGCCAATTAAACTATGAAAATATTCACTATTAAAAAAATATGTTTCAGCTTCAGGAAAACTTCGAAAAAATTATTAAAATATCGTCCAAAAACAAGTAATTTTAGGCTGTCTGAAATGGCATTTCTGTATGCTCCAGGTCAATATTTAAAGATAAATATTCTTTATCTATTATTTTCGTTCTTTGAAGTCTCTCACGTAGGAAAATATACGTCAGTCTGCTTGGTTAGTAAGATTTCTCTAAAAATCGTCACAAACAACTGTTTAATGTCAAGAAATACGGCTTTTATACAATTTCATTCATCTTTTCTACGTGCTTGTCCAATCCATTTATAGATTAGGGTTACCGCTCCTGGACTGGAACCTCCTCCAAAGTGACAAACTTGGCGAGGTGCTATATTGTGGCGGCGAAACTGTTTCTCTTCTTGTTCGTTCTTACAGCTTCCACATCGAATGTTGTACGAAATGCTTAATTCTTCCGTATGGTCTCCTATTGACCAGAGTCCGTACTCAAAGCAGTTTCTAGATTTATGCAGAAGTTTCTCGTCTTTATTTTTTTATTACTTAAGGTAGATGTTTGTTCTTCCTAATAGCATGTTCTAATTCAGAGATTCTATTCAAAATAGATACATGCTTTAAATAAGTTGTCAATTGGCTGATTGTCAATAAGTTAGGCGAAAGTTCAATACAGAGTTGGTTCTTTCCTTAGTATTCTACATGCCTCTCTATTTGCCACTAGTTCCGCCTGGAATACGGAAACATTTAGAACTAACTATCTGAAAAGCCACAAAGGCCCTAAGGATTTGCAGGGGACTTGGAGGCAAATCATGGGGTTGCGAACCAAAAATCCTCAGCTGGATGTTCACTAATTATGGTAAGACCTATCATTACCCTTAAGGATACGGTCAAGAGAACCAAATGGTGCTGGAGTTTTTGGGACTGGAATAAATCTGGGACTATCAAAACAAATAAAATTGTCGCACAGTCAAGCCATACTAAAACCATTAAGCGCTCACGTCATTAGCTCTAAATTTTTGTGGAATGTGCAGACAAACTGGACGAACTAGGCAAATCAATAAGGTCTCACTTCATTGGGTATCTGGCCATATGGCATACTCCAAAGCGAAAATAGTGGGCAACAACACCCTTAACGGATTAACAAACCGGTAAAGGAGAGAACGTTATTATAAAAATAAAATTAAAAAGAGGGGGGCCCGTAGATTAAAATATTAGAGGGAACTCCCCAAGTAAAGGCAAGCAAAACTGTTGATTGGTGAATAGCACCAACAACTACGAGTATTCACGGACTGCATTAGCTTAACTAGAAACAAACTTCAATAAAGTCATAACGGGCTTCCTCACCAGTCACCGTATTGCCAAGCTGTATATCAGCACAGATCTCTATAGAATATGCTGAACCATTTGCTGCTCACCAAATTTCACAGCATTGTAGAGCAAACTATATGCTTCCACAGAGCTCTATGTAGTTAAAGGCAGTTTGCGCCCAAGATCTGTACTGATATACCATTTGGCAATACGCCACAGCAGAGACTGTTTTAAGGAAAAATCTAAATTACCAACAAATTAAAAAAGTCTTTATTAAAAGGTAATGCAACGACAAATTAGGAGACGAACCAGGCGAGACTTTTGTTAGTCTCGACTCGGTCTCGTCAAAATCGAAAAATTTCAGTCTCGTCTCGAGTGCTTTTAGAGTAGTCTCGTCTCGGAGACTGAGACCGATACTAGTATCGTTCTCGTTGCCAGGCCTAGTGTGAACTAAACAAGAATCCAATACCTTCCTCTTTGTCACGAGCGCCTGGTTAATTTTTTTAATTTCGAGTCCATAAACGCAATTGTTTGGAAATTTCGTGTTGCAAAACGGTTGCTAGGGACAAAAAAATTAACCGTTTTTTTTCGATTTTCAGCTGCAAGCGGTATGTGGGAACGTAGATAGTTGCTAACTGGAATTTTGAAAATTTAGTGTGAAATAAGGCTGGCAAGACTAGTCTAGTAGTCTCGTGGTTATTTAAAATCTTCCTTTCTATTCGAAGATTACATACGTAATATTTTTTTTTTTATTCATTGGAATAGATCTAATTTATTTCGGTGCGGCGTCACTTATATTTATCTTCATCGTTCTCAAAATTAGTGAATATTCCCTTGAAATGCGGTTGTTTTCTGGCACCTATTTGTATCTGTATCGATTTCGACTCAACACTTACAGTCTTCTTGATTGATGATATCGGATTCCAATTTTCCAAGAGATTTATCAGCACTTATGTATCTTTAAACATCTGCAAAATGAGGCGAGGCAGACGTGCTAATATTGATGGCAACTGTTTAAAATGACAGTAGACATCGCTCAGGTTCAGCCAGATATTGAAACATTTTTTTGAGAGTTAAGTTGACCATTATTTTGTTCCGGAAAAATGATTATGCTGGAGGTAAAGCTTTGCCAAATCTACATCTGCTGAAATTAATTTATGTAATTTTTTAACGTCAAATTTTAAGAAAGCCTCAAAAGCAGGCTTCGATTTCACGTTGAAATCATTGTTGTAATCGATAACATTTTCACGGAACTAATCGGTTGTACAACCATCGATTTCGCGAGTTGACCTTGACGCGTATTTCTTTATTCAACTCGTTATTATGCAGGAACTTATCATAGTCAGTAATCACAATTTTGTTTTCTAACTTCCTAACGAAACCAGTTGGTCGACGGACATCTGGGTAAGAGTTAATGAATGTGCCTGCATTTTTTTTTTAATTTTTGAAAAAATGTATAAAATATCCTAAGAACTTATAGCTTCCATGTAAATTTTCAATATTAGTCAGTTCTCTTGGCGGTGTATCATTATTTCTTTAAAAATACAATGCAATGCCTCGCCAATAAATAATTTAAAATAGCCCGCACTAGTTAAAATGTATATTGCGTCCAACGCAAGATATTTTAGTCATCGACACTAGTTTCAATTAGATTTCGGATACTATTTTCTGTAGCTCAGTTGAAAGAATGGTTCAGACATGAAAATAAGATACAATTCGAATCAGAATTGAAAGTGTATCTTCTTTAGAAAAAAATTTGTTAGACTTAGCTTATAGCTATTCTGAGCTATCAGCTATGCTCGCAACACAAAATCTTCAGTAATAGTATTTCAGAACCATTTTCAGAAATTCGTATTTCCAAATAAAGGGTTATCCATTTTGCGGTTTCAAAAGTATAGGACTGGAATTCGACATCTGTCAAACTAAGTTGTTAAGCCATTTTTTTTTCCAGTTGAGAAGCTGACATTTACGAAAATGGATCGCCTAATTATCGCACAACGCATAAAAATGTTAAAACCTACTACAAAAATGGTGATTCTGCCACAGCCACAGATCGTGCTTTAAGAGAAGATTATGGTTTACATAATCGTCCAACTACGCAAGCAATTGGCAAAATTGTGAAGAAATTTGAAGAGATTGGTTACAGATATTGTAAGGCCTGTGCATCATCGTTTCGCTCGAACCACTGAAAATATCGCTGCTGTAAATGAAAGTATTGCCGAAGACCCGAATGTGTCGATTCCTCGTCGTTATCAGGAATTAGGACTGTCTTACGGCACATTATGGCGTATTTTGCATTTTGATCTATACCTACATCCATATAAAGTCCAGTTCACACAACAACTTGAACAACAGGCGGTGGACGTCGATTTTTCGAACAAAATTTTCTTCAGCGACAAAGCACATTTCTCACTCGGTTGGTATGTTAATAAACTAAATTGTCGTATTGGACCTTACTTCTTCGAAAACGACGATGGAACGACTGTCACCGTCATTTCGGAGCGTTATGGTCATATGATAACCAACTTTTGTTTGCCTGGTATTGAAGAATACGACTTGGAGAATATGTGGTTTCAACAAGACGGTGCCAAATGGCACACAACTCGAGCGAATATGGCTTTATTACAAGAGACATTTCTTGGCTGCGTAATTTCTCGTCGTGGCGATATCAACTGGCCTCCAAGATCATGCGATTTGACTACGCTGGACTTGTTTTTGTGGGGCTACGCGAAAGACCGTATTTATGCAAATCAACCTTTAACTCTTGAGGACTAGAAAACCAACATTCGTCAAGTAATGGCTGAGATACCGACCAATATTTTTCAAAAAGTGGTCGAAAAGTATCTCAAAAGGATCGATGCTTGCAACAATTCGCGTGGTGTTTATGTAAATGATGTAGTGTCTCACACATAATCTCAACGTTCAAACTTTATAATAAAAAAGAAATATCATGAAAAAACATATTTTATATGTGTTTTATTAACGTTTACTTTTGAAACCGCAAAATGGATAACCCATTAGTATCTTGCGAAAGGTGGTGGCGGGGGTAAATAAAATTACTGAGTTATCGCTCTTTCTTCGTTGTGCTTTTCCTTATTGTTTGAGTAAAGAATAAGGACTGCGGAGAGATGATTCTCTTTTACTTGAACAAGTGTAAGTTTTACTTTCCATTTCCATTCTAAATATAGAATTTGATGGAAAACGGTTTCAATTGATTTTGTTTTCGATATGTTATTGGATTGTATTCGTGTATATTAAACTACTAGTTGTCAAAGTAAATGCATTCAATTGTACAAGTGTTAGTAAAAAGAGAGGTTGATCCACAGAAAAATATACGGATCTGCAAAATTGATTCAGAATAATAAACAAATTTTTGTTTGTCAATGGAAGGATTTAACTTGGCAAAATTGATATCTTGGCACGAGTACGATAACTTTGGCGCCAAGATATAATAACGGTTTTTGGTAGAGGGGCTTAATACAAGCATTTTTTACTTTGGGAGGGGTGTCTATCTCACCTCGTTTAGGCGAGAGGGGTAGTTTTATAAAATTTACTTAAAATCTAGAAAAAAAAATATTTAAAAACAACGGCAACACTTACAGTTATAAATTATACTTTTTAAAAAAGTCAGAACTCTACAATTTATAATAAATTTTAAGTAAAGTTGTTTCAGTCAATAGTTTTTGAAATAATTGACTTCAAACTCAAAATTTATGAAAAAAAAGTTAAAAAATCACTTTGAGTATTATTTTTCTCATGATTATAAATACCAATAAAGAAGTAATTGATGTAGTTAACTGTTCCAATTATTTTTTAATCAAACACTGAAAACTATTCGTTTCTATGTTTTTTAGTTTTTGAGAAAATTGAAAAACAAAAAAAAATAATTTTGTATCAGATGGGTGTATGTAAAGTTTCTTTTGCGTTTAAAGAATCTGGATTAAAAAAAATAATTGATATTATATACATAAACGTATGTACATAGAAAAAAGAAACACTTAATAACCGCATTAACTGTAATAAAATCACAAAGGTATATATGAAATTTACGATGCAAACAGTGAGGTGCCTAAGGTGGCTTGGGCTCACTATAGGCTTTGGGGAGGGTGAACATTTTATTATATGCAAAGTTTCTTTAAAATTAAAGAATCTTTTGGGTTTAAAGAGCAAGTATAGTTTTCCTATTTTTCAATTACATATCTTAAAAACTAGAAGACATAAAAAGAAGTAGTATTCTGTGTTTAATAAAAAAAATAATTGGAGCAGTTAACTACATCAATTATTTTTTTATCGATATCCATAATCATGAGAAAAATAATATTCAAAGTGATTTTTGTAACTTTTTTTTCATAAATTTTGACTTTGAAGTCAATTATTTAAAAAACTATTCACTAAAACAACTTTACTTAAAATTAATTATAAATTGTAGAGTTCTGACTTTTGAAAAAGGTATAATTTATAACTGTAAGTGTTCTTTTTTAATATTTTTTTAAAGATTTTAAGTAAATTTTTATAAAATTGCCCTTCCCGCCCAAACGAGGGGAGATAGACCCCCCCCCCTACCATAGTAAAAAATGCTTGTATTAAGCCCCTCTACAAATACCGTTATTATATATTGGCGCCAATGTTATCGTACTCTCCCCGATATCTTTTACCAATGGGAAACCACATTAAAATTGCACTAGTGTAGAAGCAGACTTAATAAATTATAGGTAGTTGTTTGGTTACTTGGCAACACCGTGGTTGACAATTCAAAATTGAAGTACCAACATGTACAAGTTAAAAGCTAACCCTGGTGGTGAGATATGTAATTAAATTCTAGGTCAGGAATATTGAACTGGATAAATATTAAGATCTTGCAGGGTTGTTGTAATGCATGCAAAGCTCTGACCTGTATGGGTCTTCCTGCATACTAAAACGCGGATATTTGTTCCATCAGTGCAAATTGAAGAGATTTTTTTTTTTCAGAATAACGTCTTATACGAAAAGATCTTCCTTTGCACAGAGAGGGTCAAAATAATAATAACTGTCAACGAATCCGAGCAGAAAAATACAATACACTGAACTCAATAGTGCTTTCATAATTGCATGATTTTTAGTGCCCGCGTTCGAGTACGAACCATGTAGGTTAGACAAGCTATCTCAGTAGCGGAACTAAGTAAGAGTTGATATTATTTCAGAGCGCGGGTCATGTAAAAAAGTATAAAGAAGACCTAATTATATAGGGTGCAGTGCGAAATATAGTAATTGCCAGAAATCTGATTTAAAATTACCAATTTCAAATAGTAATTACCAGAAAACGTAACAATTACGTTCGCCACTGGTCACTGTAAGCTCCTAAGACATCGAAGTATTCTTCGCTTGAAATAGAAATAGAATTGACTATTTATATAGAAACCTTAAACTAAGTTCACTAGTTCAGGGAACTAATTCGTTCAAGAACTATACCCAAGCCAACTAGGCAAATAGCACTCACAATTGATCTTTAGGTCGTCGTAGTGCACAAACGGGTTGTTGACCCCGATAGTGCTAATCTCTTTGAATTTCAAAGAGTGGATGACGCTGATGCCTTAAGTGCGATACCTAAAGTATAGCCATGGGTCTCGATGAAATACACCCACTTTTCATAAAAATCATTTTACCCCATATTCTTCCCGCCCTTACACATATTTACAACACAATAATAATGACATCGCATTTCCCATCCTGTTGGAAAGCTGCAAAAGTAATTCCGGTCTTAAAAAAATATGCAACCCGCTTATCTTAACAAGAATTCAGACCAATATCAAATTTGTCATTTTTATCAAAAGTACTTGAAAAAATTGTTCATATTCAAATTTCAACTTTCCTTAACTGAAACAAAATTTTGAATCCTCAACAATCCGGTTTTCGCCAAAATCACAGTTGCATCTCCGCCATCTTGAATAAGCAAATATGATTTATTCATATTTAAATGGGAGAAACCAAGCAGTCGTCATTGATGACAAAATGTCCAGTCAATTAAATCTTCTCTCTGGTGTTCCCCAAGGATCAATAATTGGTCCTTTGCTGTTCACCATTTTTATAAATGATCTTCCGTCTCAGGTTAAATATTCCACACTTGATTTGTATGCTGACGATACGCAAGTAAGGCTAAGTTGCAAGATTGGTATGATTGAAGATGGCGCTAAAAAATTAAATACCGATCTAGAAACCATATTAACCTGGTCAAACTCAAATAACCTGCATCTTCACCCAATAAAGTCCAAATGCCTAGTCATATATAAAAATAACCTTGACTACAGCTATTTTCCTAACTTGTATCTGGGCAGTCAAAAGCTTGAATGTGTCGAAAAAGCAAGAAACCTAGGTATACTTTTCAATCGCACACTAACATGGGATTATCATATTCAAATGGTTATCGGAAAAATATATGGATCCTTACAAGGTCTCTCCTTGTCGCAGCATTTTGCTCCCCAGCATATTCGTCTTCGCTTAGCTAAAACATTAATTCTTCCGATTATAACATATGGCTGTGAAATTGTAAGTACTCATAATCCAGAGACGAAAAGAAACCTAACTGTAGCGTTCAATAATATTGTTCGGTATGTTTATAAACTGAAGAGATATGACCATGTTTCGAGCTATACCAACAACATTATTGGTTGTGGTCTTTACGCATATTTAAAATATTTCACACTTAAGACACTTAATAAAATTATAATCTGCAAAGAACCATCATAGCTCTATGACAAAATACAATTCGCTAACTCGTCTCGGGCCTTTATGTTATTGCAACCGAGATTTACTTGTAGAAACACGGAACGTCAATTTTTTGTTAATGTTGTCAGGCAGTTTAACAGCTTACCCTATGACATAAGAAGACTTCGCGGCAGTATGCAGTTTGATTCGGCCTTATTCAGATACTTGGCAGTAAATTAAAGAAATAAAATTATTTACCTTAACAAGAGTAAAAAGTAAAGTAATTTAAAAATAATACGTATTAATTATGCTTGTCATTATTTTTTTTCTACTTTGAATTTTTAAATATAAATTGTAATTAACATTTAAAATTAATTAATTTTTTCCTTAACTTTTACTACTTATTATAGGCGAAAAGGCCATTGTAAAAGATTTGATTGAATAAATAAATAAATAAACACCCACATTTATATTAATTCATTTTTTCTTTAGAAAATTGTTGATATTTTCCATGAGGTTTAAATTTTTCTGATTAATTCATTATGCATTTTTTATTATTTTTGTAAAGTGTTTATGTTATATCTGACTATAATGTCAACAAAGAACACATACTCGTAAAGCAGCTATATCACGTTCAATAGATTGCGATTCGGTCTTAAGATTGAGTCTTTTATTGCATACATAACCTCTTTTGACCACCGACATATCAAGATAAGTTATATTAAACTGTGCATACATATTTATTTTTGGCCTTATGCATTTCATTCCAATAATGTAGAATTTTGTTATTATTTCCATCTTCGTTGTCCTCACTCATTATATAATTTACTTTCAGACCACAAATGCCTAAAAACGTACTACTTTTTCCTGAAAGAAAATATAAATAATCTACTTAGAAAATAAAGTTTATATATAAATAATTTATTAGCCGTGGTTGTCAAAGCAGTAGCTTGTTATGATATAAAAAAATTACAAATATTCAAAGCTTTCACTAATGGCTAAATACATTCTACACAACGGATATTGATTGAATTCTCTTTTAGTTGACTAACTAACAAAACGTACATAACGAATGTTCAAATGATTATGTTCGTAACACGACTTAATATTATTTTGTCAACAAATTAATTGGCAAATAAAAATTCAACAATCGCAATACAACGGTATATAAATGGTAGAGCTATACTTGCAGCAGTACCTAGCATATTTAAACAAAAATTAATTGGCTATTAGACTGATTTTATGAAGCAAATTTGCAGGTTGGAATTATCGAAAGCAAAAAACTATTAATTTATATTCCTCTCTAGATATTTCTACTTAACTTCAAATCTATTCGAATATGCGTTTACCTATTATATCTTAGCAGAGATATAGTATCTATAGTAGTTAAATTAAATATTTCAGCAGCAAACGATGCATGAATTAAAATTGCAATTACTTAACGTGCTCTAATTAAATTTGACGATCTGAAGAGCTTCCTAGAAATATTCTTAGGGATACTTCTTCCTCTAAACTGATTTTTACCCCCTCCCCCTTAATCATCCACTGGTGCACTGGTCTGCACGTTAAAATTTAAAATTACGTTGCGCATATGGCCTTATAACATTATGGTGCAAAACAAACTTATCATCTGCAACAAGCAGGTAGGTATGTATGAATCGGGGGTGATTTCGTCTTGCTTCCCGTCAATAGAACCTACAAAATACGGGTATTACTATGCCTTTTCAAATCGTTTGCCTCCCATTTAGCTTCACTCTTCGAAATCTATTCCTAAAAATCAACATCTTTTATTAAGTTCACATGTTGCATTACAAATATATACCTATTAATATGTCAGACAAAAGAACACTAAAAATCGCGTCGGGAACTTCTGTAATAATGCAGGAAATTTCTGGCTGTGGAATCCGCTAAAGGTACTGTAAGGAGCAAATATTCTCGAAAGTGGTCAAGAATATGGCAGCTATGTAAGTTATTAGGGTCAGTAAAACATCGAACTGGTTTTCTGACATGCGCAAGAAGTTTATATTCAAGCTTAGCTCTTCGTCTCGTAATACGCGGAGTAAAATTTCATGCCGAATCCCTCTTTTTCATGAAACATATACCAACTTTTTGCCCAAACCGAACGACAATTTCGCAAAAGACTGGCACTGCTAATGTTGTCTTCGTCGTCATGTGTGCTGCTAAAACAGTCATCTCCAACTCCAAGTTTATTTTGTCATTTGTATTTTGGCTACGGCTGGCAACGAGACGAGACCAGGCCCAGGCGACACTTTTGTTAGTCACGTCTCGGTCTCATCAAAATAGAAACATTAAAGTCTCGTCTCGGTCTCGCCTCTCCTAACCAAGTTTCGTCTCGATCTTGGTCTCGCATTTTTATCGTTAACATTTTAATATGCATTCTCGTCCTGGTCTAGGTCGGTCTTGGTCTCATCCTAAGTCTTGGTTTATTTCGTGTTTCTTTGTCTGTATGATAGATAATGTAAAAAATAGGCTGCAAAGTAACGTTATTCACACACCTTTGAAGAGCATACAAGGATAAAATTTGAATTTGAATAGGTTTATTAATTCATTTAAATCGGAGACGCACCCTTCAAGACAGTTCATGGCTTCACAGATAGGCACAAAAACTATGTTGACGTTTGGATAATATTTTTTTCCAAATGTCACCTAAAAGTCTTAAAATAAACTTTTTCCGGATCATAAAATCAGAAAAAATTCGAATTTTCTGAGGTAAAATTTGAAGTTTGTAGAGATTTTTTAATCCATTTAAATCAGAGGCATTTTCCATTGGATTTTGAAAGTTCATGGTTTGGCAGGTAGGCAGCGAAGTATATTTTGACGTTTGGATATTATTTTTTTCCAAATGTGACCCAAGGGCTTAAAATCTAATTTTTTGAATTGCCTAAGGTAAAATTTATTGAAGAAAACGCAAACAATATGTTTATATTATTTTTGTTTTAGTGGACTGTGTGGATTTAAAGCCAATTGAATGAATTTGTGACCTTTAGTCCAAAATGCGTTTCGCCCAGGTACTACAGCTGGGCTCATCAGTTAGATGCTGTAGTACCTTTCCAAGGTAAAATTAAAATCCTGTAGACGTTCTTTAATCCATTTAAATCGGAGCCATCCTTGAATGAATTTTGACAGTTGATGGCTTGATAGGTAGGTAAGCAACGAACTATGCTTTGAAGTTTCGATAATATTTGTTTTAAATGTCATTCAACAAATTAAAATCAAATTTTTCCGAAGCTAAAAATAAAATCGGAAAAATTTCGAATTGTCTATGGTAAAATTTGAATTTTGTTAAGTTGCTTTAATCCATTGAAATCAAAGGTATTCCTCAATCGATTTTGACAGTTCGTGGCTTTACAAGTACATAGGCAACAAACTATATTTTCACGTTTCGATAACATTTTTTTCCAAGTGTCTCCAAAAGGTCTTAAAGTCACGTTTTTGCAAAGGGGGAAACAAAAGACTGAAAAATGAGCGATTTCTATTCTAATGAAATGCATCATAATTCCTTCTCTGGATTTTCGCAATGCACCTATCTAAGTATAACTATGTAATTACATTATGTGGTTTGATATCTTAAGGCGCATAGAACTTATTTGCTGCACTGTATTAAAGCTTTTCTTATACTGTAATATCAATAGCTTTTAATTTGCAACAATTAATGTTTTACTTTTAAGTAATTTAATTATAGTTTATGCAGTCTTTATTGAATTACCGAATATTAAACTTATATTTCTAACTGAACTCTGGTTGTCTCATTTAACTAAAATCTAACAGGTTATGGGCCCAGACTATTCAGAGTACTTAGAGAACCATTTACATTAGTTTAATTCAAGTATAATTCAATTTATATTAATCTGTAAGTCGATTAATTATTATTCTCAAAACCATTTGCGATGAGTTCTCTATATCAAATCGATAAATTGAGCGGAGAGAATTATGGAAGTTGAGGAATTCACATGAAGAGCATACTCGTGCATACCGATTTTTGGTCGTACGTCGATGGATCGAAGGCAGTAAGGCTTTAGCTACAATTCTGCTTAGTGTGAAGCCTTCAGAGTTAATTCATGTAAGACACAACAAAACTTCGAAACAAGCATGGGACGTGCTTTGTGAGATTTACCAGCCAAAAGGGCCTGCATGTATGGTAAATTTGCTTCAGCAGTTGTTATAGGGAAACATGTTAGAAGGACAGTCCTGCAGAATCATATTAACGGGTTTGCAGGTGTAGTAGAAAAATTAGCCGAGATTCAGGTGGTTATTCCCGAAGATCTTTTGTCAATAATTTTATTGTGATGTCTGATTCTTACGAAAATGTTATAGTTGCAATAGAGAGCCGTGACACTCCGCCATCTGTGACTTTATTAAAATCAAAGCTGTAAAAAAAAAACTTGTGAATATTATAAAAATTGAACATAAGTACTAAAAAATTATTAAATGAAAGAGTGTTTCTTCTAACGAAAACCGAAACCAAACCACCGAGATCGCCAAGACCAGACAGACTCTCGGCGAAGTTCGGTATCAAAAATACGGTCTCGTCTCGGGAGCTTTTAAAGTAGTCATGTCTCGGAGGCCGAGACCGAGACTAGTTTCCAAATGAACTTTAATAGAGTTTTTTTTTGTACAAATTCAAAAATACATATATCCTTTTCTTTTGTCATAGGGTCAAAACGTTTGAATTTACCCAAATCGTGCGATCGTCAAGGTTTTGAGTGTCGCATTGACAGTGACGAATAAGGATCACATTGACAAAAATGGCACGTCATTGCATTTTGGGACAACATTGACCGACTTTTGTCATTCGTCTGATCGTGAACGTTTCATGCATTGACACTGCAAAGATTGACTCTGCGAGAGTGAAGATTATTTTGGTGGTGATGTTTGGTTTTTAGTTTGGCTCTCAAACAGCCAAGTTCACAATAGTAGTTCTCATAAAACTAAATTATTTGATATTTCCTTTAAAATTACTTCATACAATATATCAGGGGCCGAATTACCGCATCAGTGATCGAGTGAGTGAGTCCCATCAGTTATCGAATGAACTAGTGATCACTTTGGCATGATGGCATTCGTAGACTAACGTATCGTGTAACTATTTTAAATTGTAGTAATTCTATTCTACTACATCGAGTCTCTATTGATTTTTATCGAGTCTTTCTTGTTTGACATATGAAATTTGTATTCATTTAATTTATTTTTGGACAAACAAATTTCATTTTTTTGTAAAAACAACAAATTTTTCGCGAGTTTCCAGTTTTTATTACAAGGATTTGAGGATATTTCTAAATATCCACTAAAAATGGATTATTTCTTTTTATCAAGCGATTCAGATGGTGAGGATTTAAAAAATATTTTTATACGTACATGTATATGTACATAATAAGGAACATTTAATTCACATCAACCAGAAGATGAGATGTACGAAGCTATGTCCTAAGGGACAAAAGCAATCCTCTGTCTTTGTCAAATTCTGCGTAAGTATCCAAAAATTATATTATGTACATATACATATCCGGAATTCAAATCAAATACGTTCTATCAGTCGGCTTCTCATCTGACGAATAAAATTCAGTTCGATAACTGATGAGAGAATGTCAAATTATTGTACTAGACTGCTCGATAACGTGAGCGGTAATGCCAAATTTACATAATTCAGTCACGTATGACTCGATAACTGATGCGGTAATTCGGCCCCAGATCTAGGAAATAAGTTCATTTTTAAAAATTTATTTGATATTATAAATGAAAGTGATATTTTTTATTATTTGAAACATTTATTGAAAGAGGAACAGAACACTATGAAACCTATTTTCAAGAATTTACTTTAAAATGGATTCCAGCAACAAGAAATCATTTATATGGTAGAGCGAGTGAAGGATGCTTATTCGCTATCAAAAAACAATCAGCAAATGGGCGGAAGAATTTTCTAGCCTCTACGACTTTATCTTGGAGATGCATCATGAAAATCTTATGCTAATCGGAGACTGTAACGCCAGAGTAGGAGATTCACAGCTGCTTAAGCTAGAACCAGAATTTATCCCAGAAGTAGTGAATATCACAAGATTGGCAATGGATACAAAACTTGATGGAAACGGGAGAAGGTTCATAGAAATGTGCGAGACGATTGGACTCACTTTGTTGAATGGACGAACTAAGGCGATTCGAATGGACACTTTACATTCATAAGAGGAACTTCTTGTTCGACAATAGATTATTGCCTGGTGAGTGGGAAATGGCTGGAGTGCGTGGAAGACTAAAAAGTGGAAGAGCTTGTTTATTCGGATCATCTACCAATATCTGTAAAATGCCAATACACAGAAAACGAATCTGAAAGAAATATCAGCACAATAAAACTACTACCGAAACTTCAATGGAAAAATTCGCATATTTACAGATATAGAAGTAACCTCGACATTTTAGTGGATTCGGTAAATAACAGCCTTTCAATTCTAGAGCTGGAACAGATATTCTAGTGGCTTGTATATCAGATGCGGCAAAACCTTTCCAGTCAACTCGTAAAAGGAAATGGAAAGAACCGTGGTTTTACACGAAATGTGAAACAGCTAGAGCAAAATCTTTTGGATTTCTGAGACTCCTGAGAACGGCAAATTGTAGTTATGCGAAAAGAATGTACCAAGCAGCGAACAAAGACTACAAAAGGATATGTAAAATAAAGCAAGCAAATCACTCTCAATATATTATGCAAAAGCTTTCGGAAGAAAGAGACAGTAGTTTATTTTGGAAGCTCGCTCCCTCTCTAAATGGAAAAAACTTAAAAATTGATGTAAGCCTCTTAGCAAACCACTTCGAAAACATTTAAACTCGCCATCAAGCCCCAAACCATATCCTGTATGCCTGTCCATATCTTCAAAATGATGCCCTTGATCGTGATATCTCAGTTAATGAAGTAATCAAGGCTATACACCGTGCTAAGGTCAACAAGGCTCCTGGGGAAGATAGAGTGCCATATGAGTTTTTCATCAACGCCACCAAAAGCTTTGTAGAAAAACTAATTACCGGGTACAATTATATATTGAGAGTAGCTGAGGTACCAGAAAGCCGTAAAAATATTATTTTCCCATTGTTTTAAAAGGGTGACTTAACGACCCAAATAACTAGCGAGGTATAATCATTCATCAACACAATCGCGAAAATATTTTCCGGTGTCATCCTAGAAAGATTGTCAAGCTGGGTGCAGCAAAACAATTTGATCAGCGAGTATCAATCAGGTTTTAGGAAAGAATATTCAACGGTTGATAATATTTTCTCACTGACATGCATTGCCAAATCATATATCGACAAGGGAAAGAAGTTATACGCATTCTTCATCGATTTTAAAGCGGCATTCGACTCACTTGACAGGAACGCGCTCTTTTATAAACTTAGCTGTTTAGGAATCTCCTCAAAGATGCCAACTATACCAAAACACCTCTACGACAATAATATGACAACAGTGTGGGACGGAAATGTAGTATCTAACTGGTTCCAAACGTCAACTGCAGTCAAACAAGGATGCCTACTAAGCCCGCTTCTGTTTTCACTCTTTCTGGATGACATCCCATCAGCCCTCCCTGGAGGAATCACCTTTGCTGGTAATGCATAAAAGCATTGATGTACGCGGATGATATCGTCATTCTACAAATATACTGCGATCTTTGGAGTCTCATGGTCAATACCAGTAAACCAAAAGTAATGATCTTCAGAAATGGAACAGGTAGATACGCTAGAGAAGAAAAATGGACCTGGGAAAATAGAAACCTCGAGTTGGTAAAAGAGTATAAGTACCTCGGAGTTATCATCACTCCTCAGCTTTCTTATAAAAAACACCTACAGGGAAAGCTAGTAGAATAAAAAAAAACCATTAATTCTAACTGGAAGTGAGTGCTTGGGAAAAAACATGGAGCACCGAGTGCCAAGTTCACGCTATTTGAAGCGGTGATGAGGTCGATTATGTGCTATGCAGGACAGGTTTGGGGCTTTCTTCAGTATGAAGAAGTAGAAAAACTCTTGAGGTACTTCATCAAAAAAAATATTTTGGGTCCCAGAAAATACCCCTACTTATATGCTGCATCTGGAAACAGGTCTTCCGCCTCTTTATATATTTCCCCTGAAGTTGCATTTCAACTACATCCTTAGAGTGATGACCCTTCGAAACCATTGATTGCCCAACATCATTGCAAGGCACCTACGACAGGAAAAATTACAATTTTTCGCAGAATGGTCGCGCATGGAGGTGCAACACAACGTGCAGATAGTGGAGAGTGATTGGAGTACTTGCGGAACAAACTTTCAAGTAATGCTGGACAGGATGGAGCAGACATGTTTTACCAAATTTTCGCAGATGGCGCAACGTAGCTCGACCAGAAATATGTCCAGAACTCTGCAGCACAACCTAGGTGTAAATAATTATTTTCAAAATCGGCACTCCATATCAACCAGCTCAACTATTTTTAAAACCAGAGGTGAACTCATTCGTTTAAACTATATGCCGTATGGACCCGTTAAAAAAAAACTGAATGTACCCTGTGTACACCGAAGATGACCAACATTTCTTAGGAACGTGTCCTATACTTGCCACTATACGTCAAGATCATTTGGGAAAACGATCTTTTACTGCAAATGAAACCAAAGAATTATTAAATGGACCAGATTGGAATCGTCTATGCAACTTTGTCAAAACAGCGTTAAGATATAGAAGTCAAATTTTAAATGAAGCTTTTTAAAAATCAGTTATGTCCTCTTGCTATAATTCCTTTTAATATCATTTTTATATATGTATATTTCAATACAACCGAGAAATGCCTTTTCTATTAAAAAATGTGTAAAATTCAATAAATTTAAATTATATTTGTTCAGATATACTCTCTATTTCTGGCTGACGGCAAAAGCCAAAGCTTAAATTGTGAAATTGTAAAACAAAAACAAGAATTCTTTAATTGTTAAATAAAATCACTACTACTACTACTACTACTACTTCAGATTTAGCAGATTAAAATCCTGCAGAAAAATATGGTCTGGTTAAAAGGCCATCTTAGTTGCAGACCAGTGTTATCGGCTCGTTTTGTTGGACTGGAAATAATCGAAATTTTTTATCAGCTAATGTTCATAATCAAAATTTTATACCTATAGAGGTACCAGAATAAATACAATAAAACCTAATAATAAAATAAATGCTCACATAAGGGTTGCTTGTATAAACTACACAATGTTTGATGATTTGTATTTTATTAGATTAATGAAGGAAACTAGATACTGCTCTACAGACAACATGAATGCGGTAGAAATGAATTTTTGATAAATGAGTTATTACACCTACATTATGTACCTACATCGCTTAATAGTTAAATAAGCTGTGTGTAAAATTGTATACCTATCAATAGGAAATTACCGAGAATACTATATTTCATAAATGTATCTGCCTCTACATAAAATTGCATTTTACTGACAGGTGAATAAAATATGCCTGAATGTAACAATAACTCTCTTTGATTTTGTATAAAATGGGATATAATGTTGTTGCTGTTATAGCTACCTTTGATGCAGATACAATTACGGGGAATACAACAGAGAATGTATTTTTTAAAAAACGGATTTCACCGTATTATTTATACCTTCTATAATTTATGTGATGCAATTTTAACGTTAAGGACTTTTTTTACAGAACTGATAATTGGGCATAATTCTAATAAATTAAATATTTTTTCATATGTATTATATATATTATATGTATATAAACATGCACTGAAATGTTTTGATCTTATTTACAATGAGCATTGGAAATTTGGAGAGAATGTAAAGTGCAGAAATTAAACAATAATAATGTTCAAAGAATTCTAGTCCAGTCGGAATGTATAAAAATGTTGAAACACCTAATTGTTAATAGTTTCATTTTTATTAATTAGTGTATTTTCTGTGCGGAAGAATTTAAAACTTAAACAATTATATTTAAAAGTAATTAAAAGGATTTGAGTTTTTAGAGGAAGTAACAAATAAATAGCATTGTTATGACCAATTTCATAAACAAATATTTACATTACATTGCACTACATATTACACTATTCCGTGGATAAATTTACGAAGTAGAGATACTGGACAAGACATTAATACAACAGAGAGAGACACAATAAGAGAAATAACAAACACAGGAGAAGCACATGTCAACAGTACGAGGTTTGTTTTTAGGTGATCCCCCATCCAAGATAAACAAACGCTAAAAGCCCTTTTATCCACTAAAAATCCACTGAAATTTTATGAGACCCTTAAATCTTTTTACTTTCACCATTATAAAAGGAAATGATTTCTTTGCACATCCCTGGAAAAACAAATTGTTTTTTTTTCTAATATCCGAAATGTATATGAGAAGACATGAGAACGCAACATGCTATGAATCAAATGCTAATAAGTCCCAAAAAGTTGAAGTGTTGGTGCTTGACAACTTTTGTTAATGTTGTTTTTTTTTTTTTTTTTGGAAATAATTAAAAAGTTTATTTAGAAGAATTAATTTGTAAGAAGAACTCAAAGCTTTAATAATTCTTTTACTATTCTTTGTTCAATTTATATTTCCAGTACAGGGAGCATAAGATATTTGCCTTTCACCCGGCCAATAATAGATGACAATAATTTGTTTTAAAGCTCTTACAGGGTTGCAGTAATAAGCATACTAAACTACCACAAATGTTGCAGTGGTAACTCTGATTCAATAAGTTTATTTTAAAAGCGCACAACGAGGGTTGAGTCTTGAGTGCATGGTGAAGGCACACAAGTAAAGTTCAAGCAGCAGTGTGTGCTTGGATGTGCAGTAGGTATGTCATGGTGATATATACGCTGGTTTTAACAAGATAACAAAGAAAATTTGTATGTAACTTAATGGTTATTTACAGTCAAAAATTTCAGCGACAGGCTCCAGTGTGTTTGAAAAAGCTCTCCCATAAGGTACAGGCCGTGAAAATTTAGTTTGGAAAGAGTATAGATCAATGTACTTTTTTTATGAAAAAGTGAATGAACATTGATTATAGGTAGCTGTGGCAACTCTACAAACCAAAATGTAAGCATTACAATGTCGAATTCCTGTGAACCCGGAATAGTTATTCGGGCTGCTCGGCGAATTACCATACTCTGTTCAATTTATATTTTCAGTACAGGCCTTATGAGAGTTTTTCAAACACACTGGTGCCGGCTGGTGTTTACATGGCACACAACTTAAGAAATGTCTACTAAAATATTCCATAAGCCCAAGTATATTCGCCCATGACCTGTCTGCTCCCCGGCAGTGAGGAGACTGATCGTCAATTTGACTCTCGCTTAGCATGAATCAAAGAAAACAAGATTACGACAATTCTTTGTTTTTCTTGTGCCAATAAATGGCGTCGTATGTGAAACAAAATCTGCAAATTGTTGTTGTTTGTGGATTAATGGATTTTGTTGCACATATGACGTCAATAAAATAAGAAAAACAAATAAGTGTCGTAATCTTGTTTTCTTTGATTCATGCTCGCTTAGTGTTTATTAAGAAAATAAACACATTGATTAAGAGTTACCATTGGTCCGTTGGTGGAAATTCTCATACCTTTTTCTTTGGAGCTATGGAGCTTTCAGAATCGAAGCTTTCTTAGAGCTTTTGAGAGCATATATTTTCAGTTTATGGAGGCAGGTGTTTATGGTGCGTGCTTTTTTTCTTACATTTTTTTTTGGAAAACGGTTAAAAAGCATCTATATATTATTTGTTGGGTATTTTTCTTAAGAAAAAACTTACCATTTGAGCAAGTTTTGATTGAGTTTGGTTCATTAATTAATTGCAACTTTAAATTACTTTTTTTGTTCATGAAAATAGAAATAAAGTGAAGAAGGTTTCGCGTATATAAATATAATAAATAAAAAAGTGCGGTGCAATTTGAGGTGATATTATTATGTTTGTGCTGTGAAGGACGCAAGTTCCTTATTACACCTTATGTATACGTTTTTTCTGTGATTTATTTTCACTTCAAAATAGATAATGCTTCTGGGGAACTCTTAAGAAACGCCCAATATCTTACTTCTTGTTGGTGTGGAGAAAGACAGATTTATTTTTATTTGGATTTAGTTTAATTTTTTTTAGATTTAGTTAACGATGTAAGTACATGTTTGTGTTCATGAAATCTACATTAACAATTGGTAACCCTACCGACATTTGTGAGAGAAATATGACAATTTATAATGCTCACTACGGCAACCATTGAAAATGGAAAAGCTTTATAGAATAAGAAATAGCTTAATGAAATCAACAATAGTAAGGGTGAAAGGCAAATATCCTATCTTCCCTGTACTCAAAATATAAATTGAACAGAGTATAAATGTTGCTCTTCACCGTGATCTTTGGATCTATTTTTCAAAAAAAGCAAATCAGCAAAATATTATTACTAACAGGCAAAGTCGAAATTTGTTAACCTATTCATTTTGTATCTCCAAAAATTTTAAATTAAAATGTTATAAAATTATATACATTTAAATGACACTTTTAAAATTTAATGATCCAAAAATTGGCATGGTAAGGCTGTTTAAAATGTTGTGTAATTTAAAAGCACTTGTTGAAACCAAGGAATCCCATGTTAAGGTTAAGAAGCCTGTAAAATGTTTAAAAGTCCTTCGTAAAATCGTCCATATATGTAATAAATAACTAAAGTAGGTAAGCTTCTCCGGCTTCAATGAGTTGTTAATGGAACTGAAAGTAGAAAACTGTAAACGATCAGCTACACAGTAGTAGTCGATAACTATCATCCCAAGACAAATAAAAAAAAACCTAATGATAAACTTGAGAGCCTTATTCGAGAATGGGGTGGACTAATCCTACTAATATTGCATATTATAAATGTGAAAGTGTGTTACACAATCATGCCAGAATGGCTAAACGGCTCTGGATGAAATTTGGCACAGAGATAAGCCGTGTTTTACTATCGCCAATAACCCATATGGGTCGCCGAATTTAATACTAATATTTGCAAGCCCAAATAAAAACTTTAAAAGAAACCTGGATCTCGTGTTGTTTTTGTAAACGTGTTATAAAATAATAAAGACCCAGACCCGTTGATAATAAAACGTTGCTATAGATTACCTACAGTCTGGAATACGAATAGAATACATAGCCTTTCCGTTGTATCCTGGTAAAATGTGTTGTTCCGGTGGGATAGATTGGTTTTAATTTAGCATAGAGCACACATTTACTTATTTTACAAATAGCCAACATTGAGCTTTTATTCACAAGAAGCCAAAAAACACACACACACACAGCATGCAGCTGCCACTCGAGTTTCCAATCTATGGTTTCAGTCAGTGTTACCTCAGATTTAATTTTGAATGTGTCCGACAGGCTGAAAAAATGAGCCATTTTGAAAATAAATGAGTGCCAATAAAGAATCTCTTTTAAGTTTATAATAATACCTTTTTTTAATAACTAAAATAAATACTTTGAAAGCAAAAAATTTCAAATTACAATAGTTCAAGAAAATTAGATAAAAATGATGTTACTTCGAAAAAATTCCAACAAAGCTGAATTTTGGTGGGGAGTTTCATTTGTACGTCCTAAACATTTTCTAAAAAGTACATTAAATTTGGAGTGGTGCAAACAAATTTAGAGGGGGAAAGGAGATAAAATTCTTTTTATTCCACATTAATCGAAAACTATAAGTTTTTTTGAAAAAGTTGTTCTAGATCATGTCATTCTACACAAATGAGAGCTATATTAAGACAAGTCTGGTTGCTTTAACGAATAAATTTAATCTATTATCCGTTTTGACGAAAAAAAAATTAATTAAAAATTCAAAAAGTCTTAAGGCACGTCGAATAAATATGGATGTCCCGTTCGGCCTTTGGTCCATGCCGAAACCGAACTAAATTCAAACCGAATGAAATGGATCCATGAAAGAAACCAGAATGTCACCACTAGGATAAGTCACAGGCCGATCGGTATCATTCGACATAATATGGACGCGCCTTTAAGTACACATTTTTTTTTTAAAGGTAAACAAAAAGGAACAATTCGATAATTAGACAAAAGTAAGAAAACAAATAAACAAAAGCATAGTTTTTAATCTGGAGTCCAAACTTTATCGTTTAATGAACATAACTCCTTTGCCAACACAATTGCTTCAACAGTTTCGAATTTAAATCTATTAAACTTTTTGGACTTGATTAGCTGAGATCTGAAAATTTTCCTTCTGCGACTGCAGAACTTTGAGAAAACGTCATCAATTTCATAAAAAAGTTAGAAATGCTATCAAAAATAGGCTCTTCACACGCATATCTTAATTTTAAAACATCCATACAAAACTCTTATAAGTTTTATCCACAGGAAGGAAAGGAAAAATAAAAGAGTAGTTCAGATTATTCAATCTTTTTAAAATATTTTCTGCAAAATGAAATAAAAGTGCTTTAAACTATAACTCGTTTTTGGAAATATGGTGTAAATCTAAAAAAGATGAGTCCCTTTTGACACAGTTGAGTCCCAGTGGTAACAGTTGTTCCAGTAAACCAAAGCAACACCATAACTCTACACGAAATCAGTACTAAGTACTTCCGAGTAGTGAGTACAGACAAGCATTCGGGGCGCTCCGCTGTGGTTGCATGGATATGCGTGCATGAACCAAAACAAAATAGCTTGCTCCATTGGTTCTATATTTTATGACCTCTAGTAGATAGATTAAGTATATCTGCTAGTTAGTTCTCTTTTAGTACCATCGAATTTCACCAGTATTCGACAACATCGTCTGTTATGTGTCATTCTTATCTTTTCGTGCGGACGGAAAGGCTAAATCAATGTTTGACCATTTTTCGTAGAGCTCGCTGAAATTCATATATTCCCAAAATCACGAGCGAATTTTACCATTAAAAATATATGGAATACTGGAGTATTCCGCGATCTTGAGGAGTATATACGTAGGTACTTCAATGGATTGCCGTACAGCTAAAAAATTCTTAAATAAAAAACTCAAAATTCATGAAGTTGCTAAATTGTGTGTTCTTAAATCCTAGAAAATTTGACAGTAAATACCTTCTAAATAGGGTGGATTCATCTATTGCCGGCCCCTTCCAAATAAAAGCGTTTTAATTAAGAAATCTAAGGACCTACTTCTCTGCTTAGAGGCTTATTACGATTTGACATCTATTCCTTGTAATATGTCAAAATTTTCATTAGATATTTACAGCAATTCCAGAGTTATGAGTAAATTAAATGCGCAACCCATCGGGAAAAATTATTTGCACTGGATAACTGTTAGAAACCCTTAGTAAACATTGTACCAGAATTTAGTGTTTTTGAGAGATTTTTATTGGGTTAATGATTTTAAATGGTGTTTATATAGTAAAAGAGTATATAGGTATTTCAATTAAAATTTGCTTTAAAATTGAAACATATTTTGTAATTATGGTCGTTTTCAAGGGGCCGACACACAAAAAATTGAAGTTAGGCAACATTTAATTTTTTGAGAAAATTACAAAAATAAATAAATGAGTAATAACACGAACATTCGAGGAAAAACTGCCATTAAAAATCAATAAAATCCAGTATTCGGCCGCCGTTTTGTAAGTAGAAACTAAGTCTGGCCGCCTCATATTAAAAAATACTGGTTCAGGTCTAAATCTGTGTGGGGCCGAATTCAGGAGCATAAGTGGCCGGAAATAGGAACATAGCGGCCGGACACTGGAGAATATGACCTTTTATGATAAAACCCAAATAAATAATTGTTCCATTTAAAAATTCACATTTTTGTTTAGTTTCATCGGTTGAGAGATAAATAAAGAATAATTTGCTTCAAGATTGAGAGGAAAAGGTTGATATTTGCAGCTGCTGTGCCATATTTTTTTACGAAGAATTCCTTAATGGTCCGGCCACTGGGGACTCTACCCTATGTATTAAAGATCTCTAGGTTTTATATGTATATTATGTTTGTAGGAACCTACCTACCTACCTATACATACTGAAATACCGAGAGCATTTTTAATGAATCCATTTACTACACATATATTGCAAATTGTTATTCAAATCATTATTTGTTCTGAGAAGTCGTCAAATAAAACTGTCTATCACTCAAGCACAACTAAATAACTAACTGACAAGCGATATTCATAACATGTAGATTCTAGATATGATGTAACTACTTACTATAATGTTAGTGTTACAAATAAGTATATTATTACGAAGTCATCTAAGTTCGAATATACATAGATTGATCTCAAGCAAGGCGATCATCGTCTATGATATAATCGTATGACATTTGTTCCCTCTTGACAATACCTATCTAGATATATATAAGTAGATTACACTGTGAAAAGAATTGTATGTCAACAAAAATTAGGTATCTATTCTAAGAGATAATAGGTATACAAAATAATGAGGTTAAAATGCTTTTATATAACCGAATAATATGTATATGTAGGTACCTAAAACATCGATGATATTGTGACGGAATTTGCATCCTAAAATCTTGAACTATTTCAAAATGTTGTTCAACAATCATTTCCAAAGATCACTAAACAGTCGAATATACCTATTACCATTTCACTTCACATTTCTCGCTTAATTCAATTAACAACTACCGTTCAAGCACGAATTTTTCATATGAAAAAAAAATTCAAAACCATTTTGGTTTGACAGAAAAATAAAACTTAAATAAACAAAACTAAAAGCGGCCCCAACTGAACAAAGATTTAAAAAAAAATAAATAAATAAAATGTTTACTGTAAAATGACTTCCATTATGAAAAAAAATTCGTCTCTCTCTCTCTGTACCTCTACAACAATAGTCGCATAAATAAATAGTTAATAACCGTAGCCTGTATATATAGGCACATGCAAAGGCACGTAGGTAGGTAAGGTATATTATATAGATACATTATATGCATAAAACTATACACATTAACCAGATACATACCTAACAAATACCTACAACAATATTCGTTTAATGTTCTCGAAAAGCACGGCTCCGGAATACATTATTAACCTATGCACATTGGATCAAGCACTCTATTCAGATACACTCTGGAAATAACAACAACAAAAAGGTGACTAAAACATATAAAAATGTAATTTTCATTTTTTTTTTAGTTTTTTTTTTATTTCACGCTTTTCACATTTTCCGCGTACTAGTGCTAGAAATTGCAATATTCTAAGCGGATAGGTAGATATAGATACTCTTAGCTATACGTATCTAATGAGCTCTCAAATGAGTAAGACCAGAGGCACACCGCCAGGGGGAGCGCCAATATTTTTCAAACCTCTGATCGATCGATCGTCCCCAACAGTAATTGTTTTTGTTGTTGTTGTATTTTTATTGAGTATTCGACGTGTTGTCGTTGCTTCATTGGGGATTCACAATTACCACCAGTAAGCGTTCTATCGCAGTCGGTTACAGTAGGTTCGTTTTTATACTATAACTCACTTTATTTAAAAAAAAAAATATACCTACCTTCATATAGGTAGGTAGGTATATTTTAAAAAATACTGAAAGAGACTTTTTGTATATTTTTTTGTTTTAATTTTTCTGAATAAAAGTACGGGCGCTTGAGAGAGTTGTCAGATTGGGTTAGCATCACGAAAAACGCCTGACAATCCGCCCATTAAAAAGCGAATGCAGAACCGCCGTCACCGGCCGGCCGCGACCGTATCGTCGTAATACATATTATACCTATACTCGTACTACCCGGTGCAGTCCAAAAAGATCTGTGGTATCATTTTATTCTAGAAATTCAGTAAGAAACGTGACTTTAGCTAGAAAATGCGTGCATTCGGTTTGTTGCATCAGGCGTTCATTCATTCATTCACCCACATCGCAGAGATCGGTAGTTTTTGTTTTCCTGAATGCCCGAGAAAAATGATCATAAGTTCAAGTATTTCTGCTGCGCTGTGCAGATACTTTTTTTTTTAGTTTTTTCCCCAAGTGCGGTGCGGTTTGTTTTGGTGTGTGCGGTTTTGTGTGCACAGCTGATATTGTTTTCTGCTGCTAAGAGTTAATTATTATATTATCATCGGCATCTCGTATCTATGTATGTGTTTATTTATACCATTTTGAGAGAAAATATTAAACATAAAGTGATTGACGCACCATATCAACATGTACACATGTATGTATCTGCAGCTATAGATGCAAAAAGTATATACCTAAATATATATCTATTACGAGCGCGCTGTTAGATGTAATAAAATAATTACCTTAATGTGATACCTATGATACCTACATACGATGTTTTTAAATTCTCATTTATCACTAATTATATCTACGAGATACCGAAGAAAAACAAACAACAACTCTAAGATCGATATGAAACAGATGTAGCTATCTTTTAGAAGTTTCAAACGTATCCATCTTTTTTATGAACGGCGGCGGTGTTTTTCAGTAATCTACTCTTTGCATCTTACTTATAGGGAAATAAATCATAATCTCAACTAAACCAAGTCATCTTCAATGCACAGTGCAGTGGACACCATTCCAAACGAGTAATTACACTCAATGAAAATTCAATTTCAGTTCACTGAAAACATATTTAAAATTTTTTTTGTGATTTTAAAAACTTAATTTGTATATTTTCTAAAATTTTTCTCATTCTCATGTTCAGGATAAAAGAGGTTTTTTTATTGAACCAACATTAAAGAGATAATATAAATTAAGGTGAATCAATTTATTTAGGTTCAAAGCTGAACGTAAAATTATGACTTCAATTTGAGGATTATTAGATAGTTTATTAGTTTGTAATCAGCTTGTGTTAATTGAGAAACAAAAGGAAAACAAATCATTTTCTCTCTTAATTAAATAAAGAAATCAGAATTATTGAATGAGGTATAGGTAGGTTGGTATGTATTTCGTTAAAAACAAAAAAGGGGTGGTGACAAAAATGTATCTGTAGATATCAGCATTACCTACATACATTTGTTGCTTGATAATAAAATATTTACATTTTTCTTTTTTTTGTTATTCTTTTTTAAGTTTGTGGGATTAGACAAAAAAAGTAATTGAGATAGTTGACACAGAGAGAGCAAGATAATATGTAGGTATTTGGATTAGGTAGGTAGGTATGGTGTTTTTTATGGGCCAAGTGTGTGTGTTTTTTTTTGCTGATTTATGGGGTTCATCAAGAATAAGAAATCTTATAGGATACGTAGTTCTACTAATTTTATGACTATTCTGATCGTGTGTTTTGACATCTTATTCATTATGTCGTTATATAAGGTACCATTAAGAAACGATTGGGCAATAATATGAAATTGATATTATTTTTGAGGGTGTATAACACCTATGGACTTAAACTGTATTTAGATGAGACTTCTTTATGTGGGTATTTGGAAGGAATTTTATAAAGTAGCTACATATCTATATTCTAAATACCTACTTACAGATAACTTAGGACACACAAATGTGGGAGGTGGGTAGTAAATGTGATACAAATTGAAAAATTGTGATTTATTTTTGTTTTTACGCCCATTTCATTAATAAGATATGATATAATGCACTAGCAATGAAAACTGTTTAATTATAGGTAGGTACCTATTAAAATACTTTTTTTTTGTGGTTGAAAAATGGAGCAGTTGGCCAAGAGACGGCTTGACCCTGCTCCATCTAAGACTTTTGACTAGGTATATTTTCTTCATCTTAAGACATAGAGCAAAGTTGGTATTGTATTTCAATACCTACCAATCTACCCCTGATTTAAAGGATCATATCATATTTAAAAAAAAAGAGAAAATGCACGACTGGATCGCACGAACTTGCTCCTATGTTCGATCACATCGTATGCAAAAGATTTCTATTAAAAATCTTTATATATTCTTATAAAGTCGTTTTTTACTTAATTTTATTATTATTATTATTATCTTTATTTTTTTTTTCATTTTGAACGTTTACAAACTTAGAATTAAAGATTACAAGCATGGCTCATGGGCCGTATGCCGGTATATTTTTCTTCTCTTAACATTTTGAGAGAGAGAGTACAATATAAGTATTAAAATTAATAAAAAGAGAGGAAAAAAATTTGTTATATAAACACAATATTTCAGCAATTGAAAAAAGTAATGATGCTAGAGGGAAGTATGACTTTTTAATTGAGCCAAAATAAGATTTAATGAATCTAATAAGCCTTTTAAATTTGGGTTGACACAATATTTAACAATATTTAATGGATTATATCCGGGCTTTTAGTTTAGCTAAAACAAAATTATTATTAAGTTTATAAAACAATCATTTAAATATATTGCAAGATGTCTTATATACTTATTTAAAAAACTGGTTTATTGAGTAATACATAATTTATTTGATTCAGGGGCTTTTTGTTAAGCTTAAACAAAAAAAAATATATCTTTAAGATTTTAAAGATTTGCAAAATTCGAGTGCGGTTCGGCCTTATTAGTTTAGCTAAAACAAAACAGAGATCTAAAAGATTTTAATGATTTGCAATTTCAAAAGCGTTTTATGCTTTTAGTTTATCTAGAATAAGACTGTAATAGAATTACTACTAAAGTATATTGTACATGTTTCTATATGAAACTGCATCTAATATAAAGCGAATAAGAGGACGCCAATCATAATCTCCATTCAGAACACCTAGACATTCCTCAAGTGATAGAAACTCTTGTTAAAATATAGCCGATGAAATTCCTGCAAGATTGGGCGCAATGCAACGAAGTGGAAAATGTTTTAGACTTGATTGAGGTTACATAAAGTGCAGTTGGGGTTATTATCTGTTCTGTGATACTTAATTTTATATATATACAACATTTCTTTAATTTTTTCTAAACAAAATTGGTATGAGAATCTTAAATATTTAATAATATACCTACACTTAAAAACAAATGATAAAATCGGCTTAATCAAAGAAAATATAATTCAAAATTCTGAAATAAATACTTAAACTAATTTGAGCTAAAAAAAAGTATGCCATTCATGGAACGGTTTTTTGAGAAAAAAAGTTTTTTTTTTTTAACTTTTTGAAAACATTTTTCAAAAAAAATTAAAAACGCCAATTCATGTTCAGCAAATACATATAACTATAATTTTTGAAAAACAAATTTAATGAGTAGTTTTCAAAATACAATTTTAAAAATTTTTTTGAATGCTTTTGAAAATACAAAAAAACCTACATATGCTTGAAATTTCGAAAGAATTGGTTAAGCTATTTATGAGGTAGTTGAAAGCCACAAAATCGTTCCTATAGAAAGTACCGTTTTTAGACATTTTTAAATTTATGAGATTTTAGGTTATTATTTTCGCGGATGATATTCATATTACATAAAGTTTAAATTTTTTTTCGGAACTTACCGCGTTAAATTTAAGAAATATTTTCAATTTCTTTTTCCCGACGTTTCGAAGAACTTTCAAACTTCGTGGTCACGGGATGAGACTGGCGGTTGATGGATGTTGTTTTAGTTATTGTTTTTTAGCTCTCGCTCTGGAGGCAATGTCCAAAGGATGTTTTATTTGCGAAGTCTTATTTAAAACTGGGTTGAGTCCAATGTCTTTGGCAAATGACAAGGCGTTGTAAAGAACTGACGGAATTTTTGGAGTTTTCTTTCTGTTTTATATTTTTGTATCATCAGCGTTTATTGGAGATCATAAAGAATTACAAATCTTAGGCACTAGTCGAGCTGTGAGATGATTTCTTCTTTCTTCAATTGATCCGTTTTGATCAAGCCAGATCAATCGCAAATGAAAGATTTTATGTACCAAGAATTGTCAGAGAAGCAATTGAAATTAAGCAACATACAAATTTCAATAGAGATTCTAGCTTTAAATTATCGCCAACGTGGGATCCTCTCATAAGTAAAATTAAAGTAAAGCCAATCAAAAAACCTGTAGCCGATATCGTAAGCTTTGCATGTGTACAAGAATATATCGACTCAACGCAACAACAACCTAGAACGAGTACACCACCCACAAGCAATCGAAGTGCAACAACATCTACGCACCGGTACTGTTTGAGAGCGAGAGCTAAAAAACAATAACTAAAACAACATCCATCAACCGCCAGTCTCATCCCGTGACCACGAAGTTTGAAAGTTCTTCGAAACGTCGGGAAAAAGAAATTGAAAATATTTCTTAAATTTAACGCGGTAAGTTCCGAAAAAAAAATTTAAACTTTATGTAATTTTTAAATTTTTTTTTCAACCATATGATCGGTGGTACCAAAAAAGCTGCACTGATTTTCTTTATTGAAATTCGGTCGTTGGAGCCGTTTTCGAGAAAAATAGGATTTAACGTAACGGTTGGCAGATACCGTTATTTTTTGAGCGAAAAGAAAATTCAATTTCCCCTCTGTACAATACTTAAAATCCTCTATATGCTAAGTTTGAAGCAATTCGGCCCACCCGTTTGGGCTGTAGGTGACTATACCTACATACAGATAGACTGACAGACTCACAAACTGACAGACTGATATACTGACAGACTGACAGACTAACAGACTGACACGCTGACAGACTGACAGACAGACATGCAGACGGGCAGAATTTTTAGACCATGTTTTTTCGTCTTCGCTATCATCGTAATGTCATGTTTGATTGTTATCTCAAATCTTTTTTTTTTCGACGAATGCATAACTTGCCTTATAGTAAAAACCAATCTTTTTTCTTACAAAAAACAAAACAGCCTCTTTTCATTTCATTAATCGCTTAGACTATAAGCAAAAAACTTTATTAATTCTGCTCGAAGAAGTTTAAGATAAACATATATATGTATCTATTTATTTTCAAAAAAGTATCCACTTTTAAAACAAAAAAGAAACATAGTAATATATAGAATATAAAAGAATAAAAACTAAAAAGAATTCAATAAAGAGTACCTAATTATGTATTATAAGTTCTAATAAAATATGTAATTAAGCTCCAGGACGGAGAAAGTGCCTCTTTTAGAAACCGGTTATTGGTGATTTAATAGACCCCATCAAGATCACTCCCAGGGTAAATGTAATAGTTCATATTTTTGAGAGGGCCATTTCCAGAGCTTAAGGTCCGTTGACTGAAACACAACATGAGCATTTAAGTTCAACTTAACCACTTATGTGACAGTTACACACCCCATAAGCGTTGAACATAGCCCGAAACACATGTGTATTCTCTTTGACATTTATGATTTATAATTTTGCCAAAATTACAGTTGCTACCCAAAAAAAAATCTCAAGCTTCCGAAAAACGTTGGTATACTCTTGTATCCCATGAGAAATCTCATAAAATGTACGAAACTATACAAATTTAACCTATCTGGCTTTGGGTGTTCCGGAACTTAGATTTAATTGCCTTATAGATAGGCTATCGTACCGACGTCTGAACGCGCCCAATGAAAATGTCATTGTGCGGTAAAAAATTTCTGAAAATGAATGTTAATGAAATAACAATAGAAAAACAAATTCGTAGGCTCCTTCTGTCCCACATGAAAATTCCTATAACAAGAACTTATCACACAAGAGTTTATTTTCCTTAACCAATTCATAGATTATCTTCCATTTTGAAATCATAAAACAAAAAATATTTTTTGTAAAGTGAATATGAGTAGATAATGAAAATTCCAATTATTTCAGATTTTTTTCTTTGATAATGTGGCTGCAATGAAACTTGACAGCTAATTTAGAAATAGATATTACGTGCAGCGAGGGCTACATTCAGCCCTTGGAATGGTTTCAACCGTCATAAGGATCTGTGTAATTTATTTTCGATGAAACTCTTCTCGCTGCATGTGAAAAAGCTGCACATCTGTTTAGGGCTTAAGTGATCTGCGCATAGAGTTGATGGTAACCGTTTTTGTCAAATGGGACGATTTCTACGGAGTATAGTTGTCCTCGACCGAACAACTTTTTAAAAAAAAGAACTTCATTGCGGCCCCTGTTGATCTGCATTTAAGAAAATCGGTTTTCATATTTGCCCTTTTTAACAATATCCTCGAAATGCCCCAGGAGCAAAGTAACCCCAAAAAATCAAAAAAAAAAACTGCATGGTCACAACAAAAATCAATAATTATCATTTATTAATTAAAGAAACAATAGACATGCGTAAAGCTTTAACTAAATAATATTATGAATAGAAAATCTGTCCTTATTTCATTAAAAATCACACAACGATTTTTACACACCAAATTGTCCACTTAAAAAATTAGAGAAATTTGTTACGTGAACTATACTTGTCAATTTCTTAATATCAACTGCCGTAAACATGGTCCGTTGAAAACGTGGCAAGAGTATACATATGTGATGTCTGTGGGTTCGTATTTTACGGCAGGTTCAGTTTATAAAATGTAAGGTACATAGCATAAACTAATAATGTAAAGACCGGAAACCTCTGCTTTCATTTGACATTTGCCTACAAGCTGAAACACGCACACAAGTAACTTTTCCGTTCCTCTTCCAATAGACACATTGATAAAAACGCACACAAGAATCTTATCTGTTTCTCTTCCTATAGACACATAGACAACACATCCCAAGTAATTTGTTTTTGTTTTGCTTTTCGATTTCCCATCTATTCATGGATAGAGTGTCAAAGCTACAAATACAACAATGTAAACAAATGGGTTTTGGGGGGTGAAACGTACGAAGGTTTCCAATCTTTATTATGGCTTATTTGTGGTACATAGCTACCTACTACATGTGTGAGAGTGAATCAAGAAAATAACTATTTTCGTCAGTGGCGTAAGTTAACCAAAGGGGCCAAAGTTAGCATCTACTTGAAAAGATTTGGAGACTTTATAAATCATTTCCATAGATTTCTAGGTTCACTTTTTTAGCAGGTAATTGTTTAGACGGAGGACTACTAGGTACCAACTCCCTGGAAGTAAGGAACTATTCACAATCAGCAATTAGGTAGGTATGCCAAATTCACAATTGTTAGAGAATATTTTGAATAACTGTTGTACCTACCTACTTCTCCATTTTTGTATTGAATAATGAAATAGAGTAATGTTCTCAAATACGTATTATCAACTTTAATTTACATTCCTAATGTAAAACAACATTAATCCCACCCGGCATGCCAATTCCATTAGATATTTTCCAAGTGCGTACCTGCACACAGTCTTATCGAAAACCACTTGATTGCCATTTAACTTAAAAAAAAAAACATTTCTTTGTTGTTGAACTCTAAAAAAATCAACTACAGTGGATATGTCCTAATACCATACGTCTTACTAAAAAAAAACTTAATAGTTCGAGTTATAGAGTTGTAAAATAAAAATCAGTCAATTAAAAATACTAGTTGATTTAAATTCAAAATGTTGTTGTTGTTAAATTTAGAAGCTGATATATACTCCTACTTTTTAAACATTATAATGATCGGTGTGGGTTCTAATTGTTGTGTCATTAATATGTTTTGCTTTTATACTTTCCAAACAGTGTTCACTTTTAATCCTTTTTCTCCATTTATAGCCAATGCAGACAGGTCTAAAAATAATCCGGAAAATCTTATATCAAAACGTATTATTTTGTTCAGGGTCCATGGTTCTGCCATATATAACAGAATAGAGATTATTAGTGTGTCTTATAAAGGGACACTTACAACTTTGCTCTCTGCGATTCTCACTTTTTCTTTAACGCAAGATAGGACTTCTTATATCGCCTGGAATACGCTAAGGCGAGGGCCGAGGCTTACTTTTAGTATACAGGTTTGATAGGTCAGTGGCTGTATGTCTTCTAACATAAAGACAATATTCCAACTGCATTCTCAATAATAGGTGTTGACTACTGGAAAGGTTCAGATCTCAGCGATACTTGAGACATACATTCCTTCGATTATTAAATGGTCCATCTAGTGCAAGGTTCATTGATAATGCTATCTCCATGTTCGATTGTGAATGTATTGAGATGTGGGAACTGCATACTAGCTACTACGTTGTTCCGCACCACAACAAAGTTGATCGCCTTCACTCCGTTAATGGATTTCCACTCGTGCAGGACTTGCTTCCCAACTATATCACATAACATTACTTCTCTTTTCTTCCATGCTGTCAAAGTCACTGCGTATGCTTTGCCGTCTATCCTACTCTTCTGGATTCCTTCCAAGTAGATGAAAAACCGCATTTATCCAGCCTATCACTAAAAAAGACGAATATTCCATACATTCGTATTCCATTGATTACGCTTACGTCCCTTCTTTCCAAGGTCATGCAAACACTAATAAATTATCAGCTTAATAAATATCTTGAAGAACTAATAAGCTGCTCAATGGCCGGTGACGTCTGAGGTGATCTGAAAGTATATCTCAAAAATAAATAATCGAAGAAAATCCCAAATAATATGTATGTATGTTATTTTTGTTTTTGTGTGGATTTAAAACAGATTGAAATATTTTATGACCTTTAGTCCAAAATGTGTTTCGTTCGGACACGATAGTTGGGCTAATCAGTTACTTGCAGCACAGACATACTGAAAATTTGGTCAAATTCATGCGTATATGTTATGCCCGTGATCTGGCTAGTAATAAATAATAGAAGAAAAACGTAAATAATATGTATATATATTTTTTGTTTTTGTAGACTGTGTGGATTTAAGTCAATGTATATCTCACCGAACTGGTGGCACAAATCTTTGCATCGTTTTGAAGAAAGTAAGATTATTGCACTTGGTTTTCAAGTATTAATAGAGTATTCAAAATTTTTGATAGTGTTTGGCATCAAGCTCTATCGGAAACGCGTGCATTTGGTATCAATGAATCTCTTCATCGCTGGATTCTTAATTACTTTTCGGACAGCTCAATACCGTTGTATTGGAAGGTTTCAAGTCTGATATTCGTAAAATAAATGATGTTGTGCCCCTGGGCACCCTTTAGAGTTGGACTCTGTTCTTAATCTTCATTTATGATCTATTCTCTACAACTTCTAATCCATTAAATTTTTTTGCAGATCATAGTTCTCAGCTTTTCATATTCGTTTCCTGATTCTAACCCTTGTCCTTCGCATGTGGAATTAAACCGGCAAAATATGATAAGCTCATTAAATTCTGATCTTGATAGTATTGTGCAATGGAGAAAAAGAGACTGCGTAGAATTTAAAGCCTTAAAAACACAATGCTGCTTACTATCATTAAAGCGAAACCCACCCTATATGCCTCTGTTGATTAGTGGTTCATATATCTAGGAAACCGAATAACTCTCTATTCTTCATATGCACTTACCAAATCATCTACTTTAGAATGATCCCCAGAAGATGCAAACAAATTTTCCCGTTGATCCAGCTGTATGTAATTTGTATGGCATATATACGTCTAAAACTTAAGTGTAACTTCCAAGTTTGGGGAGATAGTGTCAAAACGTACCTGAGCATTTTGAACGCACTACAAAGCAGAACTTTTAGACGTTAACGTTTTAGATTTTAATCATTTCCTGCTTAATTTTGTTTTGTGCAACTGTAATACTCGCGCTAATAGGAATGCTCATCAGTTCACCTTGAGCCTTATTTCGGACGTTACGTCAAAAGAGATTCTTTTTCCAAACGCACTACGCTAATGTGGAATGCATTCGCAGGCCTGGTTTTCTATCCCATTGTGATATATATTCAAAATTTCTAAATTAATGTGTATCGTCTTCTCCCTTTAAACCCTTTAATATTTAACTTTTGCTCATACTGTGGTTTCAGCATATTAAGGGTAGCCTACATTTAGTCAAATTTCACTGACTAAAGACATTTTAGTTATGTCCTTTAAACTCGCACTTTGGATTCAAATTTCCATTTACGTAAGTAGTTCCCTTTAACTTGCGATATAGCTTGGTATTATAGGGCAAGCTTTGCACATATTCTATACATATTACTTTAAAGCTTTCTAATAAACAGCTGCACATAGCTCCAATTCTAAATAATTCTACACTCCAAAATGTTTGGAAAAATATTTTTTTTTTTTGGAAAATTCAATACAGTCCAACTTCAGTAACTCTAATATTTAATAACTCGAATGAAATTGACGGGCAATAGCGCCAAGATTGAAATTTACATATAAATTTTACTTCATAACTCAAACTTCTACTACTCGAATGTCTTGAGATTATTTGGCATCATCTTTGATAAGTCGAATTCTGCAGGCAAATTGCCAAATTCTGCGTGTTTTACAAGTTCGTTTTATTATGCATTGCTTTCAGGGGTACTGTGCTTGTAATTTCCTATGACGTAGTACCTAAACAAACTTTGAGCAAATCGTGACTTCGTTATGTGTGATTAAGAATTGTCAACTAACGTATTAGTAGGGGTTAGAAAACACATCACTACAATGTTATATTGGTCGATACCAACGCAAGGCTTAGTTTTTATATTTTGAAAAAAAAAGAGAAGCGCTTAAATAAAAAACGGGATGCAAATTCGTTAAGCAGCTTGAATTTATATTTAAAAAAAATAAAAAACAATAGATTATTTGTATATGGTTTAAATTCCATTGAAGATTTTTTTTTTGGAAACCACTCTTCAGTCATGTACATATCTACGAGTAAAACAAACTGCTTTGCTTCCACAGTAGGAAATTCAATCCTCAATGAAAAATGCCTTGGTGAAATCCTATATGACAGTGGTCATATATAATTTTGCCAATTGCTTGCGCAGTTGGACGATTATGTAAACCATAATATCCTCTTAAAGCACTATATGTGGCTATGACAGAATCACCATTTTTGTAGTACGTTTTAACAATTTTTATGCGTTGTGCGACAGTTAAACGATCCATTTTCGTAAATTTCAGAGTTTCAAGTGAAAAAAAATTGGTTTAACAACTTAGTTTGACAGATGTCGAATTCCAGCCCTATAATTTTGAAACCGCAAAATGGATAACCCTGTATAATTGTATATGAATATAAACAACTAACAAATGAATGAATGCTTTATTTAAAATACTTTGGATTAACATAGTTAGATTTGTAAGTAGGTACAGTACCCGACGGACGTGTAATCGTTTTCTGTGACTAATTTATTATAAAAGAATCTGTATTTTCAACCAAGAAAAAGAACTTATGAGTTCGAAGATTTCAAGACCACAGCGATTTCATATATTCTTTTTCTTTTACTAAATCATCACATCTCAAGCATCAGTTTTTTCACCAAGAAAATTAACTCATAAATTTCATGATTCCATGTAACCGGCGATTTCATTACAAAATCTTTATCGATGGGTTCACTTACTTACCACCTAGGCAAATCCCATGTTAAATTAATTATAGGATTCCCCAGAAAATTTATTGGTGATACTTCTTTTCCTTGAGGAAAAAGCTACTTTTTTAGTTGCGATTTTTTGAGTATTTCCCACTGGATCGTTATATTTTATATATACATATGTTCGAAAAAAATACATATATGTATATGTATGTATAATATTGGCGACAACAAAAACAAAACGTAAATATATATACTAACCGATGAGCCCAACTATCGTACTTGTGCAAAACCCATTTTGGATTACAGGTCATAAATATCTTCAATTTGGCCTTAATCCACACAGTCTACGAAAACAAAGCATATAATTATATATGTACCTATATCAATTTTGTATTTTACTTAATTACTCGAAGTCTAGATAACTCGAATTGTTTTTGTGGCAAGTGATGGTTTGAGTTATCGAAGTTCGATTATACCTACATATTTTGAAAACAGGTGAACGATATTTTATGAAAATTTGTTCTTAAGTTTATATTATTAAATATTTAAAATTGTCATACCAATTTTTTTAAAGAAACAAATTAAAGAAATTTTGAATATACAAAATTATGTAAATTAAAAAAAACATTACGAATATTATGTCGAATTTTTGGCATAGGTACAATGTGATCGAACATAAGAGCCGGCACGTGCGATTCAGCCGTAGGAACATTTTATTTAAAAAGGAATAACTTTCAGAAAAGTGAAAACGCAATATACCTACCTAATACCTACGTACGAGCAGGTTTAAATAGAAGCTTTAAATTTTCGCTCGTTGCAGCTAGTCCCTGCTATACTCTGTCCCAGAAAAATTGACAGTGTAGGCAAGATAGGTCGTTTGCCTCTGATTCTCGGTACAGTGGATTGCGCAAATCTTTCATTCAATAAAGCTCTCACAGGGTTTTCGTAGTGTGTATTTTAAATGGACCCACATATAAAAGAATAGTATGTAGGGTTACCGCTCTTATTTTCGATAGGATTTTTTATTTAATCGTTCTGTTTATAGAAATTAGAACACATTTATATTTTCCGTACAACCCAGAGGTAAGATAAAAGAAAAACCTATGTTTTTTTTATTTCTTAGTGGCAGCACTGGTTTACAGTCAGATGTGCGCTGAGGAGGACATTGGGTCTGCGTCCGATGCAATGACATTTTTCTTATTATTTTAAAAAACACTTTTTATGGAGAAGTTCTTTAAATTTAGTAGGGCGTAAAAATATGACACGCTACTGATTTTGAAAAAGCTTTCCATTAAGACGTGTACTGTCTATTTTTCTCGGACATATATATAGCTGTACGTTACTGGCTAGTGGCTTTACTGTATCTATACATTCTGTACGATTGCAAAAGAATTTATTGTTAAAAGTTTTACAAAAATGTAAAATATATTCAATGAGAGAGCGGTTTTTCTTTAGTGTAAATATTTACAATCTAACTGTTAGATTCTAACAGTTTTTAATGTAAACAGAATTATAATACCTAACCTATGTATGCAGGTACATAATAGCTACGAAACTCATTTAGTTAAATAACAGAAAAATATTATAAGCTCCGAAGCGAAACACAACCAGTTAGACTATGTCATTTGCGGTTGTATTTATACCATATCCATTATGGATAACCCAAAAAAAATTTAAATTTCAAATGAAATTTTATTACGGTATACCAAATAAGCAGTCCAAACATACTAAATGATGATACATATTTATTAAATGGCTGCGCGGCTCGAGGCAGCGCACCGGTCGGGCATTTCATGTGTGCCTTTTCGTTTCTGTTTTGTTGTTGCTGTTGTTTGTCATTTTCAAGTACACTAATGTGATTCCAAGTACTTTTCGAGTGTCGTCATCATTGTAGCTCGCGCCGAACTGCTCTTGCTACACAGAACAGAAACAGAACTTCAACTCAGTGTCTCTGACTGAGTTAAAAAATAAATACAAATACCTAAATGAAAATACTCATATAGCACAATAATCGTCATTTTGGATTACAATAACTAAGAAGTTAAACCTACATACATTACGTTAGGTATATCTATCGCTTTTGGAGTTTCGTATCTCAGAGATACTTTTTTTTGTATGTAAAAATAATGATGTGCATGCAATGTGGTGTGGTGATTGGTATCCAATCCACCGCAGTTCTGTGCCCGATACATTACTACATAGTTGGTTGGATCTCTCCATACTGACTGATTGTCATTCTACTTATTGTCATTATTATTGTACTTTCGGTTTACGTACGATTAACTGCTATTATATACCCGATAGCCGGTGGGCCGCGATATGTCGGTGGGGCAGCGTGCGGTATCCGTGAAATAGGTGGGTAGGTACTTCAATTCGCTTCTTGGTAGTATGTACCTACCAATATTAAATTGCATGTCCGATCCGAGCTCTTTAGCTAATACTCTACTGCTGGCATCAGCATAATAAACCGTCACCGTATAGATAGATACTCATTCTCTCTAATGGAATGTGGGACTCAGAGATACATATTTGATCATTCGTACTTAGAGGGGAAAAGATACAAAGTGCAGAAGATCCATTATAATCATAATAATAATAATAGATTGCCAGTTGATTGATGAAAGACAATATAAATTTGTTTTCGAACGACAACACAAACGGAGACGGACAGACCAAGTCACAGTACATTCCTACTTCTACTTGTACTGTACTATTCGCTTAGCTCTATGTGAATCTGTTGGAACGTACAACGAATACTAAATACGCAAGTACTTCGACGTCGACGACGCAACGCGGACGGACTTCTCCGGAACGCGACCGATCAGTCAAGTCAGTCATTCATTTGCTTATTGAGTATTCGAGCTTTATTTTTATTATTTTCTATACAAAAATAACTCGCCGGAGTTTCAATAAAAAAAAAATAAATTTACACAAAAAACAAAACAATCCCAAGCGATGCAAATTTTGTGCTGAATGTGTGAGAAATTTAGAATTTATCAACCAGAATAAAATGAAATTTGACAAATATGAAGTTGAATCGGGCAAAACTGGTTGCATTGCAGTGATGTTTTTGTGTTATTATTATTATTTTTGTGGAATGGCAGAATATAAGGCGTTGAAAACTATTAAATTGCATTTTTGAAATATTACTCATGTATGTATGTATGTATATCTACCTTTATACCGGAATACGGTCGAGATTACAGAAATTCGATCAGAATGTGTGTTTTTCCCCGTAGTGTTTTTGTTTATACCTAATAATTTTATAAGCGAGTTTCGGTTTAATGAAAATATAAACAAAACAAATCAGCAAAAAATCAAAAACAAATGAAATCCAATAGATACCTATCTACATTATGTGATGATGTGTAGGAAGTTGTCCTATGTAATTGGTACCTATTTAGATACGATTACAAGTGGCACCACAGTGGGTATGAATTTTTATGTAGGTGAATATCAAGTACATACTCTTAGATAGGTACCTAACCTACCCAGAATTGTTATTGGTGATGTTTTTGGAATTTCACAGATTTAAACGTGCACAGGCGTTAATTTATTATTAGAAACTGTAAACAACATTGCTACTGCGAATACATAAAACATTGTGACCTAAACAGTCAACTCCGCTTATTTGAGTTATAATTTCAAACATAAATCGTAGAGAACCATCTTCGGCACTTTCTTACGATTCGAGTTTATCATTGGATAACGTGATCCCATAATTGGTATTTATTTCCCTTACATTTTATTAGCCTCACACATAATTTATTTTAATTAACTGTTTCTTATTACTTTTTGATCTGTGCATGTGATAGGTATGACTGAATTCTTTAGACTAAGAAAAGTTTTAATTACATATTTTCGAAAAGTTAACCGAGACCGAGACTGAATTCTTTGAAATTATTTGGTTTTTATTTACAAAAATGCAATGTTTTGATTGTAAAATTAGATTAGAATCAGCTTGCTTATTTCAGTTTAAATGAACAATTAATTTTTTTTTTAAAGTGTTTTTTATTTATTAACTATATCTTGTTTTGTTTAAGAATCTGGTTCCTCTTCGGCTATTTTGGTCACTTGATTTGTAATGAAACTAGTTTGGTTTCATTTAGTTTTCCCGACGTTTCGAAAGGGGTTGCTGCCATCTTCAGGGGATCCTTTATTGAAACAAAACAGTTTAACAAATTTGTTTACAAAGAAAAAACAAAACTTCAAAGAACTTACATAAAAAATAAAATTAAATTAATTATTTGTCTAGTTTTGAATTAAAAAACTTTGAAAACTTTGTTGTAACAATAAACTTAATTGATTTTTAAATTTAAATTTTTTTTTAAAAGATTTAAGAAAGTTGCACTTCTAATGCGAAGATCAGTCTTGTTTTAATTTTAACTCAAAATTTAAAATTTCTTGGCCGTTACAAGAGAGCAGTAGACTGCGGAGATGTTTTGAGTGCCTTGTTTTCTGTTCATATTATTGTTGTTTTTGAGGATGTGTAGAGTTTCCAGAGTGTACCTTTTGGCAAAATGTCTTTTCGTTTGCAGAATTTCTACTTCCTCAAAATCTGGTTGATGGTTGGTTTGGACATAATGGTTCGCCAGTGCCGTCTTAGCGGAGCTTTTACTATTGATGTCCGATTTATGACCAGCTATTCTCTGTCGCAGGAACTGCTTTGTTTTGCCTACATAGCAAAGGTAGCAATTTTCATCACCTTTGCCCTTGCAGTTGATTTTGTACAAAACGTCGGTTTTGTTTTCTTTTTTTGTTGTAGACTTTAGTTTTGTGTACAGTGTTGCAAGTTTGCAATGTGATGTGAAAGCTAGTTTCACATTTTTGCAACGGTCGGCAATCACTTGTTTGAAATTTGTAGACAGTGTTGGAATATAAACTATGCTTTTATAAACGCAATCTGTTCCAATGATCGATGGACTTTTAGGGTTAACACTATTTGTGTAGCGTTGTATTAAACTTCTTATAAGCTCATAGGGGTAGCCATTGTTAGCTAGAATTTGGGTGACTACGCTTTCATTTTTGGAGTGAAACTTACGGTCACTTAACGTAAATACTTTTTTAATCAAGTTAGTTGCCGTGTTGATTAAAATATGTTTCGCCTGGTTGGATCGAAAATTAACTAATCTAGCAGATGCTGTTTCCTTTTGGTACCAATCGAAGGTAAGGTGGTCCTTTTCACGATAAATTTTGACATCCAAAAAGGCTATCGTGTTATGCTTTTCCTTCTCCACGGTGAACTTGATTTTTTGGTTGAAATTGTTGAGGGCCAACAGCAAATTTTCAATGTTGCGGTGATCAATTACCGCAAATATATCATCAACATATTTTAAAATTGCCTTTGGTCTTTCAATACTTTCAAAACATTCATCGAGAAGATAATCCAGTACCAAATCCGCAATTGTAGGCGAAAGTGGGATACCCATTGGCATGCCATGTATTTGCTTATAGATGTTGTCTTTGTATTGAAGTTAGTTGTTTTCCTTCAAGTAAAACTCTAAAATTTCCAAAAATTTCTTTTGGCTAATCATTGTATATTGGCTTATTGTTTCCCATCGTTTTTTTACTACGCTGATAGCAAGATGCGAGGGGATATTGGTAAACAGAGACACAGCATAGTATGAGACCAAAACATCATGCTCATCCAGTTTGATGTTTTTAGCCTTAATTACAAATTCCAATGATTTTTTTTTTTTTACCAAGTATGCCGAATTATTTGTTACATTGTGTAGTATTCGCCCAATGTACTTGGATAATTCATAACACGGCAGCTTCATAGCTGATATTATGGGTCGAAGGGGTATATCTTGCTTATGTATTTTCGGCAGGCCGTAAATGCATGGAATTTGCGCTGTGTATGTCGTCATTTTTGCATTGTCTCTACCATTAATGAATTTGTTGTTGTTAAGCCATTTGACAAGTTCGTTGTTTTTGGACTGATGTGTTGTTGTAGGGTCTTTGCGATTTATTCTGTATGTAGAACAGTCAGCTAGAATAGCATTCATTTTCATTTCATACGCACTCCTATCTATAGCCACCGTGACATTCCCCTTGTCAGTTACGATGACGTTGTTTTTGTTTTTCTTTAGAAAAGCTTTCGTGTCTTTATATACCTTTGCTACATATTTGGCAAATTGATCATTTTGGTGGTTACGAAGGAAAGAGTGCAACATATTGCAATATTGAGCGCGTAGTGTTTCTTGCTCTCTTTCATCTTGCACACTTCTAATGATCTCTTCACCATCGGCAATTCGAATTCGATTCAAAGGATGAGGTAGTTTTAATTCGATTTCACTCTTCAGTGTTAAGGAAAAGTCTTTATTTAGGGGCTCAACAAACACCCAAGATGAAGTATCAGATCTTCTGAGAAAGTTTATGTTGAACGTTGAATCACTAAATTTTTCAATTATTTCCCCAACATAAAAGATTTTTTTTTTTAAATTTCCATTCAACTTACATAACTAGAACGTAATCTCCCACAGACAAAGGGTCATCACCAGCCAAATAATTTTTGGAAAAATGTGTTTCTTCAGTATCACTTCAACTTGAGTCTTCTATAAACGCACCATCTGACTCAGCATACTGTATCTCAGTGTCTCTTTCATCTGAAGATGCAGCTTCCATTCGGTTTTTCTTTTGACTTGGACCATTTTTTTTTTGTTTTGCTGCTCTTGTTGCATGTGTTTTGATGGAAACTGTACTATTCTTTTAACTGCTTCAATTTGTTTCTTGTCTTTTTGAATTTGTTTAAAATTTCTTTTGGCTTCATTCTCTTCTGCCCGATGTTTTTCCGTAGAGTTAGTTAATATTCGAGAAGATCCGCTCCTTGAAGTATTTTTTGCAGCTAGTAATCGTTGAATTGGACGTATCATTTCTGGGGTTTGGATACTTGGCAGTTATATTGGCTGAATTTGTTCTGGTGACAAAGATTGTGTTGCGGTAACTTTTCCATCTGTTTCTATTGTTACCATTTCCAGTGAAAATTCTTCCTCTTGGAAAACTTGGCAATTAAGAGGATATATTGCAGTAGTTCTAAATCCGCTGCATATATTCTCCGCTGAAAACGCTCTCAGAAATGCTGGTTAGTGAGCTTGGCGATGTCATAAATACTTGTTTGTTTCCATTCATTTGCACACAAAAAGTCGTTAAAAGATGTTCGGCACAATCTTTTAAAAGGACCAAACACTGAAATATCGAGCGGCTGAAGACGCTGAGAAGCATGAGGTGGAAAAGATAATAAGTAAATACCATTATCTATGCAAAAATTACTGCTTGCGAGGCTGCAGTGGGATGAGTGGTTGTACAGAAACAACAGAATAGGTCGATCCTTTGAACAGTTTGTATAGCGTTCTACATGTTTAAGTACATCTACAAATAGCTCTGATATCATCCAACCGCTCTTACTTACTATACCTAGTGACCCTGCTAAGCATCCGTCCATAAACCGGTCGGAGTATCGCTGTCTGGGGAAAATATAAATGGGTGGAAGATGATTTCCAATAGCATTCACAACTCCCACGACTGTTACCAAAACTCCGCGCTCAGCCGATGAAATTTGGCAAACTGGTCGCTGACCTCTCTGAGCAAGAAGCTTGAATTTGGAATTTGAATACATAGATGACTATAAAATAAATGATATAAAAGCTTACTTTTGGAGTTTCCAAAACAGTTGTTATTCCAGATTCGTCAAAATTGTATATATCCGTTGGGTCAAACGAATTCTCCTGATACAATTTTTTTAAATTTTCATAGAATGTATTAACAGCTGTTTTATTGAGGCCTTTCACACACGCTAAACTAATCCTCTCTGGATTTCTCAATGAAAGGGTCTTATTTCTTAAAAAAAAAAAAACAGAAATCCAGTCTTCTGAAGCTTCCTTACAACCACCCCATTTTTCTGAATGAGGTATTCCATTCAAAATAACGAACTGATAAGCAAGTCCATGTTGAATGCACATTTCTTCACATATTACTCTAAATCTTTTTCTTGATCTTTGGTCAAGATTTGTCGGGATGTGTATTTTGATTGAAAGGTTCCTCCTTCAGTCTCTAAATCTGAACTATTTCTCAATTGGTCGTGCTTTTTTATTCTTGACTGTAATGTTGTGCGTTTGATACCATGTTTTAAAGAAGCTGAAGCTAAAGTTTCTCGTCCATGTCTTAAGTCCGAAATGGCTTTTTGTATTGCAGCTTCATTTATATTGACTCTGTTGGTCTTTTTTTTATAGTTCTACGATAAAAGAAACAAAACAAATAAACCGTCTTTAAATCACATTCAAATAATTTAATTTGGGGTATATTCGGCATGTGCCCCGTCAGGCGCCGATGGTCCCCCTTTCCAAAATGACGAATGTACCAAATTTCATTTTAGATTTTTTTTTCGCCAAAAGATATGAAACTTCAACAGGTTTGTGTTGTTTCACTTAAAGTTTAATACTTAATAACATTATTCGCACAATATCGCTCTTATTTTCACCAAATAAATATTAAAAATTGCTTACTTACCTGAAGTCAAATATTACAGCCAGGAGCAAAAAAACAAACAAACACTTCTAACTTTCTTCACAAACTAACTAGAACTCTCAAATTAAAAAGCATCGTATGAATTTGCAGGAGGAAGCGTTCCGAGTTAAAATTATTGGCTTGCACATAAGCGTTATAAGTGAAAACGGCAATACCGAATGTGCCCCGGTTTACCATACTTTGTACAACCTCCTTTATTTTGAATTACTTCATGAATGCTGTATTCTAAATAATCATACCTACACTGATTTTAAAAGATCAATGGAAATATTCTCACAGGCCACTTTGATATCTTCAAAAATTTCCTCTTTGGTGGTATACACATTTCGTTTCAACCAAACTCCATACATTTTCGATGATGTTCAAATCTTGTGAGTAGGGTAGCTAGGAGAGTTGTTCTATATTTTGGTTTTGTAAGCACGTCTTAATTATTCTAGCTGAGTGGATTGGCGAATTGTCCTACATAACCTGGAACTGAGGTAGCGCAGTTTCCAGTAAGGTTTTGCAGTACGGTATTCAGGTAGTGTCATACTGATACATAAATCAAAGAAAACAAGATTACGACACTTCTGTGTTTGGATTATTTAGCTGACGTCACCCGAGATTAAAAAATCTGACAGCAAAAGAAATTGTTTTGTTTGTCCGATGTGGATTAATGGATTTTTCGTACGCGATTAATATAAACATACAATTTGTTTAAATAATTGAATATTGTTGAATTAAATTTACTTTAATTCAATTTAAATTAATTGCGGAAAAATCAAGAATCAAGGAAGTACGAGTGCTAAATTCATATCGAAGATTTAACTTAAATTAAACAAATCAACAATTTGTAAAGACTATTGTGTATTAAATAAATGGAAAATGTTTTAATTATGTTTTAATTTTGTTGTATTATTTTTTTTTTTTTTTTTTGCATTTGGATAAGTCTACAATTATTCTGTTAAGTGTTCTTATTATTAAATACATCCTCGCGCGGTAAAAAGTTTTTTTTATTTTCACATCGCAGTCAATGTCTTTAAACAATTCAAGAAAATTTGTTTGGTAGCCTGGATAAATAACTAAGTCTTCTCCGTTGAAGGATTTCAAGATGTTGTGCAAGTTCGTCAAGTCATTCAACATCATTGGTGATGGTTTTGACAAGCCGCCTACACCTCATTGGTCCACCCATGAATATGATGCGACATTTTCTTCGGCTGGAATTTTGTTTGTAATTTATGGCATATGTATCCGGCCATATTTTCTAGGCCATCGCTCTCTAAAGTTCATCATCCTTGTTGCCATCAGTATTATCCTCTTCTGGTTCCCAAGCCATGATTTGAAATATAGGACCTACCTAAAAAGACATTTCAGATTATTTGTTTGTATAAGCAAAAGCAATGTCTGCAAACCGGTCAATGGGGCATCCAAATTCTGGGGTATCATCAAAGCTTACATTTGCTGCGTCCGAAAAAACACTCTCGTTGTGTCCTAAAATGTGGGACCTTAATTTAAAGAGGAATTCTTCTATATCAGGATGATAATGGAGGCATCCCTTGCCACGTAACGTAGCACACCAAATGTATGTTTTAATACGTCCTGATTCAATCTGTACGACAAAACATACTTGAATCCAAATCGGGTTGCGTCTAACAGGGTTTCTACTAATTAATTTTTTATTGTCTCTGGCCAAAACTCTAGTTGACCAGCCAGATAAATCAGCGTTTCCCGTTGCTTTGTACACTGTTGGAATGGAACCATGCTTAAGGCGAGGGTGTTCTTTACCCGTGCATCCTATGAAGATAGAATGTATTTTTAATTTATTTATTATAAATCAACTCAAATACACTTACCCAATTCAAATTGGAGGTTCGTTCCTATGTCTTCAGCAGTAAAATGGTCACTACAGATTCTAGCTGTTTTTGCATTAAAGGCATCCTTCTTTTACAAAAAATGAATCCAAATTTCCAGCAGTTCAGGATCTTTTGGGAAACTGTGATATGCCACATCTTCTCTTCTTAATTTATTGTTTTTGTTATTACACCTCTACAAACAGCACACAAGACTTTTAAGCTATTTCACCTAAAACAAAATATGTAATTTCAATAACAAAATCCAAACTTTACAATTTCAAATTTTATTTTGCTTTTATCTCGTTTGACGTCACACGAGTTGTCAAAAATTACAACAACAAAGCGAATAGAAGTATCGTAATCTTGTATTCTTTCATTCATGATTCTGATAGATATATATTTTTATTTCATTTTAAAAGTGTACAGTATTTCCATATGTATGTATACCAAAAAACAAAATAAAATAAAACTAAAATTAAAGTATTTGAAGCATGACTTTGCCGTTTGCCTGGTTGACATTTTTTTTGTATTTTTTCAACCAACTTAATAATAGATACATATTTAACTAGAGCTATAGACATATGTATCCAATAGGATATTTTTGCTGAGCTGGTAAGAGGCTTCATTAAGAATTTCATTTCTGTACGACATTGCTTTCATATAATATGCCTAATGTTATGTTGAGTTGTATCATCTTCGCAGTTAAGGTGCGCTATTACCCCTTCATCACTTAAAACATCGCTGCCAAGAAAGGATGCTACTTTCCTTCAAAATTGGGCTTTTTCCGATGAAATGCATAACATCTTCTCTCAACTTCTAACCAAGATGTAACAAAGAGTAAAAATGATTGGGGGTTCCTCACGGTGCGGCATGAAGTTCAATCTTACCAACTCCCCTTTCATCTTAAATACCGCTGAGTTAATTGTTGCTTGAAATCCGGTCTAAAATAATTTATTTTACAGAGATTATGTTGAAGAACGCAGTCTACAAAAACCAAATCGATCCTTCCATATTGTTACCATAAAAGATCTGTGCAATTTGTATTTTTAACTCCTTTTCCTTTATTTTTGAAAAGGTGTCATTTTTTTAAAGTGTTTTTTGCAAAAAGTTCGAAATGAAATATTTCAAAAGATATAAGTATAAAAAAAAAATTGTTGACGCGACAAAAAAAAATTCATAAAAAATTACAAAATAAAGCAGAAGCTGTAATCATTTTTTTTTATTATTTTATGTTAGAAGTGGTCTTAAGTGGTCCACATAAGAAATGTGAAGATTATTTCCTTGAAATGAAATCCTCTATCGTAAATTGCATAATGTTGTAATACAAAAGTTTACATAAGACGTGTTCTTTTGGGGACAGCTATCCGCAGCAAAGCAGAATTTACACACATTACAAATACAAGAACCCGCTTTCGATAAAAGTAAAAGCGAATATCGAATGATATTATGTTGTTTAGTTATGGTTGCTCCGACGACTTTCATGAATCTCGAAGGCTTTGTTCGTAGAGTTCTTCTTTCTGTCGGTGGCCACGTTCACCAATTTATTAGATAAGTTATCTCGGATACAAAATTATCCGAATATAGCTATTTGTGATCAAGTTAATAATTTGTTACTGCATCGGCTGATTTAAAACTGCTGTTCAAAAAATCTCTTCTCGTTCCGCATAAAACAGGTAATTTTCCAATGAAATATACGACATCTTCCCGTTCTCTATGGTTGCATAAGCTGCAGTAAATTGGCATATCCTCTCGATGTTGTATATAGTGTAAGCTTATATGCTTCTCACTCATTTTGAAAATCGATGCAATAAGTGCCTGATTGTTGTCGCTGTGAAAATAATTTTGTTCACATAAATTGTGGTTCAGACGACTGTATATTGATCTACGGACCGAAGACGCAGCATCGTTTAAGCAGGTAGATCTATAGACCTATCTATATATATATAAGGACCAAGAGGATATTCTGGGACCATCTTCCATTTTCATCCAGCAATTTGGAATCGGATCCGCAGTAGCTCCCAAGTTCTTCCAGTTTATTGTACCATGTATTATTTGTAACAATTGTATCACACTGCTTCATTATATTCCATTTTCTTTGGATTTTTTAATTCAAGATTTAGTTTTTTTATAAGCCTTTAATCTGAAGAAATAAAAACAAATCAAGTGTTGATTGATTGCATCTATCTAGTTATTTGACACATGTTCGTTAATAGCTGCTTTGCTGCCGATAGATTTCCCGAAAGAACACGGCTATAGATTATAATAAGATACATTCAATTTGGAGCTCAGTTAGCAAAAATAATTTTAAAATTTTGTCAGTTAGATAAATAAAAAATTGTATTTACTATTTACATTACACAACTTAAACATTTTTATTACTATTGTGACATACTTTTGATACTACTACTAGTATAGTCAGCTAAATGTATACGTTTTTTTTAGTTTTGTAACCTGTTTAATAATACGAAATACGAGATTACAATTTAAAGATTATATTATTTTTTTTATGTGACAACATCAACAAGTGTACCTGAACTTGTCATATATACCTACAAACATGTATTTGTATTGTGCTTATTTTCTGATGGATCAGTTGGGTTTGCCAGAATAGGTCTGTTAAGCTAATGAAACAAATCCACAACCTTTGTCTGATCAGTGAATTCGTGAGGAAGACATCATACCTATTTAATAATTATGATTCGTGTTTATTATTGTTTCAAATAACTGGATTCGACTGTTTTTTTTTTGTTTTATAATATTTGAGTAGTTTTTGGCATGCAAATCTGAAAAATGGGTAGGGTTCAGCTTGATGTATCTATTGCTTTTGTGCGAATTTCAATTATTTGTTTATCTTTCAAGTTGTTAAATTAACAAAGCACGGAAAGTTAAGTACTGTTCGAGTCATATTTAAACGAATAAGCGTTGTTCAAGATAGACAAATAGTAAGCCTATTTTACATTTTGTCGGTTCGTAAAATATTATGGCGTCAAACATCAGGAAATTCGTGTCTTGAGTATAAAACGATATTTTGTGCAGAAAATAAAACTATTCCTTGAAGACGATAGACTCAAAGGTTTTATTTATATTTGGTATTGTATAGGTATGTATATTGTATATTGTATTACGTCACTTGCGGATCCATGGGGGTGGCTTTCGGGTCCGGGTTAGTTAACTACTAATATGATAATATGACGGCTAGTTTCTTTTCGATAAATGTTTGGTGAGATATTAGTTTCACCTGACATCATATACGTTTGTTATATGTTTTTTTCCACTTTATGTTGACATTCATTGAAATTGAAAAAAAAACATTTTCGCGCCACTTGAATAGAATATGCATATATTTTGATTGTTATCTCTTATCTTTGACACGCGGACTCATATTTTTGATCAAATTTTTTTGTTAATTTCGACAATTTGGTAAAAAAAAAAACATAAAATGGGTCGAGGAAGAGCATTAACTGAGGCAACAAATGACAAATCAAAGCTTATAAGGATGCCACGCTGGCTTATCTATTGCCAAAATAGCTAAAACGAAGTCGACAGGAGCCGAACACTCATATCCAGATTTTTAAGTAATGAGTTTAAGTATGGAACAAATATGAAAATCCGCTCACACAGTGAGCTTACTAATGCGAAAAGACGGATTATATTAAGAAAAGTGTCAAATTCTAACGACTATTTAGCAAAAATCAAAAAGTGTGGTATCAACCAAAGTCTCACAACTATGCGACGTGTTATTTCAAAAGCTAAGCATATAAAACGACTTAAAATCAAGAAGAACCTACCACTTAACACGGTTCGAAAAGATTAACACCTTAATTTTTGACGGGCACATGTGACCTGGACTTCGCGTGGTCTTCTCCGACGAAAAAAAATTTTAATTTGGAAGGGCCCGATGGCTATAGCTACGATTTTCATGACCTCCGCAAGAAAACTCATTATTTGGACGAGCCGTATATCAGAGTTGCAGGTGTGATGGTGTGGGCGGCAATTTTCTTTTATAGCACCTGCAAACTTCAATTTTTGTCCACTACAATGCATTGACTGACAGTGGTATATTAAAAGAGGCCTTTCGCCACTTTCGTACACTTTGTGGACATTTGCCGTGGACTTATCAACATGATGACGTGCCAATACATACAGGCCGGGTAGTTACAAAGTATATATAGAGCCAAAATGTGGAACTATTTTGGTAGCCGAACTACTCACCGGATTTAAACAACCTTGAAAATGGGATGGTTGACACCCCAACTACCATAATCTGAAGAGCTAAGCTCCCAAAATCGGAAAAACAATCGTGTAAGCCTCTTTTAGGTCCCATTACTATCCTTAGAGTTAATTTCTTGCAACGAAACTTAAATGATTCTCATAAAGTTTTTTTTTTTTATAAGAACTTAGCTCTCTACAATTTTCAAATAATTTAAATTTTATCCTTAAACCAAATTTCCTCCTTTAACAGGATTCCAAGAATTTAGAGTTTTATAAAAATCTTGTTATGAAATTTAAACGCCTATATATCTTCAATCCCATAACAACTGACTTATCGGAGTCTAAGCTATTTTAAAATTCTATAACGAACCTTACAGAATTTAAGGCATACAACATTTTATTACAGGATTATAATAGTAGTTGCATTTTCGAATTGGCACATGGAATCACATACTTACTCGTCACACGCCAAGTCAGGGACGTAGTCGAGATTATTAAATTGATGTGAATTGTCTGTTTTAATTTTCCGAAAAGTGTTTATTTTTGTAAAGGTTTTTTCAAATATTTGAAAATGCAAGTGTTGTCAAAAATGTAACGAACAATTAGACGAAGTGAAGTTATGTGCAGTTGCCTTCTATACAACTGACAGATACATATATTACGTATAAATCATTCTTAATAAATTCGCTCTCTGTCGTTTTCAACATTGTTAAAGATAGGTCGTTTTATTTCAAGCTTCCACAATAATCCAACTTTAACAGGTAGTGTTTCCCGACCAAAAATTATCACATACCAAATAGCGAAGCATTCAACATTTGTTGTTAAAGGGCTGTTAATTGTATTAGAAGATTGATCGTCGCCGTCGACTAAAACGTGTCATCAAAAAAAAAATATTTTTATAATTTTGTAAATCAAATTTACAAAAAAATGTGCGATTGGTATCTCTTTTGGGCTCGATATTTTGAATAATAATTAAATATTTCACACTTTCAATGGCAAATAACTGTAATAAATTGGCATTCTTCTAGTGTCGTGCTATAAAAACAAATTAATGTTTTACTTTTGTAGCTGAGGCCCCCTTCCCTTACTACGTCCGTGATTAATATATGTAACTTGTTATCTCGCTCGCTTTTTTTTTTGAAATAATCCCATAATACAATGAATATTCCCATAAGAAGACTTAATATAAACTTGGTAAATGAGAGTGAGTAAAAGTAGAGGAAACCAAACTTTTATAATGGTCTTATTGCAATTATTAAAGGATTCTCTCATCTCAACACCAGCCATATTTAAGTACGCAGAAAATATTCGTCCAGTATTTTGAGGGTTACCACACATACAAAATGTGGATATGTTAAAACTAATCCTAAAAATTATTTATTTTAAAAACCCTTTTTTTAACCAATTTTCTAATCTCGATACAAAATATTTAACAATCGTAATCGTATAACTTTATCTTTTCGAAGTTTCTTTTGTGAAATGGAAAATGTTACTTGGGTAATTCTGTTTTGTGACATTAAAATATCTACCAACAATTACATTTTGTCATTTGTGTAAAGGCAGCATCAAAGCTCTTAGTGTGTCATATGGATTGCTTTTCAGATTTAATTTGACTCACAAGTTAATTTTTATGCATTAAGGATTGCATATCATCCATTATAATTTCAAAAATTAATTGATTCCCAAAAGTATCCAAGAAAACCCTATCCTTGATAAAAAGTATAAATAAAATAATGTAAATATGCATTATTTTGAAGGCGCTTTGTTTTTTCGAGTAAAAATCTATAAAATAGTAGATACAATTTTAACTGCATTAATTTTTAGCTCCCATATACGAACAAACAATAAAATAGAATAATGTATCGCCATTATAAAATAATGAATAATTGACTTACAAAATAAATACTATCGCAAATACATATCAATCCCATCAGCTTTTAGCCATGGCATATACACCCAAAAAGTTTAAAAGTGTGTGCTTCTTTCAAAAAAAATTTAATGAGAAAGATATAATTTTGGTTTATTCTCTTTTCTCTTCTCATTTTCTCTAGTCTCTTTTAGTAAACTCCCATTGCAAGAAACGCTTTCTCACAACAAGATTTAGCCGAGCTTTATTAGAGTCATATAAGAGGCCTTTTTTCAATATTCTATATCTGTCATTCCATAAGAAGAATACTATTCTGGTAGGGAGTGTAGAGAGGCTCTCATAACTAGGCCATTTAACGCTTTTAGCAGTATTATAATAATCTAGAAGAATTCTTCAAGATTATTTTGGCTCCATTAAATTAGTCAAATTAGGTTATTGGAGAATGTTATGAGAGGAAAAATGTTACTTGGGACGGACTATACGGATCCGGATAACAATATTCGAGTATATCCAAACTAACCAAAGCCATCGAATTAGCTTGGTGTTCAATTTCGCTAAATTATTTGGCCACTTTGTATATATACCTTCCAAACCGGATGTGTGAAGTTCTGGAGCAGAAAGATGGCTCAACATTATTAAAAAATTGTTGTTTAATCAAAAATACCCTTAATACGTTAAATTTAAGTTACATTTGAAATAAAAAGAATCAACATTCTCTAAAAAGACCCCGCATTATCACGGTTTTTAGTAAATTATTTTTTCTTTTACTTAAATTAATAGCATTCAACTTTACTTATAGCATTAAATAACAACAATTATGAACTTTAATCTTCTATAGCTACTCTGTTCAATTTATATTTCCAGTATAGGGAAGAGTTGCTTTGTGCCCAAGAAATGACAACTCGAAGCTGAATCGTATCAAATGGCTACAATTGAAGTTGTAGCTGTTGTACAAAAAAAGGTTAAGTTGCATGGTATAAAGAATACTGGTATGATATTCCGCATTTCATTATCATATCTCTGCGACAAATTGTCACCGAGTGACGCAGTCCACCCAACTTTTGTTTCTGATTTTGTTTTGTATGCATTTTTGTCACTAAGTAACGCTGAGTATCATACCATGTATTCTTTATTATTTTTATTATTTAAAAATTGTTTCAAATATTTCTTGCTGTTGTTACACAATCGATTTTTCATATGATTGGCTTGAGACAAAAAAGCTCCACAGTTAACGTAATAAGAACTATTTAGTTTGCTCTGTAAAATTTATGAAAATCTTAACTTTTAAATCGTTGGACTCCCCCTCCTTGACTAGATTCTGGATCCGCCACTGGTTTATGTACATATATGGAGCATTTGGGGAGGGAGAACATAATGGTGCACAATTTTAAACAATTTAGTAAAATGTTAAAGCCACTGTTAGCAATTTACTATGTTAAAAAGATGATTGAGCTAATTTTAAACGATTTTAACATTTTACTAAAGTTAAAATCACGGAATGACTATTTTAACTTTTAGCCATTTGCTAAATACATTATGGAATCTTATAGTATGTCAGCCCGGGGTGCCCAGGTTCGAGTCCTGCTGGTGCACAATTTTTTTTTTTTTTTTTTTTTTTGTAAATAATAGAAGTGAGAATGATGAAAATAGAAATAACTAATACCGTTTTAGAGCACATGTTGGGTTTTCATCAACATATAATAATTAATTTACAACGCATAACAACAATAATTGTGTTCATCAAAATTCAAACCCTACAAATGCTCAGCTTTCCTCTTAATTAGCAATTTACTAGTTTAGAAAAGGTTTAAAAATTTTGAAATAGTTATTCAATCAATAAGCACTTACAAAATATTAAAATATTAAGCCCTTAACAGTGTGTTGTTTAAAATTTTGCGCCAATGTTTCTAATTCTAACAGACATTTTGGTTTAATTTAACATATTCAAAAAAGTATCCATCCTTGTCCATTTCCACTTTCAATATCCAGTTAAGGAAAATATCTTGACAGTTTCTTCTCCAAATTATGCAAACTCTTTATCATGAGAGAAATTTGAGAGCTTACTGGTACGAGTATATCAATTAATCTGATTAAATATCTTCGAAAATTTTCTGAATGCAGGGATGCACGGATGTACCAAGCTGCGAATTTATTTTGAGAAACTTATCCATTATGATCATTCGTAAACAACACAGCACAACACTAATGTATTTCGTTCTTATTTGGCAATCTGGATGCCTTGTGAACTCTTCTGAAAGTGGGGAAAAATTGACAGTTCTGATTCTGAAAAGAAGATAATTTTGCTTCTGGATTTGAAATGGGAATCGAATCCAGAAGCACTCACACATTCATATATACTCTAACGTCAAATTCGACTGTGGTCATTTTTTGAATCATAATTGTGGGACAAGCATAATTATTTTTGATGTTGATTATTTACACGTACACAATTGTTGTCACATACATATACACTCACAATAAAATTCAGAATCGTCAGAACCAAAACAAGTGCTTAGTTGGGACCCTGGATATGTTTGGGATTCTGGATTGCCAACGACATTCCTTTCTTTTGATCGAAAAGTATATGTACTCTCACTTTAAGAAAATTAAAATTATTGTAAGGCTTGCTACATTTTTTGTTTTTAATTTTTGGCAACATGGAAATTCCAAACAACGGAACATTAAATTTTGTGGTGAACACAATCGAACCAAGGTAGGTTACATATGTATTTCTAAAAATAATCTCTGTCAAAACAGATCTTGCGTTTTTAGTAATATTTCATGGACTTTAAACACACACTAATTTTTGCAAGTTCCTTACAACAAACTAAAAAAAACGGTTTGAAATCCATTCGAAATGGTTGTTTGCAATTGGGCATAAGTAAAATCTCATACATAACATAGGTAACATAGGTAACCTACATATGATTAGAGGTTTCAGATATTTATGAAGTCCGAAATACAGGTGAACATAAATCGGCCATAATAATAATGCCGAGAAGATAACAATCTTAGTAGCCAAATACCTTAGATACTTCTTTTCTTAAATGCTCCTAGCCTAAATTTAAATATAAACACCAACCTAATTAATGTCAATAAAAAGTTATACAAATTGTTTAATAAATCCAGTATATTTTATCACACTTTCTTAAAATGATAGATATCAATGAGAGAATAAATAATAAATAAATAAAACTCAACAACCTATGTCCATTGTATATATATTCCATAATAAATATAAATATATTTACAATGGTATGACGATTGTGGTTGAATCAATGGCAGACAAACCATTTACCTAGAACTACAGACTCACTCAAGAATACAAAAAAGAAATAAATAAAAAAAAACATTTAAAAAACTTGCGCCAGTCCCAGTCGTTTTCGTCTTGCCTCTTGTAGGTAGGTATTCAAGATCAAGATAATTAGTAAAGAGAACATTTGTTTTTATTACTCTCTTCGCTTTTATTTTTAAAGAATTTCTCTTCGATATTATAATTTATATATCTATCGTAAGCAATAAAAATGTCGATCTCAAATCAAAAGATACATAATTATAGTCGTAGTTAAATTGAAAAATTAATATCACGATAAAAGCGTGTGCTGTGCTGTGCCTACTGTTTAATTGATAACAACAAAAGAAGATGAATCAGAGAAAGATACATAAAGAGATACACACAAAGTGTAAAAAATAAAATAGTAAAACATGTGTTCTGTCTTGTGCGTTGTTTTAAGTAATTTATATCGACATACATACAAGTAGATATGTATGTAGGTAAATATACGACCGGCTTTTTGTTCGATTTACTTGTGATATTTTTCAGATACAACACAATTTTTGAATAAAGCTCATTTTGTGTTTACTCAGGTTTTTTTCCAAAAATGATCTAAGGCAACTGAAAGTGTAACAACAAAAAGTAAAGTAATGATAAATAATTGTCAATACATCGTCTACAAATACAAATCAATTTCAGAAAAAAAAGTAAAGTGTCGTAGGTAATAAGCGAAAAGTATAAAAATATAATTATTAGTGCTCCATGTGATTTGTGCAAGTGAAACCCATAGGTAAACCTTGTAGTACAAAATTTAAAAGAAAAGAAATAAAAAAGTGAAAAATATAATAGAAACAAATAAAAACAACAAAATGAAAAATCATATTAAACAAGTAAGTTCATCTCCAATTAGTCAACTTGGCTGCAACACCGCTACCACAATGGCAAATAACAATAATGGCAGTGCACTGCATCAGGCATATCCATCCATAACGGAAACCTATTGGCTGCCAGCGCCCAATCCAGCACCGTACTTAGTTCCAGGTAATTTCCTCTTTTTCTATTTTAATTGCAGGATATTGAGTTATGAGATATACATATTTCCCATTGCTTTCATTAATTTCAACCTTGCAATTGCAATAAAAAATACTTTTAATATTGATCCCGGGGGATTTTTGATATGATTTTTGTAATTTGATTATTTCGGCTTCTCAAATTGGTATCGAAGTGTATTTTTACGTGCGTTGAATAATAATATTTATTTTTTTTTTAGGAGAAAATGCAATAAAGTTTTTTTAATTAGCATTTTATTATGGAATAACAAAGTTTTTTTTTATTATTGAACTAATATTTTTGTTATCAAGTAGTAGTATTTTATTTTCAGTATTTGGATATACATTTGGTAAGCTACCGCACAGTTTATACACAGAGATTTGATATACTATAATAATATCTTTCTACTGAATAAGTATTTTAAAAAATTTCAAGTTCACAAAGGGTTTAGAAATTACTTTTTGAAGGAAACTACAATTAAAACCTTTAATATAAAAAAAAAGAAAAAAAAAGGCAGGTACATTTTGACTCGAATAAGAAATAAAACTTCAAAACAATAGTTTAGAAGAATGTTAAGTTAGTATGAATTGAGTTAGTGAATAATAATAATATATAATTTATATAATGTATATTAGTAGTTTGTTAGTAAATATGTATATAATAAATGGATAAATAAATTAAAATAATAAATAAATAAATAAATAAATAAATAAATAAATAATAAATAAATAAATAAATAAATACATGTAAACATATAAACATATAAGTAAATAAACAAAAAAAAGTAGATAACTAAATAAGTACAAGATAAATAAATAGATAAATAATTGAATAAACAAAAAAATAAAATAAATAATTACAAAAAGCAAATAAATAAATAAATAAATAAATAAATAAATACATGTGAAACATATAAACATATAATAAAATCAACATAAAAAATATGGTTAAGAAAACAATTGATTGATTAGTGGATTCTCAGGAATTTCACAATTTCTCAAAAAAGAGTTGTTGAGTTTATCAATTCTTACAGAGATCATTTCCACATTTGCTCTTGTATGTAAGTCTAATGTGGCATGGTATCGAGAAAGATTAAGCATCATTTTAAGTAATTTGTTCTGTGAAACTTGTAGTTTGTTAAGATGACATTTGGAACAATTTCCCCACACTTGGCATCCATACAAAAGGATTGCTTGGAATATTACTTTGTGAATAATTATTTTGTTAGCGTTGCTTACAGATGACTTTCTATTAATGAATGGATAGAGCATATTGATTGCTATGCTTACTTTGCGCATGGTTTGCGCAATATGTTCCTTAAAGGTAAGTTTTTGGTCTAGATAAACCCCTAAATATTTTACATTCAAGTCCCATTTGACATTAACGCCATTTACAATAAGCTGATTACTGGGAAGATAGCAAGACTTTCTTTTTCTGCTGAAAAAGATAGCTTTTAATTTATCAGCATTCAGCTTAATTTTCCACTTTTGATAATATTGAATCATCAGTTCAAGTGCATGATGTAAATTTGTCTCAATGTTGAGACTAAATTCATGTGATGAAAAGATGCCTGTATCATCAGCGAATATAGCAATTTCACATTCCTGTAGCCTGGGAATATCAGATGTGTAAATGTTGTATAAAAAAGGACCCAACACTGATCCCTGTGGAACACCTGCATTAACTTGGTAAGAAATTGAAGGACAGTTATTAACAAAAACACTAAAGCAACGGTTAGAAAGAAAGCTTTGAATAATTTTTATGAGATACATGGGAAAACCAAAATGTACCATCTTGTGGACAATCCCATCATGCCATACTGTGTCAAACGCCTTTTCTATATCTAGTAGAATAAGACCAGTTGATTTCCCAAGAGAACGATTTTTTTTGACATGTTCACATACTCTTAAAACTTGATGAGTGGTGCTATGATGCATTCGAAATCCAAATTGTTCATTTGGAAAAATATTTAAATCTTCAACGATTTGCAAAATCTTACGTTTAATAATCTTTTCCAATATTTTACTTAGACAACTAAGCAAACTTATCGGTCGATAGCTAGTAGGAAGCTTAGCAGGTTTTCCAGGTTTTGGAATTGGAATTGCCTTTGCGTTTTTCCAAGTCATTGGAAAATACTGAATCTTAAGACATGCATTTATCAAAAAGGTAAGAAATATAAGGCCTGCTTTGGGTAGTTTTTTTATATAAATATTTTTTATATTGTCTAGTCCATCTGATTTCCTTGACTTAAGGTTTGAAACTATATGCCCCACATCCTCCTGATATTTAATCAGAAATTTTAACAAAATTGTAGTGAGGTATACATATCAACGAGCACAGAAAAATAGAAATACTATTCCTTCAATAATAAATAGTACCTTAAGCTTATAGTAAAGCAATACTACTCGTCTACATGCAAACTATGTGCAACTGGACTTATACATTTCTTCGTCTATTTTGTATTAAGCCACTAACTCATTTATTTTGTAGCAGTTGCGAATATATATTTGAATAAACGATTCCCGGAAATGACTCTAGTAATTATTCTTTCAGATTTTTTTTAAGACAAAAAAAAAACGAATTTCCTGGCAATAGGTATAATATGGACGTATAAAAAATTCTGACTTGTGTTTCACAATGTTTTTGCAATTTTTTAGTGCAGTACATACTTTATTGTCTAGTCTCTAGCGTATCTTTAATGTGTGTCAAGTTAGCACTACCACTTCAAAATTTTAAAGAAACTCTTATTAGATTAATTGTCCTAAATTTGTCGTAAAAGAAAAAAAATTGTCGCGATTGTTTATTTTTTTTTAATTAACCCTGGTAATGCTAAGTTGTGAGTCAACTCTGAATATGAAGTCAAATAAAATGCAGGACAGGATCGCACGAACTTGCTCTTATGTTCGATCACATCGTATATGCAAAAAAGATTTCTACATATTAAAAAATCTAAATATATTTTTAAAGTCCTTAATTTACTTAATTTTTTATATACCTATAAAACATTTCTTTAATTTTTTTATAAAAAAAATTGGTATGACAATCTTAAATAATATAATATAAATTTAAAAACAAAATATTAAATCGGCTTAATCAAAGAAAAAATAATTAAAAATTTTGAAATAAACACTTAAACTAATTTGAGCTCAAACAAAAGAACGCCATTTTATTTCTTGGATAAATTTGAATTTATGAGACAAAAATTTTAAAAATCTGTGGAGTGTTTTTTGAGAAAAAAGTTCTTTTTTTAAACTTTTTGAAAACAATTTTCAAAAAACATCAAAAACGCCAATTCATTGGTATTCAGCAAATATATATAACTCTAATTTTTGAAAAAAAATTATTTAATGAACAGTTTTCAAAAAATAATTTTTTTAAATGCTTTTAAAAATACAAAAAAAAATGTAAATTAAAAATATTGGTACGCAGTAAAATTTGGGCAACCTAAACTTATATATGTGTGAAATTTCGAAAGAATCGGTTAAGCCATTTATGAGATAGTCGAAAGCAAAAAAAAAGGGTTCTATTGAAAGTACCGTTTTTAGACGTTTAAATTTTTTTTAAACCATATGATCGGTCGTACCTAAAAAGCTACACTGATTTTTTTAAACCAAAATTGTTAGAGCCGTTTTCAAGAAAAATAGGTTTTGACGTAACGGTTATATGGCAGGTACCGTTATTTTTCGAGCTAAAAACAAAATTTCAATTTCCCCTCTGTATAATACCTAAAAAAACTCTATATACCAGGTGTCTATATATACAGTGAACGTCCAGTATAATGAATTATATAATGTACTTTTTACTTGCGATTATAGGTACTATAAGGCAAGTTATGCGTTCGTAAAAAAAAATTTAACAATCATACATGACATTACGATCATAGAGATGTGCAAAAAGTGATCGTCAAAAAATGTCTGTCTGTCAGTCTGTCCGTCTGTATGTATAACGAGCCTAAACAGCTTAAGCGATTACCTTCAAATTTGGTATGTGTGATTCTTTTCCTCAGAGGGGAAAATAAAATTTTATTTTTAATTCAAAATAGCTTTTATATAGTATATAGAATTCTATTATAAAAAAAAACACAATTTTATTTTTAGACCTAAAAATAAGGGTACCTGCCATATGACCTTGAAGGAAAATCTTATTTTTCTCGAAAACGGCTGCAACGATTTGATAAAAATTTTGAGAATTTTTTTTCTTAGCTATCATTTAGAATGAACCAAGTTTACGGGAAAAGTCTAATAACGGTACCTTTCATATAAGGGTTTTTTAATTTTTGGATATTTCGGTAACGGTAGGTACATTGGATTTCCTTCAAATTTTATATCTGAGAAGATCTAGGTAGCCAAACTAATTCCGCATATCAAAATTTTTAATAACTTTTTTTTTCTAATAAGAATTAAATTTTAAAAGTTTTTTTTTTCAAAAATCTATATTTTTAAAACTAATCAAACAAAATAATTTTAAATTTTATAATCACATGTATATTAATAAACTCTAAGAAACTGCGTACCCAAATTTTAAAAAATAGTTGTTTTCAAAAAACTAAAAAATAAAAACAGGTTTCATCAAAATCCGTTCTACAATTTTCGAGATATTTTTTATAAAATTTTAATTGATGCCAGGCATCTAATGGCGTTCTTCGTTTTTTCAAGAAACTGATAAAAGTGATGGTTTAGGCAGTTTTTATAAGTTGAAAAAACGATTTTTACCCACCTAAACACCATTCACTTTCATTATATACATACATATGTATGTACATATTTACATACGTATGTTCACTATATGTAGGTAGGTACATATACTCTCCTAATTTACATAACTCATATCCATTTAAATTTACATTTATAGGTAGATGTCTATGTAACCATTCCTTGAATCATGTATTCCACAATTCATTATATTAAGAAGAAAGGTATTCATACCTACACCGGCTTTAAACCTGCATAGGGTAACTAGACTACCTATACCTACTAACAGCGTCAGTGGTTAGCTACACAAAAGTTGTAAATAGCTACAAGAGCAAGCTCGTACGATCCAGTCGTGCATTTTATTTTTCTTTGCTTAATAATGCTATAATATAAAAAACAAGTGATTTTTACAGTTATAAGAAAATAGAAATTAAATAGTAAGTCGTTGGTAAACGAATCCATTACCTATAACAATTATATACTTTGTCGATCACTGAAAATAAAATAAAACCTAAACTAAAGCAGTTAATTTTCCTTTAAAATTACATCAATGTAAGTATAAGTGATTATAAGAATCAGGATATAACAAAAAAAGATACACTCAACAACAGTTGTTGTTGTTACTAGAAGAAGTAAAGATACATACAAGAATGACAATATCGGAGTTAACTTGCGCCTACTCAAATTTGCTAGACATTCGTTATACAGAGCGTAAAATTTTTAAACTATTCGTTTGTAGAACCATTAATTGAAAAGAAAAATTCATTCGATATATCGAGCATTCGTTAAACTGGACGTTCACTGTACATACAAATAGACTGACGGACATACAGACGGACAGAATTCTTACATCATATTTTTTCGTCTTCGCTATCATTGTAACTTTTTTTTTCGACGAATGCATTACTAGCCTTTATAGTACCTATAATCGCAAGTAAAAAAAAATTACTTTATTTTTTTTTTTTTTAATAATTAAAAGATTACTGCCTAAACCACGATTTTTCATTTAATCTAGCACTACCATACCAAACGTATCTGTTTTACTACTTTTTTTTGCAATAATATATTTTTTTTTTTGATAATCCTACAAGCGCTCAAGGGATTATGATTACCCTTTATATGCTTTTAACACAGCGCGGGCGTCATATGAAAGAAGAGAAAGAGAGATAGGTAAGATGTGTTGGTGCAAACTGGTTGTTGTCTCAGATTTATCTCCATGGAAGGCGGCTGAACTAATAGGGAAAAAAATACCGTGTCTGATTTATCTATGTCTCTTAAAATTCGCATTATTTTATTTATTTCTTTGTCATATTTATAAATTTACTGGGTTAACTCAATCACATGTTGTTAGTGTTATGCCTGAACAGCATGTAACTAGTAAACCTGCAACTCATTTTATGACAATTTTTACAACTGATTTTTAATGGAAAATAAGACGACATAGACAACGGCAGGAACCTGCGACCACGAGGTTGACAGGCGAGCACACAACCATCGAGCCACTGCCAACAATTGCCCCTCGACGTCTTTGAATAAGTTGTGTAATCAAATAATTTGTAATTTGGTTTTTAAAGCTAATATTCTTGTAAATTAAATTTTACTTCAATCCCCAATTTCGGAAAAGTGTTAAATTAACATCAATTTTATATTGGTATTTCTCATTAACTGCCGACTTAACAAGTGTATACTCTTTTATATCCTGTTATTAAAATATTAATAACAATTTTTTTAAACAAGTAAACCTTGTTTTCTGGGTCGTAATCGAATGAAAAATGTCTATTGAAACGATGGCAGCAGACACGTTCCAAATTCGCATAAAAAAAATAAAAAATAATGCAACTTGCAGACATTAAGAGAAACAAATTGAAAAGACAAGCCAGACACGCCAGATCCACAAAATTGCATTAATGCAAGTGTGCGACTACTGCTACATGGATTGCCAGTAGCAACAGCAGCAGCAGCCAGCAGTATCATCACACTTTTGCTGCTGCAATTTTAATTGGCCAGGTGCTAATGACCACTTGATTCAACAAGAATTGTTCTAGTAGCAGTGTAGAAACTCCAAAATGGTGTTAAGTGCATATATTCTGAGCTCTCGACCCAATCCGAGCCATCATCATCATCATCAGCATACTATAGTGATGACAATGTTAAAGTGAGGTTGCAACTATTGTACTCTCCTTCCCATAGTCCACAAATCGAATCGTTTCTCTACGCTCGCTGTCACTATACATAACTTCAATTATTTGCTGCATTTAATTAGTGTTTTAAATCGAGCTGCAATTTCAGGGTTTGCCTTGTCAATGATTCGGCCACCGAGATGGGTAATAATAAGGATGTGGTTTTCGTTTTAAGGCAAGAGAGATTCACGTTCAATGAAATGATAACCACAAGCTGGTGAATTGTATCTAATAGTCTGGAAGGCTACGTTGGGTTTGTGTAGATTTGTTCATTAATTATTCTGTATACCTGGAGTTTTTGAGAATTCTGACATTTTAAATTAGTGGGACCGATTCAAAAAATAAGCTGTCAGGAAAAAAAAATACTTAATTCTCGTAGAACAAAATTCTTTAATGTCCCATTCGAAAATAATAAGTTTTGATTCAAAATAGCTTTTAACGGCCTTTAGTCCAACAAAATTTGGCGTTTCTACCCGGCGATCTCACATGGACTCATCAGTTGACTAGTGAGGACCTTTGTCAATACGCAATTTTTGCCAAGTTCAGTTCATCTTACATAGATTTCGTGAAGAACATCTAGTGTGAACTATATCCAACAAGACTAGAATTTCTAATCATTAAATTGGAAATGTTTGTTTTTTGCCCGTGGCCTGGCGTTATTTATATAAGAAGGTTTTTTAATAATACAAATTCTATATACTACTGAAATACATCAGCCAACTAGAAGACTTAGCACTATAATATTTGGACTTGTTGAATCATTGATTCAAAATAGCTTTTAACGGCCATTAGTCCAACAATAATTAGCGTTTCGTCCCGCAAAAATTGCGTATTGACAAGGTCCTCACTAGTCAACTGATGAGTCCATGTGAGATCGCCGGGACGAAACGCCAATTTTTGTTGGACTAAAGGCCGTTAAAAGCTATTTTGAATCAATAAGTCAACAAGTCCAAATATTATAGTGCTAAGTCTTCTACTTGGCTGATTTATTTCAGTAGTATATAGAATTTGTATTATTAAAAAACCTTCTTATAATAATAAGGTTTATTAGTTTATTTTCTATTTTAATTCTAATGTTAATGTCTGTTCGACTCAAATATTCAAAATTTATTAAAAATAATATGGTAAGTTCTATTTTGTATAATTTTTTTTAGATGCCCTTCATTTTCACAAAAAAAATACATCTTCAATAGTTCTACAATTCTAATTAAATGTTGGTACTTAAGAAACTTTCTAAAGAAAAATTAAGACTCCTTCTAAAAAGTAATCTGTTGGAATAGGGTTTATAGATCCTTAATTTTTAATATGAATACGAAAATAATTATAAAGTTTTAGTGGTGAAAACACATTACATTCCAGACTATACGAAGAAAACTAATGGGGTATGATATGCTTCGATCTGAAGAAAACACAAAACTTCAGAAAAGAAAGAAATTTTAAACCTTATTCAAATCTTTATTGAAAACAAATCTTTTATTATGTAGTCGGTATAACAAATAATATTTCATACAAATAATCTGGACTTCAATTCATAAACATTAGTTATCTCTCCTTATACGGTTTATTCTGGTAACTGGTTTTCCATAGCTTCGGATATATGGTTCCCCTTATAAATAATTCGCAATACGCCACTGACGTTTACAATGATAAGCAGGTACAAGTCCCTCGGGTGGCACTAGATCAGCAGGCTAAAGTCCGCTGGTAGAACTAGATCAGTAAGTACAAGTCACTGGTGGCGCTTCATCAACAAGGTCCCTGATTGGTACGCATATGGATTATGGACTCTGATCAGTAGGTACCAAAGCTATACTGGTGGCAATTAGGACGTCTATGCTTCGAACCAAAGATCTCTTACCCGAGTCGGTGGGAAACTGAGGAACATTTAAATCATAAACTAATAAGATAAAGACCCGAAACCTCTGCTTTCATTTGACATTTGCCTACAAGCTGAAACACGCACACAAGTAATTTTTCCGTTCTCTTCAAAATGTACAAATACAACAATGTAAATAAATGGATTTGGGGGGGGGGGGGGGGTGAAATGTACGAAGGTTTCCAATCTTATTATGGCTGACTTGTGATTGAAATGGTCGGACATCCTCAGCTGCCTTGTAAGCTAAATTCGAGCTCGTCAGCTTGAACCGTTACAAACAAGTGACTTCCCTCGATTTAACGATTTTATTAAACAGTTATATACAATTTGGGTTAACTTAAGACTATAAATATATTGATAAACAATATAAATTTATGACATATAGGAGGCCTATACTATACATTGGCTTAGATTAAAGAAATAAAATATATTTATATTGAGCATGCGAACTTTCCTCCAAAAAAGTAGGTCCTCATATGTTCTTTTCTGGTAGGACTGAGTACGAACTATATTATGGTGAAAACAAAGCTGTGATGTCACATGTTGATAGCGACTGTATATTGTAGGTATTTACGAAGTGCATTCAGTGCCATATATTGCTGATTGCCGTATGATGTTGCCGTGTGGTGTTGTTGGCAGCTGCTGCGCCTGCGGTATCATGATTAACAATGATTTAGTTCGTGATATAGTAGGTAGCATGTAACGCTTCGTTGTAGCGGTTTAGTTGATTTGTAAAACAAGTTGGCTCTCTGAGTGTCATGGAGAAAATCATTTGAGGTAGATGAAAAGGAAACAAAATTATATTTAAACATGTTGCGAATGTATTTAATTAAATTAGCTACCTATCTTAAAATCTTATGATACCTTCCCCACACATACGTTTTGTTGAACCTTATGTCATCAGTAGCTGAAATGTGCAGTTTTCTTTAATTTAATTTTTAGTGAATTTTCTTTAAATAAATAAAAATAAAATAAAATAAAAACGACTTGAATACTTTGAAGGATCTTTGTTTAATGAATCCAACATATTTATTTTTAGTTTGCTATAGAGAAATCTAGAATAGACACATAGCGAATTCCATCATTTGACGCAATTACAAATTGGTACAGCATTTTCTATATTTCCTCACGTTCGCTGCCGCCTATGTAACTTTCGTTTGTTCACCCGGATGTCAATGGTTTTTATAAATAGATCTGTGTTTTTGTTTTTTTTGTGTTTCGTCAATTTTTGAGTGATTTATGGGTGTGACTACCGGCGCGGCGGGTCACACGACACCTGATGAAACTGAGGTGCCACGTAACCCGCCGGTGGTTACAGTTACTTACGTGTATGTTTTATTCGCTATGAGGCTTTTAATCAAGAAGTAGCTTTTTATCATTCACAGTTATTGATTGAAGAAAATTATGCAATGAATCCCAGTATGTTTTATGGAAATCTCAACCGACACGGGGATTCCGATAATGATGGCCTGAATTGTGTGGCTTCCGATTTGGATCCATCTGAGGGAAATTCAAGCGATTCTGCGATTAGAATCGTCTTTTGAAGAAGAGTTTTCTGATCAAGTTGCGATGCCAGGTATCTCTGATGGACCTCTAACCGAGTGGACAACAGTTAGTGGAGAATCCCTCCAAACGTTAACTTTCGAACAAAATGGTGCTATAAATATTCAATGTATGCAATGGTGGCGTGCTTGGATGAGAAATGGATTGAGTCATGTCAATGGAAAGCGAGTACGCCAATGCACCGGTCAATCTATGCAAATCTTCAGCACTTCCTCTTAAACAAAAACTTTTTTCAGATCAATTTTACCGTGAAGAAAATATCTAAGATATTCAGGATGAGAGGAGAGCTTCAAAACCTCAACTATCAGCGACATAGAGAAGATCTAACAATTGAATGTTCAATAGGCGTTTTTCTGTTTTAGTTCAGAGCAGAGTCTGAGTTGTCAAAAAATTTGTTTGTGTTTCTTTTTAACTCAGAGCATGCAGAGCTCCAAATGTGTGTTTCTTTTTTCGTTCTGAATATGTGTAGATCGCACTAGACGTGCCCGAACATAATTGACTGAGTGTGTCAAGAAAGAAAATGTGAAGGAAAAAGTGATTAGATACATAAGTTGGCGAAAAAAGTTGATCGTTTATTGATTTTCTATATTTGGTTGTGTATCAGTGTAAAAAAAGGGTAGGTATTGTGTTATATTGCTTTTTATGGTTAAAATGAAAATGTGTTCTCATTTGTGTGTTTCAAGTGTGTTTATAAAATATATCAGTGTTCAGAGCTCGCTCTGTTTGGAACAAGTTCAGTGCATAATTTATGTCTTCGAACTCTGTTCAGTGCTCTGAACGAAAAAAGAAAAACGCCTAATGTGTAACCAAATGACGAGGGAAGATGTCTTTCATTTCTTGGGCGTGTGTCCTATACTAGTGGAAGAGATTGTGATACCCTCTATAAATATACTTCGAAAGCTGAAAAATACAGATTTCAAATAATTAATGAACTGTTTTGAACATGAATAAAAATCAAAAATATAATGTAACCGCTTTAAACTAAAGATTTTTTTTGTTCGTACACATATGTATAATTATTCATATTATTTTATTTTTTCATATTGTACAAAAAAATAAGCAAACTTTGGCAGACGGCTTTAAAGTCATGCTTGATTTAAGAACATTAAATAATTGTAAAAATATGATTGAAAAAAGAAAATAAATCGAATCATCTATCTCTAATATTCAACCCCAGCATCAGCACCACCTATTGATATCTTCGGCGTTATGGTACAGAAGAGGTCTATCAGCTAATTGTCACCGAAACAAATGCCAATGACAACCAATTTTTACGGAGCACCACTTTAACGCGTACTTCTCGCGCAAAGGAATGGTGATGTATATGGGAAGTTTGAAATACCCATGTATTGCTCACTACTGGAGTACTGACAAGTTTTTCAAAAATTCATTCTTGTCGCAAGTGATGTCGCGGAATAGATTTCAGTTGCTATTGAAATTCTTTCACTTTGCGGACAACTCAACTATTAGTGGTAACCGTTTGGGAAAAGAAAGTAGACTTTTGGATCTACTTGAACAGAACTTCGTCAAAGCCAGAAGCCCGAAACAAATTTTGGCAGTAGATGAATCAGTGGTCCCTTGTCGCGGTAGGCTGCAATTCCGGCAGTACAACCCAGGCAAATCACATAAGTATGGTATAAAAGTCTATACATTTTGTGATCCAGCCGGGTACACTTACACCAGTGCCATATATGCAGGCAAAACTTATTCCAATAACCAAAGAGGAAAAGCTACCCAAACTACTTCAGATTCGACTCAAATTGTCTTATACTTGGCCGCAAGATATTTAGACAAGGGTAGAACCATTGCAACCGATAATTTTTATACCTCTGTCTCCTTAGGTAAAACCTCCTTGCTCGTCAAACGCACCTTATTGGAAATATACGCGGCAACAGACAAGGCAATCCAATAGATGTGACAACTGCCAAGCTCATGAGAAATGAAATAAAATGATGTTCTAATGCTTAGTACAAAACATGGTTTGGTGGAGGTGCCAACAGGAAAGCGGTCGATGCAAGGTGAGTCAATAAAAAAATTGCGTACGATTGTGGACTATAATCATGCCAAGCAAGGTATTGTCATATCTGATCAAATGGCTTGCTATTTTTACACCTCTACACAAAACAATTCGATAGTATCATAAAATGGCCTTTGAAGTCCTTTGATTAACATGTGCTTTAAACGCATGTCTTATTTATACGGAGAATAAGAACTGCTTAATTTTAGAATTCAGAAAATCGATTTGCGAAAGCACATGCATCTTCATCCAAAACTAGGCATGTTTTGAAGGAAACTGAGTGCATAGGAAAATAAGAAAACGGTGTGCAGATTGCTATAACAATATAAGTGAAAGTGAAGCAATAAGTGATAGAAGACAAAAAAAGTCACAGCTTTTTGTGGTACCTGCGAAGGAAGTCCTTCTTTATGTTTAGAATGTTTTAGAATGCATCAAATATAATCATAATTTCTACATTTTTTTTCAATCATTCATAGTGAATTCTAGTATATTTTTTTATCCAAAAAAATTGGATAAAATTGGGCAAAACTGCGTTAATTTTTTTTTATGATGATAATAATAGGCGCAAAATTTTAAACGATTTAGTAATATGTTAAATCATTTTTAGTATGATACTAGTTTGAAAAGAGGATTTTGCTAATTTTGAACGAGCAGTATCGTATTATCTTCTTAATATTTTACTAAAGTTAAAATCACCGAATGGCTACTTTAAATTTTTGCACGCGGGAGGCCCAGGTTCGAGTCCTGCTGGTGTCAATTTTTTTTTAATTTTTATAAATAATGAAGTTAAAATGATGAAAATATAAACATCGAATACTTATTTAGAGTACACGGTGGGTTTCTATCAACATATCATCAATTTACAACGCATAAACACAATAATTGTGTTCATCAAAATTCAAACCCTACAAATGCTTTGCTATCTGCTGAATTAGCATTTTACTGGTTAACAAAAGGTTTAAAATTTATGAAAAGTTTGAAGACTACTATGTATATAGTAAATTGCTAACTAGTATCTTGTTAAGGCCTTAATAACAGGTTGTTTTAAATTTTGCCCCAATGCTTTTATCTAGGTGCCGATGAAGAAGAATTGGTATTTTAATAACAGGCCACGCAGAAAAAATTCATACAAAAAAGTATAGAATGTGACCGCCGCCGGCGGTGCACTTGGCAGTGAACGTGTTAACAATATATTTGTGCACAATGTGAACAAAAAATTTACTGGCGTATTTTGAAATAAAGTAGATACACTACAATTGTTTTCTGAGAAACAAGATACTCGATATTAATCGATAATTATTGTATTGTTACTAAATGTTAAAGTTCTTGTTAGTGATTCCAATTTTATGTTGTAAAGTGTAGAAGTTCGTCAATTTTTTAGCAATTCATATTTTGATTGGATTCCATATTTAAATACACATTCTTTGTGACACATACGTACATTCTAAATTTACACAAAGTATGTATTTTCAAATATCCCTGCATCAATAATAATAATAATTTATAGCAACGTATTTATTTTTGTTGTCAATTTGACGTTGTCATATTGCTGTCAGAAATAAATGTAAACCATTACATTTGCATTCATCATTTGCCATAAAGTATAGTTTCCGTAGTGTCTGCCTCTCAGCGCAACATTTCATTTCAGTGTTGCATTCATCAATCAGTATGTCTCTCATATCTAATACATTATAGTTTGCATTTGGCAAATATTCAAAAATTGACAGACGAGTAAAGTAAGATGTGGAATTTTTAAACTAACTCTATTGATGTACTAATAGAAAATTATTGTGTTTACCGAAAAATTCATTACGCTAGCTAATTGATTTTAGGGAAAAAAACACTTGGAAAACTATTATTACCTATGAATGTGTATGAGTGTTTTATTTCAGTTCAAACATTGTTTAGTACAAAACCCATTTCGGGCTAAACAAAAAAAAAAAACTTTAACTTATACCCGGTAATTTCTTTTTATGGCACAAGAGAACGGGATAAGTGCTTTTATCTTTGCGGAAAACTAATATAACACAAGCTTATGAGTAGTCCTTTAAAGAATGAATTTATTACTTATTTAAGACATCAAAATTTGTTGCTCATTATAATAAAATGGTTCTGAGAAATCTAAGAGAGCTATAAATCTGATTTCTGTCAAGAGAACTGCTAAAAATTAATTTTTTGTCGAAAAATCGCCTTTAGCGCCGAGAGAAACAAAATTGCAGTATAAGATGACTTAAAACAACATTACGTTCATCAGTTGTCAATTCAGGCTCAAACAATTATTGTTTAATGTAGATTTCGGGCTGGGTTGCAACCAGGGTAAGCCGAACTGTCACTTTTTTGTATAAACTACAATTACTACGTCGGCTACGTAGTCAATGTAGTTAAATGTATTTAATGTATTAAATGAAACAAATTGTAGCAGAAGTAGCTTCAAATGTCAAATCGTCTGAAATGTCATTTCATTTTGAAGTTTGATTTCATATTCATTTATCATTTTTTTTTTTTATTTGACGACTATTGAATAATTTAAAGTTTTTATCATAATAAAATGAATAAAAGCACGAGACTATATACGAAATTTTGGGATATCCCTATTTCCCTAACTATGTCTATATATTTCATTGGTCGGAATCCGGTTTCATTAAACTCGGGTCCTTCGGTGAGATATTTTTTTATTCAAAATTTTGTACTTTGTTCATATCCGGTTTAAATTTTATTGATTTTCTTAATTTACTACGATAATGAAGCAGACGGTGCAAATTGTAGTAAATAAGATACGTAGTTTGTTCCATTTATTACGCGTTGTTTTTGACGTAGAAAATACAATGTAGTTAATTCGGCCAACCCTGGTTGCAACATACCTACACATTTTTCGAAAACAACGTTTCAGATGGATCTAAACTCCACACAACTGACGCTACTATGAGTTTTTCATCCTACGAGCTCATATTCCACAGGACCTATGCGATTTTGCAATTACGTTACATTTCATTTAAAGTGGCACTTTAAAATTAAGGTGGAGCTTTAAAATTAAGAAGAATTTCGTTAATCCTTAAGCACACACCTTGTTTTATTGCATTTCAACCGAGTCCCGCTCTTATTGGAAAACCCTGAATAGTTTTATTAATTACAAAAATTAAATTCAAACTCAACATTATGTCATTTTCGTTTCATTATCCGGAGTTACACTTTTTCCACTACTGTTACTCAATAAATTTCGAATAGCACCACTGATTAAGGTTTTTGGAGTATTTTTTTTCTGTTCCCGAAAACAATATAATGTTTAAATTTTTTTCATCGGAAAATTCGTCAAATGTTTGAAGATACAGATATAAATCTTTTTTGAAATCAATTTACTTTCTGAGATTTTAGGTTATTATTTTCATATTACATAAAGTTGAAATTTTTCGGAACTTACCGCGTCAAATGTTAGAAATATTTTCAATTTCTTTTTCCCGACGTTTGGAAGAAGTTCCAAACTTCGTGGTCACGGAATGAGACTGGCGATTGATGGATGTTGTTTTAGTTATTGTATATAATAACTAAAACTACATCCATCAATCGCCAGTCTCATCCCGTGACCACGAAGTTTGAAGCTTCTTCGAAACGTCGGGAAAAAGAAATTGAAAATATTTCTAAAATTTAACGCGGTAAGTTCCGGAAAATATAAACTTTATGTAATATCAATTTACTTTCATTTGATACTCAAATTAAGGCCGAAAATATAGATCCGTATTAGGATTGGGCTTCTGCTATTATCGGCAATCAGGGGATGGCCCTGGCGCGATAGTTGTGTATTCGCCTGTCAACCTTATGGTCACAGGTTCGATCCCTGCCGTAGTCTATGTCTTCTTATTTTTCCATGGTTTACTCATTACATGCTGTCTAGGCATAGAACTAACAACATGTGATTGAGTAAAACTAGTATACCGATAAAATATGACAAAGAATAAAAAAATTGATGCGAATTATAAGGGACATAGATAAATAAGACACGGAAATTTCTCCGCATTAGTTCAGCCGCCATCCCTGGAGGTAAAATCCGAGACAACAACCACCTACTGTCTCCGAATATCGCGTCGCACATCTTTCCTATCATTCTTTCTCTTCCTTAACATCACCCTCACGCCCGCGCTGTGTTGAAACATTTATAGGGTATTCATATTCCCTTGAGCGCGTGTAGATTATAAAAAAAAAAAAAAAAAAAAAATAGAAATTTTTGTTGATACATACATAGCTCGTGTGAAACTCATTTGCAATGAAAATATATTTCAAAAAAATATTTCACTATTTCTTATTTGCGATATACATACATACTTATTAGACCAAGATCCCGAAAAGCCCCAGCTTTGAAAATTCGGAATGGCCATTCGTTCGTATCTACTTTGGTTTCTATTCACAGACAAAAATTCAGTTATGATAAAATGACGTATGTCTGCCGGCCCTGGGATCTTACTCTATATTGGTAAGCTGTGGACTCGAAAAAATCGAACTCGAGATTTGCATCAAACTTGACATTACGATGATGGAGAACAACAAAAAAGTGGGTCCCGCAATTCCTTCTATCTGTCTGTCTGTATGTCTGTAGAACGATCTACAGACTAGACGTCTGAACAGATTTTTTGCAAACTTAGTATTTAGGCGTTTTAAGTGATTGTCTAAAATAGATTTTTGAATCCATGTCTTAGACCCAAAAATTATGGTATAGTTGCCACACAAATTTTTCTACCATCTTAATTATTTCAAAAACGGCTCTAACGATTTTGATTTTCGTCTTTCTCATAAATAGCTCAACGGATTTCATTCAAAATTCTTTTACCTACATCAAGTTTTTCAAATTCTAAATAATACTGCATTTACAAATTTTCGAAAAATAGGGTGGAGTTTTTCTGAAATTTTGTTTTTAAGTTTATATTATTAAATATTTAAAACTGTGATCGCAATTTATTTTTTGAAAAAAATTAAAGATATTTTGTATATCGAAAATTAAGTAAAAAAAATATATTTAGTTGTTTCTATTAAGAATCTTTTGAGTATAATGTGAGCGAACATATGAGCAAGTACGTGCGACCCTGTTGTGCATTTTATTAAGACCTTTAAACGATACCTGCCATACAGTTTTTCTTAAGCCAGAAAGGTAAATCTTATTTTTTTCAGAAACGGTTTTAACAATTTTTATAAAAAACAAAATAAAATGCACGACTAGATCGCACGTACTTGCTCTTATGTGCGATGCAAAAGATTCTTATTAGGAATATAAATATATTTTTAAAGTAGTGTCTTATTTAATTTTGTATGTACAAAATTTCTTTAATTTTGTTCAAAAAAAAAATTGGTATGGCAATTTTAAATATTCAATAATTTAAACTTTAAAACTAAATTTCAAACAAAGTAATATTGAATTTTCAAAAAAAAAAATATTTTTCGAAAATTTTGGTATGCAAAATTTTTTAGAAATCAAATGACCCCCTACATGAAAAGTTTGATCCAAAGCCGTTGAACTATTTATGACAAAGTCCAAAATCAAGAAAATTGTTGTATGGCAGGTACCGTTAATCCTCGTAACAAAATATTAAAAAAAAAGTTAACCGATACGTACCTATCAAAAATTGTGTAATGACAAGGTTTTGACTATAGTCAACTTATGAGCCCAAGTAAGATCGGCGAAATAAAACGCAAAATTTTGTAGATGAAAGACAGTAAAAAGCCGCTTTGTATCATTAATTCAAGAAGCCCGATTAAATGTAAGGCTAAGTGTTCTACTTGGCTGATTAATTTAGTATTATGAAGAATTTTGTATTATGAAAACCTTCTTAGTTTTAAAAATATATTTATCCGTGTCTACTAAGAATCCTATATGCTTATGATATGATAGAACGCAAGAGCAAGTAGGTCAAATCCAGTCGTGCATTTTAGAGGTTATGATTTACTCCTTAGTATGAATAGGATATGATTTAATTGAAGATGCCAATGCAAATGTCGGGTATCACTTATGGAAAACGACGTTGGGGTGGAATCCACTTTAATGCAAGGTTAAATTACGGCATTAGTATAATGCGCTGAGTCTTAATTTACCAAAAACCAGTTTAATTAATTTAAAGCTTCGGAAATAATTTTAACCGCGTGGCATAACACATTCTCAGAACAAGGGGTTTACCTGTGGAGTTTTGTTTTGGGAAAACTGAGCAACTATTTGAAACTTTTCGCAAATTTTCTCCAATTGTTCGTATTTTATTTTCTTTTTTCGTGGCTAATGCACATATATATTTTCATATGATTTCGTCTAGTCTTTGAAGAACTCCAAATGTGCTAATTTTTTGCGGTATCGGCATGACACGTAACCATCTAACTGTTACTTTCCATAATCGTAATTTGAATAAAAGGATTCGATTTAATCTCGAAATTTATTTTCAACGGAAGGGAACTTCTTGTCTTGCACGTCGAATTTTTTTAAATTAAAATGGAATTTCTATCTTAAAGCTCTTTTATGAATTAATAATAACACAAAGTACAGATATGTTAGGTATATGTACAAATATAGAATATATATAACAAATTTAGAAATAAACCGGGTGTTTTTCTTTAGACGTGTGGTTTTCAATCTGGCAATACTTTTTTCGGAGCTGTTCTTTTTGACAGCTGTCACTTCATTTATGCTTAGTTTGGGTTGCCATTTCATAATTTTCATAATGAATAGACTTACTCCTAAACAAGGTGTGCAAATCGTGCAAATTTATTACCAAAGTAATGGTTCGTCTCGCGCGACTGAGTCCAGTATTCGGCCGACATAATCGCCCAGCAGAGTCGTTAATTCGGTGAAAGGGCCCAAAAGGAGATGGCGATGAAGCTCATTTTTGATTAAATGAGTACGTTTATAAGCAAAATTGTCGTAGTTGGAGTGATCATAATCCACAAACCATTGTTGAGACGCCGTTACATCCTCAAAAAGTCACCGTTTGGTGTGCTTTATGGGCAGAGGGATGCATTAGTCCATATTTCTTCAAAAATGAAACCGGCCATAATGTTACATTCAGGCAACGCTATAGAGCAATGATTAATGACATTTTCATGCCTGATGTTGATGTGGACGGCAATTGGTTCCAACAAGATGGCGCTACATGCCATACAGCCAATGTAGCAATCAATTTATTGAAGGAAACTTTTGGTGAGCGCATTAATTCGCGTCGTGGGCCTGTGGCATGCTGTGGCCTCCAAGATCGTGCGATTTAACACCGCTGGACTATTTTTTGTGTCACTTGACTACGCAGATAAGCCCGAGACGATTGACGCCTTGCAAGAGAATATTCGGCGCGTTATTGCTGACATACGGACTCATTGGGCCTCTCGGATGGAATTTATTCGAGCCGGCCGCAATGGCCACTTGCTCGAAATCATTTTTAAACATAATGGCAAATCCTTATAATAAATCAAAAATTCTTAGCTATAACATTAAATTATATGCGTGTTATTTCTTCTCGAAAGCCACACGTCTAAAAAAAACACCCGTTACATTTAAACTCAACAAAAATAAATATATAGTAAACCATGTTAACCACACATTAAGTAGATACATACGTACAAAGTATACGAAATCAGACAAATGAAAAAGGTTGACGTTGATGACGATGTAGATGAGACTTTTCCATCATTCATAAATGTGACGATATGACTACGATGACGTTCAGCAACGTGAATATAACGCAACACCACCAACGTTAGCTCCAAGACAAGACCTTCCCACCGCACCGATGCTGTATTTAGAGGCACACATCTGTCAAGAAAAAAATATGTTTTATAGAAAAGAAGTCCTGCCAACTGCCATTGCAACAATGTAATTATTTTGACAAAAAAGCACGGTAGAGAGGTAGCTAAAAAAATAAAATGTGGGGCTGGAGCAATGAGGGTTGCATAATAATCAGGTCATGTGCTTAGAAGAGTTCGCGAAGGATCGGAGTAAGAAGGTACTCCCTTTACAATCTACCGTCCTCCTCAGGACCTACCCTTTAGGTTGAAAACACTAGTCCTGTTTTGCATATTTTTTTTTAATTCTACGTGAAGAATAACTTGAGATGGTGCTCTTTTATACAAAAGTATATTGCGAAGTCCTTAATGTAAATTTGTGAGCGTTTTATGGGAGAAAGCGAACCAAACCAACAAACGGCTATACCGGTATCTATGCTAATTCAAAATGAGAAATTAAATTGCAAGACGCAGATATACGTGAGTGGCGCTTATTTAATTTTTTTTTTCATTTTTTGTGGGGATTTTGAAGAGTTGGTAAATCACAGGGGATGAATAAAGAAGATACTATTTTTATTTCCACTCTTCACATGAATGTTAATTTCGAGTTGTAAGTGCAACTACGAGAACAATATATGTATAGGACGGATTGGATGCTTAAAGTATAGGGATAGGGATTTATTATTATTTGAACTTCGTGAGGGACCCTAGTCCTACGAGTATATATATTTGCATAACTAAATTCGCAGTTGTATTGTGATAAGCCCCCATTCACCAGGATGAGGAGGTAGGTTTCGTGTTGGATGTGGAAGAGCTTAACTTTTGCAACGAGCAGTAACCAGCAACATAACGAATGTCAAGTGTTGTCTCCAAATATTTACACTAAGTCAGCAATGCAAAAATGCTAGTGCCAACCCTTTCATGTTTTTAGCGTTTTAAGGAAATGAAAGTTATATACCTAAATTTAATTAATTTAAAATATGTTGTAAAACTTATGATTTTTATTCTTGTGAACTTCCAAATATTAAAGTATTAGAATGAAAATATTTCTGTTACTTTATTTACTTTACAATCCGTCTCCAGCTAAATCGGTCGAAGCATTGTATGACTTCAGTTTCGCTTAGATTAAACGGACTTTCCCTGCATTAATTTTCGTCCGTTGGATGGAATTTAGTTTCGTGTCAAAAATGTATTCTGTTCGTTTTTATTTTTTTTTTTTTATTTTTTTATTATTCATTTTTATTTAATCTTAACTTATAACTATCTTAAAGCTAGACAAAAATGTTTAAAACTAGCCTAATTATCAATAACTTACAACTAATTTACTGGCCCTTAACGGGCGTTCTAAACTAAACTATATATCTTAATACTAATGTCTTTCGACCTAAAAACTATTTAAATTAATTCTAATTATTTTATTTTTATGACCAAGAAAACTTTTTTAACAAAAAACTAAGTAACATGTGCTTTTATTTTAATTTTTACTTATAGACTACCTAAAGCTTAACTAAAAATAATTATATCTAGATACAACTAACTTATACTAACTAGAAATACTTAAAACTACTTACATCTACTTAAAAACTAGAACAGCCACAGCATCTTTTTTCGGTTATTTTTATATTGTTTTTTGTTTTCTATATTTTGTATACGCATGCATACACACAGAGACATGCAACCCACACAGCCATGTACATACATACATACATATTCGTATGTACATACATACACAGGCACGCAGCTGCATGCACAAATGCCCCCGCAAACATACATATTTTTAATTTTTGTTTGTGCCACCCCGACTGTTCCTTATACCTAATTTACCTAAATCTACGTAAGTCGGCCAAGAAATACCATCCTAATCGACTTTATTTATCATAATGCTGTTCAGAGAGCCACCAGAACTGGTTCTCTTGTTTCGCCCTATCCCGTCGGTCCCGATCGGACACAGTCCTACTGAACCGAAGGCGCTCTTCTCCACCTTGAGCGATGACGTCTCGACCATACAGGAGTCGCCTATCTACAGTTTTCCGGCTGACGTGATAGATGAGCGGAACCGCCATTCCATCCTGTATCAGCCCTCGACTGTCTAAAAAGAGGAATGCCTCAGGAGGGATGTAGCCACTTAACCGCGCACTCTCAAAATATTCATTATTGGGGAAGTAAGCCCCAAAAATTAAGCTGTTAGTTGAGGACATCGCTCTTGCAGTGTGACCCCGAATCAGCTTAAACAAAAAATTATCTATTCTGCTTATGTTGGCTCCGTTGTATAGAACCTGGTATATTCTGTGTAATCCAAGGCAACGTCTAAGACATTGCCTCTCAAACACCCGAATCTTTTCCATTTGAGATGGGGCAACGTTGAACCACACCGGGCATCCGTAGGCAATCATCGGCCTGATGAGGGCCATGTAACAAATCACCTTCACCCTGCTGTCAAGACGGCTGCTATAAAACAGTCGTTTTGTCAAGGCAAAGGCTCCCCTAGCCCTGGCCAAGGCAGCACCTATATGTCTGTCGAAATACAGGTACTGATCCAACCAGATGCCAGGGTACTTTACTACACTTTTACTCGCCAACGGAGTCCTACAAAATAGTTTCTGATTTCTTGAAGTTGATTTTCAACTTCCAGTCATCACAATATCACTGAATCTTGTCAAAGTTACTCTGCAAAAGGATTTTGATGAAAGATTCCGTTCGTCCCATGGCGCGTATGACTGGTTGCCTACGAGTCATTTCGGCCGTATGGACATGGCGCTGGAAACGATTGGAAATACTTCGTTTAAATTCAGCTTAGAGCACTTTTAGTTTCCTGATGGGAAACAAAGTCGAAAATTTGGTTTACATCGTCTAAGGGGCTGGTCATGGTTCAATACACGATGAAGGCACAAGAAGTTTTTCAATTAAAATGAAAAAAGTAGACCAGCTCCACTAGAGCAAAGGAATCTGATGATTGACCTTGGCAAGTCGGGAAATAGCTATAATTCCAGCCAAAAATAATTGAGAAAAAACTTGGTGGTAGCACACTCAAGTTGTTGTTGGGCATTCAAAAGTCATTAAAGGAAGCAGAATTTTTGCTTTTGTATTTCTCGAAAACTGTAATTACGATTTTGGTTATACATACTTCTAATAATTAATACCTAAAGTAATTGAAGCCAAGTCGATAAAACGTTATTTTTTTTTAGAAATAGTTATATCTCCCATAAGATGCTTTACTGAACAATCTGTCATATTATTTCTTGCTGTTCGCTTTGTTTGTACTATGTGACTATGTGAGTCCTTCTCTACTGCGACTTGCCTGTATTCCAGATTGGAGCATTAATTTTTACCCGCAATATTTCACCGAGCTTTTTCAGTAGTTGGACTTTTATTCTTTTTATTATCTCTATATATATTAATGTAATATTCCTCCGTGGTCCATGCATCGTCAATGCAAATTAGAACCAAATAAAAAAAGCCATACGAATCTTTCATCACTTATTTCAAGTTCCATGAGTTCCCACCCATACAGTAGGTCCGTTTTATAATTAGTTGACTTCATTGGAATATTATAGTTACTCGATAGTGGATCTCCTTGCTCAACTGCCTTCTTAGCTGAAAGATTAAACTTCCGTCAAATATAAACTTGTAAAATAGTATAGAATATGCTTGAGCATATCCGCTCTTCAACTGTTAAACACATATACATCGCCGCTGGCGCTGCCACATAAATACTCACAATCACGCTTATAATTATTTCGGTGCTTATGATTATTTAAACAAATTTTCGATCCCGACCAATGAAATATCCCTGCCTTAGACGCAGCTGTCTTCCATCCACCTGGATCCCGCTGAAGCTGCTCCCAGTCATCCAGAACAAGAACCTGGGTCCTAGGATTCGGTTAATCTTTTGGCTGTAGCGCATTCTTGCTAACAAATGTAGTGTTTTTAAATTCATTTCTTTCTGCAACTCATGCCTCAACCCTGTCCTGAGGTTCAGCTTTTTTAATGATTGAAGTTAGATGACCCGCCTTACTCCCAGAACCCGGAATTATCTCATTTTCATCCCAAAAGCGATGTAGCCATTTAAGTTAAATGAGTACGTTCGAATTTAGTTTCACTCACCTCCTCACTGTTACGAGTTAAATCGATTTTAAATGCAAACTGACTCATCTCACTCACTCACTGCAGTTTCGAGTTAGCTGAATCTCGGTGGTGGTCTTCTATTCCAATCTTAATATATCCCTCCCAAATGCATCTTTATTTCATAGATTGCACTTAGACTTAAGTTCACTATTGTGGACAAGATTTACTTAGCTACATATTTATGTGCTTGCATTAAGCTAAATTAAATTTAATTAAAAAGAGTAATTACTGTAATTGTAGTACCTTCTCGCTCATTTGCAGTCACTTGCTGGCTCGACTAAATTCCAACCGAAAGGGCTAATTTTCGACCACTTTTTGCAGCAATTGGGGTCGTATGTCACCAATAATGCGCCGAATATTCTCTTCGAAGGCATCAATTGTCTCGGGCTTATCTGCGTAGACAAGCGATTTCACATAACCCCACAAGAATAGTCCAGCGGTGTTAAATCGCACAGTCTTGTTGGAACCAAACGTCGTCCGCATCAACATTCTCCAAGTTATGCACGAAAAAAGTCATTAATCATTGCACTATAGCGTTCCCTGACTGTAACATTATGACCGACTTAATTTTTGAAGAAAAATGAGCCAATGATTCCCTCCGGCCATAGAGCACACCAAACAGTGAGGATGTAACGGCGCGGCGTCTCAACAATGGTTTATGGATTATGATCACTCCAAATACGACAATTTCGCTAATTAACATACCCATTTAACCAAAAGTGAGATTCATAGCTGAACAAAAATTTCTTGTAAAAATCGGGATACGTCGCGCGAACCGCATCATTATTTTGGCAATAAATTTGAATGATTTGCAAACGTTGCGTTGTTCAGGACCAGGAGTAAGTCTATTCATTATGAAATGGCAAACCAAACTGATCATAAATCAAGTGACAGTTTGCTAAAAGACCAACTCCGAAAAAAGTATTGCCAGTTTGGAAACCACATGCCTAAAAAAAACACCCGGCGGTTGTTGTCACATTTGTTGCATGTGTTGTTAAAATATGTGCATTTGTCACGAGACCAAAAGTGACATAATTATGCATTTAATCCACTCGTCCGGCTTCGTTGACGACTTATAATTTGATAATCTTTTTCAGGTTATGGTATAGTTTAGGGAATTGTGCTTATGGACAATCAGTCGGAATGAAAGCCATACTGGTATTTGTTAATAAGTTCGGTACATCAACTTAAGGTACTCTCACAGTCCTCAAAATATATTTGGATCATCATTTCATGAATGTATAGGAGCCCCAAATGGTTCAACGAATTGGCGATTACCTCTGGATTTATGTGGTATCCCAAGGGACCAACTCTGGTCTAAGCATGCCAGCTGTAACGCTGACATCCAATTCAACCTAACCTAACCTTGATGAATGCATTCATCATCATACCACTGGTTGATTCCCTGATAACCTACGGAAGATTTGGTTGTCTCTTTTATAATGTCGTGACACTTTGGTTTTGGGAAGCCTTATCTATAAAAATGGGCAATTTTCTAAAATCAAAAATCCAAAATTTTGTATTGTTTTGATGAACAAACCTCTGCAACATGGATCTTTAAAAAAATTATAAAACCACATACACGTCACATATAATTTGTCTCAATATTTTGAAACACTATTTTTCATACAAAAGAAGATATAGCTCTTAAATCCTCAAAAAACATTTATAATATTAAAAAAATGTTATGCGAATAACGAACACTTAGCATAATAAAGCATTCTCATATTTTCTATTAATTATCTGGAAAAAAAACACTTATAATTAGTAATCGAATTCGTTTCAGCTGTCAATGAATTTATACATGATATTTGAGCATATTTTTTTTGATGATGTATCATAAATAATTGCATCCCATTGAAGTCAACAAAAAAAATATGCCTATCACTCGCCCAGCTAAACTCAACTAACTTAAATATTAATTAACGCACTATTTGGGTGACCTGTCCAGGCTTTCTCTCTCATCACAATTGTTTTGCATCGAGTTATGATTGTACAATTGATGCAATAATCACAATATTCTATACAATGCACTCATCTGACAAAAATATAAAAAAAAATGCACAATGCCACGTTGCACATTATTTTGCTTGTCTGTCATCAACATTGTATTTCCGAACATTTTACATTGATGTCATGTAATATTCTGCTGCTGCTGACTGGAAACGGGAAAATGGAGGAGGATAATCATAAACATAATGAACTGATAGCTATAGGAAAACTTCACAGAAACATCATGCCCAGAGCAATGCAATATCAAGTTGTACTCAACTATATGACATATCATTATAAGCAACCATGAAATCGATGGTCAATATTCGTACAGTAGAAACATTTTGCATTCAATGCCAAGAAGATATTGTCTGATGATACTCAATCGGCAAGTTAGAACCAAAGCAATATCAATAATCATTGATTTTTTTACCCTTGCAAACATGAGACCATCCCACTTCTGAATGCAATCTAATTATGATTGATGTGTGGATTAATTAAATAAATAACCGAAATTTTCCTTGAGTTCATGATAAAATAACGCAAAATCGTGAAGACTTAATTCTCACTTTTAAGCACTTAATAAGCTTCAATGGAATTTCGACAATTATGTAGTAATTGAGGTTGCAAATAGTACAGTAAAATGATCATATGCAGCAGTCAAATATTACTATTTGCTTGTTGTTAAGTAGAATTATATATAGAAGAAAACGCAAACAATATGTAAATATAATTTTTGTTGTTTGATCTTAAGTCCAAAATAGTTTTTGGTCGGTGATTACCGACTCTAATAAAATGTACAGCGTATGTAGAATTAGGAAGTACGAAAGTTCAGTAAACAAGTTCCCAGAGATTATATATATTTAAAGGTTAATACTTAACTAATGGCATATTAAACTTTCGAAAAAGTTATCATGTGGAATTTTATAAAAACTTCCAGTTCTGGTCCTGTTTCAAATTTACTGTTATTCATTTAAGTATCACGGATGTATAAATAAACCATCGATTGGAATAGTGTGATGCATATTCCAACAAGTGTACAAGATACTCTAAGTTCTTAGTTCAGATATCATCATACCATAAGTCAATCTGTTTGGTGGAAGATACTATTGTGAATTACAAAAAATTAAACTGTACTAAATCTTGCTTTGACCATTTATGTCCTTATACGTAGCCTTCCTAATACTTACTATTTCATTACACTATTAGCACAAGTTCAATATTTTTGGGAATTTAAGACGCCACAGAACATATGACACAGTAAGAAAGATATTATAGCGCAAAATTTAAAACACTTAAACTCTATTGTAAATGAGTTTTAAAAAGGGAGTCGACTTTTTGATCATTTTAAGCGACAAAAATTGTATACTTACTAACGTTAAAGGGTTCGTCTAACTTTAAACAGAGTAAAACGCTTCTTTATCTTTCTTTAACTATACTTTTTCCAGTCGTTCGTTCGAAGAGCTTGAGGACCTTGAATTGTATACATGATACCGATGATAAGTTTGATTCACGTATCCCTAAAGGTCTACTTTAATTAGAAAATTTGTTTAGTGTGTTTAAAATTAAGACAAAGGTTGACAAGGACGACTGCTTTAACTAAAGGAGCTGCATTTATTCTCTAAACCAGGACTGTCTAAAATTTTTCCCCAATACGTTTTAAGATAGCACAATCCTTAGTTTAACAAATGAATAAGTACTAAGCAGTAAACAAGATGGCTTAAAATAATTATACACAAAAATATGAAGTAAATATAAATTTACAAAATTAAATAAAAAAAAAAAGAAAATACATTTAAAACAAACTTTATTATAGCACTTTATAAAACAAAAACAACAAACTATACAACTAAAACGAGAAATTTGGAAATTTAGTGGAAAATCATCGCAACGCTCGCGCCCCAAGATATTGTTAGTCTTACCTTAAAAACTAATTTGTGCAGCCAATCATGCTCATTGTTGGAGCTGGAGGTAGTGAATTTAACAACCGAACGGTGTGAACGAAAAATGTCTGGTTTAAAACAAGGTATGGTATCAGATCGCACTTGGATTAGAACGCTTAAACTGAATTCTGTTATAAAGGTTTGATGGATTTTTGTGTTTGAATAAAATTGGTAGTATTATTAGGGCCCTTAATGAGTAAAGCTTATCATGGCAGAAGCCATGTATTAATCTTTTGTATGAGAACACATGGTCATATCTCCGGAGACCAAATAAAAATCGTTGCATACCTTAAGTTACGCGTGAACGCATATTCGAGTACGGCATCTTATTTAATATTTAATTTTCTTGAGTTTACTTTTAGACCGAAAAATCATAAAATAAAATAACGACTGGATCGCACGAACTTGCTCTTATGTTCGATCACATCGTATGCAAAAGATTTCTATTAAAAATCTAAATATATATTTGAAGTCGTTTTTTTACTTTATTTTGTATATATACAAAATTTCTTAATTTTTTTTACAAAAAAATTGGTATGACAATCTTAAATATTATAATATAAACTTAAAAACAAAATATTAAATCGACTTAATAAAAGAAAAAAATTATTCAAAATTCTGAAATAAACACTTAAACTAATTTGAGCTCAAACGAAAGTACGCCATTTTATTTCCTGGATAAATTTGAATTTAAGAGACAAAAAATTTAAAAATCTGTGGAGCGGTTTTTGAGAAAAAAAGTTTTTTTAAAAAAAACTTTTTGAAAACATTTTTAAAAAAAAATCAAAAACGCCAATTCATAAGTATTCGGGAAATACATATAACTATAATTTTTGAAAAAAAATATATTTAAAAAAAATGCTTTTAAAACTACAAAAAATTATTAATTCAAAATATTGGTACGCAGTAAAAATAAGGCAACCTAAGCCTATATACGTGTGAAATTTCGAAATAATCGGTTAAGTCATTTATGAGATAGTCGAAAGCAAAAAAAAAAACGGTCTTATGGAAGTACCGTTTTTGGACATTTAAAACAAAAATTTCAACCATATGATCGGTCATACCGAAAAAGATGCATTGATTTTTTTAATCCAAATCGTTAGAGCCGTTTCCGCGAAAAATAGGTTTTAACGTAAAAGTTACATATATGGCAGGTACCGCTATTTTTTGAGCTAAAAAATTCAATTTCCCCTCTGTACAATCCTAAAAAACTCTATATACCAAGTTTGAAGCAATTCGGCCTACCCGAAGGGCTGTAGGTGCCTATACATACATACTGACATACTGACAGACAGACATACAGGCGGATAGAATTTTTAGACCATCTTATTTCGTCTTCGCTATCATCGTAATGTTATGTTTGATTGTTATCTGAAAACTTTTTTTTCGCCGAATGCATAACTTGCCTCGCAAGTAAAAATTGTTCATTAATACTCGTATTTAGGAAATACATTTTTTTATACACCCCCGCAATTTTTGTCTGCGTTTGCACCTGACATTTATTAAATTTTTTTTTTTAAGTTGTAAAAAAAAACTGCAAAAACTTTAACAAACTGAGACAAGAATAATGGAAAAACTCAGAAATTACAAAAAAGTAATGGTTTCATAACTAAAAACTTATCTTGTTGATTTTAATGCATAGTTTCAGTTCTTCCTATTTAAAACTAACTCTTACATACGCACATTGGAACTCAAAACTAAATAAAGTTTTAGTCTAATTGTCAAAAAAATAAACAATTACCTACTTGCCTTAGTTCAGTACAGACTTAACTAAATACGTTTGCAATATCGAAATTTTTTCATTTTTTTTAATCTAAGTTAGACCTCCCCAATGGATTCACCCGACACCCTCATAACTCTTTGATCTTACATCACTCAAAATCTCAAATTATGTCAGAGTACTTGAAGTTTTGACGTCAGACAGTATTTCAACTATACAAGCTATCTAAAAATAATCCGACCATAAAAACTTTTATAAAAAAAAAAAGCATTGACTGAAAATCAATTAAAATTTGTCTGCGCTTTTTCTTTTGTGACTTTTGCCTACCGTACACCGACCCGATCGATGTGCGATGTGTTGATCCAAAAATAGACAACACACCAACTTTGTATAGTCTCCTCTTTTTCTTCCGATTCGTTTACATTTTTTACTCGTTTTTTTTTTTATTATTTTATTTTTATACTTATTTGTAATTTTAGTTTGTTTTGATCACAACGCTTTTATCTTCCGTTCCGTTGAAGGAGACAGGCGAAATTCTTAATTGATTTTATTTATCAATTATGCATGCCACATGCTCGGCCAATTTTGTCGTTGTATATACGTCGAGTATCTTTGGTTGCATTGGGTGTGATTTGTGTCTATGTATGTGAATGCACTTACAGCCACGTATTCAATTAATTTAAACATTGTGCATTGTATATTTAGTTGAAGAACACAAAAGTTTACCCAAGGAAGTGCAACAGTACATTAAATGGCCGTTTTTTTTTAATTTCTGTAGAATCGATTAACGACAAGTGGAACTTGATGCGCGCTGGGCGCATTCAACGTTGCATATAGTATCTGATCTATGGTCGAATAGAGAAATGTAGGAAAAACGACTACACTGAGAGAATTTTTGAAAAGAAGTAAGAAATTCAAAACGCTAAATATTTGGTATTTTACAACACTTTTGTTGTGCATATTATTTAGAATCCGACGGACCGTTATTATATCGTATTAATCGAAATTCGTTGAGCCGTTGATGAGCAAGTGGGAAATTAAATAAAATAAAATGAAATGCACGACTCGACTAACAACTTGCATGCAGCTACACATTGTAGTTTAGTTATCATATGGATGTTTAAATAGAATAATGAATTGTCGAATGGATGACTCAAGGAATAGTAACATAGGTTCCTTCTTACAAATATATATGTATTGAATCCTAGATTATGGATTTTAATTATGTAATTGAGCATAGTAATTTGGACCAATATAATTGGGTATCCATTTTGCGTATTCAAAAGTAAACGTAAATAAGACACATATAAAATATTTTTTTTATGATATTTCTTTTTTATTATAAAGTTTAAACGTTGACATTATGTGTGAAACACTACATCATTTAAATGACCACCACGCGAATTGTTGCAAAAATCGATTCTTTTGAGGTAATTTTCGACCACATTTTGACACATATTGGGCGGTATCTCAGCCATAACTTGATGAATGTTGGTTTTCAAGTGCTCAAGAGTTAAAGGTTTATTTGCGTAAGCACGGTCTTCGCGTAGCACCACAAAAAAGTCCACCGGTGTCAAATCGCAAAATCTTGGTGGCCAGTTGATATCGCCACGACGAGAAATTACGCGGCCAGGAAATGTCTCTTACAATAAAGCCATATTCGCTCGAGTTGTGTGGCATGTGGCACCCTCTTGTTGAAACCACATATTCTCCAAGTCGTATTCTTCAATAGCAGGCAAAAAAAAGTTGGTTATCATATGACCATAACGCTCCGAATTGACGGTGACAGTCGTTCAAAGAGCGCCCCAAACAGTGACTTTTTGTGGATGTAATGGCCTCTCTTCAATTACTTGAGGATTCTCGAAAAAAAGATGCTATTTGAATTGCTGGGCAAATAAAAAAAAAAAAAAAAAATAATCAAAAAGCATTGGAACGGTTTTTTAAAAAAGAAAATTTTTTATGTAGGTACATATACAATTTTAAAAACATTTTTAGAGACAAAATTTGAAACGCCATTTTGAAGTAATTATTAACATACATATAAAATTTTAATTTAAAAAAAACTCAGGGGCTCAGGCTTTTGCAAAATCGATTTTTCTATCTTGTTTTTGAAAATTTGAATATCTAGTTTTACTAACACTTGTAATGACTATTTGCTTAAAAAAAAATAATTTTAATCAGTTCATCCAGTAGTGAAAAAGTCGAAAATATGAAAATTTGTTTTATGGGAAGTACCGTTCATAAGTACGTAAAACAAAAAAGTTTTTTTTACTTAAAAGTGGATTGCACTTATAAACATAAGAACACACTTTTTTTTAACAAAATTCTTGGAGCCGATTTTAAGAAATACATTTTTCTCAACGTTTTTTTTTAACATTAGTACATACAGTTCTTTTTTTATTATAGGAAAGTGGTTTGTTTAACTTTTTAAGATAATGTCAAAAAACTACCAAATCGATTGAGTAGTTTTCGAAATTTTGGTTATCAAAAAAAATTCATTTCAATTTGTTGTTTATACTTCCTAGCTGCTTTTCCAAAAATCGAAAATCAAAAAAATATTTCTACTAAAGTTACCAAAGATAACCATTACCAAAAAGTACCTTTTCCCTTCATTACTGAACTGATTTTTTTTTAAATCGCTGAAGCCGTTTTTGAGATTTGATTTGATTTTCCTTTTTTTTTTTTTTTTTTTTATAATCTACACGCGCTCAAGGGATTATGAATAACCCTTAAATGTTTCAACACAGCGCGGGCTTAAGGGTGAGGTTAAGGAAGAGAAAGAATGATAGGAAAGATGTGTGGCGCGATATTCGTAGATTGTAGGTGGTTGTTGTCTCAGATTTTATATCCAGGGATGGCGGCTGAACTAATGCGGAGAAATTTCCGTGTCTTATATGTCTATGTCCCTTAGAATTCGCATTAATTTTTTTATCCTTTGTCATATCTTATCGGTATACTAGTTTTACTCAATCACATGTTGTTAGTGCTATACCTAAACAGCATGTAATGAGTAAACCAGCAACTCATTGTATGACATTTATTTTTAGAATTTGTTTTTAATGGAAAAATAAGAAGACATAGACTACGGCAGGAATCGAACCTGTGACCATAAGGTTGAGAGGCGAACAAACAACTATCACGCCACGGCCACGGTCTTAAAAAATGAAAAAAAATATTTTACCGAAAAAAACAATATACGAAATTTGAAGCAAATCCAAAAACGGTCCATCCAGTTTAAGTGTAGACTCGAGAACAGAGAGACAGACAGACTGACGGAATTTCGGGACCCACTTTTAGGTATTCTCTGTCATCGTAATTTTAAGTTTGATCGAAATCTCGAGTTCGATTATTTTCCATATGCAGTATGTGGATTGTGGACTGAAAAACAGATAGGTAGTAAATTACTTTTTTTTACTACTCATGAAAATGGTGGCTTAAGAGCGACTGGTTGAAATTTTGCAGTTCACTCTTTGTCCGAAAAATATAGTTCATTAACAATTTGTCAAACTGTCAAATTTCATTGAAGCATGTCTGCGATTTGAAGAATTTAAAAATCTCAGAAAAGCCTGAAATGTTTCTTCTGATATTCATTGAGTATCACCGATTGAGAGAAATATCATTAACACATATTACATCTATTTTGTGACAACAATGACGGACTTGCCACGTTGGCATCATCTAAAATATTTTATGCGTTTTTGTGTTGCGGTGAACGTTGACTTTAGTGGTTGGACCGTTTTTTGGTAACGTCAGAAAGTACGCGATGACTATTTGCTTGAATCGTCTAATCGTAGCTCAACAAATAACAGTCCAATTCAACAAACAATTTAAGAAAAACCTTTTATTCCAAGAATCGTCTTCAAAATTATTCGTAAATAAAATCTTTGTTTCAGTGTATATTCTTGTTTCTTAAAAGTTTTCAATAGAGGCAAAACAGAAAACCTAAATCAAGAAATAAAAATCGACAAAGTGTTAGCCAGACGAATGCTATGATGAAGATGAATTTTTACATAAATTGTTTCCGGTAAATGAGTCTATCCACTTAACGAGTGGACAAGGCATAGATATAGACTCTATCTAAGACCTGCAGAAGGAGTATGAAGAAATGTAGATGTACCTACATACATCCACTCTCCTTCTGAAGTACCAAGCTTCTGCTTTTGGCATTATGCCTTGCTCTATAGATAAACCAGATACTAAGATGGAGGCGGGGGTTACGGCTCGCGGGGCGTCATCGTCATCCGTGGGTATTTGAACATTTTTCCAATACATCGGAAGCGATAAGCCATTAGAAAAATGCTAAAATGGCTGCAACAACTCCGAATCAAGTACTCTGTCCGGGTCGTTTTGGCTTGCTAGAGTGTAAAAGGTTAAGCTAATGTAAAGCATTTGGTGTCAGATCTGCCCAAGCATGTGACATTTATGGGCTTGGCGATTGCACTAATAGAATTTGCATCAATGATTACACAGGGAAAGTAGTATAGGTATGGGAGAATTCGTAGGCAATTGAGTCATTCTGCAAGAAGAGGCACGGTGGTGGGGCCTCTGTAATGACAATGATTTACCTTGTGAGGCTAATTATTGTTATCCAAACCATTCAAGCGCAATGATATTGTAATTATTTGCAAATTAAACTCAAATTCTTGTGTTGTTCGGGTTGGGATTTGAGCGGATTAATTATATTGTTTGTGATTGAAAAGTTCCGAGTTTAACACTTCACTGAGCAATTATTTCAATGGAATGCTTTTAAGAGTAATTGTTTTATCTATAGACATACCTAAATTCCTTTATTATCTTTGAAAACGTGACTTGCAAATCATGTCACTGATACGGTTCGTCATTTAATTGAAATTTGAATACACATTCACATTCTTTTTAAAAGAAAAATTTTAATCTAAAAATATTACACGAATTAAATAAAATAAAATATATAAATATATTATCAGAGCCCAGTTGTGTAAACACTTGACTTTAAATTCAACTTATATAAGACACCCTAACATAAAATTATACAAACAAAACAACCTGTAACGACCATCCTTTTTCTCTCGTCAATCAACACTTCTCTTCAATCAACATTATTATTATTCATTCATTTTGTATATAAAAAAATACATAATAATACCTTTGTACTTACACTATTTCAAAATATGTAATTAAAAAACATACAATAATACTCTGTACCCTATTTCAAAATACTTAAAAAAACACTTAATAATACTTTTGCACACTCTTTAAAATATACTTAAAACATTAAATAATACTTATTTTAAAATATACTTAAAACATAACAAAGTGGGAAGCCTGTTAAAAAAGTTAAAACAGAAAAAGAAACACATACTAATGTAACAATTAAAGAAATAACCAAAGCTTGTAAAAAGCTCTTGCTAAATTGTATAAAAGCCGACCTCCAGTCAGAAGAAAATTCATTTTGGTTTGTGCTCGATGTGCGAAGTTGGTACCTAGCTTCCACCGAAGACATTGGCCTGAATCAACCAACATAATTGTATGCGACCTAACCACGAGCGTACATCGGCAGTCGGCATGCTTATATGCTGTTTTTGTTTTTTTTTTCTTTTCCATTATATACATATGCCTGTCTATTTCGTAGAAGGCATCGTGCTTACGAAGTTTGCGAAGTTCCACGGGATATATATATTTATTCACACTTTAATTAATTTAATGGTTGCCAACTAGGTTTAAATTTTATGATTGCGACCTTCTGTGGATTTATAAAACTATTTTCTTTTAGATTCAATAAAAATTGTTAAATATAAAATTCAAAGCAATGTCTTATTATTTAATGAGATGGAATTATTTAACATTTGTTAGACTGCCAATTCAACGTGTACTGCAGTCCTCGGAGAGCATACGCGTGGTTGAGAGCTTAGCAAATCGGCAATTGACCAACTAACTTTTATTTTAGTGTTAATCCACGCCAAGAACCCAACACCTATTAACCCGCTACAAACCTATATAAAAAAAATTAACTGTGATGCGATCCTAAAAAATGTCATATCAGCACATTCTGTCCCCAGAATCTTGTGTGAGCGACAATGAAGGAAAAATCCAAACTATTTTTTAGTCAGCATATTATTTAAGATAAGGGAAATCAAATGATCTTCAATCGAAGATTGGTTTGACGCTTACCAAACCATATAGTAAAAAAGAGGGTTCGATTCAGTAACGGTTCTAGTTAAATTTATTTGAAATAATATGATTTCATACTTAATATACGTTAAAACTTCAAACTCTTCTATCCCCCACAATTACAATGAAAACTGTTGAAATAGGTCAATTATTAAGTATAGTTATTAAAATATTAATTACTTTTTAAAATTTTGAGAAATATTTATGTATTTGAAGGCGGACATTTCAAAATTGTCTAGCATTGATTATGATTAACCCTCCTTTCCATTAAGGGGTCTATTTGTCCCCCAGAGCATGCCGAACTCTTCCCATAATGCGCAGGGCATCCAAAGCTGTATTTTCTACTGTATATCGTGGTCCAGGTTGTAAACGTTTATTCAGTTCCGACTCCATTAGCTTCTCCGCCAGTTCGATAAGCTTTTCTTTCTGGATAATTTTTTGTTTCTTCTAGGTGGATGATGACGGTTGCTAGGCCTGCCACGTCGTCCACGTTGTAAAATACAACCATTGGCCAACGATTTGCTTGACGTGTGCAACAATAAATGGACAAGATTTGTCCAAATACATCGACTCCACCGTTGATGCGGTTGTAGTCAAGTATTATTGCTGGTTTATTTTGACAACCGGAAGTGGCTTTCTTATACTACTTTCAATGAATTCACCACATCCAACCCACGACCAAGTCCTGTACTTTGGTTATTAAACATTTTAATATACAGCTTCCCTTGAGTCACCAAAACTTCAATCCATATTTGGAATGCTTGCTGGGCATATATTAGACAAAATTACAGCGGCCACGAAATCCTTTTAGTTGTTCATCGATTGTTAAATCAGATATTTATTTATTTATTTACATCAATTAGAGATAATTAAATCTACAATTAGACTACAAAAAAGAGATAAATAGGTATAACATTTAACATCTAACAAAATTACATTAAGTATTTAATACAATAAATTGTGGAATCATAATTTGATTAATCAATTTGAAAAGAACAAAATTAAATTAATTTTTAAAATGTATCTGCTTTTATGAAAGTTAAAATCAATATAATTTGAAATGAGATTAGCTTCTCTGATACAACGAGTTATTGGTTCATTACGAGCATAGTTTACTCTGTGTTCCTTTTCTCGGAATAGACAACGTTCTCTTATCTGACGCGACGGAGCATACAAATCAATCAATGATAAAAGCATAGGGCATTTGATATGATGTGACAAAATATCACTAATGAACATTACAGACATCATTTTTCTTCTATTTTCGAGAGATTGAGCTCCAAGAAGTTTACATCTAGTTGAGTATGATGGGATTTCGATGTTCCAACCTAATTTCTGGATTGTATACCTTGTAAATTTTCTTTGGATCATTTCTATTCTGTTTGAATAAATATTGTAGTAAGGATTCCAAATCACACAGCAGTATTCTAAGTTAGACCTAACATAGGCATTATAAAGAGATTTAAGGGCATAAGGGTCCTTGAAGTCTTTGGTATTTCGTTTAATAAACCCTAGCATTGAATAAGATTTAGCTACAATAAATTCTATGTGCTTGGTAAAACTTAGTTTTGAATCAAATATTACACCAAGATCTTTTTTCTCCAAAACTCTTTCAAGAACAAACGTGTCAACTGTGTAATCAAATGTAATTTTTGAAAAATTGCGACAAAAAGAAAAAAATTGGCATTTCTTAACGTTCAAGAGTAATTGGTTAGTTGAGCACCATCCTGTCAACTTATGGAGATCGTCTTGTAAGAGAATACAATCATTTAAAGACTTAACGCATCTGAAAAACTTCAAATCATCTGCAAATAGAAGCCTACTGGAGTTCAGAAAGATATCAGCCATGTCATTAATAAATATTAGGAAAAGAAGGGGGCCAAGATGGCTACCTTGGGGGACACCCGAGGTTACTGCAGATATGGAATATAGTTCGCAGATAAGGCTTGGCTCAACTCATCCAGAATCAATTGAACTGGCGAGAACAGGCTTCGATTTGTTGACGTTTGTCCACGAATCATTAAAACGAATGAAGGCGTTCATCATACCAAAACGTATAAGGTTAATCACTGCTTCATCAGTAGCTGACGGGACATTTTCAGTTTGTAGGCGAAAATTGAATAAGTTTGTCTATGCTAACTTAGTATATGCCTTTTGTGTTAAACGGTTTGACTGATTTTTAAAGTAGACAAGTGAAAAAGGTTTGCAATTAATTCATATATTAGTTAGACAAATTATAACTGAATAATATATCACAGATATCAACGGAATTTCATTGAAAACATTGTGGGGACCAAATGGACCCCATGTCCGGTTATACAGACTTTTTCTATTATGTAAAGGAGGGTTAAAAACCCTTTCGGTACGATGGAATGACATAAATATGGTATACCTAGTTGGAACAAAATGGCGATATGTGTCGTACAGCAATCGAAAAACAATTCGGGTAAACCTTCATCGTGTAATGGACCTTAATGTTGACTCCCAATATTCTTTGCTTAATGTTTTCCCGGGGTTCATTTATCATACTCTTCTTATGTACAATATAAAACTAGACTACAATTTTAAATAAATCAAATATATTAACTTTTTTCATTTTAAGTTAACACAATTTAGTTTTTCTCAAGACTTTAAATTTTGTAAAATTCTTCTAAATATTTTTTCTTTTGTTTTTCAGGTACGTTACTGGTTTAATTTTCCTGAAAATAGGTATATAATATAAATACAATGTAAATAGAAGTTTACTTGACATGTTGTTGATTTTTAAATTGCTTAGTTTATTGAACGGCCCTGAACTAAGGATTATTATAAAATTTAAGTAAATTGTAGAAACTTAGAAACACTAAAATTGGCAGCACTGGTGACAGCCAAAGACACTTAGTTGTAAAGAGGCGAAACCCCGGCTGTCCTGTGATATCTCCTTGCCTATGAAAATTTATTGTTGTTATTTTTTAGATGAATAGCTCTTTAACATTTTAATTGATCGACTTGTGCAGTTTAAAGTTTTGCTTTGCGCAATCGATTCGTGGTTGAACCGGACAATTTGAGAAAATAGTGTAAAGTTTCGGAATACAATATGGAATGCGTATTATTTAAACAATATTGCTTGTATTAGGGCCTAACAGGACAACTGATGTCAAAAGTGTAGTCGACTCCAAGGATTTTGATAAACAAATGTGCGTGTTCTTAAATTAGTGCAGTCCACTTTTAAGTACAAAATTTTTTGCTTTGCTTAGTAATTAACGATGCTTCCAACCAATTTTTATATTTTCTACTTGCTCACTATTGGATGACCCGATTAAAATATTTTTTTTATGCAAGTGCTCTTTCAAAGTATTAATAAAACGGCATACTCAAATATTCAAAAAATTGGTTTCTTTTAAAGAACTGCAAAATGTCGAAAAAGAAAAGGAAGAATACCAGGAAGCTTCGCGGTCATGTGAGTCATGGACATGGTCATATCGGTAAGCACCGTAAGCATCCTGGAGGTCGCGGTAACCCTGGTGGTATGCACCATCACCGCACCAACTTCGACAAATACCATCTCGGTTACTTCGGTAAGGTCGGTATGAGCAACTTCCATTTAAGGAGACAACACAAGTTCTGCACAACAATCAATTTGAAAAAACTATGCTCCCTTGTTGGTGTCGATAAATTTGCCGAACTCGCAAAGGAAAAGAGTGAGAAAGCCCCAGTCATTAGGCCAGCGCACAAGAGATGGACTATTCTGGTGGAAAAAAATGTATGCATGTACCAAACTCTTTCATGTTAGTTAGATGATGCACACATGCACAATGAAGAAAGTTGTGTGTGTATTAGTGTTCTACCTCGTTCTTCCACTCAAAAATTGGCGGAACTTTCATTCCGTTTCGTTTTCCACACTTCGCTGCCTTCTCCAACAAATTCAATACTCCGGCAGAAGAATTCATCTCATGTGCGCTGGCCCATTGACATGGTTGAATTCGGCTACTACAAATTGTTGGGACACGGTCATCTGCCAAAACGCTCCATCATTATTAAGGCCAAGTACTTCTTAAAGAAGGATGAATATAAGATTAAGAAGGCTGGTTGAGCTTGCTTGTTGCGTGCATAATTATCTTTCCGTTCGAGGAGGGGCAAGTACATTGAACATCTAAAGTGAACAAAATGTGTATAATTTTTTTAATAAAATTACGTAGGAAAAAATCAATGTAATATTACCTTCATAGGCTTTAGCATATAGCTGCATTAAAGTTGTCAGCTAAAAGACCAAGTTCGTACGATCCAGTCGTGAATTTAATTTAATAAAGCAGACGCTCGATATAGTAAGTAATAAAAACCAAACATGTTCAGTATTTCGAGATTGTTCATTATTTCGAGAGTTTTTCAAAAGCTATATTTAATAAAACTATATATGTACTCGTACATTAAGTAGTGTGAAGTACACACAAGACAAAAAATTTTAATTTTCTTTGAAAAAATTTCATCAATAAAACAAAAAAAAAAAGAACTTTTCATAATAATCCGGTATTACACAGCGCGTGTTTAACCCTGCGGGAATGAAGTGCGAAAGAGGAAAAAAGAACGAAACGATGAAATCAGCGTTGCCGGAAACAAATTTTTTTAAGTGCCAATTCTGACAACAGAAAGTGCCATTTTAGGCCACTGTGTGCCACCAGCAAAAAAGTAACAAAATTCCGAAGATTTCATATCTAATTTTTAGTTTTATTAATTGCGCCACAAAACTTAAGCAAAAATAAGAATAAATAAACATAAAATTAATAAAAAATAAATTAATAGATAAAATAAAAGACCTTCATATAACGAAACAAACAAAAAATAAATAAAAGCATCAACTATAAATAAGCGTGTTCACTGATGATGTTCGGAACACATTAGAGCACCTTAAATCTGAAAAGTACGAGTACACTATTTTGCTGTTCAATGAGAAATTTTATGTTCTTAACTGTTCTGGTTTGGTGTTCAATGAGTCAGTTTGGAACACTTTAGAACAGTATTTTCTGCACTTAGTTTTTAGGTAGAACGGGCTAGAACAGATTTGTGAGAATTGTCAAAACCAATTGATGTCGTTAAAAAAACATTTTGGTTTTAGATTTAGTTGATAAATCATTTTCCGTGTCGGAATCATCTCAATTTCATGAAAAATATTTTTTTAAATAAATTCAATTCCATTTCAATTTATTTTTAAGAATGTTTCTGCAAAAACAAATAATAAGTTCTCGATTCTCATTGGTTCTGCAAATGATAATTTTAAATCTGAAAGCTTTAAATGTAATTTTTTGCTCTGAGTATTTGAAATTTTGTTATAATTACAATTTATTAAATTTAGATTTAAGTAATTTTTTGTAATTTTAACGTTAGCATTTAACGTATTATCTTGTTCTGAAGTTTCTCACGAATCTGTTCTGTTCTGTTCTGTTCTGTTCTGTTCTGTTCTGTTCTGTTCTGTTCTGTTCTGTTCTAACTTTTTCGTAAATAAACAATCTTATGTCGTTTTTATTTGACAATCCGGAAGCCTTCCGGACTCTTCTGCAAGCGTTCACTTAAGAAAAATAACAGTTCTAATTCTGAAAAGAAGAGAATTTTGCTTCTGGATTTGAAATCAGAATCAGAACCAGAAGCACTCACACATTCATATACGTGAATGTCAAATTCGACTGTTGTCATTTATTGTATCATAATTGTGCAACAAACATTTTTTCAGAATCGTCAGAATCACACAAAAGTGTTCAGTTGGGATCCCGGATCGGAGAAAAATTCCGGATTGCCAAATAAAAACGCAATTAATATAAATTTTTAGGTGATATGAATTCCTGGCAAGTTTAGCCTTTATTATTTCACGAAACGACAAACGTGATTTTCTTACTTTATAAGAAAGTCGATTTTTACTATGGGTTTTAATGTTATTTTATGGCCTTTCAGCTGATGCACTACCTGATCTAATCATGTACTTGGATATATTTGAAAACATTTGCTCGCTGATTCCTAGAGTGCCATTTGAAGCGTTTGAGTGCCAGAGTGCCATTTAAATTAAAAAGTGCACGAACGTGCCATTTCGGCAACGTTGGATGAAATAGAAATAAATCTATCTGAACACGCGCGGGTAGGATTTTCCTTGCGTGTTTTTGACGTTTCTCTTTCTACTTTTTTTTTCTTTTTCGGATTTGCTTCATTTAATGTTCGCTGTAGATGAATTAACACCAATCCGAATGGCTGACGAATTTAAATGGATCAAAGAAAAAACTTCTAAGCTTATTTTAAATTACCAAATGAACCCCATTCTCTACAATCCATATCTTTGTCATTCGGAATACCTATGTCTATAAATAACTTTGCCTTCCAGTTTTCTTTTAAAAATTATTTTTTGTTCAATATCTGCACTGGGCAAAGAAAAGAAAATGAAAGATAGCTGTAAAATAAACGCGCAGTACTGAAAATGAAAAAAGGCTTCGTGTAATAAAACAAGCGTTATCTAATAGAAGTTCAAAATAAAATAACCAAGGCTTGCGCGTTACAGTCACGCGCTGTGTAATACCTAATAAACAATAATAATTTTCAAATAAAACTCATCAACCCATAAGAACAACAACAAACAAATTGATGGAAATTAATCTTAACTATCGGGTACCCAGGCAGAAATAAAGTTTTGTACTCGTATAACAAAAAATTAAAATGTGGAAAAATAATTTATGACTTTCCTTTGTATCTTTCCTAATTTTAAATTGTTTTGCCAGCTTTCTTTGTAAATGTTTTAAAACTAAAATGTCAGAATAATCTACATTTTTTTTTTTTTTGTATAATCTACACGCGCTCAAGGGTTTATGAATACCCTTTAAATGTTTCAACACAGCGCGGGCGTGATGGTGAGGTTAAGGAAGAGAAAGAACGATATGAAAGATGTGTGGCGCCATATTCGGAGACTGTGGGTGGTTGTTGTCTCAGATTTTATCTCCAGGGATGGCGGCTAATGCGGAGAAATTACCGTGTCTTATTTATCTATGTCCCTTATAATTCACATTAATCTTTTTTCTTATTTGTCTAATTTTATCGGTATACTAGTTTTACTCAATCACATGTTGTTAGTTCTATGCCTAAACAGCATGTAATGAGTAAACCAGCAACTCATTGTATGACATTTATTTTAGACTACGGCAGGGATCGAACCTGTGGCCATGAGGTTGAAAGGCGAACACACAACTATCGCGCCACGGCCACCCCCATTATTCTGACACTCGAACGAGATTAACTATATCGAGCGTCTACTGTATTAAGAAGTAGGTTTTGTGGACTGTGCTGAAAATGAAATCCAATTAAAACTTTTTTAAAACTTTACATTCATCGTTTTTAATTTGTTTTTACTGATTTTTTTTTTCAGTGACTATTAAGACTAAAGTTGTAGAAAACTAAATTTTGCTACAAGTTTCGCTTTAATTTATTTATGTTAGATATCAAAAACGGCGAATTTATTGGCCAAAATAAAATGTTCATTAAATTCGGCGGCTTAAGCTCCAGCGCGATTTTCCTGAAAACCGAAATTTAGACTACTAATGACCCCCCCCCCCAGCGAACTGAAAAAGAAAATTGTACAAATTAATTGTTTCCATTTCAGCCCTTTTTTTGACAACCCGACGGACTATATCCAATTTTTCTAGGATTTTTCGATTACCTTCGGACGAAGCTTCTTATCATAATAGGTTTCCATTGAATATCGCTGTTTCTTGTGTGAATTGGATAGTTCTTTTGATTCCTTATGGTATCAACATGAGTAAAAATCCAAACACGCCAACAAACTTTGTAAAAGTATAATACTGCGTCCATAGGGTCAGTGAGAGTGTGTTTCTAATTCTTCTCCACTTTTTACAAGAAGTATTTCATGCCGACACCTTTTTTTTGATGAAAACTTTATTGAATTTGTATATTTTTACTTCAAAATAAGGATCACTGAGAAACACAATTACCGAAAACTTGGAAAATAGAAATAAATAAAATGCACGACTGGATCGTACGAACTTGCTCTTGTAGGTAACAAGTTTAATGTAGCTAACCAATGAGGTTTAGTTAGTTAGGTGTAGTTATCCTATGCAGGTTTAAAGCCTATGTAGGTAAGATTACCTTGATTCTTAGTATAATGAATTGTGGAATGGATGATTCAAGGAATAATTACATAGGTACCTACCTTCAAATGTTTATCTGAATCTAAGGTATGGATTTAAATTATGTAATTTATAAGAGTAAAATGTATCTACTTACATGTATATAGATGGAACCTAAGCGTGTACATGAAAATGAAGGGTAGGCAGCTATATGCATTGCATATAAATTTATAATTTAGGTGCGGTATGCATACATAAGATTCATGTGATTTTAAACGACACATATGTATATATAAATGTATGAGGGCCTACATTATATGTACTAGCATTCAGTGACGTACACAAAAATTCCTATAAAGGGAATAATAATAAAATAGAAATAAATGGATAATACACATAATTAAATGTTTTTATATTGCTTAGTTGTTATAGTTTGAGGGACAACCAAGGATGCCATTAGAATTCCTTGATAAATAAGAATTATCAAAAAAAAATTCAAAAATCGATTGAGCGGTTTTTTATACAAATAATTTTTTATGTATAACATTTTAAAACCATTTTTAAGTAAAGAATTTTAAACGCCATTTTGATGACAATATTAATATACATATAAAATTCAAATTTCAAAAAACTTCAACGATTTGTTTTTGAAAAATCGGTTTTTCAAATAAAAAAGTTTATTTATTTTTTAAAAATCGAAAAACTTTTTTTTTGAAAACTTGAGTATGCAGTTTTATTAAAAGTTTTAGGGAGCATCAAAAAAAATGTTTAATCGGTTCATCCAATGTTGAGAAAGTCGAAAATATTATAAGTGGTTCCATGAGAAGTACCGTTAATAAGTACGCAAAAAAAATATTTTTATACCTGAAACTGGCCTGTACTAATTAAAGAACACACACATTTTTTTATAAAAATTCTTGGTGTCTTTTTCGAGAAATTCATTTTTTAACGGTTTTTTAACATTTGTATGGGAGGTAACGTTGTTTTTTATTTTAGAAAAATGTCAAAAAAACACCAAATACGAAGTTTCGAAAAAATCTATTAAGTCTATTTCGAAATTTTGAGTTTTCATAAAAAAAAATTAATTTCCAAAAAAATTTTTTTGAAAAATTTTGGCTTACAATAATGTTTAAACTTTCTAGGAGCTTCTGCGAAAAAAAATTTAAAAAAATCAAATTAACCGTTTCCCAGAATATCGAAAACCAAAAAAATGTTTCTACTAGAGGTACCAAAAAAAAAACAATTTTGTTTCAAAAAAAAAAAATATCAAAAGGTACCCTTTCCCTTCATTAATGAACTAATTTTTTTTTTATAAGAATCGTTGAAGACGTTTTTGAGAAAAATAAAATTTTTGTTTTTGGCAAAAAAAATTTATGGCAGCTACTGTTATTTGTCGTCTTAAAAAAATGAAAAAAACGTGTGGGCGTATTACCGAAAAAACAATATGTACCTGCTTTGAAGCAAATCCACCCAACCGTTTAGGCTGCAGACTCGAGGACAGGCAGACGGAATTGTGGGACCCACTTTTTTTGTACTCTATGATCCTAATGTCATGTTTGTTTTGTTAGATTTTTTTTTTGTTTTTTTACGAATACAAAACTTGTCTTATAGTACCCATGTACAATCGCAAGTAAAAATGTGTTTTTGCAAGCGACATCGACGTAAGTAAATATCTTTCGATTTCAAATTAATCGACTCAATTGCTTTTAAAATATGTATTTATAAATACGCAATACAAAATTACAAAATTAGCAACCAAAAGTTAATAAATTTCATAACTTATTGGTTCCAACAACAAAAAAAAAACAAGCTGTCAAAATTTAGCTTGAGAATTAATGTGGATATTGGAGGTACAGTGGGAACCAAATATTTTATTTTTGAGCTGAGGTTGCGAACCTCTCCGCTCAATTGCTTGGCTAAATTTGAGAGAAAATTTTGAATGCGAGCGAAATTTCAAGGCGTGCTGCATATTATACTTTAATAGAAAAAGCTATTTACGATTTTTTTCCAGTGCCAAGTTTGTCCATTTAAGAATTTCAACTTCAAAAAAATCACGCTACATTTTATTTCCAAAGTTTTGTATTCAAAAAGTTCTTTCAAAAAAATAATTAATTGGAAATAATAATGTAGTATTTAAAGTCTTCTGTTGTTTTTTTTTTACATATTTTTAAAACTAATATGGTTGCCATATCGTCCAGTTAAGTAAAAATAAAATTGCTAGAAATCCAAAAAACTAGTTAATGGCAAACATTCTTTTGAAAATAGAATATTAACGGATGATTTTTTTGCTACTTGGTTTTTGACGTTTATATTTTTGACAGATCACACATGACAAATTCCACGAACTTTTTACATTTCGATTCAGTATTGTTTGCCATTTCATCATGAATAGACTTACGCCTGAACAACGTTTGCAAATTATTGAAATTTATTATCAAAATTCGTGCTCTGTGAAAAATGTGTTTCGCAAGCTACGTCCGTTTCAGCGACGAGGATCTTTTTTGGCTAAATGGATACGTGAATAAGCAAAATTGCCGTATTTGGAGTGAAGAGCTACCAATGCATCCCGAAAAATGCACTGTTTGGTGCGGTTTATGGGCAGGCGGCAACATTGGGCCGTACTTCTTCAAGGACGATGAAGGCCGCAGGGTTACTGTCAATGGAGAAAGGTACCGTTCGATGATAACAGATTTTTTTTGCCGAAAATGCAAGAATTGAACTCGGTCGACATGTGGTTCCAACAGGACAGTGCCACATGCCACACTGCACGCGAAACCATGCATCAATTGAGAGGCGAATTTGGTGAGCAGTTGATCTCACGTTTTGGCGCAGTCAATTGGCCACCAAGATCATGTGATTTGACCCCGTAAGACTATTTTTTGTGGGGCTATGTTAAGTCTATTGTGTACGGGGACAAGCCAAACACGATTGCTGCCTTGGAAGCCAACATTGAACGTGTCATTGGTGAGATTCCGGCCGAAATGTGTGAAAAAGTTTGCCAAAATTGGACCTTCAGAATGGACCACCTGAAGCGTAGCCACGGGCAACATTTAAGTGAAATTATTTCTAAAAAGTAAATGGCAGAAATTGATTTATCGATCCAAATAAAAATTTCATTCACCTTTTACAAGTTTCTGTGTTTTTTTGAATTTTCAAAAACCAAGCTACTAAAAAATCACCGTTTATAAATAAGTTTTTTTAAAGACTAGGTAGAACCTTATTTTTCATAAAATACATATTGCAATTTGTTTTAAGATGATTTATTATAAAATAAATATAATAATAATTAATAATAATTAAATTAAGGAAACCGACATGTGAAACTGACTGCTGATTTTCATTATGACAGTTTTGACAATAATCTGAAACTGTCTATGCTTTTGTCTCTAACCTATACATTTTCTCTAATTAACAATATCTATCATGCTTTTAATTTTTATTTCATATTTATCCGCAAGTAAAAAAATACAGTAATAATGTTCATTCAGCGTATTAAGCACACTCATGTATTGTATTCAAACACATCATAATAGCGTGGAAAGAAAATGTAAAAATAAGCCCAAGGTTAAAGCATTGTAACATAATAATAATGGGATCTTATTGACCTACTTGCAGCCCTTGACTTATGCTCTTTGTTTACATAATCTATATCCATATCTCACAGATGCAATATGTATCTATATTATTTCTCTTTACCCCAAGCTAACCCTAATATGTACGAGTATAAGTATTGTATAAGTATTCTCATTTACGGTTAAGTTGTAGGTTTTCAAGAGTCTCTATAAATGAAGTGTGTTTGTTCTTCAAAAACTTCCATTACACGAGACACTTTTGTGTCAGGCTGTCTAGACTTTTGGTTCAATTCTTAGAAATTTGCATTTGCTAGCTTTCTATTTTTCTTTGTACTTTTATTTCAAATGTTATGTGGTTACACGAGGAGATCAAACCTCCACATAAAATGAAGATGAAAAGTGTGGCTTTCCAGAAGATGGGACTGAAAATAATAAACAAAAAATGTTAATCGAAGTAGGTACCTTCCATTACCTTGTTCTCACGTAGGAACATGTATATTATATAGGTTAGATAGGTATGCATATCTTAATTAAACATTTTTTCAAGCACAAACAGAAGAATTGGGGACTTTAAAAGTAATACAGTACAGCACCGGTATAAGACACTATACAAATCCAAGAAATTTCCTTTCTTTCAAACATCGGATATAAGAAAATAATTTTCTTTAAAAAAACCATGAGTAAAGGAAAATATTTTGTACGTGTACCTACAAAATTTCATGAAAACGAAGTAGGTAGTACAAACTTTATATGCACAATGCATGTATGTTCATGTAAAAACTTAATCTATATATATAATATTTTTTTTTAAGATAAAAAGCTTTAGAGCCGATTTTTCAATCTCGGGGTAAAGATGCAGTTAATTGCCAGAGGAATAAACTTACTTGACTGTTAATAACCGGATAAGAACACTGAATTTTTCAATCAAGAAAAAACAATCTGTAGAATAATTTAATTCTAACGTCACTTTTATTTGGATTATCGAACTTTTCAAAGAAATTAATTTTTGTTGAACGTTTATTTCAAAGCAATAATATTTCTAAATGTTTTTGACATCGAAAATATCTATTTATTTTATAATAACTCTTTATTCCGTTCTAAAATGAGCAGATAACTTTAAAACATATATCTATAATAGATTTATTCCTAGATTAAGCTGTATCTATCTGACTGTTGAAAAACTGATTTTTACTCTATCTGGAGGATCTGTAGATACTTATTGACTTCTTAACTTTCTATTAAAAAATTGGCCCTTAATGTAATAAAGTAAGAAAAATATACTCTTCTTCACCAAGTAAAAAAATATAAAATAAATAAGTCTTCTATTCTAAATAAATAAAATTAAGCAAAATATTTTGAGCCTATACAAATAGGCTCTTTGTGTTACAGGTAGTAATCTTTAAATATTTATCGTCGAAAAACCATAAAAAGAGAAGTCAAGCGCAAATGTCAGAATCACAGTTGTTAACATTATTGTATTTGTAAATTTGACTTTCTTTCCATCAATAGATGTGAAATCTAACAACAATATGTTGTGTAGTGAAACTACACACTAATGCAAAAAATATCAATTTTATCCTACACAGATGCAAAAATAGGAGTTCTAGTTATAACGGTAATAGCTGCCGAAATTTTCCATCTTTGCATCTTTGCATTGCTCATTTGCGGTCATAATCTTCGTGGCACTTCCAATTTTCAGCTGTCATTCCTTCCAAAAGGTTTTGGCACATTTCTTAAAAGAGTACTTTTATGTTCTAAGAATTGAATTTGGTGTGTAAGAAAGGCTTTCTTATATAATTGTTTTTCCTATACGCGAGTTTCTTATAATCGATTAATTTCAAAAGAAATATAAAGAAAAAGACATGGTGTTTCTCATTGCGTTTCTTATATGAGTGTTGCTTTTATCCGTAAAATACTGTATTCTACTGTGCCAAGGCGAATATAATTTTGTATGAATCTTAGGACTTATAGTTTCCCTTGTGTGAAACTAACTGGTTGACATTGCATTGTGTACCTAAATTCACTCGAATAAAATAAACAGAGACCTAATAGGGCAACAGTAATTATTATAGTTCAAATAATTAAATGCTAAATTTTTCCTTGCGATATACGTACTCGTATGTAGGTTAAGTTTTGCATTTGAAAAAAAAAATCGAACTCGAGATTTTAATCAAAGTTGACATTACGATGATAGAGAACACCAAAAAACTGGGTCCCGCAATACAGTATGTCTGTCTGTATAACTCTCTACAGCCTAAACGGCTGAAGAGAGTTTCTTCAAGCTTGGTATATAGGCGTTTTAGGCGATTGTCCAAAACTAACGGTACCTGCCATAACATTTTTTCGACCATCTTAATTATCTCGAAAACGGCTCTAAAGATTTTGATAAAAAAGTGTGTGCATTATATTAGATATACGCTACATTTTGGTCAAACAAGTTTTTAAAATATTTTGTTATTAACGGTACCTGCCGTACAACCATTGTTTTGATATTGAAATTTTTCATAAACTGCTCCACGGATTTCGATAAAAAAATTATGTAGGATCACTTTCAAATTATAAGTAATACTTCATACACAAATTTTCGAAAAAAAAGTTTTTATGAATTTTTGAAAAAAAAAAATATTTTTTGTAAATGTTGTTTTTAAGTTTACCGTGTTCGGGCAAAACGCATTTCGGACTAAAGATCATAAAATATTTCAATTTGACTTAATCCACACAGTCCACTAAAACAAAAATAAAAATAATATATAGGTATTATTTGCGTTTTCTTCTATTTAATTGTTTTTAAGCTTATACATATTATTAAATATTTAAAATTGTCGTACCAAGTTTAAAAAAAAAAATTTGTATATACAAAATTGAGTGACAACGACTTTGAAAATATATTTAGATTCTTAATAGAAACCTTTTGCATACGATGTGATCGAACATAAGAGCAAGTCCGTGCTATCCAGTCGTGCATTTTATTTTCTTATGAAATTAAATTCATTCGGTAAAGGTTAGTTCATTGGGATCTGAAGTTACATTAGGGTATCCCTAAAACGTGAATTCTCCACGGTGAACAAATTTAACGGCCCTTGAAACTTATGTAGATTTGCCTTGAACTCACTCTAAAGTTGTTATTCAAAGTAACATTTTGTAAGCTTTTGCATTTCCCCTGCTATACTGGTTTCTTCATGAGTAATTGTCCAATATGAACCACAAAAAGCCGAATCTTGGTCCTCCACGAATAATCGCCTAATTGCACATATCTTTTTTATCAAGGTCAAGGAATACAGAATGGTCAGAATCACAACTTTCATAGAATATGTTCATTGGTATATCTCACCGAGCAGTGAAACCGTGAAACGAGCTATGTAAAAATTTGGTTCATTGAATAAGAAAGAACATTGCAGTACTTTCTAGCTTATTTGAACTTATTATCCGGTTTTCCTCAATTTTCTTGGCTTTATAACATCAAAAACTTACCTGTATCAACCGGATAGCCTCTTTTCAACTGAAATCGAACCACGACTTTTCTTTTGGTTTGTACTTTTGGTTCTGTTCGGTACAAAAGTTTTCATCACTTTAAGATTTATGAAGTCAACGTCACTATCGATGAAGCATAGTGACCACATAAAGATCCTGAAAATGTTATTCAGGCCGTCCAGTTGGCTTTCTCGTATTGCCATACGGTCCTATAGCAATGTTTTCTTTAACTGAGAAGTTTTAACACGAGAAATTGGCTGATATATTAGAAATGATCCAAAGTGCCTAGAGGCGATAAGACATTAATAGTATATTAACCAGGTTGAGAGGTAAGAAAAAAGTCTAGTGTATTGAATGGCGGAGTGACCTGCAACATAAGGTATCCTTGTTGGCTTAGTAACCAGCTGATTCAGATTGTTCACCTTAGTAAAGAGCTCGACATAACTTCCTTCGGGCGTTTTCTATCCAGATTTCCATATAGCCACATGGAATGTTGTACATTGAAATGACCCTTTAAAAACAATTTGACTGCGGATATTGGGAAACAATTCTTTGGATAGAGTCGGACATAGCATCTTATTCGATAAAAGTCGAATTACTGTCCAAAGAAGGGTAACGATAAATAGAGCATGTAAATTTGATGTGGTTATGGACATGAAGTTAAAGTTTATACTTAAACAAGGGCCATATTGTGGTTGAAGCTATAAGCAACATCTTTTCGCGCATATACGGCGATACCGTGATGTGGGAAAATACTGGCACGCTATGGTAAGCTATAGCCTTGTAGGTTAAATTCTGAGTGGTCAGAATCTTCTTCTACTTGGGTTTCAATTAGTTCCAAAACAGCTGTTATGATGTTCGCAGTATGCACATGCGCAGCATAGAAATTCTTCCTAAGCCCACGTGTATTGCAATAATCGACCTTGAATTCACTACCCATTACGAAAACGAAAACAAACTCAAACAAAACCAAATCATATAAGTTATTCACGCTACTATCAAGGTCGTGTTCTCTTCTTCGCAAAATTAGAAATTTCCTTTTGGATCGTTCAATACAAGTCTTATTAGACGATATCAAGTCTGAAATCTCTATTTTATCTTCGCCTCTGTTCCTTATATTCATAAATAATGTTTTGTGCGAGCCTTCTATGCCACTTAACTGATTCGCAGACGAATGTTTCTAGATTCACACCCTTGCTCTTCGGATGTGAAACTTCAGCGTATGGTTGTTCAGTGGGAAATCAAACAACCGTGCAATAAAAATCAAATCTATCTCCAGTCGTAAAAGCGGCACCCTGTCCAATACCGCTATCCACAAATGGCACCTCCGTAAATGAAAGTACACAGCTTTCAGGCCACTTTTGGTGCAATTATCACCAAATATTCGGTGTCGCCAAAAACTCGTGTAGGACCTGAACGGGATCCCTTTTTGTGTGGTAAATTGTAGGAAAACATAATAACAATTCGGCCACATATTGAAGAATATACGAATATATACTTTCTTGACACACGAGACCCGATACAGTATCACTTAACACCTGGAAAGCATCCACATGTTAGCCATTTATTGCTTTGATATGACAATTTTGCGAGTTAGTCAATTAGGGTAATATAATATTACCTATGCATTTTATTTATTATTTATAACTTTCAGAGCTGAAGTTTTCTTTGTAAAGTTAAACTTTTCAATTATCCTGATTAAAGACAAAATGTTCAATCCTTTCTGAACGTACTTTTCTAGACACAAAAGTGAAATTAAAAAAAAATATTTATATAAATGTTTAGCCTAATATCCGTCTTCCTGAGTCTTACAGAGAACTCAAAACTTATCATAACTATCACTGCATCAGTTTCGAATCCACCCACTAACTCTCTCTTTTCTCTCAATCTCTCTGTATAGGAATAAAAAACTTGAAAACATTTGTTCAAATTCATCTGATTGAAAAATCCTTCAAACTATGTAGGTCTACTCAAAGAAAAAAGAATATTGTAAAACCTTTACTTCGATTTACGTAAAATGCTTTTTTTTAACTTGCCATATCTTTCATTATACGTAGGTACTACAGGTTCATATATTATGTAGGTACAAGTATAAAGGGAAAGTACAGATCCGAAAAAAAAATTTAATCATCATCATCATCATTTATCAATGATTCCATCATTTACTTAAGACCAATTTATTCACACTCCAATATAAAATTGCTATAAAAACGGTAAATTCACATTAATATGTCTGTCGTAGATTTCCCATTATGCAGAGATTTTCGAATTAAATCCAAATCAAAAATTCAAAAAAAAAAAAATATTTTTTGAAATTTTTTGTAATTTTGTAATTATAATTTGAAAATTTGATCGAAATCCGTCAAGCGTTTTATGAGAAAGTTCAATATAAAAAAAAAATTGTATGGCATGTACCGTTAATAACAAAATATTCACCCTTATTACTATTGGCGTTTATATTGAACGACAACTCTCACTTTTGTGTCGAGTCACTTTTTAGGCGTTTTAGTGTCGGGATTACGATGATTGAACGCCCCTCGTTGTCGATGAACATATACGTTCCCCATAGACAGCTGATTTTGAAAAAAATAATTTTGAATACAGCTGTCATTAATTTTTAAATTCGTATACATTTTCTGCCGACTGAGTTAATAAAAGTCGCAAAATAAATAGTTTTGCCGCATTTATTTTCTCAAAAGAAACCAACAAAATTGATATACATAATTAAAGATCCAAATCAAATCCGTGAAATTTGTCAGGTACGAAGTAAGTTAATGGAGAAATCAAATTCGTAATATTTTCAATTAAGATTATTCTCTTCTTTCCTGATTTGAAATGCGTAAAAACTTCAGGCTGAATAAGGGAGTCTTACTTTACTTCAAAAAATAGCAGTTCAAAATTACAAAAAGAAGAAGGATATTTTGTGTCCCATCAATTTTAAAACTTGGTCTTAAAGAATTCAATGTTGTGCTTTGATTCCAATTTGATTTTGTTTTGTGTAATTTGTGATACCTCCTCATCTCTTAAAATTTGTTCCCACGACACCACGAGATGCTTAGTTTGTGCAGCATTTGTAATGTTTACCCTTTAATAAACCCAAACCTAATGAAAAGTGTTAAAAAATATATAAAACAACAAAACTTATATTTTTAGGCAATTTCGTGACGAGTCGTTTAGACATTTTTGTTCGACGAAAAAGAGTTTTAGTTGGCGTATGAACAAGGCGTAACGCATAATGTAATAGCTATGAGTCACGTTTCCCTCACAAAAACTCAGGAATTAATGCGTTACGCTGTGAAAAATGACTATAAACGCCAATCGTAACACAAATAGTTGAAAATGACATTCGTCATTTAAGCGAAATGCCTATCGTAATAAGGGTGATTTTGCAAAGAATCTTGTCCAAAATGAAAAGTATACCTTAGATAGTACACACACTTTTTGTTTTATCAAAATCGTTGGAGCAATTTTTGAGATAATTGAAATTGTAGGAAAAATTGTGTGGCAGGTACCGTTAGTTTTGAACCTAAAATAGCGATTCAAAAGTCCATTTTAGACAATCACCTAAAACGCTTAAATACCAAGTTTGAAGGAAATCACTTCAGCCGCTTAGATATAGTTCACATTGTTTTTTTGTCAAAATATTCATGTAAGTTGAACCGAACTTAACAAAAATTGCGTATTGGTAAGGTGCTCACTAGCCAACTGACTAAAGGCCGTTAAAAGCCATTTTAAATTGTATGCATTGTGTCAAGCGAGATAATTCATCCGGCTAGCGATCACTACTAACATTTTAACTCCTTTGATGTTTCAGTAAGGTTTAATCGAAGCTAAAATAACTTACCGAAACGTTATCGAAGCTGAAACGTGTTAAGTGGAATATATGCTACCCAATGGTCATGGTTATTAACACCCCATTGTAAAATGCAATCCATCTATAAATAAAAGTTCAATGAGAATTTTATACGCTTCGGTTTCAGCTCAAAAAACTAAAAGTTACGGTTGAGAATCGGGAATGGGTGTGAAGAGCTCAGGTTCATGTTTTTTTTTTTATATTAGATTAGATTAGATTAGATTAGATTTTTATTCAATATGTATAAAAGTTGTACATTTGTCATCATTAAGAATTTCAATTAAATAATTAAGGCATGACAATATCTGTCGTTTGCCTGAGTAGGATAATTTTAATAAATTTTACAATAATTTAAATTTTGAGATAAATTTAACAATAAAATACGTATAATTTATTTATAGTTTTATTTTTAGGTGGGGCAGTGGCGCGATAGTTGTGTGCTCACCTGTCAACCTCTTGGTTGCAGGTTCGATTCCTGCCGTTGTCTATGTCTTCTTATATTCCATTAAAAACCAATTCTCAAAAGTGTCATAAAATGAGTTGCTGCTTTACTCATTACATGCTGTTCAGGCATAACACTAACAACATGTGATTGAGTAAACTAGTCTACCCATAAATATGACACAGAAATAAATAAAATAATGCGAATTATAAGAGACATAGACAAATTAGATACGGTAATTTTCTCCGCATTAGTTCAGCCCCCATCCATGGAGATAAATCCGAGACAACAACCAGCTCTAGTCTCAGAACATCGTGCCATACATCTTTTCTATCATTCTCTCTCTTCTTTCACCGGATGCCAGCGCTGTGTTAAAAACATATAAAGGGTATTCGTAATCCCTTGAGCGCGTGCAAAATTATAAAAAATATATATATATATATATTTTTTATTTAGAGGTTTTTAGTTTAGCGAAAACAAAATAAACATTTCTTTTCAATTGCTTTTAGTTTAGGAAAAACCAATTAATTTTTTTTAACAGACTTTTAGGTGAGTTAAATCATCACAATAAGTTATTTTTAAATAATTGCAATTTTAAAAGGTTTCTGCGATTATGCTTTTTGTGTAAGCGCTGGCCTTATGATAATAGCTGACCAGAAGTTGCCAGTCCAACCCGTTTGGATATTTTTTAACTTCATCGAATTCAAGAGTATTTTTCCCAAAGTGAAATCTTCTCAACACGGGACATACTCCGATGAAATGAAATATATTTTCTCTCTCCTGCAGGTTGCACATATTACAGTTACCAGTTCCTTAGGTTCTATGCGGTGAATAATTAAGGCTTATTAATTCTCCCCTTATTTTAAAAATTGTCCCGATCATAATTCGAGAAACTGAAGTAATTTATGCTTTGTTTAAATTGTAATTAACTTTTGAGTAATAAAACCTCTCTGTTGACTCACGGGGTTTTTCGATTAAAGAGTATCTCCCATTCTCATCAGTTGTGCGGATAACTTCATAAAACGTCTTTTTCCATTTGTCAATTCTAACATCCAACAAATTCAGCATTTATACCACAATCTACAGCCAGTTTACTCCAATTTGTGGCAAAAAGTATATTCTTTTGCACTGTATACCGCAATATCTGCTTTGGTAGCCGAATTTTCTCCATTTTAGCCACCCTTGATAAATAATCAGCGTGTAGCTTTAGCGATGAGATAAATAGTGATGGTAAGCCCGACTCAAGATAATATATGTATTTCGGGGTGTTGATTGGCAAATACAAAATTTTCCTCAGCAAAAAACGTGGCAAGTATTCCACCCGAAGAATCGATTGCATTAAACACACTATACTTCGAGCTAACAGCAATTAGTTTATTGCTAAAAATGCCTCAATTCACGCATATTGCTATTTTGGCCCCATCTACTTTGGCTTTCAGGTGCTTTTCCATGTTGAGGTTGTAAGTTAGCTCCATTCCTAGGTAGTTGTATTGTATTTTGACTGGCTCCAGGTTATGCTCACCATATTTTCATTTTTCACTTGCTGATATCCTGCCTGAACCTTTTTGGAAAACCATATCTTTTAAGTTATTAGCGTTGACTTCTAAGCCCCATATTTTGCTATACCCGTACAGTTTGTTAATCATCAACTGCAGTGAACTAGCTGATTTAGCGAGTATAACTATGTCGTTTGCGTATATTATGACTTTTTTGCTGCCAATTCCTACTCCACATGTAAGTAATTCCACAAGATCATCTAAATAGAGTGCGAATAGTAGAGTGCTAAGATTACAGCCTTGCTTTACCCCACGATTTATTTCATATTTTTCTGAACGCTCCTTTCCTATAACAATATATGCCGTAGATTGTTGATAATGCTTTTCCAGAGCTCTGACACACTTTGAGGATAGTCCTAAATTATGTAGCTTATAGAACATCTCATTTCGGTTTATCGTATCAAAAGCCGCTCTAAAATCCAAAAACAATATATACAGTTTTTGATTTTGGTTCAACTTCATCTGAGCTATAGATCTAAGAACAAAGATTTTATCAACTGTCGAATAACCACCACGAAATTCAACCTGAAACTCACTGAGTTTTTTGTTTGCACTTACCCAAACAGTCAGTCTCTTGTTTAATAAAGTTGTGTACGTTTTTAGCGTTGAGTACAGGAATAATATGCCTCTATAGTTAGTCGGCTCAGACGGATCACCGTTTTTATATATCGGGAAAAATCAACGTTTCGTAAAAATGTTCAGGCAGTTTTCCAAAATTAAAAATCAATTTCAATGATTTGGTCAAATTTTCTTTGAAACCATCTGTGCTTTATTTCAAAAACCCAGCTGGAATTCTGTTTGACCCAGCTGCTTTGCCGTCCTTCAGAAAACTTTAAATTATCTAATATTTAAAGATTAATTAATCTCCTTTACATCGTCAAGTTCAATATCCTAATCTAGAATTTCGTCCTTGAAAGAGGCTGTGCAAAGTTCCAGTTAATCTGATTCGGCAAATACAAAAGCGAGATGTAGTATTCACGTAATATTTCCACCGGAATGATGGCCGTATCTTATGTAGTATAATTTTCAGATAACTTTCTTGTTAATGACCAAAACTCACCCGAATCCCTGCTTTGACTTTACTGGAATGCCAACTTTTCAAAATGAGCTTCCTTTTTTTCTTTGCATATCGTTTTATATTGTTTGTTGGTTTCGATATATTCTATTTTTATGATCTGTGGATCATATTTTCGCAATAGGGTGAGAAGTTGAAAACTTATTTTTCGTAAATTCTCGAATTCAAAATCGTACTATTTAGATTTATTTATAAAGAAGATTTCTTCGGTAATAAATTATCTGCATAGTAAATAATTACTTCCAGATCACATGTCGGCAAATATTTTACAATTAATTTACATTTTTTGGCATTGAGAATAGTGTCGATTCTTGTCTGAAAATCATGTTCTTTATGTTTGTTCCACCAGGTTCATGTTGTCAGCGAAATCATGTAAAAGACAAACTCATTTTTACGAATAGATTTGCGAAATTTCCGTTCGTTTTTTCGCTGACATAGGCCTTTACTATGATAACCCTTATACTAAATTTGTGCTCATTAAACTTTTGTTGGTAGTTGGCTATACCATTTGCATGTGCTTAATGGCCGCTCAGGCTAACCTAATAAACTATAATCCTTTTAAGAATTGAATAGGAGTTTTTTTTTTTTTTTGGCTCAAATTACATGTAAGATAGGGCTTTCCGCAGATCCAAAGTGTTAATTCGTACGAGATCCATTTATACTTTTGAATCGAACCTTGAAGCAACAGCATACGACCCAGTTTTGCGTATTATACTTTTTGCTTTATTTGTCGTGGTTCACCAGATTTTTTCGCTACGTTCTGCTTCATGTGAAAGACCTTTTATATAACTGCGGAAGTTCACTGCCTTGTGTAGTAAGTTTTATTTTGAAAAGAATGCCAACAGTGCGTTTGCTTTCAACTTTTTCCCAGACGTCCCCCACTTAATATGTAGCATTAAGGATGTTTGAAAAACAGCATCTTCTTGAACGATGAAGTTGCATGGTTGGAAAAGTAAAACGAAAAAAAAAACTCTTAGGAAAATAAAAAGTTCTCCAAATGAAAATTGATAATCTGTCCCCGCCGCCGCGGCTGGCGGAGCGCGTACCTATGTAGACTGCATAAATTCAGAATAAAGATAGAAATCTGTTGCCATATTGCGTTGGGGGTATCAACGTATATATAAGTTGGGTGCAGAAAGTCGTCCTCAGTGTCTAACGAAAAAGCAAGCAGTAAATCCTATTACTTTCGAATCTCCCTCCGTATACAATCGGTAGAAGCTTACCGCTAAGCAGATAAAGATTTCGATTTCGTATTTGATACAGTGAAATTTATAAGTTTAAGATCTTCTCCATTCCCATACCTACTTATGTACAGATCTGTGTGAAGAGTTTATTCACGTTCTTTTATAGTTCTTAGTTCTGTATACAGCTCTTTGTTTGAGATAGTGAATTTAAAGTGGAGAAAGGACTGAACTTCATGGAGGAGTATCCTTGAGATTGTTGATACTTATTATTTTCGAAATGCAAGACAATGCTTTACACACGGAAAGCACAGATGCATTTAATTAGGGAGATGCTGTATTTTTTTCAATTACTACTGAGTGCTTAAAGACTACGTTCAGTTAGTTGGTAATAGGATCAAAGGTTTCTGCAAAAAGTTCGATGAATTTACTTTTTTGTTTTACTAAAATATATTAAAGTGTGTATGCGTGATTGCTTGAAAATATGGATTAAATTGACTATTTTTACATTTTGGTCTTTTTTGTTTGTGAATAATTTATTGAAAAACGGAAAACCCGACGAAAGCAATTAAAATTATAAATTGTTTTGGACCTTCTATTAAATGGAAGTTTATGGGCATTATCGGGCATTTCATGAAACTCATTTATAGTTAGGTAAAAATAAATGGCCCAAACAACCTACAAATCTCCGTGGGCCAATTAGCGCTGAAGTACACCGTTTTGATACCATAACTAGTTAGATAAAAATATTAGTTGTGAAGGGTTCAATGCCAACACTCAGGTATCAACGCCAACACTGAGGTATCATCGCCCACACTCTAAGTCTGACACAATTTCATGAAATCAGTTGATAATGGAGTCATCAGCAAATAAAAGATTTTGCATTAGGATGATATTAACTGGAGTTCGAGTCCAAGGCGAAATCCTTGGACAACTACCTGACAAAATGTTTGTGTAGCTTGCAATAGTTTTATCCAATCGAACGTAAGATGTACATTAAAGGAGGCAACTGTGGAAAATGAGTAGTTAGTAAATGAAGACAATTTAGCTTGAAACGCAGGCATCTTCCAAACGGAATCGAATGTTTTTACTTGGGATTATAGGTATCTAATCTACTATTTCTATAAGACAAGTTATGCATTTGTAAAAAAAACTAAATATCAAACAATCCAACATGAAACTGCGATCATAGAGAATACCAAAAAAGTGGGTCCCGCAATTCCGCCTGCTTGTCTTCAGCCCAAACGGCTGAAGCGATTTTGTCCAAACTTAGTGCTTAGGCGTTTTAGGTGATTGTCCAAAATAGATTTTTGCTTACAAATTTTTCTACCATCTTAATTACATCTTGAAAACGGCTCTAACGATTTTCGTACGAACTTGCTCTTGTAGCTAACAAGTTTAATGTAGCTAACCATTGAGGTTTAGTTAGTTAGATGTAGTTATCCTATGCAGGTTTAAAGCCTATATAGGTAAGATTACCTTGATTCTTAGTATAATGAATTGTCGATTGGATGATTCAGGGAATAGTTACATAGGCACCTACTACCTACCTACAAATGTATATTTAAATCTAAGTAATGGCCTTATATTATGTATGCTAGGAGAGTAAAATGTATCTACAATACATATTGATGGAACCTAAGCATGTAAACATGTAAATATAATAATGAAAATGAAAGATGTAGGTGGGTAGGTAGCTATATACATACAACTTCATAATTTAGCTTATTACGGCCTTTAAGCTATTTTAAAACAATAATTCAACAAGTCCAAATATTATAGTGCTAAGTCTTCTACTTGGCTGATGTATTTCAGTAGTATATACAATTTGTATTATTAAAAAAAAACATTCTTATATGATATTATTAATATACATATAAAATTCAAATTTAAAAAAAATTATTTTTTAAAAATCGAAAAACTTTTTTGTTGAAAATTTTAGTATGCAATTTTATTAACAATTTAAGGGAGCTAATGGAGCATTTGTATAAAAAAAAAATATTTTAATCGGTTTATCCAATATTGAGAAAGTCGAAAATATTAAAAGTGGTTGTATGGGAAGTACCGTTAATAAGTACGCAAAAAATATTATTATACTTAAAAGTGAACTGTACTCATCTAAGAACATACACATTTTTTATAAAAATTCTTGGAGCCGTTTTTTGAGAAAAATAAGATTTTTTTTTAACCAAAACGCTACTGTTATTTGTCGTCTTAAGAAAATTAAAAAAAACGTGTGGGCATATTACCGAAAAAGCAGTATGTACCTACTTTGAAGCAAATCCTCCGAACCGTTTAGGCTGCAGACTCGAGGACACACAGACGGAATTGGGGGACCCACTTTTTTGGTGTTCTCTATGATCGTAATGTCATGTTTGATTGTTAGAAAAACATTTTTTTTTACGAATACATAACGTGCCTTATAGTACCTATAATCGCAAGTAAAAAGTACGTATGTATACTACATTTTGGCTATTTTTTTTGTACATATTTTGTTATTAACGGTACTTGCCATACAAACATTTTATTGCTTGTCGACTTTCTCATAAGCGGCAAAACGGATTTCGATCAAAATTTGTATATAGGAGCTTCTTCGAATTCTAAATAATACTGCATTTCAAAATTTTAGAAAAATATAATTTTTTTTTGATTTTTTTTTTTGTTGGAAATTCAATATTTCGAATACGGGTGCACGATTTTTTCTAAAATTTTGTTTTTAAATTTATATTATTATTAAATACTTAAAATGTTCATACCAATTTTTTTTTTAGAAAAGAAGAAAAAAATTAAGAGGTTTGAATATGAAAAATTAAGTAAAAAACGACTTTGAAAATATATTTACTTTCGTAATAGAAACCTTTTCCATACGATGTGATCGAATATAAGAGCAAGTACACGCGATTCAGTCGTGAATTTAATTTAAAAAAAAAAACAGTACTTTTCATACATTTTTTGGGTGAAAATACAAATAAATCTTCTTTTCTCAAAAACGGTTCCAACGATTTTCATCAAAAAAAAATAAAATCAGTTCGTTAATGAAGTTAAAAGGTTATTTCTGGTGGCGGCGGCGGCGGCGGCGCGTTCGGAGTTTTATTAGTTTTTTTCAGTTTTTCAACGATGTCATGACGTATTGTAATAACTTTTGAAATTTTCGCTTCCCCATAAGAGGAAATACGAATTAAAACAACACAATATAAGGATATATTCATTTTGGTACGGATCTGTACTATTTCGATTTCATATTCCAATAAAAAATCTATTAAGTCAAACTTTTTATATTTATCTCTGATATGCTTCTTCTTGCATATACATTGTTTATAAGCAAATAATTTTGTTAATTTATCTTTATTTTATTACATATGTTATTATTTTTTAATAAAATGTTATATCCGGCAGACTGAAATCTAATCTAATTAAGCTCAGGACAACGGTTTTGAAATTAATACTGATTCAAAAACAGCGATACTAGATTTCTATGAGAAAACACGTCTTAAATTAGCTACAAAAATTGTACAATTCTATACAGAATAATGTTTTTTTTTTGGCAGTTAACAATTAATAAAGTAAATAAATTCTTGTCAAAGAAAGGCACTCTACACATTGGGTCAGATCAAGTTCCACGTGTCTTACGTAGTTCAATATTCGATAAGTCTACATTAAAAATAAATATATTTTAATGATACCTATTCTAACGCCTGCAAATTTATCATTTAATAATACTGGTTAGTTGTAAAGCGAGTGCAGTCTCCCTAGAAAAATAAGGGAAGTACTTAAATTAACTCTAAAAAAATATTTAAGTGTCACCACAGTGGTAACAACTAAACTTTCTTGTGGGAACTTAGTAAGAACTCAGAATTATTAAGAAAAAACTATCCCTCAGCAATAACAATAATTGGACAAAACAGCTGCCCTAGAAAAGAGAAAGTTCTAAAATCAATTTAAAACTCGATCTAGTAGTTCTTGGTTTGTCTTTAGAATTTAGTTTTAAAAACATTTAGAACTCGGGTATTTCTTCACTTCAAATAATTTTCTTAAAAGTCGAATTAAAATTATTTTTCTTAGTTCTCAGTATTTCAAATGTAGTTCTAGGGAATATTTTCTAACTTTTTGATCAGTCGGGGATTTTTTTTGACAAGAAATCCTGATATTTGTTTTAAATGTTCGGAAAAAAAACGTAGAAGTGATGCATAATTTAATTGGTTTGTATAAACAAATGTTTGAATAATAATTTTTTTGGGCATGATGGTAATATTTCTTGACGAGCTATTTAACGATTATGATAACGTTGGCCAGGTTATGATGCAATTGGATCACTCGTAATATCATCTTCTGGCAGATACTGTATATAGCTCATCATCAGCATAGTATTATAACTGGGGTAACTCCTTATCCTCTATCAATGCAATTATTGAGCACTATAAGCAATTATTGTTTTTCTTCCAATATATAACGCGTTGTGTACATTCGCAGAATGATTAAAATTGAAAAGAAAAAAAAATAATTTCAACTATGTTTGTTTTAATCTTGGATATGAATGCTGCAAATCATTTATAGCTAAACGAAACATTTCCATGAACGTTATTTCTGTCAAGGGAAATAGTCAAAACAAAAATCGATATCGTCCCAGTAATAGTAGTAACTTTGGGCTACGCCTTTCTTTAACATAATTTTCATTAAAGATTTTATTTCATCAGTTTAAACACAAATTATTTATTTTTGCCATCATTAGTAAACTCCATTTGAATATAATGGTATTTTGATTGATATTAATATTAAAATTCAATATATATAAATATTAATCAAAATGCCATTATATTTAAATAGAGAATACTGACTATAGAAGCATATAGCATATAGCTTCCAGAATGTACATACATATAAGCAAAAATAAATAACTTGTGCTTAAGTTGATGAAATAAAATCATTAATTTATAATAAAAAAAACACGTTAAAAACCTCCACTATCAAATTATTTCAATATAATTTTCATCCTCATGTGCCTAAAAATAAATCGGCGAAAATCAAAGTTATTTTTTATCAAAATCAAAATTATTGTATATACATATTTACAAATAATACATATCATACATACATAACCGAAAACAATTTTTTTTACTTTCAATTTCAATTTATTTTAACAAAATATAAGGATAACAATGACACATTAAGATATGAATCTTATAGAGTATCAAGAATAAAATTTACAAAATGTTTCAATAATGAATTTAATTTAATTTAGATTTAATTATACACATCATGTACAAAAATAAGACTTAAATATAATATGTTTTCAAGAGAAGTAAATATAGTAATTTATTTATTTCGCAATATAAAAATGAAACAAAAATTAAAGAAATTAACTTTAGTAAGTAGATAAATAGTATTCACAAATGAAAACCAAAAACAAAAACAATAGTATTTAAAGACCAGAAAAGTGCAAATATAGTTTCCTCTTAAAAGTGATAGGTGAGGTTATACTCTGCAGTTCGTTCGGAAGTCAAATCCACAAACGAACTGCAGATACATAGAAGGAGTGTCCTGCAATGATGTGCGAAAAACGCGGTACAATTAGTTGCAATCCTCGTTGAGAATTGGTAAACTGAAGCGATTCACTTAAATAAGCAGGACATATATTGTGGATGACATTATGGAACCTTAAAATAAGTCTGTTTCTCAAATAATTCTCAAGACTCATACCAACCAGTAAATGTTGTAACTGTGAGACACTGGTATGTCTCTGAATACCACATATAAAACGAATGCAGTCATTAAATGCAACATAGAGTTTACGCTTACATAGACAATCAAGAATGGGATAGACCGCACAATTAAAAATAAAGTATGGCAACATCGACGATTTTATAAGGTATTATTTCATATCAGAAGACAATAACTCAGAGGCAGATCTCAAAGATCGGAGACCAAAATAAATTTTCTTAATTGTATCTGAGATTGCTCCACAGCAGCTTAGATTACTGTTTATTTTATATCCTAGATATTTCACATACACAATTCTTTCATTGTCAAGAATAACCGGAGGAAATTCTTCAAGACCTAATTGATCCCTAGAATATAGCATGGAAACAGATTTAACAAGGTTTAGTTTCATTGCATTGTTGTTCGACCAATTGAGAACATAACTTAGATCTTCATTTAACCATACTATAAAATCCTCCATCAGACCAACTGAACGAAAGATGTTTAGTACAACATCATCAGCATACAGATGAATTTCGCTGTTTTTAATTACGTTGGGAAGGTCATTAAGGAAAATAAAAGCGGACCCAAGACTGAACCCGGCGGTATACCCGTGTTAATTATAGTAGGATTACATGCACCCACATCCGTTTTTACACGTTGAATTCGGTTAAGTAAATAGTTGTGTAGAAGCCTAAGCGAAGTGCTAGCAAAATTAAATTTTACCTTAAGCTTAGATAGTAGGATGGAATGGTCAATACAGTCGAATGCCTTGGAAAAATCTAGTAACACCATGGCACCGAATTTACGAGAATCGAGCTCAAATCTAAAATCCGAAGTAACTTTAACTACCGCAGACTCACAGCTGCGTTTGCTTCGAAACCCAGATTTCCATTGAGACAGTAAGTTCTTTTCGGTTAAATAGGCTTGGATTTGGTCATGAATAATTTTTTCAAACACTTTACATAAAAAACATAAAATACTGATAGGTCTGAAATCAGAAGGATTAGCTTTCTTAGGGACTGGTATTACACTAGCTTTTTTCCATGCATCAGGAAACTGAGCAATATAAATACAGAAATTAATTGCATGAAGAAGATGGTTGATTATGATAGGGAGTATAAGGTTTGAGAACTTAGGTGAAATATCGTCAGGACCAATAGAATTTGATTTAACCGACTTCAAAGAGCAAAGTAACTCGTAAGGACTAATGCAGACAAATGAGAAACATTAAACAAATCATGAGGGATACATGGACCGGAAGAAGGTGGGATCAAGACATTAGACATGGACTGAGCACTAAAAGGGCATTTGTTTTCATTTTTGTCTTCTTTAACACCAAGTTTTTTTTAAATTATTCCATAATTCTTTTGAACCGAGAGACGGATCAAGCTTCGCTGATATATATTCACGCTTGGAGTTACGAATGAGAGAAATGACTTTATAACGAACTACTGTATATTGCCTTCTATTGTATTCTGTTCTGTTAGCTTTAATCCTCCGGAAGAAACGTCCCCTTCCCCGAATCATAGCTTTTATGTTATCATTACATTATGACATTTTTTAATTTTAAATTCTTTAGTAACAATTGGAACATATTCATCATACAGCCTGGTAACAACATTATTGAAAATAGAAACTTTAGAGTTAATATCTGATGAAAAATAAATCCCATTCAACTCACTCACTTGTATGCTTTCATGGTCAAGGCCACTATACGACCTGTAACTAACTCTAGGAATCCTATTTGTTCTATTCATGTCAAACTGATAGGACCAACAAATAAAATCATGAATAAAATCAGATGTATGCCTTATTTGATCATTTCCTAAAATCCCCCTCTTTTAACTTATCAAAAACATGTCCAGTAAGGAAGGATTTGAATCTGACTTAAAACAAGTTGGCCAAAGGGAATTTATAACTGACAGTCCCATAGCATCACAAAAATAATTAAGTAATCTCGTTATATTGTTGTTAAGTAAAATATTTACGTTAAAATCACCCCCAATCATAATGCCACTGTACTTAGGACTCAGTCTTAATAACGTTTCTTTTAGTTCAAATAGATTTTCTCCTCTAAACATGTTTGGTGGGCTATATAAAGAAACAAGTAAACACTTTCAACTGCATTTTTGATTTCAACATAAATAAATTCAATATTAGCAGCAGTTGACCTATAGACTGTAGAAGCCGAAATATACTCACGCAAATACAAACACACATCACCCCCAACCCTGTCTTTACGATCATTTGGGGGTGGCCGTGGCGCGATAGTTGTTTGTTCGCCTGTCACAGGTTCGATCCCTGCTTTAGTCTATGTCTTCTTGTTTTTCCATTAAAAACCAATTCTAAAAATAAATGTCATACAATTAGTTGCTGGTTTACTCATTACATGCTGTTTAGGCATAGAACTAACAACATGTGATTGAGTAAAATCTAGTATACCGATAAAATATGGCAAAGAATAAACAAATTAATGCGAATTATAAGGGACATAGATAAATAAGACACGGAAATTTCTCCGCATTAGTTCAGCCGCCATCCCTGGAGATAAAATCTGAGACAAAATCCACCTACAGTCTCCGAATATCGCGCCACACATCTTTCCTATCATTCTTTCTCTTCCTTAACCTAACTCCCACGCCCGCGCTGTGTTGAAATATTTAAAGGGTACTCATAATCCCTTGAGCGCGTGTAGATTATAAAAAAAAAAAATCATTTCAGTGCAATTTAAAACCAGGTAAAGCAACAAGAGCATTCGTATTATGGGCACTCAGCCATGATTCCGATACCATAATGACATCCACTCTAGAGGTGCTAAACATTTGATAAAATACTGAATATTTAGATCTTATACTCTCAGCATTCAAACAACAAACATTAAGACCATCAAACGCACGACACATCACATTTAGAACACTCCTTACATTATCAGGATCTGTACCAAAGACCATATTTAACAAATAAATTATTATAAAAAACCATCACCAACATTAAAGAGGAACTAATTTGCACTAAAATTATAGTTTGGACTAAAATAATAAAGTAAGAAATACATTCTTTAGTAATATAAGAAAAAGAAAATTCAATTAATTTATAAATACAATAACTATATAAAATAAATAATTTTAAAAATTTTACGTGTGATTAACTCTGCTTAAGAAATTCAATTTTAAATGAAAGCAATAAAAAGAAAATAAATGAAATAGAAGTAAACAATAGTTAAAGTACAATTAATATAGAGCAATTAAATATGAATGTAAAGCACAAATTATTTAAGTGAGAATCATACGTGCATCGTAGCAACAACAGCAGCATCAACTAGCAGAATCATCATCACCATCAACAAAAACGACATCACCATCATTATCTCGAGCAACACCTTCTTGATTAGCATGTGAAAATAATTCCTCTGATTCCAACAGAATGAATATCAATGGTGCCAGTTGTAGAAGTACCGTGTGAGCAAAGCACTTCAAGAGAGTTCATACTTGTAATACATAGAGGTTTTCTTTGTTCATCGTTAGTTTGTTTGACATATACTCTGCCTTGTCTTGTAAATACAACATGCAAGAAACCTGTCTTTCGGAATTCAATAGCTTTACGATACATTGAATGGTTGTCCCTTGTTAACCTCTCGTACACTTACAAACCCAAGATCAGTCAAAGTTACAGCTTTAGAGTTCAGTTTGTAATAAGTAGTTTCATTTTTCAAAACATTGATTTTATCTTGCGAGTGCGGAAGCTTAACAATAATTGCGCTATTTGCTGATGAGTTTCTCGGTTTAGTGCGAAAAATATGAATCGGTGGCGACGGTACATAATTTATTAGATTACAGAAACGACCAAAAATATTCCTAAGATTTTCATTATTACGTACTGGTATTCCATGTGGCACCAGATCTCCAGAAATTTTATTGCGTGCAAGTTCATCAATTTGTATTTTCAACGTAGTGTTATCTCTTTCTTAAATTGTGTCTTAATCATACAAAGCTCCTCTTCATGTGTGCCAATTCTACTTCCCTGTTGCTCCAACGTGTCAAATCGGTTACCCAATGTAAACAATGAGTGATTAAAGGAGCTGAGTCTCTGATTGAATATGTCTTCCAGCTTTTTGATTTTATTATCAAAATCATACTCGGTATATTTCATCCCCAAAGTTAAACTGTCGTGTTGTTCATTAAATGATCTTGTAAGCGTTTTAAGCGTTTTTTTTTTATCAAAATCAAGTTCTAAAATGTTAATGCACGAGGATAAATTTACTACCAAACTGTTAATCTCCGATTTTAATTGTGACACAATAGTTTTAGAGAGCGAATCAAGCCGAGTGTCAATTTTGCTAAGGCGAAGGTCAATTTTGTTCCACAATTTTGTTGAAGCAGAATTTTTCACAGGGGAACTTGTATAAGAGTTTGGACTGCAATAACCCTTCTCCGCCGACAAGAGCTTTCGTTGCTGTTCACTTGACGACATTTCAAGTTAATTTGTATTCTTAATTTCACAGAAATTAAAATATAAAATTTTTAAAACCTTTTTTAAAATGCTTGGAATTAAATGTTCAATATAAACCTATGAAAAGTAAGTACATTTGTAATTCAATTAAACATTAGTAATACTTTAATTGTTTTTTAAGACTGTATAATAAGAAATTAAATCACTTTTCGCGGAGCTGTATTTTATGCCACCTTCTTGTGTACATAGCAAAATACGTTTCTTCATTATTATTATATAAATTATTGTTTAACCGAGTTCTAACTTTCTAGACACCCCAATTGCGGTTTTTTTTTTTACCTGCCGGTCACACTTTATTAATTTCTCTTTTAGATCATTTGGCTCGCTCACGCACCTGCATTGCTCCGCTATAGGTTCAGCTTCCCGTATTTTGTTGCTGTTGTCCAAAAAGGAGTAGATAGATTTATAGAAATATGTCGGAACTACAAAACTATAAATAAAATCAATGCAAACAAACAAATCATTGGGTAAATTCACAAACGCATCACTGCAGTAATAATGCTCGATCATTTTTCAAACATTCACAAACGCAAACTTTTCGAATCACCTTGAACTTAAATGTTCATAATTGCAAAGTTATATATTATGCTGATGCGCAAATATTAAACAAACAAGCATCAATAAATATCGTGATTACCTACTTGTTGAATCCGGTGATCGACTGGTATAAATATGACGAATGAAAATGAAATTAATGCATTTGAATGATACGAGTATATCAATTCTCTTAAAGCCTATTTGCTTTGATTAACGCATTTTGTATAAGAAAATGTCACTTTTTTAATCAATTAAAGCTTTTAATAGTATTGTGTCCGTCATTCGAAACAAACAACTGTATTTCATCGTGTAGCCAATAAACGATCAGCATCGCATCCGCAGCAGATATATGTATGTAAGGGGTTTTCCAATAAGAGGTGTTATTTTGAATAGCCCGCTAATTCGGTAGCTGTCACTTTTGAAGCTGTCATTTTTTGACATTTGACAAGTAGAAACTACGCTATTAATAAAAATGGAACGATACACGCTTCAACAACGCATTTCTTTTTTTTTGAATGTCAAAATAACACCTCTTATTGGAAAACCCTATATAATCATTAGCATCGGAAACAAGCAGTATCAATGATGCTAAATCGCTGCGCAATTATTTGACAATTATGAATATACCCATAGCTTTTAATATATTTGTGCTGTCTCTTAAAAAATTCTTTATTTTCACTATTTAAGAAAATGTTACAATAAAGCATACCGGTAGTATGGTGATGTATTAAATATTCTACAAAAGTAAAATAAAAGCGCATTGACATTGCGTTGTTCCAGATTAATTATCATAGGTTTGTGTGCCGACAAGAATACCAAGGGTCCAAACACACCCATGCTCCCGTAAATGATGAGATCCTTCATACATTAATTATTTAAAAAAAAAATTATTTAATAGAATTGAATTATGTGGAAACATTATTTCGCAAAAACACATTTTCTTTTTTTTTGACAAATTTCCCCCGGTCCATCATTTCTAAGTTGTGATGTTTTAGAAACCATCAGATCTGCAACTGAATGGCAATTAAATTAAATTTTATAATAAACTCTACCTGCTCAGCTCACAGATGCCAGATGCCAGATACCAGTTTGGCCTGAAGCTAATTTACGCCAAATTAATAAAAATAAAGCTGCAATCGTAGTTTTCATTTCACCGAAACTCCATACAACTAAATTCGAAATGGAACAATTAACTTCAAAAACGGCCCTCTAGCTAAAAATACACACTCCATTTCAAGCACGGCACATTCGTTTATTGGAAAACCCTTTCTTAATAAGTAGGTACGTGTTCAACTTCGGATATGAACTGAATTTAAATAAAATATCCTGCGGCGAATTTGAGGAATATTCTATTCGTTACTAAAACTATTCCGCGGATAGATAGATACATAGATACAAATTTAAAATCACGTTCGAAATACAAAATCTGCGTACCTCACAATATATAAGTATATGTACATACATACATGTCTACAAATTACAAAATGTGTTTTCAACTTTTTGGCACATTAAAAAGTTTCAAAAAAAAAGTAAAGCAAGTATCTAATGAATGTTAAATAAACTAAAGTGTGCTGCAAAAATGTTATGTTCATTAATAAACTTTGAAGAGGATATATAAACTGCAAACGCGGTGCGGTGCTCCTTTGAGCAATGCAGGATCTTTATGGTGAATGAATTGGTAGAATGAAATTATATCGACAGAGACAAAGTTTATTTATGACACACCCCATCCCTGTACATAAATATGTGTGTAGATTTATATGTAGATTTACGTTAAGTAAATTAATGTCTGTTGAATTCTTTTTTTTTTGTCAAGGGAAGTGGCAGGGACTTTGACGTCCTTTTTTGTTTGAATTGAAAGAATATCTTTGCGACGTGAAGGAGAGGAAGACAAAAATAATAAAAAAAAAACATGTTGGTGTTTCATTTAAAAGATACACCAAGCGCCAGAAAATTAATTACAGATTATAAATTCATTTTTAAAATGTGTTTCACGGGGATCAAGCCGATAATTCGAAAGATGACGGTTTTGTATGGTGTGGTGTATTCACTTAATGAAAAATTCCCTGGGCCGTCATTGAGGCTTAAGCTTATTCAGAGAAGTGATGAGCTATTCGAAGTAACAGAAAATTAAGAAACGCGTGAACGAGAAAAATGTTCGTCTACTTCAAGATAACGTTAAGTATACTTTATCTGTGAATAGGACATCAGAAGAAAAGTCAAAAGGGTAGTCCCCAAAATTGATAAAAACAGACTTCGTTCATATTTTCAAACACATTTTTGATAACCAAGGCGATGAAAATGGTGTTCTATGTTTCTATTTCGTTCTGTTTCATTTATTTTTCTTTATTTTTTATGAAAAGAAAATTGTCCATTTGACGTATATCGTTGTCAAAAAAAGGTTGACGAGAAAAGAGGTCGCTCATGTGTTTTAATGGCTTGGTTATTGTGTAAATTCGTATGCATATACTGGTTTTGGAATATTTAATTACATTCCTAATTTTTATGTGACTAAATTCAGTTTTTTTTCTAGGAACATCAAAAATTTATTAAATTTGTGAAGTAATATAAGTATTTTGAAATTTTAATATTAATTTTATAAGTTTTGGGGCTGTATGTGCAATATTTGTGTAATATTTATGTTAATTTTGTTTATAAATTGATAGCTTCTTTAAAAGAAGATTACAGTTTTTGTTACAAATTACCCCGGACTATGTTACAATTTTCAAAATCTGGGGTAAGTCGTAAACACATGTTTTTTCTAAAAGCTATATTTTTACAAATTCTGATAAGTAATTTTTTTGGCTTTTTTGTTGAACTTCTTAGCTAAAACATTGCTTTTTAAACAGAAAAAGTTTGGCGAACTCATTTTCAAATCTTAGGAACAGCATCAACTTTAGTAAACTTTATCCCTGCTCTCCCCCACACCGATTGAAAGGTGGAACTCCCAACGTCACAAATACCTAATTATAAGAAGTAGTTTAGCCGCAAATCGAGTTTAGAGATAAAAATATGTGGGCAATTTTTTTTGTTGTGTTTTGTTTTATTAAGTTATTTTATTTTATCTATTCATTTTTTATTTGTTACTTTTGTGTTTATTTATTTGTATTTTTTCTTAAGTTTTGAGGTGCAAAAGCAAAAAAAAATTTTTGTTTTTGGCATCCAGTCGCCTAAAATGGCAATTTCTGTTGTAAGCATTGGCACCTACAACATTTTTTTCCGGCAACGCTGTTACTGACATCTATTATCAGTCAGAGTGAAAGGCAAATATCCTATCTTTCCTGTACTGAAAATATAAATTGAACAGAGCATAGCTAGCACCTTTCAGAGTTCTAATCAAAATAATGTTCTGTTATTTGTGAATGCAATCCTTGAAAATCATTCATTGAATGCAATTAAAATATTGAATTCGTTGACTCGATCTTGCATTCTTTTGCATTTTTTTAAAACCACATGATTTGTTTTATTTTTTAACTGATTCCTTAATTGCATTTTAATTTAAAATTGAAAATTGATTGCAGAATTTAAAGTGACAGTCTGAAAATTAATAATTAAATCAATGAATGAACTCTTTAAATACAAGCCAATTAAGTTCACACAATATTGCACATTTAGCACTGTCATTTATTTTATGAATGCGATGCTAATTCTCTTTTACTTATATTAAGTATCATTTTAAAAATCAGGATTTTAATTTTTAACTACATTTTACATAGGCGTTGGAATGAAGCTAAAAGAATTGTTTCATACTTTCAAAGTCGTGATCCTTTTTAATAGTTTTTTCCACCTATCTATTCTTGAAATATTTTGCAATCGATTCTCTGTAAAAAAAACCTAAATTCAAGATCAGTGAGAAGCACTTAGTTGTTTTTATCTCTTTCTTCTCACTGCGCTAGTGCAAAAAAAGCTCAAATACTTGAAATGACATCAAAAATTCCACTTTTAAGAGATCCATATAATTATTATTGGGATTGAAAAGGTATTCGTTTTGCTGTGGTCATGTAAATAAAAATTACGCCTATCAGTACCATCTAGATTGAACTTTTTCTCATCAAAAAAAACACCACAATTCTCCAATTTGAAACACTCCCAACCTGCGTATCCCATGTCATATGAAGACGGGCGAATTCCAACCCATGTTCCTTTCTTGCAGTGGTTAGTGTTGGTTATTTTTTTTAGGTTTTTGAATTTCAAGTGTGGAGCACCTGAAATAGCTCGACGAACAGTTGATTTGGTGGCACTTAACCCCGCTAATTGTCTGATTTTCATCTTCGAGTGTGCTAAATTTGAGGAAATTCTTATTATTTTTCACTTCTCGTGCGGTGTTATAAGTCTGCTTTTGTCCTTCCTTCCTTTGTTGGTTTTTCCGTAGGTCACAGGTTTTAATGAAAAATTTTGAACTTCTTTTTCACTTCGTCTTATTTTACTTCCAATGTTACCCTTCTGAACGGTAAGCCTCAATGTTTGCTATTTCCGCCGCCGCGCTGTTAAACATTTTTGTTTATCCATTTTCACTTTAAACCCTCGAAAAACTTTAATAACGTTCTGCCATTAACCAAATTTAATTAGCTTACCCTACATTAAGAAACTAAGGCCAGTTTGCTGATACGCATCATAAATAATAATGTTAAACTTAAAACGCTTAGGGGCTACTTTTTACTCTGCGTAAACTGTCACATACATAAGTGCTTAAGTAAATCTTAAATTGTGTATCAACAATCGGCCCCAACTGAATTAATTCGTGCGTCTAACCAAGTAAACCGAGTTGGTTGGCCTTTTTTTGCCCTAATGGGAAGAAAGAGGTCAAAACAACCGTTAAATGTCTTTTGCTAATCTTGAATTTAGTTTTTTATTTTTCTCAGAGAATTAAATAACATTTTAAATAAACGCATATAAAACGGAAAAATTACAATTTATTGAGAGAAAAATGGCCGACTAACCATGTGAACCGCACTCGTTTCCGAAATTAGTTTTAAACCGATTCTAAAATTTGTATCTAACATACAAACAGAAAAATGGACATAAAAGCAAATTAATACGAACTTGAAATTAGTCCGTAATGTATCCTTTTTACTTGCGATTATATATACTATAAGGCAAGTTATGTATTCGTAAAAAACAAACAAAAATTCTAACAATCAAACATGACATTACGATCATAGAGTACACCAAAAAAGTGGGTTCCCCAATTCCGTCTGTCTGTCCTCGAGTATGCTGACTAAACGGTTCGGTAGATTTGCTTCAAAGTTGGTACATATTGTTTTTTCGGTAATATGCCCAAACGTTTTTTTTTTTCATTTTTTTGTAAGACGACAAATAACAGTAGCTCCCTTACATTTTTTTCTGGCCAAAAACAAAACGGCTCCAACGATTTTTATAAAAAAAATCGGTTCATTAATGAAGGGAAAGGGTACCTTTTGATAATTTTTTTTTTGAAAAAAATTCTTATTTTTGGTACCTCTAGTAGAACCATTTTCTTGGTTTTCGATTTTCTCGGAAACGGGTAATTTGATTTTTGTGAAATTTTTTACGCAGAAGCTCCTAGACAGTTTAAACACTATTGGACAGCAAAATTTTTCAAAAAAAAATTTTTTTGCAAATTATTTTTTTTTTTTTTGAAAATTCAAAATTTCGTAAAACGACTCAATAGATTTTTTCGAAACTTTGTATTTAGTTAGTGGTTTTTTGACATTATCTTGAATAGTTAAAAAACTTTTCTAAAATAAAAAACAACGGTAGCTCCCATACAAATGGTTAAAAAACCGTTAAGAAAAAAATGTGTTTCTCGAAAACGGCTCCAAGAATTTTTATAAAAAAATGTGTGTGTTCTTAAATTAGTACAGTTCACTTTGAAATATAAAAATATTTTTTTTACGTACTTATTAACGGTATACTTCCCATAGAACCACTTTTCATATTTTCGACTTTCTCAATATTTGGTGAACCGATTAAAATAATTTTTCTTATACAAATGCTCCCTAAGATTGTTAATAAGACTGCAACTTATTTTCAAAAAAAAAAAAAAAGTTTTTCGATTTAAAAAAAATAAATAAATTTTTTTTTTGAAAAATCGATGTTTTAAAAACCCGTCATCAATTTTATATGTATATTAATAATATCTTCAAAATAGCGTTTCAAATTTTTTTTCTAAAAATATTTTCAAAATTTTATACATAAAAATTAAATTTATTAAAAAACCCCTCCAACGATTTTGGAACTTTTTTTTGATATATTCTTATTTATCAATAAATTCAAATTGCATCTTTGTTTTCCCTCAAACTATAACGACTAAGCAATTTACTAGCTGACCCGGTGAACTCTGTTCCGCCTAAGGTTCAATAAATAAGCAGATTTTGGATTTTATTAAGTTCAATTTTTGATTAGGAAATACATATAAAAAAATTAAGAATTTTTATGATTCTTTATTGTTCATGTATTTCGGTGCATAGGTTGCCCTCTTCAGTTAAGTACCTTGTAATACACGACATTTTTGGTTTTATTATCAGGCACTAGAACAAACAACTGAGATGATCTTCCGACCCGTGAACATGTCACATATAATTGACCATAGGAAAAACATGGATAATCCAGATTCAAAACTATACTTTCAAGGATTGGCCTTGTGATTTATTAATATTCATGGCGAATGCAAGACGGATCGGAAACTGAAGTCTTTTAAACTCAAGCGGCATTTTGGTTGGGATCATCGGGATCCTCGGAATGAGAACTTCCTCACCTTCGAATTTGCCTTTTAGTATCGCCGCGTAAATCATATTGTTCATCAATTTAATTTAGCGTAAAGTTGCACAATTTTGATTGGCTTATGTTTCGAAGCAAGATTACTACGGACCCAACCTTATTATGCTTAAATTGTGCGGTGGTAAGCCAGGCACATCCAAGGAGTTTGAAAATTTAATTGGATAGTTGGTGGCTTCATCTTCATTATTTTGTTACACATTCAATAGATTTCATTGAATGCAATGATCTCATTCTGAATTATATAGTTTAGGCCATTTACATTTTTATTCATAGCAGCTCAAATTGCTCGCTCACTCAACCATTCATTATTTTTGCAATTAGTACAAAATGATGTTTGGGAATACTTTGTTGATAAGTTCGTTTTTTGATGACACAACGTTACAGAAATTATGAGGAAATGAAATCAATCCGCTCGATTGGTCGACAGGAACTCGACCATTACCGATAGTCAGCAATTGCTCGATGAAATCTTCAGTAGATCTATCATTAAGAAATGCAACTTTTAATTTAAAAAAAGTGATATTTTTGGTCAATATAATTTAATCCGATATATCAATATATCGATACAAAAAACTCAGTATCGAAAATTGCATGGAAAACTATATTTTTTTGTAACCACCGCTTAGAGAACCCAAAGCCGAATAAGACAGAAAGAAACGAACAAAATTATCTGTTTTGTTTGCGTTGTTTTGTGTGTATAACTGTATAACTGATATAACACGATATATTGATATTTTTTCCTCAAAATATCAACGTCGAAATTGAAATTTTTTTAATTATCGAACATTTTTTTCAACTTCGACATCCATACTAAAAATTTCACTCTCATAATTTTTTCATATCACGGCAATACAAAAAATATTTATCATTCTATTGGGACTCGAACCCACATCGTTGCAGTGACTTCAGCCTATGAATTTTGCTACATTTTAAAATTTCACTCTCATCATTTTTTCATAACGTACCTAAAGAAATATAGCTAACTTCAAAAACATAAATTCAATTTACTTTTGTAAAACTTTTTTTGTTTGCACATCGATCGGCCAGCTGTTTATTGTCAACAAAAAATGACATCAATGGAAGTGTTTCGAAAATGAGGTAGGTTCGAGCCCATGAAACGCATTCAGCCATAGAGATTTAAATTTGTATCGTAATACTATGTTTTCACCTTCCACTTAATCCAGATTTAAGTGGATTAACCTTAAATCCTCTTTGAAATCTTCTAAATCTTGAAGATTTCCTATACAAATTTTAATCTCCTTAAATGAAGATTAGAAATTAATCTCATTGAAATCTTCTTCGAAGTAGAAGATTCTCAAAAGAAACAAACCTTATTTCATAGAACGCGCCTATTCTAATGTCATATTTTCTCCATTGACATTCCAAAAAAACAAAAAACTGTCCAACATTGTGTGGTATAATTTGTCGTTGCCTTCAAATTCTGTTTTTGTTTATAAAAAAGTATAAAAATAAAAAATGCAATAAAGCTACAAAGAACAAAGCGGTCGGTGCCTCGAATTTGTAATGTAAAATGTTTTAGCTATCATACAGTAATACTTTGTAGTTGTTCTTTCCCAAATATATAAAACCGAAAACCATGCAAAGGCGATTACAGTATTTATGTAAATGTATCTATATGCTGCAAGATGTTGGGATAACAATATTTTAAAGTTCTTACTCATTTTTATTTATTGAAATTTATTGTTCACTGCACCGAAATTATTATTCTTCTTCCCAATCATTTTGTTTTTGCCTTGTTGTATTGACTTTTGAATGACAATTCATAGTAATCTTATTTTCACTGGTGAAAACACTTGAAGATTAATTTGTGATCATTATTTGGACCAGCTACATAGCAGAGTTGTGGTGTGGGCGGCAATTCCCTATTATGACACCTGCAAACTTCAATTTTTGTCCACTACAATGAATACATTGACTGAAAGTGGTATATTAAAAGAGGCATTTCGATACTTTCATATCCTTTTTGGACCTTTCCCGTGGACTTATCAACATGATAACATGCCAATACATACAGACCGGGTAGTTAAAACGCATATAGAGAACCAAAATGTGGAACTATTAAGTTGGCCGACCTACGCACTGGATTTAAACAACCTTGAAAATGATTGGGGATGGTTTACACGTCAAATATATTATCAATCAATCAATGAACCTTGATTTTGAAAAAAATTAAGTCTATACTCTGTTGAATTTATATTTTCAGTATAAGGAAGATAGGATATTTGCCTTTCACTCTAACTTATAGAGATGTCAATAAGTTCGTACTGTCTTAAAGCTCTTACAGGGTTGCACTAATAATCATACTAAATTACCACAAACGTAGCAGTGGTAACTCTGATCCAATAAGTTTATTTTAAAAGCACACAACGAGTGCGAGGGTTGAGTGCATGGAGAAGGCACACAAGCAGCAGTGCGTACGTGGATGTGCAGTAGGTTCATGGTGGGATATACGCTGGTTTTTACAAGATTGCAAATATAATTTGTATGTAACTCAGTGGTTATTTTGAGTAGGAATTTCAGGGACAGGCACCAGTGTGTTTGAAAAAGCTCTCCCATAAGATCAGTACTGAAAATATAAATTGAGCAGAGTATAGCATGCTTGGCTTAGGAGCAGAAAATCCGAATGACAGAAAACAGAACTAAGATGTATCCTATTCAAGTAGCGAGGAGTGTATGTATAAGCAAACAATTATAAACTCCTAGAGTTCTCGGCTGTGTGTTTTTCTCTTTATCTATCGTTCTGATTTCTCGCTTCTCGACCTTCGGCTTCGAGGTGTCATTGCTTGGGCACAAAGGTGAAGCTGAATCGTATCAAATAATGGCTACAATTGAAGTTGTAGCTATAGTACAAAAAAAAGTTTAGGTTGCATGGTATAAAGAAAACTCCTATCTCTCTCGCACACATTGTCACCGAGTGAACACCCCAGGTTTGTTTTTGTTTCTGAATTTGTTTTGTATGCATTTTTGTCACCAAGTGACGTAGGGCAACGCTTAATATCATAACATGTATTCCTTATTATTATTAAAAAGTTGTTTCAAATATTTGTTGCTGTCGTTGCACAATCGATTTTTTTTGGTTTGAGACAAAATAGCTCGGTAAAATTTATGAAAATCTTAACTTTTAAATCGTTGGCCCCCCATTTTCCAAATCCTGGATATGTAGATACATTTTACCCTCCTAACTTACACAATTAAAATCCATAACTAAGATTTAAACATACCTTTGTAGAAAGCTACCTATGTAACTATTCCTTGAATCATCCATTCGACAATTCATTATACTAAGAATCAAAGTAATCTTACCTACATATGCTTAAAACCTGCATAGGATAACTACACCTAACTAACTTAACCTCACTGGTTAGCTACATTAAAGTTGTTAGCTACAAGAGCAATTTCGTACGATCCAGTCGTGCATTTTATTTGTTTGAAATAAAGTTTAAAAAAAACGACCTGTTTTTGACGTTATTGAGTGTAATAATCTTCATAGTAACTACTATTTAATATTTTGAAAACATAATATAAGATTTCTCATCACACATGATCAATTTCTTTCAATACCTATTTATGTTATTTCTTTCTTTTTTTTAAAGAAGAAGTCGAAGTATATACCTCCCTACTCATCCCATCTTCTGCATTCTCATATTTTTTTTCCTGATGCCTCATTACTTTAGTTAGAAGCAATCGGAGATCCAATTACCGCAAATTGACACAGAACTTATTCGCATAGTGTATATAAACAGAAGAAGGTGAATTTGAAGAAGCTATATCACATCATAACGAACACATGACTCGTGTGCCTCGAAGATGAAGATGAAGACGAGCTCCTAAGGTTATGTTTCCATTGACGACGACGACGACAACGCAAAAAGAAAATCTTGGCTTTTGCTGTTTCAAATTGAAGAAAATGATGATTATATTGTGTCTTCAATTTTTTTTATAATTTTTGTTCATCGTCTGTGGACTTATTTGTGAGTATGAGGAAGTAATAAACGAATCCTTATGACGTGTATTTTTACTTCCTCTTTCCGTTTTATATAAAAAATATATTTATTTCACGTTCTTCGTCAATTTGAAATGTTGAGAGGTTCTCTACCTAGGTAAACTTCAGGCGTCAATGAACATTTTTCCAAGATAAACTTTCGGATAAGTTTTTTTTTTTTATAAAAAATAAAATAAATAAATGTATGTAAGTGTTCTTTGAAAATAAGTTTTTTCATCATATTCTCAAGTTATTATGAGAGCGTATAGGGAAGTCGATTACTTATACTAGGTACTCACTTTCACAGTTGGAAATTTTGTAGTTTGTTAACTGTAGGAAAATGCATTGAAATGTATGAGAAAAAATATTTTCTCTTTTATGAATGTATGTGTGTATATTGAAACGATTTATAAATGCAATTATTAATTACAAAATTCTTTTTAATTCGGTTGCACTATATCCAAAAGTACGTATTCACGTGAAAGATCCGTGGACACTCCTACGAACAATTTTTTTTTTTTTATAATTTTGCACGCGCTCAAGGGATTATGAATACCCTTTATATGTGTCTAACACAGCGCGGACACCTGGTGAAAGAAGAGAAAGAAGGATAGGAAAGATGTATGGCGCGATGTTCTGAGACTAGAGCTGGTTGTTGTCTCAGATTTATCTCCAGGGATGGCGACTGAACTAATGCGGAGAAAATTACCGTGTCTTATCTATTTATGTCTCTTATAATTCGCTTTATTTTATTTGTATCGTTGTCATATTCATGAGTATACTAGTTTACTCAATCACATGTTGTTAGTGTTATGCCTGAACAGCATGTAATAAGTAAACCAGCAACTCATTTTCTGACAATTTTTGAGAATTGGTTTTTAATGGAATATAAGAAGACATATAAAACGGCAGGAATCAAACCTGCGACCAAGAGGTTGACAGGCAAGCACACAACTATCGCGCCACGTTCGATATTCTCCGTCTCAGTTTTGATTTCAATTTGTCACCTAAAAATTTAAAGGTAAACATCTTTCATTTTTTCATATTTAGTTAGTTTATTTTGTAATTATCGTTAAGAACTCTATAAGGCGATGTAGGAATGGGATTCCCAGGGAAACTGATCCAGATGTGTAGAGCAATGTAGAATTGTGGTAGATTATCCACATAAACACTGTAAAGAATTTCGCCGGTGCCATGAAAGAAGGTAAATAACAATAAGGTCGAATCGGTTTTATTTCGCGAAAAAATGGAAATAAAGGCGAATTTGTTTTTTTTTCTAGTCGACTCTATTTCCTCCAAAGTAATCAATACTTCGACCTTATTTCCAGTAAGTGCACAAGGAAATTTTTGTTGATATTATTTCCATTTAAAAAAAAGACAATTCTACATTATTACCAATGAAATTCATGTTTAAAATTCATGTATGAAAAGCTCGGCGCATAACTAGTGTTATTCCCTTCAATCCTGCTTGGTCCAGTTATAGGATTTGGGGTGGGGTCCAGTTTGGGTGTATAAAAGTTTTGTTTTATGGATATAAATTTTCTTCGATGGAAATATAGTCGATTGAGTCTCAATCGACCTTATTGCCATCTACCTTATTTCACGGCACCGTTTCGCTAAGGAAATTCGATGGCACGTTGGCTCTACAATCTCCTTCAGGAACATATAATGCGTAGAGCTCGCGTAGTCTAGGAAGGCACTATCTTCAAAAAATCAGTCAGTTACTATTAAGTGTCAGTCCTTTACAGTGCGAACATCGAACATTGTTTAATATGAACTTTGTCCAGATTAGAGGATATGTTTTGCTACTACGATTTTAGGAACGTGTCGAATAAAAAAATTTAATTTAATGCAATTCATTACAATTACAGTGGTGGTCCAGTATTACGAATGATATAATATCCAGAGTCAATTCGTTATATCGAAAATTAGTTATATCGAATACTTTTTTCATATAGATCTTTAGGTAAATAGAAAGTATAATTGTATTTTTCATTACTTCATTTCATACTTCACTTAAAAGAACAAAAAAAAAACATATTTAACTTGATTTACATATCTATACAATATACATATGTATTAGGAATAGACTCATTAAGTTTGTTCAAATTATGTACGTAAATAATACAGATATTTTTGCTCATATTTAAGAAAAACAAATCGTCAATATGTATTTGTTTTTTTGGGCGTTGAATGTTATGATTGAATGCCTCTTCAATAAACTTCTTAGAACTAAGGCTTTAGAGTTTTCAATGTCATTTTGTTCTGCCCATTGGGTGTACTTGTCAAAATTTCCGACAGCTTCATAATGACTCACTCTTTGAACTTCAGTTTCTGAGTTAGCATTTTCGTCGCTATATTATCCCTTATTTCGATTTCTTCAAAATTGTTGCTATCAATATTTTTAGGTTTGAGAATTACTCCATCTGCATTATTCCAGGACTCAAATCATGTGTAGTGAATTCAGTCTGAAAGAATGATGTAAGACCCTATAAGGTCTTACAAAACAGTTTTTGCAATTGAAAATTGTGTTTACCTCTGTGAAAATATTTCTCATAAGAGCCAACGTATTTGCTACAACAATCATGTCTTCATTACGGAGAGATGACATAACTTGGATATAAAATGTTTTGCCAGAACTTGTGAAGCACAACCGCGAATGCGTTTTGTCATGACAAGGCAATGAGTGATACAGCATCGTAAAAATTAAAATCTTTTAGAGCAATGATTATGCCCTTTTCGGAATTCACAATTTTCCTTGATGTTTGTAAACGTTTTTTTTTTTTTATTTTCTGAAATTCGTTATTTGTTTATTATACAGAATACCTAATGGACTTGAAAAAGTGTTCGTAATATCGATCATTCGTTATATCGGCATTCGTTATACTGGACCACTACTGTATAACCAAATCAAAAATTAATTCAATATTTAAGTTGAAGAGCGCGTGGTGACAGGTTGATTCCCTGAACGAAAAATGATGTAAAAGCAAATACGACGAAGGTCGGCTCGTCTCAGATTGACTACTGTCGCATTCTTGCGGTCTATATATAGGAAGTGTCGTATTATTAATTTAAATTTCTAAATTTAAATGCTTGCCGGGAGATTAATTGGAGGATGGATTATTCATAGTTTCCTAAAAGATCATCTATACTCATTTTCAGATTTGCATGATTGAAAAGAATTTAGTCTTTTCCAAAGCATTCTACCTATAACAGTGATGTAGTGCTTTTGGAGTTCCAATTCAGTCCGCAAAACAATTTAATGGATAAGAGGTTTAAGACAAAACAGCATTCATTAATATAAGGAAGAGTGCCGGAGATAGAAAGGAGCCCTAGGGCACACCAGCATTTATTTTCTGTCTTTCGCGACTTGATATTGGCGACCAGTAAATTTCAAGCTGCCAAAGAGTATATAAATTGATCCCAATTGAAAGCTTTTTAGATAAGAGAGCTAAATGTCAAACTCTTTTGAATTATCAAGAGCAATAATCTTACTTTATCAAAAAATATGTCAGCTAATGTTGGGTGAGATATACTGTCGGATTTCGGGTGTAGGTATTACTAGGAAATTCGTACGGGCGGTCATTCAGGAGATTCCTTTTTTTAAGATATTTCTTAAGCTGAAAATAAATTTGCGCTTCAAAGCGGTCCTAAAGGAAAAATAAATAAACGTAGCTTCAGATATATCTTTATTTATTAGATTATATTCAGAACCGCCATGAGTTGACTTGTTTTGTTGTATTTCCCTAAATCGTTTTTATCCGTTTCAGAGTAGAGATAGTTTTTTTGGACGTAGACGTTGAAATCGGCTGGCAGTTTATTAAGTCGTTAAATTTTGCAAAAAAATTTCCCAATTCGATTCCACATAAATAAGAACCATAGCCTGTGGCAGCACTATACTCTCTTCAATTTATATTTTCAGTACAGGCCTTATGGGAGAGCTTTTTCAAACCCACTAATGTCGGCTGGTGTTTGCATGGCATACAACTTAAGAAATTGCTAACGAAATATACCATAAACCCACGTACATATTCCACCATGACCTGTCTGCTCCCCTGTTGAGAGGTTGAGACGAGAGGAGACTGATCGCCAATTTGACTCTCGCTTATAGTGCTTATTAAAGAAATAAACACATTAATTAAGAGTTACCAGTGGTCCGTTGATGGAAATTCTTATACCTTTTTCTTTGGTTTCCGCTATGGAGCTTTTAGAATCGAAGCTTTCTTAGAGCTTTTGAGAGCATATATTTTAAAGTTAAGGAAAAAGGTGTTGTCGCTGCGTTCTTTTCTGCTTACATCATTTCTTTTTCTTTTTTGGAAAACGGTTGAAATATATATTATTTGTTGGGTATTTTTTTAAGTAAAATTACTATTTGAGCAAGTTTTTGATATAGTTCGGTGCATTAATTAATTGCAACATTAAGTTACTAAATAGTTTTTTTTGTTCATGAACATAAAAATAGAATGGATATGGTTTCGTGCATATAAATATAATATTTAAAATAGTACGGTGCAATTTGAGGTGATATTATTATTTTTATATTGTGTTCATTTATGTCTAAAATAGCTTCAAGTTCTCCGAAGGATACAAGTTCCTTTTATACCTTATTTATACGTTTATTTTCTGTGATTTATTTTCACGTTAAAATAGATTAGGCCTTATGGGGAACTCTTAAAAAAAACAACCCTACTATCCAACTACTTGGTGGTGTGGAGAAATATAGATTTATTTTTATTTGGATTTAGTTTATTTTTTTTTAGATTTAGTTTACGATGTAGATGTTTTTGTTCTTGAAATCTAAATTAACAACTGGTAACCCTACCTACGTTTGTGAGAGAAATATGCAAATTTATAATTCTCATTACGCCAACCATGGAAAATGGAAAAGCCTTATAGAAATACAGATAACTTATTGAAATCCATAATAGTAAAGGTGAAAGGAAAATATCCTATCTTCCCTGTACTGAAAATATAAATTGAACAACAGTACACATAATAAAGGTAATATATTCCGGTTTTCATTTCTGTTCAAGTTCGCGCATGTGGCAAAACTCAGAGAAACTTGTGTCACATTTGGCATGCACATAGGCTTAGGCATGGGCCAAACTGCTAGTTGCAATATCTGTTACTGCTACTTTTAAATAACAGTTATAAATTCCTGTTACTGAAATACGAGTAACAATTATGGAAGTAAAATTATCAGTGAAACAACAATCTTAATAAACTATTTTCCACTACCATTTTCAAATGCTGTTTGGTTTGATCAAAATACAAATTTAGAAATTTTAAATTTTATTTTAATAACAGTTACTTTTGATCGAATGTTACCTCTCACTGGACACATCTTACTGAAATATTGACCCATCCCTATTTGTATGTGAAAATGTCAAAAATGAGAGTGCATGTGCCAAATCTCAGAGACTTTTTGCCAAATATGACAACCGAATTTTTGAATTATGACAACCGAATTTTGACAACATGTGCAAAACATTACCTTATTATGTGTACTGCGAAATTAAACAGATTATAGAGACAAGACAAATAAATAACGTTTTTAGTTATGCCTTTGTATGTGAAACCTATAATACTACTACGAGACTGAATTTTTTAGCTAGTAGTTCCGTCGATGAGGGCGCTAGTTTCTTTTTTCTTGATATTGAATTGTTGATGTGGAAGAAGTAAATGTAGAGGCAAATACGAAAAAAAGCAAGGGAGACGGTCAAAACTTATTAGTTCTGACAACAATATAAAGGGGAAGGGAGAAAACCGACTAAGCTGTTTTTTTCATGGCAACCTTCAAAATGTGGTGGGTATAAATAAATTATATCAAAGCCATTGGCGTATACATGAATTTGATGTAAGAATGTATATGGATATACATGCATGTATAGGTTATTATAGAATTTATTTTAAAGTTTTCTTTCAAATTTTAGATATTTGGTGGATTTTAGGATTTTGAATTGTAGCAACGTTGCTACTTTTCACTTTTTCTATGCGAAAATAACAGAGCAATGTTGAGATATTTCAATATGTTTTGTTTAGGTAGGTACTTGTGTACCCAGATACCCACCTACATACATATAATATGTATGTACATAGGTACGAGTACTTTTTGTTCTTTTTCAAATATAATATCTATTGAGAATAATTTAATTTTTTCTCCAGACAGTTTTATTAGGAAATAAAGTAGGTTTACCTAGGAAGTATTTTTTTAATTTTTGTTTTGACTAGCGATATTATAAATGTAGGTACTATATTACAAGTTATGGATTCGAAAAAAATCGAACTCGGGATTTTGATCAAACTTGACATTACGATGATAGCGAAGACGAAAAAATGGGTCCGCAATTCCGTCTCTCTGTCTGTCTGTCCTCGAGTTTACAGCCCAAACGTTTTTTCATAAACATGTCCCCAGTTTTTTTATCATCTTTTTTAAGACGAAAGATGACAGTACCTACCTAGGTACCAGCCAAACTTTCTTTTTGGCCAAAAAGGTAAATATTATTTTTCTCAAAAACATTTTTTTTTCTAACAATCAAATATGACATTACGATCATAGAGAACACCAAAAAAGTGGGTCCCCTAATTCCGTCTGTCTGTCATTCTGTCTGTCTGTCCTCGAGTCTACAGCCTAAACGCTTTGATAGATTGTATTAAAACTTGGTTCATATTGTTTTTTTCGGTAATATGCCCACACGGTTTTTCATTTTTTTTTAAGACGACAAATAACAGTAGCTCCCATACATTTTTTTTGCCAAAAACAAAAATCTTATTTTTCTCAAAAACGGCTCCAACGATTTTTATAAAAAAAAAAATGAGTTCATTAATGAAGGGAAAAGGTACCTTTTAATAATTTTTTTTGGAAAAAAATTGTTTTTTTTACCTCTAGTAGAACCATTTTTTTGGTTTTCGATTTTCTCGGAAACGGTTAATCTGATTTTTTTTTAAATTTTTTACGCAGAAGCTCCTAGAAAGTGCAGACACTATTGTATACCAAAATTTTTCATAACAAATTATTTTGGAAATTATTTTTTTTTAATTCAAAATTTCGAAAACAACTGAATAGATTTTTTCCAAACTTCGTATTTAGTAGTTTTTAGACATTATCTTGAATAGTTAAGAAAAACTATTTTTCTAAAATAAAAAACAACGGCTCCAAGAATTTTCAAAAAAAAAATTGCTATTAAATTTAATTTTATTTTTTGGATTTTGAAAAAAAAAACAATATTTTGCAAATAAATACTAAATGTTTTGAAGATTTTTTAAAATAATATTTTCAAATGTATATATGTATATATTGTTGAATACTCATTTAAAAAAAAAGTATAAAAGGACTTGAAAAAATATATAATACTTATTAATAAACAATTCTTATTTGAAAAGTCATCAACTCGATTTTTTACGAAATTACTTATCAAATCTGAATTTTCAAAAATTATTTTTTTTTCAATCCAAAAAAAAATATTAATATAAAATAAAAAAAATTTTGTCACACGATCAATTTTTTTTTGCACAACGATTAACAGAAATCTCAAATTTTAACTGTTAAATTTTTATCATGTTTGTTCATTTGGTAAAAAATTATATTTTATTGAGTAGTGACCGTTGCACACAAGTGTATACCTGAATATTTTAATATTCCCTACAGCCATCAAACAATTTTCATTCTATCTGCCCATAGAATAAAAAACACATACACACAACCAGCTCCTACTCAACAAAAAAATCCTCATAAAAAAAACAAAAAAACCTATGAAATAAATTGTTTTCCTTTTCTCCTCTAACTTATAATAAAATTTTTATATAGTTCTCTCATCAATTTATTATCACACGAGGTGTGTTTTATTGGGAATATATCCATTGTACCGTAAGTAATTCCCAAAAAAACACATCGACGGTAGCATGGACCGTGGCTTTTACATATTTTGTAAAATTGGTACCCCTGCACAGCAGTCACAAGTTATGAAATAGTCTTTTGCAAAGTAAAATTAAGAAAATATCAAAGTTATGAACAATAATTAGCTTTTATTCATATAAAATAGAAAGTAGAAAAACGTACCAATATTTAATTTATGTTACAAACCTATTTCTTGTTTTCGTTTTTTCTGCAATTGCAGTTTTAAGTTCGAACATTCATTTTGCACCAATAGAACGGAAATGATAAGTGAATGGCTTTGTTCATAGACTATGGTCAAGTCCCTTTTAACCCAGTCCAATTTTTGTATTGCTTTAAAAATGGTCTATGCATTTCACACGAGGAAACAAAAGTGCCGGTGATTTTCTGAGCTTATCGATAGCTAGAGTTTTATTTTTCAGGTCAATTTACAAATTAATTTTCTGAGTATGTTTTGCTGTCAATTCAATATTTACTCATCAGATTGCACTTAACTTATGCGGCGTAAGTAACAAAGAGTTAACATTTGGTTTGCCATTTCACCATTTTGGATCACAAAAATGTATGCCCAGTCCATGTCCATGTAATGAATCGAATACCGCCCATGGCCAACGTCCATTAAACAGTGAAGAAAAAGCACAATTTGTGAGTTCAGTTTCCGCTTAGTGCGTAAAGGCTACGCGCGCACATGCAATTTTTCTGAAACGAAATAGATTAACACTAGTTGAACGATGATCGCGCAAATAAGCAACTTAAAAATCGATCAACTAGATAAACGAACACACAAACATCATTTTGATTTAATGTGCGCGCAGTTACATTATAGCTCGATGTGATACAACCTGAAGAACTTATTTGGGGCGATCGTTCGATTTGTGCCAAAGCACAAACTCTTAAGTTGCTCGAATCGCGGATTGAATAGTTTTTCCATGTGCGCGCACTCTCATATAAGTCCAGGGTATTCACTTTTCAACAAACTGTTATGTGCGCGCCCCTGGCCTTATAGCTCATAGAATTTTATACGAATAAATATTTTGCGGCGCAGTGTCAAGCAATTCCTCTATAGTTCAGTTCCACCCAATGCGGTTTGTCTTCTCGAGTTGCTTTTTTGTAGATCTAAATAAAAAGATGATTTTTTCGCCGGGCTTGGTTAGTCAAAAATAAAAGTAAAACGGAATTCATTCGATAACTATTGGTTTCTTTTTCAAAATGGATATCAAAATTTGTTAAAATTGATTAATTGACATTAGGGGTATGCAAAATTCCAGATATAGGTGCAATTTTAGACGTACTTCAGAAAATAAATGAGCAAAGAATACAGTTTTTAATATTAAAATTAAACCTTTCAGAAGAACAGCTTATAATATATTAAAAAATGGAGTTATCTAAGATTTGACAAATATAAACTGGCCAGCTATCAAAAAAAAGAATCAAAAAGATCGATTTGTCTTACGAATGAAATTAATAATTATAACACTCCATGAACACATCCATCGATATTCAATTCAATTATCAATCGTACCAACAAAACTAACAAAATCAGAATCGAGACTCGACTGAGCGTCAACCAGCCATCCACCGTAGCTTCTACTTTAGCTTTTCATCGACCGTAGCGAATTGTATGTAAAATGCTACGACGGATAAACTTACGGCGGATAAATTTCCCAATAAAACACGGTTACTATTTCTCTTCATACGTATTTTCATAGCAGACCAACACTACCTAACCTTCGATTTGGTAGTGGAACCCATGATGAGTAGTAGAACTTATTGCAGGCTGGATGAATTTCGTCGTCATTATAGTAGTTACTATTAATATCCGTATACAATGGTTATGCACAAAATTGTCTTGGCGGTCAATGTTTTCACAAGGGAAATTTTTTTTACATTCTTATGTGTCAATAGCTTTGCGGATGTTTTGATGAACTGTGGATGGTACAGAATATGCGGAAAAAATAGTTAGTTAGTGTTAGTTTTCTTTTGTCTTTTAATTTTATACAACAATTTTATAAAACAAAACAAAAAATATAAACACCTTAAACAGATTTTACTGTCTGGTATCCACGGAACATTAAGCTGCATCTGCATAAACAATTCCTAGAATTTGCCTAATCTGGATCAGAACTCACAACAAGAAGTATATGTAGTAGTAAAAGCGAACAAAGAAACGTCACTTCTCCGAAGATAGCTGAGGGTTTGTGGATATGTTATATGGATGTGGTATAATGTACATTCTGCATCGCGCTGAATAAGATTAATGAGCAAATAACTCTCAAATCTGGAAAAAACCCCCTCCCCTGTATAACCGGTAGTTACCAACCTCATGGTATGGTATTTTATATGGGGAATGAAATAACAACCATTCGTTCTTATACACAATATATAGCTAACTGCCTACATAAAGGATGAGCGGGAATATAATATGTACTGAACCATCCTTCTTCGAACACAAGGTAGGTTCCTATAAGAGAAAACAAATTTTACAATAATCACCTGTTTGCAAACTTAGAATTTGCATAGATTTCACAGATTCCAAATTCCAACAGCGTGTGTACCCAAACAATCGCAAAGCGTCCTCTATCCCTTCGTTGCTGTTGCAACTATACTTGCTGCCGACTGCTGCCGCTATACTACTGATGCTGATGATGCTTCTATAGATACAATAGTTTTGGAGGTTGATGCATGCATATGCAAGTAAAATAAAGTGTGCATATCACGTATTCTGCAGTAATGTTGCCAGGTGGAATAATCAGGGATATTACTCTGTTTCGGATAGGAAATGGGGCTTAAAACTAAACAATTGTTGTTTTTTGTACACAAAATTGAATGTTATTCAAAAAATAGTTTTCAAATATGTATCTGTAATTTACATAGTTTAGATCAAAATCTTAGACTTAGATTAATCTGGTGGACATGAATAGCTTTTCAACAGCTAGGAAGACACAACATTATTAAGAAAATCAATTTCGAACTTTATCGAACTAAAATTTGCCTGAAATTTTGCACATAAATTATCATTTGAAACAAAGATGCATCTTAAAACTGAGATGGGTGAACTGATAATTTGTAATATTATCCGGTATTTAGAATATTAGCTGAAGCTTTAAAAAAAATAGCTCAAACCACAGCGAATTTCTTCAATAGCTCATGGAAAACTGAAAAATACCACACCTCTGTTATTGTCGGCAGAAAGTGCAGAGACCTATATTTTTTTCGCAATCCTAACGGCTGTATTTTTCTGTAATTATAACAACAGGGGTAACTATATCTACACCTTTTATGTATGGCTTGGTTCTTCTTCATTTTTACATAGATAAGTAATGACTATGTTAATTTTTTGAAGTCACGATATAAATTAGTAGTTCCTTCATATAGGTAGTGTTTTTTTCTGATCCTTCAATGACTGGCCTAAAAAGTGTGAAAATATGTTAACATTATGCCTACATCAAACATCTATAACATGTTGTCCATTGTAAGATTCGCACTGCATACCGTGCTCATTCCAGAACATTTTCCATAGAATTTTAAGCAACAATTCTCCAACCCCTAACTTCTCGAATGTTATACCATTTAAGTGTTATAAGGTTCTTGACTTTCTCTTTATGTAAATCTAAATTGGCAACAAATTGATAACATATGTATGTTCTAAGTCGTATAAAGTTTTTGCACTTATGCCTATTTGCTGATACAAAACATAAAACTATTTGCCTTCAATGCTTAAGGACGGGTTTGTCGGTCCTTATATTGAATTTAAATCATTAACCCCCAGTTTCATAGTCCAAGTTTAAATCCCACTTTTGGTTTAAGCTTCAGATCAACAATTTATTCGATTATACAGTGTCGTTTAAACCTTGAACTGAGTTCCATTTGTAGTTTAAGTTAACCGAGATTATTCTCCGTTCAAACTCCAGTTCAGCGTTTGTATTGTTTTTCTTCCGAAAATATAGGATTATCCATTTCGTGGTTTCAAAAGTATAGGGCAGGAATTCGACATCTGTCAAACTAAGTTGTTACACCAATTTTTTTTTTCAGTTGAAAGTCTGACATTTACGAAAATGGATCGCTTAACTATCGCACAACGAATAAAAATTGTTAAAACCTACAACAAAAATGGTGAGTCTGCCACAGCCACATATCGCTTTAAGAGGAGATTATGGTTTACATAATCGTCCAACTACGCAAGCAATTGGCAAATTTGTGAAGAAATTTGAAGAGACTGGTTTGGATACAGATATTGTAAGGCATGTGCATCATCGTTTCGATCGTACCAATGAAAATATCGCTGCTGTATGTGAAAGTGTTGCTGAAGACCCGAATGTGTCGATTCCTCGCCGTTCTCAGGAATTAGGACTGTCTTACGACATATTATGGCATATTTTGCATTTGGATCTACACCTACATCCATATAAAGTCCAGCTCACCCAACAACTGAAGCCAGCTGACCATTCACTACGTCGTAGATACGTCGAATGAGTGCTTGAACAACAGGCGGTGGACGTCGATTTTTGGAACAAAATTTTCTTCAGCGACGAAGCACATTTCTCACTCGGTGGGTATGTTAATAAACAAAATTGTCGTATATGGGGTTCTTATAATCCTCAAGTAATTGAAGAGAGACCATTACATCGACAAAAATTCACTGTTTGGGGCGCTCTTTGGTCCGTAGATGTGATTGGACCTTACTTCTTCGAAAACGACGATGGAACGATCGTCACCGTCAATTCGGAGCGTTATGTTCATATGATAACCGACTTTTTTTTGCCTGCTTTGAAGAATACGACTTGGAGAATATGTGGTTTCAACAAGACGGTTACACATGTGACTTTTCTCGACCTAGGCGAAAGACCGTGTTTATGCAGATAAACCTTTAACTCTTGAGCACTTGGAAACCAACATTCGTCAAATTATGGCTGAGATAGCGCGCAATATGTGTCAAAAAGTGGTCGAAAATTACCTAAAAAAAACGATGCTTGTAACAATTCGCGTGGTGGTCATTTAAATGTTGTAGTACTCGTATTTCACACATAATGTCAACGTTCAAACTTTATAATAAAAAAGAAATATGAAAAAAAAAAATATTGTATGTGTTTTACTTACGTTTAGTTTTGAAACCGCAAAATGGATAACCCTTTATTATGAACAAAACAAAATTGTGTACTCAAATGTTATCGAGTTGTTCTAATGATTTTCAATATTATTTGATTTATTATTATCCTTGTTTCGCGTGTTTTCTTGTGTCAGAGAGAGAGAAAGGGAGGACGAGGCAAGAAAAATGCTGCCAACTATTCCAGATTTCACTGTGAAACCGGACGAATTAAACCAAAAATTTAAACTCAGCTTAAGGTTTAGTTGGTCTTAAGTTTAGTGTACAACTGTGAAACTGGGGTTACGTTTTGTATCGACAAACGGCCCTTAAAATTGAATAAATAAATAAATAAAAAGTACTTGTAATGGCAATTTCAGGGATGTCTCCAATACTTACTTGCACTTTGCACACGTACATATTTCTAACTTGACGAAGTATTACGCTGATCAGCGATTGTTTTTAATTTTATATATAATTCTGGTAGTCAAAATAAAATGGAAATTTTTTTCATTGTTTTCTTCTAAGTCTTTCCATTGTTTTTCAAACTTTAAATGCCAAATTAAAATTAAAAAAAAAGTGGGTTCAACAAAAACACAGCGGATTCTTCATTTGACGTCAATCCGTCATCGATGCTGATGGGTAAACATATAAAATCTTTTTTCATTGCTTAGTTGTTCAAGTATGAGGGAAAAAAGATGAATATTATAAAAAAAAATCAAAAATCGGCGCGGGTCTAAAAAAATAAAATTATTCATGAATAAAATTTTTAACACATCTTTAGGGAAAAATCTGAAACGAATTAATTATCAACATACGTACAAAATTTTAATTTGAAGAAAATTCAAAAACTGGTTTTTGAAAAATCGATATTTACAAAAAAAAATATTCATTTTTTTTTTAAATCGAAAAAAACTTTTTTTTCTGAAAATTTGAATATGCAGTTTTTTTTTTCAAAAAAAAATTATTCGACCCGGTTCATCCAACAGAGAGTAAGTCGAAAATATGAAAAGTGTTTCTATGGAAAGGGAAGTGTGATAAATAAAAAATGATTTTACTTCAAAGTAGACTCCATCAATTTAAGAACACTTATCTACATACATATTTTATCAAAATTCTTGGAGCCGTTTTTGAGAAATACATTTTTTATTTTCTTAACGGGTTTTTAACATTTGTATTTTTATTTTAGTAATTTTTTTTAACTATTCAAGATAATGTCAAACAACTGCCAAATACGGACTTTCGAAAAAATTGATTGAGTAGTTTTCGAAATGTTGATTTTTCAAAAAAAAGAAGTATCTACATTTTCCCTCCATTAATCACTTTACTTGCGATATAGGTCCTATATGGCATAGATTTTAATCAAAAAAGTGGGTCCCGCAATTCTGTCTGTCTGTCTGTCTGTAAAACTCTCTACAGCCTAAACGGCTGAAGCGATTTTCTTCAAACTTGGTATTTGAGCGTTTTAGGCGATTGTCCGAAATAGATTTTCGAATCGTTATTTTAGCTTCAAAAGTAACGGTACTTGTGATATAAATTTTTCTACCATCTTAATTATCTCGAAAACGGCTCCAACGATTTTGATTAAAATTGGTGTGTATACTTCTTTGGATATTGTCTTCATTTTAGTGGAATTTTTTTTTAAACATTTTGTTACTGACGGTAACTCCCATACAACCATTTTATTGATTTTCGACTTTCTAATAAACCGCTCAACGGATTTTGATCAACATTTTTATACAGGAGATCTTTCAAATTCTAAATAATACTGCATTTCAAGATTTTCGAAAAATATTGTTTTTTGGATTTTTGAAAAAAAATATTTTTTTGTTTTTTTGAAAATTCAATATTCCGAAAACGGATGGAAGATTTTTCTGAAATTTTGTTTTTGAATTAACATTAATAAATACGTAAAATGTTCATACCATTTTTTTTTTTTTTAATTTAAGAACTTTTATTTGTAGATAAAAAATTAAGTGCAAACGACTTTAAATATACATTTAGGCGTTTGTATTAAGAATCTCTTGCATACAATGTGATCGAACATAGGAGCAAGTACGTGCGATCCAGTCGTGCATTTTATTTTTATAATACTCGTTGGAGCCATTTCTGATCAAAATACGATTTTTCGTCTGAAATAAGAATGACAAAAACCTGTGACAAAAACAATGTACCAAGTTTGATGCCACTCCATCCAACCTGTTAGGCTGTAGATTTGAGGAAAGACAGATAGACCTTATTTCGGAACCCACTTTATTGATGTTCTCTATCACCGTAATGTCGAGTTTGATCAAAATCTCGAGTTCGATTTTTTTACGAATACATAACTTGCCATAGATTACCTACATATTATATATATCGCAAGTAAAAAAAACAATTTTTAAAGTTAAGCCCTTACCGCAGAGCTTAGACGTTCAATATTAATATACGTTAATGAGAGGTAATCCCATCTAAAAATTCTTAATTCTACGTTTCTTCAAATACAATTTATCATTACTCTTTGAACTTAGTCAATGAGATGACGAATGGATTAAACATCAGCGTTTGGAGGAAAAGCGAATAAGAATTTTCTCAAGCGACACTATCGAAATTTCCCTTTTCTATAGCTTCGCACATAAATTCAATAGTTTTTGAAGATCATTGTTAAGTAATATCTACTCAGTTAATTAAGAGTTAACTCTACTAATTCGTTGAGTTATTTCCTTTGATCTAAATTGACTGAACAAAAAAAAAAACAAGTTTCAAGAGTTTATTCGGATCTAACCCCGAAATCTGAGTTTCGCATATATACTTTTCGCTAATCACCCTGAAATTTAATGATCGCCTTACAGCCTTCAAAAAATTACTAAAAAGGCGTTACATTTTTTAACATACCACAAGTTAAAAATAAAATTTAATTATTTTCATTGAAAACCGCATAAATAATAATAAAGTAACCTGGCAACACCTACCCTTCGCACCAAATTTATCTGCTTGGATTTATATATATGTGTAAATATAAAGAAAACAATAGGATACGTGGAAAGGACTGCATCCTTCTGTGAATAATAGCGATGGATAAAAGAATAAATTCCTGAGTTTCCGAAAGGCAAAAATACTTAAAATGTGTTTATTTCTATCTGGCTGTTGATAATTACGTGGTTTAATCAGAGAAAACGCTCAGCAGAAATATCGCATAGTTCGCAAAGTAATTTGATTGATAGTCTTCAAAAACAATGACACTTGTTTGTAATTATAATTAGGTACCTAAAGTAAATTACGAAGTTGACTTTTTGATTTCGATATACTTTTCAGTATAAGGAAGAAGCTTTGCGAATTATTTAGCTATTGGCTTGATATTTGAAAATTCTGACAGACAGGAACGTTTAAGAATTCAAATTCATGTATCTTCTAAATAATGAACAGATGAAAATGGTTGAAGTAGAAATGCTTATACTGATTTTGACTGACTAGTGTGAAAGGTTTGAATTCTTTAAGTATTCATGTGTGGTAAATACGTTCGTTTTGCCATCTATTGAAATTAAACATTAACCGCCCTGTTAATAGAAAATGCTTATTCCTCTTTTATCGCTGGCTTTAGTAAACCATAGAATAGAATTTAATATGCGGATTAATCTTTTAGTAAATAAAACATCGAAAATGTATGCACCAAATCTACTGCAATAAGTATCAACTATATCTTTTTGTAATCTGTGAATAACAAATAATATTTTTTGTAATAATTTGAATTATATGCCTGGTCTTCTAAATGCAACCTGAATTGCATGGCAATAGTTAGAAGAAATAGAAAGATAGGAAAGCATTTTAACTGTCATAGTGGATTTGAGAATAAGGCCTTTACTGTCTCAATAAAATTGATGATGATTGATAAATGAGACATTTAAACAGGTGAAATTGGCCTATATGACACAAATGTTCCGATGTGATGAATGTTCTTAGAGGCGATAACACACTAATAGTGAGTATTAACCACGTTGAAAGGTAAGAAACAAGTTTGGTGTGTTGGCGGAGTGACCCGCAATATCAGGTATTCTTGTTGTCTCAGTAACGCGATAGTTGTGTGCTCGCCTGTCAACCTCTTGATCGCAGGTTCGATTCCCGGCGTTGTCTATGTCTTCTTATATTCCATTAAAAACCAATTCTGAAAATTGTCATAAAATGTGTTGCTGGTTTTACTCATTGCATCTTTTGTCGTGAAAGCCACCGTTTTTGAGTCATTATACAAAAAAAACAAATTTTTGTTCCTAAAATCCAAGATGGCGGCTCGAGCGCATCCGCCTCGAGGTCGAAAACTTGGATTTTTCATTAAGACCCCAAGCCTAACAACATACTAAAAAATAGCTACTACCCCACCTTGTATTCAAAAAAAAACCCCACGTACTGGACTATATTACCGAAAAAAAAAAACAATATGTAAAAATTTGAAGTAAATCTATCCAACCTGTAGGCTGTAGACTCGAGGACAGACGACATACTGACAGAATGACAGACAGACAGACGGATTTTTAGTATTCTCTAATATTGTAATGTCATGTTTGATTGTTAGAAAATTTTTTTTTACGAATACATAACTTGCCTTATAGTACCAATAATCGCAAGTAAAAAATTTATGGGGTTTTGAGAGTAAAACGTACGAAACTTTCCCACTTTGATCTTGGTATTACTTATCTGTGGAAAAAACCTTAAAACAATTAGTGGGTGGCCGTGGCGCGATAGTTGTGTGCTCGCCTGTTACCTCGTGGTGGCAGGTTCGATTCCTGCCGTTGTCTATGTCGTCTTATTTTCCATTAAAAACCAATTCTAAAAATTGTCATAAAATGAGATGCTGGTTTGTTCATTACATGTTGTTCAGGCGTGATACTAACAACATGTGATTGAGTAAACTAGTATAACCATAAATATGGCAAAGAAATAAATAAAAAAAAAAGAATGCGAATTATAAGAGGCATAAAAAAATCAGACACGGCAATTTTCTCCGCATTAGCTCATCCGCTTTCACTGGAGATAAATCTGAGACAACAACCACCTCGCGCCTCTCCATCTTTCTCTTCTTTCTCATGACGCCCGCGATGTGTTAAAGACATATAAAGGGTAATCGTAATCCCTTGAGCCCGTGTATGGTTATATAAACAAAAAAAAGAAATATTTTGAAATAATTTAATTTTAGATTATTATAATAATGTTTGTGTCTTTTTAAATGCATAAACTAATGCTAATAATACAATCAAAACTTTCCTCTTATATTTAGTTACATATTTAATTAATAATTTAAAAAAATCCGAGCATTAAAACTATTACTTTTATGCTAATACTAGCTTGTTTCATTCCCAATGTTTGGTAAAAATAAATAAATGTAATGTTTAATACTTAAAAAAATAAAAAAAAAAAAACTTCACAATATTTTATTTTTAATTTTAATATTTTCCACATTTCAGAGCGAAAACTTTTCGTTGGAATGCTCAACAAAAAGTACAATGAAAGTGAAGTGAGGCAACTATTTGCTGGACATGGAACAATAGAGGAATGCACCGTGTTACGGGATCAAAATGGACAAAGCAAGGGCTGTGCCTTTGTTACGTTTTCAACGAAACAGGCAGCAATTGGAGCAATTAAGGTAATTTTTTTCAAAACGTATTCCATAAAATATGCGGCAACCAACAGGAAAGAGCATGGCGCGGAGAAAGATGTGCTTATGCTCTGGCGGCTATACTCGTAGCAATGGCAATATGGGATTGAGAGTGTATCCTCATTCCTCATTATAAATGGAGGAAATGTGCATAATATACATTTTCTTGAATAATGAAAAGAATGTTTAATGAATGGACTTAATGTGAGTAGGTGCACTCTTGTAATATGGAAAATAAATTAATGGCGAAAGGGTGAGTGTGAGGGTTGGTCGGTGAATGGTGAATGGGGAACGTTGATAGTGGGTGTCCATTTACATAGCCATAATATCCATGCCAGGGATGAAGAAAATACCATTTTCAGTGCAATGGACATGAATTGTGATTTTCCATTATTATTGCTTTTGGTTTCGGAATTTGATACAGAAGTGGGTCACCGAGTTCACCGAGAGTGTACTGTGTGCTATACACGATTGTTCTTATTTGCATGACAATAGGACAAGCGTTTGAATAATATACATACAAAACTACTGGAGTTCCTCAATGTGCCATCGTCATTCTTCTTGACCTATTAGCTTAGCCGCCGTTTTGCCTAGATTGGCAAATCTCTTGAATAAATGGGTATAATCGACCCTATAGTTGTAATAATTGAAGGGAAAATTGTTATGTATTAAAGAATTTTGATTTATCCAAGAAATCAGCAATCTTGTCTTAATGGCCTTTTCAATTATTTTTGAGAAAACAGACAGTAAGAAAATTGGTCAGTAGTTGTTAGGATCCTTTGTATAACCCTTTTGAAAAAGTGGAGTAACAATAGCTGTTTTAAGGCATGATTGCATTGACGATACGTATTTCCCTATTTTTAAGAACAATTCCACTTATTTCATCATGTTCACAAGAATTTGTTTGTCTAAGGTTGTTGATAATTGTATCTAATAAAGGTATCTTAATTAATAAATTGTAGTCGATATTTAAATAATTTGAAGCTAACACGGTATGTTTTATTGTAATTTGCGATTAATGTAAAGGGTGATTTTTTAAGAGCTTGGTTTTTGAAAATTCAAAAAAACACAGAAACTTGTAAAAAGTGAATGAAATTTTTATTTGGATCGATAAATCAATTTCTGCCATTTCCTTTTTAAAAATAATTTCACTTAAATGTTTGCCCGCGGCTACGCTTCAGGTGGTCCATTCTGAAGGTCCAATTTTGGCAAACTTTTTCACACATTTCGGCCGGAATCTCACCAATGATGCGTTCAATGTTGGCTTCCAAGGCAGCAATCGTGTTTGGCTTGTCCCCATAGACAATAGACTTAACATAGCCCCACAAAAAATAGTCTAACGGGGTCAAATCACATGATCTTGGTGGCCAATTGACTGCGCCAAAACGTGAGATCAACTGCTCACCAAATTCGCCTCTCAATTGATGCATGGTTTCGCGTGCAGTGTGGCAAACAAATTTTTCACAGAGCACCAATTTTGATAATAAATTTCAATAATTTGCAAACGTTGTTCAGGCGTAAGTCTCTTCATGATGAAATGGCAAACAATACTGAATCGAAATGTTAAATGTTCGTGGAATTTGTCATGTGTGATCTGTCAAAAATATAAACGTCAAAAACCAAGTAGCAAAAAAATCACCCTTTATAACGTTGAATGTTAAAATGTACCAACTGATGATTAAAAACCCAAATTTCCCCTGAAACAATGATTTGAGGTGGGCAATTTGTACACGAAGCCATATAGAAAAAGAAAATATCAATTTTTTTTCGTAAGCCATGAATGTGTTGATGAAGTATTGTTAAATCTTTGTACGAAACATTCAAATTATTACCAATAAATATGTTCTCTATGTTACCATTTTGATTAATCTCAAACATTGCATAAGTAGAGCAAAGAATAGATATCATTAAATTGAAGGTACATAATTTACAAACTTGCATTACATAAGAAGATAAACTTAAAAGAGAATGAGAATAAGAAACAAGTGGTATAAGATTAGGTGGCGGGACATAGATCCAAAATTGTTTTTTTCCTATGTCCTACTTTAGTCCAGGAAAATTAGACATTCACTTCGAAAAAATTCCGACAAAGCTGAATTTTGGTGGACAGCTTCATTTTAATGACCTAAACATTTCCTTCAAAGTAGCCTAAACTTGGTGCGGAGAAACATTTTTAGGGGGGGTTAAAAAAAAAATTGTAGGTACGCATTGTAGCTAATGTTATTCTACACAAAAAAGATTAAGACACTTTTTATCGTACAATTGTAAGAGTTTTGGAGAAAAATGGTCGAAAACATTGAGGTGTAGTACATTAATTTAAAAAAAATTAATAAATTTATGTTTTTGAGTGGGTATTTTTTTTTTTTTTGTTTTTATTTATATTTGCAAAAACATATTCTATGAAAAGAATCAAATTTTAAGTATGGAACCCGTAGGGTAATGCTGCCATCTTAAAAATCCCATTTTTCTTATTTTGCTTAATAACTCTCAAAATCTTTATTTTTCTAAAAAAAAGCTACAAAATGACATAATACATATTAACGACTTCTGTATGTCAATTCGTTCTTAAGTAATGACGTGTCAAAGCTTAATTGTTTGTCATTAAACGTTAAACATAATAATTTATTTTATTTTGTTCAATAAATCCCAAAACTGTTATTTTTCTCAAAATTTTCTATTTTTATTATTAAAATTTTCTATAATTACACAATTATAAAATAAAATAAATATTAAAATGGATATAGAGATTAAATTCATTCGTTAAAGCAACCAGACTTAATATAGCTCCCATTGTAATGAACAATTAAACTTTGGTACGCTATAACTTAAGAACGAATTGACATACAGAAGTCGTTGATATGGCATTTTGTAGATAAATTTACTGTCTATAAGTTGTTCTTAGAAAATTTTGAGAAAAATAACTTTGGAGTTATTGAACAAAATAAAAAAAAATTAGGATTTTTAAGATGGCAGCAATACCCTTCCGTTTCCACACTTAAATTTGGTTCTTTTCATAGAATATGTTTTTGCAAACATAAATAAAAACAAAAAAAATCCCCACTCAAAAACATGAATTTATTACGCTACAATGCGTACCTACAACTGTTATCAAAAGAACCTATAGTTTTCGAGTAATTTCGAAAAAAAAACTGAGTTTTCGAAAAAATTTAGGGTACCTTTTGGGAAATGCTTAGATCGTTAAAATGAAGCTTTACACCTAAATTCAGCTTGTCGGAATTTTTTCGAAGATTGTTTTGTCTAATTTTCCTGGACTACTTTGGTGGGACATGAATCCAAAATCGAATTTTGGGATTATGTCCAACTTTGATGGATTATGTTCCGCGGAGTTATGTCCCTGCGCCATAAGAATAACCATGAAAGACTATAACCACAATAAATATGACATAAATGCATTAAACAGTATTTAAACGTAATTGATCTTATCATATAAATACCAACATACAGAATCTTTTTTTTTTTAAATAAGAGAACTATTAAAAAAAAAACATAATATCATAAATTAATGATCTTAAATGACCAACAACAATTTGAGTAAATTATTAAATTATTAAAATGATGAACAATAACGCTGACTCTAACGTATTGATTTTAATTAAATTAAAATTAAAATAAAATAAAACACCATTGAATTTAAGTCAACTTCATTTATTAAATTGAATGCATTTCGACCGAAGTATCTGCCATCTTCAGAAATACGACTAAGTAATATAGTTGTCACTTACATAAACAGAAAACTTTAAAAAATTACATAAATTATACATGAAAGTTAAAGCAGATTCAAAGGCCACCAAAACTACATAAAAAACAACGATTCAAAAAAATAAGCAATTGCAGCACATGCATTACAAGAACAACTTTTGTCAATCACTTTAAATGATGTGCGCACTTTTAGCAAGTGTATCAGATGGTAGAAAGCTTGACGCCATAGAAAGCTTTTATATTCAAGAAGACAACAATGCACTGAATGCGGATAATGGAAAAATAGCGTCATATTTTTATAACATAAATAAATTTATTTTCATTAAAAAAAAAAAATAAATAAATAAATAAATTTATTTATGTTATTTGTTTAATTGTTGTTAAATTGTTTTCTCTCCTACTCTTCACTCCGTAAAAATCTTAATATAGTATATCTATTTATTCTGATGTAATGTTTTTTAAAATCCATCATGTCTATCTTTACTGCTTTAACTTTCATGTATAATTTATGTAATTTTTTAAAGTTTTCTGTTTATGTAAGTAACAACTATGTTACTTAGTCGTGTTGCTGAAGATGGCCGATATATCGGTCGAAATGCATACAATTTAATAAATGTAGTTGACTTAAATTCAAGGGTGTTTTATTTTGTTTTAATTTTAATTTAATTAAATTCAACAATTTTAGTGTGCTACCACCAAGTTTTTCTCATATTTTTTTTGAATCACTTGATCATTCTACTGCGCAGTTCTCTTCAAATTTCTTTGCTCATATCATTAATTTTGAAAGATACACACAAGCACATTCCAGTGATGGACTTTATTTACATGAGGTATGATCGTGTTTTATTGTGCAGTTTTAAAAAAAGTATTTAATCATTGGCATTTTGCTCATTAAATCTCTTGCGCACCATTGTTGTTCCTTTGAATCCTCTCCCTGCGCAGCCGATCGTTGGCCAAGTGATTATACGTTCAAGCTATACTTATATCTAAAACAGATGTGCTGCATGTCTGCATGCATCGCTGCATTACACGCTGCGTCCGAAATACATGTGCATACTCTTTGACATTTATGATGCATAGTTTTGCAAAAATTATATCAGCATTCAGAAATGGATTCATATCTATCGGGAGAGGTTGGTGTTGTTGCAATCCCGTCTAAAAACACAGTTGCTCACTAAACAGCTGCAACCAAAAAAAAATCTCAAGCTATCCGAAAAACTTTGGTATAATCTTGCTTCCCATAAGAAATGTCATAACATATGCACGAAAATATACAAATATAATCAATCCCGTTTTGGGTGTTCACGAACCTAGATAAATCTAACTTATCTTAAATAAGCTATCGTACCGACATCTGAATGCGCCCAATGAGAATAGTCATTGTGTGGCAAAAAATTTAATAGATATTTTTATTTCATTATTAAAATGGTATTTGATTGCTACCGCTCAGTTTACACAGAGAACTGATGTTTAAATATATCTTTCTATTCTATCTAGGTATACGTTATTTTTACAACATTATAATTACAATTCAAAAAGAAAATAGTTTTATTTTGAAGGAAAATATATGACAAAAAACTTCATTTAAGTACACCAATTACTTCGATTAAGAAATAGATTAAATTAAAACAAATAAAACAGGTAAAGTAATGTAAAAAGGTACATTTAGATGAATAAATAAACAAATAAGTAAAAAATAAATATATAACAAGAAGAAAATAATTCATAATTAACAAGCAAATTAATGAACAATTAAATAAATAAATAATAAAATAAATAAACAAATAAATAAATCATAAATAATAATTTATAAATAATAAATAATAAATCATAAATAATAAATATAAGCAAATAAATGAAAATAAATAAATATAAGTACAATCAACAAAAATAAATAAATACAAAAAATCATATATAAACGGTGATTTTTTAAGAGCTTGGTTTTTGAAAATTCAAAAAACACAGAAACTTGTAAAAAGTGAATGAAATTTTTATTTGGATCGATAAATCAATTTCTGCCATTTACTTTTTAAAAATAATTTCACTTAAATGTTGCCCGCGGCTACGCTTCAGGTGGTCCATTCTGAAGGTCCAATTTTGGCAAACTTTTTCACACATTTCGGCCGGAATCTCACCAATGACGCGTTCAATGTTGGCTTCCAAGGCAACAATCATGTTTGGCTTGTCCCATAGACAATAGACTTAACATAGCCCCACAAAAAATAGTCTAACGGGGTCAAATCACATGATCTTGGTGGCCAATTGACTGCGCCAAAACGTGAGATCAACTGCTCACCAAATTCGCCTCTCAATTGATGCATGGTTTCGCGTGCAGTGTGGCATGTGGCACCGTCCTGTTGGAACCACATGTCGACCGAGTTCAATTCTTGCATTTTCGGCAAAAAAAAATCTGTTATCATCGAACGGTACCTTTCTCCATTGACCGTAACCCTGCGGCCTTCATCGTCCTTGAAGAAGTACGGCCCAATGATGCCGCCTGCCCATAAACCGCACCAAACAGCATTTTTCGGGATGCATTGGTAGCTGCTTAATTGCCTCTGGCTGCTCTTCACTCCAAATACGGCAATTCTGCTTATTCACGTATCCATTTAGCCAAAAATGAGCCTCGTCGCCGAAACGGACGTAGCTTGCGAAACACATTTTTCACAGAGCACGAATTTTGATAATAAATTTCAATAATTTGCAAACGTTGTTCAGGCGTAAGTCTATTCATGATGAAATGGCAAACAATACTGAATCGAAATGTCAAATGTTCGTGGAATTTGTCATGTGTGATCTGTCAAAAATATAAACGTCAAAAACCAAGTAGCAAAAAAATCACCCGTTATAACTGACTTATAGTCACGAAAAATTAAATAAATAAATAAGTGAATCCTTATATTTGTAATTGAAAGGGTTATCAGAAATATCACATTTAATTAAGAAGCTATCAGTTAATTTTCGAATTTTTCTGCAAATCAATTCAACACCTGCTTGACTATGAAGATCATTAGTTGAATGATGCCGGGGTAGATTAAACATAATTTTTAAAATTTTGTTTTGGCATACTTGGAGTTTTTTAATATGGCGAATTGCACAATTCCCCCACACCTGACATCCATATAACAACCTTGTATATAATAATCTTGTTTTCAATACTTAAATGCGATTTTCTATTTATTAGCGTATATAGCATTTTAATTGCAATATTGACTTTTGTAACTGTTTTATTAATATGCTCATTAAAGATAAGCCGCTCGTCAAGGTTTATTCCTAGATATTGCACATTATTGAAAAGAAAAAGAGAGAGAGAAAGTGTGAACTAGTTGTGTCTTTGATCAGCTCTAAGAAAATTTAAATTATTTGCTGAAAATATTACTTAAACTTTGTGAAAAAAAAAATTTCAAAAAATATTAAACCGATTAAGTATTCACTAGAACACCCAGGGTGAGTCACAATTCACTTTATATTTAAGAAAAAAAAGACAACAAACGAAAGAATAGTCATGCATCGGACACCGGTAAAACCCTCCACAAGCGACAGTACTTCTACTGCTATACCAAAACGAAAATTATCCGCCACATCCCCAGATTTTCCTCCCCAAAAGGTAACGTCAAAGGACAATATCGCAGTTGGGAACATGTCACTCAATGATCTCTCATCGCTTCTGGACGAAAAGCTTAAAAATTTGGCTACAAAGTCTGACCTACACGGAATATTTGCCGAAATTCATGACCTGAAGCAGAAGAATGCAGCTCTTCAAGAGAAGTTGCATCTGATGGAGTCAAAATGTTTTGATCTGGAACGGCAAGTGAGCTGGATAGCCAAAAAAGCAATTGAAAAAAACATTATCCTGCACCTTCCTGTGGTAACAGGCCAAATTGCGGCAGAAAAAGCGAAAAGCATCTGCATGGATTTGCTGCAGTCAAATGATTCAACAGCAATAACTGAAATCCGCTCATTACGGTCAAATAATCCAAAAGTAAATAACGTTTTGGTAGAAATGAAAAAGAAAGATTTTGTAGACACTATTGTTAGCACATCTTACGCTCCGACTTCAAAACTTCGCGACGAAGGCATTTCCTTGCACAGGGATTATCCAGCGGCGGCGCGCGAGAAACGACAACGGCTGATTAAGATCAAAAAGGAAATCCTTGCAAAGGATAATAAAATTAAAATACAAATTCGTGGAGAAAAAATCACGGTAAACAAACATATTCTTTATCTGGATGCTGAAAACAAACTTGCATGCGAAGACGATGACGGAATGACATTTGTTCAACATTTGCTTGGTGACAGCACAATTCTGACAGCAAATGCCAGAGGCGCTCAAACAGTTGGCAGTGATCAGCAACCAAATTTTTAATAATAAAGCCGTCAGCCTATCAAATAACTTATCTATTAATAAAACTAGCTATTTAAAAAAATATAGAATTAAACCAAATGTAAACAGTAATTTAAGTAATAATTTTATACAAAATACTTTCACTTTAAAAATCATGTCATATAATATTGCAGGGCTACGTAGCAAAACACAGTTTAGGGAATTTTTTGAGTTAATTAATCAGTATGATATCTTTTTCTTATACGAAACATTCATCGAATGTAATGAAGATATCTTCTCACACTTCTTCGAGGATTTCGAATTGCACTGGATCTTGGCGTCAAGAACATCAACACATGGAAGAGCTAGTGGAGGATGTCTTTTCGGACTAAGGAGGAATATCAAGAAAACTTTTCAATGTTGCTTCGTTCATCAACTTGACAGAACCTTTATAAAAATAAAAAATAATACTCAAGAGCTCTTCATCATCCCAGTATACATCAATTGTAGCTTTTGGCAACAAGATCTTGCCTCCCTGTACAACTTCTTTCTGGAATTTAAGGAACAAAATGTGATGCTAATTGGAGATTGCAATGCAAGGGTCGGTGAAACACAATTATGGGAATTTCATCCAGAACTCGCTGGGTACTCAACTTATACTCCCAGGAAATCAAAAGACAAAAAAATCGATAGTAATGGTAAAAAATTTATTGAAATGTGTGAATCTCTCAGTTTGTCGCTTCTGAATGGCCGAACAAAAAGCGATGAGGAAGGTGCACTTACTTTTTTCAGAGGAAATGCTTCTTCAACAATAGACTACTGTCTAGTAAAAGAAGATTGGTTTAGCTGTATGCCGGATCTCAAGATAGGCGAATACCCTTTCTCCGATCATCTTCCGCTTTTAGTCACTGCCAAGCTTGACACTCAAAATATGAATACCGAACCAGAAAATCAACTTCTTCCGAAACTAGTATGGAATGATAAATTTATACATCGCTATCAAAGAGATCTAGATAATGCACTTGATGCAGCTGGCTTCTCCGAACCAGAAACAAATCAAGGAATAGACACTTTGACGTCATGTGTAGCTTTTGCGGCGAAACCTCTCCAGCCAAATGGAAGAGGAAGATCGTCAAAAAAACAACCATGGTATGATGCAGACTGTCTTAGTGCGAGAAACAAATCTTTTGCTCAACTACATCTGGCAAAAAAGACACCTACCCTTGTTTCAAAACTAGCTTACCAAAAAGCAAACAGAGATTACAAAAGTATCTGTAGAGAAAAACAAAGGCAGTATTGGCAAAATCTCGCGAAGGAAATAAGTGAAGTAAGGAACAGTTGCGACTTTTGGAAATTAGCGAGAAGACTGAATAGTAGAGAAGTGGTTAGTCGTTCAAGAATACAAGTTAAAGCAGAGGTTTTAGCAGAACACTTTCAAAATTTGTTAAACCCCCCAACTAGCCCAAATCATCACTGGTTTGCCCTCCCTTATATAGAGAATGTGGAACTTGATGCGAGAATAACATCTCTAGAGATAAAAACTGTAGCCTACGCTTGCAAGCTCAATAAAGCACCTGGAGTAGACCGTATACCGTATGAGTTCTATAAGTTTTCCACGGAAAAATTTCTAAAATGCTTGGCAGAATGTTTTAATCGGGTCTTTGATGAAGGATCAGTAGGTGAAAGCTTCAGGAGAAGCATCATATTCCCAATCTTTAAAAAAGGGAATGCAGAAGATGCTAGTAACTACCGAGGAATATCATTCTTAAATTCAGTAATGAAAATCTTCTCTGCAATACTTCTCAACCGTTTAACAAATTGGATTATGGAAAATGGACTACTGAGTGAATTCCAAGCAGGTTTCCGTAAAGAATATTGCACTGTGGATAACATTTTCACGTTAACAAGCATAGCGAAGTTATACCTTGATAATGGAAGGAAACTATATGCTTTTTTCGTGGATTTTAAGGCAGCTTTTGACTCTATAGACAGAAATGCTCTCATTCTAAAGCTCAGCAATATAGGAGTGTCAACGAAAATCCTGAAAGTAATACAAAGTATGTATGAGGAAAACCAAGCGGCCGTGTGGGATGGGAACCAATTGTCTCGCTGGTTTGCAACAAAAATGGGTGTTAAACAAGGATGTTTACTAAGCCCTTTACTATTTTCATTATTCCTTGATGATATAACTTCCTTCCTACCAGGAGGTATTGTTTTTAATGGAATAAACATTAAATGTCTAATGTATGCAGACGACATCGTCCTGCTGGCAGATACGCCAAATATGATGCAGCTTATGGTCAACAAATTACAGCAATATTGCCGAACATGGAACTTAAAAGTAAACAAATAAATCGAAAATGATGGTTTTCCGAAATGGCAGTGGTAGATACGCTAGAAACGAGAAATGGACCTGGGAAGGAAAGGAGCTAGAAAATGTCAAAGAGTATAAGTATCTAGGAGTAATACTGACTCCCAAACTCTCTCTTGAAAAGCATTTCAAATCAAAGCTTCACGATTCTAAAATGGCTATCAATTGCAACTGGAAAGGAATTCTTGGCAAAAAGGACGTCGCAACAAGTGTGAAATACAGATTATTTGAAGCAGTAGTAAGAACTATAATGTGTTATGCTGCTCAAGTCTGGGGTTTGTTTCAGCATGAGGAAGTAGATAAACTCTTAAGATACTTCTTAAAGAAAATCTTTCGTCTACCAGAAAATACGCCGACGTACATGCTCCATTTAGAGACTGGACTTCCACCTCTCTACCTGTACACTCTCAAACTACATTTCAACTATATAAGAAAGGTCATGGAATATCACCCGCAAAGGCTTCCCAAAATTGTGGCATCTTATATGATTCAACGAAAATTTCAATTTTTTGGTGAGTGGTCAAGACTGTGCTTGGAGCATAACGTTCAAATGGACCTCGACAACCCAGCAACATGGGAAGACCCATTGCTTTCCCTCCAAAATTCTATCAAGGAATCCAGGTTTGAGTTTTTCCGTGAACGTGCGAGGCTAAGTGAGTCTAGGAATCTATATCGAGCACTGGATCACAACTTATCAAACAACTATTTTCACGACAACAACAGTATTGACACTATTTCCACAATTATCAAAGTAAGAGGAGAACTTTTACGCCTAAACTATATCCCTCATCGAAATGACCAAAATACTGAATGTACACTGTGTAACCGACATACATCAGAGGACGTTATACACTTTGTTGGAACTTGCCCCATTTTTAGCTTCATAAGACGCGCCCACTGGGGTAAAAACAGTCTAAGCATGGATGAACTCAAAATTATTTTAAACGGCGACTGCTGGCTTACTCTGGTTAGCTACGTTAAAACTTCCTGGAAATATCGTTCCCAAATAATAAACGAAAGTTTTTGATTAATCTAATTCTCAGAATATTTGTGAGATACTAAAATGTTTTATAAAACAACTTTTTCATTATTTATATTCAATAATCAATAAAATTTTATATGCTCTCTGTTTTTTTCGGCTGACGTCTTACGCCATGCTCTAATTGTGAACAATTTATGTAAATTATGAATGTTGAATAAAGATCACATCTTACTATTGCACATTAGACTCCCATTTTATAGAAGTTCCATTGACTTTCAGATCGTTACCGGGTAGAAACAATCGCTTTTGATTTTATCTTTCCAGCATTTAGCTTAATTTTCCATTTGTGATAATATCTCATTAAAATTTCAAGCGTATGTTGAAGATTGTATTAAGACCAAACTCATGCGAAGAGAGTATGCGGGTGTCATCTGCATAAATCCCTGTCTCACAAAATGACCGGATTTACTTTTATTAACATACACTTGAAAACATCGACCAAGTTAGAAACTTTGGACTATTTTTATGAGAAAATTTGGAATCCCGAATGTTTCCATTTTGTAAATAAGAGCATTATGCCAATCAGAGTCGAAAGCTTTTTCGATATCTAATAGGACCATTCCTGTAGATCTACATTCAGTACGATTAGTTTTGATTATATTGCAAATCCTAAGAACTTGATGGGAAGTACTGTGGTGATTCCTCAAATTTAAGTTTAATTCACTCAAAATGGGTGTTAATTACATAATAAGAGAAAAACAAACTCGTATGCTCCTTATGTCCCTCATGAAAATTCTTATAACAAGATCTTATCATATAAGAATTAATTTTCCGTAACCAATTTATAGATTTTCTTCCATTTTTTAAATCAAAAAAAAAAAAAATTTTAAGTCAATATGAGATGCCAAAGGCCATTAGTTTAGATTTTTACTTGCGATTAGAGGTACTATAAGGCAAGTTATGCATTCGTCGAAAAAAAAAGTTTTGATATAACAATCAAACATGAAATTATGATAATAGCGAAGACGGAAAAAGGTGGTCTAAAAATTCTGTCCGTCTGTATTGTCTGTCGGTCTGTCAGGATAGCTACAGCCCAAACCGGTGTGGGCCGAATTTCTTCAAACTTAGTATATAGTTTTTTAGGCATTGTACAGATGGGAAATTGAAGTATTTTTTTGCTCAAAAAAGTAACGGTACCTGCCATATAACCGTTAAGTTAGAGCATATTTTTCTCGGAAACGGCTCTAACGCTTTTGATTTAAAAAAAATCAGTGCATATTTTTAGGCATGAACGATCATATGGCTGAAAAAAAATTTAGAAAATGTCTAAAAACGGTTCTTTCCATAGAACCGTTTTTTTGCTTTAAACTATCTCATAAATGTCATAACCGATTCATTCGAAATTTCATTTATATATAGGTTTAGGTTGCCCAAATTTTACCGCGTATCAATATTTGTAATTTATATTTTTTTGTATTTTTAAACCCATTTTTAAGAAAAAAAATTTAAAAATTTATATCTTAAAAACTGCTCATTAAATTGTTTTCATAAATTATATTTATATGTACATATTTGCTGAATACCTATGAACTGGCGTTTGTGATTTTTTAAAAAAATGTTTTCAAAAAGTAAAAAAAAAAATTTTCCCCCAAAAACCGCTCCACAGATTCTTGAAATTTTTTTCTCATAAATTCAAATGTATAAAAGAAATAAAATAGCGTACTTTTTTTTTAGCTCAAATTAGTTTAAGTATTTATTTCAGAATTTTAAATTCTTTTTTCTTTGATTAAGCCGATTTAATCTTTTGTTTTTAAGTTTTTATTATTAAATATTTAATATTGGCATACCAATTTATTTTACAACGAAATTAAATAAATTAACGAATTTCAAAATATATTTAGATTTTTAATAGAAATCTTTTGCATACATGGAACATAAGAGCAATTTCGTGCGATCCTCCCGTGGATTTTATTTTCTTAGCTGTCGTGGCTGCAATGAAACTTGGCAGCCAATTTAGAAATAGAGACACCGTGCAGCGAGGGCTGCATGTAGACTTTGGATTGTGTCAACCCTCATAAGAACCTGTGTAATTTATTTTCGTTGATGGGAAAAAGCTGCACATCTGTTTAGGGCATTATACTCTCGTACTACTTCGACTGGTTGCATTTTGTATATATAGTTTTCATTCCTCGAGAAACGCCCTGCCCCGTTTCAAAAAAGCAATATTTTTTTCTTTTCAAGGTTTATCATATGGTTCCAGGTTTGCAGTATCTTTCAAGTTAATGGATGTTAAATTGCTTGTTAGTAACTTAGTAACCGAATCTGCTAGAAAGACGATATCGTCTACATACGTGAGGGCTAGAATCTCGACCTGACTTATCTTAACACCTCCCACTATTTCGTCCGCTATTAATGGGTATTTAAAATGAAGAGTAAAGTGCTCAATATGCATTCTTGTTTCACACCCATCGTCCTGAGGAAACATTCCGACAGAAAGTGTCCAAGTCATTTACTGTAAATTGGTCATGGTGTAGAGTTTTATTTGTTTTCGTTTGTATATTTTTGCAATGCTAAGCAGCGTAAAGATTTGGTCAACCATTCAATACTGTTATAAATAAGCGCAATAGGTATGTAGTTCGGAAGCAGTGTTCGGAAAGGATATTTACCTGTTGTTTACTGGATTTGTATAGTCGCCTTTTTTGTGGAGCGGATATATGCATATGATGGATTTTCCAGCTGTTTGTTTTTTCTTCTAATTTCAAAGCTTTTGGCTAAAATGGCGTCGTGTCTTGTTTTCAAATTCTGCGGGGAAAGCAACAAAATTTTACCTTTAGTTAACATAATTCCACAATCCAAAATTATAGGTATTCAAACAATAATATTATCTCTTAAATAAAGCCTGTCTTTCAGTTTAATTTAAAGCTCTCCGCCAAAAACAACCATTATATACAAAAAATATGATTTACCGTTAAAACAGTTTCCCCCTAAAGATACAAATGCAATGTTTAAGAGCCCTGAGCTTGACTTCAGCTTTACTAGACCAACACTTGAGCGCATTTCTATTTAATTCCATGCACAATGCACCTAACTTTCCGTGACTAAAAAAAAACATTGCAAATCATCATTTTTCATGCAATTCCATGCAGTTGGTTTGGCCAAGACACCATCCGGTGACAATTGTTGCTTTGGAATGCATACAAAGAGAACAACAACAATAACAACAGCTACAACCATACCTACCGCAAACACAACCATTTTACAATGAAAGTTCTTCCGTTTAAGTTCAAATGCCAGAGCAAGAGGAAAAGAATTCGGGTAAACGACCCAGAAAACAATAGTATACCCCTTAATATACGATAGGGCGGTACTTAAGGAGAATTTTGTAAACAATGGTTTTGAAAATTTAAAAAAAAAATATTCTTTGTTAAATTTTTTTAATGCAGACTGGTACCGAAAGAACATTAAACTATCGTTTCGATCCACATAACTAATGAAATTTGTATGAACTTTAAAACTTTTTAACGCTACAAGAATATTTTTCCCATGTGGTCATAAACTGAAATAGTTTAAAATGAGTTGAAAGGTGAAAAATGGTCCTAAATAAGTATCTTGGATTATATACCCATATGATAAGCAACAAAACAAGGATTAAATTTAGAGAATTTTAGGTGACTTTTCATCGTCTTGAAACATTTTTTTCATTTCTCATTTGAACAAAATATTCAGTGCCGCGCCAGAATGACTTTTTTAAATTTTGTAAAATCTGCAAAAAGCGTCTACACTATGTTTGAGCAGTTGATTCTATTAACATATTTTTCTTGATACAAACAAACACTTGGAAGCATTTTTTAAAAGCTTGTGTGATTTCTCTTAAAAACTACTTTACATCAAATGAAGTGAAATTTTCAAACTTACAATATTTTATTTCGCGTGAAAAATTAAATGCAATAATATTGACTTCAAATTCCTTTCAACACAAACATCAATAGAATTGATAAAAATTCCGTGATTTTTTTTTGTAAACGATGTCAAACTTGATCAATTATTGTTTCCCCTTAGTGGATTACATTTGACTTCTCATTAAGTATATACAAGGAAATAGGACAATTTTTAATTATTAAAGTTACATTTGTGAATCAAAATTCTTTGTAGATACATTTATTTCGTAGTCGTGAAAACAAGTTCCACAAAAGCTTCGTTTATCATGAGTTACATATAAGATTAGATTTAGATTAGATTAGATTAGATTTATTAATTCATACAAGTTGTATTTACAAAAACATTTGTTTTTAGTTTAACTTAAATCTTGTGAGGCATGGCCTGAAGGGCCGTCAGCCAGAGGATTGCCTAAGATGATAATAATTTACAGGTTTTTGTAGTTTAATAGTGCTTTATAAAAAAAAATATTCAAACCTAAAAGCCTTCTCTTATTATCTGTCTTCTATATATAATTTAGTTCAAATTTTAATTACAGAGATAGTGTTATTCCAATCTGGTCCATAGGGAGCAGTTGAGTGGTAGGTCATTTCGATGTGGAATGAAATTTAAAGGCAAGAGTTCACCCTTTGCCCTGAAGATCAATGCTATTGTTTCACGGTTATGGATGTCCTTGAAATGGTTGCACTCTCTTAGATCATGATATGAGGTTGAGGGTAAAATTCCCTGTGTAGTGAACTTGTAGCTTGCTCTATACTTTTCTCTCTCGATTTTAAGTGAAGCTTTTCGAATAGATTATAAAGATATGGCATCCATTCTGCTAAGTTGTTTAAAGTAAGATTAAATGAGAGTTCACAAGAATATGCTAGGTTTTTTCATTTTTGAAACCATGAGATTTGCGACCTTATTACAGAGACTGCAATCTTTCTTGCAACTTAATCGGCCTGGTTGTACATTATTTTGGTGATGTAATTGAAGTGAAGTTTAAGGGATGAAAGATATAATGGTGATAAACTGGTTTCGATGAGAAGCATGTAGTTTGGTGTTCTGTTTAGTAGTCTAAATTGTCTTTTCAGAAAGAACCTCAGGAGTTTTTCAGTTGTTTCAGACTGATTCCATCCCCCAACATATTATAAACGAAACCTTTTCCTGTTATTTAATTTGCATTTTTAAATGAAAATTCCTAAGGAAGTAAAAAATTCAATGGAAATTCTATTTTTTATAAAAATATTTTGCCAGAAACGAAACTGAAAAACTACCTATTAAAAAAATCTGAATAGGCTGGCATTTTCGCATCGAAGTTTTTTACATTTTACATGCATTTCAGTTTCTCTTAACATTGATGTCAGAAGTTAAAAAATAGTGAGCGAAAAGGTATGTGGAACGGATATTTGTTTCATTTAGCGAACAGAAAAAAATTAATTTGGGTAAGGTTAGTAAGCTACCAAGAAATAAAGACATATGCGATTAATCACCCCTTCAAATGAACTACGATTATCGTCAAATGGGATTATATTTTTAACGCAATTTACAAATTACAACTACATTCCCACATACCTGCTTCAATTTAAGTACTTTCTACACATTCAACAAAATTAATTTTCCATATGATTCGTCAAACTTTAATTCAGATACAGCAGCATTAAACCAATTTAGTGAAACAGCGAATGAAATTTTTCGATTTTAATCTCGAGCAGTAGAAGAATTTTATCTTTTTAAAACTTTGATCCTATCCACAAAGGTATGTTGTGGTTTTGAATATCGGGTCCCAGCTTTCCAATAAAATTGTATAAAAATTGTTTGAAAATGGTCCTTCCGTAATATACCAGTAATGTGACATTCGCATTAGCCATTTTATTGATAGGTTTTGTTTCTTGTTTTCTTTAGCTATTAAAAATTTATTTAAAAAAAAATGTTCAAATTTGACAATAACTTCTTTCTGTTTCAAAATTAGAGGTGTGGAATGTTAGCTTTATTTAATGTTCACTCAAACTCCTAATGAATAGTCAAGTTTTAGGCAAGCCCAAAAGTTATAATCATGTTAAGCAAAGATTTGACAAAAGCAATTCAATTTTACTTAAAACAGATCCATCTTTGGTGAAATTCACCTTAACGTAAAATTTGTTTTTTTTCTCGGATAGATACCTATGTATAGTATATACAGTACACCCGGAAACAGTACCTTCTGTCGCCTGTTGATGGTAAAAACGGTACGAAATTATATAGAATTCTGTTATACAGTTTGGCGACAGACATTATGAGTGGAGCAACAATACAAAAATAAAGTAAACAGCAAATGGCGAAAACCTCACCAAAATATAAAGCAACACAGGCAAAAAGCAGTCCCCAAAAACCTGAACACTGTCGGAAGTTTGTAATTTAGCTGTGCTCTGTTTGTGTATGGCTGGTGGTGTGCATTCCTTATTGCATCACTATATGTCCTGTGAGAATTGTTGTTATACTACTATACACATCTTTGGCAATTAATCATGGCGTGGAATAAAAAAAATACAATAAAGGGAAAAAATAACTATAGAGCTATGTATGTTTGTACCCGGAAAACATCCCGTCACTAATTTCGCAGCAAACCCAGTCAGAGCGACCACCATATCGGTTTCATTAAGCCAAAGGATGGATCCTTTTGATATCCTTTTTTTTTGTTCACTCTATGTACCTAGTCGTTTGCGAAAAATTTCATAACACGCTGTATAACTTGCTTTGAAGTTTTTCCTATCAGTGGGATTATTTTTTCCTTAGTTCTCCATTTGAATGGAAAAATTCTCGCTGGGAAAAAATGGCGCATGAAAAGAATTCCCTCAAAATGAGGTTGCAATTTCAATATTTTTTTTTTTCGCAAAGAAACATTAGGGAAAGATTTCGCGTCATCTAATAAAGCTGCTGATGTTGTTAAGTTTAAATGGTAAAACTTAAAAGATATAATATGAAACAGTCTTGTGGAAAAGATAATGCTTTTTTTTTTGTCGAATCGAATCAAATTTTTAAAAGTGTATAAATGTATGAACATACTCATATGTATTCGTTGGAAGATCTACCAGCAATGCTACCAATTATATTTCGGGGAATTTTAAATTTTATTTATTAGAGCAAGTTCTTATCGAAATCATCATTTATATTCTAGTGTTTCCATTGTTTATTTTCCATTGGAAGTAGGTATGGTATAGAGGCGCCTATTGCCGGCCCTCTTCGGTAGCCGGCCCCTTAATTTTTTTTAAATTTATTTATTTTATTTTATTTATATCAATTCAGTATAAGAAAACACTTTTTTACTCTGTGAAAAGCTCACAACTATAAGATTTAATATATTATTTTAAGAAAGAAAGAAATAATAAAGGAGGTAATATTATGGTATGAATTAATGCAAAGAATATAATTAAATCGGAATTAAAACCCGGATAAGTGCCTCACGCTAAAGGCTCGACTTTAATATGCACTTATGCGGGTTGGGCAGTTATAAAAAGCCAGATTAAGTGCACATAGGTACTTATCTAATTAATGGGTGGAAGCGATGTGAAAATACTTCCGTGCGTCGGCTTTTTTGGTCACTGTAGTTTTAGTAATGAAACTATTTGTTCACATTAGCTTTCCCGACGTTTTTGGCTTTACGACAAAAAAGACAAAAAATTATACATTGATTACATTCAGTATTATAACAATTATAACAATAAAGTGTACACTCACTATTTTTGTATTAAATAATTTTAATCTTATATGGTTAGGAAATCATTTATGAAAGAGGATAAGCACTTCAAATGAAGTTTAGTCTATTTATTAATACATGAAGATGAGACAAGAGAGCAATATACCGCTGAAATATTTTGTGTGTCTTGTTTTCTTTTCATGTTGTTGCTGTTGTTTATTATGTGTAATGTTTCCAGAGTGTATCGTTTCGATACATGTTTCTCCGTCTGCAGAATTTTGACACCATCAAAATCTGGAGAATGGCCGCTTTCGATGCAATTCCTTGCCAGAGCTGTCTTCGCAGGATTATTAAGTTTTATGTCAGACCTGTGATTTGACATACGTTGTCGAAGGAATTGTTTTGTGGTGCCGATGTAGCACAAGTTACAAGTTTTTTCCGGCTTCCCATTACAATTTATCTTGTATATTTCATCTGTTTGCTTGTCTTTGTCAGGTTTTGCTTTAAGTTTTGTGTAAAGGTGAGTCAAGGTTTTATTAGATTTGAAGGCTAAGCGGACGTCCGTTATTTTTTTGCTGATGGCTTATTTAAAATTCTCGCTTAGGCTTGGCACATAAACCATACTTTTGAAGTAACCATCCATCAGATCCTTATTTTGTGCGAGGGGAATTTTGAGCCTGTGTTTTAAAAGCAATCCACGAATTATGACCGAGGGATAAAATTCCAAATTGGTCAATAAATCATCTAACGATAGGTACTTATCACTATATTTACATATACAAAAATAAAACAAATATTTTTGATAAAAAAAAAACATTTAATTCAAAATAGGTTTCAACGCCCTTTAGTCCATAAAATTTGCATTTCGTCCCGGCGATCACACTTAGATTAGTCAGTTGGCTAGTGAAAGCCCTACCAATATGCACTTTTAGTCAAGTTTAGTCATCTTACATAAATATTTTTGACAAAAAACTAACTATACCCAACAAGATTAAAATTTTTAACAATTAAAACTGGAAGATTTTGTTCTGGGCCAGGCGTAGGTAATTGGGAAGATGTTTTGTATTATAGTTAATCAGACGTGTTGAATTATTGATTCAAAATAGATTTTAAAGGCTTTTGGGTCACGAATTATTATAGCTGATTAAGATTATTACTCTTTTATGTATTTATGAATTTTGAAGCATAAAACAAAAGGAAGCGCTAAAGGAAAACAAACTGTTGTATTTTATCAGCTAATTTCACATGTGTATTTAAAAGAATTTTTGTCAGGTAAATTTCAATGAAAGTATACAAAATAAAAGGCAATTAAGCGGAAGGTTAGTTAATAGGAAGGTATCTATAAAAGATGAGTTTTATAAGAAAAAAATTATCAGAATTTTGGTTCTAAAAAAATAAAGGTATTTAAGCGATAGGCACTTATCTGGGTATTACTGTAGACGAGAAATGAAAAGTTATGATAATAAATAATTTACTCGTAGTTTGTGTTTTTTTTTTATAAGCGCTTAATTTTGAGATTTTTATTTTTTTATAAAAAAGCTTACATTATGACAAACGCAAGAAAACGTAATTTTGCGTAAAGAAATATATAGACTACCTCATTTTAGCATTTTAATAATTGTGAACAACAAAAACAGTGTACGAAACTTTATAAAATAATAAGAAATCTATCGACCTACTTCTCTGCTCAAAACCTTAAAACTATATTTAACATCTCTTCCCTACAATATGTCAAACGTTTCATTAGACAAAACTTTCTCAGTTATGCGTTAATTAAATGAGTGAACCTATCGGGAAATATTATTTGCACAGTGTAACTGTTGGAAACACTAGTAATTATTATACCAAAGTTTAGTGATTTTTTGCGGTTAATGATTTTATATGAGGTTTATATAAATATATTTCAGTTGAAATTGATTAAAAATTTGAAAAGATTTTGTATTTATGGTCGTTTTAAAACGACGAAAGGGCTGCATGATTTTTTGAGCAAAAAATTGCAAAAATAAGTTAATAATTAACAACAAGAACATTCGAGAAAAAAACCATTGGAAATCAATCATCCAGAATTCGGTCACCTTTTTGTAAGAAACTAGAGGCCGAATACATATGACACTAACGCCCGGCTACTCGAAAATATGACTTTGTTTGATAAAACCTAATTAAACAATTGTTTCATATAAATATACGTATTTTTGTATATTTATGGGCTTAGCGATAAACAACAAAAAATAATTTGCTTCAGGATTTTTTTCTTTTTTCCGTGGGTAGGTGTAAAACCTTCAAAAGGCTCTATGAGGTCCGCAAAACGCGTGCTCATAGGAGTGTGAGATTCCTACTCCACTAAAAACACCTCCTCCTCCCGATTGCAACTAAGTTGAAACTTATCTAGCAATTAATTTTTAACGAATTTAATTAACGTGTTGCAGGTAACTATCCGGCGACAGTTCCTGCTTATACCGCGATTTTAAAGCGGATTCTCGTTTAGTGCACCAGATCGGAAGGCTTTGTCCTTCGCAGGCGGCGTACTAAATTCGTCTCATCGATAATTTCGATTATATTACTATTGCAGTGTTGTAATAGCCGTTTTCTATGATTTCGGGAAAAACAATTTTATTTCATCGCGAACCGTGGGAATCCCGAGATCTCTGTGGAGATCTTCGTTTCTAATGTACGAGGTGCGCTTACAAATGATCTTAGGAGTTTATTTTCAAATGTTTGTAAGGTATTTAAATTAGAATCTCGCGTACAACCCCAGAGTTGTATACCGTAAGTCCAGACAGGCTTAAGCACCTGCCTGTACAAAATTAGCTTATTTTCGATACTGAGCTTAGAGTGTTTCCCGAGCAACCAGTACATATCTCTTAGTTTATTATTTAACTCTTCGCATTTCTTTTTAACAGGCGGTAAAATCTACATGGACTGAGTTTACTTCGTTGAGCGAGATCCGCCATGTTTTTGTCCAATCATTGACATTATTCAGAGCTTTTTGTAATTTTGTAGTAGAATCATTTATCGTTTGGCCCACTGCTAGTATTGCAGTGTCGTCAGCAAACGTGGCTACGATAGTGTCTTCTGTTTGAGGTATATCACGTGTAAATAATAGGTACAATATTGGACCTAAAGCACTTCCCTGTGGTATCCCATCCAATATTTCTTTGAGATCCGAGTAATCGTTTCCATGTCTTACTCTAAGAAGTCTATTTTCTAGATATGCTTTTAGAAGCGTATAAAGTGCTTCAGGCAGAATTTGTCTTAATTTAAAATTTAGGCCTTCGTGCGTGACACACCCTATCAAAAGCTTGCGACACGTCTAGGAAGACCTCCGAACAAATTTTCTTTTCTTCAAGAGTTTTCTCAATGACGTCAGTGATCCTATGCACTTGGTCAATTGTCGAATGCTTGCTTATAAATCCGAACTGATGTTCAGGTATTAGGCGCTTTTCTTCTATTATTGGCTGCAGGCGCAGAAGTAATATTCTTTCAAAGACCTTAGATATTACGGGCAGAAGCGAAATAGGTCTATAAGATTTTTTATCATGTGATGGTTTTCCTGGTTTGAGAATCATTATAACTTCCGCAACCTTCCATTTGCTCGGAACGTATTTTAGCCTTAGAGTGGCATTTATTATATAAAAAAGATTGCTTCAGGAATGAATCGAAAAGGTTGATATTTGCAGCATCGCGCGATATTATCTACGAAAAATTACTTAAGGGGCCGGCAACCGCCAATTCTATCCTTTGCTCTATAGAAAAAAATCTACATGAATTTTAACAGAGCAAGTCGAATCCGCCCACTATACGATGCCTATATTTTTTATTAAATACATTCATTATGCCGCTAGTTCTTAATAGGCCACTTTTTACTTTAAGGTCCCTCATTGGAAAAGGACCTGTGTTAAAAGAGAAGGTTCAGTTTTTGTATGATTACATACTGGCTTTTTAAAGCCATTTTTCCTATAATTTGATGACTTTGAATGCCCAACAAAAACTTGAGTGTGCTACCACCAACTTTTTTCTCAATTATTTTTGGCTGGAATTATAGCTTTTTCACGACTTGCCGAGGTCGATCATCAGATTCCTTTGCTCTAGTGATGCTGGTCTACTTAGTCGTTTCAATGCTATTGATAAACAGAAAAAACCTGCATTAGTTTGGATCTGATCATGTGGGCTCGGTGGCGTGATGCGAAGTGCGTTGGCTACTGGGCGGTTGGTAATAGTTCAATGCACGACGAGGGCACGGGAAGTTTTTCAAGTCATTAAAAGAGAATTTTCTGAATTTTCTGAGCAACCTTTTGATTTCAAAACTTTTAAAATCCGTCTTCTAAGCGCCTATGTTTAAAAAAGAATCTAAGTAACCATAAACGTATCTATAGATGGTGCATTTCTTTTACACTCTACTCTACGTGTTTGCAAAGCGTTAAAAAAGCTACTTCCATGCTTGCCCTATTCTCTTCACGGTAACAGGAACAGCAATTCGTTAGACCCTAAAGAACATGCTTTCTAATTACTTCCTAACCGTTTTTCCTCAATAGACCAATTTGTTCCAGAGAAAATGTTATCATCATGGATACAACCTAAGTGTCCTTTGAGTTAAACTAAAATTGAGCCGCTACCGACCGTCCGTCACCACACTAACGCCGACGAAGTAAAACCAATGTAATTAAAGACTACTTTCAGTTTTTGTAATGCAAACCACCGCAGCGCGACACTGCAGCCGGCAATGCAATGGACTAACCGCACATAGCCAACAAAAGCAACAGCATCTTCCTTAGGATGCACTAGGGCAAAATGTCAAGCTGCAGACTCTGAATGGCAAAGAATCAAGTAAACGCTGATGAGGTTCTGGTAGACTGTTTTTTTTTTTTTTGTTTCTTATTCTCCCTGAGGACAAACGACGGACTCTAAATAATGTCCACAAGAGTGAAACAAGTCCGTTGCGTTAAATAATCCCCCGGCGAGAAATAAGCGAAGCATCCCATTAAATATTACTCTTTGTCTAGGCAACCAAGGCCACAGGAATTGAACATAAATTGAGTGCAGCGACTTTTTGACTAAAAAGTTAAATGGAACAAATCTACCGACAATAATGAGTTATAGCTTTGTGGGTGTAAAATTACGTGAGATGAAGAAAAGGTGTCACTTGAAAATAACTTTGGCTTCAGAAATTGCTTTGGATGTACATGTATATGTTTGTATATATGTAGTTGGCCTTGAGCCAAGTAGTTTTTCACATTTAAACGTGTGACACACGTATCCAATTTGACGTGACCAATTCGAGTAAATCAGTTATGCCAGTTGGCACGTTTAGAGAAATGCTTTTTCTGCAGAAATTGAGATTTGCTACGCCTTGTTATATAGTCTGGGAGGCAGTGTGATAATTATGTATGTACAGTTGATATGTATGGTGATTTTACAGAAATCATTTTAATAATAAAAATAAGAGAAGTAAGGAAGTCATGAGTTAGAGGTGAAGCGAAGTTACGTAAGTAATTAGGTAATTATTGTTAAGAAAAGAATATTCTCAATTACCTCTTTGCCCTTTGTGTTGTCACAACTAGGTAATAAATGTTGATGTGCTGAGGCATGAACAAACATCAATGTAGTTTCCTCAATTGTTGTCTTATTTTACTACACTCAAGGGCATATAACATACAACTTGAGGTGCTTGTTAAATAACTGAAACCTTACAACCATTTTAATTTTTTGTGACTTAGAAGAACAAGATAATTCTGAAACATTAACCACTGCCTTGCCAAATGCCAAAAGAGCGCGAAATTTCAAATATCCAATGGTTTTATAACTAGAAACAAGTACAAGAAATTACATTTGTTGAACAATTGATAAATGTGTACAAATTATAGGTTACATATTGCTATTTTGAAATTTGTATAATTTCATTGTCGTTAGTTGGAAATAAAAGGCACATAAGCCCACAGGCTAAAAGCAAAAAAAAAAAAAATAATTCAGTTTATTTAAATTATTTTTTTTGTTTGGAAATTTTAAAGTTTTTTTTCTCACGAAGTTTTAAACCTATGATTAGACGGTCAACACGAAAAGATAACGTCTTGATTCAATGCGTTTACGAGAACGTTAACAACTATGCCATGACACAAATTGTTGGTGAATTTTGATGACTTTGCAAACTCCATATAGGAGAGCGTTAGCTGACTTTTTGAGCCAACAACATGCCATAACATTGACATTCACACTTTTATAGCCAATTAACGCCAGCCGCCTTGAGAATTTAGTTTTTAATTTGTTGTGTGGTATTAACGAAATACTTTATTTAAAAGCCTTTATGTGTCAAACACAATATTGCTTAAATCTTTGCTGCGAACCTGGACCCTGATAAAAATCAAAATATGTTCAATTTTAATGACTTTGTCACATATATTACATAGTTACGGACAAACCAATATGACCATTTTTAAAGTTTCTTAATTAAATGTAAGAAAAGAACTCAAATATTTTATATTTTTTCAATATGTCAATGATTTTTATTTTATTATCTATTGAACTCCGAAACTATCTAACCGATTTTCAAGTTTTTTTTTTTGAAATTTTTATTTTTCTGGCGTGGGATAGTTTTTAATGCTTAATACTTAAAATAACGGTCCTTGCCATTCAATTTTTATTACCATCGTGATTATTTCAAAAACGGCTCTAACGAGTTTAATAAAAATAAAAGGCACGACTGGATCGTACGAACTTGCTCTTGGAGCTAACAACTTTAATGTAGCTTACCATTGAGGTTAAAGGTTTAAAGCCTCTGTGGGTAAGATTACCTTGATTATTAGTATAATGAATTGTCGAATGGATGATTCAAGGAATAGTTACATAGGTAGCTTCCTTTAAATGTGTGTTTAAATCTAAGTTATGGATTTTAATTATGTAAGTTGGGAGGGTAAAATGTATCTACATATATATACAAATTGACGGAACCTAAGTATGTTAACATGTACATATAATAATGAAAATGAAGGATATAGGTGGGTAGGTAGCTATATACATACAACTTCATAATTTAGGTGCAATATGTATTACATAAGATTCATGTGATTTTAAAGGACACATAGCTATGTATATATTTATTTATTTATTTATTTATTTAACATCAATTAGAGATAATTAAATCTACAATTAGACTACAAAAAAGAGATAAATAGGTATAACATTTAACATCTAACAAAATTACATTAAGTATTTAATACAATAAATTGTGCAATCATAATTTGATTAATCAATTTGAAAAGAACAAAATTAAATTAATTTTTAAAATGTATCTGCTTTTATGAAAGTTAAAATCAATATAATTTGAAATGAGATTAGATTAGATTTTTATTTTCAGTATTTGGATATACATTTGGTAAGCTACCGCACAGTTTATACACAGAGATTTGATATACTATAATAATATCTTTCTACTGAATAAGTATTTTAATAAATTTCAAGTTCACAAAGGGTTTAGAAATTACTTTTTGAAGGAAACTACAATTAAAACCTTCAATATAAAAAAAAGGCAGGTACATTTTGACTCGAATAAGAAATAAAACTTCAAAACAATAGTTTAGAAGAATGTTAAGTTAGTATGAATTGAGTTAGTGAATAATAATAATATATAATTTATATAATGTATATTAGTAGTTTGTTAGTAAATATGTATATAATAAATGGATAAATAAATTAAAATAATAAATAAATAAATAAATAAATAAATAAATAAATAATAAATAAATAAATAAATAAATACATGTAAACATATAAGTAAATAAACAAAAAAAAGTAGATAACTAAATAAGTACAAGATAAATAAATAGATAAATAATTGAATAAACAAAAAAATAAAATAAATAATTACAAAAAGCAAATAAATAAATAAATAAATAAATAAATACATGTAAACATATAAACATATAATAAAATCAACATCAAAGATATGGTTAAGAAAACAATTGATTGATTAATGGATTCTCAGGAATTTCACAATTTCTCAAAAAAGAGTTGTTGAGTTTATCAATTCTTACAGAGATCATTTCCACATTTGCTCTTGTATGTAAGTCTAATGTGGCATGGTATCGAGAAAGATTAAGCATCATTTTAAGTAATTTGTTCTGTGAAACTTGTAGTTTGTTAAGATGACATTTGGAACAATTTCCCCACACTTGGCATCCATACAAAAGGATTGCTTGGAATATTACTTTGTGAATAATTATTTTGTTAGTGTTGCTTAGAGATGACTTTCTATTAATGAATGGATAGAGCATATTGATTGCTATGCTTACTTTGCGCATGGTTTGCGCAATATGTTCCTTAAAGGTAAGTTTTTGGTCTAGATAAACCCCTAAATATTTTACATTCAAGTCCCATTTGACATTAACGCCATTTACAATAAGCTGATTACTGGGAAGATAGCAAGACTTTCTTTTTCTGCTGAAAAAGATAGCTTTTAATTTATCAGCATTCAGCTTAATTTTCCACTTTTGATAATATTGAATCATCAGTTCAAGTGCATGATGTAAATTTGTCTCAATGTTGAGACTAAATTCATGTGATGAAAAGATGCCTGTATCATCAGCGAATATAGCAATTTCACATTCCTGTAGCCTGGGAATATCAGATGTGTAAATGTTGTACAAAAAAGGACCCAACACTGATCCCTGTGGAACACCTGCATTAACTTGGTAAGAAATTGAAGGACAGTTATTAACAAAAACACTAAAGCAACGGTTAGAAAGAAAGCTTTGAATAATTTTTATGAGATACATGGGAAAACCAAAATGTACCATCTTGTGGACAATCCCATCATGCCATACTGTGTCAAACGCCTTTTCTATATCTAGTAGAACAAGACCAGTTGATTTCCCAAGAGAGCGATTTTTTTTTGACATGTTCACATACTCTTAAAACTTGATGAGTGGTGCTATGATGCATTCGAAATCCAAATTGTTCATTTGGAAAAATATTTAAATCTTCAACGATTTGCAAAATCTTACGTTTAATAATCTTTTCCAATATTTTACTTAGACAACTAAGCAAACTTATCGGTCGATAGCTAGTAGGAAGCTTAGCAGGTTTTCCAGGTTTTGAAATAGGAATTACCTTTGCGTTTTTCCAAGTCATTGGAAAATACTGAATCTTAAGACATGCATTTATCAAAAAGGTAAGAAATATAAGGCCTGCTTTGGGTAGTTTTTTTATATAAATATTTTTTATATTGTCTAGTCCATCTGATTTCCTTGACTTAAGGTTTGAAACTATATGCCCCACATCCTCCCTAGATACAAATTGATCACTAGGTGTATCAATGTTTTGTGAGTTTACCATGCTCAACGTATTACCTACAAGAATTTCAGTTGTGACATCACTAAGGTGTTGTGAAACAGTATGATTAGTAAGAAATGAAGATGCGAATAAATTACTTTTATTTGAGTCTTGATAAACCACTTCATTTTCATTATCAAGATTTGGTATTCGTCTATTTTTGTTTTTAATAATTTTGACAATGTTCCAAAAAGGTTTTTCATTTTTTTCCAATTTACTTAATTTATCGTTCCAATTTCTGTTTCTGTGCTTACTAATTTCCTTATCAATCCTTTTTTTATAAAGTTTTGCTGCATCACGATATTCTGGTAGGCGATAACGTTGCCACTGCCTATTAAAAGAATTTCTTAGTCTTATTAATTCCAGAATGTGTTCCGGCATCTTAATAAAGAAAGGTTTTTTTGTCTTTTTTGGTACACATGATTGCACTGTGTCTAGTATTTGACGAGAGAAGGTATTGACATGCACATCAATATCTTCTCTAGAACACACTGTATCTAAATCTGTGCATACTGTTCTAAGTTTGGACTTAATTTCAGATCTAAAACGACACCAGTCTGCATTTTTAAGATCCAAAAAGTACTCTACTCTATGCTCAGCCAATTCATTCATTTTGCATAAAACTGGAATATGATCAGAACTTAAATCATTGATTGTCTCAGGCTGAGTTAAAAAAGAAGGAATATTAGTTATGAATAAATCAAGAACGGACGGACTTCCCCTTGACCCAGACGGAAAATAGGTTGGACTAAACGGAAACAACATGGAATACGGAAACAAGCACGACATACTCACAAGAACATTAGTTTCTCTGACAGAACGAGTTATTGGTTCATTACGAGCATAGTTTACTCTGTGTTCCTTTTCTCGGAATAGACAACGTTCTCTTATCTGACGCGACGAAGCATACAAATCAATCAATGATAAAAGCATAGGGCATTTGATATGATGTGACAAAATATCACTAATGAACATTACAGACATCATTTTTCTTCTATTTTCGAGAGATTGAGCTCCAAGAAGTTTACATCTAGTTGAGTATGACGGGATTTTGATGTTCCAACCTAATTTCTGGATTGTATACCTTGTAAATTTTCTTTGGATCATTTCTATTCTGTTTGAATAAATATTGGAGTAAGGATTACAAATCACACAGCAGTATTCTATGTGAGACCTAACATAGGCATTATAAAGGGATTTAAGGGCAAAAGGGTCCTTGAAGTCTTTGGTATTTCGTTTAATAAACCCTAGCATTGAATAAGATTTAGCTACAATAAATTCTATGTGCTTGGTAAAACTTAGTTTTGAATCAAATATTACACCAAGATCTTTTTTCTCCAAAACTCAAACATGAACAAACGTGTCAACTGTGTAATCAAATGTAATTTTTGAAAAATTGCGACAAAAAGAAAAAATTTGGCATTTCTTAACGTTCAAGAGTAATTGGTTAGTTGAGCACCATCCTGTCAACTTAAGGAGATCGTCTTGTAAGAGTATACAATCATTTAAAGATTTAACGCATCTGAAAAACTTCAAATCATCTGCAAATAGAAGCCTACTGGAGTTCAGAAAGATATCAGCCATGTCATTAATAAAGATTAGGAAAAGAAGGGGCCAAGATGGCTACCTTGGGGGACACCCGAGGTTACTACAATTGGATTTGACAGCACTTGATCTATAGAAACAAACTGTATACGACCCTTTAGATAGGATTTTAGCCATTGCAACATGTTTGAGTGAAAACGAACTAGTTCCAATTTTTCAATCAATATACTATGACTGACTCGATCAAAAGCCTTCGCAAAATCAGTATAAATAACATCAATTTGGTATCCTTCTTCGAGTTTATTTAATCTGCAACAATAATCATTATATATAAATGTATGAGGGCCTATATTGTATTTAGTATTCAGTGACGTAGCAAAAATTTGTAAAAGGGGCATAATAATAATGTAGAAATAAATGGATAAAACACATAATTAAATTTTCTTATATTGCTAAGTCGTTATTTAAAAAAAAAGTTTTTTTATTTAACTATATGCCTGTAAGACCTAATGTCTTTTAAATGCAACCTGAATTTCACGGCACTAGCTTGGCACAGTGGATTTGAGAACCAGGTATTGACCGTCTCATTTTCAACCCATGGGCGGCATCCAAAATTGGAGGTATAAAAAAGAGTGGGGATCGAACCAACACGACTAAGTTAGCAATCAAGCACTTTATCCACTGCGCTATTGCCACCCACTTAATTTGAGAGAGAACAAATATGGAGTTTGAATTCATTGATAAATAAGAATATATCAAAAAAACATTTCAAAAATCGTTGGAGCGGTTTTTTAATAAATTCATTTGATGTGTATAAAATTTTGAAAACATTTTTAGAAAAAAAATTAAACGCCATTTTGAAGATATTATTAATATACATATAAAATTCAAATAAAAAAAAAATTCTTCGACTGGGCTTGGAAAAATCGATTTTTCAAAAAAAAAAAATTTGAGTATGCAGTTTTATTACCAATTTTAGGGAGCATTTGTTTAACAAAAATTATTGTAATCGGTTCATCCAATATTGAGAAGGTTGAAAATATGAAAAGTGGTTCTGTGGGAAGTACCATTAATATGTACGCAAAAAGAAATACTTTTATACTCAAAAGTGAACTGTACCAATTTAAGAACACACACTTTTTTTTGTAAAAATTGTTGGAGCCGTTTTCGAGAAATAATTTTTTTTCTTAACGGTTTCCTAACATTTGTATGGGAGGTACCGTCGTTTTTTATTTCAGAAAAATAGTTTTTCTTACCTATTCAAGGTAATGTCAAAAAACCACTAAATACGAAGTCTCTAAATAATCTATTGAGTCGAAATTTTGAAAAATTATTATCCAAAAAAAATTTTTTTTTTTCAAAAATGTTGGTATACAATACTGTTTAAACTCTCTAGGAGCTTCTGCGTAAAAAATTTCCAAAAAATCAGATAAACGTTTCCGAGAGAATCGAAAACCAAAAAAATGGTTCTACTAGAGGACCCAAAAATAACTATTTTTTTCAACAAAAAAAAATTATCAAAAGGTACCCTTTCCCTTCGTTAATGAACTGAATTTTTTTTTATTAAAATCGTTGGAGCCGTTTTTGAGAAAAAATAGATTTTTGTTTTTAGGCCAAAAAAAAATGTATGGGAGCTTCTGTTATTTGTCGTCTTAAAAATATGAAAAAACGAGTGTACCAATATGTACCAAGTTTTAAGCAAATCCACAGAACCGTTTAGGCTGCAGACTCGAGGACAGACAGACAGATAGACGGAATTGGGGGACCAACTTTTTTGGTATTCTCTATGATCGTAATGTCATGTTTGATTGTTAGAAATTTTTTTGTTAGGCATAGATACATGCATAACTTGCCTTATAGTACCTATAATCAAAAGTAAAAAGTGTGTGCGCCATTTTAGGAATTCTACATTTTGGTCAAACATTTTGTTTAAATATTTTGTTACTAACGGTACCTCCCATACAACAATTTTTCGATTTTCGACATTCTTATAAACGGCTAGACGGATTTCGAACAAAATGTTTATATAGGAGGTCATTCGAATTTAAATAATACTTAAAAATAAAAACATTTTCGGAAAATACTTTTTTTGAAAATTCAATATTTCGAAAACGTATTAGAGATTTTTTTTAAAATTTCGTTTTTAAGCTTATATTATTAAATGTTTAAAATTGTCAAATTTAGAAAAAAAAATAGAGGAATTTTTAATATAAAAAATTAAATAAAAACGACATTAAATGTATATTTAGCTTCTCAATAGAAATATTTTGCATACTATGTGATCGAACAAAAGAGTAAGTGTGATCCGGCCGTGTATTTTATTTTATATTCCATTTGCAAAAAAAAGAGAAAAGTCAAAACAAAAGACATTTACGATTCTCTGCGTGGTTGTTGTGAGCCAATCAGGTCTCGCACTTCATTAATTCTATTTAGTATGTATATAGTTTAATAAAAATAGAATGAAACCAGCTTTTTAAGTATTGGCTTTTGGTCCCAGAATAAGAATAACCAGAAATAAATTTTAAAAGGAAAATTTAGTTTCCACAGGACCAACCAATTATTGGTACATTTATGGGAAATCCGTGTACAGATTTCGTATCGTATAATTCACGGAAGAAAATTTAATGACTGGCAACGCTGATCAATAGCGGGGTTGATGATAATGTTATTCCCAGTAAATTCAAGATGGATGCGCCAATGAAATTAGCACTCCAACATGATTTTGTAAGTATGTATTCTTATTTGCTTCTTTACAAAATAGTCATACTTTTGGCGACTGTGGCCCGAATTTCATGAAACTTGCGATTTGAGATAGTAGGTTGCATAGAAAATATTCTCATTACAGGGTGCCTGAAAAGATGACAAGCAACCTTTAACTTTAATTTTATTTTAATCAATTATTCTATGGATATACTCTGCGGTTGTAGTTCTTGCTGTCGTTGTTGCTGTTGAAGATCCTTAACTTTCAAATTCCCCCAATTCTTCGCGAAAGATTGAAAATGCTTCTTTCGCTTCGTCATGCGTACTGAGACTTTTTTTCTTTATGGACACCCTGAAATTAAAGAAAAATATTACCAAATTAATATAAATTACATTGGTTATATGTTCTTACCCGAATAGTCCTCATCCAGAGACAAAACATAAATTTGCGACATTAAATTTAATCTTTTCAAATTTGTATTGCAATGTAATTTGATGGCTTTTAAGTCAATTGACACTATTATTGATAAAAATGAGATCTTCAATTTTCCCACTGTATTTTTAAATTCTCAGGATATGCCAGGAATGTCGCCACACAAGCTCTGTCTGAAAATTGGTTCACCGCTCATTCTTTTGTGGAACTCAAATTCACCAAAATTTATGACGTAATTGAAGCAACGATATTGACTGGGAAGTTTAAAGGAAAAGTCCTTCTATTACCTCGAATACCTATGATTTCATCAGCTTTCAAAAAGCTACAACTCCCGATCCGTTTGGCATTTCTCCGCTGCAAGAGCTAGTTGGTATAGCTTACCAAGCTTGTCAATTTTGCTCCTCAATTCTTCTTTATTTTTGATTTGACTGTACCCAGAGACTTATGTATAATTGCTCATTAATTTTCTAAATGATTAAGGGCTGTAGATTGAGAGGGTCACGAACCGAGATCGATACTATGCTTTTCACAGCCAGTTTTTGACTTTTCGCGAAGTATGCTTTGGGTTCTTATGGTGCATGAACTGCTACTGAAGATGTATTTTCCACTCACCATATGGAAGCATGCCCTCCTCCATATTTTGACAATCAATTGCTGGTCTATATTTTCCTTGATCCAAATTATTGGACCTACACCAAACCACAAAAAACTTCCCCAAACCATGATGCTTGGAGGAAGGGCTATAAATGAGCAATGGCATTTTGTGTTTAAATGAGGGCACAATAGATATTAAGATCGCAGTGCAACTAAAAACCCCAAATTATTCATTCATGATGCTTCAATCTCCTTGCTTAACAGTTTTCCAGGTGCACTGCGGATGGTATGCACCATTCTCTAGACGCCTAATCCACCTTTTATCATCTGCTACCAGCAAATTTAACTTGGGCATATCCATGTCAGATGCTCTCTGGCGAATTGAATCAGATTTTTCCGGTTGCTTTTGGTTAGAAGTGGTACTTGCCATAGACTTCTTCCGAATAGATGTTGTTCGTTGAAGCGTCTTCGGACTGTTCGAGAGCAAGATCCAGTTTAATGTCTTCTGCCGACTTAATGGGTCTCTTTTTGGACAAGCGTTTAATTTGGATGTCATCTCTCGGTGTTTTTCGTGGTTGACCCGATTTTGCCTGAGCTTTTGTGGGCTGTGAGGCATTGAAAACAAATGTTTGTGACCTTCCAATAGTACTGAACACCTCTCGCTGTGATTTTCCCTCTTGTGTTTAAAGATCAATGTTTTCTGTACAATGCACTCCGAGACACATATTGAAAGTTTTTTTATTTTATAATTTCTTAAAATTATTTACTATAAATAAATTTAATCCAAACCATATTCATTGTCCACTAATCATGAGAGTTCCTTAAAGTTGGTTTAATTTGTTTTCATATTATGATCTGTTTAATCATAATATTCTTTTCTTAAAAGAAAATAACGTATTTACGCTGTCAAGCAACAAGCATAGAGCATAACTTTCTTTTTTATTTATTTACTATATTCTATCCAACTGTATTAATTCAAACAATTATTATAAAAATGTAAAGTAGATCCATTGTGATAACCTAGCGTCATGCAACTCTCTGAATAATCAATCTATATCAAGAAGTCAGAAAGTCTTATACAGGGTGGCACACGAATCGTACTACAAAAATAAAACGTAATAACTTTTTTTTGGTGTGAGTAATGGACTTGTTTTGTTTTTATTTTATAGGCTACTATCTAGATTTATCAAAATGAATGCTTGGGATACTGAAAAAAGGATTTTTGTAGTGCAGCGATACCATTTTTTGCAGCCCGTCATTTCCACCCAAATGGAATTTAGGCTGGAGTTTGGCGGTACTCCCCCGAGTAGGTTGACCATTATGAAGCTGGTGTGCATGTTTGCCGAATCTAGAAGCATCGAACGAAGACCGTATCATCGAGATCCCAATGTTCGGGTTCAGGATACAATCGTGGCTGTTGCATCGGCAATACAAGCAAATCCAAGTGTTTCGACTCGAAACTTATCAGGACAAATTGGAGTTAGCAGACAGTCATTATAACGGATACTTCATGATGACTTAAACTTGTTTCTGCACAAAGTCCAAATTACAACCAAGTTAAACCCTCAAGATTTGCCTGTTCGCCTGGAATTTTGCCGAAAAATGATTGCAATGGCCGAAGAAGACAACACATTGATAAATAGTTTGTTCATGTCCGATGATTCCCATTTCGACTTAAACGGCAATGTTAGCAAGCAAAATTGCCGTATATGGAGTGAATATAATCCAGAAATGCTCAATAAGATGGAACTGCGCCCAGAACGAGTCACTGTGTGGTGCGCAGTTTCATCAAGGTGTATTATCGGGCCAATCTTCTTTGAAGAAAACAGTGTAACACAAGCTGCCAATGGGGACCGTTATTTAAAGATGTTGAAGGAGTTTTTTTACCCAGAACTTCGCCGAAGACGTATCCCTTTCAGCAGGATTTGGTTTCAACAAGATGGAGCAAGTGCACACGTAGCCACACAAGTTATGGCGGAGCTCCAACGAAAATTCCCACACAAATTGATATCCAGAAACTGCACTTTCCGCTGGCCCCCAAGGTCACCTGACCTGACTGCATCAGACTTTTTTTTAAGGGGTTATGTCAAGCAGGAAGCGTACAAAACGAAACCCAGGAATTTGACTGAATTGAAGAAATAATTGAGGCCATCCTAATTTCAACCCCTCAGGCCGCAATGAACAATTTTCTGATCAGGTGCTGCATATGCGTGGATGAAAGTGGAGGTCATTTGCGGTCTATCATATTTAGAAACCATTAGTTATTTGAAATAAAATTTTATTTTTAATCCAATAAAAAAAATTAATGAAATACATCAAATAAAATAAAAGTTATTTAAATTTCTTATTGTAGCACGATTCGTGTGCCACCCTGTACATTGCTATCAAAGAAATAATTGCTCAAAATTGCCTTTATCAACTGACAGAGTGCTGGACGAAGGTAAAAGAATGGTGATTTGGTCTCATTTGAATCTTCGTCACCATACCTTCTACAAAGGTCATCCATACTGAAACTCATTTTCTTTGTATGATATCGCAGTACATTATGCCCGGCAATAACACTTGCAAGGATTTCTTTTTTATTTCGAAAACTTTATTCGGTTTCTGTTTGTCGTTAATTAGATATGCGTTTCTGGTAGTGCTCCAAGCCCCCAAGTATCAACCAAATTCCATACTCCGTAAGATTCTCTGAGTATTCTTTTTCCAATTTCCTGTTTCATATAACATGCCGGAACCTTTTGATAGTTGGTTCAGCCTGGCCTGCGCCAAGCGATGATCCTCTTCTAACCAGCCCATGATTGATTGATATACTATCGTCTTATATATGCTGCATGCTTAGGAACTTATCTCCTTGCGATCAGGGGCGGCTTTCTCTTAACTGCATTCGTGCGCTGAACCACCATAACTAGGTTTGCTCATTTTTTCAATAGAGATAAAAATTAATCTTTAAAATGGCGATAAATACAAATTATTAATATTTATACTAGTAGTACCTATATACTAAGAAAAACACTTGTAAGAAATAACATAAACAATTCCTCGTGCGCTAGGTCGAATCGCACGGCGGTGCTTGAGTAACTTCTATGAGGAACGAGCGAACATGCCTAGCGCGTGACACAAAAAATATTCAATACAAACTGTATTGAGAAATAACCTTTTGTAGATTTACTAATCTCAAAAAGGGTTTCCACTGTTCCAAAAGTAGATTACTTTTGACAGCACTATTCAAAATGCATATATCGTTTCATTTTCTCTTATGAAGTAGAAGTGAGACAGACAGCTCCATCCGTGTCAACCGAAGAGAAAAATTCACTTTCCCGATGAATGTGTTCATTTCGATATGGAATAGGGTAGCTCGATTGAAGATTTAAATGAGATTTATGTTAAATCTTCATCTGAGAAGATTAAAATTAGTATGGTAAATCCTCAAGATTTGTAGGAGATTTAGCTAAATCTATTAAAATCTCGGTTAAGTGGTCGGCGGAAACGTAGTATTAGCTCTATTCTCGTGCGCCGCACGAAAGCAAAAAGTTCTGCCGATCTTCACCCGAACCTCTCCGAAGATTTCCGATAGCACGTGAAGTTAGCTTGTTCTGGTCTTGCCTTGTAAAATCAGAGCAATATCGCTTTAAGTGACCCATATATGTATGGACCACAGATAAGCAATACAGAGATAGGAAATTTTGGCAGCTATATTGGTTTGCCTGCAAGCTAGTCGCACTCTGAAACTAATATTTTTGCATATGTGTAGGAGAAAACTGTTTTACTTCGGAAAAAACAGATGCATTGATACTCGTTTAATTTATAAAACATAAAAGTAGTAGTTTGTAATTTTTAGAAACTATTTATTTTTTTTATTTTTCTTAATACTAATATTGGTCAGTTAGTAAAGTGAACTACAGCCTCGCCAGTTCCAGAACCCACCAGCCGCCACTGTTTGCGATACCAACTTTCATTATTCGATTGGGCATCTGTGGCAGAAATAGCTTCTAGTGCCCCTGGCTATCAATGTTAAAAAGGATATCAGCCTGTGGCTCGCCATAAAAAACAAGAACTTTTAAATTGGTATTCTAATATTTGGTTTGGTTTATAAAGTTAATAAGTCAATATAGATAATGTTGACATTAAAATTTAAATCGTAAATTTTCTACTATTACAACCAAACACTATCGACATTTTAGGAACGAAGTTTGACCCAAATTGTGAAATTTGTCTGCGAAAAAAAACTAAACATATTGCTGTCTCTCTAAATCTCGTTTAATTTTTTTTATATTGCAGAATTTGCACCAAAGTCAAACTATGGAAGGTTGTTCGTCACCCCTAGTCGTAAAATTTGCCGATACCCAAAAAGAAAAAGACCAAAAGAAACTTCAACAACTTCAAGCTACACTCTGTGGAAATGGTTTGACAACGAATCCAGTTTCTACAACTTCAGTGATAACCCGATCAAATCCCACCGTCCAAGCTTTGACAGCGCCGGCATTTGCACAGAGTACACCAGCTATTGCTGCAACTCCCTCACTTTTAGCTGCCAATCCACCACAACAGACTTCACCTTATCTAGCAGCGGATGCATTATCAACACCTAGTCAAATGCAGTATTTCCAACAGTTGCAAACATTCGGTATCCATCCACAATTTTTACAAGGTGAGTTGAAATTTATAAAAAAAAATATAAAATAAATAATAATTAATAATTATTATTATGTTGGTACAAATTTTATATTTATACATACACTATTATAATTTACTATTAAATGTATACAGCTAAATGTGTTTGAAATCATGTTTGTGTTTAAAATCTAAAAAAAACGTAATTGTTTGATCAGACGTTAAACAAAATGTCCTTTCCTTGTATTTTGTCTTTGTTTTTGTATTTTATTCTTAATTCTCTGTCGAGAAATGAAGAATCCGCAATCATCAATCCCAAACTCCAGGTCTCATTGATGAATAAGGATTTTCAAACAAGTGAATTTCATTGACATCGTTGTTGATTTTGTCTAAAAAATGTGTCCTTAATTATTATGGTTGGTCAAATAACTCCCGGTCGCTCAGCCTACCGATATTTAAAATTCCGATCATCTGGAGGCCAGTTTCTGGGATGAGCTTAGTCCCCCGCCACATCGCCTGATCGAAAACTCCTGTACGCAATTGTTGCTGGTTTGTCGGCATAAACCAATGAATTAACATAGCCCCATAAAATGTAGCCGAATTGTGTTAAGTCGCATTACGAGGGGACCTGTTAACAGGACCACTTCTGGAAACAAAACTATCACCAATGGCAAGTTGCCATTTTGTTTGAACCAAATGTGGTGCATGCTTACAGCTGACTAATTTTTGGAAACTTAAACAAGCAGCATGGCTAGACATTCACCGTAACGGCAGCTCCTTCCTCATTTCCAAGGAAATAAGCACTGATGATTCAAGTCAATTTTAATTGATGAAATGGTGATTCGTTTATGGCCTAAAGATTGTCTTCGCTCCACATACGTCATTTTGCTTTTTGACGAAGCCATTTAACCAGAAATGACCTTCATTACTAGAATCAATTCTTCAGTAAAAATGCTCTATGAACTTCCCCAACATATTTATTTTGTTCAAAGTTAATTTTTACAATTTGGAAGCGTCGTTTCGGCGTTAAGCGATTATGATGAATTGCCATGCCTTAATGAAAACAGAAATGTCAACAGAGATTCTCAACTGTCAAACCATTGGCAACAAACATCGAAACTTTTCATGCAGTTAAAAAAAAACACCCGTTAAAATCGAGTTGATTGATTCAAGGCCGTCGACTTTAATTTCTTAACTTATTAGTAAAATAGAGAAAACATTTTTTTTTGTTTAACAAAAAACAATTTCGAAAGCAAAAAAAAATATAATAAGAAGAAACATATCAACAACTATTATGCCGATGAAATTCACCTTGTTCTCGATATTAAATTCTCTAATTTTTTGAATGGATCTTGTTTCTAAATTGTTTAATTGTAATTTTCTGTGAGTGTGATACATAATATGGCTTTTGAAAATCAAACGAAGGTACTTTTTTCATCCTTGTATCCTTCTAAAAAGAGAAAAATACATTTTAGCGCACCGATAGTTTCCCTTTAACATAAAAATATGGATTCCATCCTTCCTACATACGTACATATGTTATTTAGATATACTTTTTTTATTAAAGATTTTCTGTTGTATTATATGCATAAAATCCTGTCTCCTGTTCCTTTCCTGCGTAGAAGCATATTTTAAAAGTCATGCTTATTCTCAACTTTATTTATATTATCTTAGGACATCCAGGATTGATGAGGATAATTTTTCTTGCTTTTTTCCTGGTCTATTTACTGCTAACGTGCGTCTCGTTGCTTCGCGCCTTGTGCGGGTAGTCTGGGATTTCGTTTTGTATTTCTGTTGAGGTCGTGGCTAAATGTTTCAATCGTTTATTCTATAGAAGAGAAGATATGATATGAAAATTGCACACATCCTTTGAAATCCTATAAAAGAGTCCTGTTGAATTTAATAGTAGGAGTTGAGTTGGGGTTATAAAAAAAATATGGAATAAGGTATAAAAAAAATCCATACAGATAGGACCGGCGAAGGATGGACTTGTCCACGTTTCTATCTTCAATCATTTTTTAAGATTTACATATTTTACGGTTACAGTATGTCCTTTGCCTGCATTGGTTATAGAGATGGTGGAATGACATTTTAGCGCTATGTATATGTGTGTAGAACAACCATTGACGTTGGAGTGTTTTTATATAAAGAGCAAAAAGACAATGTTCAAGGATTACAACACAAAAAATCATCACGTACTTTGAGAGCTAAATCATCTTGACATATGTAAAATTTTCGGCGAGTAGGTATCCATGTCCGACAGGAAAATAAAAATTTAGCAAATAAAGTATTTTTGTTTTGTTTTTGAAAAGTTACTATACCTATAGCCGTTATCAGAAATTTGTGGTAAATGTTGTCAATGGATCAAATCAGCTTTTTACATTACTTAAAATCTAATGAAAACTTACAAATAGGTAGATTTGAGTAAATTGCCCTTAATCGTCTTAAATATTTTATCAAGAAAAGGGTTTGTTTAGTTTAGTTTATTTTTTTTTTGCTTATTTAATTTTGCCAGAAAGAAGATAACATAACTTATAAATAACAGTGACAATAAAACAAATAAAAATGAAAATAATAATAAAAAAGAAAAAAAAAAAGAATTTTACTTCATTAAATTGATTTGACATTTTCAGATTACCAAATAGATAAAGTTAACATTTAATTTCGAAACGTCACGAAAACGGGCTAATATTTTGTTCTTAAAACAGTTTCTGCTCATTGTTTCATCAAACAAGTCACAGTACTTATTAAAAGCTTTCGAACACCGATTAAATGATTCGTGAAATGCATAATTAGTTTTTGGTGTTCTTTTATTTAAAAATTTTGGTGTGTCTTAAGACTCGAATATTTTGGTTTACTGACACTTTGGAACACAGATAAATGGACTCAATAGGTGTGTTTTGGTGAGAATATAGCACAGTGAAGTAAAACAAATCCAAGAAAACGATCGACAGCAAATGCCTTCCTACTTGGTTAGCTATTTAAGGGTTGGTGCCTCTGCTTATTGTTCGTTTGACATAAAGATTTGTTCGATTCTTTAGCATTTCTAATTTATCAATTTTGGTCTAAGGCTTATCTCACACTTTTTTTTTAAGTTAGATTAAAAAAATGTAGTCTCAAAGTGGTTGATCACTATGAGAATTTTATATGATCTTACATTCGCAGAAAAGAGAAGGGCAGATTGCTGTTTCTTTTCACGCACGTAAGATCGTAAAAAATCGTCATAGTTAAATTCTAGTGTGGACAGGTACAAACAGATTAAAAATGATAAATCTTGGAAGTACTTTGTCGATGTTTGATGATTCGAACATAAAAAAAACCACCTGACAAACGTGTTGTTTGATTTTCATAACTTTTTGAGTTTGGAGGCTTTTTAAGACATACAACCTATGTTGGTCACATTTTTTTATTTTTCACATCTTATTCTAAAATTAAATTATTAAAAATATGAATTAAATAATGAAAATTAATTTCACCATCAACAATCCGTCCGTTCCGTTAGACAATTGCCATATTTCACTACCGCTAATGATCCATATAGATCATGAGCCTGATTTCACCATTCGTTCGTTTCGTTATTTGTCATTTTGACAGGCACACACGTTCGCGATTACACCGTTCGTGGAAATATGTGTGTTATTTCGTTCGTAATTTTGACGTTTATAAAATTTGTTGTTGTTTTGTGTAAAAATAATCTGTAGAAAACCTTAAAAATGTATTTGAATTACTTCTTTCACAAATAGATACCATTTAATTGTGAAAAAAATTACCAACTGAATAATTTGAATCGAGGCGCATTGCAGTTGTCAAATCAGAAACATCAAAGTTCAAACATCGAGTGGGCGCAAAAAATATTATTCAGTTTAATATATTAGAAAAATACATTACTTGAAGTTGGTACATTGAAAGAAAAAAACAATAAAAATAAGATTTGTGTAGCGCGGCCAATTCAAAGTCAGCAAATAGATACATGATACATCTATAGTTAAGTAAACAAAAATGTAAAAAGGTCTATGTAAATGAAAGCAAATCTCAAAAAAATATACATGCATTCAAGTTCAACCATAAAAAGTGTTGAAATTTTCATTCGTGCTTTCGTTTCTTCCTCATAAATACGAAATAACCGAAAAAACGAATCGTGTAATCGGGCTCCATCTCATGAAAATAAAACAATATTTATCAAAGTGACAAAGGAGCCTTACTTCCATCTCTTTCCTTGTGTGTGTTTATTTTTCATGTAAATTTTGTTTCTTTTCTTTGCACTGCACTACCATCCCCAGAACTACAATTTTGGATCATGAATGTAATGTAATGCATGTTTTTTGGTAATCAATAATATGGTTCAATTCTGATTATACAAAACGACTAATGTTGTACAAAATGATATTACATGTGAATCCCTCCATGGAAAATGATTTAACTCTAAATAACTATTTTATAAACTCCGCTTTAAAAAGTCAGGTGCGTGACAAGCATAAAAATCAAAAATCGAACACATCTATTGTAATCCATTATCAGGTTTACCAACATAGCAAAAAAACAAAATTAGATCAGCGCCCTCTAAGTGTGAACAGCACAAATGAATAATGTCAAGTAACATTCCTCTGGAATAAAACAGTAAAGTAGATCCCAGTGGGTTTTTGTTGTTGTATCTCTTGTTACATTTTGACTGACTGAGTTTCTTTTTCTCACAAAAACACGCCTAATGTTACCTTTCAGAAGATAAAACGCAAATAAAGCCTCAAATAACTCTCTACGATTAGCTAAACTACACATATTGACAAGCTACATACGGTGTGAACAACGAGGTAACACAAAGAGTTCCATACAAGACCTCTTAAAGCGAATAACAGAAATTATTTTTGGACGGATTCAAGTTTTTTCACATCAATATTATATAACGGAGACCAAATGACACTACAATATTCTAATAACGAACGCACCAATGAACAATAAATTGCCTTTGTAATATAAATGTCGTTAAATTCCCTTGACCTTCTTCCTACAAAACCTAGCATCCCAAGACTTTTGGAGTGTACTTTGTCGATGTGGTGTTTAAAAGATAGCCTTTTGTCAAGCATAACTCCTAAGTCTTTAACAGCGTCAATTCTAACTAGCTTTTGCGCGTCAATAAAATAGTCAATATTCATTACACTTTTTTTCCTTAAAAATGAAATATCATTGCACTTATCCACATTGAGTAACATGCCATTCTTCTTACACCGTCTAACAAGAGTATCAAGACATTCTTTAAAAAAAAAGTCCATCGCTTTTGCTGTTAACATTACAAAATATCTTGAGGTCATCGGCATTCAAAAGGTATCTGTATCTTGTAAGTAACCAAGGCAGATTATTTATGAATACTAAAAATAGTAGCGGGCCAATATGGCTACCTTGGGGTACTCCAGACGTTACATTTATTTTACGCGAATTGACGTCACAAAACCTAACACACTACGTTCTTTTATTCAAATAAGACTCTATCCATTTCAATAAAGTACCAGAAATACCATATTTTTCTAATTTAAATACAAGAAGGCTGAGGTCTACTTTATCAAAAGCTTTACTAAAATCAGTGTATATCGCATCAATCTGGTTCTTTTTCTCCATTTCCAAGAGACTGTAGGAGGTGTAATCAGCAAGATTTGTAGTGGTAGATCTACCCTTAATGAAACCATGCTGATGCTCACTTATTACTAGCTTGAGTGTTGTACTTAACTGGTCAGTGACGAGTTTTTTCAAAAAGTTTTGGTATAGCCGATAAAATTGCAATGTCCCGGTAGTTTTTTTTATATTTCATCTATCACCATTTTTTTTTTCAGGGAATAAGTAGGTATGGCTCCATGAAATTACGCCAAAAATATATATAGGAAAAAACGCAAAAAAAAATCCATATAATATTTTTGTTCATAGGAAAAAAACACCCAGATTTGTTGCCGTTTATGTCAGGCAAATATTTCTCGACACTGACTTCTTTGACGAAACTGGTATTTTCTATAATTTTCTTGCTCCATTGGTATAAGGATCAATTCTGTGGCGATAACGGAAACCTCTTCAGTTACAATACTATATTTATAGACCTCGTTATTTTTTAACTAGCTTTTGTTCTACGTATTAGAATTTTGAAGTATACAATTTTCAAAACTATTTTTACACCGACCAAATCATCTAAGGTAAATTAAAAATAAATAAATTATGCACTTGAAGTGCGCACACTATAAAGAGAAATGCCATTTTGACACCGTTTTCTACACCACCTCATCACTGTATTCCACACTTAGGAACTAAACTTAGCTTTAATTGATCAATTACGACAGTTAAATCATCTTAACTATTTCTGTTGATGTATTTAAAAGAGATTAGGTGTTAGAAATCGTATATGTACCTACGTTAAGTAAGGCTTTTGAAGGTTCATTATGTTAAGTAGAGCGTTTTTGAATTTTCTCAGTGTGTAATTTTTATTTTTTTTTCTTTCCAAAACAAAGTAAAATGAGGTATGTACTTCTTTCAACTGCTATCAACGCATTCTCGCTTAATAAAAAAAAGCACCACATCCTTAATTTTTTTTTCTTTCTACAACTTATTCTATTCCAAGACTATAGCTATACGTGTACCTACATATGAACTTCTAAAGATATGACTATAATGTGTTTAGAAACATATAGCTGCTGCTGCTTGCCTTGAAGAGCACGGGACGGGGCACAAATTGTTAAGTCAACCTGATGGGTGCTTAAGTGTAACCTACGTTTCGCTCCAGTTTCTCGAAAAGCAGCTAAATCGCATGTATAGGTAGATATATGTAGGTATGCAGCTAGAAATGTATATGTATGTATAAGCAGTGTAGAAGTGTAGCGCAACTTCGTCCATGATTTGTACAACAATGTCCATTGTTTTGGATTTTGTTTTCTGTTCCCCTCAAGTGGTTCTGCAGACGTGTCGAGGAACATGAAGTAGGAGACCAAGTTGTTTTCGTCGTCCTTTCCAGAAAATAGTCATTCCAAACCCGAAGCCATTAAAATGCATTATATTAAGTACCTTTCCGTCCGCATTGCTGGTTGTTGTTTTTTTTGTTATTTTTTTTTTTTTTTAACTTAGGGGTTTCAATTGTCCTGTGAATTAAATATGGACGTTTGTGTGGATGTGTGTGTGTGCTGGATATTTTGTGTCTCTTCACTGCGGGCGAGGCCGAGAGTTCGAAAAGCACCTTTTTTTGACTAGTAATGATCGTTATCGTTGGTTGATTTTTTAAGCGTTACAAACCTGCTTGGATGCCAGAGCCATCAGAGCCAGTGCCAGACGATGGACGCGACGAATTAAGGAGCAAAATGTAAATTTCAGTGCTGATCCTTATTGTATCTGCATTGAATTTTATTTAAAGCGAAATGTAATGCAGTAAAATTTTAATGGCGATTTTATTGAATCAGTCAAGTTGCGTTGAAATGTTGGAAGTGATGTGCATGAAGTAGGGTCGTTTTGGTTGTTTTTGATGCGGAGGCGGAGGTTCGAAATTATAAAAAAGAAGTTGGGGTTTTTTTAAATTTATTTTCTTAATGTTACATTGATGCTGTACAAATGATGTTTCCACAAGGGTTGAAATAACGTTACTCTTTTTATTAGAATTTTATTATTTAAACTGATTTGTATTTAATTGCAAATACCAAGTTTTTGATTTTGTTTTAATAAAAAGGACCTACTTGGTATACACCTTCTTTCCTTGTTGTCAATTGTATCATTATATTCGAAATGAGAATAAATAAAGTCACGCAAAAATTTTTCAGGTCGTGTACGGTATATGCAAGCCCATAGCATAATTGTGGTTTCAAGTGCTGAATTGTCACTGCTTTCAGCTCACTTTAATGGGAAACGCCTTATACGATTTGGTGGAAATGTTCAGAATTTGTATTTCTTTTTCAACGAGCCCAGAACCACACCCACTTTTCTCCTGTCCTTGTAATAGAATTCGATATTATATCTGCAGGTAAAGAATTTTAAAATATCTTAGAAAGTAACATACAGAAAATAATTGATCTCCAAAAAAGAGTAGGTATGTAAAATCTGCGGCTTATTTAATTCAGGTGTCAGGGGATCTACGATTTTGAAATATATAGATTTTTTTAATATAAACAAAAAAAAATTCAAGGCGTGTTTTTTTGTAAGGTTGCCTCCGCTAAATTGACTTAAATCACATTTCTTATTTATGATTTTCTAGTTTTGTATATTTTTAAGACCTGTCAACGCATTAAGTTTTCCAATATACATTTTATCGCCATGATGTGTGTCGTCTTAGGCTAGGCTAGGTTGGAAGTGGCCGTGAGAAGAAGGCTGTGAGAAGAACAACACACTTATACCTTTGGATGGTGCATGGTGGTGGTACCACCATGAATTCAGAGATTTTCTGTCTACCATCATTTAAGGCTCACTAAGATATTGCAGAATTAATTTCTCAAATAAAGTTCAATATTTCGGAAAAGAGTAGTATGTGTCCAAGGAAAGCTAGGAATTGTGTATTTCTCGTCCTACTCCAATTGATAGTGTTTTTCCACTCTTGTTGTGTTTGTCAGACAGTTATTGACTGTCCGTCTCTATGGTCCGGAGCGTTGCCCCTGACAGTTGAATGTTACCCAATTCAACCAAACTTTGCACAGACATAGATTTGATAGCAGCTTGGTAGTTGATATCACGGTTTCTCTATGTTAACAAAAAAAAAGCTTCTTTACTTATCCGTATCAAGTTTTCGTCATTTAGAGACTTTATTGCAATTTTCCAGCTTTTCGGCCCGTACAAGCTTATCCGCGTTTTTGTACGTCCGGCAATGGGTGGGTGATAAGGTGTCCATTTTTGATAACTTTTCTTGGGTTCTGGGTTTCGATTTTACTAAAAATAAAAACATTACTAACATTTTTTCTCGCGATTTATAAGCATTAGCGCTTCAGGGAAACGAAGATTTCATAAGAGCGGGCGGACCTACATTTCAGTTCTGAAGACAAAATTTAAAAAAAAGTATAGGTAAAAATATGTATAAGGTATGTTGCCTTGTTAAAGAGCAAACGTTATTGTAAATTAAATTTACATTAGGCTTATCAATTAACCGAAATCACGGAGAGGCCTCTGGTTCAGGTTAGCAATTGGGACACGAGTTGTGGACTAGGGGTTACCCAAGGCAATACAGAATTGTTACTATTCACTACCAGGATTAATGTACCCACTTTCACCCTACATCGATTAAACAGCCACAATCTATCAATATCTTCCAATGCGAGATATTACGGAGTCGTCCTTGGCCCTAAACTAAACTGGAGACTCAACATTGAAAAACGTGTTGAGAAATGGGGTCTTTAATCCAAAATAATCCTACGAACATACTCAGCGGTAGTACGACCAATCCTATCTTATATGTCGATTGTCTGGTGGCAATCAATACAACACCAATAAACAATACAGAGTACTTCTACCGTTGACGCCGCAAGGGCTTTAAGATATTGTCCAACGGATGCTTCAAGTGTTATCTTTTATCTTCCACCTATTGACCTATACACTAGACTTCGCGTATCCTGCAGCGCTCTAAAACTTAAAGAGTCAAAATGCTGTTTTGGTAAACTGTACGGTCACAGCATCAATCATGGCAAAATTGATCCCACCAGATAATCTGTCGACAAACACTGACTACTGCACCCGATTCTCAGTAAAAGTTTTAAAGTTATCTTCCCATCAAGGAAAAATTGGAAAGATTACAACGTGTGTATCTATTCTATATCTATATAACTTCAAAACTGTCCCAACTATGCCGAAATGAGCTTGATATCCTGGACATTAACTATAGATTCACTTTAATCTGGGTTCCAGGATACAGTAGAATCGAAGGTAATGAACGGGCAGACGAGCTGGCCAGACATCGCTCGGCCTTTCATAACTAGCTTGCAGAGAAAGTCTCTTTCCCGCAATCACTGCTATGAAGGGCAAAATTCTTTTAATTTTCCAAACGGAATTCAACAAAAGATTGAACAATCTTACCGACTCTACGATATCTAGAATGATATGGCCCACCTACAATAAATCCCGCACAAATGATATCATTTGAAAACCGAGACGGGACATAGCTAGGGAAGAAGCTACTTGCACTTGAAACTGCCTTTGGGTGAGCAAGCAGAAAATTTGGGTATTCCCCACAACGCCTATTGCCGTAGTTGTAAAAACCAGTTGGAAAATGAAACAGTGCTTCACTTCCTCTGCATGTGTATCGCTTTGACCAGGCTAAGAATGCAATCCTGTGGAAGGGATTTCTTTTCTTATCTAAAAGAACTCTCTGATACAAAAGTCAAAACCATAATCCCTTTCCTCATCGGGTCGAAATGGCTCTAACGACGCTTTCCTTGAGTGGTTTCCCTCTCGATGTCCAATCTTTTTCTTATTCAGGTAAGAGTTATTTGATATCAAAACGGGGCTACTTGGGTCTTAGCTGCGAGTTCTCTGTGACCGCCATTTTACCTACATTCCTACCTATCCATTTCAATTCACTAAGCAAGAAGAAACACCAATTGTGTGTAAAATTTAACATATTCATAGTCGGTGATAAAACCAGGTTTTACTAAACTACAATTTAAGACAATTTTGACTCAATGAATACAAACTGATTTTACCAACAACTTGTTGGTTTTATATATTTATAAGATTTTTAAGTTATTGTAATGGGTTATCCATTTTGCGGCTTCAAAAGTAAACGTAAATAAAACACATACATTTTTTTTCATGATATTTATTTTTTATTATAAAGTTTGAACATTGACATTATGTGTGAAACACTACATTATGTAAATGACCACTACCCGAATTGTTGCAAGCATCGATTCTTTTGAGGTAATTTTGGACCACTTTTGGACACATATTGGGTGGTATCTCAGCCATAATTTGACGACTGTTGGTTTTCAAGTGCTCAAGAGTTAAAGGCTTAGCCCCACAAAAAAAAGTCCAGCGGTGTCAAAAGAGTTAAAGGTTTATCTGCATAAATACGGTCTTTCGCGTAGCCCCACAAAAAAAAGTCCAGCGGTGTCAAATCGCATGATCTTGCTGGCCAGTTGATATCGCCACGACGAGAAATTATGCGGCCAGGAAATGTATCTTGCAATAAAGCCATATTCGCTCGAGTTGTGTGGCATGTGGCACCGTCTTGTTGAAACCACATATTCTCCAAGTCGTATTCTTCAATAGCAGGCAAAAATAGTCGGTTATCACATGACCATAACGCTCCGAATTGACGGTGACAGTCGTTCCATAGTCGTTTTCGAAGAAGTAAGGTCCAATCACACCTCCAGACCAAAGGGTGCCCAAAACAGTGACTTTTTGTGGATGTAGCCCAAATACGACAATTTTGTTTATTAACATACCCACCGATTGAGAAATGTGCTTCGTCGCTGAAGAAAATTTTGTTCGAAAAATCGACGTCCACCGCCTGTTGTTCAAGCACCCATTCGACGTATCTACGACGTTGTGAATGGTCAGCTGGCTTCAGTTGTTGTGGACTTTATATGGATGTAGGTGTAGATCCAAATGCAAAATACGCCATAATGTGCCGTGAGACAGTCCTAATTCCTGAGAACGACGAGGAATCGACACATTCGGGTTTTCGGCAACACTTTCACTTACAGCAGCGATATTTTCAGTGGTACGAGCGAAACGATGATGCACAGGCCTTACAATATCTGTAACCAATCGAGTCTCTTCAAATTTTTTACAATTTTGCCAATTGCTCACGTAGTTGGACGATTATGTAAACCATAATCTCCTCTTAAAGCACGATATGTGGCTGTGGCAGAATCACCATTTTTGTAGTAGGTTTTAACAATTTGTATGCGTTGTGCCATAGTTAATCGATCCATTTTCGTAAATGTCAGACTTTCATCTGAAAAAAAAAATTGGTTTAACAACTTAGTTTGACAGATGTCGAATTCCAGCCCTATACTTTTGAAACCGCAAAATGGATAACCCTTTACTACACAAATATCTTTAAATATTTTCGAACGATAAACATTAAAAAAATAAAATCAACGTTTGAAAATTCAACTAAACTTGGGTTTAACTTAGACACAAAAATGGCTCTGAATACGCCACATAGTTTTTTCGATGTTGGCATTTTGTCTAAGTAGATATCTACCTTTATTAAAAATTACACAATGAAGAAGGAAAATTATATACATAGTTCAAAATTTATCTTTTCATTTTTTTACAAAATTTTGTAAATTTTTCTGTAAGCTAAATTTCTTGGTGAGTGTCGTTTTGCCGAGGGCAACACACAAATTTTTTACGCAACTCTTCTTCTCTGCCAACCAGAAACCTCTATCCTTTTAAGCAGGTCAAATTTATAGTAACTGCAGACTTACATACTACTACTGCTACGTACCTAAAAAGCGTGACTAAAGAAATAAAATAAATTCCACTTCACTACCAGCAAGAGGATGATGAAATTCACAAAGTTAAAAATCATCACTTTTAGCTTGTGTGACAAGTGAAAATATAAACGTTATGCATATCCACTTTTCTTCCAAGGACTTTTACCGTGGGTAATATTTTGTTTTCTGTACTCCACCACCACATTACTAGACCATCATCAGGCATACATGTATATAAATATTTATAATGCAGTGCACATACATTTAATATTTTTAGTAAAGGATAGCAATGTTATCCTTGTGATCTTTTTGAGAAGAAACGGTTTTAGCCTAGAGCTTGGTTTGGGGTTGTTTTTTCTTAGAGTTTTTTGTATTTACAACTTTGTTTTAACCTGACTCTTATGCAAAAGAGTGCTCTAGTGTATAAAATTGTGTTAAAAAACATACATACACACGATTTATGGAAAAAAAGCTGAACTGCTTAAAAGAAATGAAGTGCTTGTTATTCTTTTGAGAAAACCACACTTATAGTAGGTACAAGTGCTCAAGAAAAATTCAAAACAAAAGGAACAGATTTAAGTTCGTATTTTTTTTAACCTTTATTTAACATCTCATGTGGTGGTTAACATAAACCGTTCTATGCGGTTAACATACTTGGATTTTGTTAAGTCTAAAAATAACTCAGCAGATCAAAAGGGATGTTGGAAGTATACCTTACGTTAAAAGAAGTTTTTGAGAGAAAAACTGGTGAAACGCTCTTTTTGAAATAAATAAATACATGAAGTGAAGGGCTTCCATACATGCAAAGTGAAATATTTTAATTCAAAATAGCTTTTAACGGCCTTTAGTCCAACAAAAATTGGCGTTTCGTCCCGGTGATCTCACATGGACTCATCAGTTGACTAGTGAGGACCTTTGTCAATACGCAATTTTTGCCAAGTTCAGTTCATCTAACATAGATTTCGTGAAGAACATCTAGTGTGAACTATATCCAACAAGACTAGAATTCCTAATCATTAAATTGGAAATTTTTGTGTTTGCCCATGGCCTGGCATTATTTATATAAGAAGTTTTTTTTTTTTTTAATAATACAAATTCTATATACTACTGAAATACATCAGCCAAGTAGAAGACTTAGCACTATAATATTTGGACTTGTTGAATTATTGATTCAAAATAGCTTTTAACGGCCTTTAGTCCAACAAAAATTGGCGTTTCGTCCCGGTGATCTCACATGGACTCATCAGTTGACTAGTGAGGACCTTTGTCAATACGCAATTTTTGCCAAGTTCAGTTCATCTAACATAGATTTCGTGAAGAACATCTAGTGTGAACTATATCCAACAAGACTAGAATTCCTAATCATTAAATTGGAAATTTTTCTACTTGGCTGATGTATTTCAGTAGTATATAGTATTTGTATTATTAAAAAAAAAAAAAAAAACTTCTGAAATATTTTAAGTTCACATGCAATTTTTGAATCCAATTTTTACAGCAAAAATTGTATGCGCCTGTTTCAATCATTAATAAATACTCAGAAATTTATAAATATGTTGGTTAATACATAAGCACAAATATACAACGAAATCTCTCTTAAATTGACACTCATCAGACCATAGGTTTTGTCAACATAAGGGACTCTCCGCTCAAGGGGACAACTCAACTTATAAAAAAAATTACAAACTGTTTTCCTAAATTCACTTCAAACTCAGCTTACTACCAGTTAATCATAGTGCTATCGTACCACTAATCAAATGTGTGCAAAGATTCACAAGCTTTCAGTGCCTTATCTAAATTTGGGCTTTCAAAATATCTTTGTTGTATTCACCAATGCATTGATCTGCATACATCGAATTTTTTTTTATACTGTGACTTTTAATTCACGCTTAATTGAATTGACACAAAATCATTCTAGCCAAAAATTACAACATAATGTTGATCGTATAAGATAAGGGAATCCATACAAGCAGAATACTTATGATGACAATTTTTTGAAACTTGAGAATTTTAAAAGTCGTAAAATAACTCTAGTTTTAAACTTAGTGATACCAGATAGTAGTTGTTTCGTTTATATTCAGAAATTCAATATTTCTGCGAACTAAATTGTTGCATGCTTAAAAATAAAGGAAAAAATACTACAAAGTCCCAAAAGTAGTAAACATTTTAATTCAAAGGAATTTAATAGAGTTTGACCTTTCATCGACGAAATCGATCAGCTTTCAGTTACCAGTACGTGTATCACAGACCATCTTTTGTGGAATGATGAGATGTTCGATGTTGAAAGTGAAAATGCTGGCATAACTTCAGACGTACTGTCAATTACAGGGATTTTTTCTTTAGTCGTACAGCAATAATGTAAATAGAACGAAAATAGAAAGTAACAGTTTGACTTCAGAACAACTGAAACTTTTTTGTTATTTATCAGTTAATTTTTTTTTTTTTTTAATTTAACTATATAGCCTGTAAGATCTAAGGTCTTTTAAATGCAACCTGAATTGCACGGCACTTGTTTGGCACAGTGGATTTGAGAACAAGGTATTGAATGTTTCATTTTAACCCATGGGCGGCATCCAATTAAAATTGAAGGTATAGAAAAGAATGCGCCTAGCGTGGGGATCGAGCCCACACGTCTAAGTTAGCCATCAAACACTTTATTAACCGTCATCTCAAAGAATTTAACATCTCCTCGATTGTGGGTGGTTATCCCTACCTCAAAAGCTTACCTGGTAAAACCCTGGTAAAACGTGAATTTTTTTTCTGAATTTTTCGACTTTACTTATATGTATATATTTGGGTTTGTGCCTTTTACTTGCGATTATAGGTACTATAAGGCAAGTTATGCATTTGTAAAATTTTTTTTTTCTAACAATCAAACATGACATTACGATCATACAGAACACCAAAAAAGTGGGTCCCGCAATTCCGTCTGTCTGACTGTCTGTCTGTCTATAGAACGATCTACAGCCTAAACCGCTGAACCGATTTTGTTCAAACTTGGTGCTTAGGCGTTTAAGTGATTGTCCAAAATAGATCTTTGAATCGTTGTTTTAGTCCCAAAAATAACGGTACTTGCCATACAAATTTTTCTACCATCTTAATTATCTCGAAATCGGATTTAACGATATTGATAAAAATTGGTGTGTGTACTAACTTGAGTATGGTCTACATTTTGGCTAAAAAAAATTTAAAAATATTTTGTAAGTAACGGCACCTGCCAAACAACCATTATATTGATTTTCGACTTTCTCATAAACGGCTCAACGGATTTCGATCAAAATATGTATTGTATACTGGATCTTCTTCAAATTCTAAATAATACTGCATTTCAAAATTTCGAAAAATAGTTTTTTTGGATTTTTGAAAAAAAAAAACATCGCTTAACTGAAATCCGCTTAAGTGAAAGATTCGCTTAAATGAAAAAATAATTACGTAAAAAATCATTTCTTTATACATAGACAGTTTCGCATAACTGTAATAAAAAAGCTGACTACGTCCAGCACTTAGATTATTTCTTTCTTTAACTGAACGTGACCAATAAACTTCACAATTAACTTTGGTCTGTCAGTTTTACAACAAAATATTATTTTGTTTTGTTTGTTACGCATGACTTCTGAGCTTGGCAAATATAATTTCTGGAAAGTGCGAGTAAAATAAGTTAAATTGATGGCACAAGTGGTAAATTATGTTGTAAACCAAAACATAAATTCTTATTCTTAGATTGGATTTCGGAAATTGTATTTTAGTTATCTAAACACCGGTAAAGTATTTTTTTTCAGTTATTGAAAAATCGCTTAAGTGAAAATACCACTTATTTAAAAATATAAGTATGGCAAATTGGCGTTTCAGTTAAGCGGACTCTACTGTACTTGCAAAGAGCTGAATATTTTAGTAGAAAACCGACCATCGCAAAACCGAAACATTTTAATAATATTGAAAATCAAATTTTCAAATGTACTTAAGATAAATGAAACGAAGCTCGACGAATAATTCTCACTTTTAAAGGCGAACAATATTAATTAATTAGCTTTTTTCTAGTATCGTGCTACTTTTTGTAGCTTAGACCCCCTTCCCTTACTACGCCCGTGAGTTATAGTCCACTACACAGCTTATTATTTCGCTCGATTTTGCTCAAATATTCTTAAAAGAGAATAAATATTCGCATAAGAAGACATAAAATAAATTACTAACGTACAACAAGTACATATGTACGTGAGTAAAAGTAGAAGAAAGCTCTTTTAAGGGTCTTATTGTAAATATTAAAGGATATAATAAAATATTTGCTGGGGGTTACCACTACATACTTAATGATAATGGTGAAATTAATTCTTCAAATTTAAAAGCTTTTTTGTTTTTTTTTTTAACAAATAACCAGCCAGGGTCATTAGACGATCGAGATTTCAGAGAGCCCATCAAAAAAAAATCACACGGTGCTAAATCAGGCAAACGTCCTGGCAACTGAGGATCACCCTGTAAGGCGATGAGCCTTCCAGGGAATCATTTAACAATTCTTCAAGTTTTGGTAAACAAAAAACATTGCATATTTGCATGCAGATCGCCAAATTGGCTGGCTAACCTGCCCGATGTTTTCGAGTGTATTGATGGTTCTTGAATCCCCGGGTTTTTTTTTCTGTACATTACCGGTTTCTCTAAAGGTGTTATAGAAGAATCGATTTACGAACAGAAACACGATTCGCGGAGGCCGTATTTCTGATACAAGTTGGCGATGATTGCACTGGGGCCGCTTGTAAAGTACGACTCCATGGCGAACGCGCGGTCCTGCCATAAAATACTAAATAGCTCTTTTTAGAATCAGCGCCACCCCACACTTCTCGGAATAAATATCGCTAGATGGCGCGGGCTTCGAGTAGGCAAATCCCCTGCCGCACTATGTACTATAATTTCAAAAATTAAACTTAAAATCAAATTCAATGGGATTTAAGACGGCCGATGGTGTTGCACAAAAGGGCCAATCTAAAATTTTCAATCAGGTGTCTAAAGTCTAAAATATAAACTCTTACCCCCAGTTTCATAGTGGGAGTTTAAACTTTAGATCAACTGAACCTTAAACTAAGTTTAAATTTTTGTTTTATCTCGTCCGGTTTCACAGTGAAATCTGATCTTCAGATCAGTTGAACTTCGTTTAGTTATATTTTATGAAGAATAGTTGGTAGCATTTTTCTTGCCTCGTCCTACCCTTCTCTCTCTGACACAAAAAACACGCCAAACAACGAGAATAATAAATAAAATAATATTCAAAATCACTATAACCACTCGATAGCATTTGAATACACAATTTTGTTTTGTTCAAAAAAACAATACAAACGCTGAACTGAAGTTTAAACGGCAGAATAATCTCGGTTGACTTAAACTACAAATTGAACTCAGATCAAGGTTTAAATGACACTGTGAAACCGAATAAATTTTTGATCTGAAGTTTAAACCAAAAGTGGAGTTTAAACTCGCACTGTGAAACTGGGGGTTAAAGTTTTAAATTTGTTTTATTTTATTGTTCGATTGAATGGTTTCGCAACATTATTATTTTGTATATTAGCGACGCGTTTCGGACTCAATGTTCCATTTTCGGTCTTAATTTGTTGACTGTTGAAAATATCAGAGTGGCCCTTTTTGCGCAACACCATCGCAATGACACATGACATAAATAATAAAACTAAAAAAAAGATTTAAAACATTGATTCCCAAAAATATCCATGGTAACTCTTTTTTTCATAAAAGCATAAAGCAGAAATAAAATAATTTAAATTTGCATTATTTTGAATACTCTTTGTTTTTCGAGGTAAAATGTTCGAATTAGAAAATAGTTTGTTTCTTTTAGAAAATGTTAAATGAGAAAGATACATATATATTTTTTTTAAGTTTATAAATATTCGGTTGTCTTTTAGCAACTATCCCCATTAGAAGAAATGCATTCTCATAAAAAGATTTAGTTGAGCCTTATTAGACTCATACAAAATCTAGTAGAATTTTTCAAGATTATTTTCACCTCCCCTAAATTATTCTCATTAAGTTCTTGGAGAGTTTGATGAGACGAAAAATTACTCGCGTAAAGATGCTTTAAAACCAAGTTTTAAAATAATACTACCTACCTACAGACAGACGGACGAAATTGTCAAGTGTGATCAAATTCTCTAGCTATGTTTTTTTTTTTGAGCCATAACTTCTTATTGGAGGGAAACCCGCTTCGTTGTACCGCGTTACGGCGCGGCGCCAATCTGTCTGGCTTGGTGAATAAAGCTGCTATGGATGTTCTGTGATGATGATGATAATGTTACTGCCATGTTGTATGTGGATGTTTTTTTCTTCTGTTGAATTTAATGCTAAATGTTCTTGTTGCTTCGTAGGCGTCGCATGTAAACGTTGTAGTAAGATGCTTTAGATGTTTTTTTATCCTCGATTATTTTAAAGGTGCTGCATGGTGTTCGAGATATTTATAGTTGTCGTAGGGTGGTTCTAGCTATTGATGCCGATTTTTTTTATGCCCTTGATTCGTTAAGGGTGCAGCTGAAGTACGATGGTGTTGTTCTTTTCGCTGTTAGAGTAAAATGTGGTAAGTTCTTGCTGTATGGATATTATGTGTTCTGTGTCGTTAATCTCTTTGTTCTTGCTCTATGGTGGTTAAAATTGTGGCAAATTAGAAGTTACTAAAACAGTTTACATTTTGGAAGCGATAACTTCTTATGAGAGGGTAAACCGCTTCGTTACGTAACGCGTTACGGTGCCAGTCTATCTGGCTTCCCTTTCTCTCACGCATACGGAGAACTTTTGAAATTAATCAAATTAACGAAGAACTTTTGAAGCTTTTTTCAAGCTCAACAATTTCAATATTAAATAGTTCAACTTAAATTACACTCTAAAAACTGCGCGTAAATTTACCATGAAATTCTATGTAATTTTTAGTGTAGAAGTAGGCAAGTTGCGTATTTATACACATGACAATTGGTACAAAAAAATTGAACACATTGTGTTGTATATTACAAACATTTGTTGCATATTTTCAACTTCTGTGTACCTTTCAATCACCATTGTTCAGTATTAAACTAATAATGCTTAAACATTACACAAATATTGTTTAAATTCAAACCCCTTATGAAAACTACACATAAAGTGTTTGTACTTAAACAATCAATGGGGAACTCTACGTTTTATCGAAAACCAGTTCACCGTGTCTCGTTTCACCGCCGACTTTCTAGTACATATATCTAATACTTTTATTTGGGAGCGACATTAGCCACTACCCTTAATACTTTGAAAAGTATAAGGGCGTACTTTTTTAAAAATATTTTATTTTTTGAATTATTTTTTAGATTTCACATAATTATATTCTTTTTCTTTAGATTCCGGAAAGTATTTAAGCAGTTGTGATTGCAGAGGAATCTTCAGTTCTTATTAGAACTCCGAAGAGGTAACAGCTCTTAGAGAGATATAAATAGATTATGGTCTTTTATTGAGCAATGGTACGTAGGAACAGGACTTGGACGACTTTTCGGACGTGGTGAATGGCCTTTGTCACGTGAACGCTTAAAGTGGCTTTTAAGCGTCATGAAAAAATGTACTCATAAAATGCAAAATCGAGATGATATTCAATCTTAAGCTGAAAAACGCTTAAAATGGGTTTTAAGCGTTTAAAAAAGATCTTGCTTACACCATGTAAACTGACTAAAATTTGAAAAAAAAAATATTTTTTTCGCCTAAAATGGCTTTTAAGCGCCTAAACGATCCCAAAATTCCCTTAGAACGCTTAATTGGAAGCGTCCTAACCAAACCCCCAGCCGCAATCTATCAGCAGATTAGTAAATGAAAACGCTTAAACTGCTTTTTAAGTGTAAGAGCAGTTTCTCTTACGCTTAGAAAACGCCTAAGCGCTATCACCTACCTACCATGAAATTCTGCATCCATCTTATATCTCCTGGGAGGTCTTGCCTCTACGGAGTTCTAATAAGAACTGAATTTTATGTGGAAATTACACTTCCTTATACACACGGCGGCTCGTTCTTGTTGATTCTCACAGATTATTATGCACCTCAACAAATATTTTGCAATTGCTTGTAAGAAAAATATTTATATCTACAAAAACGTTGTATACACCCAGACCCAACCCCATCCCAAATCTTAAAATAGGTCCAGGCAGAGGGGTTGCAGGAGGGCAGCATGCCCCCTTACGCGTCGAGCTTTTTGTACGCCGTGAACTTCAAACTTAAACAAAAATCAAATACAATTTGATTTCTTTTGGTTTCCAGCTAAGCTTAATATGAAACTAAATGTTCAATTTTTGTAAACGTATCTAATATCTCTTTACAATGTTTGGTCGTCCTGAAAAGGACGGATTGGTAAATTAATAAAAATAATATTAATTTATGTTTAAACGATGTTAATATTCGATGCCACATTTTGTAAAAAGGCCGTTTTGTCCGTGGTCGATCTACTTCTTAACACATTCTGCAGCCTTTCATATTTTCTTTTCGTCTTGGTTATGTTCGGAGGCTTTTCTCGCTGAATTTTCTCTATGGAAACTTTTGCCATTACGGTTTCTAGGCAAGTACCCCAATTAGCTTATACATCCCAGCATGCTTTTGACAGACTACAATTTTAAATTTCCTTAAATCAAGTCGTCTGCGTACTAGGAAAACTTCGTTCTTGTTGATTTTCATGCAATCGAGTGACCAGATGTATGGGAAGCAACAATTTATACAATTGTTATATATAACGTATTGAATTCGTATTGAATTCGTATTGAAAAAGTAGGATTCCGCGGTGAAACGTGCCACGGTAAAACGTGACACGATAAAACGTAGCCAACCCAATCAATGCTTATATTAACTACCATTTGATCTAAGTTACACATTTTATGTGAACATTTGCTATTCGTTTGTAACGATTACTTTTACTTTATTTGAAATTACACACAAAAGGTTTAATATTACACATTTAATATTTAGAATTAATAAAAATACTGCAATTATGGTAGGCAACAAGTTTCTTCGCTTTGCTTTATGATAATAAAATTACACGATTTTTTTTAGAGTGTAGTTTATGTTATCACTTCTCTCGGGCGTCCGTTTTTAATGAAAAGCTTGCCCTCTATTACCTATATTTATGTACATATATTGCACGTAAAAAATAAAAAGCTGAGCTTCCAACAAGCATGGTAACGCTTTTATTTATATGTGTCTGCCAACTTAAAAAATAATAATATTTGGAACATTGGCAATTAAATTACACTTACAATGAGTCAAAATTCAATTTTTTCTGAAATGGGTCAATCCTACAGTAACGACACACATGCTCAAGCAGAAAAATCCGCTTCGTTCTTTAAAATTATGTATCTCGTATCTTATAAATGTCGTATATTTGTATGTAATAATTTGAACACATACCTATAAGCATGATAAAATTGTTTTGTGTTTGAAATAAAGTGTACTTTTGAATGTTATTTTTATGTGTGACACCTAAAATCACCACAAACATTCACCCATTATAATATAAAATTCCACAAAAATCATTTCCTATCCAAAACACAAATAAAAAACATTCGTTTGTTCTATATATGTATATGAAATTAGAAAAAAGTGTATTTTTTTCTTTCTGCATTTCTATATGTTTTGAAATTTTATTGTTTAGTTATTGTTGTTTTATTTATTAATACATTTCTTAATGAAACAGATTTTTGTAAATGTAAATAATCCATTTTTGGGTGTGTGTTTTCTTCTATGTTTTATATTTGTTGATTTTTTGGTAATGTCTCTTGCGACTCTGTGGTCATTAAAAAAAATACAAAAAAAAAATCAAAAAAAAAACAAAAAAAAAAATATGGAAATATCAGGACTAAATTTCCAACCGGATCACAGTGCAACAGCTTTATCGGCTGCCACCGGACTTATTGCACCTATGTCCATGCAGAATTTGGTCTCGTTGAGTGCTCTAAATCCTTCACAGCATCAATTCCATCATCCGCACCAGCATTTGACGCATCAGCATTTGAGTGCAGCCGTTCCAGCTAGTCCAACACAGCCCATTCCAGCACAATTAACAACAACACAGCCAGGACCAACAGCATTATGTAAGTAATATTTGTTTATATTTTATTTATTTTTAAAACCAGAAAAAATAATTTGTATCACATTTATTTTTCACTAACAATTGTGTAGATTTTGAGCGAAAGCTAATTTTAGTATTTTGACAGATGATTTTTTGGCAGAATTTATAATTACTTGGTTTTTCAACCATCAACTCAGTTTTTATGGTTAAAACTAAAAATATATTTAAGATCTGTTTTTGTTTTATTTAATGAAGCTGTCACCTAGCTATGTGTCAATATTACCTACCAATCACTTTGAAATGGTTTTTTTGATTATTTTTAATTGTTTTTCTTATTGCCTAGGAAATTTATTTTAAAAATATTTTTTTTCATCTGGATTTTAATGTGTGACTACAAAAGAATTTGGCTAAAATAATACACAAGCAAAATAAAAAAAAACACATACTACATAACATACATAGATTACTTATTTAAAAAACTAAATTTTGTTTGCACGAGATTCGCATATTTAACATTTAAAGTGTCACACTGCTGAATCCCACAGAGAATTCATCGTTGCAATTAATTTAAGAATTCAACAGGATGACAAATACGTTCTTTCTGAAAGGTTTCTTTAATCCATGATGATCCCAAAAATTCGATAAAACTTTTCCTTTAATACATATGTACACTGTACAGCATGTTTTTTTTTAAGAGCTTGAGAACTTTAAATAATAATACAAGACAGAAATATTCTTGGAATGAATTATTTACTATTAAATATAATCTGGTTGATAATTTAATGGCATTTATTTTTTAAATATGATTTCCAGCACATGTCCGCCGCGGCTAAGAATTTTTTTCCAATAAATCTGGCCGTATGACGTGAATTTTGGCTTAAGTATTTGCTTCCAAATGCTTCAAGAGGTTCTGGTTTGTCGAATAAACTAATGACTTAACATAGCCCCATAAAAAGTAATCAAGAGCCGTTAACAGTTTGCGGGTGGCAATGGCGCAGTGGATATAGTGCTTGACTGCTAACTAAGACGTCTCTGTTCGATCCCCATGATGCCTATCATTCTTTTCTTTGCCTCCAGTTTAAGTTCGATGCCGCGCGCCTGTGGGTTATTATGAGATAGTAAAGACCTAATTCTCAAATCCACTGTGTCAACCTTTCTTATCTTTCTATTCCTTCTAACCTGTACCGTGCAATTCAGGTTGCATTTAAGAGACCTTAGGTCTTACAGGCATATAGTTAAAATTATTATTATTATTATCATTATAAGTCGCACGAACGAGGAGGGCAGTTGACAGGACCACTTCTGGAAATAAAGCTGCTACCAAATTGATTTTGCAATACATTTATGATTAAGCGCACTGTATGGCACGTTGCGCCGTCTAATTGGAACCAAATGTCGTGGATGTTTAGTTGATTAATTTTTAAAAACAAACCATTAGCCAGCATGGGTTGGTAGCGCTCGCAGTTTAATAGTATAACTTTCCGTATTAACTTTGTATATCCTATTTTGTATTTTTCATGTAAATTTGACTTTTTGTTTGTGCTTATCATAAACTTATAAGATATTATATCTTACTGTGTATAAGCAATCGATTATGAATAATTGAAATGAAATGCGGCTTTAGGATTGTCTTCGTTTCACATATGGCATTTTTGCTTTTTGACGAAGTCATTTAACCAGAAATGAGCTCCATCTCTAAACACAATTCTTCAACTCTCAAACCATAGACAACAACAATCGAAACTTCTCATGCAGCTAAAAAAAAAACACCCGATATAATAAATTGAACCCCACGACCCTATTTGCATTTTAGATGGATCACCAGAATTAACGGCAACGTTTTAATGAATTTGGAGTACACAGAACTATTTGAAAAACTAACGGCTAATTTCTTGACAAAGTTCTAAAATCAATTTAAAACTCAATCTAGTAACTCTCGGTTTATCTTTAGAACCTAGTTTTAAAAATATTTAGAACTCGCTTAGTTCTTCACTTCAAATACAGTCGAACTAAAATTATTTTTGAGTTTAAAGAACTTTAGTTCTCGGTTTTAAAAACTAAGTTCTAAGGAATATTGTTCAGCTTTTTAGTCGCCCAGTGATTTATTTTGACAAAAAATTCTGATACTTTTGGAATTATTGGTTTGTATAAAAATGATTACATATATATATGTATATATACACTGCCGCTCATCTGAACATGTTCAACTGTTTTTTTTGTACCTTACTGTTGACCTCTCTTCATATACATTGCAATTGATACATCTTTGTTATATATGTATGTAATAAAGGATCATCATTATATGCTTATTTTGTGAGAAAAATCTGACACGATAGCTAGACTAAATGCATGCAGAAAACCAAACATATTCTTTGGATCATCTGAATGTCAAAATTTATTTAGTTATTATTTGTGAAATGTCAAAAAGTATGAGCAAAATATGAAAGGTGGAACTTGTAGGGCCACATCAAGAACCGATAGACGTGCAGTTATCAGAGCAGCTTCCAATTCTCATGACTCCGTGTCAGAAATAAAAATAAAAACCGGTGTAAAATGTAGTTTGCCGACGTAAAAACGAATTATTTTTATTCTATTTGGCAAAATTTCTTCGCGAACTATTTCACGATTACGATTACGTTGGTCAGGGTATGATGCAATAGGATCTGTTGCAATATCATATCTTCTGTCTTATGATCTATCTATCATTATCTATGGGATTCCCTTCTTCTCTATCAATGCAAATATTGTGCAATATAGCACAAGACACAATCATTTTACGTGCCGTTTAGATCTAGATAGATAGATAGATAGATAGATAGATTTTATTTTTTTTCCTTCAGTATGTTACAAAATATATATTTTTACATAAATCATTAAAGCATGGCTTTTGCCGTCTGCCTGATCGACATTAAATCAAAAATAAACATAATTATATATAGTTTGTATTGTAATTATTTACAAGATAAAAAGATGAATAATAATAGATAATTATTTTGAGATTAAAAATTTTCATTTATAATATTATTTCTGTAAGTTATTGCTTTTTTGTAGTAGCTTAGAAGAATCTTTACATCTGATTCACAATTTAAAAGTGTTTTAACTTCATATTCGGATAAAACATATCTGCCTAGATAACATTTGCGAGTTTCTTTAAGAACGGGACACCTACCAATAAAGTGTAAAACATCTGCTCTCTCCAAGAGATTGCAAAGACTGCAATAAATCGGTAAATCGGGACGATGTGGTATGTAATTTAACCTTATGAGTTCTCCTCTCATTTTGAAGATGGCGGATATTAGTTCTTGACTGTTGCGGTTATTGAAGTAATTTCTTTTACCTAGATTGTGATTCAGGGCACTATATATTGAGCGGTGAACGGAGGATGTAGCCATATTTATACAATCTATCCTGTATTGTTCATCCACTTTGTAGATGAGCTCGTATAGCATTTCTTTACGTTGACTTCCGCTTGTTATCCTTGAATAATCAAATTCCATCCCACAATAACCAGCAAGTTCCTCAAGTTTACTAACCCATACATTTTTTCTATGAATTACTCTCATCGCAACGATTTTGGGCAGCCTTGCGTCTGGCATCTCAAGAACTTTCAGAATATAATCTACGTGCAGCTTCAAGTATTTAACAAATAATGGTGAAAGTCCTGTTTCAATTATCAGCATATAATTGGGTGTTGTACTTGGTAACCCAAATATTCTCTTGATATAGTATCTCAGGAGTTTTTCTACAGTTTCATGCTGACTGTGTCCCCAAGATTGTGCAGCGTACAGCATCACCGATTCCACCACTCCAACGAAAACTTTGTATTTGACAGTATGGTCAATGAATTTATTTGAAAAACATCTCTTCCATATAGCACTGATTGCACTTTTTGCTTTAAGAAGTTTATCTTTTAAGTGTGGTTCCATGTTAAGATTACTACAAATCATCATGCCAAGGTATTTATAGTTTTTTACAACTTCGATTTGTTCTCCGTTGAAGTACCATTGCTCGTTTCTGCACAATTTACCATCTCCTTTTTTGAAAATCATCACCTTTGATTTCCGTAGGTTAACCGTTAAGTTCCACGTTTGACAGTACAAGTAAAGACGGTTTATCATCAGTTGCAATGATTCTGGCGAGTAAGCGAATAATACCACGTTGTCTGCAAAAACAAGTGCTTTAATAAACACTCCCGCAAACTCTATTCCTCCAGGTAGACAGTCTGTGAAGTCGTTGTTATACATCGAAAATAGGTAGGGACTTTAGGAACAGCCTTTTCTTACTCCCATATTTGTTTCGAACCACTCCGAAGTTTCAGTTCCACACCATACTGCTGCCCGGTTTTCTTCATACATGTTTTCAAGTACCTTTCCAAATTTATTACTCATTCCAGTATTGTACAACTTATAGAATAGAGCTCTTCGATTGATGTTATCAAAGGCTGCCTTGAAATCAATGAAGAAGGCGAATAGTTTCTTTTTTTGTTCTAGAAATGTGCCAGCAATGTTCTGGAATACAAAAATATTGTCTATGTTTGAGTTACCATTTCGGAAACCAGCTTGATGTTCATGGATAAGTTTTTGACTCTCAATCCAATGTGCCATTCTATTATTCAAAAGTTTGGTAAATACTTTATAGGATGCATTAAGAAGTCATATTCCTCTGTAATTAGCTGAGTCCGTTATATTTCCTTTTTTATGTATGGGGAATATTATTGCTTCTTTGAACTGTGGTGGAATAACTCCCGTATCCATTATATTGTTAAAAGCAGTTAATATTTTTTCTTTTAGTTCATTTGTAGCGTATTTAAAGAGTTCAATGGGGATCCCATCTGGATCTGGTGACTTTTGGTCCTTAAGTTTGCTCAAAACTTGATTTACTTCATCATAAGAAAAAGGTCTGTCTAGTATTTCGTTTGAAGTCAATGGTTTAGCATAATGAATTGGAAGTGTGTTGGTTACTGGGTTTAATAAAGCTTGAAAATAAAGCTTTAAAGAACTCGCATTTATGTGAATGCTTATTTTTGGCACTTTACCATTGAATTTGTTTATTGCAAGCCAAAATTCTTTTGTATTTTTGCAGCATGTAAGTTTTTTCTTTACACAATCTTTTGAACTCGAAATTGGTTTTAGTATAAAGATCTTTGAAGAGAATAATTCCATATTTACGAAGGGCTTTGAACCATCTAAAAGATTTTTGTCTTGCTACTTCACACTCTTTGTCAAACCATTTATCTTTATACTTAAACGCCTTTTTATGACCCAGTCTGCACGATGGATAAGATATTTTGACTATATTATCAATTTCGCTCATATTAAGTTGTTCTTCCATGTTTAAGTTGTGTTGCAGATTGTTAATATACTCGTTTGCTCTGGAATGTTTCCATATCAATCTTGGCGGTAGTAGAATACTCATTGTTTCTTCACATTCAATTGGGGCGGTTATAAACTCTGATATGATCGGTAGATGGTCTGAGAACTGCTCGCACAAAACTTCGAAATCTGAAAATATGGATATCCATTCACCCCTTTTTAAACAATAGTCAATAACCGAGCAACCTTGTTGACCTACGAATGTAAATTCGCCATTTTTATCCAAATCACTTACGCCATTCATAATATGAAACCCGAATGAATCACACAATTCCAATAATTTGATTCCCCTCGAATTTGTTGTTGTGTCTTTTGATTCTCGCACTTTCCCTGCAAATCGAATGCCTAATGATAATAAGGGAAAGCGACGCACGTTTAAGAAATCGGTATTGACGTTCAACTACATTTCTTGTGCGGATTAGTAAATTTGCATCTGACGATTATTAGAAAATTTGGGTATAGACAAAAGGTGTTTGCATATACCGAATCACCGACCTCGTATAGTTGAGTTTTTAAAAGTCGTTTGATCGTGGAATGAGCCTGCCCAACGAACAGCGATACTAAAATTTTTAAATTGACAGATGAAATAGTTTGCACGGTGAGGGAAAAGCAACCTTTCAGATATATACATGATAGGAGTATTCACGATCAAGTGCAACTGGTCTAGTTGTAAAAATGCCAAACTTACACTGACTAAGATTTTACAACACTTTTGGACTTTTCTTATACCTTAACCCTAGTGCCACAGAAAAATACAATGATGCAAAATTTGCTTGGTGTCGTTGACAGTTTGGCAGCTGTTATTTTCTGGCAGAAATGCTTGTGTTTCCAGAGCTGCAATATCATAGAAAAGGTGGGTTAACAATATACAGAAAAAAATAAAATTTCGCAATTTTACACCTTTTTGTTGCATCGGATAGTGAATCTGATTACCCCTAATATTTACATATGCTGAACCTACCAACTCTCCCCCTCGCGATTGTATTTTAACGTATTTATAATCAATAGCAGCAATTGTTCGTGGAATCTGACCAATATTGTAAAAAGCAACTGCAGTTCTGAGTTCCTCTCCATTTGCAGACATTTTGAGATATCTGGGAAAGTGGTGCAGTAAAGCTTTGCACACTTTTGGTACGATACAACAAAACACTGGTATACCGCACGACAAATGCATTTGTCCACATGCCATTAAGCGCAGCAGTATAAGCAATTGTTTTTCTTCCAATATATAACGCGTTCTGTACCTTGGCAGAATTATTGAAATTGAAAAATATAAAAACCTTAATTGCAGCAAATCATCTGCAACTTACTGAAGCACCTCGATGAGCATCCTCTTCCTCAAGTGAAATCGTCATCCATATCGTCCCGGTAATGGTAGCACGTTGGGACTTATGATAAATGCCTATTTCTTCAACATAATTTTCTTTCTCATGGCCCAGAAAAATACAATCGGCGAAAACCAAAATCATTTTTAATCAAAATCAAAAAAAAAAAAATCAAAACTGATTTTATTTATTACATGACTGAAACAATTTTTTTTGCAGAAGAAACAAAATTATATTTAAACCAAGTTCTAATGAGCTATACCCCAAATTTTGATAAATCGAAGTTCTGATTAAAACAAAGTTTTAAATTTGAGTTCTAAGGCGTTAAAACTTGTTGAAGAAATGAGTTGGATCTCAATCAAGTTCAATTTTTTCGTTAAACCGAGTTTTAGGAGTTAGAAATTTCTCAAGAAATTAGCTCTAAGACTCCTTCTAAGCATAATTACTTAACGAGCTTCTGACCTGTGAATTTTCCGTCTTTTATCCCAGACATGCTGCTTAAAATCATGTCATCCGCTCATTCATCCAGAAGTTTGCTCAAGTCGCTTCAGATTCGAAGGCACTATCGGCTCTGATGCTTTGTTGTCCAAAGCTTGATGTGTTTTAAATAATATTGTCGATGTTTTTGATGTTTAAACTGTATTAACATTTTTGTACAGCTTATAGAGGAGTTCGTGGTTATATCATTGTTGTTGACTAATAAAGGGTTCATCCGGAACCATTTTTAAAATATCAAAAATACGTACGAGTCTCAGAAAATTAGTTACACAATTCATACAGAAACAGTTAAGTACAGGATCTGCTAGACTAGTGCTTACGAGAATGTTTAATTTTGTAAAAACGTCGCATTAAGGACAAGCTTAATATTTCTTTGTATCTTATTAAAACAGGGTTTTGGCCACCAACCACTTTTAAATACCTTTACAAAACAATTGGAATAATTTAGCTTCAATTTTCACAAAACTGTTTTTTTATTTATTTTAAAGTGTTCTTCATAGCCCTAGATTAAAATTCGTCTACAACAGGCTCATTCATACCTTAAGCACACTTTAACCCACCAATTTTATTACGAACGTATAGCCAACCGACCGAGCAACGCGATGCAAACGTTCTCATCAAAAGCAGAACCAGAACCCAAAAACAAGATATTATATCCTTGATAAGAATTTTTCATCGTAAAAATTCCAATATTAAACTCTGGCAGCAAACAAAAGACAATAAAATGTTTACAGGTACAAATGCGAGTATATATGTACTGTACATACCTATCCAGGATGAAGTCAAAATAAAATACAAACAAAAAAATATATATAGAGAGAGTGAAACAAAAATACAGAAATTCCTCTGAATCAGCCGAATGCCCTGTGCATATACCATTTAACAGTGTGTCCAAAAAACGTCCTTGTTTTAATAAAAAGCCAAAACCATTTCCCTCCTCCCCGCCCTCAGTATTTCCTTCCTCGCCCTTTGAACGAACCATGCTGCGATGACAAAGAAGAAAAATTCCATGTTACCTTTTCCGTTTTCGTTTTATGACGGGGTTATAAAAGGACACAATCAAATTCATGGAAATATTTCGAAATATCCTTTTTATACTATTTTTTTTTTTTTTTTTTTTTTTTTGAAAAGCCGGATTGGTAGAGATGGAAAGATTCAATTTTATACAAAGCTGTGCTTCATAAAAAATAAGGTTATTATCTCTAAAAGTAAAAACTTACATATACCTTTACATAGTATATTGGTTCCAGAAAATGTGCCTGGCATGTTAATCCTATTTTATGAATCTGTATAGCTATCAATCCGTGTGTCATATTTTTTTTAAATTCTATCTTGTAGAGCTTGTAGTTTTCCAGTGCTACCAGTTTTATGCTTTGACACAGATTTTTTAATGCGGAGATTTATTCCAAGGTTTTATTTAACATACTTTATATGAATTTATTATTGTATAGCGTATAGGTGTAAAAATATACGAGTAATTTCAGGGGAACTATGATCTGCTCTTTCCACAGGATATGCTGTTTTATTTTTTGAAATAAAAATATTAATCGTGGGAAAGAAGATAATCCGACGTTTCATAGATATTTTACAGATAAATGCAGAGTACGTTTCCTAGTTGAGTACCTAAGAAAATTAGGTATAGTCCTTCATTGATGATTGCCTAGATGAATTGACATTCGGACTTTTGTGCACCTACATGATCCCCGATTCCGGCCATGATTAGACAATTCAGGCGTTTTTATCGCCTCGAAACCACTGGACTGTTACGGACTGGTATTCGTGAGCTCTTCTGAATAGAGCTTTGTTGCCTATTTACTTAATATGACCTAGCGGACGTATTTTAATTCTCTCGGTAATAAATTTCTCTTTATTACTCGTATCTCTCCATGTACACAGCACCACATAACCCTTAAAGGATTATGTAGTCTTTTGAAACTACTCAGTGTCAGCTTTGCTTATATTGTTCAGAATACTGCTTCGTGAGGCAGAATATTGGGGGCGTTATAAAGAACATACATTTAGAACTTCGCGAGAAAAGTATATTGAGGCCATTTGTTTCACTAAACCAAATTAGTAGTAGTCTGAGGTAATAGTACGTCGGTTCTCTTTCCCTACTAAGATGTCTACTGGTTGATGATGTCAGTTTCGAATCATCATAGAACAGTATGCTGAATATCCTATCCATCCCTACTTCAAACATTTAAAATACGCGAGTGAAGTATGCTTACTCTGTAAATGATTATTTATATACATCCACTGAAAATAATGGTGGGCAAAGGCTGAAATTATGAGGCCAAAAATCAATAATTAAATAAAAAAGGAGAGCCTTAGAAAGTTCTGAGTAGAAATGTAGAGAATTTTCAATACTTTGTTAATATTCTATTTACTGAGAACGGAACACTACGCAAAGATTTTGTTCAGAATAATGTCCAAAATATGAAGACACACCTCTTGTAAGTTTGACTGCTGCTACTGTTTCGCTCAAATGTTTAATATGTTCTTCTATGGGGCCAGAGCACTAGGAAAGTCAAGTTGAATGTCATAAGACAGCTGCGATGCTCCTTTATGATGAACTTAAATGAACTTAAGTTTAAAGCCCAAACGTATGTTAAGAAAAAGACTTATTTACACTGTATTTGACTTATTATTATATGTATATTTTTAAACATATCTTTATGTATATTTTTAAACATATCTTTAAATGAATGTTTCCTTGAGACGGAAGTATATAACGGAAGCAACATACTACCTAGAAGAATTATGAAAAATTAATAAAAAACGTACTAAAATGTGGTAGATTATTTGTCAATGACAAATTTCACTTAATATGAAGCGAGCTCATGTTTCTTTCTACGAAATTATTCCAGACATGACAACTGTTGTAACATATTTATCAAAGTACTGATGTCTGAGGCCTGGTACTATTGGAAGAAGGATATTTGATTTCCATCAGAACTTTGTTGCCCCTGTCCACGTAAAGCGCGGTGAATAATTCACACTTTTACTGATACTTTTCTAATTAGATTTTGTTTCTCACATTCGATAAACTCCAGGCAGTTATATCTTACAAACTAAGTATCAGTTAGTAGAAGCAAGGTTAGGTTGAAGTGGTTGTCAAAAAAACATCTGACACTTAGATCACACATAGGTCCATTATGATACCACGTTAGGAGATATTCACCTTATTGCGATAGTCGTCCAACGCCATACCAAAACACGACACAAGTATTTGCCATTACGTATGGCGTTGAATGCCAACTAGCGTTTATGTTTATGTGGAATGTATTCATTTAGTGAAGTTTGTCTTAATTTTGTATTGCGTTAGTCGTTTTTAGCTAAAACGCCTGTTAAAAGTCCAAATTTAAATTTAATGAAAAACATGTTGAGCTCATGAAAGCAAATAAAAACCTAGACAAACATTTTAGAGGATGTGTCGACACAAAGTTGGAGTGGAAGCCTTTGGCTAAGGAATTAAATTGTATTGGACCACCAACACGAAATAAAAAAAAAATAGCAGAAAGTAGGGAAATATGGTTAAAAGGTTTTGAATTACCGTATCTGCCAATTAAGCAGTGTTCAGTTAAGAAGCCTTCTGCTCAAAGAAAGTAGACCTTTTGAGTGTTTTTGATCTATATTGCTCATACATCTCATGTTGTTTATTTTGTTGCGTTTTGTTGTAACATGTAGCGATAGGCATACCGATTTCTTCCATTTTAGGGAGAATTGGTATTTGGGTTCCATTTCTGGCAAGTTAAAGGGCTTAGCAGTTTCCCAAGATATACCTATGTCTCGGGACCCAAATCAGGTGCGAATGTCAAACTGTTCTGCCATATCTCTTAGAGATGATCGATAGTTGCGGGACGTTATAGAGTTTGTGGAAACATCGCCAAGTAATTAGAAGATACGGAAATCCAATTTGTATTTCACGTTTTCCTTAAGCCTGTATAGAACCTCCTAACCGCCAGAATTTCGGATTGGAACACGCTACAATGTACAAGGAGTCGGAAAGAGAGACTAAGATTTAATCTGTCTGAGTACAAACGGCACTTACTCCCTGTTCGGTTTTTAAATCGTCCGTAAAAAAGTGAGCTGATTCATCTTTAAAGAGCATCCCAAGCGGATTTTGGTGAGATGAATGAACGCATGAATGAATATATGATCTTTTGACCTCCTCTTCGGATCTAATCTTGTTTTTGATCACGTTCCATCCTATTCCGCAATAGGGCTCTGGTCCCATTAAAGGTGACATTGATCCTATTTTTGCTAGGGAGTCTCCCTCTTCATTGCCTTGGATACCTATATATGCCCATGTACCCAATGAAGCGGACACTTTGTTGTACCTGCCCCAGCTCATTCAGTCTGCACACACATTCCCATACCAGTTTTGAGCTGATGGTGTAAGAGTTGGTGGGATTGTAACTAACAAGTTCTTGTCGAAAATTAACTGGTACGTAGTGAAGTCGGATCGTCTTACTTTTGACCCGAATGTGTTCAGAATATTAGAATGGCCTATCAAATTGCTAGTCCATTGAGAGATGCATTTAAGACGAATAGCTGTACTCACGGCCACTTGTTTGCTGAAAATTTCGAGGGGTGTCAAGTTAAGTATAGTAATACCCGGATAAGTGCATCTCGCTTAACTTTTTTTAGAACCAAAATTCTGAGGATTCATATAAAACTCATCTTAAAAGTACCATCCGCTTAACTACCTTTCCCGCTTAATTGCCTTTTAAATTTAAAAATAGCTGATAAAATACAACAGTTTGTTTTGCTTTAGCGCTTCCTTTTGTTTCAAAATTCATAAATAAAAAAGTAATAATCTTAATCTACTACAATGATTCGTGGACCAAAGGCCATTAAAATCTTTTTTCAATGAATCAATGATTCAACACGTCCCATCAAATATAATACAAAACAGCTTCGTAATTTACTATGTCTGGCCCAGGACAAAATCTTTCAATTTAAATTATTTAAAATTTTAATCTTGTTGGGTATAGTTCACATTGTTTTTTTTGTCAAAAAATCAATGTTAGAGGAACTGAACTTAACAAAAAGTGCATATTGGTAAGGCCCTCACTAGCCAACTGACGAATCCAAGTGCGATCGCCGGGACGAAATGCAAATTTTATGGACTAAACGCCGTTTAAAGCTATTTTGAATTACATGCTTTTTTTTATCAAAAATGTTTGTTTTAATTTTTGTATATGTAAATATAGAGATAAGTACCCATATGCACTTAAGTGGGTTTTTATAACTGACTAACCCACATAAGTGCATATTAAAGTATGGCATTAGCGGGAGGCACTTATCCGGGTTTTACTGATGTATGTTAAGGACAGCCGAGAGCAGAGAGCTCTACTGGCAGATAAGGTGGCTGACTTGCATAAGCAAGGTCCTACCTTAATCGTACCTAATTTTACAAATTTGGGTCAACAATTTATATCGAACCATATAGTAGAGCACCTGGCTTAATCCACCGTCTGAGAACTTTATTGCCTGTAATGTTGATAGTTTTGTCTTTCCCCGTCCAAAGATTTTATTAAGAAGATTGGTAAGATCCAGCTGGTAAAACAATACATATCGTTAGCTCCAAATGTTGGTGAATTAACCCAGCAGCAGAACACCAGGTTACAGTACATTGAACTTTATTGCCTTTTAATTATTCCATATTTCCTAACTCTTGCACTGTGAAAACGAAAACCAATTGTGGACACATAATTATAAAAACGACTATTTCATATATTTGTCATGAATATTACCAGCATAGCAGGTGAAATTTTGCCTTTTTCTGTCCATATGTTGGAGTACGGGTCTTGTTAAAATCTTGGTATTTGATTGGGGCCCTCGATGTCTTTCGATGCTATTAAAATATATGTTGGTCTTCCGTCTAATTGGAACCAAATGACCGTTAAAATTAATTTCATTAAGGCGCCCTTCATGGCACCTACAAAAACGGAATTAATGTTGCCGTACCATACCTTTAAGGCTACAAGCTTCTTTGTTGTTGTATTTTCGCCAAAATTTCATTTTAAATATTCATGAAATATTTTTTCTTTGTATTACAACTTGTGCTCCGTTGTATTAACAGCTCATTAAACTATTTTCCACAGGGACAGGAACTGATGCTCTAACTAGTCCATATGCTCAGTCCTTGGCGCATTTGACCAATGGCGCATTTACAACTGCAACAGCACCGTTAACGGCATCGGCACTTTCAGCAGCAGCGGCAGGAGTAGCTGGTAAGCAAATTGAAGGTTAGTTCTTTAATCAAATAATAGAATTGATTGCAAAGAATTTTCTTTTTTTTTTTGGATACTTTTAAACTAATGTAATTGTTACCAAATTAATACCTACCTTCAACCTTGATAACATTATGTTCTTTATATTTTTCGTATTATAGGGCCCGAAGGAAGTAATCTTTTCATATACCACCTACCTCAAGAATTCAATGACATAGATCTCGCTTCAACATTTTTACCATTCGGAAATGTCCTGTCTGCAAAAGTTTTCATCGACAAGCAAACAAATTTGTCTAAATGTTTCGGTTTTGTTTCGTATGATAATCCACATTCTGCAAATGCAGCCATTCAAGCTATGCATGCCTTTCAAATTGGGACAAAAAGATTGAAGGTCCAATTAAAACGCTCCAAGGATGCTGCGAAGCCATATTAAGGATTTAACACACGCACACAAATTTTATGTCGATTGTTTTAAAACAAAAGTGTTGTGTTGGTTTTCTTTAAAAAAAAAATCAATAAAAAAAGTAGCAATTTTAAATTAAATTAAATATTTTATGTTTTATTTAAATTAAATATTAGAAAATTCCAAAGTACATTGTGCCTTAGGCTAGATTTTAAGAGTTAAATAGAATGGAATAAAGAACCTTAGCAGATTAAATATTTAACTTAATTTTGTATATATTACAAGCAATATTGTGTGGAGCTATGTCAACTTTGTGGGGAAATATGTATATTCCCGAAATTGTTATAGGGAATAACAATCTTATGGGCAAAGATACATTTGAAATTATTCAAAATTTTATAATGTAGTAAATTAGTATTGGGAAATAGAAATGGTAACAAATAATAATATAAATGGTTTCAATTCAAATGGTAGCAATTATTTACACTATTAGAAGTTAATAAATTCAATTTAAAGAAAAAAGGAATACACAAAAGAATAAAGAAAGCATTATATACATTTTTAATACTAAATACATGTTAAGACTTGATTATTTAGTATAAATTATTAACAATTTTGTTTGCATTATTGCAACAAGGAAAATAACTTGTGGAAAAATTATTGCATTAAAGAAAAAAATCAATGTATCTTGTATGTTTACTTTTATTTGGTTCCAGACTCGTTAATAAAAAAAAACATTAAACATATCTGGAAAAACGTGCTTGAATGAAATCAGTTTCAGACCAAAGAAATAAAACAAATCTAAGAAAATATGCATAACCAAATACAAAAAATGTAAAATTATAATTTTAAGTTCAGTTTAAATCAAAGAAAAATAGCCAGTTAATGTGTTTAAATCATTTTATTTTAAATATTGAAAAAAAAAAGAAATATTAACAAAAATACGTGCGAATATGTGAGAATAAAAATCTAATATTTTAATTTGATTTAAATTGTATCAAATATTAGATATACATATTTTTCTTATTTTAACAGGAAATAAAAGCAAACTTAAGAAAAAAGTCTGCTACTAACACTTAAGTGAGCCAAATAATTTTTGTTTTAACTTATTTTATTTTAATGAAAATTATAATACATGTTATTTTGAATATTATATTCTAAATATTAAATTATTAAATACATATAATAATATATAATTTACCAAAAACAAAAATACATTTATAATGTACATTGATCATTTACTGTATATTTTAGGTAAATAAAACAAATTTTAAAGCTGTTGGATTTATTATACATATATACGTATAAAATATACATAGTTAAATCAGTTTAAGGATGATTTACACAAAAATTGTTATGCAACGCAAGTGTACTTAAGGTAGTTGTTATATATACCTTCTTCAATTGTTATAATGTAAAGGTAATAAAATGTATAAGAATTAGATTAATTATACAAAATAAAAAAATACACTAAATAATAATTATTATTATGGGAACAAAATTCTTTGATTTTTTTTTTAACTTATTTTTGAGAATGCCAATTTTGGAAGTCCTAGTGCCAGCTACCCTTAAACATTAAAAACTATCTTTAAGCTATATTTATTGGTATCTACTGGTTTAAAATAAAATTCACAAGGTATTCCCCAAAGTGTTTAATGTAGCAGTTAAAAGTATTTACAGAAGTAATATATTCTTATATTTTTGGAAATGGAAAAACGCCATAATATTTTTAGAAATACGTCCGGGGCATATAACACAAAGTGAAAAGTACTTGTAGGACAAGTAAAATACAACAAGTCTTAAAAAATTGTAACTCAAAACGAGTCTACAAACTCTGTGACAATTGTCATTTTGGATTTCCCTCCATTTGTAACATAAAGTGACAAATGTCACAGAAAATTTGCTAAAGTATTGCCAGTGCACAACAGAAAATTTAAAATTTGTCATTATTTTACAAGTTCGTTTTTGCTGAGTAAAAAATGTTTGAAAACGAGGAAATTAAATTGTTGGAGGGTATATACTAGGGTGGAGCGTCAAATTTTGTTTGCGATTTCCGATTTCGAATAGTTTTAAAAAGTTGCATAATTACGGTAACTATACGCAAAAAATAAGAACAAAATAAATTTCAATTTTGTTAGCCGTCAACCGCGACTCGAAGTTTAGCAAAAGTGGCAAAAATACCTTTTTTTTTGTCGACTCTGTAACTTTGAAAAGAGAAGTCCTACGAAAAAACGTTCTCAACAAAAAAGAAAGAAAATTTAATTTTACTTAAAAAAGTCCCTACTACCTTTTATGTACGATAAGCCGTTCGCGAGATATTAGTTAAATGGCGCAATAAGCACATTCCTTAAAATAATTTTGTTTATTTCAAATTCAATCATAAAATTCGATCGGTATATTTTTGCACTATGAAAATCTTTTTTTTTTTTTGTCTGCCGGCAAGAATATTAGTAATGACGAGAAAAAAAGGCTTATACAAAACAAATACATGGCTTTGTTGTTGCACTTGTTTCGCGGTCTGGGTTGAGGAGAATTATTTTTCTCGCGCCGCTCTAGCATACCGTTAGCTTTTACTGAATATTGTTCTTTGGTTTTGATTCGGTTGTCGATCGCACTTGCAGCTGCTGGTCGATGGAAAATGTTTTTCTCGCGCCGCTCTGGGACACCGTTAGCTTTCACTGAATATTTTACTTTGGTCCGAAGATCCCGCTGGTTTGAATCTATTCTTCATTTTAAATTGCAATTAAATTTTAGTCGTTCAATTAGATGCCAAGAAGCAACACGTTTTCAGTTTCACATCCTCATATTTGCCTTTTTATATAAAACAAAAAATAATGTTGAAGCGAGTGACGCGACAAGATTTTCAATGCCCTATATTTGGAGCACCGTGTCTTATCAATAAAAAAGTTCTACCAACAAAAGCCGATGTAATAAAACATATCATTTTTGAGAGAAATGAACGTAAGCATATGGATAAAGCAGCCCGCAATTACCCAAATATTTGAAACCCTAGGACATGAAATACTTGATGTTTGGAGGACTGCATCTTTGCCTTTCGTGACAATACAGCGTGTTAAACAACTAATGAAAAGTCTTTATAATAAATATTTGCATTTTTTGAGATACCCCAAATCCAAACAAAGTGATAACTATAAACTTAACTTAGAAGTGTGGAAAAATAAATCTCTTATTGACTTATTTGACATTTGTTCCTGCAAATGCGTTGATATACAATTACATAATTGTGTTTGTCCAAAAGATAAGAAAGTTCCTATATAAGAAAGAACTTTTCTCATCGATCAAAGAAATAAAAGAAAAATTTCTATAGGTGGTTTGGACCTTACGGAAACAAAAAAACTCGAAGAAAAAAGTCTGAGGAAGCAGAAAACAAATGAAAAGATTTTAATCCACCAAAATCAGAAGCCATCACTTGAGCCAAAAACAAGTTCAAGATCTCAATCAAATTTTCCTGCTCCTTTATCTTCAACTATTCATAATACTGATACTGATCCCCAGCCAAGTACTTCAAATTGTCAACAGAGTAGTGGGAGAATCATCCGGCTTATGGAATTAAACTTGGGGAGACCGTTACAATGGTTCATATGTCAACTACACGCTAACGAATTACCACTTCGTCATTTATTTATAAAATTGGATGGAGCTACATTAGGACCCCAGCTTTATTCGGGACTCATCGGAAAGGCGCTGGAAAATTGTGCTGACCTTCCTGTTGCTGAATTTACACCAATCCCAGGGAACTTACCTTCTTTACCCAAAAGCATCCAAGATTCGCTAAGTACAGATCAAAAATATTTATATCAAATGTGCGAAGCTATAAGCAAAGGATCCTGCCCTATTGATCTCTCCAATAGAAACCCGGGGAAAATGGCCCATTCAAGATGGTTAACAACGGCCAACACAATTTTGAGGCTTTGTGTAGCCACCTCCGATCCGACTGAAAATTTGACAACACTTGCTGAGTATATTATAAAAGTATATGGCCCAGTTTGGTTCAGCATTTAAAAGGACAGTTCATTTAAAAATGGACCAAATCATGTTTTCAAGTTAATAAATATTTCAAGATGTTTTAGTTCGAGTGTAAGGGAAATAATAGATCCCGTTATTCAACGTAATTCTTATTTTGCACACCTGGAAAACATATTGATGGCAATGCTAAACGATGAAAGACCCTATATAAGAGAACTAGGCTTGAGAAGAGTAATATCAGCTAGAAAACAACAGACAGTTGGGGGTTCAATAAGAATCTTCAAACTGCCGAAACTGAACTTTAAATCAAATGATTATATTGACTTAAAATAATCTGTTCCGAATCACAAGTCACATCGCCCCCGCTGTTGCATACAATGTCTGATCAGGAATTGGAAGAACTTCTTCAAAACAAATTTTCAATTGACATTTCATTTCCGAACTACCCTTGTCACATTCAAGCTGTTGAGCGCTGCGTGAAGATGGTGACCGAAGATTCAATCACAGTAGCTGGACAAAAAGCCAGAGACTCGAAAAATATTACCATTTTTCCACACAATAAAAAATTATAACGTGAAATAATGAAGATATTATGTATTTGGTTAGTTTCTTAAACTATTTATTATGTTTATTTATTGTCTTAATAAAACTAATATATCTTATTTATTGTGTTTTCTTATTTAAAAAATTATATAACATAAAAGTATTTCAAACTTGTGGGCGAAAATTTTCTTTAACGAAAAAACCTTTTTTTTTTTTCAAAAAAGTACAATTTTTGAGCTAAGTTAAAGGCCTAAGAACGTTATCCGAAAAAAAAATGTTGATACCAATACTATTTTTCTCTTTTCTTATTTCGAAAATTATAATAACATAAAGTTATTTGAGACTTGGGGTAGAAAATTTTCACTACCGAAAAAAACCTTTTTTTTTCAAAAAAGTCAAAACTTTGAGCTTCGGTAGAGGGCTAAAGTCGTCATCCAAAAAAAAAATGTATGCCAAATTGTTCTAATTATCAAAACGCTACAAAATGGAGGTACTCGAAATCGATACGACTACTTTTTTTTGTCTCCACCCTAGTATACACCTCTCATCAACTGAATACGCACCAACGTTTTTCAATATATTTTATCTATTTTTACCAAACTCTGATGGTTATTGTGCCATCTGTTCATGCTAACTACATATTCCCTTAAGATGTTAAGAAAATAATTCCAAAACAGTTAGCCAAAAAGAAGAGCTAGGTTTTCTTTAGCCCACTTGCAAGGTGTTTCATATGCAAAATATGAGTTTTTTGTTGTGGGTACCTCCACCCTTATTTTTAATCACTTCGTAAATTTGATCCGGCATGCAATCGTATAGCCTTTGAATGCAGCTTAAGGAAATTTTGCTCCGCTCAAGCTTGATTGCAGAAATGAAGGATTCTTTATCTTCAATCATTTTTATATCACATGAACATTTTGCTCCGCTATCAGTTTTCACTTGCGATTATAAGTACTATAAGGTAAGTTATGCATTCGTAAAAAAAAAATAAAAAAACTTCTGAATCGTACGATCTTGCTCTTGTACCTAACAACTTTAATGTAGTAACCATTGAGGTTTAGTTAGTTGGGTGTAGTTATCCTATGCAGGTTTCAAGCCTATGTAGGTTAGATTAACTTGATTCTTAGTATAATGAATTGACGAATGGATGATTCAAGGAATAGTTACAATAACTGATTAAAATAATTTTTTTTATACAAATGCTCCCTAAAATTGTTAATAAAACTGCATGCTCAAATTTTCAAAGAAAAAGTTTTTCGATTTTTAAAAAAATAAATAATTTTTTTTTTGAAAAACTGATTTTTCAAAAACCAGTTAATGAATTTTTTTAATTTGAATTTTATATGTATACTAATAATATCTTCAAAATGGCGTTTCAAATTTTTTTCTAAAAATGCTCCAACGATTGTTTAATTTTTTTTTATATATTCTTATATATCAAGGAATTCAAATGGAATCTTTGATTTTCCCTCAAAATATAACACCTAAGCAATACGAAAACATTTAATTATGTGTATTATCCATTTATTTCTACCTTTTTTGAGTACGTCACTAAATACTACATACAATGTAAGCCCTCATACATTTATATATACTTATGTGTCTTTAAAAATTATATGAATTTTATGTATATATATTGCAACCTAAACTGGACGGTTATATGCAATGCATATAGAGCTACCTACCCACCTACATCCGTCATTTTCTTTATTATATGCCCATGTCTACATACTTAGGTCCCATACATTACATATGTAAGTAGATACATTTTACTCTCCTAACTTACATAATTAAAATCCATAACTTAGATTTAAATATAACATTACATTTCTAGGTAGGTACCTATGTAACTATTCATTTAATCATTAATTCGACAATTCATTATACTTATAATCAAGGTAATCTTACCTACGTCGGTAGGTATCTAGCTTTAAATCTGCATAGGATAACTATAAGCTAGCTGAGCAAGTTTGTACAATCCAGTCGTGCATTTTATTTTTTCTGAGCGCTGAGTGAATAGGCGCGTTATCATGTTGGTAAGTCGAGCTTATGGCTCCCCATATCATTACAACTCCTTCACGACTATGATGCCGCTTTACAAACATTTTTTCTTACAAAAAATTGATACCACGTAAACTATTGGTTGTTTGGGGCCATAAGAAGAAGCTTTAAAAATATGTGTTCAAAATATGTATTAACTCTTACAGGTCTTATATCGGTTTGGGAATCTTTGTCGATCTAACTCTTAACTACTCACATTACTGCTGCTGCAAAAATCTATTGTAAAAAACAAACCGCGTGTTACATTACATGCCCATGAGTGCATTTTCTCTTTTCTCCCCTCAATCCACCTTTATATCAAATGCTAATTGTCAAATTGTACTAATCTGACCATTTTTACAAATTTTATCTTAAATAGTATTGAAAAGGGCTATCAAGTGGATGACATTTTTACTAATTTTGCTAAAACATTTGACAGAGTAGATCATAATCTCTTGACACAAAAACTTAAGAAAATAGGGATTCATCCACAAATGCTTAATTGGTTAAGTTCTAATTTATTGAGCCGCGTTCAGTATGTAAAGATTGCTTCAACAGTTTCAAAACATGTAACCGTTACATCTGGAGTTCCTCTTGTTCCAATATGTTTCTTATAGTTATTAATGATTTACCTGAAATTTTTTTAAATGTGACATGTCTTTTGTTTGCAGATCATTTAAAAATGTTTAAATGCATTAAAAATCCGTCCGACTGCTTTCTGTTACAAGAAGACCTTAATACGCTTTCAAATTGGTGCAGTAAAAATAAACTGCATCTTAGTATTTCTAAATGTCAATCCTTTTCATTCACTCGTCGCTTATTTCCGTCGTTGTCTGATGTTTATTATATTGATAATGTTTATCTTGAAAGACTTTGTGTTAAAAAGGATCTCGGGGTTATTTTCGACATAAATTAAGGTTCTCTAATTTTACTGATTTCATTGTTAATAAAGCTGGTTCAATGTTAAGGTTTATATTTCGAAATTCTAAAGTTCTTAAACATCCAAATTCATTGAAATCATTGTGTGTCGCATATGTCAGATAAGTTCTTGAATATTGTAGTGTAGTATGGAATCCTTTTCATGTCACAAATTCATTAAGAATTGAGAAAAAAAAATTTACTCGTGTTGTTATAAATAAACTTAATTGGAATATGTATAATATGCCTCATTCTAGGACAAGATGTCAGCTTCTTGGCTTACATACTCTTATGAACCGTCACAAGATGTCATCAATTATGTTTATTATAAGGGATATTTTGCCTAATTATGTTCATTGCTTATTTTTACTTAACTTAATAAATCTTTATGCCCCAAGTCATGTCCTTAGAAATAGAAATTTATTTCAAGAAGATAATCATAGAGTCAATTATGCAATGAATGAGCCTTTAAATCACTGTGTGAGGGAAATTAATAGCGTAAGTTTTGATTTTGATTTCAACTTTCATTACAGTAGAGAACATTTTAAAAATATGTTTAATTTGTATTTTTAGATAAATAATTTATATTTAAATAAATGTTATTTCGTAGTCTGTAAGAGTAATAATGTAACTCGATTGATAAAAAAAAAATAAACTAAAACTATAAACTAATTGTAGTGATGTGACTTCAAATCAAATAATTAAAACTTCATTAATGCACAACAACTCTGATATGGAACTTTTCAAGCAGGGCATCTTACCTTTACTTTGAATGGCACCAATCAACTCAAATATAAAATTTTCCCTAAGAACAATAATACTTTTAAATTCCGATCCTTATCTATATAGATACACTAGCGGACCAGCCGAACTTCGTCTCGCCACAATTTAACGCCTTCAAATAAACTGCAGAGCTATAATAAAACACAGATAGATCAAATTTCAATGTGCTTTATTTGAATGGAATAAAAATTAGGAGAGATTGATATGATAAACAATGTTTTTCGATTTGTTTTCCGGCGCAAAAAAAAAACAACAAACACAGTTTAATAAGGCATGGACGACGTTCTTTTTCTTCGCTGCTAGTATTGCCCGTTCAAAAATCCAATCGAGATTTTCATAATTTTTTGGAATGCCGGGGATAACTTTAATTTGGTGGTGAGTTTCTCCTTCGACGTTGTTAACTCGCAAAAATTTGTCGGGAATGATATCAATCCAATCGAGACATCAACAGAAATTTGACCATTGCTAAGCGCCAGAAGATGTCTTGAGAATTCATGTGCGTTCTGCAATGCAACTCAAATTTGTGGCCAATTCAACTTATTGACATGCCGGCACCAATGCGACGATGTCAAGCATCTATTAAGTTCATCGTCAGCAGTAGATTCTAGGATGACGGGATGCGTTTGACGAAAATCTCCGCTGAACAATATCATACCCCCACCAAATCATCTCGAATCACCTTGTAAATCCTACATTGTTATGTCAACTGCCTCCAAAACTCGTTTATGCCAAAGAAGACAGTTTTCATATCATAAGTATATGTCCAATTTTTCTTCCTCAATGTCTAACATATTTTGGGAAGAAATCTATTACAGTTAAAGAAACAATCTCAGCGCTGAACGAAACTGATTGGAAAATACTGTACCGCTTTTTGAAAGACATTTATAAATACAGGATGTTATTAATAATTGAATTCGAATAAAAACATTAAATATTAGTTTATTATATATATACAAAAAAATAAAAATATATGAACCATAAACTTATCAACCGAGCTAACGGCAATGCTATAGCTTCTAAATTCATTATAATTATAAAATGTGTCCATTATATAAACAATAAAATGAATTACTTACTTACTTACTTAGTGCCAGTTGGTAGTATTTTTATCTGTCAGTGTGTTAGCTTCGTGTAAGGTCATGTCATTAATTCATTTAATGACAGCAGTATTTTGGCAGTAAAATGACAAAAAATATTCCGAACTTGGCAGTCGTGTAAGTCAGGCATTATTAAATCACTCATCATCATCACTGTCTTCTTCGGAATTATTTGCATCAGCTGTATGCCCTCAAAATCCTAATCGTTCATAATTCGACCATAATGTTCGTCGAAAAATTAATGCTCCTCATTATTTTGATTGAAATCCCGGTTTGATGATGCATTTAACAGGAATAGTATGTGACTCATTAGATTATCCATATTGTGTGAAAAATCGTATACCTATAAGAAAAAGCCAGTAACTTCCCAAAAAATTCTTCACTTACTTTTTGGAAGTAGGTTATATGTTACCCAAAGCAATTTATAAATAATATGCACGACTGGACCGCACGAACCTGCTCTTATTTCTTTAATATTATTTTTAATTGGTTTGACAATCTTAAATATTTAATAATATGTATAAACAAAAGATTAATTCGACTTAATCAAAGAAAAAATAATTCAAAATTCTGAAATAAATACTTAAACTAATTTGAGCTAAAAACGATAATCCATTTTATTTCTTGGATAAATTTGAATTTATGAGAACAAAAATTTTAAAATCTGTTAAGCGGGTTTTCAGAAAAAAAGTTTTTTTTACACTGTTTAAAAACAATTTAGCAAATACATATAACTATAATTTTTGAAAAAAAATTAATGAGCAGTTTTCAAAATATAAATAAATTTTTTTATTAAATGGATTTAAAAAATACAAACAAATTTAAATCAGATTATTGGTATGCAGTATAAATTGGGCAACCGTAGCCTATATGAGAGAATGAGATTTCAAACAAATCGGTTAAGACATCTGTAAGATAGTCGAAATCAAAAAAATTCCTACGGAAAGTACCGTTTTTTTGACATTTTTAAATTTTTTTTCTCAACCATATGATCGGTCCTACCTAAAAAGCTGCAATGGTTTTTTTTTCATCAGTAAGACAGACGGCAGACAGACAGACAGACAGACATTTAGAATACCGGACAGAATTTTTAGAATACCTTATTTCGTCTTCGCTATCATCGTAATGTCATGTTTGTTTGTTATCTCAAAACTTTTTTTTTGACGAATGCATAACTTGCCAAATAAAAGCCGACCCAACTAATGAAGCCGCAATAAGTTAGAAAGACCTGTAATAGTCATATTCAATGAAAAATACTACAATGTCCCAAAGGTAAGAAATAATTTGCGGAATTCTACCTCCTCGTCGGTTCCAACACTCGTTTCCAACGAGACTCCTATGCTAAGCTCACAGGAAAAAGCAAATTTGCTAACAGCACAGTTTGCTACTAATTCTACGCTTCCATAAAGTGATATGACTCCTCATTAACTTGACATTAACAATATTCCGTGGGACGTATCTTCTTTTCTTCTTTCGTACCTACTCGTCCAGATATAGAGTTCTTAACGATCTCGAAATACACAAATCCGCTGGTCCAGAAAGTATCTCCAGTGTCCAGTCTCCACTATTGTTTTGAAGAGGTGTTTTTCTATGCTGGTCAAACCACTGTGTGGAAAGCTTTTCCATATGTCCTACTCTACAAGTCTCTTAACGAGGGGGGATGGAAAACAGCATTTGTCCAGCGTGTCCCTGAAAAAGAACAATCATCTTCACTCTCTAACTACCGTCCAATTGCACTTACGTCCCTTCTTTCCAAGGCCATGGAAACGCTGATTAATTACCAGGTTAAGAAATATTATGAAGAATGAAAGCTAAACAATTCAACAGTAATACCTTCACTATTAGAATTGCTCATCAGCTTACCCTTGATCCTAACTTCGTACTGATTAAAGATTAGATTAGATTAAAGTTAGATTTTATTTTTTCCTTCAATATGTTACAAAATATATTTTTACATAAATCATTAAAACATGGCTTTTGCCGTCTGCCTCGGACGTACTGTCAAGTATAGAGATTCCTTTTTTAGCGCACCACACGAATATGGGGTTGGGGTCAAAATTCTCCCGCGGCCAAAATTTTTTTAACAAAATTCTGCTTTGAAAATTCTGCTTTTCAAAATTGTGCTCATCAAAACTCTGCAAATAATAAAGAAAATAAAGGTTTGGAAAATGTTAAAAAGCGCGCGCATTCTCGTATCAACTTCGCTGTCGCCGAAATCTTGGCCCTTGTTCACGTTATTGGTTTGTCAACCGTGAAAAAAATCATCGCCAGTTTCAAAGCGGAATGTGCAGTTCGACCGCCTTCAAACTGTGTGTTATCAATGCCATAGATGTCATATGATGCAATAGGCAACGAAAGAAATCTAGGCTAGAATCAACTAAATGACGAATGTCTTGCATCTCCCACCGGGAGCATCGAGCAAGTAAATGCGATTGCGGAATCGTATTCCAAAGCAGCGCGATTGAAGTCTACATTTACCACTTTTCTTCTTCTAATAACCTTTTGTCGAATTTTTGGTGCAGTTTGAAGCTGTGCAATATGGGCACGTCTATATTTATTTCCTCTGCAAGTACCTCACAAATTTCCAAATTTTGGGGTGTTTTTATTTTGTACGTCATCATAGATAACCATGCTATTAATTCCAATCACAAATCCAAAAATAAATATTTTCAGTTTCGTAAGAAAAATTAAGTTTTGCTCATTGTACAACAAAATTTTATAACCCTACTTTGACACTTCATATTTAAAATTTAAAAAATGTACTGCTTTACGCTCGGTACGTTGTTTAAGAAATTGGCCCGTTTCATCAAGATTTCAAAATAGTACAACACTTGAAACTTATTCATTCCTAAAAAAAATTAATTGATTTTATAGTCAATTTTTTTTTCTTTGGCTTTGATGATCGGTTATTTAGATGCAATTAATTAAAAAGACCTAATTCATATTTTACCCAACGTTTCGCTTGGTTGTTTTCAGCTTCCTCAGAGATTGATATTTATTTAGCTTTAAAAAAAATTATTATTTACAATAATTGGCATCAGAGATTAAACATACTGGTATATACATAAATATTGCTTATATGGGATTTTAATAACTTTAATTCTAAGTCTATTTCACTTACTTTTTTGGTTTGGATTTTAAATATTACATTTGATCAATTAAATTAGAATTTTTTTGCATAAATTAAAATATTAAAATAAATTAACATTAAAGACAACGGGACTATATTTAAATGAAAATAAATTAAAACATTTATTGGACAGCAAAATTTAAAACCTAGTATCACTTGTTATCACAGATCAAGATTAATCCCAACACTGTATATAGAGCTTACGGTGTCTATGTCTTCCTGGTGGTTCATTCTTTGTGTCATATTTTGTTAAATACGAATACTTTCCAAAGTGTAGCGGTTGGTGGTAGGGGTCTTTCTATCCAGTATTAATACATTATCAAAATCTGAGATATTGGTAATTGATTTTCATTATTTTTCTAAAATTTTCATATATTACATAATCAAGCGAAATGGATTTTTTGATTACTTTTCCCAATACGGGTATAAAATACCCTAACACCCTGTACCCGATTGACGTTCACTTACGGGACACCCTGTAGATATTAGGTCTCTAGTTGATCTACCCAAAATAAGCCGGCAACTGACAAACGATAGGATATGGTTTTATGAATTGTTGTCTAATTATGCTACTTTAACACAGCTTGGGACACTCTTGCGTATACTTAACAATAAATTCACTATTTCCTTATTTACTCATTTATTTTCTGAATGCTTCGGTGAATGCGGCTCTTTAACTTAACTACATATAAACGATTACTACACAACACCTACATACATACATACGACAAATTTGTTGGCATTCAATATACGAAACAATTGAAAAGGACCCAAGGAAACAAATAATTTCTGTGTCTGCCAGGAATTCATCATGTACAAATGCTTTGCATGACTCCCCCTAAGCATACTCAAACAAAAAAAGAAAAATACATACACACGTTGATTTTCTCAATAAACCATCTGAATAATGCTGAATGGATTTTTGTTTTCAAGAGGACAGACGGCATGGGTGTTGTGGTGTTTGGCTAGGGATCCTGCGGATAGAAGAGGATATGTGGGTTTATTTAAATTTGGTTAAATCAATCAATTGCGATTTCCCAACGCCTGGTGGCAAAATCGTAATTCTTTTGTTGTTTGCCTCAAGTAACGTCGGTTTATCTCGATGTTGTATATGTTGTGCTCTCTGCATAACTATATACCAGTACTGCATGCGAAAGGATATGCTTCGGTGTAATGCTCGTTTTGGCAAGGACACTTTTACTACGTGTTATAAAACTAAAAGATAAAGAAAATAAATGCAGAGACATACTCGTATGTATATTGAAAATGAAAAACAAGAAAAAAAACTATAGATATGTAGTCGTACTCTTCGTGTTCTTTATTTTGTTGTTATGGTTTCCTTGTATTTTATTTGTTGAATAAGACGAAAATCTGTTGGATGTGCTGCTGACATTGTGCCCTAGGATAAATGTTTTTTTATGGCTATGAATACCATGTAGATGTAGATGGTTGTTATTTAGATTTTTTTGTATTACAATTTTTTTCTATGTATAATAGTTTAAAAAATAAATATAAACAGAGATTTTTGTTGAAATGTAAAGAGTATCGCGAGGATTGATTTGAAATGGAGTTTCGTGTGGGTTTTCTTTTGACCCTGGAATGGTTTTGACATGACATGTGTTTTATTATGTCATTACTGATATTCGTACATTCATTTTAATGTACCGCTCCATATCTACAAAAAGAAAATGTACTTTCCTGCCGAAGGCAAAGAAGAAGAAAGCTATTGATGACTTGGAAATAACAACATCAGGAGATAAGCAACCGAATTGAAGTATAGATACCATCAATGGTTCCATCTGAGCAATTTTTCCACTGCGGTTTGGATCAAGAAATATATATTTTCTCTTATATATATAATACAAGGAGCTATGTTTGAGGACTGGACCCAACTACAAATGTGAAGACTCTATATGTACTGCTAGAACTAGTCAGGCATATCCCTGGGTACAGAATCATTTCTAGCTTAGTTACTGTGAGCGTCTCAATCCGTTCTATAACAATTTAACTTAAAATATCAGTGTGGTTTCCAGCCAGGAAGATCTACCATAAACCAAATTTTTACACTTAGACCAAGAAATCTAGAACCACTCATCATCGAATGCAAAGCTTCATAATATTAATATTAGTTATTTTTTTTGTTAAAAAAAATTGAAATGTGCTACTGGGGAGCTATTCCAAACACGCACAAGTACATGCTTTTGATAGGTAGGTGCACTACAATGTGACTACTTTAATCTAATTCTGGAACACATATAAAAATGTAGGTGTGCAAAGATTCGGCTTAAATTGAGCAAATATTTGGTGGGCTTCAGATCCAGTATTGACCATATATCTTCTATTCCTAGACAAACAGAGATATTGTTCACCTTAAGGTCTGTAAATGGAAAAATTTAGCCGAAAATTATTACGCACCAAACTGATTCTAGTGTTCTGTATATTTTATTGATGCTTTGGATTGCCTGTTAAATGAGTGTGCAATTTGTGGTGCAGTGCAATAATCCCCGCGGGGGTTAATTCGTTTTAAAAGTGGTAATAAGGTCCACGTCAAAAAGGAACTAACGCCCGCGGATGTTACTGCCTTTTGGAATAAATAACGCCGGACGTGGATTGAGAAATAAAGCCGAGTCCCACTATTAGTTTTTTTTGACAGTTGCGTGAAGTGTTTTTTTGCAATTAGGTTCACAGCATACAAAAAGTTCGGCGCGTTAGGGGGGGCATGCTACCCCCTGCAACTCCCTTCTTGACCAGTATAGAATTTGGGGAGGGTTCAAATTTGTGTATATGCATTTTATTTTTGGATTTGAAAATTTCTTTTTAAAAAGTTCCAAAAAAAATTTGCATACCCAAACTTGTACCCAGCCCAAATCCTTAATTGGGCCAAGCAGAGTGGTTTTAGGGGGGCAGCATGTCCCTCTAATGCGCCGAGCTTTTTGTACGCGTTGGTTTAAAATTGGAATTAAAACCCGTCAGGAAATTGAATTAACCCCCGCGGGTGATAGTTGCAATTTAAAAAGGACTTAACCCCCGCGGGGTTTTTTTCCTTTTTTTTTTTTAGCATTAACACCCGCAAGTTATAATTCCGTGGGCATTAATGCACTGCACCGCAATTTGTACCATTAGAACCCTAATAAAATTTACTTAAAGACATTGGCGCAAAATTTTAAACAGTCCTCGTTTAAAAAATAAACCCAACAAAGCAAACGTTTAGTTTCGAGCCCTTGTCTAACTTTATCTTAATTTTAAACACACTATAAGCAACTCTTCTAATTAAAGTATCTCTTTAGGGCTACGTTAATCAAAGATGTTGAACACGCCTTATTTTGACAGATAGAGTAATGGAACAGAACGAGGATTAAACATAAGCACAAGAACACAAAAAACATATTTATAAATTTATAGAAGCCCCAGGTAATCTGAAATTTTTTAAATTTAAATGTAAAATTTCAGAAACCGATTTTCATATAAAGTTTGTTTCAGATAAAGGAACAAAAATTTCGACAGACCTAATTAAAGGGGCCTGATGCAGTCGATTGCTCTTATCCTCAAGCTTCGTCACCTCTCGTTATTATCACTTTTGTGACGCACTACTTTCCCCGAAGTTGGTTGCGCAAAGTTCGTCTTGCTTATCTGCATCATTTTAAACCGAAAGGGCATATTCTGACCGGCGAAGAATACTACGAGTAAGTTGTTAAGGAAATAACGAAAGCCCTCGAGGAGTTGCGCAATTTTTACAGCAGCCCTGAACGCAAGGAATGGCGTGCTATGAAATAATTAAAATTCGATTTGCAGAATTTGTTGAAGGGGAATGGGACATTCGCGACGCAGAAATAGTCCGATACTAGATCTCGCGGCAGGATTTTTCAGATTCAGAATTGAGCGAACAAGAAGACGTGCCAACTTGCTATTGGTAGGTCCGACCATCGCAGAGACGACATCAGTGAGTTCGATACCTACCCCGGATATCGTTCAACATCAATGTTAAATAATTCAATATCATCGTTTATGAATGCTATTAATGGTCGGCGGGCCTATGCCCCCACGTGTGCCCACGCGACCAACCATCAATTGCAAGCAATAAGCACTGAACGGGTTGATTTAAGCGAAGAAGACTAGAATTAGAAATAAAATTCAAGGTTCTCAAAGATCTGCGAACAGATTTGCTCAAACTTTATTCATTTTTGGCTTTTTAAAAACCTGAAAATCTTCAAAAATATTATAATCTTCTTCAAAAACAGTTTTCTTTCATTTTTGTTATGAAATGCCAAACGTTTACTGGAAAAAGTATAGCTTAAGAAATGTAAAGAAGCGTTTTTCTTTGTTTAAAGTTAGACGACCTCTTTAACGTTAAAGTATACTTTTTGTCGTTTAAAATTATCAAAAACTTTGTCCTCTATTTAAAACTTATTTTTAGAGTCGAGTAGAAATAGGAGATTTTAAAACTAATTTAGAGCAGGGTTTAAATGTTTAAACTTTTGCGCTATTGCTTAGAAAAAAAGTAAAGTAATGTTTAATTATGTGCTCAAAGGAATATATTTCACCAACAAATAATCACCTATCAGCTAGGTTCATATAGTACAAATATTAATGTAAAACCAAACTTTCATTTCACACACTGTTTCACCCCTCACTTTATATCGAAATACATCTAGGTATGTACATTCTCTTAACCCACTCGAAGGCCAGAACGTCCAGAATAACTTTTCACCCCTCTAACCCCCACCATTGTGCTCAAATTTATATCCAAATTGATAAATGTCCTGAAAAACGTTCTCAAATATTTTTCCCACTTTTTTTTTTGTTTTGTTAAAACAAAAGTTTTGTGAATTGTATGTTGGGCGGCGACGAACGCACTTTGTATGCAAACTGTTTGCCAATTCGAAATTTATTGAAAAATATTTTATTATTGTTTTTTATTTACTTTATTTAAGCATTCAGAAAAAAATGCTTTATGCATGAGACCCCGAAGTGATTGTTAGCGCGTCAATTGCGATTGGGTACTCCTCGCTACATAGTGGGGTAGCTTGTATAGGAATGTCGGAATTATTAAAAAAGTATTCAAATATTTTGTCGATTTCTGTTATAAGTATTAAATTAGCGTAGTATATGATCTACTACAACAATATTGCTTGTAGAAAGTATGTTAGATGTTTTTAAGATTTAAAATTAAACATAATGATACAAAAAATGCTGGGTTTCATTTTTTTTAAAAAGGTGTTAAGCTGGAAAATACATAAGTAGTGAATTAACAAACAAAACTAGATTCATGAGAGCACTTTTATCTATTTTATTTTATTTTATTTTATTTTATTTTATTTAATTTTATTTTATTTTATTTTATTTTATTTTATTTTATTTTATTTTAATTTATTTTATAACTGCCTCACCGACAGCAAACGAATCTAAAGGGTTATCCATTTTGCGGTTTCAAACTTATAGAGCTGGAATTCGACATCTGTCTAACAAAGTTGTTAAACCAATTTTATTTTTTCAGTTGAAAGTCTGACATTTACGAAAATTTATCGCTTAACTATTACACAACACATAAAAATTGTTAAAACCTACTACAAATATGGTGATTCTGCCACAGCCACATATCGTGCTTTAAGAGGATATTATGGTTTACATAATCGTCCAACTACGAAAGCAATTGACTAAATTGTGAACAAATTTGAAGAGACTGGATTGGTTACAGATATTGTAAGGCCTGTGCATCATCGTTTCGCTCGTACCACTGAAAATATCGCTGCTGTAAATGAAACTGTTGCCGAAAACCCGAACGTGTCGATTCCTCGTCGTTCTCAGGAATTAGTACTGTCTTACGGGACATTATGGCGTATTTTGCATTTGGATCTACACCTACATCCATAAAAAGTCCAGCTCACACAACAACTGAAGCCAGCATTCACAACGTCGTAGATACGTCGAATGGGTGCTTGAAGAACAGCCGGTGGACGGTGATTTTTCGAACAAAACTTTCTTCAGCGACGAAGCACATTACTCTCTCGGTGGGTAAGTTAATAAACAAAATTGTCGTATTTGGGGTTCTGAGAATCCTCAAGTAATTGAAGGGATGCCATTACATCCACAAAAAGTCACTGTTTGGGGCGCTCTTTGGTCCGGAGGTGTGATTGGACTTTACTTCTTCGAAAACGACAATGGAACGATTGTCACCGTCAATTCGGACCGTTATGGTCATATGATAACCGACTTTTTTTTTACCTGCTATTGAAGAATACGACTTGGAGAATATGTGGTTTCAACAAGACGGTGCCACATGCCACACAACTCGAGCTATTATGGATTTATTGCAAGAGACATTTCCTGCCCGCGTAATTTCTCGCCGTGGCGATATCAACTGGCCACCAAGATCGTGCGATTTGACACCGCTGGACTTTTTTTTGTGGGGCTACGTGAAAGACCGTGCTTATGCAGATAAATCTTTATCTCTTGAGCACTTGAAAACAACATTCGTCAAGTTATGGCTGAGATACCGCCAAATATGTGTCAAAAAGTGTTCCAAAATTACCTCCAAAGAATCGATGCTTGCAACAATTCGCGTGGTGGTCATTTAAATGATGTAGTGTTTCAGACATAATGTCAACGTTCAAGCTTTATAATAAAAAAGAAATATCATGAAAAAAAATATTTTATATGTGTTTTATTTACGTTTACTTTTGAAACCACAAAATGGATAACCCGTTAGAATCGATTTATATTAAATTTAACCGGAAATCCGTAGAATAATAACATACCAATGTCGATTTTTGTGCCATAGGCGGGTGCATATGTATGTATTTACAGGTACATATATTTATATATATATATATAGTATATATTACTAGATACTCAACTTTGCGGAGAAAATCTAAGTATCAAGCGCCATTTTTGATTAGGCAAACCGTATTTTTTACATTGTTTCAATTTAAGTTTTTACTTTCGAATATAAGGACTATGAGGCAAGTTATGCATTCGTAAACAAAAATTCTAACAATGAAATATGACATTGCGATCATAGAGAAGCCTAAGAAAGTGATCGACAAAAAATATCTATCTCTCTGTCTTTCTGTCTCTCCGCCGGTATGTATAACGAGCTGCAGCTAAAACGGCTTAAGCTTTAACCTTCAAATTTTGTATGTCTCAGTTTTATGGCATTCTTTAGAGGGGAAATTGAAATTTTATTTTTACTCCGAAAAATAACGGTACCTGCCATATAACTGCTAATGAAAATCTTATTTTTCTCAAGAACGGCTCCAACGATTTTGATAAAAAAAAATTGCCACTTTGGATTTCTGTCAAATTTTATATCTGAGAAAATCTAGGTAGCCAAACTAATTTAGCTTTTTTTCTAATTAAAATTAATTTTAAAATTTTTTTTAGTCAATATTTTTAAAACTAATCAAAAAACAAATAATTTTAAATTTTATGATCACATGTACATTTTTTTTTTTTTATAACTTAGCACGCGCTCAAGGGATTATGAATACCCTTTATATGTTTTTCTTAACACAGCGCGGGCATCTGGTGGAATAAGAGAAAGAAGGATAAGAAAGATGTGTGGCGCGATGTTCTGAGACTAGACAGCTGGTTGTTGTCTCAGATTTATCTCCAGGGATGGCGGCTGAATTAATGCGGAGAGAATTACCGTGTCTTATTTATTTATGTCCCTTATAATTCGGATTATTTTATTTATTTCGTTGTCATATTTTATGGGTATGCTACTCAATCACATGTTGTTAGTGTTATGCCTAAACAGCATGTAATGAGCAAAGCAGCAACTTATTTTATGACAATTTTTAGAATTGTTTTCTTAATGGCATATAAGAAGACATAGACAACGGCAGGAATCGAACCTGCACCACGAGGTTGACAGGCGAGCACACAACTATCGCGCCACGGCCAACACCATTTATTATCTAATAAACCCGGTGTAGTTCAACGTTGCCCCATCTCAAATGGAAAAGTTTCGACTGTTTGAGAGGCAGTGTCTTAGACGTTGCCTTGGATTACACAGAACACCAGAGTAGGAATACGCACGATATTATTCCAAACAGGTTCTATACAACGGAGCCAACATAAACAGAATAGATACGCATACGTATATGTATGTACGTATATGTATATATCCATGGGTTGAATGTCTGTATGTGTCTGCATACGTTTACAAAATATACAAAAAAAATTACAAACCGAAAAATGCTGCTGTGGTTGTTCTAGTTTTTAAGTAGTTTAAATTAGTTTTAATTAGTATAAGTAAGTTAAATCTAGTTTTAATTAATTAGCTTTAGGTAGTCTTAGGTAAAAATAAAATAGAAAAAAAATTATACGATACCAAGTTTTTACTAAATAAAAATAAAATAATTAAACTTAAATAAATTAGTTTTTAGGTCGAAAGGCCAGTAAATTAGTTGTAAGTTATTGTTAATTAGGGTAGTCTTATGAATTTTTGTTTAGCTTTTAAGATAGTTATTAGGTAATAATAAATAAAAATGAATTAAAAAAAAGCTCTAAAAAACTGTTTAAGCTAAATCACTGGATTTCATAAAAATCGTTCTGCAATTTTCGAGATACTTTTTTATAAAATTTCCATTGATCTGTGACATCTAATGATGTTATTACCTTTTTTCGAAAAACCGGTTAAAGTGATGCTTTTGCAGTTTTTATAAGTTTAAAAAACGATTCGTACCCACCTAGACACCATTCACTTTCAGTTTATACATACGTATCTACATATTTACATACCAAGGTTCTATCTATGTAGGTAGGTACATATTACCCTCTAATTGACGTAATTAAAATACATTTAATATACATTTGTACCTATGTAACTTTTCTTTGAATCATGCATTCGACAATTCATTCATTTCATCGCCTTTAAACCTGCATAGGATAACAAGGCTACCTACGATCCAGTTGTGCGTTTTATTTTATCAATTTTCTGCCCTATTGAAAATATTATTATTCTTGAAGCAGCAAGTTTCTTGAAGTAAATACAAATAAAATGGAAGACTGGAATCTATTTTCGTTAATCACATCAAGCATTTGTATATATACAACGTATGCACATATATTTTAATTAGTTCTTTAATTAGGACAACTCCAATCTGGCGAATTTCTGATCGATAATTCTTTTTCCGACTAGCAGCAAAGTATTTGAAAAGTTTGTAAATAAAGTTCTATTCAAGTGGCCGAAGGACAACAATAGCACACCGAATAATCAGTTCGGTTTTAAGGCATGACACAATTTACTTATGCCGCGTCTATACTGGTTTCTGACATCCAATGAAGCAAATCAAAAAAGCAGTGCACAGGTACCTGTTTGGTTGATTCGGATAAGGTATTCAACACCATATGATTAGAGGGTCTCTATCTAAAGCTGAACAAACTGGATATAAGTGAAATCCTTGGATTACACAAAACACAAGAGTGGAAGTCCAAACGATATTATGACAACCAGGTTCTATACAACAGAGCCAAAATAAACAGAATTAATAATTTTTTGTTTAAGCTAATTTGGGGTCACATTGCAAGAGCGATGTCCTCACCCAACAGCTTAATTTTTGGGGCTTATTATGTAGTTATGGCTGTTCTAGTTCTTAAGTCGATTTTAATAGTTGTATGTATTTTTATGTATTCTAAGTAGTCTTAGTTAGTTTAAATTATCATAAGTTAGGTTTACTTAGTTTAAGTAAGTTTTATCAATTTTTGTCTAGCTATAAGTTAATAAGAAATAAAATTGAATTACAAAAAAAAATTAGTTCTTTTTATCTGCAAAATTAGATTAATTTTTTTCTTAAAAAGATATTGGTATGCCAATTTTAAGTATTTAACAATATAAAGTTAATATAATTTTTAAAAAATCATTTCGGTATTCAGTATTACTAAGAATTTGAAGAAAATTGGCACAACACTAAAAGTGAGCATGTGCAATTTGGTTAAAAATGCGTAGCTACTGTACACTAAGCAAAGATGAGATTCTAAGAGTGCATTGTATTAAATTTTCATTAATTGAATTTTTTAAAGATTTACATTATATTAATATCTACAGGATTCATTTTTTCCCAAACTGACACTTCACTAATCCCTGAAGTCCGCCTGTCAGCTAACACGTTTGTTAAGGAGCGGCTTTTTAATAATACGACAATACATATTAGAATGAATAAATAAGGTCCAATTCATTGCTGTATTACATTCAATATATAAACTATCGTAGGTAATATTTTGTTTAAATAATATTTTTACCAATTATTTTAATAGTTTTTTTAATTAAATAAAATATGAATTTAAGAAAACCCGTCTCGTTCATAAATAAAACAAATTAATGAATTGATTCCAATTTCTTTGGCTATATTGCCCCGCTATTCGGTCCCGGCTCCACGCAGCCTGCCCGGTTATGAAAATGGACTTAATAGAAATAGAAGGATGAAGTTTTGGGTATTGTGGGATAGACATGCCGCTGAGTGCATAATTGGAAATGCTTATGCTGCCCACCTGGCAACATGATGATATATAGTAAATGAAATAAAATTCATGATTGTATTATTTTTTTTTGTATACATACATATAACGCTACATAATTTTGCATAAATATTTTTTTTCAATCATTTATACGTTTTGTAATTTTTTTTTGTCTGACACCATAACTCATGTTAGGAAATCCGATTGTGTTTTTTTGGCCACATCCGATGGTGGTAAAGTTGTGGGTGATGTTTATATTTGTGGGTTACACAAAAAGGTTACTTCGATAAATTTAAATAATTTATTTTAGAAACTGAAAAATAACCAAGGATTGTATTGAACAATACACATTTGCCACAGCTTCCCAAGATGTGTGATTATGGTTTGCTTACATGAAGGAGTAAGGTATTGTTAATTTTAACGACCTTAGTAACCTTCGCTTACTCCCAATTTTTAATTAATACGCATTTGCCGTACATTTTAGCCTCACTTAAATGAAACTTATCAAATTAAAACCTATAGCAATGAAAAAGTTATTTCACACAGTCGCGGAGTGTATTCAGAATTATTTATAAACGAAATAAACTTATTAATAATAATTATAATTATCATCAATTTATTGTGTTTGTTCTAGATTTGATTCTTAATTCGAAATATGAAAGATATATGTAAAAATTTGCCCATATAAATATTTTAATTGTAATTATAATTGCTGTTATTATATATATTTTATTTTAATTAATAACACAAGAATTAATGTCGAAAATAAATATACTCGTATATATCGTGGAGAAAATTTAAAGATTTTAAAAATGTTATCATACAAAATATCAGGTCTTTATAATAAGAGCATTATGTATTTACTGATTTTTTTTAGGTTTGTTAACAAATATGAAATAATTTTTTTTGTATGAAACTTATATAAGCCTCGTCGATTACGAGAAAAAAGTTAATAACTTTGAATAATATAATAATACCGGCAATAAGAACTCACACAAAAGGCAGAGCTAGTGGAGGTTATATTTTTGGATTTAAAAAAAAATTTGGTTTGTATCAACTGTAGTTTTCAGATTTATGGCGGTATTACTTACTTAGACTTGATAATATGTCAGAAGAGATTTCGCATAGTACCAAGGTATATCAATTGTAACTACTGACATACCGATTTTGAAAGAATCAAAGAGTTTTTGACAGGTCAGGACAGCGATAACGTAATGCTTGTTGGTGATCTAAATGCGAGCGTTGGAAACGAAGGTGGGTCTGAAAATGAATACGGATACTCCATCCGTTCAAGAAAAACTAAGGATTCAATCAAAAATGCAAGAGGTGCGAAGATTCTTTAACTGTGCCACTCGATTGGGCTTAGAATTCAAAATGGTATGGGTAAAGGATATAAGCTGGGTGAATACACATTTGTGGGTAAGCAGAGAAGTTCGGTCATCGATTATAGCATTGCACGTGTGGTGATCGAAATTGATTTATAACAGATTTGGAGGAAGGAAAGAACACTTATTCAGATCATATGCCGATTATTGTGCCATTTAAAGGCGGAAAAGATGGAAATGATGAAAGAATAGATTTATAACTAATGCGTAAATTGCATTGGTCAAATTCAACTGCCCCAATATATAGACGACAGTTGGATACGATTCTTCTGGCATACGAATATAAAAGTAGTCTACGCAAAATCGAGAGCCGGATGCATATCATTTATAGTCCAGCTATGTTAGGGTTCAACCTGTAAATGAGAGATAATAAGCTGGAAACTAGTATACACCTTCATATTGGCCTTCTAAAAGTTGTTAGGAAAGTCACGTAAAATCACGTGTCTGTAACGTAAGTTATTCAAGGTCAAAGGTTTTTCGCGATTATCTCGGTTTCTATAGCTCCAATGATGTTAACATCTAAGTAAAAATTGTAGAGCATAAAATTTTGACTTAAACATTTTTTCATGCGTTCAACCGCTATTGAGATAGAGGGCGGTGAGAGCGCAGCGATCAGCGATAAATACTGTAATGCAAGGTCGACCGTGAACCACGGTGAATAAAACCATTTATAAAGTTATTAAATAATTCAGACAAAATTAACAATGAATAATTTGTAATATATATTAGTTTATGCATGGTATTTAATAACATTTTTCATAATAATATGTACATATACATTTTCATTTAATAATACTTAGCTAGTTTTTGTAATCAGAAACTTATCAAGTGAAATATTTGTATTATTGTATATATTAATTTTATATCAATTTATTTAAAGTAGATTTAAAGCAGAAATTAAATGAATAAAAACATATATTTTAATTTTATCTACAGGGTGGCAAACGAATAGTGCTTCAAAAATAAAACGTAATAACTTTATTTCAGTGTGAGTAATCGGCTTATTTTTTTATTTTATAGGCTACTATTAAGATTAATCAAAATGAATGCTTGGGATACTGAAAAAAGGATATGGATAGTGCAACGATACCATTCTTTGAAGTCCGTCATTTCCGTCGAAAGGGAATTTAGGCTGGAGTTTGGCGGTACTCCCCCGAGTAGATGGATCATTATGAAGCTGGTGAACATGTTTGTCAAATATGGAAGCATCGGACGAAGACCATATCATCGAGATCCCAATGGTTGGGTTCAATATACAATCGTGGCTGTTCCATTAGCAATACAGGCAAATCCCAGTGTTTCTACTCGAAACTTGTCGGGCCAAAATGTAGTTGGCAGATGTTCATTATAACGGCTACTTCATGATGACTTAAACTTGTTTCCGCACAAAGTCCAAATTACAATCAAGCTAAACCCTCAAGATTTGCCTGCTCGCTTGGAATTTTGCCGAAAAATTATTCCAATGGCCGAAGAAGACAACACATTGATAAATTGTTGGTTCATGTCTGATGATTCCCATTTCGATTTAAACGGCAATTTTAACAAACAATAAATTCGCCGTATATGGAGTGAATATAATCCAGAAATGCTCCATAAGACGGAACTGCACCCAGAACGAGTCACTGTGTGGTGCGCAGTTTCATCAAGGTGTATTGTCGGGCCATATTTCTTTGAAGAAAACGGTGTAACACAAACTGTCAATGGGGACCGTTATTTAAAGATGTTGAAGGAGTTTTTTTTACCCAGAACGCCCAAGACGTATCTCTTTCAGCAGGATTTGGTTTCAACAAGATGGGGCAAGTGCACATGTAGCCACACAAGTTATGGCATGGCTCCAACGAAAATTCCCAAACAAATTGATATCCAGAAACTGCACATTCCGCTGGCCCCCAAGGTCACCTGACATGACTGCACCAGACGTTTTTAATGGGGTTATGTCAAGCAGAAAATGTACAAAACGAAAGCCTGGAATTTGACTGAAATGAGCAGTCCATTAAGACAATAATTGAGGCGATCCCCATTTCAACCCTTCAGGCCGCAATGAACAATTTTCTGATCAGGTGCCGCATATGCATGGATGAGCGTGGAGGTCATTTGCGGTCTGTCATATTTAAAAACCATTAGTTATTTAAAATAAAATTTAATTTTTAATCCAATAACCATGCCACCCTGTATGTTGTGGAGTTGTATATTTGTTTCAATTTAAATTGAAGTGAAGAGAAAATTAAAAAAAATATTAATAATTTAAAGAATCATGTATTAATTTTCTTCATCATCTTTGTCTTCCGGGCGTTCTAAAATTTCTGTTTCACTGTCGTCATTTTCGTTGTCCTGAATCATTGTTTCCAGGCCCTGTAGAATTTCAGAGTCAAATTCACTCTCTTCTCATGGTTCGCTTTGCAATGAAAAATCATATATGGAAGCGTGCCCATTACACTGGTCACAAGCTTAAGTACATTGCAACCCCAATCTTCTGCACTCACAGCGTGGACCACATCTATTCTTACAATTACAAATTATAGTTTTAAGTAATTCATCAGGAGCTGGTGGTAATATTGTTGCCATTGGCTCCAGCAATTCATTTTGCAGCACCCAACACCATTCCTAGGGTTCTCAATCATGCCCTTACCATTTTTGAACTTGGTAATAGACTCGGCTTATATGCTGATGGGCTGCTGCACTTGTCGGTGAAAGATTAGACAATCGGACAGGTTTGTGAAGCTTTGTAGATTTAACGAACTGAGTATATCGAAGAGTTAAAGAAAGTAAGCAGTTATGCTTAACTTTTGACGGTGAAACAAAGTTTCTAGGTATTCATTACCAAAACAAATTCAGATTCAATAAACATACACGGAATGTATTATGTAAAGCGAGAATGGCGACTGCGCTCTTTAAAAAACTGCTTTCGTCAAAGAATTTGTCGCAGATTCTCATGTATAAAACTCTCATAAGACACATAATTTACATTCTTTTAGTACCTGGTTTAGTATTTCTCCATCTGCAGCAAAAAAGCTAGAAAAATTTGATAGAACAATCCTAAGATTTTTTCCAGCTATACCTTGTATAATTTAACAAAAGTTAAACCACTAATGATTTACATGACAACTTTGTTAAAAAATAGATTAGAAGCTATAGCTAACCATCCAAATCCACTTGTCAAAGTGCTATGGGATTCGAATTTTAATGAAGGCACAGACCTTTACTACTACCAATCGCCATTCAATCTTTTGCATAATAGATCTCGAACTTTAATAGAACCTAAGTTGAATGATTTGCTAACACTTCCTTTTTATGTGAAAGCATCATTGAATGTCCTCATAGGATCAATTTATTGTTTTTAAATTTTAGAAAAAAAAACATTTATTTTTATACATGTACACATATTTGAATAATGTTTATTAAATTTAATGTAAGTTATACTATATTATATTTAAATAATGTACTATATTATGAATATGATAATATATATCAAAGTTTAATTAGTATTTATCTTTAATAAAATATCTGCCTTATCATATAGTAGTTTATATAAGTAAATCATACGTTTCTTGTTCCAATATATTAGATTATATCATGAACTAAGTAACGGCCTTTATTAAACTTATATCAAATTCTTTACTCGCTGTTATGAGAACATCATTTACAAATGTACCTATGCATCAAATGCATCTTTTGTTATGTTATTTTATTTTAGTTTAGCCCTAGTCATTATTAGATTTAAGTTTTGCTTTTAAGAGCAATTATATGAACGTATGTCAGGAGCAATCATATGAATTTATAACAAAGATACAATTTACAATTATGTAACTATATTGTTAGAAAGGAAATTTATTTATATTCTTTATTGTTTAAGCCAGACATATTTTTAAAGTCGGCTGCATAAAAACAAATACATTGTAATCAAAACTAAATTTGTGAATTTAAGCCTCAATAAATAAAAGTGAACTGATCTGAGTATATGGAAGATGATCTATACTGTCCACAGACTTAGGAGAATTGTATATCGCCAACAAGATGCGTACTCAATTTTCGTATAATTGTTTTACATGGCAGTTCTGTTGAAGAAAATCTTCAGCAAGTTGTTCGATTTTGGCAAATTTTTGTTGTAATCTTATGAAAGTTTGTTTCCCTTTTTTAAGCAGCACATAAATTGTATCACAGCCACTAAATGCATGTAAGAATAAAATGAGTTTTTTTTTGAAAGGGGATATTTGTCAAAACTTTTTGAAGAATAGATTTGTGTTTTGACATTGCCTTTTCCAACTCTTTTTAAGAAAATTTTTTCTTAATGTAATTGAGTGCGTCCATTTAGAATAACGAGCAAATCTATGTCTTCTATAATGACGGGATTCCACTGATGTTTGGATTCTTCAATTGCTTTTTCTATGATAAGAACATCGGCATCATCTCTCGCTTGCTTTGTTGTGATATTTACACTTTCTTAGTTTTCAGTGACAATGACATCGATTTGACAAAAACTTTTCTTCGCTAATTGGCAGAATCATTGTATCGTCGAAACAAATCTTCATAAGATTTCGAAAAAGCAGCAGTTCTTCTTAATTGTTCCACTGCTTTTATGTTTTTAGTGTAGTTCGATTATCCGTCAAATACAACAAACCCTTCATTCCTTTTATTACAAGGTCCACTGGTTGATGGTAAGGGTTCACCTTCTTCTAGGCGTCGTTTCGATGTTGCTATGCAATTTGTACTGGTGTACACTTTTCGACACTTAACATGCACATTCACAAAGGTTAAATCATTTAAGAAGTCTATATGACCGTCATTTCTTTCAATACTTGCAGTTTTTGAAGTTATTGAGCCACGCACTACATTAACAGAATCACCTTCTTAAGGTAACTTCTCACAAATAAAACACAAATCAACCATCTGAAACCTACGACAAAATTCAATAAAAAGTTACTAAAATTTGTCAATAATGCTTCAACTTTTCTTACCTTAAGCCACAATGTGTATATACCTATATATTTATTAAAAAGTTAATTCCAAACTCCCTGAAACAAAGTATTTGTTGCAACTTAACATTTAATTATTAACTTTCTTACTTTTAGTTTCAAATAAAGTCTTTTAAGATTATTTATTTTCAATTTATATTTCGTTTGATGAATGTTGCTGCTGCTTTATTTGGCGTCTGTTTCCTTTTGCGCGAATTGTTCTGAAATTTTCTTGCTGAATTTTAATATTTCCGAAATATTCTTGCTGGATTTGAAAATTCGCTTACTTTGATTCCAATTTTCAAATCGGCTGCCAAAATCAAGTTTTGTTTACGCTTCTGGTCAGCGTTGTCAACAAGATAAATGTAAAATGTTATTAAATGCAATGTATTGACTAATATATAATACAAAATATTCATTGTTAATAATATTTGAATGATTTATGCATGGTTTTATTCACCGTGGTTCATGGTTGACCTTGCATACCAGTATGTATCGCTGAGCGCTGCGCTCTCACCGCCTTCTATATCAAAAGCGGTTGAATGCATGAAATAATGTTTTAGGCAAAATCTGTCGGAAATCGTATGCTCTACAATTTTGACTTAGATGTTAACATCATTGGAGCGATAGAAACCGAGATAATAGCGAAAAACGATATTTGTGACTTTTGACCTTGAACAACTTACGTTACAGACACGTGATTTTATGTGACTTTCTTAACAACTTTTAGAACGCCAATGTGAAGGTGTATACGAGTCTCAAGTTTATTATCTCTTATTTACAGGTTGACCCCCTTTTTTAGCTTATTTGACTGCATTATTACCGGAAAATAATAATTGTCAGAAATGGAAAACCTATAAAGAACCATGGTTTTATAAAGAGTGTATGTAGGCAGAAACTTAACATATGCCTGCGTAAATGGGTACAGACGATGTAATCAGTCCTCCACAAAAAGCTTGTATATAAAATATAACCAAAATTTCGAAATTCCGTGCAAGGATAAAAAGAAAATTTATTATGAAGCTGAAGCGCATGAAGCCATGTGCAATAATCCATTTGTATTTTGGAACTTGGTCCGAAAACTTAATGAAACAAAATACAACATCAGTCCCAAGCTAGATTCTAATAGATTTAAAATTCACTTCAATCAACTGCCTAACTCAAACGCCATAAACCCATGCATGATACAGTACGCCCCACCTGGATTCCATGACGACATTTTCGAAATGTCAATATCCCAAGATGATTTTCTCATCTCTAAATTCACTATATGACGGAAAGGCAGCATGCTCTGATAGAATACCAACGAAATTCTATAGATAAGATAAGAGCTAACTAAGCAATTAACAGGAGTATTCACCCAATTTCTGGAAACTGGTGTTATTCCTCGTTCAAAGATGCCCTGATCTTACCTATCCACAAAAAAGGCAACATAGGGGCATCTCGTTTTCGAACTCATTTTATAAAATTTTTAACATTGATACTATTAAAAGGATTGAACTCTTGGATTCATTCGTATAAGCTTCTTAGTGAGTTTCAAGCTGGGTTCAGAACAGGGCACTCTACAATAGACCATACATTTATGCTCAATGGCATAGCCGACTGGTTTATTTCGAGAAGTAAGAAAACTTTTCACATTTTTTTGTTGATTTTAAAGAAGCCTTCGACACCGTGGACAGAAATGCATTGTTGAACATCAATATATACATATATGGATTAGGAATGTCGTTTAAGTTTGGCGGAGTATGCAAAACTTGTACATGGATAACAGAGTGGCGGCTTGGAATTGCAAAACTAGTCCGAGACGAAAGCCAAATTTTGTGGACTAAAGGCCGTTAAAAGCAATTTTGAATCAATAATTCAACAAGTCCAATTAAATATAATGCTAAGTCTTCTACTTGGCTGAATAATTTCAGCCAAGTAGAAGAAGTAGAATTGTATTGTAAAAAAACCCCTTCTTATATCTGATTGGTTTTCGACTGATTCAGGGGTAGGACAAGGTTGTGCGCGAAGTCCAAGTTTGTTCGCGCTATTCATCGATGATCTAATTAAAGGACTACCAGGGTGCGTGGAGTACACTGCAGTCATCATTGAAGCTCTTCTTTTTGCAGATGACATTGTACTGTTTGCTAGCTCGTCAGAATCCCTCTAGCTAATAATAAATAAACTGGCCGAAAATTGTATGCGATGGATTTTGTTGATCAACCTTAACAAGTCGAAGGTTATGATATTGAAAAAAATTAGAAACAGGTCCAGTGCTAACGAACATTGGTGTTTCAATAATGAACAAATTGAAGTTGTGAAATATTACAAATACTTGAGCGTCTATTTCACCAATAACCTGAACATGGAAAGGCATCTCACCGATTAGCTTGCGAAAGCTTAGGCAGTTATTAATGTAGCATGGCGGGATTGTTTTAATAACAAGCCTATTGCACAAAGCAATAAACATAAAGTGTTCGATTCTTTTCTATACAGCGCAAGTGTGGGGTGGTAAAAAATACGAACCAGTGCAAAAACTCCCCAGATATTATACTAAACGAATATTTCGCCCCCTGGCACTATATGATTTTTCTGGAAACGGGCTTATATCAACTAATTATCAAAACATTAAAAAGATAGGTCGACTACACAGACAAGGTACTTAAGATGCCAAATAATCTCTATGCAGATGACTCGCTAACATATGCCAAATGTATGCATCCAGTTATTGCAGCCCGAAATTTAGAAGAACATGCGAGACGCCTGTTGGAATTCTACACAAAATGGGGCATCAAATTCAACTCAGCCAAATCCGAGCTGGTTTGCTGCCAGCGGGGAATCGGAACACGCCGTCAGCCACAAGTTGCCGAAGTATTATTATGAATCTACCCGACGGGTCACAACTAAAATCCAAACCAACTGTGAAATATCTGGGTATCAATTTCGAAGAGAGGTTCGTTTCAACCCACACGTGACAGCTACCCTAAAAAAGGCAAATTTCGCTTTTCACCGAATCCACCCCCTAATCCGGAAAAGGAATGGACAAAGCCAGAAGACGAAACTGCTTATCTATAAGCAACTTCTCAGGCACATTATCACATATTGTTTTCCTGCATGGCTTACTGTATCCAAAACCAGCATGAGAAGGCTTGGAATGTTTGAGAGGAAAATCCTCCGGATCTGCACGGGACTCCACTTTGACCAGCGATGGCAAAAGCAATTCAGCAACAAACGACTTTTCGGGGCGTCCAGAATAACATCCCTCGGCAAGTACATGATCACTGGTGCCAAAAGACTGACGAGCAACCTAATCAACCACCCAAACACCCTAGTAAATAGCATGACGGGCGAAGAGAGATACCCCGTGCCAAGATATCTGGATGTGAGAGCGCTACTGGACGAAGGACTTATTTATATCAACCACGACGAAGCAATCCAATTCTACGAGGATGCAGCGTCAAACTACCACCGTGGCTAGATGCCACATTAACCCCCACGTCACCAGAAAACAGCCGGGTTTGAACAACCCGAGATTAGCCACACAGGTTTTAGTGAGTAGTACAAGAAATTCAAGGACAATTTGTTTAATAATTTTAACAAAAAAATTAAAACAATGTATAATATTAGGCCCTTAAGTGCTAAAACAATGTAATATAAGTAATGTAAAATAGAATTAAGAGCCAATTGTATATATATCAGTTCAATAAACATTATGATTATATTATATATGCCAAATAATCGGCTTCCAAATAAAGCGGCTCTTCATGCATTTCATTCCAAGTCAGGATGGTTTAAAAACTGGATTGAACTTTCGCAATATGTAGGTGTGGCAATAAATTCTAGTGAATGGAGTTCTTTTAAGCCTGCGTTGTATACGATGATTATTCAATTAGATGAAATCAATAGAGACAGATACAAGGAAGAGGCATCAAATTCAATACAACGAATGTTCTACAATAAAATGAGCTATAACATTAATTAACATTACTATTTCCAAGATGATTACACCATTGATCAAATTTCAAGCATGTTCCGGCTAAAAGGTGAACTTCTTAATTTGAGTTTTATACCGCATCGAGAAGAACTACAAATACTTTGCAACATGTGCAATATGGCGAGCGTGAGGATATATTACATTTTGTTGGAAGGTGCCCGGTTTTAAGGGAAAGTAGAAAATTCATTTTTGGTAGTGACTTTTTTACGGATGATGAAACCTTTAATCTTCTTAATGAAATTAACGTATCTAAATCATACAAATATTGTTAAACGGCAATTAATTATAGAAACAGAATTATAAATGAATATTTTTAATTGAATACTGTAAAATATTTAATTTAAAAAACAAGGAATAATTATTAAAATTAATTGTCAATCAAGCAGACGGCAAAGTCATGCATTAAATTGATTATACCTATTATAGGTATTTTTGAAAAATTTGTTAAATGTAAATAAAAATCAATCTAAATCAAATCTAAAAAATCTACTTTCTTTCTAGGTTTTACTTAGGGTCCAGTGAAGAACTAATTCTCAATTCCACTGCGCCCACAAAACATTCTTTCCTATCTTTCTATTCCTTCTTGCTATTGCCGTGCAATTCAGATTGCATTTAAAAGACCTTAGGTCTTACATGCACGTAGTTAAGCTATAAACTAGCACTTAGATAGTGTGTTGTAATCTAAATTATTTTTTTCCTTCCAACAAAAAATATGCTTATGTTGAAATAATGCTACGGTTATGATATCTATTAACCTAGGGACCTAACTTGGCATACTTGCTTACGCACAGCTAGGTGACGTCGGGTTGGGGATGGTCATGGTAGTTCATGCTCCTAGTTAGCCAAAACAAATCTTACTAAAAATAACCAAAGGAAACTCTTACTCATAAAAAGGTTTTCTAATTCGTGATTGCGGATGGACATCTTCTACTAAACCATTTTCATAGGCTATACATGTGTTGCTGTAGCTACAGATCTCCGTCTCCATCCTTACACGCTTTCACAGAGGCCAAGACAGCTCATGCACTTGTGTATGAATCTCTTGAATTGCCCCTTGTTGAGCTTGCCTGATTACACTACACAACAACACTTACTTTGTTACCATGTTCTCGTCCACTTACCCCCATTATCTCTTCAATTTAAACATTATAATGCGTTTTAACTTAAGTTTTACCCTCGTAGCTCAATTACTTACAACTAGACGAAAATATATTGGCGAAAAATTTAAGTCGATTTAGTAATATGTTAAATCATTTTTAGTATGATACTAGGCTAAGAAGAGGATTTTGCTAATTTTAAACCAGTTTACTATTTTCTTAACATATTACTAAAGTCAAAATCACAAAATGGCTATTTTATTGTTTAGTATCGTATTAAATCAATATGCCAATTTACATCTATAAACGTCAAAAAGTTATGTTCGCTTACTTCGTTGCACTATTTTAGGCGTGCTTAGTTGTAGTTTATTAAGAAAAAAGATTTAGTATGGTGTTAGTTAAAAAGTGTTTAAAATTAGAAAAATATTAATAAAGTGCTTTAGTACAGGGTGGCGTACGAATCGTGCTACAATAATAAATTTAAATAATTTTTATTTTAATCAATGTATTTCATTAATTTGTTTTTATTGGATTAACAATTAAATTTTATTTAAAATAAATAATGGTTTTTAAAGATGATAGACCGCAAATGACCTCCACGCTCATCCATGCATATGCGGCACCTGATCACAAAATTGTTCATTGCGGACTGAATGGTTGAAATTGGGATCGTCTCAATTATTGTCTTAATGGACTGCTTCAATTCAGTCAAATTCCTGGGTTTCGTTTTGTAAACTTCCTGCTTGACATAACCCCATAAAAAAAGTCTGTTGCAGTTAGGTCAGGTGACCTTGGGGGACAGCGGAAAGTGCAGTTTATGGATATCAATTTGTTTGGGAATTTTCGTTAGAGCTCCGCCAAAACTTGTGTGGCTACGTGTGCACTTGCTCCATCTTGTTGAAACAAAATCCTGCTGAAAGGTATACATCTTCGGCGAAGTTCTGGGTTAAAAAAAACTCCCTCAACATCTTTAAATAACGGTCCCCATTGACAGTTTTTGTTACACCGGTTTCTTCAAAGAAGTATGGCCCGACAATACAACTTGACGAAACTGCGCACCACACAGTGACTCGTTCTGGGTGCAGTTCCGTCTCATGGAGCATTTCTGGATTAGGTTCACTCCATATACGGCAGTTTTGCTTGCTAACATTGCCGTTTAAGTCAAAATGGGCCTCATCAGACATGTACAAACAATTTATCAATGTGTTTTCTTCTTCAGCCATTGCAATTATTTTTCGGCAAAATTCCAGGCGAACAGGCAAATATTGAGGGTTTAACTTGCTTGTAATTTGGACTTTGTACGAAAACATATTTAAGTCATCATGAAGTATCCGTTATTATGGCCGTCTGCTAACTCCAATTTGGCCCGATAAGTTTCGAGTCGAAGCACTTGGACTTGCCTGTATTGCCGATGCAACAGCCACGATTGTATCCTGAACCCGAACATTGGGATCTCGATGATACGGTCTTCGTTCGATGGTTCCATATTCGCAAACATGTTATCCAGCCTCATAGTCGTCCATCTACTCGTGGGAGTACCGCCAAACTCCAGCCTAAATTCCCCTTAGACGGATATGACGGACTGCAAATAATGGTATCGCTGCACTAAATCCTTTTTTCATTTTTTCAGTATCGCAAGCATTCATTTCATAAATCATAATAGTAGCCAATAAAATAAAATAATAAGCCGATTACTCCCACTGAAAAAAGTTATTACGTTTTATTTTTGTAGCACGATTCGTGTGGCAATCTGTATTAGCAAACTATTTAGTAGTATCATGCTAAAGTAGTTTCAGGTAGTTCGTTCCATCTTTATTATTATTCCAACGGGTTCCAATTGAGTCAAACTTATATGTAGGACTGAAGAGTACAAATGACTTCCAGGTTCCAGCTCACCGTCAAACCAAACCAAGACTATAAAAATGATTGGTTTCTTTACCTTCACAAATTAAGCTTACTTTTTTTTTAAATTAGTATACACTAACTAACTATTGTTATTTTATTTCTTTGTATATTCCAACTTTCGTGCTAATTACTTTCATTAATTTCTTTTTTCTTTCTTAAATTTCAATTTAGGTTTTGTTGTAACATATTTTCTTTTATCGACCCTATTCTTTGGCAATATTTGTTCTGATTTTAGGCTCAAGTCACTCGTAACACTTTCGCATGAGACTGGGTTATAGGGTTACCCTCGCTACATCATACTTAACCGCAACTAACCGTAGCACGATCACAACTTGAACCAACCGATTAGTTTCGCGACCTTCACTTAGCTGAGCTCTGAATCACTCAAAGATCAATGGAAAAATTCCGTTGCTGAGCTTGATGAAACGGCGAGTGTGCCCGTTAGTAGAGTTTCAAACAGAGTGCATGGTATTAGCGTTGATCTTGACCTTGAACTTGAAATTCGCTCGCTTGTTTTTCATTGCCGTTTTTCTTCATGAACTTGTTAAAAAAGGGAGCAGCAGAAAGGTGTGGTTTAAGGCCAAATGTTGATAGTTCCGAACAGGCACGACTCGTGGGATTTGCAGGCTTGGTTAGTTAGCGACTTGTCAAAACTTGTTCGGAGATCGAATTTCATGCGCAGAAGAACATGGTGGAAAAAATCTTTCATTTGGCCTTAATACACACTTTCGACAAAAACAAAAATAATATTTACATATTGTTTGCGTTTTCGTCAATATAATTAACTAGCAAACTTATTTAACTCCTCCAAATAAATTTCCGAGCTATAATAAAACACATATAGATCAAATTTCAATGTGATTTATTTGAATGGAATAAAAATTAGGAGAGAGTGATATGATAAACAATGTTTTTCGATGTGTTGTCCGGCGCAAAAACAAACAACAAACATCGTTTACCAAGCTATCGACGATGTCCTTTTTCTTCACTGCTAGTATTGCCTGTTCACAAATCCAAATGAGATTTTTATAATTTCTTGAAATTTCGGGGAACACTTTATTTTGGTGATGAGTTTCTCCATCGACGTTGTTAACTCGCAAAAATTTTCCGGGAATGATTTCAATCCAGTCGAGACATTAACAGGAATTTGGCCATTGCCAAGCGAAAGCCGTTTTCTTGAGAACTCAGAAGCCGGTAGGTCGCTCTGCAATGCGACTCATATATTACTTGTACATTTCAACTTCTTGACATGCCCGCACAAAGACGACTATTTCAAGCATGTATTAAATTCATCGGCTGCAGTAGATTTTTGGGATGACGTAAACCGTTTGACAAAATTCTGCGCTGAGCAATATCATATCCCCACCAAATCATCTCGAATCACCTTTTGAACCTTCATTGTTTGGTCAACTGCCTTCAAAGCTCGTTTATGCGCCATTGTGCATTCATCCCAAATTATGAGTTTGAATTCTCGCATCAATTTCGCTGTCACCGAATTCTTGGTCATTGTGCATTATTGGCTTTTCAACCGTGAGAAAATTCATCGCCAGCTTCAAAGCGAAATGTGCAGTTCAATCGCCTTCAAACAGTGTTTCAGCAATGCCATAGATGCCATAGGATTCAACTGGCAACGAAAGGGATCTTGGCCGAATTGTTGCTACAAACAACTAAATGACGAATGTCTCGCATGTCCCACCGGGAGCATCGAGAAAGTAAATTCGATTGCGGAATCGTATTCCAAAGCAGCCCGATTGAAATCTACGTTTACCACTTTTCTTCTTGTAATCTTTTTGTCGAATTTGTGGTGGTGATTATGCAGTTTGAAGCTGTGCAATATAGGCACATCTCCATTTATTTGTTCTGCACGTATCTACCTCTTGCGTTTGATTATCACGGACATTCTGATTAATTATTGCAAGATGTTTACGTCGACCAAGGTTAGATCGGAATCAATGTAATAATACGCAAAACTCGAATCAATTTCAGTAAGAAAAATAGCACACTTTCTGAATAGAAAATTTCAAGTTAAAAGGACGCACCGTCTAACTCAATGTACAACGAAATCTATCACGTTGTTGCATTGATCGCAGAGTCATCTATTATAAACGGTGATTTTTTAAGAGCTTGGTTTTTGAAAATTCAAAAAAACACAGAAACTTGTAAAAAGTGAATGAAATTTTTATTTGGATCGATAAGTCAATTTTTGCCATTTCCTTTTTAAAAATAATTTCACTTAAATGTTGCCCGCGGCTACGCTTCAGGTGGTCCATTCTGAAGGTCCAATTTTGGCAAACTTTTTCACACATTTCGGCCAGAATCTCAACAATGACGCGTTCAATGATGTCTTCCAAGGCAGCAATCGTGTTTGGCTTGTCCCCATAGACAATAGACTTAACATAGCCCCACAAAAAATAGTCTAACGGGGTCAAATCACATGATATTGGTGGCCAATTGACTGCGCCAAAACGTGAGATCAACTGCTCACCAAATTCGCCTCTCAATTGATGCATGGTTTTGCGTGCAGTGTGGCATGTGGCACCGTCCTGTTGGAACCACATGTCGACCGAGTTCAATTCTTGCATTTTCGGCAAAAAAAATGTGTTATCATCGAACGGTACCTTTCTCCATTGACCGTAACCCTGCGGCCTTCATCGTCCTTGAAGAAGTACGGCCCAATGATGCCGCCTGCCCATAAACCGCACCAAACACTGCATTTTTCGGGATGCATTGGTAGCTGCTGAATTGCCTCTGGCTGCTCTTCACTCCAAATACGGCAATTCTGCTTATTCACGTATCCATTTAGCCAAAAATGAGCCTCGTCGCTGAAACGGACGTAGCTTGCGAAACACATTTTTCACAGAGCACGAATTTTGATAATAAGCAGCTGAGTATATTTGTTGTTTTTTTTACTTAATTTTTAATATACAAAATTTTGTACATTTTTTTCTCTAATCTAACAAAATTTTTAGTTTGAAAATTTTATACATTTAAAAATAAAAATTTAAAACTGATTTTCAACAACAAAATCGCCCACCCATTTTCGAAATATTGAATTTTCAAAAAAAAAACATTTTTTTTTCAACAATCCAAAAAAAAACATTTTTTAACATTTTGGTATGCGGAATTATTTGGAATTCGAAGGACCTAGTATATAAAAATTTTGAATGCTATCAGCTTAGCTGTTAATGAGAAAGTCCGAAACCAAAAAAAAAAATGGTTGTATATCTGGTACCGTTAATAACAAAATATGTAAACAAAAATTTTAACCAAAATGTTGAATATCTATCTATCTATACCTATAGTAGCGCACATATTTTTTAATCAAAATCTTTGCAGCCGTTTTCGAGATAAAATTAAGATATTTAAAAAAATGTATGGTAGGTACCGTTAGGCTTGGGACTAAAAATCGATTCAAAAATCTATTTTAGACAATCACCTAGAATGCTTAAACACCAAACTTGAAGAAAATCGCTTCAGCCGTTTAGGCTGTAGAGTTTTTTTAATGCAAAACTTGCCCCATAGTAGATATGTAGCTATATCGCAAGTAAAAATTTTTATTAGTTCATCCAATAGTGAGAAAGACGAAAATATGGAAAGTGGTTCTATGGAAACTACCGTTAATAATTACGCAAATAAAATATTGTTTCTACTTAAATGTAGGGACTGTACTAATTTGAGTTAACACACACATCTTTTATCAAAATTCTTGGACAATTTCTTTTGACAGTAATGTTTAAGCTTTCTAGAAGATTCTCCATATAAATCAAATAAACTGTTTTCCAGAAAATCAAAAACCAACCTTAACCCTTCATTAATGAACTGATTTTTTTTTGATAAAAATCGCTAAAGCTGTTTTGGAGAAAAATTATATCTCAAAAGTTATATCTCATACACAGTACACATAATAAGGTAATATATTGCGCATGTTGTCAAAATTCGGTTGTCATAATTGGCAAAATGTCTCTAAGATTTCGCACATGCACTCTTATTTTGACATTTTCACATACAAATAGGGATGGGACAATATTTCAGTAAGATGTGTCCAGTCAGAGGTAACATTAGATCAAAAGTAACTGTTATTAAAATAAAATTTAAAATTTCTAGATTTGTATTTTGATTAAACCAAACAGCAAAATATAGATGTAAAAGTGATGAATAATTAATTTGAAAATAGTAGTGGAAAATAGTTTATTAAAATTGTCGTTTCACTGACAAATTTTCTTCCATAATTGTTATTTCAGTAACAGGAATTTATAACTGCTTTTAAAAAGTAGCACTAACAGATATTGCAACTAGCAGTTTGGCCAATGACTAAGCCTATTTGCATGCCAAATGTGACAAAAGTGTCTCTGAGTTTTGCCACATGCGCGAACTTGAACGAAAATGAAAACCGGAATATATTACCTTTATTAGGTATACTTTGTATCTCATAAAACGTCTTCTATCACAATGAATTTCACAATTAACCGACATTTTCCAAGCTTCACAACGAATTTTTCACCTTTAAGTCGTTCAAGAAATTCATGGAACATTCTAGACAACCGACAAAATAAAATATCAAAATCCATTTAATGGAAATGAAATCCTGTAGTTGTGTTCATACACGCGGCAACAAAAGAGAAGTCAAAATAAAAGTGTGTGTATACAAAACAAAAAACATATTATTTAAACTAATAACGCAATAACAAACATGTGAGTGTATTTTTAGTCATAACTCTGGTTCTAGACATCGCACGGCAAACAGAATTCTTATATGCACTCTCCAAATATGACCTAAGATCTGCTGATTCAAATCGATCGAGCCAAAAAAAAAGAAGATAGCGCACAAACATAATTTGGATTGTTCTTAAAATATAAGATGAGAAATAATTAAAGAAAATACTCAAATATATTTTAAATAAACTAAAGTTCCCATTCTTACAATTTGACCAGATCTATCATTAATTTCTTCAAATCTATCAACCGTGTTTTCTTCAATATCTACTTAAATAGAAAGCAAATCAAAGTTTTACTTTTAAACAAAAACTGATTCATTATTATGCTTGTAGCCATTAAATTGCTGCTTCAATTTTAAATCAAAAAGTACTTCCAACTAGCTACTACACTACTCCAATCATTAAAAGATCGTAAATAAGTAATCATAGACTTTAAACATTAATCCTTGTCCCCAACTCATTTTTGATTCTCTATCGCATTCTTTAGCTGGAAAGGAGGAAGGACCTCCTTCTCTAGGTAACAAAAGTTTTCTTATTATTTTATAAAACTTTTGCTTCAATGTTAAGTAGGTATGTAAGTCTGAGTTCGGTATATACCTTACCCCTTTAAACCATTTACTTAGCCTGGTAACAGAGTTAACTTCAGTCTGCATTGTCTCTCTGGCTATTTTATTCGATTAAAAATAGGAAATAAAAATAGAATTCATTAGATACTTTTTTTTTTCTTTGTTTGAAAAAACAAAAATTAAAAAAGAAATAGCTAGGTAGGTTTTAAAAATAAACTCGACAAAATTCAATGCATAAAAATTAAGCTCTAGACAGAAATATTGCAGCAAAAATTAAAAAAAAAGGAAAAAAAGAGGGAACGCCGATTAAAAGGAAAGCACAATAAGGGCAAAAGGCAATTAACTTGGCCGAAGATAACTCAGGGAGTTCTTCTTGCTAGTCATTCATTTTTCCTTCCGTCTGGTTTATTTCCATACACTGACTATATGTACTCACTACATTTTCTGCCAGAGAAGCAAATGGGAGAAAGGAAAAAAATCAAATACTAAAATTTAAAAATTAAAGTCATTCCAACATCAAAGGTTGCATCTAAAAAAAAAAATTAAAAACCAACACCCAACCTCAACCCTCTTAACGGCACTAGCCAATTGCCCAAGGGGAAAAAGATTGTTTTCCAATTTATGTTTTCACACCAACCAGCACTATAGAACAGAAATAAGGGCTTTGGGCGGACAAATCAACAAGGTGAATACAAAGAACAAAAGGACCTGGAAGAACCCGCAGCAAAACTAAAAATGATTTCAAAGGAAGACTAAAAAATATTAAAAAGGACGATGTGGCAGACCAAGCTTACCGGAAATAAAGTGGGGAATTCTGATTTTGTTATTCATCTTGCGTCGAACACCGGGGTCCATTTTTTACAGTAGGATCTTCCAAAGCAAACAACTACCTTGATACATTTGTTTCCACTTTCGAAGAGGATGCTGTATATTTAATTTTTGCTTTATATAATGAAATTGTGCTTAGTTATAATTAACACTTTTGCTAATATTTTAAAGTTAAATTTTGCAAATATTTGAAGAAAAAAAAAAAGAAAAAAAAATTCAATAGAAAAATTTAACATCCAGATTTCAATATAATTTAAATTTCAAACAAAAGAATGTTAAAATGAATAGTGTGTTTGAGAGGTTTTTGAAAAACTTTTTCCAAGAATCGAGTTATTGGTTCGCTGTAAAAGAGAAGCATTGACATTTATTTGAATGAAAGCCCATTTTTTTCTAATTTTGATAATAACAGTATATGATGTACCCTATTAAACTCAAACGCCTTGGCAAAGTCGGTGTACACAACATCAACTTGGTAACCCTTTTCTTGGGAATGTATGAGGTAATTTGTAAAAACAGTAAGATTTGTAGATGTCGATCTACCAGAAACAAATCCATGCTCAAAAGAAGAAATTATTTCTTTTAATAAAAAGGTTAATTTATCAGAAACTATTTTTTTCAAAAACCTTAGGTATTGCAGATAATTTGTATATTGCCCGGTAATTACATAAATCTTGTTTGGGGCCACTTTTATGAATGGGTGAAACGAAGGAAATTTTCATTCTGGAATAAATTTACCATTAAATAAAGAGCTAGTAAAAACAAGACACAGTATTCCAGATAGCATGGTAGCACAGTTTTTTAATAGTATAGGAGGAATCCCATCTGGACCAGCATTTGCATCTTCCTTAAGGCCCAATAAGGCCTCTTTTACATCTAATATTGAAACAATCAATTGGCCTATACTAACACAGTTCCTAGATGGTCCTGAAGAAAAGTTGTGGAAGTTGGGAGTGCTCAAATAATTGGACTTGAAAAAATCAGCAAAGGCATCACAAATGGTCGGTAAACTCGTGTAAGAATTTTCCAAATATTGCATACTTTTGGGAATACCATTTGAGTTCATTTTATTTTTGTATAGGAATTTGTTTAAAATATAGAATCTCTTTTGAGGTCAAGATATTTCACATCCAAATTGGCATCAGAATTGGTTTTTCGCAACATTTTGTAAGCCTTGTTCTTTTTGTTATTTATATTAATAAGCCTTTTGTTGAACCAAGGTGGCTTGGATGCATTTTTAACTTTAGATTTTTGGACATAAAAATCAATCGCTTCCTTCAAAGAACTCAGAAACGAGTTATAATAGTTGGAAAAATCATCAGCGCAAATTAAGTTGGAAGGCATTGATAGATTTTTTATATAACTCGGTATGCTAATGTAGTCAGCTTTTAAAAAAAATTATTTAAATAATGGTAAGTATTTAGATTTAAGAAAGTTAAGAATCTTAAATTCAAATATTAAAGCTATATGATGAATAGAATTCGAAAAATATTATTTTTACAACTGTTCCTTTGAACCAAATTATGTGACGTTAATTAATCACTGACTAAAGAATCACATTCATTTAAAACATTAAATGGTATAAGATATGACTCATCTGCATCAAATAACCAATTAATACTTGGAAGATTAAAATCTCCTACTATTTATAATCACATGCAGATTCATAATTAATTTTGATACATAACTACAAATATTCATTATATGATCCTTATATAAATCTAACGAGCTTTTAGGAGGAATGTAGCTAACTATAAGAAAAATGTCTTTATTACATCTATTTGATACCTTAATTATAATTTGATCAATGTCAAATGATGAACAATGAGACGATGGTAACACCATTTGTGTACATGCATGTATAGAACGCACTGCGAGCAGCACCCCTCCACCTCTGTCTAATCCAGTTACAATAGAAGCTCTGTCCTTGTGAAATACAGAGTATTGTTGCAAATTAAACATCACAGCATTGTGGTTATTTTAGGTTAACCATGTCTCGGTAAGAGCAAAAAAATCAACTTGTTCTGAAGACGACGAAATTATATTCTGATAATAATATATATACTAATAATAACCAAGGAAACTGTTCAAATCATTTTGAGCCGCCGGATGAGGAGTACTTTTTAAGAGCGATGCACAAGCGAAGAGAGATTGTGGTGAAGATGATTGTGGTGAAGCGGAATGCGTTTGTGATGATAACGATGAAGATGATGACGTTGTTTGAGATTATGACGGATCATTTGACGAGGTTTGCGTGTGTATAGGTGAGCTTTTCAAGAGAGAATAACTTTTTGAGGCGAATAACGATGATAATATCAATGTTGGTGAAGGTGGAAGAGTCGATGGCGTTGAAGAATTTAAGATTGAATCGTTGGTAGCGTAGGTGGCAATACAAGTGATCTGGTCAATAGATTCTCTTTTTTGTCTAGAGACTGAGGAAGTATTGCCGGCGCGGCAGTTTCTCTTTTTTGTCCAAGGCAACAAAATATTTTACATTCACATGATAGGGAAAAATTGAAGGATCCATAACATTAGATAATTTGTCTTGTGGCACACTTAATTTGAATGTAACGAAACGTAGGTCGGAAATAATTGCTTCTTTTTTAACAAGCATAAAACATTTAAATAAATTAGGTGGAAGGTTTGTTTTATTAGATAAATATTTTATAATGTCTTCGAAGGTGGTTTCGTTTGAAAAACGGGAACGATGAAGCTATTTAATATTGGGTATGGCGTTAAGAGTATTTGAAGAGTCCGTGCCGATTATTCTCATTTCTCTTAGATTTTTTGTTGTTTTTATTGATTTTATTATTGTTTTGATGTTTATACACTTCATAAGCTGTTATTGGTTTTTTATCATTCAATTTTGTAGATACCGAAGGGATTTCATTGTTAAAGGTTGGGTGTTGGATAGGGTTAGATAATGAAGGTGCACTATTTTGCAGATCAATTTCGATATTGTTTACAGAAGGCTGTTGTTCGTTAGCATTAATTAAAATATTATTGTCATTAAGGATTTCTAGAGAATCTGATATGGATTTCTTTGTCTGCTTTCGCCGAGGCGAATTTTGGAGATGAGATGCTTTGATAGAAGAGAACTCTTTTGTTAGATTTTCAACACTTAAAGCAAGTTCATTAAAACTGTTTACAAAATGAGAGAGATTAGTACTGACACATGAATTACATTTCCAGAATAATCTTTTGTTAGAAATTATATCAAATTCACTGTCACTAATTTCTACACAGTTTTTGTGAAAAAAACGACAGCAAATGTAATCACATTTAACGCATTTTATTTCTTTGGAACTTTTAATGCTTTTATCGCATAATCGGAAGCTTTCGACATTATGAAGGCAAAATTAGCCGACTATAAGAGGCAAAATAAACCGAATATGAGAGAAGGCAGTCTAAGACTGAATAGGGTGTATCAACTATTCCTTATCTCAACATCTCCCCTTTTAACTTCAAATACTTTTAATTTTTGAATAATTCATAAATTTTCGGAAATTTAAACCTAAAGTTAAATTAATTTTACAATCACATATTATCTTCTCTACATTCTATTTTGGGTTAAAGATTTTTTTTGTACAATGTTTTAATCTTAACATTCCTAAGTGTATATGGATATAATTTTTGATTTTGTTTGCATCTGTTCTGTGTATCATTTTTGTTAAATTCATGAATCAAAATGGTAAATTCTAAATATGACAATCAAAACGTACAAAAGTGTTGATATTGTATTAACTGTACAATAAGTGACGATAATTCCATTTTATGGTCATTAAAATTCTTTTTATTTTCCAGGTTTTTAGAAAAAACGAATTTCTTCGCAACGTTCCCCCGTGTATAAGTTCAATCCAATACGATCGTGGCGATTTTAAATGTTTATATTTGATTTTTCCCGGTACCCAAATTACATTTTCCCTAACACAAATGTCTTCACCATTTTCAAACTCATTTTTAATTTTTGTGGTCTTATCATAATTCTGCTTACTTTGTCTATTATTTTGAAATAGTACCGGTTTTATTTGTTGACTAAGTGTTTCGTTCTTATAAATATCAATTTTAGCTGGAATTTAATTTCTTATTTTCGTAACCATTAATAATTCAGTTAGAGAAAGGTGTGAGTTTTTATAGGAGTATTCCTGTATTCTAGTAATGCCATCCATAAACTGCATTTCAATATTAAATTTTAAGTCACCTGCACCATGTACTCTGCAAACCTGTTATAGCTTGGGTACCTTGTGCTTGTCCTTATTATTGAAATGTCAACATTCTTACAAAAGTTTTGAAATTCGAAAGACCCGAAGGGTACATTATCTACAATTATAAATCTGGGCAAACCATGACTAGCAAAAACGAGCAGTAAATTCTGAGTAACACTTTGACTGTTTTTCTTTTGAACAGGCAATATTTCTACATACTTGGTATTATAGTCGGCTACAACCAAATAGCGTTTTCCCTCAACCTCAATAAAATCCATTCCTATTTATAATAAAATGCACGACTGAATCTTACGAACTTGCTCTTGTAGCTAACAACTTTAATGTAGCTAACCCATGAGGTTTGGTTAGTTAGATGTAGCTATCCTATGCAGGTTTAAAGCCTATGTAGGTAAGATTACCTTGATTCTTAGCATAATGAATTGTCGAATGGATGATTTAAGGAATAGTTACATAGGTACCTATTTATACAAATGTATATTTAAATATAAGCTATGAATTTAAAATTATGTAAGTTATGAGAGTAAAATGTATGTGTATATGTATACATATACATATAGATGGAACCTAAGTATGTAAACTTGGACACATAATAATGCAAATGAAGGATGTAGGTGGGTAGGTATATATAACTCTGCATATAACTCTGTAATTAAGGCGCAATATATTAAGGACACGTATATATAAATGCATGAGCACCTACATTGTATTTAGTATTCAGTGACGTACGCAAAAATGCATAAATAGGTAATAATAATAAGGTAGAATGTAAATGGATAATACACAAAATTAAATGTTTTTATATTGCTTAGTCGTTAAAGTTTGAGGAAAAACAAAGATGTAATTTGAATACATGGATAAATAAGAATATACGAGTATCAAAAAAATTTCAAAAATCGTTGGATCGGTTTTTAATAAATTAATTTGAAAATATTTTTAAGATATGTATTTTTAATAATTGAAGAAAACGCAAACAATATGTTTATATTATTTTTGTTTTTGTTTTAGTGGACTGTATTTTTAATATACATAAAAAATTCGAATTTCAAAAAAATTCTGTGAACGGGTTTTTGAAAAATCTATTTTTCAAAAAAAAAAATTATTTATTTTTAAAAATGGAAAAAAGTTTTTTTTGAAAATATTCGTATGCAGTTTTATTAACAATTTTAGGGAACATTTTTATAAAAAAAATTATTTTAATCGGTTTATCTAATATTGAGAAAATCGAAAATATGAAAAGTGGTTCTATGGGAAGTACCGTTAATAAGTACGCAAAAAAAATATTTTTATACTTAACCCACATTTTTTTTTAATAAAAATTCTTAGAGCCGTTTTCGTGAAATACATTTTTTTTCTTAACGGTTTTTTTGACATTTGTATGGGGGGTACCATAGCTTTTTATTTTAAAAAATAGTTTTTTCAACTATTCAAGATAATGTCAAAACACCACCAAATACGAAGTTTTGAAAAAATATATTGAGTCGTTTTCGAAATTTTGAGTTTTCAAAAAAAAAATTAATTTCCAAAAAAAAATTTTTTTTAATTTTTGGTGTACAATAGTGTTTAGACTTTCTATGAACTTCTGCGTAAAAAAATTTAAAAAAAAAAAAAATTAACCGTTTCCGAGAAAATCGAAAACCAAAATAATGGTTGTACCAGAGGTACCAAAAATAACAATTTTTTCCAAAAAAAAAATTAAAAAAAGCTACCCTTTCCCATCATTATTGCACTGATTTTTTTTTATAAAAATCGTTGGAGCCGTTTTTGAGAAAAATAAGATTTTTTTTGCCCAAAAAAATTTATGGGGGTTACTGTTATTTGTCGTCTTAAAAAAAAATGAACAAAACGTGTGGGCATATTACCGAAAAAATAATATGTACCAAGTTTGAAGCAAATCCACCGAACCGTTTAGGCTGCAGACTCGAGGACAGACAGACAGACAAGCAGACAGACAGACGGAATTGCGGGACACACTTTTTTGGTGTTCTCTATGATCGTAATGTAATGTGTTTGATTGTTAGAAATTTTTTTTTTTTTGCGAATACATAACTGGCCTTATAGTACCTATAATCGCAAGTAAGAAATTGGTTGTATGGATGGTACTGTTAATAACAAAATATGTAAAACAATTTTGTACCCAAAATGCATACAATACCTATGTTATCTAGTTCATACATACTTTTTTTATCAAATTCGTTATATCCATTTTCGAGATAATTTAGATGGTACAAAAAATGAATGGCAAGTATCGTTATTTTTGGGGCTAAAACAACGATTCCAATATCTATTTGAGAAACTCACATAAAACGCTTAAATACCAAGTTAGACATTGGCAACGTTGTGTACAAGTGAACGATTGTAAATATTTTTTCTCTATTTAAATTCAAATTTTTCTTAAATCTTGTTTGCAAACAATACAAGAAATATATATTTCTAATCAACTTTCGGTAAGTATCTTCTTGACACCAGGTAAATTTTAAAATATTTAAGGAAAAATCACAAATATTTGTGAACGTTAACAGAAATACAGTATTATACTCACAAATAGGAATTTTCATAAATTTTATACAGATTAAATCTGCATTTAATGATTAATCGTTTTGTTTCATTCTTTGACCAGTGGGGACTTACGAGTATCATAAACACAGATAAATCGAAAATAATGACTTTTTCACCATATCATCATTGCAACTCAGCTCAGAACCATCATTAGGTACTGCATGGAAACCATCTTGATGTCGTGAGGGAGTATAAATACCTTAGAGTAAGACTGAATTCAACATTGGACCACATTGAAGAAAAAATATGTGTGTTCAATGAGGCTGTTCGGAACAGTTTCGAACACTTTCGAACAGGATTTTCTGCACTTGCTTTTTAGGTAGAGCAGGTTAGAACAAATTTGTGAGAACTGTCAAAACCAATTTTTGTTGTTAAAAAAAATATTTCCGTGTTAGGTTTAGTTGATAAATCATTTTCCGTGTTGGAATCATCACAATTTCATGAAAAATTAAATAAATTCAACTCCATTTCAGATTATTTTTAAGAACTTCTATGCAAAAATAAACGAACTTGAATTGTAGGTAAACAACAATATTTTTTTTATATTCTCTGTTAGATGACTGAGTTGTTCTATCTTGTTCTGAAGTTTCTCACGAATTTTTTTTTTATAACTTTGCAGGCGCTCAAGGGATTATGAATACCCTTTTATATGTTTTTCTTAACACAGCGCGGGCATCCGGTGGAAGAAGAGAAAGAATGATAGGAAAGATGTGTGGCGCGATGTTCTGAGACTAGAGCTGGTTGGTGTCTCAGATTTATCTCCAGGGATGGCGGCTGAATTAATGAGGAGAGAATTACCGTGTCTTATTTACTTATGTCCCTTAAAATTCGCATTATTGTATTTATTTCGTTGTCATATTTTATGGGTATGCTAGTTTACTCAATCACATGTTGTTAGTGTTATGCCTAAACAGCATGTAATGAGCAAAGCAGCAACTTATTTTATGACAATTTTTAGAATTGGTTTTTAATGGAATATAAGAAGACATAGACAACGGCAGGAATCGAACCTGCAACCACGAGTTTGACAAGCGAGCACACAACTATCTCGCCACGGCCACCCTAAACTGTTCTGTACTGTCCTGTTCTGTTCTATTCTGATCTAATTTTTTCGTCACTGAACAATCTTAATATGTCAAAACCAATAAACTCTTTATGGAATTGCCTTTGTACAAAGTACACAATATTGGACTCAGTTGTAAAACCGACTTTGTTATTACGCTTCAGAAGTATGGGGTACTGAAGAATTCGAAGAAATGGAAAAACTACACCGAAATTTCATTAAACAATTCTCCAACATACCGAATTTAACACCAAATTATGCTCTTTATTTAGAAATAGGTTTGCTTAAACTGCATGCTTACACGCTTTAAACGCAAGCTGATTATATTTTAAAAGTGCTAGAATTTCCAGAAACATGACTGGCAAATAAAATGCTTCGTTATGAAGTTAGAAACAGTGAATGGTGGATAATGAGTTGGCGAAATCTTGGAAATGTTTACGGAGAATAAACGGACACAATTCTAGGTAATCGAAATCCTTTAAAGTCTCGAATTTGTTGTACAATCTTAAAGCTTGAAGATACACAAAGAAATTTGTTAGTATTGCAAGCGCAGCAATCGGAGAGCAGAATTTTGTATTCGCAACTCAACTTTAATCTAATGGATGATAATTACTTTTGAAATACACGCTTAGCTACAAACAAAATTTATCAATTTTCTAAACCAGATGTTAGAGTTTGAAAAATACTGTACTCAATGGAGTTGAGAGGCAGGTAATGGGTTAAAATTGGTGATCGGGGGATATTGCACCCATTTTTTTCTTATTTATAACTTAAAAAATAAAAAAAGATATGTATTTCCAACAAATATACCTAACTCTGTTGTAGGACCATCAGGGCCCTGTTTCACAGAACATACAACACATACATTTCATACAAGATTACCTTTATTCTTAGTTTAATGAATTGTCGAATGGATGATTCAAGGAATAGTTACATAGGTAGCTTCCTTTAAATGTATGCTTAAATCTAAGCTATGGATTTTAATTATGTAAGTTGGGAGGGCAAAATGTATCTTATATATATATACATATTGGTGGAACCTAAGTATGTTAACATGTACATATAATAATGAAAATGGAGGATGTAGGTGGGTAGGTAGCTATATACATACAAGTTCATAATTTAGATGCAATATGCATTACATAACATTCATGTGATTTTTAAATGTACATATATATACATAAATGTATATTGTATTGTATTTAGTATTGAGTGACGTACGTAAATACGTAAAAAGGGAAGAATAATAATGTAGAAATAAATGGATAAAACACAAATTAAATGTTCTTATATTGCTTAGTCGTTATAGTTTGAGGGAAAACAAAGATGCAGTTTGAATTCATTGATAAATTAGAATATATCAAAAAAAATTAAAAAATCGTTTGAGCGGTTTTTTAATAAATTAATTTTTTATGTATAAAATTTTGAAAATTTTTTTTTTTTTTAATTTCAAACGCCATTTTGAAGATATATATTATTAATATACATATAAAATTCAAATTTAAAAAAAAATTCTTTGACTGGTTTTTCAAAAAATCGAAAAACGAATTTTATTTATTTTTTAAAAATCGAAAAATATTTTTTTGAAAATTTGAGTATGTAGTTTTATTAACTATTTTAGGGAGCATTTGCATAAAAAAAATGTATTGTAATCGGTTCATCCAATATTGAGAAAGTCGAAAATATGAAAAGTGGTTCTATGGGAAGTGTCGTTAATAAGTACGCAAAAAGAAATAATTTTATACTTAAAAGTGAACTGTACCAATTTAAGAACACACAAATTTTTTTATAAAAATTCTTGGAGCCGTATTCGAGAAATAAATTTTTTTCTTAACGGTTTCCTAACATTTATATGGGAGGTACCGTTGTTTTTATTTTAGAAAAATAGTGTTAACTAATCAATATAATGTCAAAAAACCACTAAATACTAAGTTTCGAAAAAATCTATTGAGTCGATTTCGAAATTTTGAAATTTCAAAAAAAAATTAATTTCCAAAAAAATATTTTTCTTGAATGGTATATAGGTATACAATAGTGTTTAAAGTTTCTAGTAGCTTCTGCGTAAAAATTTCAAAAAAATTAAATAAACCGTTTTGGAGAAAATCGAAAACCAAAAAAATGGTTTTACTAGAGGTACTAAAAATAATAATTGTTTTCCAAAAACAAAATTTGTCAAAAGGTAGCCTTTCCTTTTTTACGAATACATAACTTGCATTTTAGTGCATATAATCGAAAATAAAAAATGTTATATAAACGTAAAATAAAAATATTAAAATTAAATATATATTTGTGTATTAAAAGAAAATTAATTTGTTATTTGATGGTAAAGATGTGTTGGACATAATCGATATTATTATCAGGATATCTCCACTTTAGTGTTCGTCGAATTGACAAACTTCCCGAAGAGCAACATTTTTTTCTCCAACATATCTTGAAGTACAACAATTTGCTGCTCCAATGCTTCATTTAAAAAGAAGAAGATATCAAATTAATAAATAAAATAGTTAACAGACAATACTCACGTTGGTATGCTTTCGTTTATTTCCAAACATTTTTAAACGAAACAAATAGTTCAACAACAATATATTACGCTGTATGAAATGTATGATAAATTTTACATTAAACTGCTGTATGACTTATTAGAATAATTTCTGTGAAACAGGAGTCAAGTTTTCGTTCATAAATTTTTGTATGACGAGAAATCATACAGCAGAATTTTGAAAATAATACATTGTATGTGTTGTATTATCTGTGAAACAGGGCCCAGAAGAATTCATAGTCTGTTTCAAATATATGTATATAGGTATATATGTACTTTTTCAATAAAAAACATTACAAAAATGATTGAAGGAAAGGAGAGTGATATGCTAATCTTATCGATGGTGATATGGCACCCTACTTTTTCTCGTAGTTTATGGTTGCAACATTGTAACATGTATTGTTAAAGACCCGCATGAATAGGCCCAAAATGGACACATTATACAATTAATCCACTTATACGATTTCGTTGTTAGATCATAATTCTCACTACAGCCCTCACAAGTTTTTTCATCAAAGTTTTCTGGACCATCTGAATCGTCCTGCAATGACATTTTTTCGTCCTCTGATGTACTACAGTCACCGCCAGCGTTGGTTTTCATGTTAGAATATGTTGTCCTTTTAATGCACTTTTAAGCCCCTATTTTTTTAATGCACTTTTAAGCCCCTTATTATTTTTTTTTTTTGGAAAAAATATACCCATACCTTCAAAAGTAGAAGCCGTGAAAATTGCACCAGTGCCATTTATTTCCTGAGGTTTCGAGGTGCCATATCCCTCTTTTCTTCCAAATAACACGATTCCACCTTTACTTAATTATTGCAATATTCAAATACAAAAACACAATAGGTATAACTGTTCATACTTTTTTGTTAAAATGAACACCTTGGCCCCTATTCCGGTTCCGTGAAAAAAATCGATGATAAATCTTTTCATCGATAAATTTGATTTTGCAATTCCCGTTTCGTGTAAGAAACTTCTTACAAAAACTTATCAGATGAAAAGTTTTTTATCATCGCATGATTTTGTCTGATAAAGTAAAGATGTATAAGGAAAAGGAGGTTTAATTTTATTTCACATTTTATTATATTGAACAATTTAAGAAATTCAACACCATGTTAACAATTTTATTGAATTTTTAATTTTGAATTTCACTTTAATAATAAAAATATGCCGACTGAGTAAAACACTTTGAATTCAATTTGCATCATGCGAGGATCCACCAAATCCTGCATTGATTTAATATTCAATATAATAAAATTACTGTCACAACAAATTTGCATATTTCTTGAATGTCCAATTTTCCTGCAATAATACACCACATGTTTAATGTAAACGGTGATTTTTTAAGAGCTTGGTTTTTGAAAATTCAAAAAAACACAGAAACTTGTAAAAAGTGAATGAAATTTTTATTTGGATCGATAAAACAATTTCTGCCATTTACTTTTTAAAAATAATTTCACTTAAATGTTGCCCGCGGCTACGCTTCAGGTGGTCCATTCTGAAGGTCCAATTTTGGCAAACTTTTTCACACATTTCGGCCGGAATCTCACCAATGACGCTTTCAATGTTGGCTTCCAAGGCAGCAATCGTGTTTGGCTTGTCCCCATAGACAATAGACTTAACATAGCACCACAAAAAATAGTCTAACGGGGTCAAATCACATGATCTTGGTGGCCAATTGACTGCGCCAAAACGTGAGATCAACTGCTCACCAAATTCGCCTCTCAATTGATGCATGGTTTCGCGTGCAGTGTGGCATGTGGCACCGTCCTGTTGGAACCACATGTCGACCGAGTTCAATTCTTGCATTTTCGTCAAAAAAAAATCTGTTATCATCGAACGGTACCTTTCTCCATTGACCGTAACCCTGCGGCCTTCATCGTCCTTGAAGAAGTACGGCCCAATGATGCCGCCTGCCCATAAACCGCACCAAACAGTGCATTTTTCGGGATGCATTGGTAGCTGCTGAATTGCCTCTGGCTGCTCTTCACTCCAAGTACGGCAATTCTGCTTACTCACGTATCCATTTAGCCAAAAATGAGCCTCGTCGCTGAAGACAATTTTGCGATAAAAAAACGGATCCTCATCCAACTTTTCTAAGGCCCATTCACCGAAAATTCTACGTTGTGGTAGGTCGCCTGGCTTCAATTCTTGCACCAGCTGTATTTTGTATGGCTTTAAACCAAGATCTTTGCGTAAAATCTTCCAGGTGGTCGAATAACACAAACCCAATTGCTGCGATCGGCGCCGAATGGACATATCGCGATCTTCAGCAACACTGGCGGATGCAGCAGCAATATTCTCTTCGGTACGCACTCTACGGATACGATTGGTGGATCAATGTCCAATAAAGTGAAACTGGTGCGAAATTTGGTCACAATGAGCTGAATAGCCTGCTCGGTGGGTCGATTATGACGACCATAAAACGGACGTAGCTTGCGAAACACATTTTTCACAGAGCACGAATTTTGATAATAAATTTCAATAATTTGTTCAAATGAACATGTTCTGTCAAATAATGATAATTTTTCATTCAGCGGGCATTCAGTACACATTCAGGGCAAAATCAGCTGACATTATCATACATAGGTGAAACCAGAATCAACTTTGTGGATAAAATGATGTGGTGATAAAAATTCTATTATTATTTATTAAAAATCATATTATCATAGAACCGGAATAGGGGCACTGGGGTCAACTACTTAGCAGCCACGCGCGCTTCATTAATACGCAAAAAGAAATTTTTGCTTCAAAGGTATACTCCGTTGTTTTTACTGGTTCTAAATTTAAATTTTCAAGGGCTACTACTGCGATTTCGACTAAATCCACTGAGAGCACGTAAGGCTGAATGATATTTTGAATTTTTTGTTTTGAAAATAAGAGGCACAAAATTTTAAACGGTTAAGTAATATGCTAAATAGTTTTTAGTATGATACTAGGTTAAAAAGAGGAACTTGCTAATTTTGAACGAGTTTAGTTACTAAAGTTAAAATCACCAAATGACTACATTAATTTTTTAGTATAGTACTAAATACATAATGTCATCTGATAGCATAGCAGCCTTGCACCCGGGGATTCCAGGTTAAATCCTGCTGGTGTACAATTTTTTTTTTGAAATAATGATGTTAAATGATTAGAATATAAAGATCGAATACCTATTTAGAGCACATGTTGGGTTTCCATCAACATATAAAAATTAATTTACAAAGAATAAACACAATAATATTGTGTCCATCAACATTCAAACCTTAAAAATGCTTTGCATTAACATTTTACGAGTTAACAAAAGGTTTAAAATGTATGAAAAGTTAGTAGACTAGGACTAAGTATATAGTTAATTGTTAACTAGTATCGTGTTAAGGCCTTAATAATAGGTTGTTTAAAATTTTGCGCCAGAGTCTTTAAGTTAATAAAATCTGTTTTTAGTGACCTTTTTTATCGTTAAAGATATATATATATATATATATCGATTTTTGTGGTCTTAAGGTCATCAATAAAAAATGTTATTTCATCGCAACATTTCGAGTTTGTTATAATTATTAATCAGGCCTTTATATATGCGGCGCAGCCAATTAAAGATAACACAAAGACCATTGACATACTAGATATGGACTGCTGGTTGTGATTCATTTCCATACAATATTTGCAAAAAATATAGTTACCTGCTTTCAGCGACTATTTCAGGCCAAGCGGCGAAAAGAAAAAACACATTGAGCATCATCTGTTGTCGATATTACCTTTCCACAATTTTAGGCGAAGAAACTAGAGTTATCTATTGGCACATAGTATAAGAAGCATTGCCATCTAGTGTTTGTTAGAAAGTTAACAATTGATGTAGTGCTGGGGGACAATAAGAAAAATTCCTTTTTCCTTCAGCTTATATCTAAAAGATTGACTTTAGAGTTACATTCGAAATAAATGGAATACATTTTAACCCTTAAAAATATGTTGTTTTTGGTCACGTGACAAAAATTAAAATTAATTTAAACTTATATTACGCAGTATTTTGTGTTAAATTCTATAAAATTTATTGGTTTCGTTTTTATCATATTTTATTTTTTATATTGTACAAAAAATAACCAAGCTCTGGCAGACGGCATTTAAATTCATAGTTTTATATGATTAAAAGAAAATAAATCAAATTATTTACCTATCTTATTCTTTCGTCGAAAATTTGAAACAAAAAATGAAATGTAATTTTAACTTATATTACGCAGTGTGTGTTAAATTGTATTCGTTTACTCGAAAAGTAAATTTATATATGATATTTGATCTGGCTTAAATCGTATTTTGTTCATCCGCAAGGATCAATAATATAGTTGGTTAAGTCCAAATATTATAGTTCTAAGTCTTCTACTTGGCTGATTTCAGTAGTATATAGAATTTGTATTATTAAAAAAAACTTCTTATATAAATAATGCCAGGCCATGGGCAAAAAACAAAAATTTCCAATTTAATTATTAGGAATTCTAGTCTTGTTGGATATAGTTCACACTAGATGTTCTTCACGAAATCTATGTAAGATGAACTGAACTTGGCAAAAATTGCGTATTGACAAAGGTCCTCACTAGTCAACTGATGAGTCCATGTGAGATCGCCGCGACGAAACGCCAATTTTTGTTGGACTAAAGGCCGTTAAAAGCTATTTTGAATCAATAATATAGTTGGTTATTGTTTTCTGTAGAAAATAGGGAACAGGAAATTTTTGGATTCGTGTAGGGATTTCCTTAAAAAAAATCCCTTAAGCACTGGTTTGACTTGATAATATTCTTAAGTACCGCAAGGACTGAAATGGTCGTTGGTGATGGTTTTTCCAAAAGGAACCATCGTGAAGTTGGCTCTTAGTTCTGCTTTCACACAAGAAAACTGAGTTGCCGGCAACTGGGAGTTTTTCCGCGAGAAGGGAAACAATTAACGGGAATGACAAAAATCTCCCCGGTCAACGATTAGAAGAGATTTTGTTGACGTTTTGCTTTGCATTCCAATTAGCCTAACATAATCTTCCCAGTTTCCTCCACAGTTTCCTGGTGCCAGTTTCTTTGTGTGAAAGCTACAAGGCAATTAAAGGAAAACATCAAAAAAATCTCCAGCTACTGTTTTCCCTGTGTGAAAGGGGACTAGCAGTACATATCCATAAATCAAAGAAAACAAGATTATGACACTTATTTGTTTTTCTTATTTTATTGACGTCACCAGAGATCTAAATCCATTGATCCACGAACAACAAACAACAACAATTTGCAGATTTTTAATATCTGGTGCCGTCAATAAAATAAGAAAAACAAAGAAGTGTCGTAATCTTGTTTTCTTTGATTCATGGTCCATATCTAGAATGTCAATAGTAAAGACAAAGATAGCTTTTAAGTCTACAATTCCTCTGAGAAGTAAACTTTTTACCAACATCAAAGGTAGAGTGGAGACGTTGTTGTCTATAGGATCATTTACCTAGGAGGAAAGGAGGTGGCATGTTAAAAAATCGCATCTCTGTTCAGAAATCTTATCTTAATAGCGGGGCTTCTCACAAAACTGCATTGGATCACCATTACATAGAAGAAAACCACATAACAGATTTGAAGAATGTTGAAATTCTTCAAACAGAGCAACACTACTCAAAAAGAATGTTGATATAGATGTTGCATTTCATAGGCGTTTTTCTATTTTTGTTCAAAGCAGAGCACTGAACAGAGTTCGGACACATAGATTATGCACTAAACTTGGTCCAAACAGAGCGAGCGCTGAACACTGGTATGTTTTTTAAACACACTTGAACCACACAAATCAGAATACATTTTCATATTTAACCATAACCGTTTTTTGTTCACTGATACACACAAGATACAAAAAATTAACAAGCGATCAACTTCTTTAGCCAACTTATGTATCTAGTTATTTTTTTCTTCATATTTTCCTTCTTGGCACACATGGCATTTGGTGCGTTCAGTAATTTACTCACATGCTCAGTCAATTATGTTCGAGCACGTCGAGTGCGATCTACAAATGTTCAGAACGAACAAAGAAACAGATTTGGAGCTCTGCATGCTCGGAGTTAAAAAGAAACACAAAAAAATTTTTGGACAACTCAGACTCTGCTCTGAACTAAAAAAGAAAAACGTCTCATATATAGATAAAACCAATGCTGTCAACCGCAGATCGGACTGTGATGGACTAAGAAGTGCGTATAGCCAACTTATAAATAGGCCAACAACAAATAAGAAGAAGAGAAATAGGTGGTCTTGTAGTGTAATTGGACGTTTTTTTTTATTTTAACTATATGGCTGTAAGACCTAAGGTCTTTTAAATGCAACCTGAATTGCACGGCACTAGTTTGACACAGTGGATCCCGCGCCTACCGTGGGGATCGAAACCACACGTCCTAGTTAGCAATCAAGCACTTTATCCACTGCGCCATTGCCACCCATGACGTTTCTACTGTCGTTCGAGTAATCCTCTCATCCTTTTATTTTTCTCTGTTTTCTTCTTTTTCATCGTTGTAATTTTAAAAACCTAAATTAAAATATAATACTTAGTTTATATATTTAATTTAGTTATCGCTACCATTACGTGTATAAAATGCTAAATGATACACAAGAATTACTATTTGTTTGAACTAGATTCCTTGCAAGTAATTTTGACGTCACAAAAAATTGTGTTTAAAAATGGTTTGTGATATTTTTTTTTTGTATATACTAATGTATCCTTGTATGTTTTCTTATCTTTTGTTATGCATAAATAAAGGCCTGATTAAGAGTATAAATATACTGGAAACCTTGCGATGAAATAACATTTTTTATTGACGACCTTAAGCTCACAAAAATCAATAATAAGTCTTTAAGCTGGAGCTATTGAAAAGTTGCCATATCACCCGACTTTGCCCTTATTATTAGGAATAACATCAAAACTTGCTTTTTATGAATAACAAACACGTTTGCTGAGAAGTTTAATCTGTTGCGTATAAGTGCCGCTCTCCACTCCGCCAAACCATCCCTTTAATTTGTTTTCTAAATACTTCTGGTACAATTAAGAAATATTTTTTTATTATTCGCCAGACATATTTATTATCTGAACTTCAAACATTTTGTGTCAAATACCTATCTCAGGCGCAAACGCAACAATTAAAAATTCCAGAAACGATTTCTATAAGTCCTTCGTACGTAACCCATCTCTCTTTTCAAGTACCTAATTCAGCTATGTACATACATATATGTACAATTGTATACATATTCCTCCATGATAAAAATTTAATTTTATTATTTCATCCCATTGTCAACAAATATTCGTAAGTCGCCCTATAGAGGATACAGGATAACAATCAAAGTATTAAGTTGAGAACATAAACCAAAAAAAAATATTAAGAAAAGGATGTGATTAAAAATATCTTTCAAATCTACTGTAGCGCCATAATTAAAAGCAGTAAACGCATTAAATATTAAAATGAGCACCCACAGGTAACCCACACACACCCAACAAGCTACACATGCTGTTACACAACCATCCAATTTTGCTCGTTTTCGTTGTCAGAGCCAGAAAAGATGAAAGACAATCTCATTCAGGATACAATTACCATAACCGTGAAAAAATAGAAACACCCAACCAAAAATTGCAAAAACGTTGAGCAGAAAAAACTCTTACACTCTTGAGCTCTTACAAACAAACCGCAGAAGGATATAACGACAGGAAAATGCGACGAATAAAAATTAATGAAGATGGCAACAGTTCTAAACAGCAGAACAGGAAGCGGACGAGGACGACCTTTTGCCATCCTGTTGTTAATCCAGGGACGACCGAAGCAACAACAAAAACTACATCATCCGACGAAAAAAAGCAACTTAATGTGTTGTATACACCCAGCAAAGAAAATCAACAAATTCATGTCCTTCGTTGACGTTGTCATTCCTGTCCTTCACATTTACAACAATATAATTAAGGACTAAGTGGTGTTAACTTAAAACTTACTAGACAGTACTCAGTACGCTAGAAGCTTTGCCTTGCAATCAGCAGCTACAGCTAGTGGTTCGTTGCCCGTTGGCGGCAGTCGTTCGCGCCAGTCAGATGACGATGATGGTCAGTGGACCACATGTGAATTTGAAACTCAAATAAATAAAAGTCAGGTGCTGTAGGAAGGGTTCGGTGCTCAATGCACACAGAGAAGGCACAAGGAATACGACGCGTGCCACGTAGATCGTTACCACATCCAACAGTTTGCATATTCATATTATTTTAACTGAAAGGGTTAAATTAAATTAAAAATTATAAAGAAGGGCTTTTACGTGTGTCCACACTTCCACAGTTACGAGGGCATACCTATACATTAATTCGGTGCTTCCTTTAGTTTTTAAGCGATGCTTGTTTCGTAAAATATACTTGGACAGGGTGTTTTTTTTTTTTTTTTTTTTTTGAAATCAAGTCTACATTATATTATGAAAGCTTAACAATAAAAATTATGGTCATTTAGTTACCCATAGTTTCGAACTTTAACTTTTGATTTACGCTTCACTTCACCAATTTATTCGCATTTACAATTTCGTTTAAACCTTGAACTAGTTAATTCTGTAGTTAAGTTAAACGACTGTCTTCAGCCGTTTAAACCTCGTTAACGTTAGAACGTTTAAAAACATTCATAACGAGCATTTGAGCTTCCAAGATGCCATTTTGTAGAGTTGAAGAATTCACTAGCTGACCCGGCGAACTTTGTTCCGCCTTAGACTCAATAAATAAGCTGATTTTGGATTTTATTAAGTTCAATTTTTATTGTGAAATACAAATAAAAAAAAATAGGTATCATGATGATTATTTATTGTTCGTGTATTTTGGTGCATAGGTTGCCTTTTCATTTAAGTACCTTGTGATAAACGAAATTTTTGGTTTTATTATCAGGCGCTAGAACAAACAACTCAGATGATCTTCCGACCCGTGAACATGCCACATATAATTGAGCATATGAAAAACATGGATATTCCAGATTAAAGCCAAAAACTTTCAAGGATTGGCCTAGTGGTTTGTTAAAGGTCATGACGAATACAAGACGGATCGGAAATTGAAGTGTTTTAAACTCAAAGGGCATATTGCTTGGAATCATCGGAATCCTCGGAGTGAGAATTTCCTCACCTACGAATTTGCCTTTGAGTATCGTCGCCGAAATCATATTGTTCATTAATTAACTTAACGCGCGTACCGTTGCAGAGTTTTAGTTGGTTTATGTTTCGAAGCATGAATACTACGGAGCCAACCTTTAGGCTTAAATTGTGCGGTGGTGAACCAGGCACATCGAATGAGTTTTAAAATTCAATTGGATAGTTGGTGCCTTCATCTTCATTATTTTGTTACACAGTCAAAATCTTTGAATGAATGCATTGTTGCAATGATCTCATTCTGAATTATGTAGGATCATTTACATCTATATTCTTAGCCGCTAAGACGCTCACTCAACCATTCATTATTTTTGCTTAGTACATAATGATGTTTGGGAATACTTTGTTCGTCTTTCGATGAGACAAAGTGGTAGTTAGCAATCGCTCAGAGAAATCTTCAGCAGATGTATCATTAAGCAATGCAACACTCATGTTTGTTGTCAGCTGAAGTTTCTTCACATAGCGCCATAGATTCGATGGTATTAGACAAGCGTTTATTTCGACGACACCCGTTGGTCTTGGAATTACTGACAGTGCTTGGCGGAAATCGCCAGACAGTAAAATTATTACTCCTTCACAACATCTCCAGTCATTGCGTATATCTTTCAATGCTCGGTTAAGTTCTTTTAATACACGTTTATGCGCCAATGCGCATCCATGCCAGATGATGATTTTGGATGCTGATAAAACTTTGGCCATTGCTGAGTATTTTGCAATATTACATGTTGGTTCTTCAATAGTTTGAACATTTAAGGGCAATTTTAATTCTGAATAAACCGCCGTACGGCTTCATCTAACAATGTGGCTGGTCTTCTCGAATAAGCAACTGCAACCCCAATGTTGGATCTCGCACGATCAGTGGCTAAGACTGCTGACATTAAAAATGTCTTACCAGTTTCACCATGGGCATCCAGGAAATATTAACCACCATTCCCATCATCAATAGCCTTCATTGATGTAGGTATCACAAACTTTTCTTGGGGTCAATAGGGATACATTCATTTGAACTACTAAATCTTATTCCTGGTGATCATACTCACGATCCCGTTACAATTCTCGATTAAGTGCGTCAATCATTTCACGATTTCGTAACCTGATTAATAAGCTACGGCACATGAGGTAACACATGTCTTCGATCAAGAGTAAAGCCTGATTAATGACAAATGACCTTGGCCCACGTAAAATTGCGTGCTTCAATCGCAAATAGAAGCATTCACTGATTATTACTGATTATTGATTTCTGAAAAAAAAAATATAATTATCAAATTTTCAATCATACTTAACCATAGACAAAATTACGTTAAGCTGTCATTTGCGTTTTGTTATTCCATGTCAGATGCGTTTTTATTACACCACGTTTTATTGTGACTTGTATTCTTTTTGACGTTTTATGTCACGTCACACGGGAACCCGGTCGAACGGGATAAAAAGTATCCTATGTCCGTCTCCTGTTTCTAAGCTACCTCCACCAATTTTCGGTTCAGCCGTTCTTGAGTTATTAAAAGTGTAACTAACACGACTTTCTTTTATATATATAGATTTATGCAAGTGTATTTGTATTGCAGGAAAATTAGATACAAAAATGATGTAACTTCGAAAAAATTCCGAAAAAGTTGAATTTTGGTGGGGAGCTTCATTTGTACGTCCTAAGCATTTTCTGAAAAGAACCCTAAATTTGGAGCGGTCCAAAGTTTAATTGTTTGTCAAAATGGATATATAGATTACATAAATTCATTCGTTTAAGAAACCAGACTTAATATAGCTCCCATTTTGCCGAACATTAAACTTTGGATCGCTATAACTTAAGAACGAATTAACACACAGAAGTCGATAATACATTTTGTCATTTTGTATATAATTGTACTGTCTACAAGTTGTTCTTAGAAAATTTTGAAAAAATAATAATATTAAAAAACATAAAATAAATCATTATTTTTAAGATGACAGTATTTTTCCGGTCCCAAACTTAAAACTTGATTTGTTTTTTAATAGAACATGTTTTTCCAAACATAACTAAGAACAACAAAATTTCCCCAATCAAAAACATAAATTTATTACATATTTTTTGAAAAAATGTACCACACTCTAATATTTTTGACAATTTTTGTCCAAAACTTTCAATTAATAAAAATAAAAAGTGCAGGGGGTGGCCGTGGCGCGATAGTTATGTATTCACCTGTCAACCTCATGGACACAGGTTCGATCCCTGCCGTAGTCTATGTCTTCTTATTTTTACATTAAAAACCAATTCTAAAAATAAATGTCATACAATGAGTTGCTGGTTTACTCATTACATGCTGTTTAGGCATAGAACTAACAACATGTGATTGAGTAAAACTAGTATACCGATAAAATATGACAAAGAATAAAATAATTAATGCGAATTATAACGGACATAGATAAATAAGACTCGGAAATTTCTCCGCATTAGTTCAGCCGCCATCCCTGGAGATAAAATCTGAGACAACAACCACATACAGTCTCCGACTATCGCGTCACACATCTTTCCTATCATTCTTTCTCTTCCTTAACCTCACCCTCACGACCGCGCTGTGTTGAAACATTTAAAGGGTATTCATAATACCTTGAGCGCGTGTAGATTATAAAAAAAAAAAAAAAAAAAAAAAATTGTATGTATATCATACATAATATGATGATCTACAATGTGTACCAACAACTTTTTTCCAAAAAAATCTGATTTTCGAGTAATTAAAAATAAGTAAAAAATTGATTTTTACCCCCTTTCCCCCTCTAAAATTTTTTGTTCCGCTCCAAATTTAGGGTACTTTTTAGGAAATTCTTATGACGTAAGAATGAAGTGCTCCACCAAAATTAAACTTTGTCGGAATTTTTTCGAAGCGAATATTTTATTTTCCTGGACTATTGGCAGATTTTTTTTTTTTTTTCAATGGACTCAATCAGGTTTTTGTTTTTAATGATGTATCTATTTTTTATAACCAATTCCGTACACAAATCTATATTTGCGGATGAAAAGTTCACAACTGTACTTTGAAACAAAAGAAATTGAAACAAAGAAAAGACAAAGAAAGGCACATGAAATACCAACTACGTACAATGCTGCCATATTCTGCTTATACAGTTTAGTTAAATATCGTTCAATTGAACTGAAGTTCAGAATACACTGTCAAACCGGAAGAGTTGAACTTCAAATTTAAACTCAGTTCAGCTGACTTAAGTTTAAGCTTCCATTGTGAAATGGTTCATTAGAACTCAAATTCTAAACTTAAGTCTGAGTTAGAACTTCCATATATTTGGACACTGTACAATAAATTTAGGGAGTGAAGCTCGTTAGTCCTCGTTTAATTCATCGTTTTCGTTTTTCTTCATTTTGAAAACCCATTTTATCTTGATTATATTGGCTCTAGTGGGCTTGTCCAATGTCCACACATTTCCAGGTACTATTTTCTGACTTAATTTCACATTCCGTTGCCTCTATCCCAGTGTTGGTAAGATACACGAGTTTTACAAATTTTAATTATAGTAGTTACGCGTAACTAATGTAATTAATGTAACTAATTGAATTACTTACTAACTAACTAATGTAACTAACCAATTATTTTGACATATTTTCTGAAAAATCTTCACATCAAAATAAAATTCGAAGCAAAATGTCACGTTTAATAAGCTATGACTTAAAAGTTTAAAAAGTCGGATTTAAAGGGTAAAATGTCGTAGTCCAAAAATGAAACAGAGCGTCATTCCGGAAGGCCTGTTACCAATTCGTATGAGGATCTCGGATTCGTACCAAAAAGATTCCCCCACAAAAAATTGAATCATTCGATCCAGGTAATAAATAATTGCTAACTGTCAACAATTTCATTAGGGTGTTAAGTTATGGTGGTTAGAATTAAAAGTTCCAGCACAGTTCGAAAATATCTACAATTCACGTCTCAATAATTCGCTTAATGGTTATGCACTAGCATCACACTATTTACATATTTGGTACACTAAAGACAAATTAAAGAACAATTATCGTTTTCAACTCATTAACTTTCTTTTAAAAATGTTAGATTCTAAAGGCTTAACGGTTGGGATCTTTTTTAATCGAAAGGCGGAGTTCTTAAAATTGTATATGAAAAAAAATATTGAAAATCCAATTTTGTTTTAGAAAACAGTCGAATCATATGCACCCAATCTTTGAATCGTAGAAATAAAACGTACTTTTTCGAAATGGTCTTTCATTCACACCCCCTTGAGAAATCAACTGTCTCTCGAACGTTCCAAAAAATTAATGTTTCTTTATGGATCTTTAAGAATAGGAGACATAAGTTTATCTTTGCAGGACTTTGAGTTTGACGAGTTCAACTAATTTACATAATACCTACATATGTATTTGGGTTACATACATGCATTTGATCTCTGAATTCTTTTATAATATTTCTTTCGTTATTTTTGTTATTTATGGAACACAAATTTGTGTTTAATTGTAAATGTTATTAGCCATGTTCTCGTGACTATCAAGTACAGCAAAGAAAGAATTTTACAAGGAAAACAACAATAAGAACATACTGGGAATTACTTTTCCTTTTCATCCGAAGTATAATTGAGTTCCGATAATTAGTAAGTCTATTCAATCATAGAGGGTACTGAAGTGATTTTTTTTTTAGTAATGTATGTTTGTATTTCTCCTTGTATTTTGTATGCTTTTTGACAGATAAAAACACAGTTGTGAAAATCTCTTCATATTAAAATAAATAAAATCAAGTTGGAGTGTGTATCGTTTTCGTGAAAATGTTTTACTTGCTAGTCACGAGAACATGGCTATTGTTTATTTTTTTCAATTTTCAGTCAGTCAACACTTTTTTAATTATATTGGTTACATTAATTACATAAGTTAAATTAGTTACGAATTAGTTACGACGAAAATGAGATATAACTAATTGTAATTAATTAGGCGTAACTATATGTGTAACTTACTCGGAGTAATTTAAGTTTTCCAACACTGCTCTATCCATTTTTCTTTGTCGCTTCTAGGTTATGAATCTTCGATATTTTTAGCATAGTAAAAATAATAACAACGCATATTCGATTGAGAATAGAATATGTAATAACATTTGTACAACAAATATTTTCAATAAACAACAATATAAAAACTTAAATACAATTATAATTTTGATCGCAATTACAAGTTCATCAAGTATTTCAACAGATTCCTTAGTGTTATTTCTACAAAAATATGATCTTCAGATAGGAACTTGGATTTTTACTGTTTCTCAAATATAAAAGCGAAATATTACATTAGTAACCTGCTACACCCTGTAATGTATATTTTAGTAACTGCTTGATAACGTGTAATATTTAGCTCATGAAGCTTAAAATAAGACCACTTCTGTCGTTCGTACACGATACACACGTGTCTTCATAAGCATCATGATGAAAAAAAAGAGTTAAGGAGCATCAAAAGCAGCAGGAGAGCGCATATGCCATTTTCTGTCTGTAATGACATCCAGGTGAAGCATTTCACAAGAGTAGAGTAAAAGGCAGTCAGTCTAACCTAACCACCACCCAACCATCAGGCCTTCAGCACGTATATATATAACGGGTGATTTTTTTGCTACTTGGTTTTTGACGTTTATATTTTTGACAGATCACACATGACAAATTCCACGAACATTTGGCATTTCGATTCAGTATTGTTTGCCATTTCATCATGAATAGACTTACGCCTGAACAACGTTTGCAAATTATTGAAATTTATTATCAAAATTCGTGCTCTGTGAAAAATGTGTTTCTCAAGCTACGTCCGTTTTATGGTCGTCATAATCGACCCACCGAGCAGGCTATTCAGCTCATTGTGACTAAATTTCGCACCAGTTTCACTTTATTGGACATTAATCCACCAAATCGTATCCGTAGAGTGCGTACCGAAGAGAATATTGCTGCTGCATCCGCCAGTGTTGCTGAAGATCGCGATATGTCCATTCGGCGCCGATCGCAGCAATTGGGTTTGTGTTATTCGACCACCTGGAAGATTTTACGCAAAGATCTTGGTTTAAAGCCATACAAAATACAGCTGAATGGACCTTAGAAAAGTTGGATGATGATCCGTTTTTTTATCGCAAAATTCTCTTCAGCGACGAGGCTCATTTTTGGCTAAATGGATACGTGAATAAGCAGAATTGCCGTATTTGGAGTGAAGAGCAGCCAGAGGCAATTCAGCAGCTACCATTGCATCCCGAAAAATTCACTGTTTGGTGCGGTTTATGGGCAGGCGGCATCATTGGGCCGTACTTCTTCAAGGACGATGAAGGCCGCAGGGTTACGGTCAATGGAGAAAGGTACCATTCGATGATAACAGATTTTTTTTTGCCGAAAATGCAAGAATTGAACTCGGTCGATATGTGGTTCCAACAGGACGGTGCCACATGCCACACTGCACGCGAAACCATGCATCAATTGAGAGGCGAATTTGGTGAGCAGTTGATCTCACGTTTTGGCGCAGTCAATTGGCCACCAAGATCATGTGATTTGACATCGTTAGACTATTTTTTGTGGGGCTATGTTAAGTCTATTGTCTATGGGGACAAGCCAAACACGATTGCTGCCTTGGAAGCCAACATTGAACGCGTCATTGGTGAGATTCCGGCCGAAATGTGTGAAAAAGTTTGCCAAAATTGGACCTTCAGAATGGACCACCTAAAGTGAAATTATTTTTAAAAAGTAAATGGCAGAAATTGACTTATCGATCCAAGTAAAAATTTCATTCACTTTTTACAAGTTTCTGTTTTTTTTTTGAATTTTCAAAAACCAATCTCTTAAAAAATCACCGTTTATAAAAACCTTAATCATATTATAACTTGGAGTCGCATAAGCCCAGAATATGTTTCCGGTCGGTGCGGTATGGTGTGGTGTGTAGGACTTAATTAGAGGACTCTGGTGGCTAAGTTGCACGTGACTGTAAACGAAGCAGCAGCAGATGCTTGGTGTACCTTTTATATCGGGTTAAATAAATTGACAAACAGGGTCGGAATTCATGGAATTTCTCTTAATGAGGTACTTGTGCTGACGTTAGCATGTTAACTGCCTTATATAATGTCAATATTCGGTGATGCACTTAGAAGGGTTTTCATTTTGGGTCAAGTGTTTTTTGTTAAAGGCTTCCTTCTGTATTTCTCTCTCTCTCTTGCACTTTCCTTTCGGATTTGGAACCTTTGTGTGAATTTGAACAAAACAACGTGGGTCTTGTAGTATCATTTTAGTTATTGTGCAATAGGGTGTGTAATTAGATGCAACTTACGAAATTTGGCTTCAGATTCTCAAAGATATTTACCCGTAGCAAAGTGCCGAATATTTTGTTACACTACGAATACGAATAAATTCAGATCATAAGCCCGGAACGAAATTAAAACATCATTGCATCACAGCAACCCATTTTTCGGAGTTTCAAATTCATCTGATTTAGTTCAGTAGATGGGAAGAAAAATGGATTTTGATTTTTGTTCTTAATCTTTAGAAAATTTAATTGTTTTGTTAATCAAAAATGGACTTAATAGGAATTTTGGAATATCCTTGGACGATTTCAGGATTTTCTTGGACCATTTAAAAAAGCCTTTTATGTTGAATGCGATTTGTAATTGCTTTGGTTGCCCTTTGAAAATTAAAATTATTATATATTTTCACATTTAATTTCGCAATAAACTTACATTTCACTTTTAGTTCAATATTTTTGTGCGTTGTGCATATTTGTCTGCAAGTAATTTTATATTTTTGCTTCCACTTCCACAGGCTACTATGAAAATAACTGTTCGTAGAAAAAACAGTCAAACTTCCTATTCATTCGGGCCTAATGTTGCCAATTTTCCCGAACTCCAAATTTCGTTGGGAATATTTTTAGTACGACGGGGCCTATAATTCATTTGTTCGGGATTCGTAGTACGTTTATATTTCGACGGGGCCAGTGATGATTAGTTTCTATTATTTATCATAATTTTACTGTAAGCTTTGTGTAATCTCAATCAATATATAACACTATTTAAACCTTATTGATTACACTTTTTATATAAAAATAAAACAAAAAAATAAACCGAAGTTAATTTTGTTTTAAATTTATTTACCTCGTACGCGTTTCGATAGAACTTGTCTATCATCATCAGCGGACACGACTGATGATAAAGAGTTTCATCTTCATCTTGCAGGTTATATAGCAGCCAATAAGTCCAAAGTGCAGGTCGTTGGTTTGGTTAGACGCGAATTAGTAAGGGGCAATCCCCTTTTACCTTTGATTGCCGAGCTATTTATGTCGAAATTTGAAATTAATTTAAAAAATTCGGGTTACCTACCACGTATTTGGTTACGTTATGCAGATTACATTTTCGCGATAGTTAAGGAATCGGAGGTTCAAAATTTATTATTACTATTTAACTCCCAGTATGAAGAAATCAATTTCCCAGTCGAAGTAGAAATAGATAAAAAAATACCATTTTTAGATCTCACACTACGCAGAATAGAAAGAAACTTAAGTTTTGCTGTGTACCACAAACCAACAAGTACCAAATGTTGTATCCCAAGTAATCCACATTGACCCATTTAACAGAAAAAGGCCGCTTTTCATTCGTATATCCATCGATTATGTAAACTGCCACTCTCAATTGATAACTACAAAAAAGAGTATGGCCCTTTTCGGTTCTTCTTTTCGATCAATTTTCTTATTTTGTGTATATAACTATTTGTTATTACAAATATCGCCAACTTGAATGGATACAACCAAAAAATGGTCGGCGATCTTATATTACAAAACATGCGTACAATAAAAAACTCTGGCGCAAAATTTTGAACAACCCATTGTTAAAGGCTAAACATATTACTAGTTAGCAATTTTCTAAGTGCTTATTGATTGAATAACTATTTCAAATTTTTTAAACCTTTTCTAAACTAGTAAATTGCTAATTAAGCAGAAAACTGAGCATTTGTAGGGTTTGAAATTTAATGAACAGAATTATTGTTGCTATGCGTTGTAAATTAATTATATGTTGATGAAAACCCAACATGTGCTCTAGAAAGGTAGTAGTTATTTCTATTTTCATCATTTAAACTTCATTACTTACAAAGAAAAAACAAAAAAAAAAATGTGCACCAGCAGGACTCGAACCTGGGCACCCCACGTGCAAGGCTGATATACTATCAGATTCCATAATGGATTTAGCAAATTGCTAAAAGTTAAAGTATCCATTCCGTGATTTTAACTTTAGTAAAATGTTAAAATCGTTTAAAATTAGCTCAATCAGATGAAAAAAAAGATTTTTAGATTAGTAAATTGCTAAAAGTGGCTTTAACATTTTACTAAACCGTTTAAAATTTTGCGCCTCTGCTTTTACGACGTTATATGCACAAAATAAGAAAATTGATCGAAAAGAAGAACCGAAAAGGGTATGTTTATCATACAACCCAGTAATAACAAACAAATTAAAAAGCGCTTTCAGTCGCAACAACATGCAAATAGTTTTTTCCAGCAACAATAAATTAAAGAATATCAGCGAAAGATAAAAGCGAAGTTTTTAAAAATCTGGAATTTATTCGGTACAATGTGGGGATTGTGAAAAAGTATACTACGGTCAAACAAAAAGAAACACTGAAACGCGAAGAACATAATCATGTACTAAGGAACGATCAATTTAACGTTACAACAGACAATGGCGCAAAATTTTAAGCGATTTAGTAAAATGTTAAAGCCACTTTAAGCAATTTACTAAGCTAAAAATATGATTGAGCTAATTTTAAACGATTTTAACATTTTACTAAAGTTAAAATCAGGGAATGGCTTCTTTAGCTTTTAGCAATTTGCTAAATCCATTATGGAATCTGATAGTATATCAGCCTTGCACGCGGGGTGCCCAGGTTCGAGTCCTGCTGGAGCACAATTTTCTTTTTTGGAAATAATGAAGTTAAAATGATAAAAATAGAAATAACTAATACCTTTTTAGAGCACATTTTGGGTTTTCATTAACATTTAATTAATTTACAACGCATAACAACAATAAATGTGTTCATCAAAATTCGAACCCTACAAATGCTCAGCTTTCTGCTTAGTTAGCAACTTACTAGTTTAGAAAAGATTTAACAATTTTAAAATAGGTTTTCAATCAATAAGCACTTAGGAATTTGCTAACCAGTAAAATGTTAAGCCCTTAACAATGGGTTGTTTAAAATTTTGCGACAATTTAAAATTAGTTCGACAAGTGAATGATGCGAGACGGTTAGATGCATACGAAAGCTATTTTATCCAGAAAGATGAAGAATCTATGAACGCCGATAATAGAAATATATCATTTTTTTGTTCCAAAGGGTGTAAAATTAGCTTTCTTCTCGCGCGGACAAGTGTATGCACATTCTAAAAGAAAATGTTTTCGCGTTTTGTTTTGTTCTTTTTATCCGTACACAATTCAATTAACTATGTATACTTGTGAGCAATGACAAACCCACCGTCCCGGTATCAAACATTTTTACTAATTCGCGTCTAACCAAACCAATGACCTGCACTTTGGAGTTAACCTGCAAGATGAAGATGATACTCTTTATCATCAGTCGTGTCCGCTGATGATGATAAACAAGTTCTATCGAAACGCGTACGAGGTAAATAAATTTAAAACAAAATTAACTTCAGTTTATTTTTTGTTTCATTTTTATATAAAAAGTGTAATCAATAAGGTTTAAATAGCGTTACATATAGACTCCGCCAAATAACTTTTTTTTTGAAAATGGGCGCAAAACATTGAGTGTAGCTTCGGCTGTGTGTCACGTAGCGCGGTCCTGTTCAAACCAAATATTGCCAATATCCTCCTCTTCAATTTAATAAATAACGATCGCCATTGACTGTAACGGCCACTCCTTGCTCATTTTCAAATTATGCCTCTGGACCAAAATCCGCACGAAACAGTGACTCGTTTTGGGTGTATCGGCTTTTCGATGTATGCGTGCGGGTTTTCTGTGCCCCAAATGCGACAATTTTGCTTGTTTACATACCCGACAAGATCAAAATGAGCTTCATCTGAAAAGATGATTTTTTTGGCAAAATCGGCATCTTCTCCAAGTTGATCGCAGGCCCACTTAGCGAGCGTTGGTCAAGCGTATACACAACCATATTCGTTCAGCGGAAGGATAAAATTAATTATCTGTTAAATCAGACATGAGCTAAGTGTTACCATTCACGAAATAAGTACTAGTTGAAAAAAAAAGCTTAGATGGCGGGTTACTATTATTTATTGTTGAAATACGAATTAGCTTTGTGAGTTTTATTTTTGGTTTTTATTCAAGGCTATGAACGCAAACTTATCAAAATAAGAAACCAAATTTCTATTCCTCACTGCAACTTTTTATGCACAAAAGGTATTTTAGCCAGCGTTGGTAGAAAGAGTATTCCAAAATGTTGGATTGTGCTCTCTTATCCAGAATAAGTGCATTTAATATGGATTAATCTCTTCTTCGCTGGATTACGAATTATCTTTGGACTGTATAAAGCTTACCTTTAATTTATAATAAATTAAAAGTCAACCTTCTTTATTTGCTGATTGATCAAACAAATAATGTGTATTTCTTAAATTTTCTATTGCTGCTTATAAAAAATTGCTGTTAATTTTGTTTCGATACTAAAGAGAGTAACTCTTTTTGCTTGTCATATAGGTATCTACTAAAGGGCAAGTTTTGCATTTGGAAAAAAATCGAACTCGAGATTTTTAATATAGATATAGAATAGATAAATTACTATGATATGGAACATCAAAAAAATGAGCAATTCCGTCTGTCTGTCTGTCGGTCGGTCTATATGTACAACGATGGACAACCCAAACCGCTGAAGCGCTTTTCTTTAAACTTAGTACTTCAGGTTATTGTCTCAAATAGATTTTGAATAGTTTTTTTTTAACTGCCAGTTTCCATAAGAGGGATAGGAAGAACAAGGAAATTTGTATCTTCAGTTTTTAAGAATTTGGCACATCGTTGAATTATTTTTACTTGCGATTATAGGTACTATAAGGCAAGTTATGCATTCGTAAAAAAAAAAAAAATCAACAATCAAACATGACATTACGATCATAGAGAAGCCTGAAAAAGTGATCGCCAAAAAATGTCTGTCTGTTAGTCTGTCCGCCTCTATGTATCACGAGCTACAGCCTAAGCGGCTTCAGCGATTGCCTTCAAATTTGGTATGTGTGATTAATTTAGCAGAGGGAAAATTGAAATTTTATTTTTAAGCCAAATGACCTTGAAGAAATATCTTATTTTGCTCTAAAACGGCTCCAACGATTTTGAGAAAAATTTTTGAGAATTTTTTTGTTGGTAATAGCTATCATTTGATATGAACCAAGCTTACAGGAAAAGTCTATTAACGGTAAAGTTCATGTAAAGGTTTTTTTAATTTTTGGCTTTCTCGGTAACGGTACATTGGATTTTAGTCAAATTTAATATCTGAGAAGATCTAAGTAGCTAAATTATTTTTTGTATATCAAAATTTTGAATAACTTTTTTTTTTAATGAAATAATTTATTAAATTTTTTGTTTTGAAAAATCAATTGCGCAAAATTTTAAGCGATTTAGTAAAATGTTAAAGCCACTTTTAGCAATTTACTATGCTAAAAAGGTGATTGAGGTAATTTTAAACGATTTTAACATTTTACTAAAGTTAAAATCACGGAATGGCTACTTTAACTTTTAGCAATTTACTAAATTCATTATGGAATCTGATAGTATATCAGCCTTGCACGCCGGGTGCCCAGGTTCGAGTCCTGCTGGTGCACATTTTTTTTTTGTAAATAATGAAGTCAAAATAATGAAAATAGAAATAACTAATACCTCTTAAGAGCACATGTTGGGTTTTCATCAACATATAATTAATTTACAACGCATAACAACAATAATTGTGTTCATCAAAATTTAAACCATACAAATGCTCAGTTTTCTGCTTAATTAGCAATTTACTAGTTTAGAAAAGGCTTAAAAATTTTGAAATATTTATTTGATCAATAAGCACTTAGGAAATTGCTAACTAGTAAAATGTTAAGCCCTTAACAATGGGTTCTTTAAAATTTTGCGCTAATGATTTTAAAACTAATCAACAAAAAATAATTTTTAATTTTATATTCACATGAACATTAATAGTCTCTAAAAAATTGCATACCAAATTTTCAAGAGAATTTTGTTTTCTAAAAACGATAAATAAAATACAGGATTTCATCAAAACCCGTCCTACAATTTTCGACATACTTTTTTACAAAATTTTCATTGATCCGTGGCATCTAATTGCGTTCATCGTTTTTCCGAAAAATTGATTAAAGTTATGGTTTTGGCAGTTTAAATAAGTTTAAAAAATGATTTTTTCCCATCTATACACAATTCACTTTCATTATATACATGTATGTACTTGTACATATTTACATTATTACCCTCCTAGTTTACATAATTAAAATCCATTTAAATATAAATTTGTGGGTACCTATTTAATTATTCCTTGAATCATGCATTCGACAATTGATTATACTTAGAATCAAGGTAATATTACATACATGGGCTTTAAATCTGCATAGGATAACTATAATAGACTAGATACAAGAGCAAGTTTGTACGATCCAGTCGTGCATTTTATTTTTTCGTACAACTAAAAGTATATGAATCTTATTCATTTATTTTGAGTTCCGTTTTTATCTCTTAATTTTAACTTACATAAAACTAAACATTCATTAAATTTAGTATTATTATCTTACATTATTATTAAAGGCTTACAAGCTTTACAAAATGTATATCTTGCTTTGTAAGCGTTTTAAATAAATAAAAATTAAAACTTGCCATACAATTCTATCTACCCTCATAATTATATATCTGAGACGGCTATAACGATTTTGATAAGAAAAAGTGTGTAAGCTAATTTAGGTATAGACTACATTTCGGTGAAAATTTTGTTTAAAATATGTTTTTTGTTAACAGGACCTGCCATACAACCATTTTTTTGATTCTTAACTTTCTCATAAGCGGCTGGACGGATTTCGATCAAAATTTTGATGTAGGAGTTCCATTGAATTGTAAATAATACTCCATACCAATATTTTCGAAGCATATTTTTTGGATTTTTAAAATTCAATCGTTCGAAAACGGGTGGATGATTTTTTATTGAAACTTTGTTTTTAAATTTAATTAATTTATATTATTAAATGTTTAAAATTGTCATACCAATTTTTTTTTTAGAAAAAAATTAAAGAAATTTTGTATATAAAAAATTAAGTAAAAAACGATTTTAAAAACATATTTAGATTCTTAATAGAAATATTATACATTACATATAGGATGGGATGGAACATAGGAGTAAGTACGGCGATCCAGTCGTGCATTTTATTTTGGGTGTTCTGACCGATAACTAAACGCTTAAGTATCGATAGACTTGCCTTTTTCCTTCTCCGTTTTGTTGAGGCCTGTACGGTAAAATACTTATTAACTTTATGTTCTTTTCATAGCAATAATTTTAAAATTCTCCGCAAGACAGTTGCTTGGCATTGTCAGCTGTTTTGCTAATATGCAATCTGAAGCGAGCTAATATAACTTTCAAAAGTTTTATTGTTTCTGATGTATCGATTTTATTAATTATTTCGCAAACTCAATAGATTGTAGAATTTCTTCCACTCATTTCCACTATTTTCTTCAAGCAATAAGTAGGTGGTCATAACTCAGAAGGTGGGACCATAAGTTAAATGTTAATGTTTTCTCTGGTATTAAATCTTTAAATATTGTTTTTTGAAAATTGATTTTTGTATGGAATTTTGTGTGCAATTTTCGGAATGGCTTTCCGATTGGAAAAATAGAAAATTCTAATTAAAAAAGACTCGGGAAATTCCGGATAACGCAAAAAAATTATTTGTTTTTTTCGTCGAAATTTTTCATTTTATCGCATAATATAATGATTTTGGACGATATAAAGGTGGACAATTCATTGTGCAGCTGGGTAAATTTCGAAAAGTTGTAAAATTTATTTTGATAATGATGTTTGCGTGCATTTTGGGTAGAGAAGTGACCGAAATAAATAATAATTGAGCTTCGATCAATGCCACAAGCCGATAAATGGAATCAATCCTTTTCGCATTATCATATTTTCTATTGTGCAAATGTGCTGTTTTCCTTACTGCAATTGATTCGAGTTTTGCGTATTATTACACTGATTCCGGTTAGTCGTATATCGCGCATCACACCCGCAAACGGTACAATTATTACGATCAATTGAAATTCAATGCGATATTTATCAATTCGACTATTTTTCCAGAAAATAAGTTTGCGTGTAAAAATTAAGGTCACCCAATTGGGTTACGGGCATTCATTTCGAATCATTCATTTCGTAGGTTTTTTTGATTAATCAAAACGACTTTGCTGTTTTTTTTTTAGTGTAATTTGCATAACCAATGCCTCCTATTGGACGATCACATTAGCATAATCACCACCTCAAAATCGATAACATGTTATTAGAAGAAGAGCAGTCGTAAGTGTAGACTTGAATCGCCAACGAAGATCTTCGCTGCGTTGGTATCGTTCATTCTCTGTCGTATGCAAACATTGCAACGCATTGAAGTTTCAATCAGAAACCCTTGGCTTATGATGTGCTCATGTTAAATTGTCCGCTTGACTCATTCGCCAGAGCCATTGTATTCGTTTCTCTTTTGAAATACAATCTAATCAAAACATTTCCCAATCGAATACCCAACAATATAACTAATGTCTTTAAATGACGTTATTTGGAGCGTTGTTCATCAACCCCGCTACAATACGAGTTATAAGGTAATGGCGTCTCTATCTTTAGGAAATTGCTTCCAAACATTCAGACTAGAGACCAAATTCCTCCTCCAAACGAAAATCATAAATTCCTTCGGATCTACTTCGTTGGTTATTCGGCAATTAAAATAGATCAGCGTTGTGCAATTTTTACTGCGACTAAACGTGAAATGTTCGAATAATTGAAAAATCTTCTGCAATATAATTAAGATACAATGCATTCTGGCGACTTCAAATTCATTATTAGAGCAGACTAAAACCACTTTTTACTGATTTCAATTCCATTCAAATAAATCTCATTGAAATGTGAACCATCTGTGTTTTATTATTATGAAGGCGATAAATTGGTGCGAGAAATAAAAACTGAATAGAATGTAATGCTTCAAAAATTGAATGATTTCTTCCTTCCTCCCTTCTCCGCTTTCAAATAGTGAAACTAGCATATAAAGGATTTTCCATTAAGGGCGGGTCGATTTTAAAATTAAATAAAACAAGTTGTATATGAGATATCAAAAAGGTTTTATCTTTATTTGAGAGCCCTATCAATGACATTATGTTTGAAATATAACATCGTTGAAATTGCATATACCTGCGACTTAAGAAAGCCCCACAAGAAAAGGTCTAAAGTGGTCAAATCACACGATCTTGTCGGCCAATTCACTTAGCCTCGGCGCGAGCTAACCATGCCATGAAACCGCTCGTGCAAAATATCGATTGTATCTTAAGCTGTGTGGCACGTAGCGCCATCCTGTTGAAACCATATGTATTCGGTGTCCATATCATCCAATTCAGGCCACAAGAAGTTGGTTATCATCGTCCTAAAGTAATCGCCGTTGACGGTGATGGCCTGGCCATCATCCTTTTGAAAGTAGTACGGCCGATCCCAAAATCCACACCAAACAGTAGCTTTATTTTCATTCTTTTATATTCATCCATAAATGGGCCTCATCGCTAAAGAGCCTCAACGCCTACATAACACCCATTTTGATAATAAGGTTTTATTATTTGCAAGTGTTGCTCGATGCTATAAATTGCCATGATGATTTTTCTTTACTGATTGATTAAAAGACGATATTTCTGAACTTTTCAATTAAAAGAAACAATATGGCCGCTACGAGCTGTCAAAATCAACCTGTCCCTATTGGAGAACCCTTTAGAAGAAAAAAATCGCGAAAACCTATAAGTTGTCTGTATTTGCATCGCAGTCTGACGCAATCTTGTTAAGAAACACTAACACTAAGTGCCTGCATTTTCTTCCTCACGGGGCGCGACTGTGCTAGAAATAGTTCGCAACTTTATGTTATTAATAAAACCAACATTTGCCCAAAGTTGTTACAAAGCGTCTGGACGATGATCCCATAATGCCAATTGACTCTATTTGATATAATTCAAAATAGGAGCCGATTGTCTCTCATTAGAATTAAATAAAGAATATAGTCTATCAAAATAGAGCTTTAAAAATTAGGGTGGCCGTGGCGCGATAATTGTGTGTTCGCCTGTCAACCTCGTGGTCACAGGTTCGATTCCTACCGTTGTCTAGTCGTCTTATTTTAAATTAAAAACCATTTATAAAAATTGTCATAAAATGATCAGTTCTCATCGTGACGCTGTGGGGTACACTCACGTCGAGAGTTTTCTACAAGTATTTTCTTATTTTTATGCAATTCAATCGTAAACAATAATTTCAACCTATCATACAATGTCGTGCAGAGTTGGTCGAAAAAAATCCACTGGTTCGGAATTGAAAGTGGAGTGCAGTAACTGCAATAAGTTTTTTCATGCTAAATGCATAAAATTAACAATAAATGAAATCGATTTCATGAAAAAAGAAAATAAAGCATATAGGTGCAATTCCTGTTACACTCAGCGTCGTGCCTCTATGTCTGGTAATTTACCATTGCCTTGTACACAACACTCTCCATCGTCCGCCACACCACCACCAAACTCTTTAGCACCGACCTCACAATCTGCCCCACCTTCTACCGTCACCACATATGCACCCACTGCCACTACCACTACCAGCAGCCCAACATCAATATCCATAGTCCAAAACTCAGATATACATTCCAAACTCACAACACCCAATATTAATTCGGCTCTTACTTTGGAAATGGTTCATGCAGATATTCTAGTGATTCAACAGATTTTAAAAACACAAATTGATGCACTTACTGCAAAAAATGTAGAATATGAGAAAAAAATCATTTCACTAGAGAGAAAGGTCAACAACCTAGAACAACAGCTACTAGGCAACAGCATTGATGTATTCAACGTTCCAATCACCATTCCAACTATGAACAACACCGATCTCGCACTTAAAATTCTTTGTGATGGCTTGAAGGTAAATGTCACAGAGAGAGACTTAGACCAGTGCTATGTAAAAAAAATTAAACTGGCCAAACAACCAGCTGATGGCAATGCAACAAAAAATGTTTTGCATATAAAATTTGCATCACGCATCGTAAAAGAAGAGGTAATGAGAGCGAGTTACAAAAACTAAGTGCAGCTTAAAACATCAATGATCACCGCTGGACCAGAAGAGAAGATGTTCATAAACGAAAGCCTGACATATGGCTCGCGTCAATTATTGAAGGCAGCAGCAGCAATCAAAGATTCAAAGAAATACAAATTCTTATGGGTAAGAAATGGGATTGTTTACATGAGGAAAAAAGAGGGTGATAATTTTATAAAAATAACTTGCACTTCTGACTTAAATAAGCTATGAGTACAATTAACATTGTAAACAGCCATGTAAACAATCCTTTATTCCCTAATGAAAATGAACTTAATAATGTAAATGAATTTTATTTCGATTATGATAGTGATATGAATGAAATTTTTTTAGAAGAATCTTTTTGTGTTCATCAGAATATTCGTAGTCTTAGGAAAAATTTTGATAATTTTTTAGTGCACATTGAGTCATTAGTGAAATTGCCGCTAGTTATAATTTTAAGTGAAGTTTGGTTATATGAGAATGAATTGACTAATTATAATATAAATGGTTACACCTTGTATGGCAATTGTAATGAACCATATTCTGCCGGCGGTATAGTAGTTTTTGTGAAAAGTGATCTTTTGTGTGATTGCAACAAAATTGAATCTACGAGTGCAGATATTTTAAGTATACATTTACTCTTAAATAATAATTGGTATACTTTAATTTGCATTTACCGATTGCAATTTATAACTAAAAATATTTTTCTCGATGAACTTGAAAACATACTGAAAGTAAAAAAAGATAAAAACCTTATAGTACAAGGAGATATTAATATTGATCTTTTGGATAAAAGTGATAAATATGCGGAAAATTACTCGCTCTTAATGGAGTCATTTGGTCTTAAAAGTGTTATAAATGAACCTACCCGTATAACAGATAATAGTGCTAGTTGTATTGACCATATGTTTGTGCGTTTCCATAAAAATAATAAATCTGTTTTTAAATATTATGTATTCGATTACAAAATAACGGACCACCATTTTTGTGCTTTATATATGTGCAAACATAGCTCTGATAATCAAATCCTTATAACAAGGAAAGAAAAAGTTCAGACGGACTTTTGTATATGAATATGAAGTTTACATTGAATGTGATCCTACTAAAGCTTTTTATTTATTTAACTCAGTTTTAGATAAACACATCAAAGATTCTTCTCAATTTGTTTCTTTTAGACACACAAAAAAAATGTTAAAAGTCTGGATGACACCTCATTTATTAAAATTAATAGATAAGAAGAAAAAACTTGCTATCAAATGTAGTAAGCATCCACAAAATATAGGCTTAAAAAAGTATTATAAAAAACTATGCAAACACACTAAAAGAATGGTAGATGAAGTCCGTAATTCATTTTTTACTAACCGTTTTAATCGTTTCAAGGGTAATGTCAAGATGGAATGGGAAGTTGTCAATAGCTTACTAGGTAAACAGCCAAAAAGCAATGAAATTAACAATGTTTTAATAAACAACAATATAGTTAATGATTCCAGCGAAATAGCTAATAGTTTTAACGATTTTTTTGTTAATATTTCGGATAGTTTAAAACCATCTTTTCCAATTAATAACAGTTGCAATTGTAATATTTTATCAAACTTAAAAGAAGATAGAATGCAAGTTAATAGCTTCTGTTTCCAAGCTATTACGCCCGCTTTTAAAATGATAAGTAGCCTGAAAAATACAAATTCTTGCACCAGTGATCGTATTTCTGGAAAAATTTTAAAAGAAATTGCATGGGAAATTGTTGATATTTTGAGTTTTATTTTTAATATTAGCGTTGAGAGTGGTATATTTCTGAAATTGTTAAAATGTGCTGAAGTAATTCCACTATTTAAAAAAGGTAATAGAAAAAATATTAGTGACTACAGGCCAATTTCGTTACTTCCTACCTTTTCAAAGCTTTTTGAAAAATTAATGAGAGTGCGAATGCTTTCATTTTTAGAAAAAAATTGCCATTTTTCATCCGACCAGTTTGGATTTAGATCCGGTAAATCGACTGAAGATGCTATTCTAAAAGTATGCTGTAACTTATGCAATGGTGTTAAACAAAATCAATCAAATATGGCACTTTTCATTGATATGACCAAAGCGTTCGACATGGTAGACCATGATTTGCTATTAGTCAAACTTTATAATGCGGTGTTTAGGGGTTCCACTTATGAGTGGTTTAAATCTTATTTGGTTGGCAGAGAGCAAAAGGTTAGTGTAAATGGAGTTTTTAGTACATCGGTTCGTATAAAGAATGGAGTTCCACAGGGATCTGTTCTTGGGCCATTATTATTTCTTATTTATATGAACTCCCTATTTCAACAAAGGTTTAACGGTAATCAAATAGCTTTTGCTGATGATATCGCTTTCACTTATGCGGAAAAAACACCTTTCGAATGCATAGTTAGGATGAATGAGGACCTTCAAATGCTCAGAATCTGGTTTGCAGCTCACAAACTAATAATGAGTGAAAAAACTAAAATGATGCATTTTGAGACATCAGGATACACTTCTGATGACTACGAAGTTTTCTATCATTGATATGATTGTAAAAAATTTAGTTTACCGCTACATATTTGTGGAAGAGACAATTTCAAAGGTTCTAATCTTTGCTCGAAAACCTGTTTTAAAATTAGTTCTGTTGATTCTTTTAAATATTTAGGGGAACACATCGACAAAAAACTGAACTGGAAGTGTTATATTGAAACAGTAAGAACCTACTTGAATTTAGTAACTCGGAAGATGTATCTGTTAAAACCTTACTGTTCACGTAGTGTTTTGTCAATGATTTATTACGGACTTGTTAAATCAAAACTGCAATACGGTATAGTTAATTGGGGAGGCGTTTACATGAACACTTTTGAGTCCCTCTTGGTTGCTCAAAAACATATCGTACGAATCATATGCGGTAGAAATCGATTCACTCATAGCTGGCCTCTTTTTTGTGATCTGCGCATCCTGCCTCTTAGACATCTTTATGTTTTTAAAATTTTGAGAGAATTCTTTATACAAAGCGGCAATGTACCATCAAGAAATTCGTCCGTATTTAACTTACGAGTAAATAATTTAGCACTCTTCAATGTTCCGTTTGCACGTAGATCACTTTTCACAAACTTTTATCTAACCACCTCCGCCAAACTGTTCAATAAGCTTCCCTTATTTATCAGAACTAATAGCAATTTTAACCTATTTCTTAAAAAAGTCAGATCATGGCTTTTTACTATTGACCTTAATGATGTTGAGTTACTGTTTAGAGTTACTTCCTAGAACCTAATAATATACATATACATATAAATAAATAAAACATACAAACACAACAAAGATTCTTCTCTGTTCCTACAAAATACTAAATTATAATAAAATACTAAATTATTTTTCATTACTGAATAAAAATAAAAAAAATTAAAAAAAAAAACTTATGAAAAGCTGATAGTACCCCATGTCAGTTATTCTCAGTTAAAAATTATATGTTAGATCAATCAACACTGACTTTATAGTTATAGATTGATTTTATTGTATTCTTTTTCCATCTTTTAATTATATAATTATATATTTGTTAATTAGATTTAAGTGAAATGAATGCAAAATAAATTGAAATTGAAATTGAATGAGTTGCTGCTGTTAACTCATCACATGCTGTTCAAGCATACCACTAACAACCAGACTTGTCAGATGTGGCGATTTATCGCCAAACTGGCGATTTGAAATTTACTTTTTCGACTCAAAAACTTGTTTGGCGATGTACAATAGAAAAAGCGACATTTCTCGTTTTTGGCGATTTAAATTTTTTAAATTGAAATCCTAATATTTTTTTCATTTTTCTAATTTGCACTTAAACTTTAAATCTTTTCCATTCATGCATGCTGAATGAAGTCATCGAAACAGTAATTCTGAACGCAGCCACTAAAGATCGATTTCTTTCTCCTCCCTAAATAAATGACGTACGTCAAACGTCAAACCAAATATCTGTGCAATGCAGTATGTAGACACTCAAATTGGCCTCATTCAATAACCGAACTATAACTATCCGGATAGGTTGGTGTTGTTGTATTCCCATGTAAGAACACAGCTGATGACAAAGCAACTGCTTCCAAAAAAAATTACATGTGAATACAACAGCACCAACCTATCCGGATATCTAACAGTTCTGTTATTGAATAAGGCCATTCTAACTGTTCTGTGAAAACATATGCATCAAATTTATCACAAAATATTCTTTAATTTTTAGGTTTATTGTTTGTTTGTATTTAATAGTATTATATTGGGTGAAGTTCGTTATTCATATATGTAAATACGTTGTACATACATAATTATGATGTGTTCTTGCTTTGTTTTTTTAAATACATTTTTTAAATCACAAACTGGAAGTTGCTTTTATTTATTTTAATTAGCGATTTTTGAGTTTGGTGTTGTTGGGTGGAAAATTTTTTAATTTGGCAATTTTTTGGCGATTTTTATTTTAAGTTTGACGATTTCGCTTTTTTAAGCCTGACAACTCTGCTAACAACATGTGATTGGGAAAACTAGTATACCCATAAATATGCCAAAGAAATAAATAAAATAATGCGAATTATAAGAGACATAAACAAATCAGACACGGTAATTTTCTCTGCATTTTTTGAGCCGCCAGCTCTGAAGATAAATCTGAGACAACAACTATCTCGCGCCACACATCTTTCCTATCCCTCTTTCTCTTCTTTCACATGACGCCTGCGCTGTGCTAAAAACATAAAGGGTAATCATAATCCCTTGAGCGCATGTAAGATTATAAAAGAAAATAGGTGATGGAAACAAATGCACCTTTAAAACAGCATAACAATGTCTCTGTTTATTTGATCGGTATTTTTTGGACAGTGTTTTAAAGAAAAGGCCAGTTTCGTTCTTCCCCTTCTTAAATTTGTCAACCCTAATACTCGCGCTTGTAGGAATGCTCATCGGTCAACGCAACTCCAGACGAAGAAGAAAAAACAAAATCGCACTTCATTGGCTATCAGACCACTTACGGTATACAGGGCAATGGAGAGTTAGACTCCTTAGTTTAAATAAGCGCATACTGACGCCGAAAATTAGACAATGAGGTCAAAAGATCTGATAAGTTAGAAGAACTTCAAAAGGTGATAATGATAAGCCAAACTGGTAATAGGGAATCACGAGTACAATTAAAAACCGTTCGCAACTTGAATATCTGACTGAATAGGAACAACATCAGAATAATAAAGGGTATCTTAACTGGTCACTGCAAGAAAAGATATGTAAGCAATATTGGCTTAGGAATCAGTAGAGCCTTTCGTGAAGAGATCCCGAGCAAAATGCTAGATACCTAAATGTGAACCACTTATGCAGCAAAGATACAATCATCTGGTATATCACCAGACAGAGGAGAGTGCTTATAAGGATCTCAAACCATACTCCACAAACGAAGAAAGAGTTCTACAATTTACTTTCGGCAATCGATGGGAAGGTCTATACAGATTGTATTGAAAATGCTTATAGTTGTACTCACCGAGAAATATACATTGTAATCTAAAATACAAGTTTTGCGAAAAGAACTTTTTTTTTACGAAATATAGAGTCAGTAGACCTATGATTTTTTAAGTCAGGGAGAAATATTGAACTTAAAATACATTCCGCATCGAGAAGATTTACCAACTATTTGTTTTTTCTTTGCGAGCTTCCAATTTTGAATAAGTTCAGAATTCTGTTGTATGGAAAGCCAATTTTAGAAAAAGCTGAACAAAAAAGATTTTTTGAGATGCCAATTCTTCAGAAATACCTACGGAGATGTTCAAAAACTAGCCGCTTAACCCAAACAACAAATTCATCAACCAAACACACCTCATTTACAACCACCAAAGAGAATACGACCACCAAACAGCCTAGATAACAAAGCAGTGGTTATTGTTGGGATTCGCCTACTGAAAGGTGAAATAAGGGAAATTCGATGAAATTTGCTAACATGAAAAAAAACAACAAGCTTATTGAAGACTTCACAAAATAAATTAATGAACTAAAGGAAAAAAGACCAAATGAAATGGTCAACAACAAATAATTTAAAAAAAAATCGACATCAAAAACATTCCACATATACTGCACAATGAAAATCTAATATAAATTATAAAAGGAATTGGTAAAACTAATCATTACGAAATTATAAAATACAAATGATATAACTGACTTTATAGAACTGAAACTAGGAAACCGGAAAATTAATTAATAATTGTTTTATTGGCATCAAATATTTGCAAGAACCAATTTGTTAAACAAGCGTGTCCAAACCGTCCCATCAGACTGAGTGCAGTAATACAGAACACTAACAAAGATATATCTCGGGTTCAACTTCAGCTTCAACTGCATCATCTTCGATCGAAACCACGGTGTACATATATAATCAACAGACCATGGCAGCGAATGATAACAGCTTAAAAGCTCTAAAGGTAGAACAGATTTATAAAATGACGATCATTCTGGAGTATTATGATAACAGTCATTAAATTCGGACAATCGGTCATCAAATCAACACCAGACGACGTGTGAAAGGTATAAGCTCAAAATACCCAGAAAGTCCAACAATGATGGTAGAAATCAACTACATCACATAGTTCCTTTTACAGCTACCCCTTATAAATATTGAATACTTTAAAACAAGAAAAAAAATATAAAACTGTTTTTCTTAAACTGTAATATGTATTTAAATCAAATTTTCATTTCTGAATTAGGTACAGTTTAGCTCTTAAACTTACTATAAAATGTAGATATTATATTATGGTGTAGACAGGTTATCTATTACATACAAACATATACGCTTCGCAGAAACATATAAACATTGCTAAGCTTTTTCATAAACAAAACTAAATAAAAAACAAAAAAAGTACTATTAGTAATACTACTTCTACTACTATCACTTTTACTACTTCTACGACGACTACTACTACTACTACTACTACAAGCAAAGTTATAACAGGGCCTAAATTGTTAATAGGTCGCATCCAACCTCGCGACAGGTGCAAGTGAATAAAACTTGACTATACAATATCCCAGTGAAGATCTTGAATGCGTGCGTGTCAACTTTAAATCAATCGGTGAATCGCTTGTCCTGGAAATAAAAACCTGCAGCTGTAATTTAGTGTTGATCCCTGTTTATCTTAACTGCAATCATTGGCCGCGTGGCTACGATGCCTTATGCGATTCGCTGCTTGATATAGAAACAAACCGATGTTATGTTTGTTAGGGATTTTAACGGCCGGATAGGTTCTTCACAAAACAATTTTGTTACTGGCTATAATGGTACTTGCCTAAACAAACATCGAAAATCCAAGGATACAATTTGTTATGGTAAAGCATCCAAAATACTTCAACTTGCTAATACTTATGACTGTCGAGTACTGAATGGAAGCTGCGCAGGTGACGCGGGTGGCGAGTTTACCTTTCTTCGAAGCACATCGTGCTCAATTATCAACTATTGCTTTTTATCAGGAAATTGGCATCTCTTCTTGGACAGCTTTCAAGTTGGAACAGAAATTTACTCCGACCACATGCCATTAGAAATTACAGACAAAGCTTTTTTGGAACGATAAAGTACTCAGTCTTTATCAGCAAAACTTGAACGTGGAACTTGAAGAGCTAAAGTTTCGCAATATAACAAGCGATATTGATGTCTTATCAGATATCATCCAGAAAGCTACTCCGCGCAGCACAGCATCGAGAGTCAAAACTATCTACAAGCGAAAGGGATTTGATAAGGAATGCTTGAAAGCGAGAGACAAATCATTCAAATATTTAAAATTGTTAAGATCTAATAGCGCAAATATTTTCAAAGTTCTCCACGATCAAGCCAACAAGTATTTTAAACAAATTTTTGCCAAAAAAAGATAGCATATAAACAAATAAACATAAATATTATAAATGTCACCCGATCCTCAGCTGAATTCTGGAAAGCTGTTAAATATGTTAATGGACGAACTAATGTGATCGCTACCTCTTTAAAAGCTCCTCTGTTTACTTCGGTAGTCTACTCAAATCTCTACTAACTTCACCACTTTTTCAATACGCTGCTCCGTTGATCGTCAATGATAGTTTAGATGTATCCTTCACGTTGCAGGAATTTCAGGATGCTATCACTAACTCCAAACCAAACAAGGCCACGGGAAACGATCGAATTCCATTCGAATTCTATAGGAATTCCACAAATTAATTTAAAATCTCACTTCAAAATGAATTCAATAGGATCTTCGAAACTGCTGACGTTCCATAAAGTTTCAAAAAATCAATTATTTTCCCGTTGCATAAAAAAGCAGACTTTAAAAACCCATCAAACTACAGAGGAATATCCTTCTTAAACACATCAGCCAAGTTGTTTGGAGCCTTAATATATAAAAGGTTATATCAATGGGTTCAAGAAAAAATATACTTACAGAAAAGCAGGAAAAGCAGGATTCAGAAAAGGTTACTCATCAATTGACCAAATATTTACACTTTTCAACATTGCGGATTCTTATAAAAAGAAACGGAAAAAATTGTACGCATGCTTTGTTGATTTCCGAGCTGCGTTTGTCACGATATCACGAGAAGCACTTTTCTACTAACTTTATAAAATTGGATTATCTAGCAAAGTATTAGACACTCTGAGAGCTTTGTACGAGAATAACTGTGCATTTGTGTGGGACCGTGACTCAATATCAGAAGAATTTGAAACATCCATGGGTGTTAAGCAGGGATGTATACTTAGTGCACTATTATTCATACTATTTATCAATGATATAACTGACGTAGTAAAAGGAGGAATCAATTACTCAGGAGTGCAAATCCCAGCATTAATGTAAACTGTGGAAGTTATGCAGATGATGATGAACAGGCTGAACGAATATTGCAATTGCTGGAATTTATCCGTTAACCTTGAGAAATCGAAAATCATGGTGTTCAGGAACGGATGTGGACGGTATTCTCGTTTTGAAAAATGGAAATTTAGTGGAGATGATGTCGAAATTGTTCGTAAATACAAATACCTTGGTATCCTTATATCCGCCAACTCAAGTATGACCACTCACTTAGATGAAAAATTGTCAGACTCAAAACGAGCTATTTCTTCGATCTGGGAAAATTGCTTCAACAACAAATATGTGTCCCATTGATCCAAACATAAGCTGTTTCAAATAACTGCTGCTTCAGTTATGCTTTATGGGGCTTATTGCACATATGATTCGGTTGAAAAATTCCTCCGTTACTTCTTGAAAAGAATATTTCAGCTACCAAAGAATACTCCAAATTACATGCCGCATATGGAAACTGGTACACCACTATTATTTTTATATAATTTAGAAATGCATTTCAACTATGTAATAAAAGTATTAGAAATGGACGATGTAAGACTACCGAAAGTTATATTTAAACAAATAATAAGAACCAGAGGAAGTATTGTGCAAGAGTGGCAGAAATTAGCATCAGATTGTGGATCGGACTTGAATAATACGGCGAACGAGGACCCTATTACACTCAGAACTAAATTTAACTTTATGCTGGAGATCTTAGGTCGAACGTTGTATGAAAGATACCCGAATGAAGCTGGATCCTCGCTGTTTAGGTGTCATTACAGTAAATTGAATCATAATCTATTGGACGCAACTTACTTTATTAATTCTCACCCTGTTCATAAAATCAGCACTATTTTTAAAATCAGAGGAGAGATTTTGAATTTAAACTGCGTTCCTAACCGCTTCAACCTACCAATTGTGTGTAGTATCTGTAACATGAACAAGAGAGAGGATACCCTGCATTTTCTTGTTATCTGCCCGATTCTTAAGGAATTCCGTTCTATTTTTTTTGGAAAACCAACTCTGGATATATTTTAAATGGCGAACAAGGTTGGGAAGTTCTGTATAAGTTCACGACAGCTGCACTTCGATATGGGAACCATATTATAGAGGGAGATTTTTAAAAACAAAACAAAAAAAGCTTTAATATTAAACAAATATCAATAATGTAATAAAAATAATTGTCATTCTGGTAGAAGGCCAAAGGCCAAAACAATTAGGCTTATTATAAAACTTTAAAATTGTAATATTATTAAACAGAAATAAAAGTCGATTAAACCTAAACTAAACAATAGCCCAATCCTCAATAGAAATATTCCTAGTGCATTCTTTTTTATTTAAATTAATAGTTAAATACTCTTACGGACTTTATATTGCTGTTATTTTCATTAAAACACTAAAACAAAACGCCTGATGATGCTCACATCATCAACACTTCTAATGGAGGATCAGTGAAACAAGGACATACTGCCAGACACATTGCCAACCTATGCCACCTTCTTCCCCGACCCCTAGTTTCTGTTTCAAAAATAAATGAACGATATTAAACATATGATGTCCATATGCTTCAACTTTAAAATTTAACAGTAAGAGAGGTCCTTCATGTATAAGCCAGTCTGAGGGCAGAAATTTTAATTTGAAATTCGAAGTTAAGAGCATTTACATGGAATTGTACTTGTGCTCTGTGTGTTACAATAGTCAGCATGCAGCAATCAACAAATGAAGAGCAATTGAAGAAGGAGTTGGTGTTTATGCGGATGTATGTGAGCAGGGGGTCGATGATATGTTTCAAGTACACACATGCTGCCTCAGTCAAACGTTCAATGGATATGCATTTCGGTGAATTACATATGCAGAGTTGCTTCCACATCTTACTGTGTAACATTTTAAAGCTTTATACAAACACAATTTTGGGGTAAATTGTTCAACAGTGGATTACGTTCTACAGTGAATTCTTGACGTATTTTATTTTTTGAACAAATCTTCAGATGAGAGCAAAAACCATTCTTAGATATTTTTCCTCGCACTCTCCCCCAAAAAAACCCGATCTTCTTCTTTCGTAGAAAACATGAAATTATAAAAGTGGGCATCGCTGTGGGTTGAACTTATTAAAACGATTTTTGTATATACAGATAAAATGAAAATTTCATTAAAATCATTTGAGCTGTTTTCGAAAAACTAAGAAATAATAAAAGAGGTCGTAACAGTTTGTTTTTACTTGCGATTATAGGAAATATAAGGCAAGTTATGCATTCGTCGAATAAAAAAGTTTGGAGTTAACAATCAAACATGACATTACGATGATAGCGAAGATGAAAAAAGATGGTCAACAAATTCTGTCCGTCTGTATGATTGTGTGTCTGTATGTGTGTTTGTATGTACGTATAGACTCCTAGAGCCCAAACGGGTGTGCCGAATTGCTTGAAACTTGAAACCTATAAGCGTTTTGTAGGTATTGTTCAGAGGGGAAATTTAATTTTTTTTTAGCTCGAAAAACAACGGTACCTGCCATATAACCGTTACGTTAAGGCCTCATAAATGACCTAACCGATTCTTTCGAAATTTAACACATATATTTCCCAATTTCTACTACATACCAATATTTTTAAATAATAATTGTTTGTATTTTTAAAAGCATTTTGAAAAAGAAAAATTAATAAAATTAATATTTTGAAAACTGCTCATTAAATTTATTCCAAAATTTTAGTTATTATGTATTTGCTGAATACCTATGAATTGTCGTTTTTGAATTTTTTTTTTGTCAAAAATTTTGTATAAAGAAAATCAAGTTAAAAAGCGACTTTAAAAATATATTCAGCCGTTTCTATAAAGAATATTTTGCATACAATGTGGTGCAACAAATGAGCAAGTAAGTGTGCTCCAGTCGAGCATTCTTTTTAAGCCTCAGCTAATCAATTTATCGTAAGCAGTCACGATTCCGGTGTGTTTGCCAGCACTACAATGTCATGTGCTAATGGTAGAGCCCTAATGACATCTTTAAGCATACTTCACTGATATCTTCAATAAATAGTGCGAATAAGCTAGGACATGGGTACACAAGCACAACCCCGTCTTACTTCTGACTGCATCTGAAGCGATTCGGATACGTCCCTACCATTCCAGACCGCTGCTCTGGTGTGCATGTACAGGTTCCGTAGAATTCATCGACCTTAAGCGACATTCCGTATTCAAACGGATTTGCCTTCAGCGCATTTCGGCAGACTAAGTCAAAGGCTCGTCGGCCAAAAGCTCGTTAGTACCATAACACAAGCAGTTAAAACATAAAATAAAAAAATAAAAAAATAAAAAAGATACGATCAATTAAAAAAAGAAGAGAAAAAAGAAATAAGAAAAAAGTTTAAAAAACGTAAAAGTTAATAAATTAAAAAGGATAGCATGCTAATGCATTTGTTGAGTTTTCTATAGCTAGCAGTTTTAGTTTCGGTATCCTTCCGGATCTGCTGCTTTTCCACTTGCCAGTGCATTTACCGATACCCCGAACTTCTCTTACGATTTTAAACTGTCTAAAATTTCGTCGAGAATGGATCATGTATGGATCCGGGAATGTTGGTGGGTTCTTCGATAATATATAAATGCTTAAAGTAATAAGATACCACATACGAAATTATTAGCAGAGCTTATCAAGCATAGAAAGATCTGCGACGCATTCACGTATTGTTTGGCGGAGCATTCGTTTAATTGTTTGGTGATGTTTGTTTAACTCTTTCTTATACCATGTGTTAATAATTAAAAATAATATACGATTGTAAAAACCCATCCGTAAAAATAAATAACGTTCTTTCTGATCCCATTGCAGTGACTTTCGGTGTTCCCCAAGGTAGTAACTTAGGACCCCTTTTGTTGCTAATTTTCATAAATGACATTCCAAGATTTCTTATGAATTGTATTTGTTTGATGAACGCTGATGATTTGAAATTGTTCTTGAGCATTAGATCATCTCTAGATTGCATTAACGTACAGACAGATATATCAAACTTATCTGTTTCGTGTACTATCAACGATCTTCACCTAAATGTTCGAAGTGTCACAGTATGAAATTTACCCGAAGTATTGCACCGATCACTTTTGAGTATACATAATATAGGAAAAACTTCCCTTTCTAAAGCAAAAGAAAAGAAGGATATTGGTGTTGTATTTGATCCAAAGTTTTGTTTTTCCAGACATGTCGACTTTATTGTTTCTAAGGCGAACTCAATTCTATGGTTCATTTACTGCAATTCCAAAGTTTTTTTCAGATCCGTTTACTCTAAGATTACATTACTTCTCTTATACATAAAAGATATCTGTGTTAGAGCACTGTTGCACGATTTGGGACCCAATTTATGCGGTTGATTCAGAGAGAATCGAAAAAATCCAGACACGATATACGAAAATGATTATGAGCATTTTTTATTGGAATATATTATAATTCAAGTTGCTTATTACTAGGCATCCTTACTTTACTTTACTTTAGATGGCGCTTACAATCCAGGGTGGATCACGGCCTCAATCAGCAAACCTCTCCAGCTAGCCCGGTCCCTAGCTAGCTTCCACCAGTTACGCACACCAAGTTGGTTGAGGTCGTTCACCACTTGATCGCGCCACCTAAGAGAAGGCCTTCCTCTGTCGTGTTGTCCACCGGGGTTGGATACGAAGACTCGTCGGGCTGGTGCGTCGATGTGCATGCGCTCCACGTGACCTAGCTATCTCAGTCGCTGTATTTTTAGCTTTTTGACCAGGTTGATATCGCTGTAGAGCCCGTAAAGTTCGTCATTAAATCTTCTTCTCCACTCACCACCGATGCACACTGGGCCAAACATAACTCGAAGAATCTTTCTCTCAAAGCAACCCAGCTGGTTTTCATCCGATTTTGTCAGTATCCATGCCTCTGCCCCATACAACAGGACTGGGATGATTAAATTTTTATATAGGGTCTCTTTGGTTCTTTGACAGAGGGCTTTACTACTCAAATGCTTTCTAAGCCCGAAGAAACAGCGATTTGCAAGTGTGATTCTTCGTTTGATCTCCCTGGTAAACAAAATCTCTGACTACTTCGAAGTTTTAACCGCCAATCGTGACGTTTTGTCCCAGTCGATGGTGCTGGACTTCTCTTCTCGATGACAGCATATACTTAGTTTTCGTCTCGTTAACAGTCAAACCCATCTTCGCCGTTTCCGCTTCAATACTTGCAAATGCTCCACTGACAGCGAGATTCCTTCATTGTCATTCTGCACAAGCGGACAAGTTTGGCAGGGATGCCGAGATGTGACAAGGCTCTGTATAACTTGTCTCTATCAACGCTATCATAGGCGGTTTTAAAGTCGATGAAGAGATGGTGCGTATCGACTTGGAATTCCTGGGTTTTTTCCAGGATCTGCCGGAGTGTGAAAATCTGATCGTTAGTTGATTTTCCTCGCCTAAAGCCACATTAATAAGATCTGGATACACAAAGTAGCCGACATAATTTTGTATGCGATGTTGAGGAGACTTATAGCTATGTAGTTGGCGCAGTTCAGAGCATCTCCTTTTTTGTGGATAGGGCACACTGTGCCGAGCTTCCATTCATTAGGCATACTTTCCTCTGACCAGATTCTAGAAATGAGTTGGTGTATGCTCCAGGCCAAGTCATCTCCCGCTGCCTTAAACAGTTCAGCTGGCAGGCCATCTGAACCCGCAGCCTTGTGCGACTTAATTTGGATATCGTCGTTCTTACTTCTTCTAGGTCCGGTGGACGGATATTTTGACCATCATCGTCCAAGTTGAATGGGTTGTTCTGCATAGCAACGGATGGTTGGAAAAGTGTTCCTTCCAAATTCTCAGCACCGTCTGCGTATCTCCTACGACATTACCATTTTTATCACGGCAGGCTTCAATTCTGGGCTGGAATCCTTGGGTAGATCGTTTCACCCTTTGATAGAACTTTCGAGCGTTACCCCTGCTGTAGCATCCCTCCATAGACTCGACCGCTTGCTTTTCGTGCTCCCTCTTCTTCCTTCTTAGGAGTCGGTGTTCCTCTCTTCTTTTTTGCACATATACCTCGAGGGCTGCTCTCTCACCAGTTCTGGTCCTAGCTTGCAGCATTGACTCATATGCTTCGTCCTAGGCATCCAATGCAAGAAAAATAAAATGCACGACTGGATCGTACGAACTTGCTCTTGTAGCTAACAACGTTAATGTACGAGTAGCTAAATATTGACGCTATTTAGGTGTGTTGCTATAGTCTAGTTGTTATATGCAGGTTTAAAGCCGATGTAGTTGAGATTACCTTGATTCTTAATATAATGAATTGTCGAATGGATGATTCAAGGATTTGTTACATAGGTACCTATCTACAAATGTACATTTAAAACTAGATTATGGATTTTAATTATGTAAGTTAGGAGAGATATATGTAACTACATACATAGATGGAACCATAAAGTATGTAAATGTGTTCATATAACAATGAAAGTGAACGATGTAGGTGTGTAGGTAGCTATATGCATATAACTTTATAATTTAGATGCAATATGGATAAGATTCATGTGATTTTAAAAGATGCATATGTATATGTAAATGTATGAGGGCCTATATTGTATGTAGTATTCAATGACATACGCAAAAATGCATAAAAATGAAATAAATGGATAAAGCACATAATAAAATGGTTTTATATTCCTAAGTTGTTATAGTTTGAGGGAAAACAAAGATGCCATTTGAATTCCTGGATAAATAAGAATATATAAAAAAATTAAAAAATCGTTGGAGCGGTTTTATAGAAAAAATTATTTTTTATGTATAAAATTTTAAAAACATTTTTAGAAAAAAAATTTTAACTATATTTTAAAGACATTATTAATATACACATAAAATTCAAATTCAAAAAAATTCAGTAACTGGTTTATGAAAAATCTATTCTTCAAAAAAAAAAAATATTTTTTAAAAATCGAAATTTTTTTTTTTAAATTTGAGTATGCAGTTTTATTAACACTTTTAGGAAGCATTTTCGTAAAACAAATATTTTAGTCGGTCCATCCAATAGTGAGAAAGTCGAAAATATTAAAAGTGGTTCCATGGGAAGTACCGTTAATAAGTACGCTAACAAAATATTTTTATACGATAAACTGGACTGTACTAATTTAAGAACACACACATTTTTTTATAGAAAATCTTGGATCCGTTTTTGAGAAAAATAAGATTTTTGCTTTTGGGCCCAAAAAAAATGTATGGGAGCTACTGTAATTTGTCATCTTCAAAAGAAGAATAAAAAAAAGTTGTGGGCATATTACTGAAAAAACAATATGTACCAAGTGTGAAGCAAATCTATCCTACCGTTTAGGCTGTAGACTCGAGGACAGACAGACATACTGTCAGAGTGACAGACTGACAGACTGACGGAATTGGGGGACCCACTTTTTCTATGATCGTAATGTCGTAATGTTTGATTGTTACAATTTTTTTTTTTTTTTTAATTTAACTGTATGCCTGTAAGTTCTAAGGTTTTTTTAATGCAACCTGAATTGCCCGGCACTAGTTAGAAGATAGAGAATGATAATAAAGAATTTTTTGTTGGCACAGTGGATTTGAGAACCAGTTATTGACTATATCATTTTAGCCAATTAAAATTGGAGGTAAAGAAAAGAATGTGCCTTGCGTGGGGATCGAACGTACACGGCTAAGTTAGCAATTAAACACTTTATCCACTGCGCTAGTGCCACCCACTTTTTTCTTTTTTGTATGAATCCATAACTTGCCTTATAGTACCTATAATCGCAAGTAATAAACGAATAGATCTAATATTTTGTACTCATATTTAGATTAATTATTTGATATTTAGATTTAAATTTCTTTTGTAAAGTTAAATAAATCGCTTCAATAAAATCATTACCGATTAGTTTTGTTGGAAAGAGTAAGGATTTGATTAGTTCAAACAAAATCTTATCTTTTAGGCGCTATTAAATGGTTGTTACACTACGACACGTGCGTTGGTGGGAAATCTCTGAGCGTCCCTTACAACTCCGACTCTCCTCACTGTGGAAAATGGAAAACTTCATCAAACTCTCAGGACGAATACGGGCTTCATATTTTAAGAGACCGAATTTTTTTTCATTTACCTTTAAGGCATGTAAAACGTTACAACGTTCAGTGTTACAACAGCAAGGACCCCCCATCCGACGAGCTAGTTTGTTCCAAATGCCAGTATGCCCTGCTGTTGCAATCTGGACACATTTTTCTTCTAACTGCCAGGAGCTGCCCAATATGCATGTAAGTGGGTTGTAATGGTCGGTGAAGGTGTGCTGTGGTATTTTCAATTCTAGGGTTTTAGCACCTCAGCTTTTTGAGAGAATAATGAACATCTTAGTTTCAATTCTAAGTTCTAGTCCTTATACTCTTTGGATGTTCTTTTTTTTTGCTTTTTTTTTGAAATTAAATTATAATCATCGAAATCATCATTTTGTTTCTTCACACAAAATTTAAAACCTCCTACACAATCTTCTTATTATAATAGCGTAAGCGTCTTTGAATGTGCTTCCGAGTTCTGTGTTAAGTCGGATTAAAAGATTAATTTTATCAGTATTTGCGTTCTCCAAACACAAGAAATAATCACGAAGGTCCTTTTATTAAAATTCAAATAAAATTTAAGTAGGTTTAGTTTGTTTTTTTCTTTACTTTGCGTTTCATAAAATGCTTGCCACATTACCATACCGCCACTTATTTAATATAATTCATAAACCTGAATAATAAGAAGAAACTGGATCCAAGCATTCGGTTTGCTTTGATTCCTGATGGAGGAAAAAGGATATTTTGGCTGCGAAAAATTAGAGGGTTGCCGAATGCTCTTTCAAAGAATTAAATCATTTGTATGCTAAATAGTAATCCTTTTTCGTGCGTGTATAGGACATTCATTGCTATTAGCTACAACAAAGTACCTTAAAAGTTTCTTTATAGTGGAGCTGGAGCAGCATGAGCCATCAGGAATAGCAAGGCAGCGCTATAGAATGATAAGAAAACTTTTCATGCTCTGGTTTTTATTGATAAAGTTTGCGTATACCTAACTACACAAGAGCATCCTTTTGTGCTAAAGCATTTAGGCCGACAGAGCGACCTCGTCCTTCAGTTTTAATCCAGTTTTAATGATGGCCCTATTAAGAGGAAAATTGTCTAAGGAAAAACATTCACACACACACACAAATAAACAGGGGTGTAGTGTAAGCCTTTAGTAAATTCTTAAATGAGACTTAATGGAGCGCAACATTAAACACGTCTCGGGAATAGGCAAAAGTTAAGGAATTCCATTTGCGAGCTGTTTGTAATTGTTTTTGATGATTCCGAAAGGACCATGGATGATATAAAATAAAAGCTTTGTTGAGGTTATGAAGTTGTTTTAGGTTTTGTTTTTAATAAAATCGATTGAAAGTTTTGTCCGAAAAATGCTCAATAATTTAAATAAATGGAATTATTTTGAGTGTGCAACCTATAATGTTCTCACACAATTTGTTTAGATATTTTAAGATCACACGACTCTCTGCTCAATTTTCAAATCCAAAAATTTATACATAAGAGGTATAGTATAGTGCAGAGACATAGCTCCGCGGGACATAATACCAACATTTTGGACTTATGTCCGACCAAAATGGGACATACGACCAAGAAAAAGCAGAATTTTTGAGTTATGTTCCTGTGCCTAGTATAATTCGCTTTTAACCTATAAAACTGCATTCTATTCAGTGTTATTTAAATGTGAAATGGAGACAATAATTATTGGCAATAGTATTTAAATGTGTAGCCACTGTGGTTCTCATAGTTTTGTCTGTCATATTAGCTATAGATTAAGCGTAGTTATTAACAGTCGTAGTATCATTTTACATATTAAAATGCTAATAGCTATACGGTCGATACAAAAAAACTAAAGTAGAATGTTACTTTGGATGGATGAATTGACGTTTATTCGAGTCTAGAAACTAGAATTTAATTTTTGTTAGTGATGTTTTTACGATTGATAGTTGGATTTAGGGCTGGCAACGAGACTAGGCTCGATCTCGTCGACGAGACATAGTTATACTCAGTTATTCGCTCTGCGAAAATCCAGAGAATAATGCATTTCGTTGGAATTGAAATCGTTCATTTGTCAGACTATATTTCCCCCTTCAGCAAAAGGGACATTTGGAAAAAATATTATTGAAACGTCAAAATAAAGTTTGTTGCCTACTTGTAAACCCAAGAACTGTCAAAATTAGTTGAGGGATAGGTCCGATTTAAACGGATTAAAAAACCTCTACAAAATCCAAATTTTTAAAAAAATCGAAATTTGTAGCTCCGGAGAAATTTGATTTTAATATCGAAATCCAAACAGTTATTTCGAATCGATTTTATTGTATGTTGCAAGAAACTTTTAAAAAATAGAGAGCGGGTTTTATGAAATCTTACTAAAAATGCAAAATCTGTTTTGATGGATTTTGTTTAGAAATAATTCGATTGTGTTCAGAAAAAAATCGAATGTTTGGTTGCTTGGAATTCAACATAGACTTTTGGGTGACGTTTTGAAAAGAATATTATCAAAAAGTCTACCTGTCAAGCCATTTAATGGATTAAAACACATAATTTTGAAAACTAAATTCGCACAAAATGTAAGTCATTCGGATCGCTTTCATACATAACTAATAAAATTCAAATTAAGAGATATGGTCTAAGCTCGAAATCGTGACAAAAATTTCACTTCTGATTTCGCTTAATTGCCAAACTAAACAGCTATCTACCAGCAAAAAACGTATGATCCCTATATAATTATATACAATACAATTTTAAAATTTTTCCGTTTGAAACAAAAACAAAAGACTAAACAGACTCACAAGTTTCTTTTATTCATTTTCTTCATGCCTCACATAAGGCTCCACACCCCGCATTTTACTGAGATACCGTACTCTATCTTTTGAATCTTAGCACGCGTCTTATCTTACCTCTTGATGAGACCAACACAGAGACAGACGAGATTAAAAATTTAAATTTTCTCAGAAAAGGCGAGACCGAGACGAGACTTGGTTAGAAGTCTTGTTGCCAGCCGTAGTTGGATTGAATCTCGGTGAATTTGTTCATGAAGTAGTTATAATTATTAATTTCCATTCGACCGATAAGTCGATCTTGTGACTGAGTTTTTTTCAGTTGGACAGTTTATATTTTTTTTAAATCTCACATAACTAATTTTTTAATAATTATATAATCTGTTCCTCTGAAAAGTTTCTCACTTTTACTACTGAAAACTGAAAAGTAACTATAAGTGAAAGTTTTCGTACTCTGCTCAAATATTTTTTGGAGCACTTATAAAAATTCAAAAATATCTGCAATTTGTTGTACCCTTAACTAACGTCAATTAATCAATTTTGATAAATTTCGATTTCCATTCTGACAAAAAAAATCAATTTCTAATTTTACAAATTCCGGTTTAATTTTATTTTTGACTAACTTATGTCCTAAACTGATACGCATCCTTTTTCATGCAGCGAAATTGAATTTAATAAGTTCTTATGGGAGCAGATTCACTCTGTATATGTATGCAAGACATCTCTACATCTCTATATCTAAATTTGCTGCGCAGAATCATTGCAGCCACAGCATAATCGAAAAAAATTCATTTGGCATTCATTTTTCTCTTGTTATTTCATTAACATCCATTTTCAGTAAATCATTTTTTTTTTCGGCACAATGACAGTTGTCATTGGGCGCGAAAAGATGTGTCAGTCCGATAGCCTGCTAAGATAGGTTAGTATCGAAGTTTCGGTTTTGGATAACCGGATAGCTTAAATTTGCATTGTATACAGGGATGCGTGCACATCTGTTTTATATACAGTGAAACCAGCTTAAATGAAACTCGCTTAAGTGAAAAACCCGCTTACCTGAAAACATTCACATATACCCGTATATATTTCCATACACGCTACATGGCTTAACAGAAAAAAATCCCTTCAAGTTTTCTATTTTTCTATAGAAAACAATTCGGTTAAGTGAAAAAATTAAAAAAACGGGAGCTGAATCGTTTCATTTTTGTATACGTTGACCTTCAACCTCAACCACTTCCATTAATGAAACATGTAATGCTAAGTTTGAAATAAAAGGGAAAACCCCGAAATTCCATTTACTTACATATTATGTTGTTTTTGTAATACAATATGTATCTGTGAATAAAAGAAACTCAACTCAAAGTATCGTTCGTTGAGTTTTGGGTTTATAATAGGATTCCCAAAGTTGAATATTAAATTGTGTCTGTGGTATGTTATATGCAATAGATATGTAATTTTGTATACAATTATTTGTACATACATACATAGCTTCGAATTCGTTTTGCTTAAAAATAAATAATTTGCTTATTAATAACTAGGTCCTGTTTTCAATTTAGATAAAACAAATTTATTTATAATAGCAATTGCTAAACATTTAACACATGTTGTTTTCAGCTGTTGAAGTTTATTTATTTTTTTTTTCAGTTATCCCAGACCCCTTTAAGTGAAATGTATTTTTCAGTCATCCGAGATCCGCTTAACTGAGATTTTTTTTCAGTTATCCAAAGTCCGCTTCGTGAAAAACCCGCTTAACTAAAAAAAAGTTATTGATTTTTCGTCGTTTCCCTTAAGCGGGTTTAACGGTATCGTTTTTTTTTTTTTGAAAATTCAATATGTACCTCGAAAACGGATGACGATTTTTTTTTTGAAATTATATTTTTAAGTACATATTATTAAATACATAAACTTGCCATACTATTTTTTTTTTAGCAAAGAAATAAGTCGTTAGTAAGAACCGACTTTAAAAATATACTCAGGTATTTGAACAAGTTTGTACTATCCAGTCGTGCATTTCAATTTCCTTCTGACTACAACCGAACAGAGTTGTAAAAGAATGCAATCATTTTGGAATTTAACTCAATTGATTCACCTCCAAAAATGTGTAACTCATGAATTCACTTAAAGACTTCGGCTTTAAAATATAAAGTCACCATTCATTTTGAAGTCATTGATTGGGAATTCAGTTTAGCTAATTCAATGATTCTGAATTCTGTGATTTCAGTGACGTCATTGAAGTCTTTTTAAAATCATTGAAGTCATTTTGAAGTCACAAATACATTGAAATCATTTTGAAGTCATTGAAGTCATTTTGAAGTCATAGCAGTCCTTTTAAACTATTTTAAGTCCAATTGAATTGATTTTTTTCTATACATTATTTAAAAAAAAAGCATGGCAAAGTAAAAGAAAGCAATTAAAAACCATGAGTCATGAGGGAGCATACTGAAGGAAAAGAAATAAATGTCATTTATCGTTTTGTTTATTTTTCATAAAAGAAATGTAATTAAAAAAGTAATCATTTCATAATAAACAAAATAAATTTTATTTGTTAATAAATAAACTCATATCCACAAAAAAATTTCCAGTTCGCATTCAGTATCCCAGATCCCTGCGAAATTGAAAGAAAGTAAGTAATGCAAAATTAAGAAATATCAACCTACATATATAACTTAATGTCACACACTCATTTCATCATATTCTTGTCCTCGAAGTTATCATAACAAGGGTCAGCATCTACTATTATTTATCGAATGCACGTGCGCTCTATAATACCTTATAATTTCCCAAAGTAGTTCTGCTTGATTTCACCGAAAAAAATTGATTTAGAAAAGTGAACTACGAGTATACGCCAGCATATCATTCTTCAAAATATCTTATAAAAATATTTTTCGGGTGTAAGTACCCATCCCTAAGAGTTCCTCATACCTAAATAATAGTTCTTTGAAATTCAAGCCGAAAAAAAAAGTAAAAACAAACTATTAAATTTACAAAAAAAAAACATTTGCAATGTAAAAACTACAAAAAAAAACGCAACTTGCGATAGTAAAATCTCATTTTTGATTAATATAGCTTGGCTGAATACGTTTCTAATATTTATAATGCTGAAGTAATAATTAGGAATAATTTTTTTGTGGATATACATAATGTTTAATATATAACAAAGAAAGTTTATTTTGTTTATTATGAAATGATTACGTTGTTTTTAATTACCTTTTTTTATGAAAAATAAACAAAATGGTAAATGAAATTTATTTCTTTTTTTTTTGACTGATGGTTTTTAATCGCTTTCTTTTACTTTGCGATACTTTTTTTTTCAATAACGTATAGTAAGCTTATTTAAAGTGTTAATATACTTTTCTTATTTTAAATCAACTCAATTGGACTTAAAATAGTTTAAAAGGAATGCAATGACTTCAAAATGACTTCAATGGATTTGTGACTTCAAAATGACTTCAATGTCTTTAAAAAGACTTCAATGACTTCACTGAAATAACAGAAGATTGCATACATTTGAATGCAATCTTTGAATTAACTAAAATGAATTCCCAATTAATGGTGACTTTATATTTTGTAGTTGAAGTCTTTAATTGAATTCATATGAATGCATGCCAAAATGATTACATTCTTTTACAACTCTGCAACCGCAACCCTTGTCTAGGGTTACTTGCAAATTACAATGTAAAGGAAAGAGAGTGTTGAGATTTGGTATAATTTTCATTTACCTAAACTTAAGCAAGAGTATATAGTCAACAAAAGTGTATGACAGATTTAGAAAGAAATGTAATAATTTGTAACTTAACCTTTAGTTTCTTAAAACATGATTATAATTATATCCAATTGTTTTATATATGTATAGTGTATGTACGTACCATCTCCGATTTCAACTATTATTTCGAAAAAAAAGAACAAGTTAATTTATATTTTGAAATTTTATTAATATCCTTAATAAACTACAAAATAAATATAAATACATATAAACGGGCAATTATTAATATTTTTTAAATATAATTATCTTAATAAATAAATTTTTCAATCTCAACTGAGTATTTCTATTTTATTATTCAATAAAATAAATTATAAATCTTGTTATTCATTGGCTGTTTGGCTGTAATATTAACTATGTATTAAATTTGCCGCCTTTAGATACAATTTCATTAAACGCCTCTGAGATGGATTTTTTTTAAATAGACAATATTAGAGAAATGCCAATTAATAACAGTAATATCGAAGTATGACTCAGTATATATATGCATAATTTAGTCACTCCCATTTTTTAAAAATTAAATCAAATGGTCAGAGAATAAACTTATCTATAAATAATATTTTAATAAAATCAGACTTAAAATTACAATTTTGACAACAGTTATTATTATTTATTAATTCTATACATAAATTATTTAATCGCAGTCATGATATGTATGTAATTTCTTGTATGGCAACTTTTTTTTATTGAGTATTGAAAAATGAGATTTGATTGATGATTCACATTATTACAGGTATAATAATTTCATAATAATATTAATAAATTCTATAAAATACATACAAAAAAAAAATAATAATTATTTTTTTTCTAAGTTTCCTATTTGATATCAGCCAAGACTTCAAGCCTTCTTGATTGGTCGCCACTGGGTCCAGATATCAATTCCTCTACATCGAATAGTTCCGCATGTGGATTGTGTGGTGCTCCCTGATTAGCCATTATGTCATTTATGGCAATGTCATTTGACAAATCAATTGGCACACTCTCATACACATCGATTTCGTTTGTCAAAATATTCTTGTCATCCAGACTAACGATGCCACCCCATTCGGATTCCAATCCTTCGTTCTTCTCGATCTCTTTCTCCTCTTCGACGTTATCATCTTCCTCATCTGAAGATGAAACATCTTCGCGCAATGAATGCTTCTCTTGATTGTATGGCTTTTGTGTTGTTTCTTCAACGATATCGTCCTCGTCCTCATCGACATTTTCGGATAATACCATCTTTTCAGCTTCATCGGCAAAACGCTCCTCATCCGCGTCGGCCATTGATAATTTCTCCCCAACCGAATCCACTAAAACTTGCATCTGTTTCTGAGCAATGACTTCTTGTAGTTCTTGTCGTTTTTCCAGGAGCTCCTCGAGTTCTTCGACAGCATCTTCGGCACTCTGATTTACGACGATTGATTCATTAATTTCATCGTTACTTTCTTCCTTTGCATCAGTTTTTTCCACCTCCGTGGATGTGGTGTAGGAGGAGGCGGACGAAGATGAGAATGTTGCTGAATACTTGGTGCCTTCCTCATTAACATTTTCCGAATCCACAAGTCCTGAGAGTTGTTCGCTTTTCATTGTATTACCAGATAAATTTGAAGTGTCCTCACTTAGTAGGGCGGCTGCACCATCAGTCTCGCCCGGGGGGGTTGGGATGTCCTCCTGAAGTTCATCACGCTTGACAGCACTGTCAGTTTTGATGGTGTTGGAGTCAAATGATGGCATACCGGTATCCAACATTTCTGTGGTAATTGCTTCTGTAGTAAACTGTGTGTGTTTGTATCAGTGTGTGTGCAAAGAGGAAAATATTGTTTTGTGTAATGTGTGTGTTGATATGAGGAAAAGTGCGTGAAATGGAAAAAGAAAAATTGGTATTTTTATTTATTTCTTGTTTTTAAATTTTAAAACAAGCAAACGATGAATAATAATTTTATGATGAGAAAAAAAAATAATAAAAAAGACATCAAGGGAAAAGGTATGACATGCGGTCGAGCTGCCTTATTTATTGCTTGGTTAATTTTACGTTTGACAACTTTACTGTCAGCGGCGGAGGCCGTAATATTATCGTGTTAATTCACGCGTATATACAGGTTTATGTTTATTAGTTAATGCAATTTAGTATCAATCACCCAGAAGGACAAAAAAATATAAAAATGAAGCGAAAAAATGTGATAAACTTTTTAATCCATCAATCTGCAGTTTATGTATATATACTCACCACAAACGAAAGAGAAAAATAACACGCTCTTTGGAATGTCTATACGACTGATTGTTAAACGCGAATGATTGATTCAATTCTTCAGATTCTATCTTTTATACCTAGCTCCGCAATTGAGCTTGATTGTTATTTATTTATATAGAAAGCTTTCAGTGTATTAACCCCCACCACATATTTTTCGTCTAGAAAAACCTCAGCCAACCAATGAACGATGATGATGATAGGTACATGTATCTGAATTTTGTTTTGAAATATTGAGTGATTAATATTTCAACTTCGTCGCCAAGTGATGTCACCTTCGGAATGGATGCAATCGGAATTAAAGTATTTTTTTTTCCAAGAGCTTTTGTGATATTTTTTTTAATGTAATTCTTTTGTATTTATTTGTATGATAATTTTAATGAAATTCTGTTGAATTTTGGATGTTTCATGCGGAAGTGCCGAAGTGCGAGAGATAGAGAAATATTGCGGGTGTGAAAGATAGATTACGTCCGTCCGCAACATGTGTCAGAGAGAACAGAATATCGAATTTAGAAGCTTTGTTTACCTCATAGATTGAATTAGAAAAATCAGGTAAGAGCTAGAGTTTGTTTTGATACTGAGTCACGTATCTACCCACAAATTCATATATGTATGTATGTGCAACGCTATATTATATATTTTGCCGGAATAAAAAAAATAATATCGCCTTTATTAAAATTCGCACATGGCTTATCGCTAATGTTGTATTATAATGAGGGATTCCCTCTGCTTTCGGTGAATAGAATTTAAATTTATATTTTTTTTTATAATTTGAACAAATTAATTATTTTTTATAGATATAGGTATGGGATTTAATCGAATTAAGTCGACAGAGTATAAATTCAAATATGATCGTATTTTATAGTTAAGGAATAATGTTACAGTTATCACCTGAAGATTTTTTTAATTATGTAACTCATTTCTAACGCTTTGACAGTTCGAAGCTCATAAAATATTTAATATATTAAATATTGATTCTTATAGTTTATTTACCTATGTATTATGTTGACATTTAGGTAAATATGAGCCGCATAGAAATAGGAAATTCTGAAAATCTGGATCTAACATTTTTTAAGTCGAGTTTTAATTTTAATTCTGGGGGTGGCCGTGGCGCGATAGTTGTATGTTCGCCTGTCAACCTCATGGCCACAGGTTCGATCCCTGCTATAGTCTTTGTCCTCTTATTTATCCATTAAGATCCATTCTAAAAAAAGGTATAGGCATAGAACTAACAACATGTCATTGAGTAAAACTAGAATACCGGTAAAATATGACAAACAATAAAAAAAAATAATGCGAGTTATAAGGGAAATAGATAAATAAGACACTGAAATCTCTCCGCATTAGTTCAGCCGCCATCCCTGGAGATAAAATCTGAGACAACAACCACCTACAGTCTCAGAACATCGCGCCACACATCTTTCATATCATTCTTTCTCTTCCTTAACCTCACGACCGCCCTGTGTTGGAACATTTAAAGGGTAGTATAATCCCTTGAGCGCATGTAGATTATAAAAAAAAAATTACAATATGTGGGTTTTTTTTCCCAAGCCCGGAGAAATTGGATGGAAAAAACGACCAAGGGGCTTAGTGAGAAAGCTTGAACCCTATTACATATGCAAGATGACATCAAGAAAACAGCTGTAAAAATATTGAACAGTTGTTGGCGTGTTGCAGCACCCAGTAATCGCAATTAGCAAAGATGGCAAAAGCAACAAAAACACAAATGGCTTTAATAAGATGAAGGAAATGCTTTTGATAGGGATCCGCGCATGTCCACAAAGAGCACCATTATTGAGCACCCAGCGGCAATAGACGAAAAACATTATCTGACTGTCGTCGTTCACAATGGAAGCGATCAAAAACAATGGACCCAAGGTCCGAAACGCTTCAATTTGGATCCTATGAGTCGATAATCACTGACTAACCAACTGAGTGTGGCAAAAGCCAGAAAAACTGTAATTAGGGCAATGGAAAAGATACCAATGCCACTTGTGCCAGCTAAAATTCTTCGCTTCATTGAGACTGGTCGGCGATTCGCGGAATATAAATAAACTTCTTCGGTTGCCGATAAACAAATTTATGTTTTACGTTTCACAATGCTTAACCAAAACAAACAAAATTTATAATTAACTGATATGTCAAAATGTCAATTTTGAAGTTTGTATACATTTTATCGATAACCTAATGAATAATTATTTGGTAGCACAGTTCTTATCCTCTCCAAAAGTTAAGCCCCAAGAATTCTCTGGTTTAAAGCTAAGCACCCCCGGGGATGTTTTCTTCCAATTTCCCCGGGGCTTAGAAAATACAAACACGTCTAATACATGTGTACAGTGAAACTTCAACTACAGTGTGACTAGGAATCAAATTCCATATATATTATATGATCCTTGGCCAGACAAAAATATCAAGATAATTTGTCAGATTTGTGGATTAAGAGGTTCAGTTGGTCAGTGCGAGATCAACCTAGTTTTGTGGTTGAGTCTGAGATAACTCCTGCAGTGTTTTTTTAAATAAATTTAGATGCTAAGTTAACTTTATAATTTCATACAGTTACATTTATCTGTGGATTAAATTAGTAGATGTTTCTGGGAGATACTTTTCAATAGCTAGTCTATTAAAATCAATGAAAAGTGGGATTTCGATCTTGTTGCAATATTCATCACGATAGTGCAATGCGGATTTCCATAGTTCTACACATCGATTTATTTAAATTATATGACATTGAAAGTTAAGAGCGAGTTAATTCTACGTTAAACTAGAGTTAGTTAATCCTGCAAATAATCTAACATGGAGTAAACTAGAAATCATTTTTTCAATGGAGGAATACCAATCTATATAGAAATCGATATGCGACACTATGGAAGTCGTAATATCACTATCGAAATAAAGATTGCGACACTTGAAATAGTCTTTTTCACAGTTTTGAATATTGTTTTAAAAGTTTCTTAACTAACATTTATAAAAAAATTTCACCAATATTTATGACCACATTCTATAGCAAACCAATACTTGTTTCTGTGTAGTTGTAGATGCATTGTACGTTATTTTCAAATGCGGCTATTAAAACCATAGTCATTATTTGAAAATACATACTTCAATAGCTTCCGCAACTGTATTTCCTAAACTATAAAGCTATTATTTATTTAATTAAAAATTGTTATAAAACCAAATTCGTACATGAGCCATGATCAAACTTGGTATGAGAGATATTTATTATTTTGGGATATAACTATTTTTCCTTTTTAAAACTCGTCGGTCGGTGTTGAATTTTAAATTATGGTCTTTTCATATTTATAGTTAGATTCAGTATATATTTTTTGAACAAACTTTATGGTTTGAGTAAAGATAAATTTATTGTTTAATATCAGTTTTTTATTGAAGAGCTTCTCCACATCCACAGAAAATATTTTTAAAGCAAACATCTTCAAATGGGCTAAAAGCAATATCATAATAGGATTTGGATATCATTTTGTTATAAATCAAATAAGTTAGGCTCTGTCTCTACCACAATTTTATTTAAAGGCGTGACATTAAATTAAAGCAAAAAAAAATATGTCAGTAAAGACAAAAGCAAAATCTGAGTTGTCAAAAAATTCGTTTGTGTTTCTTTTTCACTCAGAGCTCTGAGCCTCCAAATGTATGTTTCTTTTTGAACATGGTCAGAGTGCGTGCGGTGTGTTCATACATAATCGTCAGGTCATTCTAAGTCTGAGTAAATTGCTGAGCACACGAAATGTCATGTGCGTCAAGAAGGAAAATATGAATAAAAAAACAATCAGACACAATTAAAATGGCTACAGAGGTTGGTCGTTTTCGTTGGTTGATGTTCAGTATCTGATGTGTATGTGATGTACAAAATAATGGGTGTTTTGTGTTGTATTGCGTTTTATGATTGAAATCAAAAATTAGTCTGGTTTATGTATGGTTCAATTTTGCTTTAAAAAAATAAATCAGAGTGCTCAGAGCTCGCTCTGTACGTAACAAGTTCGGAGCATACTCTATGCGATTGTTAAATGCTCTGTTCTGAACGAAAAAAACGCCTATTTTATTACTATTATTACTTACATTTCTATAAAAAAGAATACGAAAAAGCCAACAAGAAATTTCCTCTCCCATTTTCTTAACAAATAAAATGAGGGATAACAAAGATGCCATTTCAATTCATGGATAAATACGACTATAAAAAAAAAATCAAAAATCGTTGGAGCGGTTTTTTAATAAATTAATTTTGTTATGTATAAAATTTTGAAAACATTTTAAAAAAAAATTCGAAACGCTATTTTCAAGATATTATTAATATAAATCGATTTTCAACAAAAAACATATTATTAATATAAATCGATTTTTCAAAAAAAAAATGAATTTTTTTTTTAAATCGAAAAACTGTTTTTAAAAATTTGAGTACGCAGTCTTATTAACAATTTTAGGGAGCATTCGCATAAGAAAATATATTTTAATCGATTTATCCAATATTGAGAAAGTCAAGAATATGAAAAGTGGTGGTATGGGAAGTACCGCCAATAAGTAACATTTGTATGGGAGGTACCGTTGTTCTTATTTTAGAAAAATTGTTTTTTTAACTATTCAAGATAATGTCAAAAAAACCACCAAGTACGTCGTTTTGAAAAAATCTATTGAGTCAAAAAAATTTTTTGAAGAATTTTAGTATACAATAGTGTTTAAATTCTCTAGAAGCTTCTGCGTAAAAAAATTCAAAAAATCAAATTAACCGTTTGCCAGAAAATCGAAAACCAAAAAAATGGTTCTACTAGAGGTACCTAAAATAACAATTTTTTTCCAAATTAGAAAAAATTAAAAAGGTACATTTCCGCTTCGTTAATGAACTGATTTTTTTTTTATAAAAATCGTTGGAGCCGTTTTTGACCAAAATAAGATTTTTGTTTTTGGTAAAAAAAAAATGCATGGGAGCTACTGTTATTAGTCGTCTTTAAAAAAAATGAAAAAAAAACATGTGGGCATATTACCGAAAAAACAATATGTACCAAGTTTGAATCAAATCCACCGAACCGTTTAGGCTGCAGACTGGAGGACAGACAGGCAGACGGAATTGGGGGACCCACTTTTTTGGTGTTCTCTATGATCTTAATGTCATGTTTGATTGTTAGAAAAAAAATTTCTTGTACGAATACAAAACTTGCCTTATAGTCAGTGTGGCCAATTTAGCATTTTTTCTGCTTAATGTAGCAGGAAAAGTTTGCTTTTAGCAGTTATTTTTTCCAAATCCTGCTGGCAGTTTTTTTAGCAGGAAATTTGGTTTTAGCAGGAAATCTAGCAGGTTTTCATATTTCTCATACCTAAGATAAAATATTACTTTAAAAAATTAACACTCAATTAAACATAAATGTGTATCGCTCATTACAGAGCTTCAATCGTAAACTCCAAAAAATCTATGAATTTTGCAGCCAATAAACTTCTTTTCTGTTAAAAAAAAAAAGTTTTACGGATTTATAAGCAACCACTAGAAGATTTTTTTTAAAGATAAAAACATGAATTCTGAAATTATTTCAAAAATTAAATCGCAATGGAACAACATACATCTAAATAAATCTGAGAATATTTAAAATATTGTTGAATTTTGGTGCGAGGTAAAGAGTTTCACCGAGGCATCCAATGAAAAGCTTTACAAAGAGTTGTCAAACTTTGTCAATTTGTTTTTAGTTTTGCATATCTCCAACGCTGCAGTTGAAAGAGTGTTTAGTTTTATGAATTTGGTAAAGGATCAACGAAGGAATCGAATGAAAATTGATTTGTTAAATAATATACTTTTTATCCGAGATAATTTACCTGAGAAAAGTTGTAATGTCTTCATTATTCCCCCTAATATAATCAAACAATTTGCTTCATCAGAATATAATTTTACCGTAAAAGTAGAACAAGAAACTTGTGATATCTTAGAAGATGGTTTAAATGAAGCAGAAAACTTTTGCAGTACAAAATGTTTGTATACCTATTACTTATTTAGATTAACAAACTCTAATACCTGATTTTTTGTGTTTCATTTGTTGCGAAATGGACTAATAACTATGTATTTGTAAGGTTGTTTCCTTTTTTTAAATGAACATACCAAAATAAACAACTTCTTTTTTGGGTTTGATTAGTTATTAAAAATCCAACATACCAAAGTAAAAAAAAAAACTACAAAAAAAAATATACATTCGGTATTTATTCTAAACGTCACCCTAAGACAAGTTCGATTGGTTGAGGCATATATTTAGGCTTTATTGCGTTCTAATTACAGGATTTTCAGAGTTGGCAGGATTCTTGGCATTTTTTTTTGTCCTAAAAAAATTAGGATTTTTTTAACAGTTTTTTAGTAAAAAAAATCCTGCTAATACCACTATTTTAGCAGGATTTATAATTTTTCATTGGTCACGCTGCTTATAGTACCTATAATCGCAAGTAAAAATGTTAAGTTTTCAAATACCCATATTGGCTTTACAATAATTAAGAGTAGCTGTGTGAAAAATGTGGGCAAAATTAGTAAACTCATTGACAATATATACCGATATTGCCAAAAATAATTTCGACAAAATAAATGTCCAAGATTTACGAAAATAAAAAAAAAGTTGAATGATGAGCTTAAAGAACCACATAATAATCATATAAATATAAACAAATTGACCCACACTTGATGGCTTTATATCTAGAACTAGATCGATGAATGATGGGCTTAGTACATATAAGGACCGCGCATGCATCGGAGGGTATTACAAACTCTTTTTTCTTAAACTTGTAAGATATATGGTAAAGATAATTGTGATTTAAGTTATGACTTTTCCTATAGAGTAAAGTTAACAAAAATTAATCGATATTTCAGAATATGTAGATATGTATCGTGTTTCATAATTTGAAGTTTCAGAATCAAAATATGAATGAGTTTCACAAACCCATTTCCAAAGCACTATATAAGGGGTATTCACGATCCGATGTATCTGGTCTTGTATCATTGTAAAAGTTTGTCTTTTGTTGCAACAACAAAATATACTGAATGTCAAAATCTTACACTTTTACACTTTTACAATACCCGAACCCTATTGTAACAAAAAAATACAAGAGTGTAAGATTATTTTAATACAAACTAAGCCTTTTTCAGAACAAATGTGAAACAGATTTTGACATTTGCTTCAGTGTTGCTACAGATTAGTAAAGGTGTATTCACAGTCTGTTGTAAAAAAAATAAAATTTTACAATTTTACAAGACTTGGTACGCCAGATCGTGAATACCCCTATAGTTATATGCATAGATAATGACACTTTTTATTAAATCGTTGAATAAAAAAACTGTAATTAAAATAGAACTCATCACTCATTGCCACTTTCCATAAGCAACAACGTCACTAAAAAAAAAGACAACAGTTTTCAATTTTAAGTATGAACAACGCAGACCAACTTTTGTGGAGCGTTTCGTTTATTGGACGATGCCAGAAATATTGCTTCACTTCTGATCTGGCTGTAATCTACAAAACCCATATTGGTCCAAGACTTGATAATAACTCGATCAGGAGTTGAAAGGTATAACTCACTTGAGAAATAAAAATAGAGCTTTGAAGAAAATATTACGGGTCTTAAAACTTCAATTAAGAAATAATATATACATACTCGTATTTATATAAGTATGCCGGCCTAAAATGAACTGATGCTCGTAAAAGATTGTCATGGCAACCATTTTCAAAAACATTCCAAAGCTAAACGTTAAGTATTGGACAATTCAAAAGATACTTTTCAATAGTTACGTTTTTACCCCTGAACTGATGGGCGCCTATGAGCACCATAAAATGTAGATACTTATAATGGCCTATGTATTTCTCCTATCGAACCCAGTTTTTCACATAATAAATTTGAACTTTTAAACTAAATTAACTAAGTTCAAATATCACAATACCTACATATGTACATATACATTTTTAATGGTTCATCTAACTGCATTCTCGATTTGAACCACCACAGCCAGTTTGTACGATTCAGTATAGGTAGTAACTTGATTTTTTTAAATATATTTAAATGGGGAAAATGTTTCCTACATTTCCTAGTTATTTATTTTGATTCAAAATACTCGTAGTTTAAAAAAAAAAAAACACCTTCTTATTCATTTTGTTTTATAAAACCCTATAAATAAAATTTAAAGAAAATCCAACATGAGATCAGGTAGGTACAATCATTGTACTCGTAGATATATACCTTTTAACAAAACCGCAATGTACTGTGTATATTATCCATACTCCCTCTTTGATTTGTTAGGCATATTGATTTTTCAGTAGTGATGATGGAATACAACAAAGTACAAAGTCAAGGTGAGTAAATGCGACAACAAAACGCAATAATGTTGAAACTAATACTCTAACAAATACACAAACCACTGTGACAGCTAACGCTAGCGTGTAAAATCACTAGACTTACAGCGCAAGGGCTTCGGTTGGATTTCAATCGGTTCGCTGATTCAAAAGTAAGAAAAACTGACCACATGTCATACATTAACATGGAAAGCGCCTGTCTAATCATTCGGACTGAAACAGGAAGCTCATATTTCCAACGCATTTTATTCGAAAATATGTTATTCCCTTTGATTTAAACGAAACAAATTATATATTATAATACAACAACACTTAATTTCTCGAATATAGGTCATCTGGTTATTCGGTAATTTATCTCTTGTGTTTTTTTGAATGATTTTTTAATCGCATCCTTTCATTTATGTAAAGTTTAAAAGCAAGGTATTTGGACTATTATGCTTTCGCGAATCATATAATCGCATTTAATGTCTTTTGCAAACAAACAATAATCACCCCGGTTACAGAATCCTTTGCACATACTGCGAAGGGAGTCAGACTCAATTTTGACGTTTCCACAATAGTGTAAATGTCAAAATTGAATCCGATTCCCTCCACAGGTACTCACCCGTTTCTGAAATCGGTGTGAATAAAATAAATAAGCAGCAGCAAACAAAAAAAAAATACAACCAATATTTCGATTATGAGATTTATTGAAAAATTAAAAACAAAACGATTCACATTTTATAGTGTTTTTTTACCAAATCCTCTTATAAAAAGTAATTTGCATATTAAATGACATCTTTTATATATTTTTTTTTTATTCACGCAGAAATAAATTATATTTTTTAAAGGCTCAACAACAACATGACTGTGAAGTCCTTTAACCACATAACATTGTCCCCAGCTCTTTAAAATATGCATTTGACATAAAAATTGATGTATGTACATATATGCATTATGCAATGTCAAGTGATGGTCGGCAATTTTATTCCTGGTTAATTTTAACATCCTGCTGTGGGTATTAATATCTCACCACATGACAACCGAGTATTTAAATTCATATCCTATCCTATTCAATTAAATATTAATAAAATAGTTAAATTCATTGAAAATAGATGAATAATATTTTTGAAATAGGTAATCATCTTTGGAAAAAGGACTTTAAAAGCTTATTCACAGACTTGGACAAAATAATTAACCCAATTGCATAGGATTGTCGTTGTTAACGTAACAAAGTTACATATCCAAAATCACGGTTTTTTAGAATATTCCTTAAGTAAAGGTAGTAAAAAAAACGCCTAAAAAGATCGAATTTCCAAGTGAATATGATGTGCACACTATTAATTAAATCATAAGCCTAAAGGTCTAAGCCTATGTTCAAGAGTGCCCAAAAAACAATACAAAAATCGGAAAATTTCACCCAAATAGAATTATGTAGAGTTTTTTTACAGAGGGAAAATTGATTTTTTTTTTATCTAAAAAAATAACGGTACCTGAAATATAACCATTACTTGCTATAGACTATCTTGTAAGTGACTTGACCTATTCTTTCGAAATATCACACATACGAGTATATAGGTTTAGGTTGCCCAATTTATACTGCGTACTAATATTTTTAATTAATATTTTTTTGTTTGTACTTTGTATTAAATTTAAATTTATATTTTAAAAACTGCTCAATAAATTTTTTTTCAAAAATTACAGTTACAGTATTTGCTGAATACCTATGAATTGGGGTTTTTGATTTTTTTTTGAAAAATGATTTCATGAATTAATGTGAAGGGTGTTTTTATTTTAAATTAGTTTTTTTTACTCGTGTATTTTTGAAGAGGAGTCTTTTTTACAGTTTTGTGCAATTAGTTCGAAATGGCTTCGAAGATTTCAAAAGATTTAAGTTAAGTTTAAAAGAAACTGTTCATGCGACAAAAAAAAAATCATAATAATTTGGAAAATACAACAGAAGCTGATATTTTTCCTGTGGGTAAACGAACTGCTTACAGATTTCTTAACGAAAACAGTACCAAAGGCCACAACTCGCCTCCAAGAAAGAAAAACATATAAATAAAAAAATTTAATAAAATTTCCTATCTTAAAAAAGAAGGACAGTTACCCTACCCTGCATACTATTCTTTCATATTTGGGTTCATTTAAAATAAACACTACGAAAACACTGTGAGAGCTTTATTGAATGATAGATTCATGCAATCATTGTTGCCAGAATGACTAATGAGAGGCAAACATCTTATCTTGGCTGTTCGCTACAATGCCTATTTTTCTTGGACAGGATATAGCTCTTAACTAGCAGTTCTTATAACATATGGTATTTGAAAGTTTTTGAAGTCGTATGTGACAGAGTTTGTCTGTGGCCATTACCGCATATGGTTGGATACTTTACACACAAGATACGCCATAGGACTCGTTCAGACAGCTTTTTCCACGGCATGACTTATTATTGTATAATTCATAAGGATGTAGCCGCAATTCGTTAGATTAATGCTGTCACATTGAGACAGAGATTACCTTAACCCATCTAGTATTTTTTACTTGCGATTATAGGTACTATAAGGCAAGTTATGTATTCGTAAAAAAAAATTTTTTTCTAACAATTAAACATGACATTACGATCATAGACAACACCAAAAAAGTGGGCCCCGCAATTCTGTCTGTCTGTCTGTCTGTCTGTAAAACGATCTACAGCTTAAACCGCTGAAGAGATTTTGTTCAAACTTGGTGCTTAGGAGTTTTAGGTGATTGTCCAAAATAGATTTTTGAATCGTCGTCTTAGCCCCAAAAATAACGGTATTTGGCATACAAATTTTTCTACCATCTTAATTATCTCGAAAACGGCTCCAACGATTAAAAAAAAAATTGGTGTGTGCACACCTCGGATACGGTCTATTTTAGCCTAAATTTTTTTTCAAATATTTTGTTATTAACGGTACCTGCCATACAACCATTTTATTGATTTTCGAATTTCTCATAAACGGCTGAACGGATTTCGATCAAAATTTTTATACAGGAGTTACTTAAAATTATAAACAATACTGCATTTCAATTTTTTTTAAATATTTTTTTTTTTTTTTTAATTTTGAAAACGGGGGAAGATTTTTTTTTTTGCGAAATTTTGTCTTTAAATTTATATTATTAAATATTTAAAATTTCCATACCAATTTTTTTGAAAATGTTTGAGAATTTTTATATACAAAACTTTAAATGTAAAACGACTTTAAAATACATTTAGCCGTTTCTATTAAGAATCTTTTGCATTTAATGTGATCGAACATAGGAGCAAGTACGTGCGATCCAGTCGTACATTTTATTTGTATTACTTCCACTGTCCTTGACTATAAGAAAATAGATTATCTTCCCCCAATGTTGGTGTGAGAAAAATGTGTTAGGATACAATTTTCCATTCAGTGGAGACAAATTTTACTATATTTTACTTTTATTATTGAAACTTTCCATAAAAACGCTTTTTCGATTGTCGATTTCTCATTAACGACCAGATTTTCCAAACATGTATTTATATTTGTATGAATTTAAAAAAAAAATTAAATATTTTTTTTTTATTTTTGAAAATTCAATATTTTTAAAACGGATGACGATTTTTTTCGAAATTATATTCTTAAGCTTATATTATTAATTACAATTTCCATGCTAAATCTTACTCAGAAAAAAATTTAAGGAATTTTGTATAAAAAAAAAATTAGTGGAAAACGACTTTCAAATATATTGAATCGCTTATACTAAAGAATCTTGTGCATACAATGTGATCGAACATAAGAGCTAGAGCAAGTACGTGCGATCCAGTCGTGCATTTTATTTATTTTAGTAAATGTTACACCAAAACCATCCAAATACGACCCCATCCAAAATACTATATTGGGTCAAGCAGGAAGTTTGCAGGAGGTTATTAGGCCCCCATACGTTCCTTGCCTCTGCACCTTGTGTTGCTTCCAAAAGCGGGATGGTTAAAAAAAAAACAGGGTTTTAAAAAAGGAATAATAAAACCGAAAAGATTGGTCAAGTAATCGGGTTCTCGTGAATTATCCACCCGAATAATTGACCAACAAATATATTCATACATTTTCAAAATTTAGTTTTAATTACACTTTTTGTTTGCGATATAGGTACTATAAGGGGGAAAAATCGAACTCGAGATATTGATCAAACTTGGCATTATGACGACGGAGACACCAAAAAAGTGGTTCCCTTAATTTCATCTGTCTGTCGTAGAACGATCTATAGCTTAAACGGCTGGACCGATTGTTTTCAAACTTGGTACTTAGGCGTTCTAGGTGATTGCCTACAACAGATTTTTGAATCTTTGTTTTAGACCCAAAAATAACGGTACTTTCCATAAAAAATTGTATAACATCTTAATTATCTTGAAAACGGCTCTAAAGATTTTAATCATTTTGGATTTTTTTTTACATATTTTGTTATTAACGGTACCTGCCAAACAACCATTTTTTTTTATTATTGACTTTCGAATAAACGGCTCAAAGGATTTTGATCAACATTTTTTTACAGCAAACTTTTTTTTTGAAAAATAGTTTTTTTGGATTTTTGAAAAAAAAATATTTTTTTTAATTCAATATATCGAAAATGGTGGGACGATTTTTTCTGAAATTTTGATTTTAAGTTAAGGTTAGTAAATAAATATTATAAATTGTCATCCCAATTTTTTTATTGAAAATATTTTAAGACATTTTTTACTTAGCCGTTCTTTTAAGAATCGTTTGCAAGCAATGTGATCGCACATATGAGCAAGTACGTGTGATCCAGTCATGCACTTTATTTTATATTTCAAATGTATTTGCAAAATATATTGTTTAAATTAAGAACCAATATGTAAGTGTGTAATGTTAAAAAATTATTTTGTGTTATTTGAGGAATATTATTTGTTGTCGCCGACTGTGCCCACGCGTCGCAGGAAGTTGTCAATGAGCTCGCTTAGCAATATAAATCTGCTTAAGAGTTATAATTTTTAGTTTTACGATATAGGTATTCAAAAATGCATATTATTTAATAAAATCACTGTCAATGTGGCAAGCAAAATTATCAACATTGTTATTGTATCTGAATAAATTTAAAATTAACATTACAAATAAATTTTGATTATATATTTAATTTAATATTCGAATAATTGACATTGCGGCTTAGTGGCTCCTTATGATCTATCAATTATGCATCTTTGCATTTAATTAAATAAGCATTGCAATGTGGTAACTAATATGTATAATGACAGTCATATTAAAATTTAAAAAAATTTATGTATTTATTTTGCAACGGATCTTCATAATATCAGTTGTTTTCAATTTATTTTGGACAAAGAATTCCAACGGTGCGTGGTTAAGAATTGTGTTGCAGCACTATCGTTGTCAAAGTAAATTTAAATACTATTAACTTTCCATTCTAAAAAATATATATTCAAAATATTAACGGAAAAAAAACATTAAAATGCAGGTAAACATTTTGCCTCGACGTGAATATTTAATTCGCAGAATTTGTGTTTCATATTAAATAGACACAATTTAAAGGACTACCACGACCAAACCAATGATGCCAATTTCGGGGCGGTTGCCGGAGGTAGCGGTAAAGAGGTTGGGTTTTCGAAAACCTCAACGTTTCTGACACACAACACAACAACTAAACCAAAATTAATTTTATTCAAATTTGTTTCGTGTGATTATGGTCGGGCATGTAACACAGCAAATTGGACGTGCAGATAAATCCCGAAGGGTATATTCAAAGGGGGCACCCGTCGTTCATTGAATTGAATGAAATGAATTATTCGACCTGGTTGTTGGAGGAGGGAGTTTGTTGAGTTTCAGCCGACTGACAATTGGGATCTGGAGGACGGAACGGAAAATGAAACAGAACAACAGTGGAGCTTTGAATTAGTTGTATTTTGGTTTGTGCGGTTTCTGTGGTTTGGTACAACGATGATTGAATGCATAATGAGGGGACTTTTCATTAGCAAATGGCTTCGAAGTTGTTAATACACAAAATTTGATTCATTGGGAGATTGCGGCGCTCCTCGCCCGGAGTGCGATTGGCTTATTCATCCAATATCGAATTTTAACACACAAAATTGATGCAAAATGAGCTGAATTATTTTATTTCTTTTTAATCGGCTATATTGGCAGTGCTCTCTTATTTATTATTTCTATTGAACTTTAAACCTCAGTTAACCAATATAATAATTAGTTTGAGCTTTAATGGCTCGTCAATCATTGATTTAAGGAAGTGGCTTTATTGGCTACTTTGTAAGATATTATTTTTTGTTTTTGATTTTTTTTTTGGGATATTTGTTTAAGACATGTTGAAGAAGGATTTTGAACTGGCAAAATTTCTGTGGCAGATATTAGCATTTAGAGATTTTTATTTTAGTTTTATCTGTCTTATAGGCAAACATACATACAACTATATAAAAGGAATTCAGAAACGTAACGTAAACGAGTAAGTTCGAATCCTTAAAATAAAAATCCTTCTATTTATTTCTCAAGTCTTAGAGGTCTTATGAGTGCAACAGCTAGGCGGTATATATGATATCTTAACTTAAATTGAATGTAGTAGTAGTAGTAGTAGAAGTAATAGTAGTAGTAGTATTAGTATCAGTAGTAGTAGTAGTAGTAGTAGTAGTAGTACAAGTAGTAGTAGTGACTTTTATTTAACACTTATAAAGTTGATTTACATACATACGTATTCGTTTAACAATTCACAAAATATAGCATTGGCTTTTGCCGTCAGGCGTTAACCTAAATTGTCTTTTTTGAAAATAAAAATATGTCCAGGCCTTTTTTCCAAATATCAAACTATCAAATAAATTAGGCCATTAAGCTATAAGACGCTCAAGGTAATCAGTCATCGCGTTGACTATCTGACGTAAAAATGACGTCAAAATATGTCCTAAATGTTTCCCGTCGTGAGATAGTCAACGAAAAGTGTTGTCAATGCGTTGACAAGAACATTGACACCTAATTTGACTCGAATTTGTTGGTCAGCGCATTGACACATTTCGATGACATCGAATGACTATGTCGATGTAATTGGGACTATTCATCATCGCATTGAATGTATCCCAACATTGACACGGCACAATCTTATACCCGCCGAACGTAGTTTTGAGATTTTAATTGACACAATCGATTTTGCTTAATAAAATAAACAAAAATAATATAAGCAAGCTCGTATTTACTAGCTTGAGGTGAGCTGTTTTTTGTTTGTTGTTATATTATGTAATTCCGCAATTCGCGGAGTAATTTATTTAACACCGAATCCTTTTCCACGCAGCATCATCCAACTTTTTGTCCAAACGGAACGACAGTTTCCTTGCAGACTTGCGCTGCTAATTTTGTTATCGTCCTCATCTGTGCTGCTTTCATTTATATAGGCGGTTAAATCTGTGTTTTCGAAATCCAAACTTCTTTTTGACTTTTATATTTGTTTCTTTATTTAATATTCAAAATTAAATGAATTATATTAAAGAGGTGTCTGCTCAAACAAAATGTGAAAAATGACCGGCATTTTCTTCTGTCATAGGGTCAACGCGTTTGAATTTGTATGAACTCGTGTGATCGTCAAAGTTTTGAGTGTGAACGCATTGGCCGTGACGAATAAAAATTACATTGACAAAAAAGGCACCTCACATTTTCGGACATCAATGACCGACTTTTGTCATTCGTGTGATCGCCAACGTTTGAAGAATTGACGCTGTAAACATTGAAGCTGTAGTGGCAGAGTCAATTTTAGTTTTGTAGTGACTTTAGAGGGTCAATACGATGACCGATTACGATGACCGTGTAATTGTAGCTTTATAATCTAATAATTTATTTCTGACCTAATTTCCCTTTTGCTTTGTGGCTTCTTTTCCATTCCTGTCTGGTACAATTTCTCACGTTTCTGACGTATTTTCCGAAACAAAATTAATTCCTTCTTTATTGTTCTCTGACTTTTCTTTCAAAAATAGGCGTAATTTGACGGAGCCGATTTCTATAGTTGTCTTTTAAGATTGATGACGTCATGGCAAGAGATTTCGACAAAACTTTTTTATTTTAATCTTTCCTGAGCCATTGAATGTCCCCTGGTCTTATTTAGACTACCCAACTTTGGTAGTGTATTTCAAGCAGAATTAATGGCAATCAAGGAAGCATGAAAAATATTTAAACCGGGTCTATATCAGAAGCGGAATAAGAATTATCATTATTAGTTCAGTAAGTTCAATTTGAGCTCTTGGGGTAACTTTTATCTGGGTGCGGTTGTACCCTAATACTTTTCCAAAACAACCCGGTCTGCATCTATTAGTATGGTCTTAGGACTAGTAACTAAATCCGCCATTGATTCACACATCCACAGATTTAAAAAAAGACCCCTACAATATTTAATTCATCATAATTGGCAAAACCACCAACGATTCTCTTATGCTAAGAAAGGTTAATTCGGTGACACAAGATCTCAAACATCCTCGCCTTATAGCAATTTTATGCAAGTCTGGAGCCACCGCTAGATATCGGTAAAATATTTCAAAAGTCCGTTCAATTGCCTGAATTTGATGATGATATTTACTAAGCTAAATGTCAGTAATAGAGGCAGTGAAATTTGTCTTGCTATTTACGCCTTTTATAAAATAGTTTCAGCATTAAGGAATCAGCTGATATATTTAAATGAAACATGAACCGAGGTATACAAAAAAATTGTCATACAAGATCTGTATCAACGTGTTAGTGTTATATAAGGCTTAAGTATGGGCAGTGTCAAACGTTGACGAAAATCTGCTGAGCTGCTTTCAGAAAAACATTCTTCGAGTATAATATTCGCTACAGTATGTATCGATAAAAGTTTTGAAAATATACTAAACTTAATTTTACAGGCTAACTATGTATGTATAAAGCGACTTTGTCATAAAGCTGAAAATCAAGCGACGTACCTACATGAATTTGTCATGTAATACTAGGTAATGTCGTTTTCCATGGGCTGTTCGGTGTTACTCTTTTTCTACTCCTGTCACTTCAAAAATGTTCGATTGACTGCAGAAAGTAAGGTTTATGGAGTAATTTTCTGTTCTCGATTTTATAAGGGAGCAAGAATACAACATATACATATACATATAAAGGTTTTCGTTTGGATATTTGTCAAAAGTGATAATTGTTTGGATAAGACATTTTTACTTGTAACTATTTATATATATTTATTATTTCTAAACGACAAACTAATTGAGCTGGCAGAGGAGCTTATGGAACTAGATTTATATGACCGTTCACATCCTTCGGTGCAAAATATAATCTCTATATCTATATAGTTCGAACGCCTTCGCATTTTTGCACGAAATTTGCAGTCTCGTGAAAAGGTCTTTTATAATGTAGATCCAATATTTTTTTCTGAACGATTTTCTATTTTCATATACGGTGCCGCATTTTTCCACGAGCAGAGGACAGAAGGGGCAAAACCGCATGCGATAATTGAGAAAAGAAAAAATGTTCTTTCGTCACCAAAGCATCGTCTGCATCAAATGCCTTCCAGAACTTCCCCCGATACCAGAATGATTAAGGGTGTCTATATTACGCTTCATTTTCATTTTTAAATCACCTTATAAGTATTCAAATAGAGTATAAATGTTCGGTCAAAATATTTGTTTTTCAATTTTGAATTGGGGTTCCCGCGAACCACAAGTTTGGTTTTAGAGTTTTTTCCAAAATAAAATGTTTCTAACAATGAATTTCGTGATTTTGATCAAACTTAATACCACGAAGGTCGATGATAGCGAAGACGCCAATTCCGTCTGGTTGCTCTCTGCCCGTCTGTCTCTGTCTGTCTGTTTTCGAGTCTACAGGATAAGCGGTTCGATGGATTTGTTTCAAAGCTGGTACATATTGTTTTTTCGGTAATATGCCCACACATTTTTAAAAAAGTTTTTAAAATGAAAAATAACGGTACCTGCTATACAGTTTTTTATTTTTCTAAAACAATAATCTGATGTTTTTGAATGAACAACCATATCCTGAATGTGCTACCACCGAGTTTTCCTATTATTATTTTTGGCTGGAATTATAGTTATTTCACTACTTGCCAGGTAGATCATCGGATTCCATTTTGATTTTTACGTTGTTCATTCAAACATATTGAATGATATTAAAAGTGCTTAGAAAAGCAAGTATGTAATCATACAAAAATTAAAAATAAAAATCTTATTTTTCTCCAAAACAGCTTTAACGATTTTTATAAAAAAAAATCATTTCATTAATGAAGGGTTAAGGTTGGCTTAGATTTTCTGGAAAACGGTTTATTTGATTTTTATGGAAAATCTTCTAAAAAGTTTAAACACTACTGTCAAAACGGCTCCAAGAATTTTGATAAAATATGTGTGTGTTAACTTAAATTAGTACAGTCCCTACATTTAATTACAAACAATATTTTATTTGCGTAATTATTAACGGTAGTTTTCATAGAACCACTTTCCATATTTTCGACTTTCTCACTATTGGATGAACTAATAAAAATTATTACTTGCGATATGGCTACTTATCTACTATGAGGCAAGTTTTGCATTGAAAAAAAATCTCTACAGCCTAAACGGCTGAAGCGATTTTCTTCAAGTTTGGTGTTTAAGCATTCTAGGTGATTGTCTAAAATAGATTTTTGAATCGATTTTTAGTCCCAAGCCTAACAGTACCTACCATACATTTTTTGTAATATCTTAATTTTATCTCGAAAACGACTCCAAAGATTTTGATAAAAAAATATGTGCGCTACTATAGGTATAGACAGGTAGATAGTCAACATTTTGGTTAAAATTTTTGTTTACATATTTTGTTATTAACGGTACCAGATATACACCCATTTTTTTGGTTCTGGACTTTCTCATAATGAGCTAAGCTGATTGCATTCAAATTTTTTATATATTAGGTCCTTCGAATTCCAAATAATAACGCATTCTTAAAATGTTAAAAAAACGTTGTTTTTTTGATTTTTGGAAAAAAAAAATAGATTTTTAATAAATTTTTTCGAAACTTCGTATTTAGTAGTTTTTAGACATTATCTTGAATAGTTAAAAAAACTATTTTTCTAAAATAAAAAACAACTGTACCTCCCATACAAATGTTAAAAACCGTTACGAAAAAAATGTATTTCTCAAAAACCGCTCCAAGAATTTTCAAAAAAAATATTTTAATTAAATTTTATTTTATTTTTTGGATTTTAAACAAAAAACAATATTTTGCAAATAAATATTAAATGTTTTGAAGATTTTTTAAAATAATATTTTCATATGTATATAAATATTGTTGAATACTCATTTAAAAAAAAAAATAATTAAAAAACGACTTGAAAAAATATATATTACCTATTAATAAACAATTCTTATTTGATAATTCGTCAACTCGATTTTTTACGAAATTACTTATCAAATCTGAATTTAAAAAAAAAATAATTTCTTTTTTAAAATCCAAAAAAGTTATTAATATAAAATAAAAAAAAATTTGTCAAAAGAACAATTTTTTTGCACAAAGATTAACAAAATATCAAATTTTAACTGATAAATTATTATCATGTTTGTGCATTTGGTAAAAAACTATATTTTATTGAGTAGTGACCGTTGCACACAAGTGTATACCTGAATATTTAAATATTCCCTACATCCATCAAACAATTTTCATTCTATCTGCCCATACAATAAAAAACACACACACACAACCAGCTCCTACTCAACAAAAAAATCCTCATAAAAAAAAACAAAAAAACCTATGAAATACATTGTTTTCCGTTCCTCCTCTAACTTATAATAAATTTTTTAAATATTTCTCTCATCAATTTATTATCACACTATTTCCCTTCATACGCATTTTCATAACACACTAACACTACCTAACCTCCGATTTGGTAGTGGAACTCATGATGAGTAGTAGAACTTATTGCAGGCTGGATGAATTTCGTCGTCATGATAGTACTATTAATATGTATATACAATGATTACGTACAAATTCAAAAAAGATTCTTAAAATTTGCCCTTAGAAGATTAGGCTGGCAGGACCTATTGAATCTTGCTTCATATAGTAGCCGTCTAAAACTAATAGATCTACACAGTCTGGAGAGAAGACGCTCCTATTTATGTTTTGTTTTTATTGTTAACTATATTAATGGAAATATCGATGCTATATGTGTCATCCATTTATTTGTTCCTAATTATATTTCATTTCCAGGCATTTTTTTGGCACTCACCGAACACATACATACAATGTAGGCCCTTATACATTTATATACATATATTATGTACCTTAAAAAACCACATGAGTATTATGTATATTGCATCCAAATTATAAAATTATATGCACCTCCTACACATTACACATTCATTATATACAGGGTGGCCCACGAATCGTGCTACAAAAATAAAACGTAATAACTTTTTTCAGTGTGAGTAATGGGCTTATTTTTTTTATTTTATAGGCTTCTATTTAGATTTATCAAAATGAATGCTTGGGATACTGAAAAAAGAATTTGGATAGTGCAGCGATACAATTTTTTTGCAGTCCGTCATTTCCGCCCAAATGGAATTTAGGCTGGAGTTTGGCGGTACTCCCCCGAGTAGAAGGACCATTATGAGGCTGGTGAACATGTGCATCGAACGAAGACCGTATCATCGAGATCCCAATGTTCGGGTTCAGGATACAATCGTGGCTGTTGCATCGGCAATACAGGCAAATCCAAGTGTTTCGACTCGAAACTTATCGGGCCAAATTGGAGTTAGCAGACGGACATTACAACGGATACTTCATGATGTCTTTAACTTGCATCCGTACAAAGTCTAAATTACAAGCAAGTTAAACCCCCAGGATTTGCCTGTTCGCCTGGAATTTTGCCGAAAAATGATTCCAATGGCCGAAAAGAAAACACATTGATATGATGTTTGTTCATGTCTGATGAGGCCCATTTTGACTTAAACGGCAATGTTAACAAGCAAAATTGTTGTATATGGAGTGAGTCTAATCCAGAAATGCTCCAGAACGAGTCACTGTGTGGTGCGCAGTTTCATCAAGGTGTATTGTCGGGCCATACTTCTTTGAAGAAAACGGTGTAGCAAAAACTGTCAATTGAGACCGTTATTTAAAGATGTTGAACGAGTTTTTTTAGAACTTCGCCGAAGACGTATCCCTTTCAGCAGGATTTGGTTTCAACAAGATGGAGCAAGTGCACACGTAGCCACACAAGTTACGGCGGAGCTCCAACGAAAATTCCCAAACAAATTGATATCCAGAAACTGCACGTTCCGCTGGGCCCAGAAGGTCACCTGACCTCACTGCAACAGACTTTTTTTTTATAGGGTTATGTCAAGCAAGCTGTGTACAAAATGAAACCGAGGAATTTGACTGAATTGAAGCAGTCCATTGAGACAATAATTTAGGCGATCCCAATTTCAACCCTTCAGGCCGCAATGCACAATTTTCTAATCAGGTGCAGCATATGCGTGGATGAGCGTGGAGGTCATTTGCGGTCTATCATCTTTAAAAACCATTAGTTATTTAAAATAAAATTTAATTTTTAATCGTATTAAAAAAAATTAACGAAATACATCGATTAAAATAAAAGTTATTTATAATTCTTATTGTAGCACGATTCCTGGGCCACCCTGTATTTACATACCTAGGTAAAATCTATGTATATAGGTAGATAGTACTCTCTTAACTTTCATCATTAGGATCCATAGTAACAATTGCTTGAATCATCCATTCGATCATTCATTATATAATAAGAATCAAGGTAATATTACTTACATCGGCGTTAAATCTGCTTAGGAAAACTAGACTATCTACCAACTAACAGCGTCAATTTTTACTTGCATTTAAGTTGGCAGCTACAAGAGCAAGTTCGTAAGATCACGTCCATCCAATTGTCCAATGGCTTCGAAAAACACGCATATTATTCTGTTGTTATTTTAAGTTGCGCCTTTCGTCATAGTCGTTCGGATTCTAAGGAAAATTGTAAGTCTCCTCCACTAACACGGACTTTATTTTTGAATGGATCAAGTTAAAAAATTATGTACATACATATTTGCTTTTATTTTTCTAAATCACTTTTATATTACAAAACAACTCACTGACAACAAATGACGGATGAATAAACATCATCAGTTATTAATTCCATAACATATGTACACTGTAGCTATGTACCGTACAGTTAAATGTATATATAAAATTGTTCACTGCAAAGTCGAAACATATTTTAATGCTTCCCTTTCAATAAGTATCAACATTTTAACACGCAAACAGTACAAAATATATTTTATTTTAATCCTCAACCTTATACATTATGTATTAAATTAAATTTCTCCAAAAGGATAATCAGAAATAATTTCTGATTCATAAATTCGCCTTTTGCCCTAAAAGGGACGCTGCCTTTGGATATATAAAATTTCGCATCACGTTTCTAGACTTTCAATTGGCAAGAAATGTAAAGGCAGCACTTAGTCGGTCTTACATGCTCTTATAGTTGTAAAAGGACTATTCACATGAGAGCGACTAATGATCGAGGAATATTAACGAATTGATGTTATGTGGAAAACGATATCTCATTAATCTCTTTCATGTGAAAAGAATTCCTTAGCTAAATCAGTCTGACTCAATTTTTGAAATAGCTAAATTTGTGAATTAAAGAAACTAATATGAAAATCTGAGGGCACTATCGTCTGCGAAAGAGTTTATTGAATTAAAAGTTTCAGGCAAAATATAACTTGCCCCAATATGAGGAATTAGATAGTCAGAGCCAAAACAAAGAGCTGGGGCACCCCAGGACTTGAAACCGACGCACTATTAGTAAGGAACAGTCTAAAAAATACCTGAAAATAGCAAATTTGGTAATATAGTCTGTTTTAAATTAGCAATTAACCGTTAATTTCATAATGATCGGTGAGATATATCGGATCGCCACAGATCACCCTTTAGAAGTAAACCGAAAAGATGATCACAAAGAAGGTTTCATTCTTGGAAAGTTAATCGGATTTTTCATAACCTTGCCACTTATATATTTTGGGTATTTTTTTTAGATGCATGAGAAGTTTCGGTGGTTGTTGTCTGTCTATGGTTTGACACTTGAGAATGTCAAACACTGTTGAAGTTTCTGTTCTGTAAGGTTTGACAATTCATTATGAATCGTCTAACGTTGGAACAACTCTTCTAAATTGTGGAAATTTACGGTCAACATAATCGGTCTAGTGAGCAAGCAATTCGTGCAGTTATATTGATCGTTTTTGCACTAACTTTATTCTTCTCCATTCAAAACCATCAACAAGAAAAAGAAATGTGCGTACAGAAGAGAATATTGCTGCTGTAGCGCGAAGTGTTGAATAAAACGCCGAACTGTGGATTCGTGTCCATTCTCAACTGATTAGCCTTCGTCATTCGACTATGTGGATCTCGACTTACATGCCTATCAAATATAAGCCGTGCAAGAATTAAAGCCAAATATCCATCGTTTATGTCATATTTTTGCTGATTGGGCTAATTTGAAACCGTCCTAAGGTGAGAATTCTTACCGAATAATTGTTATTAGTGATGAAGCTCATTTCTGGCTTAATAGATTCGTCAATAAGCAAAATACAATCTTCAAGCCATTATCGTATCAACATTACATCCATTTAAATTGACTCTTTGTTGCTATTTAACGCTGGCGGCATCATCGGTCCTTATTTCCTTCGAAATGAGGAAGAAGCTACCGTAAAGGTGAATGGCGACCGCTTTCGAGCGATGCTGACTAATTTGTTGTTTTCAAAAATTGATCAGCTAAGCATCCAAGACATTTAGTTGCAATACGACTTCGCCGACGCAGCTTTTCAAACAGCGTGCTTAACAACTGATTAATGCAAAATTAATTTGGTGACAGCCTTATTTCCAGAAGTGGTCCTGTTAACTGGCCCCTTCGTTAGTGCAACTTAATGCCTCTCGACTACTTTTTATGGGGATATGTTAAGTCATTAGTTTATGCCGACAAACCAGCAACTCTTGAAGCATAGGCAGCCGATATTCAAAATTCAAGCGACCATTGATTCAATATGGCCAGATTTATTGGAAATGACATCAAAAATTGAACTGATCGAATGGACTATGTTACTCGTAGCCGTGACGGAAATATTATGCCGAAAGCCATATTTAACAAAAAAATAAATGCCATCATTCCAACAATAAAAAAATAGGGGTGGCCGTAGCGCGATAGTTGTGTGCTCGCCTGTCAACCTCTTGGTCGCAGGTTCGATTCCTGCCATTTTCTATGTCTTCCTTCTTATACTCCATTAAAAACCAATTCTAAAAAAAATTGTCATAAAATAAGTTGCTGCTTTGCTCATTACATGCTGTTTACGCATAACACTAACAACATGTCATTGAGTAAACTAGCATACCCATAAAATATGACAACGAAATAAATAAAATAATGCGAATTATAAGAGACATAAATAAATAATTTTCTCCGCATTAGTTCAGCCACCACCCCTGGAGATAAATCTGATACAACAACCAGCTCTAGTCTCAGAACATCGCGCCACACATCTTTCCTATCCTTCTCTTTCTCTTCTTTCACCGGATGCCCGCGCTGTGTAATAAACATATAAAGGGCATTCATAAACCCTGAAGCGCGTGCAAAATTATAAAAAAAAAAAAAATCCAACAATATTTCTGTCTTGTATTATTATTTAAAGTTCTCAAGATCTTAAGAAAACTACACTATATTATACAGGATGGTGCATAACATTTTCTAGTAGCATCGAATCAACAGCATACTGTCATTGAAGAAAAGCGTTGGAACCAACGATGAAGTTGTATTTTGAAAAGTATTATTTTTTTATGAATCCGAAACCTGCCCTTAAGCCAGTGAGTAAGAACCAAAAAAATAGTGAAAAGAATTTTTTTAGCTTGAGGCTTCTTCGTGCAGAATTAAATATTTTGTCTTTTTTTATTACAACGACGAAGATCATTCGCATTGAATATTTTCGATTCGTCGAGGAAATCTACTGGAGCAATTCGGTAGTTAAATTTCCAAAAAAAAAAGAACACCGCCTGCCGGGAGACATTTTACACTTTTTATTGGCTCTGGCCACCCTTCCCATAAAAAACAAGCCAAATCCCCGCAAATAAAATTGTACATTTTTCTCTACGGGTATTAAGGTTAAATCGATGAGCGAAGCGGCATGGCGCTTCTTCTGCTCCAGCAGACTTCCCTGTGAGTATTTGTTTGCAAATTCGGTGTGTGAAGCAAGCGGAAAAAAATATAACCCAGGATAACCCAAGTGCTTTGACTTTTTTATACCCTGCGGACAGACTCTCTTGTTCTTTTATCTTCTATTCATTCGCAAATCGAAATGTTAGTATGTCTCAAAGTCTTAGTTTCGAAAAGAAGACTGCTGTCAACGCAACGATGGCAATCGGTTGGAAAAGTCGTTAATGCCAAAATTGATTGGAAAATGAATTGAATTGAAATAAAATATATGTACATTCATATATACATATACACAAAAACACACTGAAGTGAAATCGAGGAAGAAAATGCTGGGATTTACTCAATAACATACATATTATATGACGTCGATATAGTGACAACATATTATTATGGTTGGGGCGTGTAAGAATCGCCGACATGCCGCGCCATCATCGCATCGCTACAGTCCTCAAACTTCAACTACTTTTTATCTATAAGACATCATCCCTTGATGATTTGAACAACTTGAAATGTATTCCTTGCTAGTAGAAATGTCCTTGCGTAATTGCTGAAGAATAGAACTCTTAGCAAGCATATAAACTTGTTTCATTGCTCATAAGAGCGTAATTCCGTCAGTTCGTTGAATTACATTGATAAATTGCAAAGGGATTGATAGATATAAGGTACAGTGTGGAGACTACGAGATGCATGCAGGTTTAAGATATAGAATTTTCTTATGTGTCAATCAAATCAAGATCTGTATGTGTAGTATATGTATACATATTAATATTTGAACTTAAAGCTATCTTATTGCTTCACATATTGCGATTTAGTGGTGACTTTGATAAAGAAAGGTCCTATTTTGGTTAGTTTATGTAACAAAAGATTTCTAAGGGTTATTTAGTTGTATGCGTACATCAATATTTTATGAAATATTGTGTTATTAAAAATGTTTATTGCTAACTGCCCAAATATCTTAGATTAGGAGGACATCAAATTATTCCCAAAGTGACTTCGAAGACCTTCCCAAAAGACAGTAGCAACACATTTACAGTGTTTCTTAATTACTATCACCCGGATTACTGAATCGGGGGAATGAACTGCGTAAGGAATTAGTCTCAAATTTGACATTTCTACAATAGCAAACAGGTCAACATTATTACTGAGGAGGTAGGGTGCTTATCGCATTCTGGAATCAATGGGTATGTCTATTAGTCCAATTTACTTAACCTTGGATTTAAGAAATCGAATTTTAGACGCGCCGGTGTATGGAATCAAATTAAGGTAAATAAAAGGAGGTAAATATTGTTTAATAAATTTCTCAAAAAAATAATTAATAAATGTGTGTATATTTGGCATGCATATTACTAAATATTAAAACCAGAACTTATATCTACATAATATATATATATATATACAGGCAGAATTTTTGCTAACTACCAGGCTTTGCCGAATTAACTACTTGGACTACATTTTCTGCAATAGTTATGTAGCTTTCCAATGACCTTCCAGTAATTTGTTGAAAACCCATCAGAAACTATCATAATTTTCTTTCATTCAAGATCCTTATGAACGTGACAAATATTCTGATTTTGAAATATTAAAGGAGATTACAACATGGCAGCTAAATGATCATACAGCATTTGACGCTACGTCTGGTATAATTTGTTTTATTTATTTTTTCACTTATCACGACGACTTAACAAACAAATATATTTGTCTTCTATATAAATATTTAAAATTTCGGTGCTTTAAGCACAAAAAAAGCCTACAGGGCCTAAGTGGAATTTCCCTCCATTTAAAATAAAATAAAATGCACAACTGAATCGTACCAACTTGCTCTTGTAACTAACAACTTTAGTGTAGCTAAATACTGACGCTGTTATAGGTTTAACTAGACAACCTAGTTTTCCTTTGCCGATGTAGGTAAGATTATCTTGATTCTTAATGTAATGAATTGCGGAATTCATATGATTCAATGGTTACATTGGTACCTGCCTACAAATGTATATTTATATGGATTAGAATTATGAAAATTAAGAGAATAATATGTACCTACCTATAAATAGAGAACCTAGGTATGTATTTCATTTAATCATATATATGTACATATATATGAATAAATGAAAGCGAATGATGTATAGGTGGGTAAAATCGTTTTTTAACTTATATAAACTGCCAAAACCATCCCTTTAATCGATTTCTCGAAAAAAAACAAGAACGCCATTAGATGCCATGGATCAATGAAAATTTTATAAAAAAGTATCTCGAAAATTGTAGGACGGATTTTGATGAAATTCGGTTTTTTTATTTTTTATTTTTTTTGAAAACAAACTTTTTTTGAAATTTTGGTATGCAGTTATTATTATCCCAAGTCACCTAGTCAGCAATTATAAGGCTGATTGCTTGTAAAAGCTATATGCAATTATACAATTGGGGTGGCCGTGGCGCGATAGTTGTGTGCTCGCCAGTCAACCTCGTGGTTGCAGGTTCGATTCCTGCCATTGTCTATGTCTTCTTATATTCCATTAAAAACCAATTCTAAAATTGTCATAAAATAAGTTGCTGCTTTGCTCATTACATGCTGTTTAGGCATAACACTAACAAAATGTGATTGAGTAAACTAGCATATCCATAAAATATGACAACGAAATAAATAAAATAATGCGAATTATTAGGGACATAAATAAATAAGACAAGGTAATTCTCTCCGCATTAGTTCAGCCGCCATCCCTGGAGATAAATCTAAGACAACAACCAGCTCTAGTCTCAAAACATCGCGTCACACATCTATCCTATCCTTCTTTCTCTTCTTCCACCGGATGCCCACGCTGTGTTAAGAAAAACATATAAAGGTTATTCATAATCCCTTGAGCGCGTGCAGAGTTATAAACAAAAAAAAATTAGTTGTAAACACTTTTGTACAAAATAAGAAGAAAGAACAGGGCTGGTTATTTAGGTTTTATATTTGTATGTCTCTATGCAATCCATTAATTTATTACAAAATTCTGTTGGAACGAAATATCGAATGGTAAGATCCTTGGTGACTTATAGAGTAGCGGGAGATGACGACTGCTAGGAGGATTATGACGGTTATATCTAAGCAAAGTTTAGTTAGTAGAGTTATTACTCTAGGGGGTGACCGTGGCGCGATAGTTGTGTGTTCGCCTGTCAACCTCATGGTCACAGGTTTGATCCCTGCCGTAGTCTATGTCTTCTTATTTTTCCATTAAAAAACAATTCTAAAAATAAATGTCATACAATGAATTGCTGGTTTACTCATTACATGCTGTTTAGGCATAGAACTAACAACATGTGATTGAGTAAAACTAGTATACCGATAAAATATGACAAAGAATAAAAAAATTAATGGGAATTATAAGGGACATCGATAAATAAGACGCGGCAATTTTTCCGCATTAGTTCAGCCGCCATCCCTGGAGATAAAATCCGAGACAACAACCACCTACAGTCTCCGAATATCGCACCACACATATTTCCTATCATTCTCTCTCTTCCTTAACCACACCCTCACGCCCGCGCTGTGTTGAAACATTTAAAGGGTATTCATAATCCCTTGAGCGCGTGTAGATTATAAAAAAAAATTCCAAGAGTTTGACGATTTCTAAGATACCTTAATCCAAGTTGACGTTTACATTCCATTATCTATACAACCCTGAGCAAACATGGTTCATTTTATCATTTTATTCAAACTACATTATTTCTTTAATACAAATGTTTGAGTCAATCGATGTAGTGAAAAATACCGCATGTAATCGAAAATGGTATCTCTTCCGTGCTTCTGCCGCTGTATAAAAATCAAAATGTTTTGATTTTTGGCAAGCCCAGCATTTTTTTACTTGAATCAAATAATTGGTTCGATTCGAAAAAATAATTACGATTACCTAAAAATTCGAAATTCAAGACCAACAAGCATAAGACCCATAAATTTACAAAATCAATGCAATTGCAATGTAACAGTTCGCTCATGTAGAAAAGCGATTGGTCATAAAACACTTGCAAACTAAAATTAAGATTTCTTGAATGTTGCATGCTTAAATTGATATTGGAAGCTTTATGAATCAAAGTTTTTTGATAAATCCGAGGCACACTATTTTAAAGCTTCCTAAAGCAAACTTTTAGATACAAGCATAAAATTTTCTGCTCGAATAGAGCCGAAAACTATACTCTGTTCAATTTACATTTTCAGTACAGGCATTATTAGAGAGCTTTTTCAAACACACTGGTGCCTGTTGCTGAAATTCCCGTTAAACATTGAGTTACATACAAATAATTTTTTTAATCTTGTTAAAACCAGCGTATATCCCATAATGACCCACCTACTGCACATCCAAGTACACACTGCAGCTTGTGTGCCATCACCATGCACTAAGACTAAACCCTCGTTGTGTGCTTTTAAAATAAAAATAAACTTATTGAATCATAGTTACCTTTACCCCTGCTAAGTTTGTGATGATTTAGTATGCTTACATCTTAGTATGCTTCACTTAGGCCACTATAGCGTTTGCAAATTTGATTTTATTGTTCGTAACTTTAAGTTATGCCATTAAACTATGACGATAGGTGACATCAATGCAATAAACTAAAGGTAGTTTAGTATCCTCTGATAATCTCCGTCTATAGCCATGAAATTCAAAAGTTTCATATTGATATTAGTGGCTGCCATTTAATAACAAGAAGTGGCAGTGCGTGTATTATTGACATTGAAACATTTTTATTGAATTTTTCTAATAGGTTTAAATCTCTGTTTCTGCTATTTAAGGAATTAAAATTATATAATTTTATATATTTTTATTTGTTTTCTTAAACAGCCTATAGAAATGCGAGTCATCACCAGATTTTTCTGGTTTGGATATTTTTTTTTAATGTAAACCCTCATTCTTGTCACACTCTTATTGCCAAGTTTGCTCATGTCAATTACCTAATCACCTTCTTATGTGGGAACAATAAATAGATTAAAGTCTTATTACTTACCACAAGAACTATAGGTGCACGATAAACAAGGTTCTTATTAGAAAGCCTTTTGAATATGATTCAGAATGCAAGAATGTAGGTACACATAAAGTCTAAGCTTAACGAAGCAATTTACACTCAATTTACAAGTTGTGGGGGAGCGGTAAGGCTACTCAAAAATGCACATCCCATATTCTAACTTAACATCACTTAATGCTCTTATCTTAAGTCACCTAGTAAAGTTGGTAGAAAAGGTATAGTAGAACTAATGCAACCAGCAACTTAGCATCGTTCAACCTGATGCAACATTGTCTACAAATACAACATCTATGGTATATGCTATCTTTGATGGGTATAACATCCTTGTGTTTCTGAATCCGGAAACATGCACCCTTTATATAAAGCTATTCCTTCTTTATTGTTTTTTCTTTGTTCTTTCCCTATATATAACTATAGGGTGTTCGACTTCTCGCACATAAACTCAAAAACCCAGCACCAATTTACCTCGTTGTCGAAGCAATTAAATAAAAAAATAATAAGGAAGGAAGGAAGGTAAGCCCCAGGACCAAAAGGAAGCTCTGCACTGAGTGAAAGAAAATAAATATATATATATATATATATATAGTAGCAAACATGCATGTACCAGCAGAATTTTTTGTTCTCCTTATTTTTTTTTACTTTTATCCTCTTTAATTTAATTGAAAAAATATCCTCCCTTTCAATTTCGAAGGGAATTTGTAGTAATTAGCTGCAAATTAATGCACTTGCACAAACGGTAGGAGGTGTATTTTATTTTATTATCGTTTCGCTACAGAACATACCTACTACAATATCCTTACAAATTGTTTTATTTCAATCATATACTTGTCCATGTACAGTACATGTGTATGTATGAATTAATATAATTAAATAGTATCTTTTATAAAAAAAAATCGCCATCCATTCAGAATGTTTATCTTAAAAATACTATCCTTATTTTTTGTAGCATGGTGGTCTCGGTGGAGCGACTGGTTAGAGGCTGAACCCTATATTATCATTCGCAACATAACTTCTTGAACATGAACATTCCTCCATCTATTGGACATTTTAGAATCGAAGTAGGCCGATTTTCTACAAAAATATACTTATATACGCATAAATTCGTAAGCTTTAATTTGGTATAAATTAAAAACAAAACGGCAACGATACCTTCATATATGTATGTATGTATATCTGCATCAGCTGCTGACGTTAGCCAGGCAAGCTTATAGAAACGCTTCTTTCCTGAATAGATTCCTTCACCAAACTTGATTGACAATGCTTGGACTACTTTTTGTAAACAAAAAATAAGAATCCTTTGTTGGTTGAAACAGTAAATTGACATTTTAAATTATTAGTAGTTTTTCAAGACAGTTTTCAAAAGCCGCATCGAAGTGTGAAAAAGTGACCGAAATGAGAGTCGTACAGGTTCGATGTACTGTGAAATACACCAAGCAAGATTAAGCGATGATGACATCATTAAGAAAGTGGCCGTGAAGTTAGCATAACAAGGGTCAGCATCTCAATTTTTTTTTGGAATTCTTATCGCATGCACATGAGTTCTATAGTTCCTGAAAATTTTCCAAAATAGTTCTGTTTGATTTCACCGAAAAAACTTTATTTGAAAAAGTGAGATGCTAATTTCACGCCAGCATATCATTTTTCGAAATCTTATATATAAAGAACAATCCAAATTATGTTTGTGCGCTATGTTTTTTTTCAGCTCAATCGATAGGAATGAAATGTTCAGGAAATCTTGGGACATGTTTGTAGAGTGCATATAAGAAATCTGTTTGCCGTCCGATGTCTAGAACCGGAGTTATGACCAAAAATGTCACTCACATGTTCGTTATTGCTTTATTAGTATAAATAATGTGTTTTTTTTTTTTTTTGTATACACACACTTCATTTTGGTTTCTCTTTATTGCCGCGTGTATGCACACGCCTAGAGCATTTCATTCCCATTAAATGGATTTTGATATTTTATTTTGTCGGTTGTCTAGAATGTTCCATGGATTTTTTAGACGACTTGAAGCTTGAAAAATTTCGGTTAACTGTGAAATTCATTGTGATAGAAGACGTTTTGAGTGGAGAAGTTTATGAGATATACATTAGATGACGCTATGCTGCGATAAATGCCACAAACCGATAAATTGCGTTAGATATATGTACATTGACTTAGGCTGTGCGCCATTTGACAGGTGTAATTTTCACATTATAATTTTCTATTCCGCAAACGTGCTATTTTTCTTACTGCCATTGATTCCAGTTTTTCGTATTATTATACTGACTCCGATTTAACCTTGGACGACGTCATACACGTCTTGCAATAATTAACCAGAATGTCCGTGATAATCAAACGCAAGAGGTATGTGTAAAGGAAATAAATTTAGATGTGCCCATATTGCACAGCTTCAAACTGGACAATTACCACCAAAAACTCGACAAAAAGTTATTAGAAGAATAAGATGGTAAACGCAGACTTCTATCACGCTGCTTTGGAATACGATTCCGCAATCGCATTTACTTTCTCGATGCTCCCGGTGGGACATACAAGACATTCGTCATTTCAAGATCTCTTTCATTACATGTTGCACCCTATGGCACCTATGGCATTACTGCCACACTGTTTGAAGGCGGTCGATCTAAACATTCCGATTTGAAGCTGGGATGAATTTTCTCACGGTTGACAAGCCAATAAACTGCACAATGACGAAGAATTCGGCGACAGCGGTAATTATGCGAAAATGCAAAATCATAATTTGGGATGAATGCACGATGGCGCATAAACGAGCTTTGGAGGCGTATGACCTAATAATGAAGGACTTACAAGGTGAATCGAGATGATATGGTGGGCATATGATATTGCTCAGCAGAGATTTTCGTCAAATTCTTCCCGTCATCCCAATATCTACTGCTGATGATGAATTAAATGCATGCTTGAAATCTTCGTCTTTGTAACGGCATGTCAAGAAGTTGAAATTGACCACAAATATCAGGGTGGCATTGTAAAACGACCCATCGGTTGCTGAATTCGCAGGACAACCGCTAACGCTTGGTAATGGCCAAATTTCTGTTGATGTCTCGAGTGGATTTATATCATTCCCGGCAAATTTTTGTGCGTTAACAAGGTCGAAGGAGAAATTCATCACCAAAGTAAAGTGCTACCCGGCATTGCAAAAAATCGTAAAAATCTCGATTGGATCTGCGAACGGCGGAAAAAGGACGTCGCCGATAGCTTGGTAAACGGTCTTTGTAGTTTGTTTTTTTTTCGCCGGAAAACAAACCAAAAAACATTGCTTATCATATCAATCTGTCCTTATTTTCATTCCGTTCAAATAAATCATATTGAAATTTTAACTATCTATGTTTTATTATAGCTTTGCAGTTGATTCGAAGGCCTTAAATTGGGGCGAGGCGAAGTTCGCCTGCTACGCTAGTATTATATAAAATTAATTTTTTCGGGTGTAAGCAAACTTCCCCCAGAATTCCTCATACCTAAAAAAAAAATTCTGTGATATTCAAAATATTAAATTTACTTAAAAAAAGCACTTGCAATGCAAAAACTGCTAAAAAAATGCAACTTGTGATAGCAAAATCTCATTTTTTCGATTTAAATGGCTTAACTGAATCTTTTCTTAAACATGAATCTTTTTTGAAACATGAAACAAGTACAAACTTGTTGAGTCTTGAAAAAGCTTTATTAATTACCTTTTCAAAAAATATACTCAAATAATAAAAAAAATTAAAAGTAGGCATGTTTTGAAATAATATGCGAAAAAATTAATCGGCATCATCCGGTATGATGGAAAACCTTCCTAAGTCTCTTTACATCTTTTATTTTTACTTGCGATTATAGGTACTAGTATAAGGCAAGTTATGTATTCGTAAAAAAAATTTTTTTTCTTACAATCAAACATGACATTACGATCATAGAGAACAGGAAGAAAGTGGGTCCCCTAATTCCGTCTGTTTGTCTGTCTGTCATTCTGTCAGTCTATCTGTCTGTCCTCTAGTCTACAGCCTAAGCGCTTTGATAGATTTGCTTCAAACTTGATACATATTGTTTTTTCGGTAATATGCCCACACGTTTTTTTCATTTTTTTTTAAGACGACAAATAACAGTAGCTCCCATACATTTTTTTGGCCAAAAACAAAAATCTTATTTTTCTCAAAAACGGCACCAACGATTTTTATAAAAAAAATCAGTTCCTTAATAAAGGGAATGGGTACATTTTAATAAATTTTTTTTTGGAAAAAAATTGTTTTTTTTTGGGTTCTAGTAGAACCATTTTTTTTGGTTTTCGATCTGATTTTTTTGAATTTTTTTACCCCGAAGCTCCTAGAAAGTTTAAACACTATTGTATACCAAAATTTTTCAAAAAAAAAAAATTTTTTGGAAATTATTTTTTTTTTGAAAATTCAAAATTTCGAAAACGACTAAATAGATTTTTTCGAAACTTCGTATTTAGTAGTTTTTTGACATTATCTTGACTATATCAAAAAAAACTCTTTTTCTAAAATAAAAAAACAACTGTACCTCCCATACAAATGTTAAAAAAAAACCTTTAAGAATAAATGTATTTCTCGAAAACGGCTCCGAGAATTTTTATAAAAAAAAATGTGTGTTCTTAAATTAGTACAGTTCACTTTTAAGTATAAACATATTTCTTTTTGCGTAATTATTAACGGTACTTCCCATAGAACCAATTTTCATGTTTTCGACTTTCTCAATACTGGATAAACTGATTAACAATTTTTTTTAGACAAATGCTAACTAAAATTGCTAAGAAAACTGCATAACCAAATTTTCAAAAAAAAAGGTTTTCGACTTTTAAAAAATAAATAAATTTTTTTTTGAAAAATCGATTTTTCAAAAACCAGTCAGAGAATTTTTTTTAAATTTAAATTTTATATGTATATTAATAATATCTTCAAATAACGTTTCAATTTTTTTTTCTAAAAATGTTTTTAAAATTTTATACATAAAAAATTAATTTATCAAAAAACCGCTCCAACGATTTTTTAATTTTTTTTTGATATATTCTTATTTATCAACGAGTTCAAACTGCATCTTTGTTTTCCCTCAAGCAATATAAAAACATTAAAGTATGTGTATTATCAATGTATTTCTACTTTATTATTATTACCTTTTAACTAATTTTTGACTACATCACTGAATACTAAATACAATGTAAGCCCTTATACATTTACGTATATACATATATGTGTCTAGGAATCACATGAATCGTATGTGTGCATAGTGCACCTTAATGTATATGTAGATACGAGTATATTTTACTTACATAATTAAAATCCATTTAAATATACATTTGTAGGTACCTATTTAACTATTCCTTGAATCATGCATTTGACAATTCATTATGGTAAGAATGAATGTAATATTACCTACATGTGCTTTAAATCTGCATAGGATAACTGTAATACTAGCTACCTACCAACAGCGTCAGTGAGTAACACTAAAGTTGGTAGATACAAGAGCAAGTTTGTACGATCCAGTCGTGCATTTTATTTATTTTCTGACACATTATTCGCCCTTGGAACATATCGAAATGGCAGAACTCATCGTCCACAGAAGGAATGTTTAAAAGCCCTTTTTGATGAAAAAAGTTAGTCCATTATAAGTGTTACTCACTACTTTTTTGTTGACCTCTTTATTGTAAGTGATAACTCTAGAGGAACTTATTTTAAAAGGCAGCTTCGTGTTGAAAAATTGCTTTTTGTTTTATAGATGTCCATGCTTTTGGAGTATTTGTATATTTTCATTTCTAAGTTTAAGTTTTCTATGTGCGATGGCATATAACTATGTCCTCTTATGGGAAAATAATGCTTTATGTCTGAAAAAAAATGCTACTTTTTACATTAGGCGGTCTTGGTGTTTCTGTTATGTGAAGGGCACGAATCAGAAAAAAGGCAAACCATTAATTTTTTAAATGGAAATTAACCAGTCGCTATGTAAAAAAAACACCTACAAATCAAATTAGTTTTTGTTGACTTTTGCGAAAACTCTATGCATTTTGTTCAGTTTTGCAAAACCTTTTAGATCTCAAAGTTTTTTTATGGAACTAGTTGAGTTTTATGAATTTTGTTTTGCTTCAGTCGATGCGCATTGAGATACAAAAAATGTCGATACCCAAATCTCATTTTCGATTCTTGGTGCTTGTTGAGTCTTGCGATAACGGTCCTCAATTTAAAAGCGCTCTCAGTTATAATATTACACAAAATGGTGCGTTTATCCAAGAAACACCTTCAGTCACCCAATTTTTGAATATTGCAAAAACTCAATGTGGTTATAACTTCTGCAAAGGACAACAAAGCTCTGAGTATAAATGGTATGGTATACCTTATGAATTCTCAACGAAATTTTTGAAATAGAAACGATACCATCCTCTTTCAAGCTATCAATCATTTTCCTACTTTTCAAAAAGAGTGATGCAAGCATTGTATCCAATAAATACCCTTTACAAGTTATTCACGAATACCAAGCTGCTTATCGAATCAAATATAGCACCATCTACATCTACAATATTTTTCAACTGATTAAAGTAAAGCTAAGCGAGAAAAAAGCTGTATGTATAATTTGTAAATTTGAAGGCAACATAAACCGACAAGCTCTGTTTCACAAACTAGCAACTTTGTGTATGTCAACGAAAATTATTTCAATTATCAAACTACTTTATCAGGGGATAGTTACCGCAGTCTGGGATGGAAAGAATGCATCGAATTCCTTCAGTACGAGAAATGGTGTTAAACAAGGATCCGAACTTCCAATCGAAATATTTGTGGAAGGACTTGGTATGTTCTTTTCTTTTGTATGCAGATAACATTGTACTTTAAGCTAATAGTCCCGCCAAGCTAAAATCTATCATCAATAAGTTCAGCAAATACTGTCAAAAATGGAAGTATATTTATAGACAAGTCCAAGATTGTTATATTTATTAATGGCGGTCGTAGAGGAACCATTGAAAAATGTGAATGAATCTGAAATTAAAATAACAAACCAATGCGCAAGTATCTCGGTGATCGGCGTCATATTTACATACATCAGACAACAAGACTAGCAATATCGACTCTAACTAGTCGAAGTTTGTAAAAACAAATAAGTTCCACACTCAGCCAAATTTAAAGTACACGATGCAGCCACAATGTCGATTATGTATTGCTGGCTGTGCACAGGTGTGGAGGTACAAGGAGTACACTCAAGTTGAAAATCTACAAAGATGTTTCCACTTGCCCCCTAATAAACGAAACTACAAATGTAGTACACTGACCCCCCAGTTTCAAAGTGCAAGTTTAAACTCCACTTTTGGTTTAAACTTCAGATCAACAATTTATTCGGTTTCACAGTGTCGGTTAAACTTTGAACTGAGTTCAATTTGTAATTTAAGTTGACCGAGATTATTCTGCCATTTAAACTTCAGTTCAGTGTTTGTATTGTTTTTTTTTTTCAGAAAATATTATGAACAAAACAAAATTGTGTATTCAAATATTATCGAGTTGTTTTAGTGATTTTTAATTTTATTTTCTTTATTATTCTCGTTGTTTCGTAAGTTTGTTTTTGTCAGAGGGATAAACGGAAGACGAGGCAAAAAAAATACTGCCAACTATTTTCATAAAAAGTAGTTAAGCGAAGTTCAACTGATCTCAAGATCAGATTTCACTGTGAAACAGGACGAATTCAACCAAAAATTTAAACTCAGTTTAAGTTTCAGTTGATCTTAAGTTTAAACCCCACTGTAAATCCTCTCTGTGGCAGTACTTCAAAAAAATATTTATTGGGAACAGGGATAGGTAGGAAAACGGAATAGATCTCGCCGTAAATGCCAGCAACTTTGAATGCAATAATGCTGATCACATGCTTTTGGACCTTAAGGAAAAATTATTGAAGTCATTTACGGATTGTGCTCTTCAATCTCAATTATACTTCACAGATGTACCCAATTATTTCGATGGCTGAAATTCACGAGAAATTATAAGTTTTATATTAAAAGTACGATGTTGGATATTAGATTTGGAAGGAAAGGCGTTTCGTAACGACACTGTCGGACTTTGCAGGATGTGTAACCTTGATTGAACCGAGAACACCTACAACTTCATCAGTTCTATTTTCAAAACTTGCCGCAGAATATTTCTGAGAGTTGAAACGATCGACCTCTTGGTGCGTCGCTCAGAATCTTATGTTACAAAAAAGAATCCGTATGACCAAAATTTTGTAAATGAATAAAACATTTTGTAAACCAAGACTTGTACTCTTGAAGTACAGAATTCTGTCAGTCCAAAATTCATTATATATAAAATAATATATTTTTTCTTAGAAACTGTATTGTAATGTGGAGAAAGCATTAAAATTGTTAACACATTCCCAAGAAGAGGATTTCAAATTGTTGGAACCCGCAAAGTGCTGCAATGTTAATATATATTGCTAAAACGAAGCAAGGAATTACAAAACAATTAAATTATGCCCCCTTTAATATAAACAACCATGTACCTTCTGAAAATATTTGCCTTAGTCAATGATTTAACTTCAGCCCTTAATAAATCCTTGTTAAATATCTTGCCCGCTAACTCAGGTAAAATGGAAAGGAAAGCAACACTGCCACTGGGTGGATTCAAGGCTTGAACCACTCAGAAAAGAATACCGAAAGCCCTTTAATCGAGCTTTAAAAAGTAGAAAAGTTATGGACTGGGACTGATATAAAGAATCGCTTAAACTTTATAAGAAAGAATTAGGAAATCAAAAAGATCTTCCTGGAGGTCCTTCTGTGGTAAAGAGAAGAAACTTCAGAAGCATCGAGGTTAAGAAAGATTCTCTTTACAAATCCATGCTCTCCAGCTTAAAACATGCTGATGGCTAATGGACCAATTCTTGAGACGAATCCCTCAACTTCTTCCTATAGATACCCCTTTTGCAGGTAGCTCTCAAAATGTTAGCATTACAGACAATAGGGCGCGGCGTCTAATAACAAGTCTAATTATCCACAAAATTTGTAATTACTATGGAAAAACTACTCTTGTAACTTAATAGCTTCAAACTTTTCAAGGGCGCAAGACCGGCCGAGCTGCAGAGGAACTCGCATCTAATCCCATCAACTCTGGAGAATCTGATCCACAGCTACTTAGATGTGGTCCACATATATCTGCTATGGAGAGAATTTAAGGTTGTGTTTATACAAAAGACGGGTAAATGCACCCAAGTTATCCCGAAAGAATAAGGACCTATTACTCTTCATATCATTTCATTCTAAAAACTCTTGAAAGATTGATTGATATGCACTTACGTACTACCATCGATAAGAGACTTTGTCAACGGCACAACATGTGTACTGTAAATTGAGATCGGTAGATACTGCCTTACATACACTACCCTATAGACCAAGTTCCCATGGCCGGCAGACATACGTCATTTTACCATAGCTGAATTTTTTTCTGTGAATAGATACCAAAGTAGATAAGAGGGTATGGACATTCCGAATTTTGAAAGCTGCTACTTTTCGGAGATATTCAATGTTAAAAGTGCATACCCATCTACGTTATTTTATCGAAGCTGATTTTTTGATATGTTTAAGGGGATAGTGTCTCAAAATTTGTTTGACACCTTTAAGATCACATTTTAAAGGTGTCTGCCAGACGAAACGCCCCACTGTAGGTGTTTGACAAGAGTCAAACAAAGTTTGAGACACTATCCCCTTAAACATATCAAAAAATCAGCTATGATAAAATAACTCCTACAACATTTTAAATAAGTTAAATAATTGGGCAGAAAGTGTGGCCTAGGTGTCAACTCAGTGAAAGCGGATCTTGTTCTATTTTCAAGGAAATACAAAATTCCTCAAGCAGATCCTCCAATTATGAAAGGTACTCCACTAGCTTTCTCATATGAAGCAAAATACTTGGATCTTAATTTAGATACAAAAAAAATTAAGTAGGAAACCTTATAGAAGAAATAGTTTAAAAAGCAACAGTGGCACTCTTCTCATGCAGCTATAGATAATAAATGGGGCATTCAATCCCGTATTACCCAATGGTTATATACTTCAGTAATCAGACCGATTCTTACCTATATGGCGTAACAGTATGGTGGCCCGCTCTAGAAAAGCCTGCAAATTCTGACAGTCTGAGCAAAATCCAATGATCAGCTTCAATTTGTATAAGCGGAACATTAAGAACAACGCCCTCTGCCGCGCTAGAAGTTTTACTCCATCTGCTACAGCGAGCACAGCCGTCTGCCTAAAAGCTTCTTCACAATAGATCAATAATAATATTGGACATTCTATTATTCTGAGCTCGTTCGCATCACTTCCAAGTCACATTGATTAAACCATCCATAAACTGGAATTCGGAAAAAACTTCAAAGTCACAATTCCTCCAAGATCTGTTTGGGAGAACTTAAGCTTCTTGGAAGATGATGCTATCCATTTTTATACTGATGGATCAAAAACTGATGTCAGGATTGGTGGAATTGAGTGCTTAAACAGACTAAAATTAAGTCTCACTTTTCGTCTTCCTATAATCATTGCAGCGTATTCCATACGGAAATTATGGCAATTAGAAAAGTCCTTTCCTGGTTCAAAAGAAACTTCATACATGCTGCCGTTTATTTCTTTGAAGATGATGCATCAGTTCAATATTCACCTATGTTGGGTGCCAGGGCACAGGGATATTCCAGGTAATTGTAAGGCTGATGAACTTGCCAAAAGTGGAATGAAACTATCTTTATTACCTGACAAGGCAAATTTGCGTTTAAGTAAATGCTGAAACAGGATGCTTTAGAAAAGACAAACCTAATATGGAAAAATACAACCAAATGTCTGACGACAAACAGTTCTGGTCAAAACTGATCTGAAACGATTTAAGTGTTTGATATCCTTAAGTAGATTTCACATAAGCTCCATTATGCCGGATTTACACGAGTGACAAATTGCCATTATTTCTTCCATTTTATTGATATTACTGACAAAATCGTGTAAATGGTTTTAAAATTTGTCATTCTTTTCGTCATTAAAAAAATGGCAGGGAAGACTGACATTAAATATTTCCGTTATAATGGAGTCATGTAAATCCACAATGATGCCATTTTGAAAATTATGACACACCGCGAGGAAGAATGAACTTGCTCATTCTTTAATGGCAAATTGCCATTATCAATCAAATAGTCATTATTTTACCCCGTGTAAATGCTTATCATTATTGATTTGATTTTACCATTATTTTGCCAGTTTAATGGCATGAATTAATGGTAATTTGTCACTCGTGTAAATCCGGCATAATTGGTGTCATAACCGGACACTGCCTCATAGTCAAGCACGCGATGTGGTAATTCAAACGATTTTGCAGAAGCTGCATGGACGAAGAATAGGTGGAATCTATTCCACAAATTTTGTGTACATGCCGTGCTCTTTCTCAGAGATGTAAGCTTCATTTTGGAGACGTTTTCTTCGATGAGCACAGAGATCTAAGCAAAATAGACATCTACAATCTCTTACGCTTCATTAGGAGCTCCAAATGGTTCAGCGAATAGGGAGATTGTTTCAGGATTCCAAGGGATCAACTCTGGTCTAAGTGTGTCAGCTATAACGCTGATAGCCCCTTCAACCTATCCTAACCTAATCTGTTTTTTTTTTTTTTTTTATTTCCAGGAAGGCCCTAAAACAAATATCCTATTCATGCAATATCGCAAGCATTTCGGACAGCTTACAACGCGTCGTCGAAAAACATTATATACAACAAATCGTAGTGTTATGTTTCTGGCACCCAGTTATTGTCGTAAATTACATACATGAAGAAGTGAAATGTGGTAAATTTGTGCAAAGTTGTTATGGAATTTGAAATATAATAATAGATTTAAACTTATAAAAAACAAAAAAAATCCGTACTTCTGAGCAGAAAACGCATACCTCTTAACAACTCCTGAAAATCCATATTTACATATTAACACGAAATTAAATGATAAAAATAAAGTAAGGATATGGTTTTTGGGTTAAAAGGTAAACGAAATATCTTATAATTGCTAATCTAAAATTGTATCTCCTCTGACTTTAAGCTCAACTTATATAGGTATAGCTGAGTCATGCATTTCTCTAGCTTAGTAGTCATTGTTATGTTTAAAGTTTAGTTTCAAGCATTTTGGGTTAAAGTCGAGGTAATGCTACACACGATTCTAAATTCGTTTTCTTTATTTGTTATTTATTTGTTACAGAACTATTGGAATGTTGCCTAATAAAATCAAAATCCTAATAATTTGACTTTTATAGATATTTGTTTTTTTTTTTCTTGCTGCACTTAACTTATTTTAGGCGACAGAGAAGGGAGGGCTGAAAACTCTATTTTAAAGGTTTATATTTACAAGAAAAGCAGTTAGTTTAATTTTTTTAAACAATATCCTTCCTTTTTATTTAAACTTGTATTTTTGTTAGTTTTGTTGTTATTTGTATGAATTTTTATTAGTATAGAATAATTGTATAATTTTATGTATATTTTTTTCCGTATAAAATCAAAGAAAAAAAATATTAACAACAAGGCATACTAAAATATACATAGTTTATATATGGAAACAATAATAATAATTTTATACAAATAACTTTATAGTTTTCTAGGAAATAAAAAAAACTATAAAAATTATTATAATTTATATTCATTGCGCTGAAGAAAAGGCCAAGCATATGGTTAGTTGATGTTAGATTTTTTTACCTCCGGATCATCAACATTGGAATTGATTTCGTTCTCATTAGAATTCTTAGCTTCTTCAGAATTTCCTTCGATGTCACGACCGCGTGTGGTTGGGGTATCTTCTGATGCCGGTGCTAAAGTTTGAGTTCCTTCGGACACTTCCTCACCAGAATCTAGAGGGCGGATGTTGATAATGCGGAATTTGAATACGGCCCCACCAGCACCATCGCCATTACCAATTACAGTTTCGTTTATTTCAATTTTGTGGCCATCAACAACCTGAAATGATAAAATGTTGGTATGAACATATTTAACTTCTTTTTACTTGCGATTTTAAGGGCTATAAAGCAAGTAATGCATTCGTAAGACAAAATCGAACAATCAGATATGACATTACGACCATAAAGTGATCGACAAAAAATGTATGTCTGTCTGGCCGTCTGTATGAATAACGAACTGCAGCCTAAATGACTTAAGCAATTACCTTCAAAGTTGTTATGTGTGATTCTTTTGATATTCCTTAGAGGCGAAATTGAAATTTTATTTTAATGCCTAAAAATAATTGTACCTGCCATATAATCATTAGGGTAAAGCTTACTTATCTCAAAAAAGACGCAATGATTTTGGTAAGAAAATTTCAGAATTTTTTGTTGGTTATAACTATTATTTAATTAGAACTAAATGTACGGGGGAAAGTCTATAAAGGGTACCTTTCATATACCGTTTTTTTTCTAATTTTTGGCTATAAATGTAGGTAATTTGGATTTTTATCAAGTTATATTTATTTGAGAAGATAAAGCCAATGGTAGTCAAATAATTTATGCATATCAAAATTTTAAATAATTTTTTTTTTACTAATGAACATTTCTTTGAAAATAAATACTTTTAAAACTAATCAAACAAAATTATTTAAAATTGTATAATCACATGTATATAAATATAATATATATAATGCGTTATCCATTTTGCGGTTTCAAAAGTATAGGTCTGGAATTCGACATCTGTCAAACTAAGTTGTTAAACCAATTCTTGTTTTTCAGTGGAAAGTCTGACATTTACGAAAATGCATCGCTTAACTATCGCACAACGCATAAAAATTGTTAAAACCTACTACAAAAATGGTGATTCTGCCACAGCCACACATCGTGATTTAAGAGGAGATTATGGTTTACATAACCGTCCAACTACGCAAGCAATTGGCAAAATTGTGAAGAAATTGGAGGAGACTGGATAGGTTACCGATATTGAAAGGCCTGTGCATCATCGTTTCGCTCGTGCCACTGTTTGGGGCGCTCTTTGGTCCGGAGGTGTGATTGGACCTTACTTCTTCGAAAACGACGATGGAACGACTGTCACCGTCAATTCGGAGCGTTATGGTCACATGATAACTGTCTTTTTTTTGCCTGCTATTGAAGAATACGACTTGGAGAATATGTGGTTTCAACAAGACTGTGCCACATGCCACACAACTCGAGCAAATATAGCTTTATTGCAAGAGACATTTCCTGGCCGCGTAATTTCTCGTCGTGGCGATATCAACTTGCCACCAAGATCATGCGATTTCACAGCGCTGGACTTTTTTTGTGGGAAAACGCGAAAGACCGTGTTTATGCAGATAAACCTTTAACTCTTGAGCACTTGAAAACCAACATTCGTCAAGTTGTGGCTGAGATACCGCCCAATATGTGTCAAAAACTGGTCGAAAATTACCTCAAAAGAATCGATGCTTGCAACAAATCGCGTGGTGGGCATTTAAATGATGTAGTGTTTCCCTCATAATGTCAACGTTCAAACTTTAAAATAAAAAAGAAATATCATGAAAAAAAATATTTTGTGTTTTATTTACGTTTACTTTTGAAACCGCAAAATGGAAAACCCTTTATATAAACACATATACAACTAATTTACTGGCCCTTTACAGGCGCTCTAAACTAAACTATATCTCTTAATACTAATGTCTTTCGACCTAAAAACTATTTTAATTAATTCTAATTATTTTATTTTATTTTTCTTTTACCAAGAAAACTTTTTTTTTAAAAAACTCGGTCTCAGATGAATTTTCAATTTTTACTTATAAACTACCTAAATCTAGACTAAAAATAATTAAAACTAGATACAACTAACTTATATACTAACTAAAACTAAGCTTAAAATACTCAAGATACCTAAAAATACCTAAAACCACTTAAAACTACTTAAAAACTAGAACAGCCAAAGCAGCATTTTTTCGTTTTTTTAATTTTGTTTTGTTTATATTTTGTATACGCATGCAGACACACAGCTACATTCACCCCATATATACATGTACATACGTGCATACTTATTCGTACGCACATACATGTACAGTTACGCAGGTACATGCACATATGCCTCCGCATACACACCCCGACTGTTCCCTATACATAATTACCATAAATGTGTGTAAGTCGGCCAAGATATACCATCTTCATCGACTTTAAATATGATGCTGTTCAGAGAGCCACCAGAACTGGTTCTCCTGTTTCGCCCTATCCCTTCGGTCCCGATCGGACACAGTCCTACTAAACCGAAGGCGCTCCTCTCCACCTTGAGCGATGACGTCTCGACCATACAGGAGTTACAGTTTTACGGCTGACGTGGTAGATAAGCGGAACCGCCATTCTATCCTGTATCAGCCCTCGACTGTCTAAATAGATTAATGCCTCGGGTCGGATGTAGCCACTTAACCGCGCACTCTCAAAATATTCGTTATTGGGGTAATAAGCCGCAAAAATTAAGCTGTTAGTTGAGGACATCGCTCTTGCAACGTGACCCCGAATCAGCTTAAACAAAAAATTATCTATTCTGTTTATGTTGGCTCCGTTGTATAGGACCTGGTTGGAATAATATCTTGTGTACTCCGACTCTGGTGTTCTGTGTAATCCAAAGCAACGTCTAAGACATTCCTCTCAAACACCCGAATCTTTTCCATTTGAGATGGGGCAACGTTGAACCACACCGGGCATCTGTAGGCAATCATCGGCCTGATGAGGGCCATGTTGCACATCACCTTCACCCTGATGTCAAGACGGCTGCTATAAAACAGTCGTTTTGTCAAGGCAAAGGCACCCCTAGCCCTGGCCAAAGCAGCACCTATATGTCTGTCGAAATACAGGTTCTGATCCAACCCAATGCCAAGGTACTTTACTACACTTTTACTCGCCAGTGGATGTCCCCATATAAATTTATATGATAAGTGGAATGTACATAATATTTATGTAATTTTCAAAAATATTTATAAAGTGTACTGGTATGGACGCTTACATAGTACGAGTATGCACAATGTAAGAATTTAGTGCGTGGAGCTTAGTATGATTCAAATTGTGTAAAACTGAAATTTAATATAAAAACCCTTGGGTTTTCCAATAAGAGGTGTTATTTTGATATTCAAAAAAAAGAAATGCGCTGTTGAAGCGTGTATCGTTCCATTTTTATTAAAAGCGTAGTTTCTACTTGTCAAATGTCAAAAAATGACAGCTTCAAAAGTGACAGCTACCGAAATAGCGGGCTATTCAAAATAACACCTCTTATTGGAAAACCCCTTATTAGGTAAAAATAAACGAATGAAACGCATAATTTAATTGCTTAGATTGCTTAGCTGTTAGTTTAAGGGATAAAAAAGATGTCATTTGAATTCTTGGACAAATATGAATATGTATATAAATAAAATGCACGACTGGATCGCATGTATTTGCTCCTATAAATTGGTATGAGATTTTAAATATTTAATAATATAAATTGTCCACCCGTTTTCGAAATATTGAATTTTCAAAAAAAAATATTTTTTTTTCAACAATCCAAAAAAACTATTTTTCGAAAATTTTGAAATGCAATACTATTAAGAATTTGAAGGAGCTCCTGTATAAAATTTTTTATCGAAATCCGTTAAGCCGTTTATGAGAAAGTGGGAAATCAATAAAATGGTTCTATGGCAAGTACCGTTAGTAACAAAATATTTTAAAATTTTTTTATCAAAATCGTAAGAGCCGTTTTTCAGATAATTAAGATGGTAGAAAAATTTGTATGGCAAGTACACGTTATTTTTGGGCCTAAAACAACGATTCAAAAATTTATTTTGGACAATCACCCTACCAAGTTTGAACCAAATAGGTACTTCCAACAGCAAGTAACTTAAAAATAATAAAAAGTGGTTCGATGGGAAGAACCGTTAATAGTACCTACGCGTACATATCTTATACCTAAAAGTGGACCGCACTAACTTAAAACTAATTTACTGGCCCTTTACGGGCGCTCTAAACTAAAATATATCTCTTAATACAAATGTCTTTCCACCTAAAAACTATTTTAATTAATTCAAATTATTTTATTTTTATTTAAACAAGAAAATTTTTTAACAAAAAACTAAGTTACATGTGCTTTTTTAAAATTTTTACTTATAGACTACCTAAAGATATACTATAAATAATTAAATCTAGATACAACTAAATTATACTAACTAAAAATGACTTAAACTACTTAAGATAAATAGAAATACCTTAGACTAATTAAATCTACTTAAAAAGTAGAACAGCCACAGCAGCTTTTTTAGGTTGTTTTTATATTTTTTTTGTATATTATGTATACGCATGCAGACACACAGATGCAAAAAAAAAAAAAAAACAAGCACTTCACTTAAATATATAATAATAATAATATAATCTATAGCCAAAATTCAACAGCAACGAAAACTATTCACTAAATGCGTAGTATAGGCACATTTGGTTTTTTTAGAAATTTTTGACCAAGTTGGTTTTTATTTGGACTGTGGAGAATTTTTAAGAAGTGATTCTCGTCGGCTTTATTGGTCGTAATGATGATTAAATGAAAGCAATTTTCATTTAATTTTCCCAACGTTTCGACGATGGTTGCCGTCTTCTTCAGGGGTGTCTTTATTTACAAAATTAAAAAGAGATGTAATATTGTACATATTGATACAAGTAAACGAAGTTAGCGATTACCAATACTGGCAAAAGAAAAATGTCTCCTCCAAATTAAATGGCATGCAATTAATAACATGATTTATTAGTTTTTCCCTGCATTTTTTTTTAAAATTATTAATAAACAAAGCAAATATTTCTGCAGTTTGCAAATAAACAAAAGAAACTCACCTTAACAACTGAAGTCGTATCATTGATTGGACTCGATCCAGGACCAAAACCTCCTTCTTCACTTGACTCCAACGAATCGGAATCCACATCCCATAGACGGTTACGGAGTCCTCTGAAGATATCTAAAATAAACAAAAAAAATCAATAAACAATTATTTTATCAAATTATTAAACATGATCTTAGGAGAGAATTTTCTATGCAAATCACTGTTAAGAATTTACATATAAATCCTTCAAATCACTGTTTGGTGCTTAATCGGTCTGAGATACCTAGAGATAGGTAAATGTGACAGTAAAATTACATTCTATGAAGTGTAAGTAGTACAAGATTTGAGTAGGTAAACGTGTTTGTTTTTCTGCTGCTTCATATCTACTCATCGTAATCGTGTTTCGTGTTGAAGGTACTGTAGTAACTCACAAAGGACTCTCTAAGCGAAAGTAAAACGTACAACATCAACGCACAAGGACAATGACAATATAACAACGCGCCTCCTTGACTCGCTCTCCGTTAAGCTTTGTTGTAGTCGTTCATATATATGTAAGTATGTATGTATGTACTTACATATAGGAAAACACAAACGGTTTGCACAATCACAACACAGAGCAAACATTATCGCCCGATGTTAGTCGAGGAAAGCCTAATGGGAACATGCACAGGTGTAGTTAAGTGCTAAGTCGATTCATCCCTTTTCTTAATGTATGCATTTGGAAAAAGGATTTGATGTGTTTGGTGTATGGAAAAGGATGTGTTTTCTTTTTTTTCGGCAACAGAACTAAGCGGATGTAAGGTTGACATTAAGTTGCTTTTTATCCTGTAGGAGATTTCTCTAATGTTTTATTTTGCTAACGCAAAGGACCAATGATTTAACTTACGCACATCAGAAATCTTTGGATAGTCTTGAAGACGTCAAAAATGTTAATGGAATTTTAAAATCTTGATGGGGTCAAAGCTGGAGAATATTTTAAATTTAACTTAAAAAGTTGTTTTATACATTTACTCAAGTGATGGTATTTGGTTGGTTTCCTCTCTAACTAAATGAAACCCTTTTGCCATTTATTATTTAAGTTTGCATGGTATTAGTATACTCTCAATCGTAATATAATACATTTTCTAAAAGTAGGGGAGACCGGGGTGTGTAGACTCAAAATTTACAATTTTTACTTGCGATTATAGGTACTATAAGGCAAGTTACGCACTCGTCGAAAAAAAAAGTTGTGAGATAACAATCAAACATGACATTACGGTGAGAGCGAAGACGAAAAAAGATGTTCTTAAAATTCTGTCCGTCTGTCTGTCAGTCTGTCTTTATGTATGTATAGACACCTACAGCCCAAACGGGTGGGCCGAATTGCTTTAAACTTGGTATATAGAGGTTTTAAAGTTTGTACAGAGGGGAAATTGAAATTTTTTTTCAGCTCAAGAAATAACGGTACCTGCCATATAACCGTTACGTTCAAACCTATTTTTCTCTGAAACGGCTCTAAAGATTTTGATAAAAAAAAGCAGTGTGGGTTATATAGTTGAAACAAAAATTAGAAAAATGTCTAAAAACGGTACTTTCCAAAGGAACGTTTTTTTTTGCTTTCGAATATCTCATAAATGGCTTAACCGATTCTTTCGAAACTTCAAAAAAATATAGGTTTATGTTGCCCAAATTATACCTCGTACCAATATTTTTAATTAATATTTTTTTGTATCTTTAAAATCATTTTTAAGAAAAAAATTTAAAAAATTATTATTCGAAAACTGCTCATTAAAATTTTTTTCAAAAATTATATTTATTTGGATTTTCTGAATACCTATGAATTGGCGTTTTTGAATTTTTTTTAAAAAATATTTTCAAAAAGGTTAAAAAAAAATTTTTTTTTGTTCTCAAAAACCGCTCCACAGATTAAACATATTTTTTTCGTAAATTCAAATTTATCAAAGAAATAAAATGGAGTACTTTTTTGAACTCAAATTAGTTTAAGTATTTATTTCAGAATTTTGAATTATTTTTTCTTTAATTAAACAGATGTAATCTTTTGTTTTTAAGTTTATATTATTAAATATTTAATATTGTCTACCAAATTACAAAATTGAGTTAAAAATGACTTTAAAAATATATTAAGATTCTTAATAGAAATCTTTTGCATACGATGTGATCGAACATAAGAGCAAGTTTGTGTGATCCAGATAGGTATCAATAAAATTTAAAATACCATACATAAAAGCAGCCTTCCTTTTGTTTTTCTAAATAAAATGTTCCCATTTAAATATATTATAGATAAGTTTTGTTTTTTTTTTTTAATTTTGCCAGATGGCCACTAGTGAGCCAAGTGGTCCCAGCACTGGGGTAAGATGACCAACACTATGGGGTAAATTGGCTATACTATTATTTGAGCGTTTGGAGTATGAAACTGAAATTTTCCAAAAAAAAAGAAAATTCCTGTTCAGAAATACATTGTTTGCTAGGTATTTTGTAATTCCTGTCAGAGCCAAATAGCGCATTTGCTCTGAATCAGGATGTATTTTTTCATTTCCGAGGTTTCGTAAGTAAATCCGCAGTTGTCATGAGCAACAGATGGTACATTATACTCTTTCCTCGATTAGTTTTTTTTTATAATCTACACGCGCTCAAGGGATTATACTGCCCTTTAAATGTTTCAACACATCGCCGGCGTGAGATTAGGGAAGAGAGAGAAGGATAGGAAAGATGTGTGCGCGATGTTTGAGACTGAAGGTGGTTGTTGTCTCAGATGTCATCTACAGGGATGGCGGCTGAACTAATGCGGATAAATGTCTGTGTCTTATTTATCTTTGTCCCTTATAATTCGCATTATTTTTTTTTCGATGTCATATTTTATCGGTATAATTGTTTTACTCAATCACATGTTGTTAGTGCTATGCCTAAACAGCATGTATAGATTAAACTAGCAACTCATTGTATGACATTTATTTTAGAACTAGTTTTTAATGAACAAATAAGAGGACATGGCTACGGCAGGGATCGAACCTGTGACCATGATGTTGACAGGCGAACACACAAATATCGCGCCACGGCCACCCCCCAAATTTTAGATGAGCTTTGACGCACGGTCCATTAGAGTGTGCTCCATATAGTTCCTCTGGATATTTATTTTCCTAACCAAGTGAGGTAAGACTTACGATGACTTTAGGATTTAATCATTTTGGGAGCAATCTAAGCCCCTTTTTTACCCTTTTGTTCAACAAAGAAAAAGACGATGCATTTTATACAGTACAGAATTTGTTCTGTCAACCCACAAATTTAGTACACATAGTTTAAGAACGGAAATTATAAGTGCAAGCAAATAATTTTCTTGATCTCAATAATAAAGCTTAAACATTTGAAAAATAAAGTATTAGCTATTCGTGTTTCCTTATTTTCGAAGTTCTTATTATAACTCATTATTATTTGGGCTTGAGGTCCTTATTGATTTAATCCTAATTTAAGGTTTGACAACGTTTCGGGCATGGTTAAGTCCTTCTTTAGGACTAATCTTTTAGTTTTATAAAAGTTTTGTAAAATATAACAAATGCTTTTAGCCCTCTTTTATTTTTTTTTATTATAAACAAAAAATATGTGTATTGCCTTAGGTAAAGTCTACATTTTGGTTCAATTTTGTTTTACATACATTGTTAAGGTAGGTACACATATTTTTTGTATCAAAATCGTTGGAGCAGTTTCCGAGTCAATTAAGATGGTATAAAATCTTGTATGGCTGCTACCGTTAGTTATCGGTCTAAAGAATCTTTTCCAAAATCAATTTGGAACTAATCACCTAAACCGCTTAATTACCAATTTTGAATAAGATCGCCTTAGCCGTTGTGGCTGTATATGGTTGTACAGACAGACAGAATTGCTTCTTTGGTATTCTCTATCAATGTAATGTCAGCTTTGATTTAAATCTCGAGTTGGATTTTTTTCCAAATGCAAATCGTGCCCTAGGTAGCTACATAATATCTCAAGTGAAAATTCAAACTCGGTAGATATTTTAAACGTCACACTAAAACAAATTGCGAGAGTTGGCAGCATTTTTGGCAGTTTTTTTTCATACAAAAACTTATATTTTCAAACAAGTCCGGCTTACTACACTATTTTAGCAAGATTTAAAACTTTTCATTGGTAATAAACGGTATATGACTGAGCTCCACAGGATATGCTTTGTTTTGAAAATGAATTGGTTTCGGTTTGAACGGTAAAGTAAAAGAAAGTGCATACGTTTAGGTGTGTATGTTAACAATTACCTGAAATATTCATTTTGCTTGGAAAGGAAAAATAATTAATTCTAAGGAATTACAAACACTACAGAATTGCAAACACTACAGAATTTAATATTATGGAAACCTCACGTAATTTTCTTTATTATATACAATTAAATTAAAAAGACCAAATGTTAAGTTGGTGAAACTCTTAACAAGAAAAGTTAAATGTAAGGCGTTTTGTAGCTTAATCTTCAATCAAACAATTGAAATGAAATAAAGCGTACCGATTAAGTTATCAACAGTCAGCATGAATTTATTTTTATAGTGCAGTTCGCAGTTGTTAGTTAGTTTAGTTACTAGTTCAAAATAATCGGAGAGAAGCCATAGATAGATTTTAAAGATCGTCGGACACGTTTTTCGCACTTACATATGGGGCCTTAAGATTGCAAACCGAACTGCGTCTTAGACGATCTCGTCGAGCCATTAACAGATAAGTCCTTCCTTATTTTCCTAACGCTCGCACTATGTGGAACATATTAAGGGTAGTCAAAATCCCTTTAGCGCGCGCACAATTATCAAAAACACGTGTTTTGACTGACCGCGGACTACATTCATGGGTGGTGCTCAAGGTTTTTTTTATTTAGTAAAAAAAGAGATTAAAAGACTTTATAATGAAAAAAAGTGACCAAGATTTTTTTCAGAATGTAGTATGTAGGTAAATTAATATTTTATATTATTTTAGTTAAAATAATAAATACTTAAAATTTAAATAATAAAATTATTTGTCTCTTTAAACGGAAGGAAACTGTTCGGAAATTTCTTTCCTACACTAACTTTTGAGTCAAACTAAAATAAATTATTTAAATTCAAGTTCTACTCAAAAAGGTCTTGGATTTTTTATAAGAACAAGTATATACCATAGTATATAATACTACCAAAGACCTATAACTATTTGTCTTTTCAATAACAAATAAATAAACCACCATGTAACACGCCAGAAAACAATAAAATGAATAAAGATATACACCATTTAATTTAAAAACAAAAGCAATCAACTTCTTATATACATATATCTTACTATAGGTTTTATTATTAAATTAATTGCCACAGTCTATACGCAATACCCCTTTGCCGTAAAAATGTAAAAATATATAACGGGCTTCCAGTTTTCAAACTTAATAGGTTCTTCGTTGAAATATAAGGAAAAGTATATTTTCTCCATACTAGTAAACACTTGGGAATGCAATTTTGTTTACAAAAATTCTATCCAATTTATCAAAATCAAATGTCAAATTTTAAATTCAAATTTCTCACTCCCAAAAAGACAACCGTGTCTCATTACTCTTCGAAGATAGCCCATTCAAATTACGATCCTTGGATGTATTAAAAAAGGGGGCGGTTATCACTGAGCATGCCTCAGGGCTCCCAGAAGGCTAATCCGCCACTGCGTTAGACTAACTATACCGTGTGTTTAATTTGAATCAGTTGCCCGATTCTCCGTCTAATTTTCATAGTCAAGGACAAATCGAACATCATGCATCGGATCTACGGCCGCAATTGAATGAAGATCGTACGTTTCTTCAGATTTGTATTTATTTATTTTTATTAATCAGAGAACAATTTCTCTTACTGAGTAATACATGTGATCTTAAAAACTAAACTTAAATTAAATAATCGTATTATGCGACCATAATACAAAAGAGGAGTTCGGCAAGGAGATCCCCTATCCCCACTACTATTCTCAGCAGTGCTAGAAGATATTTTTGGACAACTTAACTGGAATAACATATATGGACTTAATATCTGGGGACAAAAACTAAATAATCTAAGATTTGCAGATGACGTGGTTCTTCTATCTGATTCACCGAAAGACTTTCAATCAATGATAACCGAACTTGATTCCACCAGCAAACAGTACAGACTATGTTTAAACTTGACGAAAACAAAGATTATGACAAACCATGTGAAAGCGGACATAATTCTCAATGACAAAAAATTAGAATATGTTGAAGAATATATATATCTGGGTCAAGTGAAATCTTTTAAAAGCCAGGACGAAAAAGAAATAAGCCGACGAATGGCCAATATTTGGAAACAGTACTGGAGTGATATTAGACTCAAAGATGTGACGACATGAAAAAATACATCTTGGACTCTACAATTCTACCTGTAATGACATATGGACTTGAAACATTAGGAATAACATTCAATGTTACAAGAAAAGCTGCGTATTTGCCAAACGAAAATTGAACGAAAATTTCTGAATATAAGACAAATGCAAAGAATAAGAAACGAAGAAATAAGAAAAAGGACAAGAATAGTAGACGTGATACAAAGAACAAAATTACTAAAAACATATAACATATATCGAGAATAGATGACCAAAGATGGACAAAGCGAGTGACCAAATTGTTACCAATCAACGATAGAAGACTGAGTAGACAACCAAAAAAACGATGGGCAGATGACCTAAGTCAATTTAATCAGAATTGGTATAACGACGCCAAGTGCAGAGATAAATGGGTAGCATTGGGGGAGGCTTATGCCGAAAATTAATTTAAATTTTGAATTTTGAAAAAAAATTAAATTAATATTAAATGTAAAAATAATTTTAAAAACTCTTTTATATATTTTTTATTGTAATTTGAAATGGTAAATAAAGCTTTTAATAATAATAATAATAAAAATACAAAATTATGGCTCATTACTTCAAATGTAAAAAATTAAGAATGTTAAATACATACACCTTAAACGTATCTCAAGTAAAATTTTCAAAAAAGTCTAATCTATTGCAAACCAAATTAGCTTCCCTGATGCAACGAGAAATGGACTCATTACGACCGTAATTTGTTCTATAGAGCTGCTCTTGAAACAAACTGAAATCACAACAACTGGTTCTAGGAACGCGTATATAAAATAAAGAGTATCGACCAGTATACTATCGGGTGCACATTTTCGTGAGAAGTTGTCGAAAAAAACACCTTAAGGCGTTTTTGGCGACGTCGAATATGTGGTCATTCCATAAAAGGTGAACGGTGATGCACATACCCAGAACTGAAAGATGTTCGGTTTACTCGATACAAGCGCCGCTTATGGACAACGGCATTTGGGGAGGGTCCCGCTTTAAAGACAGAAGACAGCATTGGGATTTTGAAGCATTAAATTCTACGCGGTTTTTTAGTCCCCATCGGACAATGCTGTCTAGATCAGAATTTAATAAGCTTGTCATACGCTGCCGTTCAAGTTCCACATCCGAAGGACATGGGTGTGAATCTAAAAACGAATATGAAAAGCTGAGGGTGCTGTCGTCATCAAAACAGTATAATGGATTAGAAGTTTCAGACAAAAGATCATTAATGAAAATGAGAAAGAGAGTCGGAAACAGAACAGAGCCCTGGGGCACACCAGCATTTATTTAAAAAAAAATAATTTTTTAAATACAAATTTTCGTAGTTTTTTCTATTGAAATTTTTTGTATGACAATTTTTTCATTTGATCATATTTATTTAAAAACTGAACTTCAAAAAAAAATCGGCCGCCTATTTTCAAAATATTGAATTGTCAAAAAAAAATATTTTTTTTTTTCAAAATCCAAAAAATATATTTTCGAATATCTTGGCACGCAGTATCATTAAGAAGTCAAATGAAATGTTGATCTGTTGAGTCGCTTACTAGTAAGTCCGAAATAAAAAAAAAATTTGTTTGGCAGGTACCGTTAATAACAAAATATTAAAAAAAAAATTACCAAAATATGGACTATATCTACAGTAGTGCACATGATTTTTTTTTATCAAAATCGTTAAAGTTGTTTTCGACATAAATAAGATGGCCAAAAAAATTTTATGGCACGTACCGTTATTTTTGGGGCTAAAAAAAAAGATTCAAAAATCTATTTGAGATAATTACCTAAAACGCTTAAATACCAAGTTTAAAGATAATAGCTTCAGCCGTTTAGCTTGTAGGTCGTTCTACAAAATGACAGATGAATTTTTTATATTGATTTATAATTATTAATTTATTAAAAAAAAAACAATTGAATTTAACAAAATACTTCAAGATTTATGTCTTATGATTAAGCATCCAGAGAAAATTAACGAAATTTTTGTTAACAGTTTGAAATTATATGATATTGAAAGTTTTTATATTAACGCTTGCGTTATTTTTGCAGAAGAATCCGCAATCCCCGATCAAAATCCCTATTGGCAAATCTGTAAATTACCACAATAAAAAATCCTGGTAATACACTATCACAAAACTTTTTTGATGCAAACATGAAAAACTCCATCAAAATTTGAATTTTTAAACACATCCCTACTACATCTATGTTTTCATTTTATATCTATAAATGGATAGACAGTCAAATTTACAAACACAACAATGTAAAGAAATAGGTTTTGGAGGGTGAATCGTACGAAAGATTCCCATATTGGAATTGAACTGAACTTATTATTAGGCGAAATTGAATGTAAATTTGTGTCTACCACGAGTTGCTAAAATATTTTCGACACCTAAGACCAACATAAACGTCTATACACTTCGTCCTCCTTCAGAAATTTATTCGAATAGGTATAAACTCAAGTTTTGATATATGTATATTTTAATTTATGGGTAGTAATTTTGTGTGCTAACTTTGGATTTCACAAGTGCGTGGCTCTTTAAAGTTTTAGTCCTGAAAAAAGTTCAAACTGTATTTATAGGCAAATGTATTCACATTTATATTCGTTTGGCATCATAACGAAATAATAACACGTAGGCAAGGTATTATAATTTTAATTCCAAACCATGAACTCTCGCTTCAGCGAACATAATTCTTCACATGCTCCAAATATTCTGACAGCTTACAAGTACTTTGGGTACCTTGGGCGGAATGTATATAACCTACATTCCAGTAGTAACACTAAAGCCCCATGTTATAATATTCTATATGTTTACTGTATATCATTTTAAATAGAAACAATATAAAACAAGAAATACCATGGGAATTGAAACCAAGTTCAGAAGTTCAAGCTTCTTATTCAATCAATAAAGCACCATCGTTATATGTATATTATACCTACCTTCTTTCTCATTCATTGCCTCTTTGCCTGTAAAACAATCATCGCATCAATCCAACCATCCATTTCAGTTTGATCCTTCGTAAGTGTAACAAATTTCATTTGTCACCTCTTCTAAATCTTATATTTCACTTAGGGTTCAACTTGTAACACCATTTTCCCGTTAACTTCATCCCCAAACGCCCCATGCATATGTATTTCAATCTTCAAGAACTTAGTTCAAAGAATATAAGGCAACAAATAGGTGCACAAACAGAGTACGTATATTAGATAGAAAAACCAATTTGAGGAATCCTTAGAAAAGCTTGACGAATAGGATTGCATGACAAATTTCAAAGAAATTTCTCATATATGTACGTTTAAGCTTACCCTCTCCCAATAGCTGAGGTTTTGTTGGTTTCTTTTGTATAGCTATCATCAAAGTCATATTCACCCGGTATAGTGCGGTAAAATGCACTTCAAGGTAAATCTTGCCAACAACAGGAACTTGTAACTTGACATTCTTAAGATATTGAGGTTGAAAATGAAATGCAAAAGAAATATGTTTACAGGGATTTTTTTCTCTAATTCATAGACTGATACACTGACTGACCGTGAGCTACCTAAGCTAAGGTCCGCTAAATAATCGATAGAGGTAGCCAATATTAAGTCAACCAAGGTTTGTCTAATGACCTATACAATGGGACACTTCCGATAGATTTGTTGTCAACTAATATTGTTCTTGCATTGATTTCAATCAGAATACCTCCTACGTTGTCCCAAATTGATAAAAGTGTTTGGTCATTTGTAAAAATGCATTCGAAATATTACTTCGCTTCGGTTCAAACACTCGTCTCCATCGACAACCCTTTCATCAGCTCACAATATGGAGCCGCCTAGGTTGCAGCGCAGATCGATGTTAATTCCAACCGAGTAGTGGGACTAGCGTTAATATTGGCGCAAAATTTTAAACGATTTAGTAATATGTTAAATATGATAGTAGGCTAAAAAGAATATTCTGCTAATTTTAAACCAGTTTAGTATCGTACTATATCTTCTTAACATTTTACTAAAGTTAAAACCACAAAATGGCTACTTTATTTTTTTAGTATCGTACTAAATTCATATGCCACTTTGACATTTACAAACGTCAAAAAGTTATGTTCGCTTACTTTTTTGCACTATTTTGGGCGTGTTTAGTTGTAGTTTATTAAGAAAATAGATTTATTATGGTGCTAGTTAAAAAGTGTTTAAAATTAGGAAAATATTAGTACAGTGATTTAGTGTTAGTAAAATGTTAAGTAGTATCATGCTAAGCCCTTAACATTAGGCTGTTTAACATTTTGCGCCATTGTTTTTAGAGAAGTAGGATTATTAACCTTTGTATTTCGTATTGCTCAAGCCCAAGTTTATGGGACGGTTTCAAATCAAATTTACAAAAGAAATAACGGTATGCACCCATGAATCAAAGAAAACAAGATTAAAACACTTCTTTGTTTTTCTTATTTTATTGACGTCATATTTGAAACAAAATCTGCAAATTGTTGTTGTTTGTGGATTAATGGATTTTCTTTCACCTATGACGTCAATAAAATTAGAAAAACAAATAAGTGTCGTAATCTAGTTTTCTTTGATTCATGGTGTGCCCTAGAGCTCCGTTTTCTCCGTTTTTTTTTTGTATATTAATAAATAATCATTTGGCTGAAACTTCATATCCAGAAAATTGTTCCGCAGATGCTAGTAGGTAGTTACATAAATTTAGATACTCACACTTTTGTCTTATGGAAGTAGAGCTACAATGACAGATTAGACAGATTATTATAAGTTCATTAAATACTTTTATGTCGCATTATGGCAGGCCATGTTTAATAAGAATTGAAGAACTTAATGATTCAGGAAACTTACCCGTAAGTTGATTTTGTTTACGTTAAAATAAACATTTTTTTTATTTCAATATGCAATATGCAACGTTTAAGCATCATACATCCGTATAAAAATAAAATGTACAACTGAATCGCAGATAGTTGCTCTTATGTTCGGTCACTTCTTATTCACAAGATTGTTAGAAGGAACAGCTATTTATATTTTTAAAGTAGTTTTTTTTCAATTTTGTATATATCTACAGAATTTCTAAAAAAATCGTTATATGGCAATTTAATAATATAGATTAAATAAAAGTGTACCTGTTTTGGAGATAATGTATTTTCAAAATATAAATATATTTTTTTTTAAGGAAATAATTTTTCGTAAAATTTGATATGCGATCTCCCTTCAGACATTAATGAAAAGGAAGTAAATCACAAAAAAAAACAACATTCTGTGGCAGGTCCCGTAATATTTTTTTTTGGACCAAAATGTAGTCTATTCTATACATACAATAGTCGCTGTAGATCGAGGCACAGATACATTTATAGGCAGACAGATAGATTTGCCATAATTAAATGTATTTTTTTTGTATTGATATCAAAATGTAATTATTATTTAAATAGAGTTTACTGACGATGGAATTATAGCTTCTGAAATGTACATTTGAGCAATAAATAAATAATTTGTGTTTTAAATTAATTATGTAATTAAATAAAATCTTTAATATGTAATAATTTTGCTATTAACGGTTCTTGCCATACAAACTTTTTTTTATTTTCAACGGTTCCAAAAATGGCTATACGGATTTCGATCAAATTTGTATATGGAAGGTCCTTCGAATTATAAATAATACTACATACCAAAATTTTCGAAAAAGATTTTTTTTTGGATTTTTGAAACAAAAAATCATTTTTTTTTTTTGAAAATTCAATATTTCAGAAGGGTGCACGGTTATTTTTGAAATTATATTCTTAAATTTATATTGTTGGTTTTTAAACTTTAAGAATTTTTATTTAAAAAAAATCAAGTATAAACGACTTTAAAAATATAATTAGAACATAGCTCATAAATTATGATCGAAAATCAAGTACGTGTGATCCAGTCGTGCATTTTTTTAAATGCCAAAATAAACGACTGTGCCGCACGTACTTGCTCTTATGTTCGATCACATCTTAAGGACTTGATTTTAAGTTAAATAGCTACAAAAATTTAGTCTGATAATCTTAAACGTTTATTAATATAAATTTAGAAATTTAATTTCTAAAAAAAACTGTTTTCGAAATATAGAATTTTCAAAAAAAAAATATGGTTTGTTTTCAATTTTTTTTTGTTTTGAAAATGTTGATATGCACCTCCTACATTAAAATTTTGATCGAAATCCGTCGAGCCGTATTTGAGAAATTTTGAAAAAATTTGAGAAATGGTGTACCGTTAATAACAAAATAACATAACATAACGATATGTATGTGTGTTTAACTGTAAGCCTGTACCAATCGCATACATATTCTAGTTTTCAAAAAAGTCAATCTGATTAAACTAACTTACATTCGTAATACAATGCATATATGACTCTACGTAACGTATGATGAACATTTTGAATATAACAGTAACATCTTACAACCAGATGTTGTATTTCAAATATAAAAATAATTTTTTAAATTGATGCGCCTTTCCTTTAAAACATCAAAGACATTTTTTAAATTAATTCCCACAGCCAAACCATTAACATTGAAGTTGCATGCGAGTTAATTAGAACGCCAAGCACTTGAGTATCACTCATTCACTTTGAAAAGCGTCCGAAATTTTTCAAATGCACTTGTGCCAAATTTTATCCAGAGACAGAATTTCCACCACACAAAAATTCATTAAAATATTGAAATACAAAAAAAAAAAATTATAAAAAACCTCTTGTGCTCCTCTAGTGAGTATCTGGGTTAATGTAGCTCATTGCACTTTTGACGAATGTATTAAGTGGTTGATATTATACAAATTTTTTTTTCTGCAGTGTCATTTTGCTTTTTTTTGACATACATTTATAAAGTACGAAGCAAAATGTCAACGCGTGAGGGAATGTCGTTAAGAGAGTCGTTGTTGTTCATGACACCATTTTGTTTTGTATTTTTGCTTCCACGAGCCATCGTTTTAGTATTCCTAGAAAATTATTATAAGAAAATCATTCAAGCAATTAAGCCCTAAAACATTGTTGATATAAATCACTCTTTATTGTGCGTCTAGATGGGGAATTCACACAAATTAACATAGGACGTTATTAAGATTCAAATCTCGTTTTACAAACTCTCAACTAATTATTGGCTCATTAAAACAAACGATGAACGCATTAGTTAGGAATTTACAAAGTGCAAATTAAATCATATAATCGTGAGTTCGTTATAGAACCTTAAACTATCTGAAACATTGGGTATGTGAATGTGACTATAACAGTTATATTTTTTCAGTCATCATTGTTATTTTGTTTTTTTTTTTTTTGTGACCAGAAACGATAGATAAAAATAAATGAAGCTATTAGGCGATTGTTGGATGCCAGATTTTGCGATTATTGGCAATAGGTCATATGATAATGATAGTTAAGTTGCTCACATAAAAAAAGCAACAAAAAAATATATCAACTTACAGTATTTTACGGATAAAAAAAACACTCATATAAGAAAAACTCGCTTATAAGAAACGCAATGAGAAACACCGTGCCTTTTCTTTATATTTCTTTCAAATTAATTGTTTATAAGAACCTCGCATATAAGAAAACCACTGTTATAAGAAAGCCTTTCTTACACACCAAAATCAGAACAAAGAAGTACGCTCATAAGAAATTTAAATTTGAATATGCATCTTTGTGTTAAGACCTTCATTACAAGTTCCCACTTTCCAAAAAAATGGCAGCTGAAAATTGGATGATGAGCAATACAAAGAAGGGAAATTTCGGCAGCTATTTGGGTTTGCCTACAAGCTATTACTTTTATGAAACTGATATTTTTGCATATGTGTAGGATAAAACTGATATGTTTGCATTTGTGTATAGTTTAACTACACCACATATTGTTGTTCGATTTCACATCTATTCATGGAGAGAAAGCCAAATTTACAAATATAACAAGGGAAGCAAATGTGATTCTGACATTTGCGCTTGTCTTCTATTTGCTGGTTCTCTTTCGACGATAAATGAACCTGTTATACAAAACAGTTCCTGTACATTTATATGTAGATATGCATTGGCATACTAGATATGGACTGCTAGGAGCCAACTTCGCGTTGGATCTCTCCTCAGCTAGGATCACATGAGCGCCACCTAGGTCTTAGCGGAAATCACGAATACTATCAAGTACCAGTGCTTAAGTGATTTTTTTTAAAGAAAACCATACACAAATCCAAAAATTTCCTTTTCTCTATTTTCTACAGAAAAAAACAGGCAACTATATTATAGTTCTTTGCGGATGAGCGGAATTCATTTAAGGCTAGATCAAATATCAATTTATTTTTTGTTTACTTTTCGACGCGACTAATTAAATTTAGCACACGTTTTCAAGTTTAAACTACATTTAAGTTTTTGTTTTAAATTTTCGACGAAATGAATAAAATCTATATGATTAAGCACAACTGCGAGATATAAGTGGTAAGATGGTAAATGAGCTGTCAAAATTAAAAAGTTTACAAAAAATGGTGAACTTTTCCGCAAAATTTTGTGTGGGAAAGCTTACCATCTGAATTTGTTAAATGCGGAAAACTTTGGACATTTAATTCTGACGTTTCATGTGTCATAGCCTTGGTATAACTATCTACCTTTCTCGTATTATTTTCGGCCGACATTTTAAATGAGAGTAATAAACAAACAGTTATTAGTCAAGTTAAAATATAGGAAGAAGCAAATCATTAACCACGTTTACAAGTTGATTTTTATGTGCGTTAATGAAACGTGTGTGGTAAACTTTACCATTTTCGGATGTGGAAAGGCTTACACCGTTTCATGAATACTCTTAATGTATAAAGCAGATACTGAACTCGCCTATATCTACTATTTCATACAACCATCAGAAGTGAATTCGAGCCGCAAACCTCAATAGTTAGATAGCTCTTCAATAAAAGTATGTATGTGTATATGGAAAGCACATGGCTTTATTTAAATTTTATTTATTTTTAAAAATTTTCTGGCCGATGCAAATAAAACAAAAAAAAAGTATGGTAATACGAAATTATTATTTAACTGTTTATATAAAATTTTGCATTTTTTTAAGAAGGGGAAAAATCGCAGCCCTTAAAAGCACTACTGAAACGGAAAACTAACAAAAGAAAAACAATTTTCTAAATAAATTGATTTAAAATAAAGAATTAATTTAATTGTAACATTTAAATTAGATATTTCGAATTCAACTCTAAAAGCAATCTCTTTCCTAAAATGAAAAAAAAGGAATTTTTCTTATAGTCCCCCAGCACTACAGCATTGTTTTCTTTCTATAAACAATACATGTCAGCACTTATCTTATACAAAATAACAACAGATGGCCCTAGTTTCTTTGCCTGTTGACTAAATATGGCGCGCATACCAAGAGTGGCAATAGATGGCTTTTAAAAGTAATATTTTGGTTTGCTACTTTGCTCCGAGGGGCGTAAAGATCGTTCTCCCTATTTTCAATATAACTTTTGTATGGAACTGACAATCGACTAGCAGTCCAGGTATAGTATATCAATGTAGATATGTATCAACCTTAATTCCACAGGCTCACTTTGCTTTTATTTAAATTTTGATTTTATTTTTTTGAAGAGAAGACTTATTTTTTTTATTTTTTTAATTGTTGAAGAGGAGTATATTTTTGATACTTTGTTACATTAAAGCTTTTCATTCTATGAAATATTATACAAGAAGTTTTTATATGAACATTTAACATACATTCATTATGCATATAAGGTTTGTATGGCCTACTTCGTTTTCATGAAATTTTGTAGGTATACGTACAAAATATTTTCCTTTGCCCATAGTTTTTTTTAAAGACATTTTCTTTCTTATATCCGATGTTTGGATATAAGAAAAACTAGTATATAAAAAAGAAATTTCTTGGATTTTCAGACTTTCTCATATCCGTATTGCACTGTATTAGTAAAAAAAAATAAAGTTCCGCCAGATTTGACGCGTATATAAATAGTATCGCCAGAGGGAATTACGCCAAGATTTTTCTGGGAATAAACGCCATATTTTGATTGTTGGTTTAATCTTTTTTCCACATCTGTATCTCTATACTAATACTTCAGATCTGGTAAGGTCTTATAGAAGCTAAATTTACTTACTAAAGCCTTAAATTGAACCTGCAATATTTTTTGGGATCTCGAAAATTAACCTGCCTTGCTTGGCATGACTCACGATTTATGTAACGGGTCCGCCAAATAATTTTTTTTTTTTGGAATATGGGGGCAAAACATCGAGTGTAGCTTAGGCTGTGTTGCACGTAGCGCCGTCCTGTTGAAACCAAATATTGCCAATATCCTCCTCTTCAATTTTTGTGAACAAAAATTGGTTCAACATGGCCCGATAACGATCGCCATTGACTGTAACGGCCACTCCTTGCTCATTTTCGAATTATGCCTCTGGACCAAAATCCGCACCAAACAGTGACTTGTTTTGGATGTATCGGCTTTTCAATGTATGCGTGCGGGTTTTCTGTGCCCCAAATGCGACAATTTTGCTTGTTACATACCCGCCAAGATCAAAATGAGCTTCATCTGAAAAGATGATTTTTTTGGCAAAATCGGCATCTTCTCTAAGTCGATCGCAGGCCCACTTAGCGAGCGTTGGTCAAGCGTATACACAACCATATTCGTTCAGCGGAAGGATAAAACTAATTATCTGTCAAATCAGGCATGAGCTAAGTGTTACCATTCACGAAATAAGCACTAGTTGAAAAAAAAACATTAGATGGCGGACTCGTTACATAGGTAAATTTCTTCGAAACTTGAAATTGTTTATCCTTCATCTTAAAATAAAATATGAGTGCTCCTTCATTTACAGGCGACTTAATTAAATAACAATACTAAACAATAGTGAGTCCAATCCAAATAAATTGCATCGTTCCAAAAATAAGAATTAAAAAATGCATATCCAACAAAATATTATATCATCCTATAATAACTTCGAATTATGTCAGTTCTGTCCGAGCGAACAGTGAATTGATGAAGGCAACTTATATATTCACAAAAAATACTCCATTTCCATATCCTAAAAGACCCCTCATAAAAGTCAGGAAAAACCGACAAAAACAAATTACTTTTCACTTAAAGTGTCATCACTCCTCTTTTCTTTTTCTTTTTATTATTTTTTTTTCTGTTTGTGTTCCTGATAATAATAAAACGGTTTTTGTTTTTTCCCTCTTTGATGATGGTAAACGCATAAAATTAATTTTAATGATGTGGTAGGTTTCACTGCCATTATATCGTCATCCACACTACGTAGGTACTTTGGTTTTTGTAATTATTTTGTTTTCGTACTCACCGTCAAACGAATCAAAGAATCCCAAATTAAAACTGAACGGACGTGGCAACGGAGCAAGGAATGGATAGCCAGCACCAGTGTCTACAATGCCCTTGAAGTTTTTGAAATCCGGATCGACATCAGTATCATCGTTGTTGGAGTCGTTTTCGCGGTCAGGGGATCGTTGTGGTCCTTGCGGCACTTGAACAATATCAACTTCGTCCTTGGGCGAGCGTGCTGTAAGCAATCAGAAAAAGAAAAAAAATTATAGATATTTTGTTTTAAGAAATGCAAAGATATATTTGTTTACATTTATTTAAATTTGTATATCCATATTTGTTTTTAATGATAGAACATTCAAATCGTTCCCAATTATTAGTGGGTGGGTAGTAGCAATGGCCTTCAAAATGAAGAAAACAAAATCTTTAAATAGACGACCACCGCTTGAGTGACACCGCTCATCAGGGAGAGGGTGGGACACATGTTGACAAAATAAATTATGGGCCACGACTAAAATTTTCTTGGAATCGTCATCATCACGTGAATAGTAATAATTTATTAATGTTTAATGGCTCAACCCCATTTCGGAACATCATTGCTTCAGAATGAACTACCTTAATGATTGTGGGTGATTTTGATTAGATTTCGCCGGTGATCCCAATTCGAATAATTTGTTTTAAAAATTTTTGTTTAATGGTTAAACAAAATTATTTATAATGAAATTAATTTTACCATTTTTTTCCTCACTAGTACATATACATATGTAGGTATGAATGTATTATTGACGAATTGGGCAAGCAATGATCAGCCTACATAGTTCACTTGAGGAAGGACTCGACATTCCGTTTGTTATTATTAAAGACATTTGAGACCCTTTTGTTTACCGAATTTTAACGTGGTGGGTTGGAAACAGACAAGAAAAAGCCGGAATCGTTTTAATTTCTAGCGGCCCTGGCGAATAGGAGAGCATGGGGCTGACATGGGCATTTGTCACAAGCTAAGAGTCACATATAGTAGTGGAGACCAGAAGGAAACAAAACAGTAATTCATTTCCTGTTGGTTCCGGAATTTAGATTCTAGATAAACCAGGCACAATGTATTAGCTCTGTTTACTCAACGCACGCAACGATATGGCTCAAGCAAACTGACAAATTTCAAGGACCACGAGAAAACATCAGGCAGATGACGACTTCCGAAATTTCGCAATCTTTTTACCGATTATGGGGAATCCCAATCGTTAATTAGATCAAATGTTAAAATATGTCTAGCTTCGACTTACTATGATCCTTTTGGAGTATGTCCACTAATTCATTTACAACCAGATATCGGTCGAATTTTTGGGTCAAATTAAATCGCTTAATACTCATTGTACATTTAAAAAAAATGGAATATCAATAAAAAGAGCTAATGGAGTCGTTCTTCAAAAGTTAAAATCATTTTTTAAAGATTTTTAATCAGTAATTTCAAAAATGCTGACCTTTAAAAAAGGTGTTATTTTTCATGAAAATGGGAACCCTTTTTCGAGGCAAGTTTGTGAATTGGACATTTTAATATAAAAGTTAATTGAGTTTACTACGAAAACGATAATAATTCCATAATTCATTGAACGTTGACGAAGCGGATATACGGCGGCGGCGGCGCCGAAGGCGGATGAAGAAAACTACCAGCACCACGGTGTGATAATTATTATTATTATTATTGCTTTTGATTAATGGAAAATATGGCAGCGTTCATTAATTTCAATATCACATTCGGTCGTTCTCGTGTACTTAATTTGCAATTACAAGTAACCTAGTTTCGTGTTTGAAACTTCATAGGAAATCCGAGAGTTAGTGCAGAGTTTAAGAACAGTCGTCCTTCCCTTTCGCTTCATATTAGCTACGGGCTTAAGAATTGTTATGGCAATTTAACTTGTCTCAATGTTGAGGGTAAGTGATTTATTCACACAGCATCTGCGATATTAATGATGAAATATTCTTCATTTTTTTTTTGTTCTTTACTTTTCATAACTGAAAACAAAAAATTAACTTACGATGAGGTTGGATGGATTGAATATGAACCTTCCTTGACAGAATGTCGCTTATGTGCGTAAGGGGAATCATTTAGAGTAAAAAATGTACCTTGGGTAAATTGAAAAAACAAAATTGTTTTATTTTTTTTTTTCAAGTCACATAAACGTGATGGGGATATTGAATATCTTAATGCTTGTGAAGCCTTAAGGTAAGGCCATTACACACTCGTGAGTGTGTGTAATGGGGAAAATATGATTGCAAGGGCTTTTCTGTTCAACAGATGGAAGCAATAATGAAGTGTTCGCACTTCTTGGCTAATGAAGTTATCGGAGTAATAATGAAAGTCATAAAGTTAAAGGGTAAACTTTTAAATTAAGTTATGATGGAGGTCTTCATGCTAAAAGCTATAGGTAGACTACCTCTTACCTAGGATACTCATGTGAATAGTATCTGAAATTTAATTATGTTGGTATACACTTACCTACATATATCTGAGAAAAGCTTGTCGTTTCGATTTGATAAGATAATGGTCTCAAATAGATAAGCAAAATCAGTTTCACTTCATTATAATACAGATGTCAAAATAACAGACACAAAATAACGATTATTCTGTGTACAAGTTTAAGCAGCTATAAAAAAATAATCTTATTTCTTTTCTGTATCAAATGTTTAAGATTAATTTATTAACTCTGTAGGAAATGCTTTGACAGTTTTGTGTCTAGTTGCTCAGGTTTATCTGATGGCATATCTTAGCGAACAGTGGCAAAACTCTTTTCATTGTTTATTTCGAAAGCATTTGGTAGAGTTGGCATCAAGTTCTCTTAGCGAAAATGCGTACATTTGGTATCGATAAATCTCTTCTTCATTGGATAAGAAATTACGTTTCGACCACTAAATGGAAGTTGTATTGGATGGTTTCAATTTTGAAATTCACAAGATTGCAAATTGTACTTTTTTGATGCACTCGACTTTGCTGAAGTACACAAATACAGTTTTATAAAATTCGATACACTTTTGCGCTGCAGCTAAGATAAATAGGTATTTTAGTAATCAAAATAGTTTTTTTGAGAAATTTAACAATTACTTTTTTTTTTGTTGTTTTAATTGTCAATCTGGCAGACGGCAAATGCTATAATGTCACAATGATTTTTTGTTTGTATAAATATGTATTAACTGTTAGGTTAAATTAATATGTAATCCAATAAAAATATATTCCAATCTGAATCTTCTACTTTATTTTTTACAAGAAACCAAAACAAATTAACTAGTTATTCAATAAACTTCTCAGGATGTAAGAATTACAATTCGTAGTTTGGTAGCAAAAAATGGTCCAAAATGTTTCTCTTTAACCAGAAGAACTTCTAGAATGACAAAAATTTGTAATAGTATTTATTATTACTGGCGATATAAATATGTAGTTATAGTAGGGCAAGTTTTGCATTCTCTCGAGATTTTCATCACACTTGACATTACGATTATAGAGAACTCCAAAAAAGTGGTTCCCGCAATTCCGTTTGTCTGTCTGTCTTAGGATCGATCTACAGCCTAAATGCTGAAGGGATTTTCTTCAAACTTGGTACTTTTTTGATAAAAAAAAGTGTATGCATTACTTTGGTTATAGTTTACATTTTGGTCTCAAAATTTTGTAACATATTTTATTATTACCGATACCTCCCATAAAACCATTTTTTTGGTATTTTCGACTTTCGTATAAAAGGCTAGACGTATTTCGATCAAAAATTTTAAATAAGTTTTTCACCAAAACCAAAATTTTCGATATATAGGTATATTTAAAAAAAAATATTTAAAAAAATATTGTTTTGAATTTTTCAAAAAAAAAATGATTAGTTTCCATACAGAATACATACATATATGGTTATTGTTTTTCTTTTCTTTTATTGAAAAAAATGTTATTTTTGGATTATTCCTTAATAAATACTAAGTTTTTGAAAAAAATCAAAAAGTACATTTCGCTACACTTTTTTTCTAATTTTTGATACACTGATGAAAGACTATTTGTCATCCAGGACTCCATTTTGTCTCCGGCTCTCTTTCTCATTTGCATTAATGATCTCTTACTCTCACTAAATTCATTTCATTTGATGATAGTACTTACAGCTTTTCATATTCCTCCTTACATTCACACCCATGTCCTTCGGATGTAGAATTGCAACGGCAGCATATAAGATTAACTCATTAAATTCTGTCTCAATAGCATTTTCCAATTGGGACTAAAAAACGGCGTAGATTTTAATTGCTTTAAAAACTCAATACTGCCTTCTGTCGTTAAAGCAGAACCCAACCCTCAATGCACCTATCCATGAGCGGCACTTGCATTGAATAAAACGATCAGCTTTCAGTCCTTGACATGTGCATCACAGTCCACCTATTGTGGAATGGCCACAAATTCCGATGTCACTAAAAATGCTGCAAAGTGTTTGGGCTTTCTTCGAAGATGCAAGAAATTCTCCCCCCCCCCCCCTTCTGATCAGGGTGTAATCTATAAGGGCTTCATTCATCCAAAGCTTGAGTATGATTCTCACATCTGGACTGGAGCTCCCAAAACTTATTTAAATCTCCTGAATAGAACTAAAAATGGACCTCTAGAGTACTAACTGAAGCTATTGTATATCTCACACACCGTCGCAATATTTACTGTTTTTATTTATTTATTCTGGAATGTCCAGAATATTCGAAATACCGGTTTTGCGTTTCTTTATTCCACGGAATATTCCGGATAAGCTATTTTGTTATTTCATTATTAATTCCGGATCGTTTGGAATGCATTCTTTTTATTCTATAGTAAACACGGAATGAAAAGAATATTCTCGGAATAACCCGCTCATATGAAAGCAACAAAAATGACAGCAGCCAAAGACGAAAATCAAGTAAGTAAAAAAAACTGAGGACCAAATATTTTTATATTTTTATTATTGAAATAAATATATAAATAATAATTAAATGTGAGTTTTCATAAATTAATAAATCAATTTACTATTTCCCATAGAGGTACTTGTGTTTTGTCTTCATCACAACACTTTCAAACAGCTGACTGACGTCATATTTTTATTTTCTACTCTGGATAGTTTGTTGTTTCTTTATTCATTCCATTCTGGATAAACATTTTGTCTTTTCCATCCATTCTATTCCTTATCCAAATAAATAAAGAAACACAACACCCACAGTGTTCTAGCGAAATAGCCAGCTAAATTCCTGCCCTTAAACTATTCAGCCGTAATACTGGCGATTCTAGGAACTCTCATCAGTTTACCCTTTAGCCCGACTTCGGACGTATACTGTCAAGTACAGAGATTCTTTCTTTAGTAGTACATCCCGAATGTGGAATGCTTAACCCGGACCCTCTTTTTATATTCTACACTTCAAAATCAATGTATATCGGTATGTACATTTGCTCGTATTTTACTTGATCATATTAAGGTCAAAACCCCTTAAGTGCTTGCCTAATTATATATACAAGCCGGCCCAGCTCTCGAAATTCGAGTGCCAATTTATTTGTTTAATTCATTATCATTCAATAAAAGACAGAGAATTCATGATTTTTTTAAATTGTTGAATGCAATGAGAAGTACCTATTAAGCAGTCAATCATGGAGTCCAAAGGAAAACAGTTAATGGTGAACAAACTTTCAAACCTATACACATTTTTTACACATTAATAATGTCTGTACAACAACAAATGTTCCTGATTCTTACTCTTGCACCTTTCATTCGGTGCGTTCCCGTACTCCCTATAACTACTAAAATCTACAAATTTCTACGAAAAACAGTAAAATCCTGTTCCCGTACTCCAAATGTTCGTAGTTTTTCACAGAAGAGAGTGCTCATAAGAGAGTAAAATATTTCCCTATGTTTCGAATTTTAGTCCAAGAAATTTCTTTGGACAAAATTATGAAGACTGTCAAATGAAGGAAAAAGAAAAAAAACAATACATAAGCTGTCAGTTGGCATATGTGTATCGTTACAAGAGTTAAAAATAATGGAATTTATAGATTGGTCTGGCTTATTCGTGAATAAATTGAAATTTTGATATCAAATTGCTTATTTCAGGAAATAATTTCATGTAAATCCTTTAAAAAATATTTTCAAAAATAAACATTTATTTTGACATTTAAAAAATCGCTAAAATGGTTATTCAAAGCGGTCCCGTACTTTTGTTAAACTTTGTTTCTCTCCGAGAGATTTCTAACCCCACTCTTGGCAAAATGACAGTCTTCACATTTTTGTGCACAAAGTACGGGAACACACTTATTATTTCCATGCTAAGCCAAAATACGTTCATACAACAATCCTGACGTCTTAACAAAATTCAAGAAACATCAATATAACCCAAAACAATGGATTTAGATATGGGCAAGCTTCACACACCTCGTATTTTCACCACACTTTACCTCTTATGAAATGCCACCACATATGAAATAAATAATGATTGTTTTAATTTGTATAAATTCAATTATATTAACTTTGAAAATGAAACTTAATTATTTTCTAAATTTATTGTGACGGTCTTTGTTCAAGTTGTACATACGTTTTCATTAGTAATTAAATATTTATTTACACTTTTCCACCACTTCCATGTACTCAGCTATTCACCATCCGAGTATTCCCCAGCACTAACACAATTCAATAAATAAGTATGCAACGAACACTCAAGAGTATGCAATTTCTAATTTCTTTTATATATTTCTTAAATTATCTAATGCACAAACCATTTTCTTTATTGCAACAGATGTCGCTACTATATGAGTTTTAATTTTTGAATTTTTATTTAATGCTTTAGACAATTTCTGTGTAGTATATTTAAATAATTTTGGCATTCTGCACATCTATGCAAAAAATGTTTTCGTTTGATATGTAATTTATGCCCCTTCGGTTTTTGTGGGCCGTGAAAAGTGTACCACAAAAAACATGTTCCCCGTTTAATTATATGATGATAATGATGATACGTGGCAATTGGCAAAGCGCTTGCGTGCACGGGATAGAAAAGATCGAGTTGACTTTTTCTTAATTTGGCTAATTATCTAAGTAAATAATCAATCAGATGAAAATTATACTTATGAAATGTTGGGAAAATCCAGCCGTTAAGGAACAAAATACAAACAAGCCGATACTGCGCGACGGAGAGTATGAAGAAAATCATTTTATAGAGTTCTATGTCCATTGTACAAAATCAATTATTAAATTATTCAAAATTGTTTTACAATTTATTCTCATAATATTGCTTACGATATAGGTATGTACTATAGTGCAAGTTTTGCATTTGGAAAAAAATCGAAGTCGAGATTTTGATTAAACATGATATTACGATGATATAGAACAAAAAAACGGGTTCTTCAACTCCGTTTTTCTGTCTATAGGTCGACATAATCCTTAACCTCTGAAGCAATTTTCTTCAAACAAGGTACTTAAGATTGGTTAGATTTTTGCTTTAATGTTTTTTTAGCCCCAAAAATAACGTTACTTACCATACAATTTTTGTACCAAAAATGGTAAATCTAAATAAATAATTTACAAAACGGCTCCAACGATTTTGCCAGAAAAAATTCTGTCTACATTTTGGTTTAAAAAAATGTTTACACAAAATTGGTTATTTGATTTTCAACTTTCCTGTTCAACGGATTTCGAAGAAAATGTTTGTACAGGAGGCCTTTCAAATTTGAAATAATACTGCATACTAATGACCTTTTCGATTGGCCGTCCAGAACTGTTCTGAATCCCACAAAATGACAGTTGTTACTCTAAACAGAACAGAAAACGATTCTGGATTTCATTTCAGAATCGAAAACAGAATCACTAATACACTCACATAATTAAAATGTCAAAATCATCAGGTTGTTTTGTTGTGTAATTTCGATGTGCTTATGAATTTAAACTACTTTTCTGGTAAGATAAGGTAAAACGAAGCAAGGTATAATTATTTTTCATACAAGAAAATGTGTATCTAAATTGAAATCAAGTGTTTTGGAAATTCCTTTATTGCTTTAATTTTCACAAATACAGTGATACATACAATTCAGAATCAGTCAAATTGTTTCCTGGTGTTTTATTGGTGGAACGTGTTCCGGACGGCCAATCGAAAAGGCCATAAAATTTGCGAAAAATTTATTGTTTGTATTTTTGGAACAAAAAAAAACATTTTTTGAAAAAGAGCCTATTGCCTATTAGAGTAAGATCCCACGGCCGGCAGACATACGTCACTTTATCATATCTGAATTTTTTTCTGAGAATAGATACCAAAGTCATATTGTCAAAGCTGATTTTTTGATATGTTTAAGGGGATAGTGTTTCAAACTTTGTTTGATACTTGTCAAACACCTACAGGGGCGTTTCGTCTGGCAGACAGCTTTAAGATGTCATTCACGTTATTTTATAAGGTGTCTGCCAGACGAAACGCCCCCATGTAGGTGTTTGACAAGTGTCAAATAATCAGCTTTGATAAAATAACGTAGTTGTATGTATGCACTTTTAACACTGCATATCTCCGAAAAGCCCCAGCTTTGAAAATTCGGAATTTCCATTCCTTCTTATCTACTTAAGTATCTATTCACAGAAAAAAATTCAGCTTTGATAAAATGACGTATGTCTACTGGCAATGGGATCTTGGTCTACATGTATGACATGACATTTGAAATTAAAGAGCTATCTTATTTTTTTTTTTCATTTATTTAAATTCGTGCTTTAACGAGGTAGTCTTTTAGCGTAAGTACTTAACAATTTAATTTCACTGATTGAATGCTATTTATAAATGTATATTGTTTGGCTAAAGGTTAGGTAAACATCTATTGCCACTGAATTAAGCTAATCAAATATTTATTGAACAATTAATTTAAAATGTATATTCGACAACAAAAGCTATGTAAATTAAAAACCTCATGCAATGCCAGCAAAAAATAATAAAAAAAAGTCCAGCAGACAATATTGTTTTTAGAAAATATGTGGTTAAAAAAATAGAGTTCATTTTAATATGATTAAATTCAATTGGATATTGCATTTGAATGCGTGAGTTTTATTATTATTTTGAGGATAAAGACAATGGAATTGCATAGTTATAAAGGTAGGTAAGTAGGTGCAGACATAGGTACTTATACAATATATAAATTGAATCAAAATCAAAATCCAATTATTAATTCAAATTTATTATTCATGCATATAAAATGGGGTTTAGTCTTTAGTACTTTCAAATGAACCGTAAATTTGTTATATTGTCCAGATAAACTCGGACAACACACTAATAATAATAATTTCAGCACAATTATTAGTTTAAATTAACACAAGAGCTACCGTCGCATTTTCGAACAGATGCAATAGATTCAATCAAATTTAAATAATCCCCCAATATCTGTTCTGGTTTTTATTTTTTTTTCGTACAGGTATTTTGAATGCATTGCATGCGAATAATTAAGAATAATATATGAATACGTGATTTATTTCATTTGAATTTAACAACCATCAATATCTTAACATATGATTTTTCCATAATGCATAATTTAGTAAAAAGTAAAATGCACGACTGGATCGCACGATCTTGCTTTTGTAGCTAACAACTTGCTAACCATTGAGGTTTAGTTAGTTAGGTGTAGTTATCTTATGTAGGTTTAAAGCCTATTTAGGTAAGATTAACTTGATTCTTAGTATAATGAATTGTCGAATGGATGATTCAAGGAATAGTTACATACTAGCTTCTTCCAAATGTATGTTTAAATCTAAGTTTTGGATTTTAATTATTTAAGTTAAGAGTGTAAAATTTATCTACATATACATTTATACATATTGATAGAACATTAGTATGTAAACATGTACATATAATTCCATAATTTAGGTGCAATATGCATTGCATAAGATTCATGTGATTTTTAAAGACACATATGTATATATAAATGTATGAGGGCCTATATTGTATTTAGAATTCAGTGACGTACGCAAAAATTTGTAAAAAGCGAATAATAATTATGTAGAAATAAATGGATAAAACACATAATTAAATGTTCTTATATTGCTTAGTCGTTATAGTTTGAGGGAAAACAAAGATGCAGTTTGAATTCATTGATAAATAATAATATATCCAAAAAAACCAAAAATCGTTGGAGCGGTTTTTTAATAATTTTTTTTTTTATATATAAAATTTTGAAAACATTTTTAGAAAAAAAAATTGAAACGCCATTTTAAAGGTATTATTAATATACAAACAAAATTCAAATTTAAAAAAAAAATCTGTGACTGGTTTTTGAAAAATCGATTTTTCAAAAAAAAAAATTATTTATTTTTTAAATATCGAAAAACTTTTTTTTTTGAAAATTTGAGTATGCAGTCTTATCAACAATTTTGGGAAGCATTTCTATAAAAAAAATATTTTAATCGATTCATCGAATATTGAGAAAGTCGAAAATATGAAAAGTAGTTCTATGGGAATACCGTTAATAAGTACGCAAAAAGAAATATTTTTATACTTTGGAGTGAACTGTACTAATTTAAGAACACACAAATTTTTGTATAAAAATTCTTGGAGCCGTTTTCGAGAAATACATTTTTTTCTTAACGGGTTTTTAACATTTGTATGGGAGGTACCGTTGTTTTTTATTTTAGTAAAATAGTTTTTTTTTTAACTATTCAAAATAATGCCAAAAAACCTTTAAATACGAAGTTTCGAAAAAATCTATTGAGCCGTTTTCGAAATTTTGAATTTTCAAAAAAAAATTAATTTCCAAAAAAAGGTATCATAGAGGTACCAAAAATAACAATTTTTTTCCAAAAAAAATTATCAAAAGGTACTCTTTCCCTTCATTAATGAACTGATTTTTTTTTATAAAAATCGATGGAGCCGTTTTTGAGAAAAATTAGATTTATGTTCTTGGCCCAAAAAAAATATATGGGAGCTGCTGTTATTTGTCGTCTTAAAACAAATGAAAAAACAATATGTACCAAGTTTGAAGCCAATCCACCGAACCGTTTAGGCTGCAGACTCGAGGACAGACAGACAGACAGACGGAATTGGGGGACCCACTTTTTTGGTATTCTCTATGATCGTAGTGTCATGTTTGATTGTTAGAACAAAAAAGAATTTTTACGAATACATAACTTGCCTTATAGTGCCTATAATCGCAAGTAAAAATAAAATGCACGGCTGCATCGCACGTACTTCCTCTTATGTTCGATCACATCGTATGCACAATATTCTTAGTGGAAACAGCTACACGTATTTTTAAAGTAGATTTTCACTATTTTTTTATTTACATACAATATTTCTTTAATTTCTTTAACTTTTTTCTAAAAAAAAAAAAATTGGTACGACAATTTTATATACAGGAATACCTCAACTTACGTCGCTAATTCGTTCCGGGAAAAGGTGTCGTAAGTCGAAATCGACTTAGATCGAAGCAGAAAAATAAAGAAAAACCAGAGCAAACAAACAGTATTGTATGGATATAAATTACGTAAATTTACGATGAGCCAATGAAGGGATAATAATAACAGTGAAATAAAAGTAAAACTAAATAAGGAATTCCACATTTATAATTCAATAGATCGTTATGTTATGATAGACATTTATTACATGACATCATCATCGCTTGACAATAATACTTGTAACTTGGCTTCGATTTCTTGTTCTGATGGTTCTGCAGTATTCGTAGAAGAATACGGATTAGATATCGACACGGCTTAAATAACTGTTTCAGTGTGGTTTGAGCAGCTCTTAGATTCATTTTTTTATAAATGTCTTTGTAGCATGAAATATTGTCTGAGATTAAGAATGAAACCTTATCGCTTTTTTCTCTATCTAGATAATTTTTTTTTAAATCTTCAAACCCTTTTTAATATAATCTAAGAATTCTGACAGCTGTTTCGATGTCAATTTTTCTTGACCAGAATTATCAGGCGCCGGAACCTCCTCTTCTGTATCAATCAATCAATCACTCTAAATTTTGTTCTGACACTTATAAACTGAAAAGTTGCCTCTGAAAAGCTTCAATTTTCAAGTTTAAAATTTTCACGACTTACTAATGCATCCGGTGTCTTAACTCTAACCATAAATGACGTAAGTCGAGGAAAAGTTCCTACATTTTTCTGACGTCGTAAGTCGAAAAGACATAAGTCGAAGCGTCGTAACTCGTGGTGATTCTCTATTTAATAATATGTATAAGTTTAAAAATATATGATTTCTAAAAAAAAATAATGAATTTTCAAAACATCAAAAAGGTCTCAAAGAAATATTTTCGACAATGTTGGTACCATTTATAATTCGAAGGGCCTCTCATATAAAAATTTTGATCGACATTTTTCGAGCCGTTTATGAGGAAGTCTAAAATAAATAAATGGTTGTATAGCAGGTACCTTTAATAAAAAAAAATGTTAAAACCTTTTCGAGATAGCTAAGATGGTTGAAAAAATTGTATGGCGGGTACCGTTAGTTTTGGGCCTATAAAAACGATTCAAAAATCTATTTAAGACAATTACAAAAATGCTTAAATATAAAGTTTGAATAAAATCGGTTCAGCCCTATAGGCTGTAGATCGTTGTACACACATATAGACGGAATTAGGAGAACCATTTTATTGGTGTTTGGTCGTAATGTCAAATTTGATTAAAATCTCGAGTTCGATTATTTTTCCAAATACAAAAAAAAAAAAATAATTGGTATGTTCCCGCTGAACTTCCTAATTATATGATATTATATGATATATACGAATTTCTACTGGAACTGCCTAATCCTGTTCCCGATAACCAAAATGTTCGCAGTTAATCCAGAAATATTGAAAAATGTTTTAATAAGACGGGAGTATTTGACAAAATTTAGGCTGATAGGTGGCGAAATGAAGACATTATTTTTAGTAAGAATATTTTATTAAGCATACAAAAGCATTCATCAAAATAAGCAAAGCACTTCACAGTAGGTATGAACAAAATTGTTGCGACAACCAACGATATATTTAAACAGTTGTTTACTGGGGTGACTCATCGCCAAAAAAATCCGACTAAAAGGACCAAATGTTAACGTCTAAGTGTTATTAAAAAATTAGTAAAAAAAAATTGCCAAATAAAAAATCAAAATTAGTTATAATAATTTTATTAGTCTTGTGACCAAATGTACATTCGATTTGTATATTGATATCATCAATTATTTGACATTTTATTAAAAAAGTGTTATTTATATCGTTTTGTGGAATGTATTCTTATGTTTAAGATGACTGTATATTTTAAATTAGGTATTTCGGAGTTTTCTGATACTTTCTGCTACTTTATGCTGGTATATTCGTAAACAATTATTGTTTTGATTTTAAGACTTTCCGAAAAATAAATTTACTATGTGCTACTAAAATCCGTTATAATATACTCATGCAAATAGTAACATGTCCTTTTTTAAACGTCACTATGCATTTGTTTTCATTTTACAAAATGCTAAATGCGTTAAAATGAGATAGTAAATACCAAATTCTCAAATCCATTGTGTCAATAAACATTCTTTCCTATCTTACTTTTCGTTCTAACGCCGTGCGTTCTAGTGCCGTGCAATTCAGGTTGCATTTAGTTAAAGAAAATTATTATTATTATTATCAAAATGTAATACTCATATTGGAATTTCTAATCATAAATTGTTCATCATAATGTTTCTAGAGGTTTTGAGTAAAAGTCACACATTTACGATAAATTAAAATTGTTGGCGAAACAAGTTTTATACATTTTTTCATCAATATGCATATAAAAGTTTGCAACAACAACAGATTTCATCCATGACCAAGACTTCAAAAGATTCAATTTACATAGTTTGTGCTTTATTGAAGCTTGAAGTTTTTGAAATAAACACTTTTCTCGACATATTTCAGTAAAATGTATGTATAATTTGCACAAAAATTCAATGTATCTTAATTTGGCACAATTATGCTGAAAATGTAGTTCATAACATTTCACGGCAGTCAATAGGTGATTACACAGTTGAAGGAACCAACGTTTACGTTCGTCGTGTTCAGATAATCTTTTGCCGGTACTCGTACATGTGCCAAATCTTTTAGCCAATTTTCATCCTTCGTATCGTTACTTTCATATGGTCTTAGCCAAATCTTCGAGAAAGCACAAGTAAATTGCAATCAAAAACACTGTTTAAAGTTTTGATAAACTTGAAAAAGAACATTTTTGCCAAATAAACAAACAACCAACAAAAAAAAATCAGCTAAAACTTTTTAACTTCGTCGAAAACCTTAACTCTACGTCGCTGATGCTGCTGCTCCCGCTTCTAACGTCCAATCTTTCCATGGGAAATAAACTAACTTGGGCCTAAAGCAGTTTTGCAGCTTTTACATCGCAATTCCTTCTTTTGTTTTTGTTTTTCATCTTCCTTAGAAAGCAACAAAGAATAAGGATGAAGGATTGAGATGAGATGTAAATTTCTTTGCCTTTTTTGGGGGAGAAAAGAATAATGTTTCTCTTACGTGAATAAATCGCATATACCTATAGAGTATAGAACGAAGAAGAAAATTCTGCTTTTGGGGCTTTGTTTGGCAGTAGTTTTGAACAAAATTTCCCGTTCTCATAGTCTCTGGTGGAATTTGAGATCGAGTCGTCTTCGTTGTCTTCATCTTGTCTGGTGTTCTTGTGTTCTGTATGTGATTTTTTTTTGTTGTTTCCTCCTTGAGAGGGGGTTACAAATAAAAGTTTCGAAATATTTCAATTTTTGACACTAGCAGAAAATTGCACTCTACTTGTTTTAGTTCTTTCTGGAGTTCACAACCGTGATGGTGTAGGTGAAAAAAAAAACGATTTTACTTCAATATATCCTTTCAAAGGCTACTTTTATAATTTTCTCCTATGGCTGACATAGATTTTCGAACACAGATTTTGCTCCTTTCTGTGTTCGAAATAAGAATGTGCAATGCACAACTTTAATCCTGGCAAAAGTTGCAACACAAAAATTGATGCAAACATTTGCCTTACTTGCCGATACGAATCCTAAGTGCAAATTTACACAGAACTTTCATGGAAATAATTTCTGGAAAATGATTCATTGGAAGGAAATAAAAAAGGAGTTGCAATTTTTATATTAGTATTGTTGGGTTTTTGATATTTTGTAGGTCAGGTCAGAGTATGATTAATTTACGGTTTAATAGTGTATGCAAAATGTCCATGTGAGCTGGAGTAACTGAGAAAAGTTTTTGTTTTGTTTGAATTGATATTCGAGTTTTGTGTTGATGAAACAGAAGTTTCTCCCTTAACTTGTTGTTAGATTTTTCCGTTTCAACTTTTGGCAAAGGATCTTAAACTGAAGCATTGTTAGAGTTAGAATTCTAATTTAAAAACAATTTTGTATCTGAGATCATTAATACTTAACTGGTTTTAGGAATTTAAGTCGTAAATGTAATTTGATTTAATGTATCGTGGAAATGAGACTTTTTGATTTCTTTTATAACATAATGAATTATTTTTGGATCGAAATTGATAACAAATACAAAAAGTAAATCCGGGAAGTATTTAGCAGTTAATAGACTGCATCAAGCGATATGTGCAAATAAATTTTTGTATATTATCAGCGTGAGTGTTCTCTGGGAGCAACGATACCCTCCTTGTGTCTAATTTATTCGACTATTTGGTAGACAAATTAAAGTCGACAAATTCAGCTGTTCAGTCAATGAACCGGAAGATCGCCGATGTCCGTGATAAAAATGTAAAGAGGCTATGAGACAGACAATTAAGCGCCGCGTACAATACGGCATCTGTTCCTGACTGATCAAGAAGCTGAAACTATATGCCAATATCATAAGTTCGTTAATTTCGAAAAACATCTTCAGAGGAGACGACCATTTTGATATGAACAGTGGCAAATTCCGGGATTCATAACTATACCAATCCACCCAAAATGTAGCAATTCATCAGTGGAACGTTTTTGTTGAATTAATATGTTGTTATCAGCTTTCCTGCTTCTTCCTGAAATTGCTGATATATTGCTAAAATGCTGCAGCTATTCTATCCTCAGGTTAAAAGGTCGCATTTTTGCAAATTGATTGCTTCTTAAAATCAAATCTGCATGGCTTTTTGAAATGCTACAGATTAATTATTCTGCAAAGCTCTAACTACATAATTGTCACAATTCTAATGCAGATATTTTTGGGATTTTTTAGTTAATTTTCAAAACCCTACGAAAAATCACACGCACATGCGTCTAAATGCGAATGGTAGTGTGCTCTCGTAGGCTCAACATTTATATATGAAGTGTAAATCTCAGTGCCGTTTATTCATAGTTGCGCAGGTGTTCACCGCACACCCTACCAAAATCATCTGTATCTTGCATGTGTTACCAAAATCCCTAAATGTTTTCATTTTAATTTGTTTTCCAACTACCTGCCTTATTCAAAGATTTTCTTATAACTTCAACGCAGCGATTCCACGTACAAAATTAAAAAACAAGACACGAAATTCATCCTCCCTTATAAATCTTTCTACATCCCTTGGTGTTCACCCTCATCAACCGCACGGTTTTCCTTCTCCTTTTTCGTACAGCAACATAATTCATTCTCAATCAAAAAACACAAATGCACACATTTGGGTGTTCTCCCAATATCAGCGCATTCAAGTGATACAAATCCCCATATTAAAAAAATATCCAACAGAAAGAGAAGAGATAATTGCCAGTGCAAGACGGTTAGGTGTTCATCAACATTCAGTGCACCGCAGCGTTGCCGGAAAAAAATGTTTGCAAGTGCCAATACTGACAACCGAAAGTGCCATTTAAGGCCACTGGGTGCCACCAACAAAAAAGTATAAAAATTCCGAAGATTTCATATGTAATTTTTAATTTTATTTATTATACCTCAAAACTTAAGGAGTAATAAGAAATTAAAATTAATAAAAAATAAATTAATAGATAAAATAAAAAATAAAACTTCATTAAACGGGGGTAAAATTCAGTTTTTTTTTTCAAATTACTCGAAAACCATAAGTTTTTTTGAAAAAAAAAATTGGTACACATTGTAGATCATGTCATTCTACACAAAAAACATTTAGACAATTTTTACGTACAATTGATAGATTTGAAGCAAAATGGTAGAAAACGTTGGAGTGTAGTATATTTATTCCAAAAAATTAAATAAATTAATGTTTTTGAGTGGGGATTTTTTTTTTTTTGTTTTTAGTTATGTTTGCAAAAACATGTTCTATTAAAAAAAACAAGCTTTAATTTTGAACCTTAAAAATCTAAATTTATTTTATTTGATTCAATAAATTTTGTATCAATGTCATATTAACGACTTCTGTATGTCAATTCGTTCTTGAGTTATAGCGTACAAAAATTAAATTGCTCGTCAAAATGGATATATATATTTCATTCATTCGTTAAATCAACCTTAATATACATGCAAAATTGAGCAATATACCACCTACATTCATCGCAACAGAATTTTTTAAGAGTATATCCCCAGGTACAAAAGTGGCATGATAATGAATTTAACCCTTAAGACTGGGAATGGAAGATGGAACAAAATTTACTTGAACGCGTTAAAAACCTCATGCCACCAGCTCCGGAACAACTTGTCAACAATATATTTTGGAATTGCTCTAAAGGATGTAACAAAAGTTTCAGTTGTAGAAAAATTGGTCTACACTGCTCTTTAGTAATGCGAGGCTGAAGAATACGACTCCAATGAAGATACTGAAGTCGAAGTAAAAATGCGCCTGGAAAATGATTTCACTTAGCTTAATTTTATTATTCTTTCTTATTAGTTTCTAATTTTTAAGAGTGGAAAGAGTGAATTTAGTTTTGTTTGTAATAATTTTTCATTATCAATAGTGGATTAGGCCTACTAGGGATATCACAAGATAAAAAAAATCTGGTTCAGTATATTTTACATCTGCGGTGTGGTGTGTAAAAAAAATATATTAAAACAAAAAACAGATATTACTAAGCTTACTTACTCCCGCAGAGTGTAATTTGGCGTTGGATAAACGGTACACCATTTGTCCGATATTGGTGATACATAGGTCATTTTAAGGTCATTAGGAGCACTACAAAATCAATAACAAGAATTATCCAAAAAACGCAAAGGATAAAGTAAAAGGAAAGATATCTTAAAAATAGTCCTTTCAGATCCCATAACTTAAGAACGAATTGATACACAGAAGTCGCTAATATGACATTTTGCAGATAATTATACTGTCTATAACTTGTTCATAGAAAATTTTGAGAAAAATATAGGTTTTCGGAGTTATTGAACAAAATCAAATAAATTAGGATTTTTAAGATGGCGGCATTTTTATGTTTTTCCAAACATAAGTAAAAACACAAAATTCTCCCATTCAAAAACATATATTTATTAATTTTTTTTACAAAAATGTATTACACCCCAATGTTTTCGACCATTTTTCTCCAAATCTATCCATTGTACGATAAAAACTGTCTTAATCTTTTTTGTGTAGAATGACATTATATACAATGTGCACCAACAATTTTTTTTTTTCAAAAAACCTATGGGTTTCGAGTAATTAAAAAAAAAACAGAATTTCCGCTTTCCCTATTCTAAAATGTTGTCCTCCACTCCAAATTTAAGTAACTTTTTAGAAAATGCTTAGGACGTAAAAATGTAGCTCTCCACCAAAATTCAGCTTTGTCAAAATTTTTGAAAGTGAACATCTTATTTTGCTGGACTATTTAGGTGTTATGAAGTGCTGGCAAGTTTTTTATAAGAAAGTCGATTTTTATTATGGTTTTAATGTCATTTAAGTGTGAAACAATCCTTTCAACTGATGCACTACTTTATCTGATCATGAACTTGGATATATTTGAAACCATTTGTTCGTCGATTCCTAGAGTGTCATTTGAAGCGTTTTAGTGCCACAGTGCCATTTAAATTAAAAAGTGCAAAAGTGCACGATCGTGCCACTTCGGCAACGTTGGTGCACCGTCGGCCAGCGTCGTTCATTCCACCATAGAGAAGCAGGATCAGTACGCAGTACGAAGAGAATTGGTAATTTGGTATTCATTATCATTGAGCCTGCTGTGGATGTGCGCTGTGGTGTGGATTCTTTCTCTGTACCTGTACGAAAACGTACCTTATAGATAGATGCTACGATCATAGAAACCAGATATGCCAGCCAATGCCATGCCATGCGACACGTGAAAAACAGGATAAAGAGAGCTTTAATTTCTTTTTACTTTTAGTGTTTGGCTCTTATTTTGTTCATTGCGTACTTGCGGTGCAGATTCATTGCGTGTACCAAGTACAAATACAAACATAATCATAAGCGACGATCACGTACAAGTGTATATAAAGCAACGTCGAAGGTCAAACAAAATACAAAATGATTTAATTAATGCAGTATCAAATGTTATTTCGGATTGTGATAACATTTAATGATAATGCTAGATTTCAAATAAATAACTTGAGAACGAGTTTTCATCATATTTTGGAAGAATCTAGAAATGCTTTTCCAAAACAAGGTCTGGAAAGTTTTGAACTGCGATATGGCCAATTATTTTTTTTAGATAATCTTCAAATTGAAATGCGGTTCGAGTCGTTGACAAAATTAAAGTTACTAGCTTTACTTTCTACGAAAAACATTGTTGAGTATGGAAAAAAATGCCCTACTGAAGTTTTTGAATGCCTAAAATGGTCATATGGTGCATTTTTTTGATTTTGCAAGGCTGAAGAATGAATTAATTGTTTTTTTAAATCTCCTCAGCTTAAAAATATCTCCGTTAAAGACATTCCAAGAACTGTTGATGCTCTTCAATTAAAAGAAACTTTTTCTAAAGCATTTAAACTAAATTGACTGATCTCAAAAATAGCCACATCGAGTAAATCTATCGAACGTTCCTTTTCTGATCTTTAACACGTTAAATCGTATGATAGAAATAAGATGCAGGAGCAAAGAATATCGCAACTTGCAATTTTGTCCATAGAAAAATCATTTTTAAAGTAAAACAAAGTAAAAAACAATTTCTATGATGAGGTTTTGCAAGTTTTTTGAAGAAAGCCCGACGAATTGAACTTTTATTGAAGTATTTCCTTTCTGAATTATAGTTTCCTTACAAAGAAAAACACAAAAAGTATAAAACAAAAACTCAAAAAAATAATACAAAAAACACAAAAAAAAACAAAAACAAAAACAACGTCCTCGTCGTAATCCTGAATCGTATCCATGAATAGACAAAATTTGAAGGAGAAGTTAGTGAACGCCTTGCTTGAAGCACCACGGCACGTCACTGGTAAATCTGTGGATACGGCAATTCTAGAAGTTTCACAAGCCCTACATTTTCGACGTCCTTGCCACTGAAAAATATATTTGAAATTATTTCCTAAATCAGAATGTTTAAGGGAAGCATCCAATACCTAATCGCCTATTAACTCCTTTACCTTCCCCTTCTATCAATTTACTCACCTGCATCATAGTAAGCATGAAGGATTCATTGAGATACCAATAAAACAATACGCCACAATGTATCTTCTTCCCTCTCTAACCTAATAAAAGTCCTGTGGGCTTAAAATAATAACCGTAAAAGTAAAGGTTGACATTGTTATACCGACGTACTTGAAAAATACTAATGGAAGTACACATTGGGAGTATGGCTCGTACTTATAAATTCAAAAATCAATAATGGTAAACTATTTAGTCTTCGTTTTACTAAGCAATTACAGACAAACATTTCGAACTTTGTTCAATCTAATTAAACATAATTTCTATTTCCAATCTCATATCTCATGATATTCTTATTGATGAAGGATGTAGGTATACATATTTATGCTCATGGAATTAATAACCATCTCGATACTTGGGCTGAAATCAGAAAGTCATAATAATCAATTGACAAAGCAGTAATTGCGTTTTCGACTCCAGCTCATAGTATATTCCAGAATTCACAAAATATGACAATACCTATTGGAATTCTATCTATATTCGAGAATCTCGAAAATATAATCTAAAATGTCAGCGAGCAAAATAACACTGGTTGTATGATGTATTTGTATACGCATCAATATTCGGCCCCAAAGTATCAGGCCTTAAAGGCAGTTCACACATCAGTCATCGAAACCAAAAACGAATGCCATATCAAAATGCTGAATTAATTAAAGACTCGATATCAAATTGACGCGCGCTCACCCAACTTTATGCAGTAATGAATAATTTATTGGGGAATTTAATATTCCGAGTTCAAATAACATTGCAACAGATAGTAAACTCAAAATGCATTATTGGAGTTCTGGCATGTATTATTAGGATGAGGTGTACTTGCATTGTAATAAGGCACGGAGGGAGGACACTATGTACCGGTAGCGTATTCAAATAAATGTAACAATTCACAATAAGCCCTTACATCACTAGTTAGGTAAAGTAAGGGCATTATTGGCATCGCCGAACATCACACATCCTATTTCAAAAGGGACCATGTCATACATGCATATAGACATGACATCTGGCACAGCTCGGCGCATCATGCAAGAGCTGTAAATTTAATGAGATTTCTGCCAAATTAATTTCCGGTTATGATTAGATTTTCTGTAATGGCAATTTGCGATGAAATCTGCAAAACACTCCAGGTCCTCCCCCAAAAATTACCCTCATAGCATACATATATTTGAATGTGATTTTGTGTTGAAACTCGTATATAGATAGGGATAGGTAATCTAATTGGTTTGGTCAAAAATGCATGTGCAACAATAGATTAGTACATGAGTTAGAAATAGCTGGTTCCAGCTCGTCGAACTGAACAGACTGAAGCTTACTGAACCGTGAATGAGTCTATTTCGGAAATCTTGTATTGGTTGGCTTGGTAAAAATGAATTTTATGGTACAAAATCTTATCACATTACATTTGTTTCAATTATACATATTGCATAATTTTAGATAATTTGTTCGACTAATATAATCTTTTCTGTCGTCGCTGTCGATGTATTTTTAGTTGTTTGTGTTGAAGTGATAACGAGTAGCATCCTACCGGCTGCATAGAATTTATAAGGGAGTGCTCGGGAAAGTTAAAAATTATCGTTAAATTGTCTTTTGCTGTGTACCATTTGTGTTCTTTTTCTTAAACCCTATGAGGTTAAATAAAAATAAAATGCACGACTGGATCATACGAGCTTGCTCTTATAGCTAACAACTTTAATGAAGCTAACCATTGAGGGTGATTAGTAGGTAGGTTGTCCAGTTATCCACTGCAGGTTTAAAGCCGATGTTAGTAAGATTATATTTTGATTCTTAGTATAATGTATTATCGAATGGATGATTCAAGGAATAGTTACACAGGTACTGACCTTCAAATGAATATTTAAATCAAGGTTATGGATTTTAATTGTGTAAGTTAAGAGAGAAATATTTACCTACATACATGGATGGAACCTAGGTATGTAAATGTGTACTTATGATAATGAAAATGAAGTATGTAGGTTGGTAGGTAGCTATATGCATATGACTTTATAATGTAGGTGCATGCTTATATAAATGTATGAGGAGGTCTACATTGTGTGTGTGTTTTCTTCGGGGACTTAGGCCGGCAATTCACGACACAAAATAACTGCGCAAACTGACATTTCACTCAAGTCAGCTTGTGCAAAACACGATACAAGTAAACTGCACTGTTTTCAGTTTTAAAAAGTTTTCATTCAGTAAGCATGTGTTCAAAATAAGCTCTCTATCAGGGCTACCTTTGGAGTCCCGGATAGAGTCATTTTGGCTCCTTTTTAAGGTCTGGACTCCAGGGCACAACTTTTGTAGGATAGTCGAAAATTGACTCCTTTTAAAAGTTCAGGACTCTTCTAAACAATTTAAATAATTTTGTTAATACTAAATCTTTGTTGAAAACTTCGAAATTTGCTCGTATTCTTCTCAAAATGCAGCACTTTGTGAACTCATTTGAAACTTTGTCTAAATTTTCTCATATTTCACATTCAACTTCATGTGTCTTGTCTGTGTACGAGTCCATTAATTAATTTCATATAACAGATTACAGTATAAACAATACCTACAATCTACATTTGTTCAATCTTGCCAATCCATGTTTTCTACCCTAAACATTTTAGAAGATGAGCAGCTTAAAGATTTGTTTCCTGGCCTAATTTTAGTGTTAGGAACTATAGGCAAAATATTCCCAACAATTAATATTTTTAGATTTTTATTTATTTACTGACTTTGTTAATTTGTTTTACATTTTATTATAAAGAAAACTGAATTTTTTTTATTTATTTAAGTAAATAAATCAATAAATTGTTCTAAGTTGTAAAGTTTATTTATTTTGATAAAAATATTGTTTTGTTATGTTTATAAAATATATAAGAATATATTTGTTGGTAGAATGTGTCTTTATTATAGTTTTTAAAGGACTAATTTTTTTAGCCAGAACTCTCTTTTTGGACACCTTCGAAAATATTTCAGAGGTAACCCTACTCTCTAGAGCCCCGGTTCTTCTTTATAAAGTTCGAGAAAATCGCTCCAGAACTTTTGTTCATCAGCCATTATAAAAAAGAGACTAAGCGGTTGCTCAGTTTTTGACATATACGATACAAATAACTGTACAAATTGAAGACGTGAGCAGAAATATTAAAATTGTTTGATTTTTACACAGTTAACTGCACAATTCGCACAAACAATTCCATTCACAACACAACTAAACTGCGCAAGCCCCAGTTTGCGTAGTTATTTTGTATCGTGAATTGCCGGCCCTAGTCCAACTAGACAATATTTGTCATCTGGCGCTAAGTTAAAATTAGTAAGGTCGTATGTTCTACCTTTAATACTGTACGGGTGTAAAATATTTTCAGATCTAGACTCAGAATCATAGAGAAAGCTAAGCGTAGCATATTACAATTGTGCCAGATATATTTTTAACATTAGGAGATTTGATCACATTTCGTTTTTTCTTTCAAGACAGATTGCAAATTGTCCATTAGAAGCAATATAGAACAATCCTATTTTGTTTAAAATTATCTAGAGCAAAACTCAAAAGTATCTTTTTGAAAAATTAAAATCGCTCGTACTCAGATATCATTATTACTTATACCACCTAAATACAAGTATTTAATATGCAACCGGCAGTTCTTCACACAAGGAATTCGCCTATAGAACCACCTTCCTCACAGCTTACGAAGAATAAATACATTCAATCATTTTAAAGAAAAACTTTTCGAATACTACGCAAACAACGGCAATTAAAATCCTTTCCGTATCCCTCCATTTCTTTTCATCTGTATTTGTTTCTCTAGGCTAAGACAACTATTGTAATTAATTAATTAATTAATTTTTGTAAAACCTAATGTATATCCTGTATATAATCAAAAGCATATGCTTAAATTTACAGAGTTGAATTAAAAATAAAAATAAATAAATAAATAAATATACCTGAAAGTGGACTATGCTAATTAAAGAACACACACATTTTTACTTGCGATTATAGGTAAAAAAGGAAAGCAAAAAATAAAATGCTCGACTGGATCATAGGAACTTGCTCTTATGTTCGATCACATCGAATGCAAAAGATTTCTGTTAAAAATCTAAATATATATTTAAAGCAGTTTTTTGCTTCGTTTTTTATATATACAAAATATCTTTAAATTTGTATAAGAGTCCTAAATATTATAATATAAACTTAAAAACAAAATATTAAATCGGCTTAATCAAAGAAAAAATAATTCAAAATTCTGAAATAAATACTTAAACTAATTTAAGCTCAAAAAATAATACGCCATTTTATTTGTTAGATAAATTTGAACTTATGAGAAAAAAATTTAAGAAATCTGTGTAGCGGTTTTTGAGAAAAAAAGTTTTTTTTAAAAACTTTTTGAAACCATTTTTCAAAAAAAAAATTCAAAAACGCCAATTCATAGGTATTCAGAAAATACAAATAAATATAATTTTTTGAAAAAAAAATTTAATGAGCAGTTTTCGAATAATAATTTTTTTAATTTTTTCCTTAAAAATGATTTTAAAAATACAAAAAAATATTAATTAAAATTAATTAATTAATTAATGAATTGCTTTTGATGTGGCCTGTGGCTGCTGCTGCTATTCAACCCCATTAAATATTGATGTGCTTTCAGAGTTACCCGTGTCCATTTTTTTACTTGTTCGGATTTTTTTTCCTTGGGTCTCTGTTGATGTGCTTGAAAGTTATTGTTTATATTGTCGACATTTTGTCTACATTGTCGACATTTTGTCTACATTGTCGACATTTTGTCTACATTGTCGACATATTATCTACATTATCGACCGATTGTCTACATTGAAATGTAGACAATTAAAGTCGACACGTAGAGGAACAACACTGTTTGCCAATGAACTGATTACTTTCTATCAAAACCGTTGTGAGTGCTTTTATGATGTATTTCAAATATAAATTAGTATTACATAAGAGTTTTTTTTTAGTTTTGAAGAAGTCTTGTTTTTTGTAATTTTCTCAAAATTGTATAAAATTAATTTATCTGGTTGTTACTCTCAGCGCTTCTAACAGTTACCGAATGTACATATAAGAAAAACAACTAAATGTCGCTCACAACTTTTCCTTAAAAATATCTGCGATAAGTTTTTTTGTCACCTTAAATCCTTTTTCAGAATATCAATTCGTTGAATATCAATTTAAAGAAAAGAGGTTTTTCATTTAATTTTGAAAATTGTTATGTAAATTATTTGTGTTTGTTTACCTTACAAAAACACCGTGGAAGAACTACAATAAAAAAACATCTCGTTTTCGTTTATATTTAAGAAGAAATACTTGATAAATGCACTCAATTATAAATACTTAACGACTTTTGGTTTTAATGAGTCAAGTTTTAACTAATGTTGTTATTTTTTTTTCTGGGTTTACAAATCTACATAAAATTGCTCGTGCTATAGAATCAAACGTATTACTTTAATACTAAAACAAATTATTTTCCAATTCGAATGTATTTAATTGAAATTGCGAATAATCAAAATGATATATTTACTAGGTATGACAGTTGAAAGCCAGTGGCAGGGTTATATTATTATCACGATCCTAAGGACAAACACGCAGTTGATAGAAATGACACAAACTACGTGATAAAAATGCAATATAAATTTATTTTATTTGCTTAAATAAAATAATTTTTTTTATTTTTTTTGAGATCTTCATTGATTCATCACGTAAGCCATAGAAGTTTGTACTTTTGTACCCATACAATAAAATAAAGAGTGATTTGTTACATAAGAGCTTGTTATTACTTTTAGAACTTTTTATAGCTCCCAATTGGTTTCTTATGTAGATTTTTTTACAATACAAATATTTTTATAAAATCAGAAATAACCATATAAAAATGGACAGTGAAATGTTTGTATGTAGATACCTAATTCAATTTTTGTAGTTCGTAATTGTATTCCTTGAAAATAAACTTTATTTACCATATACGAAAATTTATCAATTCAAAACTTTTTAAGTTCTTAGGCTTAAAAGGTATCGGATCAGGTAAAACGTAACTACATGCATGTAGTCTTATTATCCAACTTATTACAACAAATGAAACAAACGAACATTGTTTTAGGTTAATATATATATTTGTATATATTAATGTGTATTGGCATTTATTTTTAACTTGGCATTACTATAATCAACTTAACCAAGTACAAAATACTATAACGGTTTGTTGCTTCGTTGAAAAGTGAAATATTTACAATAGCTTCTATAAGCTTCGCGGCTTTCCTTAAAAAAATTCATCAGCTGTCAAATGTTTGTACGTATTGAGTAATTTACTCATTTCGGTAGCTTAAGTTAGAGAAAGTTATTGAAACTCAACGAAACTGAGCAAAGACGCCATTATTGCTGTGTTTAAATAACTTCGGTTACTTTATCTGACTTAAGCAATTGAAGCAAAATTATTTGGACCTTAAGTTTTAAGGTGAAACTTCTTTAGACACCGAATATAAATCGAAATTTTCAAATGGTACAAAAAAGTGAACGTTCCGTTGGGTTGGGTTTTTTGGGCAGGCATTTGTTCATTGACTTAGAGGCAAACAAAAATTTTGTTGATAGGTTTCAACATTTTTTTTCACAATATAAGGATATCTGACAATTCGATACATCATCCAAAATGTGATTGTTTTTAGACTTGGTGCCTAATGTTTTTGTTGACAACATACCGAAACGCTTTGAAATAAAGAAAGTATTACCCGCCAGTTTTTTTTTCTAAGAAATAAGTAATATTATTAATGCTAAGTAAATACACCCACTGACATACAAATAAATTTGTCAATGACATCAAATAATGAACAAGCAATCCAAGCTGATAAGAAACTTCATATTAAGGAGGTCTTTATTGATAACAAGGTCAAGAAAACAAATATTTTGTTTAGGTTTAATATTTTAATGACGAATATTTACAAATTCTTTGTATCAAAATATGTACATCAAAAACAATATTATATTTGTCTGAAAAATGTTCTATTTGTTTTCTCATTTCAAATATATAGGGTGTTTTTTTAGCTGCATTAGAAGTTTCGGTGCTTGTTGTGTGTGGTTTGACAGTTGAGAATGTCAAACTCTATTGACATATCTGTTCAGTAAGGTTTGGCAGTTCATCATGAATCGTTTAACGCCGGAACAACGTTTTCAAATTGTGGAATTTGAAAAAAATAAATCTGTTCCCGAAGTTCGTCGAGCACTTCGTATTTTTACGGTTAGTATAATCGGCCCAGTGAGCAAGCAGTTTGTGCACTTATTATCGTTTTGGCAATAATTTTAGTCTTCTAGACGATCAACAAGACAAAGTAATTTAAACATTTTAAATTAAAATTGACTGTTTGGTGCGGCTAACACGCTGGCGGCATTATCGGTCATTATTTCTTTCGAAATGAATAAGGAGCTAACGTTACGGTGAATGGCGAGCGCTATCGACCCCTGCTCACTAATTTTTTGTTTCTAAAAACTAATCAGCTAAGCATCCACGACATTGGATTCCAACAAGACACCGCAGCTTGCCATACAGCGCGCTTAGCCATAAAATTATTGCAAAGCCAATTTGGTGATAACATTATTTATAGAAGTGGTACTGTTAACTGGTCCTTCGTTCAACAAATCAGCGGTTCTTGAAGCATTGGAAGTCAATATTCAAGCTACCATACGACCAGCGCAGCAATTTCTTAAAAAAATTGGCGCAACATTTTAAACGATTTAGTAAAATGCTAAAGCAATTTTTAGCAATTTACTAAGCTAAAAAGATGGAATCTGATATCATGTCAGCCTTGCACGCGGGATGCCCAGATTCGAGTCCTGCTGGTGCACAATTTGTTTCGTTTTTTTTTTGTAAATAATGAAGTTAAAATGATGAAAATGGAAAGAATTAATACCTTTTTAGAGCACATGCTGGGTTTTCATCAAAATAATATTAATTCACAACGCATAACAACAATAATTGTGTTCATCAAAATTCAAACCCTACAAATGCTCAGCTTTCTGCTTAATTAGCAATTTACTAGTTTAGAAAAGGTTTAAACATTTTGAAATAGTTATTCAATCAATAAGCACTTAGAAAATTGCTAGTAAAATGTTGAGCCCTTACAATGGGTTGTTTAAGATTTTGCGTCATTATTTTTAATTTATAAAATGTTGAAAACATTTTTAGAGCAAACATTTGAAACGCCAATATGAAGTAATTATTAATATACATATAAAATTTTAATTTCAGAAAAATTCAGTGATTGGTTTATGAAAAATCCATTTTTTTGGAAATTTGAGTATGCAGTCTTATTAGAAAATTCTAAGGAGCATTTGCATAAAAGAAAATTTCAATCGGTTCATCCTATAGTGAGAAAGTCGAAAATATGAAAAGTGGTTCTCTGGGAAGTACCGTTAATAAGTATGTAAGATAAAATCGTTTTATATTTAGAAGTGGACTGTACTAACTTAAAAACACACACATTTTTTTTATAAAAATTCTTAGAGACGTTTTCGATAAATACATTTCTGCTTAACGGTTTATTTTACATTTATTTAAGAGGTAACGTTGTTTTCTATGTTAGGAATATAGTTTTTTTTAACTACTCATGTGAAAAAAAAAACTATTAAATACGAAGTTGCGAAAAACGTTTGAGTCGTTTTCAAAATATTAAGTTTTCAATAAAAAACATGTTTTTTTTTATTAAAAAAATGTTTTTGAAAAATGTTGACTTACACTACTATTTAAACTTTCTAGGAGCTTCTGCATAAAAAAATTTCAAAAAAATCAAGTGAACCGTTTTCCAGAAAATCGAAAACCAAAAAAATGCTTAAACAAAAATTATCAAAAATTACCTTTTCCCTTCATTATTGAACTGATTTTTTCTTAAAAATCGTTGGAGGCGTTATTGAGAAAAATAAGATTTTTCTTTATGGCCAACAAAAATGTATGACAGATACAGTTATTTTTCGTCTAAAAAACATTAATAAAACGTTCAGGCATATTTACCAAAAAGCAATATGTACCAAGTGTGTAGCAAACTCATCCAACTGCTTAGGCTGTAGACTCGAGGGTAGACAGACGGAATTGCGGACCCACCTTTTTCCTCTTCGCTATCATTGTAATCTCAAGTTCGATCAAAATCTCGATTTCGATATTTTACGAGCCCATAACTTGCCATATAGTATCTACACATTATCGCAAGTAAAAAGGTACGTATACGCCCGAGTGCATTATTTCTGTGAGTTATTTATATTTTGTAAACATTTTAAAATAATAATTATACAGTACAAAAGAAATTAATAACTTAGTGGTATTCACGATGTTGCCGTATTTTTTTAAGCCAGCTTAGCGTGGAATAAATGATCTCCTATATATCCAAATAAAGAATAAATACCATGAAATTATCTACCAGAATATAATAATAAAAACTTCATTACAACAATTGTTGAGAAACGCAACTATTATTTAGTTTTTTGTATTTAAATAATTTGTGCATTAATTTAATATTTAAGCTTAAAACGTACATGTTTAATTTGCTTTTGTTAATTAATTTTAATTTCAAAACACACATTTTTGATTCACCCTATAATGGGTTATTATTTTCTCATCTATGTATGTAAATGCGTAAATTATTTTTGTTTTGTTCTTGGTCATCGTTATCATGATCTACATTGGCACGGGTAATTGATAATATAATGAAAGACCCGTTGCAAGAAATAACCGCAATGTTCAATGCAGATCATTGGTAACGTGTGCAAAATTGTGGCTAGCTTAGTGCATAATTTTTTTAAGCTTTATTTTTATAGCAACCACCAAACCAGACGTTCGAGTAAAATAATTAATTAAATTTGCATAAATTGTCTTGATAAGAGAATTAAAGAATAATAATTATAACGTTCTGAAAAGTTTGTTGTTTTTCCCTTTGTTGAATTCCTTATCAACAATATTTCTGTCTAGTGTTCATATTTGATGATCAAAGCTCTTAATAAAACACCCGTTATAATAGATTTTCGTATTGTATAGTTATAGGTACTATGGTATAACTTAGCTTATTGGGGCACTGCTCCACTGAAATCGTACTCATTTATTTATTAAAGAGGTTTAGCCTAATAAGTGGTAATCTTTTTCTAATGCCTTTTGAAGCATTTAAAATAAATGTTGAAACTGCAAAATCGAGAATATTTCAAGAGCGGATTTACTATAATATCGATGATTTTATATATAAAAATTGCATCATAAGGTACAATCTACATATATTATAATGGGTCTACAAGTAAGAAAAGTTTCATGGCGACATGCTATTGTAAGTCTTTTTCTATAAGTGATTGGTGGTATTTTATACAATGAAAAAAAATAACATATTGAATGAATGACAACTACATCCTACAATTACATCAGTAACATTTCTCTATTTCACAACTACAATTCGAAGTGTTGTATGATTTGGGTGGATGATGTAGTTGACGTAGTTAACTTGAAGTAGTTTCTGGTGGGCTTCCATATAAATTGATATAAAATGTATACAAGTTGGAAAGTATCAATAAATATTTAATTCAAAATATCCTTCTTAGGAAAAGCAGATTATTCGATGTTTGATAGGATGAAATCAAGAATTTTTTTTTATAACTTTTGCACTCGCTCAAGGGATTATGAATACCCTTTATATGTTTTTCTTAACACAGCGCGGTCATCCGGTAAAAGATAAGAAAAAAGGATAGGAAAGATGTGTGGCGCGATGTTCTGAGACTAGAGCTGGTTGTTGTCTCAGATTTATCTCCAGGGATGGCAGCTGAACTAATGCGGAGAGAATTACCGTGTCTTATTTATTTATGTCCCTTATAATTCGCATTATTTTATTTATTGCGTTGTCATATTTTATGGGTATTCTAGTTTACTCAATCACATGTTGTTTGTGTTATGCCTAAACAGCATGTAATGATCAAAGCAGCACTTATCTTATGACAATTTTAGAATTGTTTTTTAATGGAATATAAGAAGACATAAGTAGAAGAAAACGCAAATAATACCTATGTATTATTTTTGTTTTTGGTTTAGTGGACGTGTGTGAAACGCATTTTGGACTAAAGGTCATAAAATATTTCAATTTGACTTAAATCCACACGTCCACTAAACCAAAAACAAAAATAATAAATAGGTATTATTTGCGTTTTCTTTTATTTATTTACCACTAGCCAGACCACGGGCATAACATACATATATTCCTAGGTGCATGAATTTGACCAAATTCCCCTAGAAAAATGTAATTTGCAGTTGCTGCAAATTTTATTAGTGTCGGTAGTCATAGACCAAAAATTAGTGCGTCTTAGAAGGACACGATAGGATCTAACTGATAAGCCCAACTATCGGGTCCGGGCGAAACGCATTTTGGACTAAAGGTCATAAAATATTTCAATTTAAGAAGACATAGACAACGACAGAAATTGAAACTGCAATCACGAGATTGACAGGCGAGCACACAACTATCGCGCCACGTCCACCCCCAATACAAGGTGGGTCAAAAGTACGTAAAAAATCATAAATCTTCTGTTTTTAATTTGATTTCTTTTCTTTTTTAGCATACTTATAAAACAAACTTGAGAGACTTAATAAAATTAACTACAACGCTTTAGAGAGGACAAAACTAATTTAATTGTATTAAGGCGCGTCCATATTATGCGGAATGATGTCGATCGGCCTGTGCTGCGCCACTCATTCTGATCGGCACGTTCGCGCTTCTGTCATCGGGTCCATTTCGTTCGGTTTGAATTTTATTCGGTTTCGGCAAGGAGGAAAACCGATCGGGACGTCCATACTTATTCGGCTTAGACGATCGGCATAGGCCGATCGGCATCGTTCTGCATAATATGGACGCGCCTTTATACTCGTATTAGTGTTGTTAAGCCTCTAAATTATTCCGAAAATAAGCAAGAAGCAAAAGGTAGAGGTCAGCACTAATTATGATGTGCAGCAAAATAAGCAAAAATTATTTGACCTTTCTTCCTTGAAGGCGATGCCGGCAATACTGATTGCAGTAATGGTGAAAGTTATAGTTATAGTTGCTGATAATCCTGAGATGTGATTTTAGCAGACCACTGCTCGTGCCACAATGGCGATACTAAAGAAAATTTTCGGCTACTGTATAATTTTCCAAAATTCTGGATTTAATTGGCCTCCACGATGTCCGGATTTGACTGCACCCGACTTTTTTCTGTGGAGTTATTAGAAGGGTAAAGTCTACGTACATAAGCCCACCAATATCCCGAAGATGAGGGAGAACATTCGTGTTGAAATACAGGCACTAAGCCCAGATGTCCTACGAAAAACGCTCTAGAAAGAGCCTGAAGCTGGTGCAAATTTGGGAGACATTATATTCCATACTTAGCCCAAAAAATTTCCATAAATCATACTTCATGATTCTAAAATAAATTGTTAATAAGAAATTAAACCTATGAAAGCTATTTTCACTTTAAATTAGGAAGTCACTTTTGACCACCCTGTATAAGCATATTCATCGACGAATACACTCATATTTTGGTATATATGTTCATAGGATATCTGCCACGCTCTAATTATGTTCAAATTAGCTGATGAAGGTAATCTATGGTAAATCTAGCTTTTGTGTCTTTCCATCTTTACAGTTAAATATAAAATAAATGGATCCTTGCCAGTATCGTATTTCAATAAGGGCGAATTAACTTACCAAACAGAATGCTCTTCGAAAATAAATAAATTTCCGTAAAAGATTAGCTCTTATTCCTTAATTGACTAAAAAATATGAAAAATAAACTTTTAAGACTTGTTATGCTAGTACATAGCGTACAGTCTAACATTTATATATTTTTCAACTATATTTTACTGTATTTAATTAAATAAAACAGAAAGCACCCTTACACTAACGAAAAGTAGCTTTAAGAACAACCATTTAAATCGTCCCAATATATCGTTGCAGTAGTCGTAATTGTCTATCAGATGTCCGTCAATAATTCAAATGCCCAGACCAAATAACAAGTCTGTAACTGCAACATTGCATCCGTCTAATTCGTGAGTTCAGATGTTTGTACTGGCTTTCATTTGGCTTTGAATAGATGTATAGCTTTTACAGTTCATATCAAAAAAGTCTATTCGATCGATAGGCGAGACATTTGAGAAGTGAGAAACAAAAAGTCAATAGTCAGAACATTGCTATCGTCGCCGTCGTCATTGTTGTTGCTGTCGTCGTCATTGTCGTCCTCGTCAGTCGTCAGTCGTCAACAATCCCCAAAAAGCTATCAATCAGTTTGCCCAATTAGCTTCAATAATAAGCCGTTCTATATAGTCAATCTGTCCTCTGTAGCCCCGACCCGTTTATACAACGCATGGATATATACAATTTGTATACATACATACATACGTATGCAACGCATAGGGGTATCTAACTAGTTTTATTTTATTATTTTTTTTTAGTTATGTACCAATAAAAGTTAACTATAGCCTGATGTACAAGCTAGATCTAGACTACTAGAAGACCTGAAAATGCTTGTTGACACATGTAATTACAATTGATTTCATTTATCCGGGTACAATGATGTGACTGGTGTTTGCTATTGCATTTGAAAGACCATCTCTCTCAACTCTCGCTCTTATTCCTCCGCGTGTTCAAATCATCAATTTTCATCTTTCTTGTATTTTTTCTATAAACACCGGTCTATGAGTTTTACAATAGATGCATCTCTATGTACGCACATATATTAAGTCAAACAAATTTCGCCAGTATGCTAAATGATTTAAAACTAAAACTCAATCAACTTTTATAATGATAGAAGTTGTGTACCGTAACATATAATAAATTATACAACAATATTAGAATGTAGTTGCAAATATACTTTAAGATATCACCGCCACTTTCGGTTTCTTTTGTTACAAACATACGTTAAATTTTAAGATTCTTACATTTTTAAATTACTGAACAATAATTTGTTTAAGACACATGAAAAAAAACGACACAAACGATATTTTGGTTTCTTATGACGCTGTTTCGCTTTTTACTAATGTTCCTGTTCAGCTTGCAATCAACATTATTAAAAAGAAATGGGAAATTATAGCTGAAAATACCAAGCTGAGCCAAACAAAAAAATGTATCGACTTATTAAATTATTGTCAACAATTTAAAATTCAATTTCAAATTTTGATAACAACTACCTGCAATTTAAGACAATTTGTACAAACAAGTACACGGAATGCCAATGGAAAGTCCTCTTTCACCGGCGATTGCGGACTTGGTTTTAAATTTTTTACTCGTGGAATGTTTTAAGCTAATCTACAAACCTAAGTTTGTAGCAAAATACGTTGATGATATCTTTGTGATAGTGGATAGAAAAGAAATTGAAAATGTCTTACGATGATTTAACCAGTTTATTGAAAAAATACAATTCATCGTAGAGAAGGAAAAAACAGATCGATAGTGTTCTTGGACGTTAAGGTTTACCGCGAAAATGATCGACTTTCTTTCGACTGGTACCAGAAAGATATGGCATCTGGGAGACTTGTTAATTTCCGATCTAATCAAGACAAGCACATTCGTATAAATACTGCGTCGAACATAATAAACACAATCTTTGCGTTGAGTGACCGATAATTCCACTACGCAAATACTCTTAGACAACAGCTTTCCGACAGAAGTTATAAGGAACTTGATACTTCGTCAAAAACACCAAGTTCGTTCTGAAAATAAGTTGGAAGAGAGGAGATGTGTTTATGAGAGTGTCGTTTATGTGCCCAAACTTACCGAAAATTTCATAGAAATGGTCGCGAAAAACAACCCGGAAATCAACTTGGCATATAGGTCAAACCAGACTGTTGGATCCCTATTCACCAAACTGAGGACCAAAACCGACAAAGATCGCCGTTCAGACGTAGCTTATAAAATAAATTGACAAGTGAAAACGGATGAATCCTGCAATCTCTGCTACATCGGCACCACCATACAACTCCTTCGGCAGAGAATGGCGAACCACTTGTCAGATATTAGGCTAAAAAGTTCTGAGAAGACGGCACTGCCTTCTCACAGCATTGATACCGGTCATACACCAAACTTCGAGAGAGTGCAGATCCTTCCAACAGAAAAACATACATCTAAACGTTACACACTAGAGACACTGCATATAATTAACAACACAAATAATATGAACCGCAAACAAGACACACAAAATATATCAGCCGTTTACTGTTCCTTAGTTTCCGACAGTAAATATCATAAAACGTAGACTAATCTTCAAATGTGAAGTGTTCAAAATCTGTTTTTAAATTGATTACATACAAATTTGACAAAATTAAAAAAATACCTTAAACAAAACTGTTTACTATTTATATCGGAATCAATCTACGGAAAAAACGATTTCTCTATATTTTTTTGTAGAAATTACATTTTCGCCCCAATGCAATGGGTTCAAGTCTATTATTCATAAAATAAATAATGCTGTGACACAGGGTTCCGTTTTGCCTTCGAATCTCTTTAAAAAAATTCATCAGCAATCTATTATCTGAAACTTCATTATGACAGAACTGTAGAAAAACTCATGAAAATATGATAACGAGAGCATTATCAAATAGGAATAAAACACCGCTTACAATTTAAAGCTTATAAAACTCAATAATGTATCAACACTGCTAAATGCTTCGGTTTTTTCTTTCATTAATGCAAAAAATATGTCCCCGCTCTTGCGCTCTAGCTGAATTATGAAGTTGAGTAAAGCTTTCACATCTGGACACACATATTTTCCTATTACTGACTTGAGTGCCTTGGGTACAATTCAACTTAGATCTTTAAGAATAACACATGATAGAAGAACAAGGCAAAACAAATTGATATTTGCAACACAGTCCGGAATCTATGAACTTTTGACTACTCAGTTTTGACGATTTCTATTTAAAATTTTCTGCAGTCAGGGAAACGATATTTAGAATACTAAAATAAGACCCGAATCAGGTAACTGTTAAAGCAATTAATTTGCTTATATTATCCTTCAAAATAGTTACCATTGAAGCTTACAAGTCTAAATACTAAACTCAATACCATTTTTTTCTGGATTACGGGTTTCAGTGGTATTGACGGAACTAGTCAGGCACGGATCACACCTTTATAGTCCACACGCGGAAAAAATTAACATTTCTCTAATTTCAAGGTTGGCTTGTACCTCGCTTTTTAGCAATTACCTAACTACTAAGTTGACAACAAGTTTTTATAAGAGTTTATAATGCACAGTTACCAGTAAATTACATCGTTGGTTTGGTTTCCGCTTCAATACTAGTCAAGATTGTAGTTCGAATATCGATTCAATAATAATAACCTCCACTACAAACCTCTGTGATGTTAAGGACCACTTGAACATCGTATCTAGATTATAACTCTTGACAATCTCAAATTGTACGCATTTCCCTATGAGAAAAATATTCCTAGCGTAGAAAGTTGTTGTCGAATTTAGATAGAAGCGAACGGTGGTGTGCTGAAGAGTTTTTATCAATAAAACATCCGCTTTTTCTTGGAATCTTTAGCGCTAAATTTCGATACTGATGTTTTAAGTATCGATATTCTTTCTGTAACGGCAGTAAGAAAAAGTAGAATGTTTAACTCCGCACATTTTGTTCCTGCCTGTTACGAATTTCAAACCTTCAAATCCAATGTACATCAAAAACGTTGGATACAGCAGCTACGTTTTGTTTGCAAAAGCTATGCCCAACACAACTGAATTTGCCTACATTAAAAATATAAGAACCTTTTTCCGATAAAAGCAAAAACAAAATTTTGCTTTGGATAGATAGTACCGAATGATATTTAAGTGGTTTAGTTGTTCGTAGAATTCTTGTTTCCGTCAATGGCCATACGCTCACCTATTTATATTAAATAAGATATCTCGGATATCAAACCATCCGAATATATTTGTGAAAAAATAGTTTTTTAGACATGGCATAAAGCATGGGTAGGAGGCGTTCTTTCACTTTCAGTAAAAGTTAAAGATAGCTTATTCGCGGGAGACTGCCAGATCAAAGGTACTTTAATACACAATGTTTGAGTGGCTTTGTGTCATGTCAGCTGCAGTCAAATTGCCTAAAAAATGAACTAACTAAAACTTGAGCAACGCCCCCTACCACAGCTCCACAATTGGAATAGCAATAAGTACTTTAAGGAGCAGTAAGTGCATTATTATTTAGAAATAAATAAGCACTCATTAGCAGCACGTGAGTGTGTGTTATGGATAGATCACTTATATCATATTGAAAGATTATTAAGATTTCAATGGAATAAGAACCCTCTAAAAAATCTCAATTTTTGTATACCAAAAATTGAAAGCTTTCAGATTTAATTTCATCTCCAAGAAAATGTGATATTTTATTGCTTTTTGGCGATATTTGGCAAGTAATGCATTCTTAATATTTCAAAGTATAGTTTTTTCCCTAGTCAGAAAATGTCAAATTTTATTCACGGATGTCGTAGAGTATTTGACACTTGATCGACCAGTGAATATAAGCGTTGACACAATCAGTCTTTATTGATTGCACGTTTATAATTTTTACCACAACACGGCTATTTACCCCAATTACGAGATTTATATCAAAAAAGTTGGTTTAATTTCATCTTTTTCAGGGGTAACTTTTCGAAAGTATACAAAATTATTATGGTGGTATTTAAGCGAACTAAATTAATTTATAAACGGGGTTTTTCTTTCTTTATAAATATATATGAATATTAAATAATAAATAATTTAATATTAATATAATTAAATTATTTATTTATATATATTATATATATACAATTATATAAAAGCTAAATTTAATTATTTAATATAATTCTATATTTTATATAACTTATTTTTAATTAACCTCTCTGCTCAAAATCGATCTTTGAACCACATATAAACGAAGTTCATAAAATACTTCACTATTAAATAATGAATGCTAACATTTTTGCGAGCAATCATTATGCGAACATACCCCTCCACTAGCACAACAATTGATTTATTGGAAAAAAACGTCAAACATATAAAATAATTTTAAAATCAACATTTAGAACCACACAGATGTGAAAAATTTAACTTTTTCTTAAATCTTACTGCTTCATATATATTCCTTTTTTTTATTTTTTTATTCAAGTTTTAGTTTTCTTACATGCCTTTAATCTGAAGAAATAAAAACAAATTAATTGTTCATTTTTTGCATTTAAATATTTGACACATGGTCGGTAGTAGCAATGTTAAATATAAAAAAAATTAGGAAGTTGGCAATCGTTTTTTGTTGTGTTGACGATAGATTTCCCAACAAAACGTAGCTAGTATTTGGATCTTCGCAACTTGCCACAAGCCAGACTATCAAAGTATTTCATCAAGGGTTTTAGGAATACTGAAGCATGAAGTATGAGGACTTAAGAAATTCTTCTTATGAGTAGTACACTAATAAATATTTATATATGTATTGTATGCAGTACCTATACTCAAATCAATCCCAGACATGGTGCACAGTGCACCCAGATCAAGTTGGATACTTCTACGTTTTGTTGTTTCAAGCATTGAATCAATCCAATTTACGCCTAACAGCAGGCGAAAATAGAAGAGGGTATCAACCCATGGAATGTGGAATGATCGACCAACGACCATGTACCCAGCTCCAATTGGGGTGTTTTAAAAGAAAAAGTGTCTACACAAAAAGTGGTTGCATTGTCAGACTACATGGCCCGGACAGATTCGAAAACAAGTGGACGAAAGAGTCAAGTGACTACGACTTGGGTAACTTGCCTTGCCATATACCATACCACCTTATATACATATACATTATATTGGCTCTTGGAGGCTTCCACGATGGAAAGAATGGTGATTTTGGGTTCAGTTCACGTCGCATCGAATCGTGAATGGCTTTTCAGCAAACGATTGCGACGTGTCTCACTTCTTTTTATTTTCAATTCGTGTTTTTTTTTTTTTTTTTTTTGTGATCAAAACCGAGTGCCAGAAACAGTTAAAGGTTGGGGCATCGCCTCCTCTTAGTCGGCGGTTGTGAAGGAGTGTGCGCCAACCCGGTGGCTTTTTCTCACACAAATAAATGAGTGACTCTGTCACCGAAACTAAATTTTGCCACGCTGAATAGATCGTGTTGTTGTTGGGGAAGTGAATGGCCGGTTCCGGGGCAGGAAATGACAAGGCTTGTATGATACGTCGTAGACAACGACACGGTAGCAGCAGTAGCGGCGCGTTGACTTTACTTGAAAAATGTCACACCGCTATCGCCGACCGAATGAATCGTTATTTGATGCATTGCATTTTTCATTTTGTGTCTGTATTTTTCATAACATACATACTCGTACCTTCAGATATCTGAAACATGAATTTAGGTGTCCGTCCATATCTGATGGAAGATGAGGGTTTGGCGATGATGGTGTTGTGGGCTGTGTCGTAAACTTTAATTGAATGCGACGTTGCTTTGGCGGAGATGTTGTTTTTTTTTGTTTCTTGTTTTAATAGAATTGTGCGGTTGTTAAGGTGGTTAGCGATCTCAATTGAGCTTGAGATGCTTGATGAATGACAGATTGGTTAATCAATTTATTGCATTCATTTCGGATAGTACAAATTAAAAATTATTGAAAAGAAGATTTTTTTTACTATTTCGATAGACTTGCTTTGAAAAGACCGCCACTTGCACAATATGGTTGTGTAATAAATAGCTGATTAAGGATTAAATCGATAACTTGGAAGCTTTGATAACCTTACCCACAATTTTGCATTTTCTTTCATATATAAGTTACTAGGGTAAAGGCACTAGTATCCGGACAGTGCTAGTGTCCGGACACTGTGATTTTTTTTGCAATTAATAGGTACATCATCCTTGTAAATACGAATAAAACAACAAATTCACATTCTCTGATGTATTTCACATTTACATGCAAAGTTTTAAGCTGATAACCTGAATGGTTTAAGAGACATACTTCAATTAAGTGTCCGATATTAGGGGGTGAGGTTGTGAAGTTGTTTTGTCTAAGAAAAAAATAGTGGAAGCATTTGCAAAAATTAAGTAAATTAAGATCTGTTTGTTAATTTTATTACAAAAGATAGTTGTTAGTTTTGAATAAATATGATAAATTTTGATAATTAAAAAAGAACATAGTCAAAAAGTTTTTTTTATATTTTTTAGTGTCCGGATACTGGAACTAAAATTTAAGATTTGTTCAGTTCCCGGACACAGTGTCCGGATACTTAAAATACGAGGGAAAAAGAAATCTCTTTCTGAGGCTCATAAATGGTAGTTTGGAATATATTTTGTGTCTGAATGAAATAGAATTACATTTCTCTCTCAATGTTTCAGTACGCGGACAGGGTTAAATGAATGCATGACAGAGTTACTCGGGTAAAAATATATGTGCCCGGATACTGAAAAATTAGATTCAGTGTCCGGACACCTTTGTTTTTAATGTAATTTTTAATGCTTTTAGTGTCCTTTAAGATCTATATCTTTTAATGAATGACATCAGAAAACATTTCCAAGGCCCTAGATGAAATAAGGTCAAATCAAATTAGTCTCCGAAAAGCTGCAACAAAATATGCTATATGTCGTTCATCACTACATGACATGCTGAAAAACAGAAGTTTAATCGGTGAAAAGAAAACTAAAATGGGTCCAGATCCTTACTTAACAGCTGAAAAGGGGGAATAAATTGCTAAGTGTTAAATGTGGATTTCCATTAAGAACTGATAACTTTCTGTATCCGTGCAAAAAATAATAAAGGGATTCAAAAAGAAAAACGCCATTCAAAGACGATATACCAGATAAGACATGGTCGCGGGCATTTATGAAACGAAATTTAAATCTAACTTTGAGAGAAGCTGAAAACATTAATAAGGGAAGAACAGTTGTTTGACAGGACAACATTATAAAATCATGCAGCCTGCTGGTGTTAGTGTCCTTAAACCCATTAGATCCCATTAAAAAAAACAGTTCGTGATTGCAAGCAAAAAATATAGCCCATGTACTTACTTAACGAAGTTTTTGTCCACTCTTAAATGAAGCAATAATGAAGACTAAGGTGGCAAGGATAAAAAACGTTTTAGATAGTGTGGTTTATACCCATTGAACCCTGCAGCTGTGGACTACTCAAAATGCGTCAGGAACAACGCTAAAAATTTGCTGATTCCTGAAGCTCCATATCCATCAAATGCCGACCAACCTACGGAATTGAATAAGTTGAAAATCGCTGTTGAAGTGATAAGAGAATAGTCAGAGCAGTTACAAAATGCTGGAGTTTATGTTGAAACCATCTTAAAGGTAATTGAAACTGAAGCATCAAAAGCAATAGAAATATCACCGCCATCGCTAGACATAACGGTTGATTCTGCTGTTAGTAGGGTCCGGGGAGTCCTAGGAGATTTAATCACGGGGATTATAATCGTAATTTAAATGGATCTCTAGAAAAAGATATACCACAAAACTGTTATGTATAATTGAGGACCCTTTAATTTTATTGTCGCCTTGATATGATAAATATGATTTTTTTACAAGCTGTTAGTGTGTCCTTATTTTTTAATTGCTTAGTGGTAATTTTTACTAAGAACTGAATTATTTAATTGATTATTTTGGTTTTTCCTTATGCACTTTTAAGAAAAATAAAAAAAAATATTACAGTATATAGTAAAGGGTCCGCCATCTAACGTTTTTTTGTTCAACTAGTGCTTATTTCGTGAATGGTAACACTTAGCTCATGTCTGATTTGACAGATAATTAGTTGTATCCTTCCGCTGAACGAATATGGTTGTGCATATGCTTGAAGAACGCTGGGAAATATTGCGACATTACTTTGAAAATCATGGTAATGTTGCAGAATGTGTGCGAAAATTGCGTACGGATTTTGGAAGAAGAGAAGCACCGTCAGCTCCGTATGTTCGTTATCTTGTGAAAAAAGTGAAAGAAACTGGCATCCTCATCGATAAACCAAAGCGTGAAAAGCCAAAAACAGTTCGTTTACCCGAGAATATTGCTGCTGTGGCAGAAAGTGTGCGTGAAGCGCCATCAACATCAATTCACCGTCGTTCTCAACAATCGAACATTTCGGAGACATCATTGAGACGAATTTTGCATAAAAACTTTGGTATGACGCCATACAAAGTCCGATTGGTTCAGGAGTTGAAGCCAACTGACCATCCAATGCGTTTTCGCTTCGCTAAGTGGGCCTGCGATCGACTTAGAGAAGATGCCAATTTTGCCAAAAAAAATCATCTTTTCAGATGAAGCTCATTTTGATCTTGGCGGGTATGTAAGCAAGCATAATTGTCGCATTTGGGGTTCAGAAAACCCGCACGACGCATACATTGAAAAGCCGATACACCCAAAACGAGTCACTGTTTGGTGCGGATTTTGGTCCAGAGGTATAATTGGGCCATTTTTCTTCGAAAATGAGCAAGGAGTGGCCGTTACAGTCAATGGCTATCGTTATCGGGCCATGTTGAACGAATTTTTGTTCACAAAAATTGAAGAGGAGGATATTGGAAATATTTGGTTTCAACAGGACGGCGCTACGTGCCACACAGCCGAAGCTACACTCGATGTTTTGCGCCCTGTTTTTGAAGATCGCATTATCAGCCGCAGAGCTGATGTCGTTTGGCCACCTCGGAGCTGCGATTTGACACCGTTGGACTATTATTTGTGGGGTGCCGTAAAAGAGAAGTGTTACGCCGACAAGCCAGAGACAATTGACGCTTTAAAGGACAATATTCGTGAAACCATTGGTGAAATACAGCTGCACACAATCGATAATGTGCTTAAAAATTGGACCGATCGTGTAGGCTACTGCATGCCCAGCCGAGGCAGACATTTGAATGAAATTATTTTCCATTATTAACCGGAAAGATTGTACCTTCAAATAAAAAAAGAAATTTGAAAAAATATTCAGTAGTTTTTTTTATAGCATTTTCAAAAAAAAAAGTTATTTGGCGGACCCTTTACATATATTTTATTCAAAAACAAAGATGTTTCATTTTATAAAAACGAAGAAGAACTATAAATTCGTACAAAATTATGGTGTCCGGATACTAGAATAAAATTGTCCGGAAACTATATTTTTCTGTCCGGATACTAGTGCAAATCGACTTTTTTTAGATTTGTATGTTTTAAATAATTATTATGATAAATTTGCGAAATTTGTTTATTTTGCGCTATTAAAAATTAAAAAAGCTTTCAGATGCAGTATAACAATATTTCGAATCTCTCATAGTAAGTCGACGAATCAAACTCAAAGATAACAAATGTGTTAAGTTTCCGGATACTAGTGGCTTTACCCTATATTGGCTTCAAGTTTTGTTCAAAAAAAAAAACTAAAAAAAAAGGTTAAAATTACAAGCTAACCATATGGCGCTATAAAACTTCTGATATATTATCTGAAATTTAGTCCACGTCCAGCGATTTTATTTATATTCTGAAATAAAGTACAAGCACCAATAGCTCCTCAGTGTTCGTTTCGGCTTGATCGAGTCTTGAATTTAAAATGTTGGTCGAGTTTACATTTTTAATCGTCAGTAAATAAACTTAATCTCAACATTTTCGTGCGACATCGTGCCCTGCAGTGCATAATTTATTTTCGCATTCTTAACTCAAATAGAGGGTGCTATATGAAAGTTTTTGTATTTAATTTTGTTTTGGTTCAACTGGTTAGTATTTTTTTATTCGTCTTTTCGGTCGAATGCTCGACAATAATTGACTTTCAACAATCAACATCACCAATCTGAAGTTTTTCCTTTCTTTCTCATAGCATTTTAATGATTTTTTGTTTGTTGTTTCTGTGTTGTTTCACTTTAAATATAGGTATACATTATACATTGAATGACCTGCTCTTGTGGATGCTTCACGTTCTGGCCGAGAAGAGTCTGGTCTGATGGAGATGGCTTACCCGTTTTTGGCCTTTGCGATGCACACTCATGGCTGAGAATATTCAGTTATTCACTCAAATTAAGCACGTTGCCCGCTTAAGCTATGCTATTTATTTTTAGCATTTTCGGCTACTGGCACTTTTTAAATGCTGCACTGTTCTACCAAGCTTCGCTTGTCCCTAAAACCACTTTTGTTTACGAGTCCATTTATGTATATAGTGGATTGGGTTTTTGCGTACCTACTATACTATAGGTACAGTTAAACTTTTATTTTGAAACGCTTGTACGGAGGATGAAAGTTAACTAGGATGCCAACCCACCACTACACTGCATCAACATCTGGCCACGGGGTAACTACTTTGGGGGTATTTCAATGGTCCAAGTTTCGTTGAACTTCTAGGACATGAAAATGAATTTACAAAAAAAAAAGCACATCGATTAAGTTTTGTGTTTCAATAAAAAAAAAAACAAATCATTGGTTAACACACGTATTTTATCCATTTGATCTGTAAATATTTTCTTTTAGAATTGGCATCTTTTTTCACAATAAATTACAGACTGTTCGAGGAACAATTGAAAACTAAATGGATCTATTATTTTTGTTTGAATGAGGACAACTGGGTGGCGAATTTAATTGTGTTACTGAGAAAATTAAAGCTCTTTTGAATTAGCAGTTGCGAAATAGTATTAGTAAAAATAAAATCAGAAATTTCGAAAATAAGTCAATCTTACAAGCAAAAGTACAACTACACTCTACTTAGAGCCTACTAGCTCAGGGTGACATCAATATCTAAGGTTTGCTCATCAGCTATAGCCAATAATAAGTTATAGACAGCTCAACCCGATGTAGAAAAAAACGTAAGAGGTTTGCAGTATAGATGTTTTGCGAAAGCTGACCAATAAGCATTTAACAATCCGCAACGAAATGGCAAATATAATTTAATAAACTAAATACTAAAAAAATTAGATAATATGCTCAATATTTTTCTTGATCGATAACTTTGTGTATTTTTTGTTTACGGGTAAGCAGAGAATTGTGGTCTTATAAATGTGAAGGGTTTTTATGTAAATCATTAAGGATTTAAAACGGAGATACCGATATGTCTACATTTGTTTAAATTCCTGAACATGAAAATGTAAGGAAAAATAGAACCAAAAAAGGAATTCCATACTTGTGTTTTAGAGCTAAAAAAACCTAAATACTCTTCTAGAATGCAATTCCTGGTTGTACAATTTCACCGTATTCATTAAAAAAAGTTGCTTTTAACAATAAATAAGTAAACAATTAAAAAACAAATATCAGCACAAGAAGGAATTAAAATATCGATGTTCATACTCGTAGTTAACACAAATTCCTGAGTTGCTGGAAAAAAATTAAGATGTTTCCAAGAGTAAGCAATATAATAATTAATTAAATCCCACTATAGAAGGATATGTCAAAATTTCAAAATAGTGCACGCAAATTTAAAATTGTTTTATAATAATGTATTTTTGTTTATAACATTCATTAAAAATATATTGGGATTTAATTAATATTGATTAATATAATTTGCATTTGTTGCTGCTATTGCTACAGCTGCCAGCAGATTGAGAGCCACCGTTTTTATAATTTGTCTTAATTATAGTGTAAGCAGTATCCATAGAATTGTCCCCACCATCATCAGCAGTTTCCTCAACACCACCACCCCCACCACCATCTTTGAGAAAATTGCCAATTTGCACCAACTTGGATATTAAGGCTATCTCTGGATTCAGATTCAGACGCGCTGGTCGTAGAGTGAGGTTTTACAAATAACAAGTTTCATTCAGTTATTTATTCACTACTCTTTTGCAAACCGAAACCGAAATCTTTTGTAAGAAGAAAGGTCATCAAATGAAGAAAAATATTAATTTCTCTTGTATAACTTTTGAAATTTCAAGGATTTCCACGTCATCATCAAGCACATTCAAAATTTCAAAATCCATTTGTATTAAGTTTGTATGTTAAATGCATTGATAACTAAAAAAACGAATATTCAAAAATTATTTTGAATGGTGCTTGCATCCCTTATGTCATACTTAAATATTTTATGTTCTACTTTTTCTAAAAAAATAAAAAAATGTTTTAATTTACGATTTTTACGTTCAGGTTTGAGTTTGTTGCAAAGCTCTATGTATTACTTAGGTGTTTATGTGGAACATAAACTCTTAACTCTTATCAATTTAATTGAAAGTGTTTTGACCAATTCGATATGTTCAAATTTAAAATTTGAAGATTTCACTTCTTCGGCTTTTTTGGTCGTGATAATTTATTAACGAAAGATATTCATTAGTTTCCCCAACGTTTCGACTGAGTTTTCAGTCTTCTTCAGGGACACTTTATTAACCATGAAACAAAATAAGAGAAACATTTGTATGTATACATTTAGTTGTTAAGATTTTACACTTACAATTATATGAAAAAAACTATTATTATCAAATTACATATATATATAAAAAATTTTAAAAATGAAAGTTTTGTGATTGAATATTTAAATTAAAAAAACACTTCTTCTTAGTTAGAAGTTTAGTCAACAACTGTTTAAAAAAAAATCTTTTAAAGGAGCAACAAAACTATTAATGTACGTATGTATCGCATTTATGTAGAGACTAGGGAACAGTACACCGACGAGATACACTGTGTATCCCGCTTCCTGTTCATGTTATTTTTGTTATTCAAAATGTGCAAAGTTTCTAACGTATATCGTTTCGATGTATGTTTTTCCGTTTGAAGAATTTGCACATTTTTAAAGTCTGGAGCATGATTTCTTTCTAAGCTGTGACTAGCAAGAGCTGTTTTTTGAGAATTTTGGACTTGATATCAGATTTGTGATTTGAGATCCTTTGTTTTAAAAGCTGCTTGGTAGTGCCAATGTAACATAGTTCACAATTTTCTCTTTCGTTGCCTAAGCAATTGATCTTAAATACAGCGTCTGTACTTTGATCCTTTTTACTTTTCTTGTTAAGTTTTGTAAACAGTGTGTTAAGTGTTTGGTCGGATTTGTAAGCAACATTGACATCTTTAGCTTTGCTAGCGATGGTTTTCTCAAAACTTTGTGCAAGTTTCGGCACGTAAACCATACTTTAGAAATAACCTGCTCTTTCATGTTTATTGCTTTGTTGGTGATTTGGTTTGGTGTTGTGCTATTAATTCGCGAATCATATCTTTCGGATACACATTATCAATAAGGATTTTTGTTATTTTCTCTTTGTTGGCGGGATGGAATTTCTTGTCAGTAATCGTAAGAACTTTTTTAATAAGGTTGGAAGCCGTATTGACTTTAATATTTTTCGCTTGATTTGATCGAAAATTGACGATTCTTCCGGATGCTATCTCTTTCTGATGCCAGTCAAAGGTGAGTCTGTTTCTCCCACGATTAATTTTTACATCCAAAAATGCTATCGTTCTATTTTTTTCCTTTTCCACCGTGAATTGGATTTTGGAGTTGAATGCATTAAGGCTTTGACTTTGACTTTTTTTTTATAGATATATTTAATTTGATAATAATAGTTTCGTTCATATAATTGTAAGTGTAAGATCTTAACAACTAAATGTAAACATACAAATGTTTCTGTTATTTTGTTTCATGGTCAATAAAGTGCCCCTGAAGAAGACTGAAAACTCAGTCGAAACGTTGCGAAAACTAATGAATATCTTTCATAAATAAATTATTACGACCAGAAAAGCCGAATAAGTGAAATCTTCAAATTTTAAAACTAAGTTAACAATTACATATTTTGAAATAAGATGCACGACGGGATCATACGAACTTGCTCTTGTATCTAACAAATTTAATGTAGCTAAACGTTGACGCTGTTTAGTAGGTAGGTAGTCTAGTTATCCTATGCAGCTTTAAAGCAGATGTAGGTAAGATTAGCTTGAGGAACCAAGGAATAGTTACACAAATGTATATTTAAGCCTAGGTAATGGATTTTTTAATTACGTAGGTTAGGAGAGAAATATGTACTTACATACATTGCTAGAACTTAGGTATGTAAATATGTACTTAAGATAATCAAAATAAAGGATGTAGGTGAGTATGTATACGCATATAACATAATTTAGGTGCAATATGCTCTCATGTGATTTTTAAAGACACATATGTATCCATAAATGTATGAGGGGTTACATTGTATGTAGTATTCAGTGACGTACGCAAAAGTTATTAAGAAGGGAATAACAATAATGTAGAACTAAATGGATAGTACATATAATGAATATTGCTTAGTTGTTATAGTTTGAGGGAAAACAAAGATGCCATTTGAATTCCTGGATAAATAAGAATACACTAGACGGTTCAGTATAACGAAAGATATAATGTTCACCCAATTTGTTATATAGAAAACATTTTCTTTTTCATCTTAAAAATAAAATTTTATATCTACAGATGATTTAAAAAATTTTTATTATATCAACTTCTTACAATTGCACAAATTGAATTAATTTTGAGAAGAAAAAAATTAATTTATTTGATATTTTTATAAAAACGATTCTCATATTTTGTTGTTCCTTTTCCTTGCATTCGATAGCTCTAGTAGTAAATTTTTTCATAATTCGTTATTTAGAGATATCAATGGACTTCGAGTGGTGATTTGTTATATCGGCATTCGTAATACTGGACGTCCTGTGTATATCACAAAAAAAATTATATCGTTGGAGCTGTTTAAAAAAAAAATAATTTTTAGAGAAAAATTGAAACGCCATTTTGAAGCTATTATTAATATACATATAATATTAAAATTTCAAAAACATTCAGTGACTGCTTTTTGAAAAATCGATTTTTATTTTATTTTTTATTTATTTTTTTTATTTTTTAAAAATCGTAAAACTTCTTTTTTGAAAATTTGAGTACCTATGCAGTTTTATTTACATTTTTTTTGAATCATTTTTTATAAAAAAAATTTAATTTTTATCGGTTATTCCGATATTTATATGAGAAAGGCGAAAATATGAAAAGTGGTTTTATGGGGAGTAGGTACAGTACGCAAAATAAAATATTTTTATAATTAAAAGTGAACTGTACTAATTCAAGAACACAAATATAATTTTAAAAAAAATTCTTGGAGTCGTTTTCCAGAATTACATTTTTTTAACGGATTTTTTAACATTTGTATGGGAGGTACGGTCGGTTTTTATTTTAGGATTATAGTTTTTTGAACTGTTCAAAAAATTCATTATGTCGTTTTCGTAATTTTGTTTTGGATTTCAAAAAAAAAATTGTTTGAAAAATGTTGGTTAGTTTTTAGTCTTTTTAGGGGCGTCTATATCAAAAATGTAATAAAAATCAAATCAACCGTTTTTCAGAAAATCGAAAACCAAAAAAATGGTAGGTAGGTAAAATAACAATTTTTTTTTCAAAAAAAAATACCAAAATATTCCCTTTCCTTTCATTAATGACCTGATTTTTATTATAAAAATTGTTGGAACCGTTTTTGAGAAAAATAAGATTTTTATTTTTGTCCATAAAAAGTATGGGAGCTACTGTTATTTGTCGTCTTAAATTAAAAAAAACATGTGGGCATATAACCCAAAAAACTATATGTACCAAGTTTGAAGTAAATCCATCAAACCGTTTAGGCTGCAGACTCGAGAACAGACAGGCAGACAGATAGACGGAATTGTTGGGGGGGGGGGGCACTTTTTGGTGTTCTCTATGAACATAATGTCATGTTTGATTGTTAGAATTTTTTTTGCCCGAATCCATAACTTGCCTTACCTTTAATCGCAAGTAAACAATTCTTTTCGATTAAAAAAAAGTTAGCAAATTTGTGGCCTTGTATTCCCATCTTCCCTGCATGACAATAACAAACTTGTTATAAGTTATACCTAAGTGCACTTTTGTTTCACGAAATACAAGTTAATACTCAATAAATCTTTTATCCGTTAGAAACAAACCAGTAAATGAGTCTGCAGCCAATAAGTGATTTCTGAATTTTTACAACTTTATTTATTTTTATCAATTATATTGCAATACAAATTCAAAAAGCAACATTTTTTTATTTCCAAAGTTCATGCAGTTATTTGGTGCTGCTTTTAAAACAAATTTAAACGCAACTTGATATTGTTTCTTCAAGTATCTTAATTACCTACTTTCTTTCGAAAGCAAAGATATTTGCATTAATATTCTTACTTTGTTTGCTGACTTCACTCAAACCGTTAATTTCATAATCACATAAACTTGCTTTTTCCTTTGAAATTGTATCTAACTCTTTAATTGCTATTTATTCTACTTCGACTTATTCATTATATATATGTATGTGTATGTCCATTAGAGGATAATAATTTATGATTTACAAAATAAACATTTCATCATCTTAAAATAATAATTGCATTCTAAAGACAAATAACAAAAGGAATTCCAATTAAGATCTATTTTGTTTGCATTTTTTTATAAACATAACGATTTATATCATTTTACAATATAATCATATTAAACAACAAAACAAAATTTAAAAAAAAAACAACATTTTCAAATAATTTCCCCATCATCGCATGAACTTCACTTTCATTTTCAGGTACCTAATCAATTTGTCAGAAAATAGAACCCCCCTAAAATTAATGAGCCATACTTTGATGTTTCGAATTTCAATTTAAAATCTTAATTACAAGTAAAATTCCTTTGTTTAACTTATGTATAAATTGTACATATATATATGGGCCTATATTGCTTACCTTTGCAGTGCAGTCAGAGGTAAGAATTTAGGTCGTTTGTTGGTGTGCTTATATTGATTGTATCCTACTTGAAATTCATAAATTGAAATTCAATCTTTTAACATCATTTAGAAAATAAGCCTTTTTGGTTTTATTGACCTACCTACTTGCTGCCAATTTGCCTCCTGCTTGTTCTGTTCCACTTAAAGACTCAGTCACACATACAAAAGTAAAAGCCTATGTAATGTATATCAATTCGATTTCCTCAAGTCACATACAACCTGTTAGAATTTGATTCCTTCAACAAATATTCTTACACTTGAAATAGAATCTATCTCCTCATTCACCGCACACTGCACAAGCAATTCTCTTACCTCCGCCTACCCTAAATGTAAACAAGGATTTGCCTTCGTTTTTGGGCAAACATTTGTTCTAAATAAAGCTTCTGTGTTTATTGATAGTTATGCCTATTAGGTATATATGTATGTCTGCATGTAAATGTAGCCGAAGGATATGGAGATGTGATTTATAAAGTGGTAGATGCGGTGGCGGTGAATAGAAGTAGCAGTAGGTAAGGGTGGTTTCAGAATCCTGAAGAAACTATAAATGTTCACTTCTCGTGTGCACAAAATAAGGATATTTTTTTCTTAAGATGACATAGGAAGAGAGAAAGAGTGAAAGGCTTAATATCTTAAATATAGGTACGTATAAACAAGCATCTGGATGTCTAGAGTCAACATTTGTATAGTTTTTAGTGTAATGTTTCTTTTCGCAATTGATTTTGCATAGATCCGCCTTGAAACTATGTTAGGTATAGATATGGATTCTATAAGTAATTGAGAACTTCGCGATATATTTTACATTTTATTTGCGCTGCCTTCCATCTCAAAAAGATAGATGTCATGCAATTGAAACTTTTTTTTTAATTAATAATATAGGAATCATGTGGAGGAATTATTAGGTCAGCAAGACAATCTAAGAAATTGACCTAGAAATCAGAAGAACAACAAAACCGAAGGTGCTATGGAGTGCAAAATCTTCAAATACAGAGGAGATGTGTTGATAGAGCGCATGCATCATACCTTCAACGTAAGACTGGATAATGAGCTCCATATTTGTACGCCATTTACAAAAAAAAAACGAACAAGTTTTTGTAAAAACTATAAAGGCATACCACTGCTACACGTCGTATATACGCCTATCTGTCACACTTTAAATGGCAAATATCAGTGCATCTTTTGCCTGGAAAATTGACCTAATGCATGAAAAACGAAAATTATAAAAAACAATGTATATAAACATTAACAACACTACCAATTAGACTATTAGTTTTACATCCTCATACTTTTAGAATTCTTGTTAGCTTTTGCTAAATTAAATAATTGAAGAAAACATATTGTGATCGAAATGAAAACCATTTTGATGAGAACTTCAAATATTTATCTCTCTGCAATCTGGAAAATGTACTCATATGTATGTAACGGGTGATTTTTTTGCTACTTGGTTTTTGACGTTTATATTTTTGACAGATCACACATGACAAATTCCACGAACATTTGACATTTCGATTCAGTATTGTTTGCCATTTCATAATGAATAGACTTACGCCTGAACAACGTTTGCAAATTATTGAAATTTATTATCAAAATTCGTGCTCTGTGAAAAATGTGTTTCGCAAGCTACGTCCGTTTTATGGTCGTCATAATCGACCCACCGAGCAGGCTATTCAGCTCATTGTGACCAAATTTCGCACCAGTTTCACTTTATTGGACATTAATCCACCAAATCGTATCCGTAGAGTGCGTACCGAAGAGAATATTGCTGCTGCATCCGCCAGTGTTGCTGAAGATCGCGATATGTCCATTCGGCGCCGATCGCTGCAATTGGGTTTGTGTTATTCGACCACCTGGAAGATTTTACGCAAAGATCTTGGTTTAAAGCCATACAAAATACAGCTGGTGCAAGAATTGAAGCCAGACGACCTACCACATCGTAGAATTTTCGGTGAATGGGTCTTAGAAAAGTTGGATGAGGATCCGTTTTTTTATCGCAAGATTGTCTTCAGCGACGAGGCTCATTTTTGGCTAAATGGATACGTGAATAAGCAGAATTGCCGTATTTAGAGTAAAGAGCAGCCAGAGGCAATTCAGCAGCTACCAATGCATCCCGAAAAAATGCACTGTTTGGTGCGGTTTATGGGCAGGCGGCATCATTGGGCCGTACTTCTTCAAGGACGATGAAGGCCGCAGGGTTACGGTCAATGGAGAAAGGTACCGTTCGATGATAACAGATTTTTTTTTGCCGAAAATGCAAGAATTGAACTCGGTCGACATGTGGTTCCAACAGGATGGTGCCACATGCCACACTGCACGCGAAACCATGCATCAATTGAGAGGCGAATTTGGTGAGCAGTTGATCTCACGTTTTGGCGCAGTCAATTGGCCACCAAGATCATGTGATTTGACCCCGTTAGACTATTTTTTGTGGGGCTATGTTAAGTCTATTGTCTATGGGGACAAGCCAAACACGATTGCTGCCTTGGAAGCCAACATTGAACGCGTCATTGGTGAGATTCCGGCCGAAATGTGTGAAAAAGTTTGCCAAAATTGGACCTTCAGAATGGACCACCTGAAGCGTAGCCGCGGGCAACATTTAAGTGAAATTATTTTTAAAAAGTAAATGGCAGAAATTGATTTATCGATCCAAATAAAAATTGCATTCACTTTTTACAAGTTTCTGTGTTTTTTTGAATTTTCAAAAACCAAGCTCTTAAAAAATCACCGTTTATGTTAGGTATAGATATGGATTCTATAAGTAATTGAGAACTTCGCGATATATTTTACATTTTATTTGCGCTGCCTTCCATCTCAAAAAGATAGATGTCATGCAATTGAAACTTTTTTTTTAATTATTAAAATAGGAATCATGTGGAGGGATTATTAGGTCAGCAAGAGAATCTAATAAATTGACCTAGAAAGCAGAAGAACAACAAAACCGAAGGTGCTATGGAGTGCAAAATCTTCAAATACAGAGGAGATGTGTTGATAGAGCGCATGCATCAAACCTTCAACGTAAGACTGGATAATGAGCTCCATATTTGTACGCCATTTACAAAAAAAAACGAACAAGTTTTTGTAAAAACTATAAAGGCATACCACTGCTACACGTCGTATATACGCCTATCTGTCACACTTTAAATGGCAAATATCAGTGCATCTTTTGCCTGGAAAATTGACCTAATGCATGAAAAACGAAAATTATAAAAAACAATGTATATAAACATTAACAACACTACCAATTAGACTATTAGTTTTACATCCTCATACTTTTAGAATTCTTGTTAGCTTTTGCTAAATTAAATAATTGAAGAAAACATATTGTGATCGAAATGAAAACCATTTTGATGAGAACTTCAAATATTTATCTCTCTGCAATCTGGAAAATGTACTCATATGTATGTATTTACTTTGCGTTGAGTATCTTTAAAAATAATTGCATGCTATTAGTTATAGATTGAAGCTATAAGTAAAGTATTGTAACGAAGCATTTCATGCTACGTACCTTACAAAAAAAAGGAGGATTTACTTAGAATTAGTCATCATTGACAATACCTACTATCGAATCCCAGTATACAACTGCAATTACGTCTTAACTCAATACAATTCGTAGTCATTACAAGCATATAGCGTCACCGACAGACCAATCTAGTTGTCTTTTTGAATAAATGTTTAAATACCCTAGAAAGTGGTCAAGAAGTTGAGTGTGTATACACAGACTTTTAGACAGCTTTTGATCAATTTTCTCATGAGATTATCAAGTTTAAACTTAATTCATACGGGTTTCCTGTATCTTTCATTAAATAGATATCCTCATATATCGAAGAGGTTATATCAAGTCAAATTCAGAAATTCTTACTCAAGACCCTTTATTACCAAATCAGGTGTTCCGCAGGGAAGCCATCTGGGACAACTACTTTTCATATTGGCTATTAATGATGCTTCTCCTTGCGTTCTCAAAAGCGAAATTCTTATATTTGCAGACGATATGAAGATTTGTAAAAATATATCATCTTCAAGGGACCGAAATCTTTTGCAAGAGGGTAGTAACCGCTTTGCCCTGTGTTGTGAAAAGACAAAACAACGGGTTAGTTAACCCGACAAAATGTCAGGCAATGACATTATCAAAAAAACTTTCTCCTTCTTCTCATGACTATGTTATCTCACGGCACATTTTAACTCGTGTTATAACTACAAGGGACATTTGACTTCTCTTTACGCCCAATTAAGATTTTTCTGTCCACATTAATATCATCGTTAAGAAATCCAATTCAATGTTAGGGTTTATTAAGTGTTATCAGTGCCTTATACAATTGTTGGTTCGTCCCCATCTTGAGTATGCATCGCAGGTTTGGACTCCTTTTTACGATATTCATATTGAGATATTAGATTCTGTTCAAAGAAACTTTACTCGTTTTGTATTGAAAGGGCTTCAGTGGAGTGATCCTTCTGATGCCCTATCTTATGACCAAATTCTTCAGATGCAAGCACTGGCACAGAGAAGAATTGTATGAATGTATGAACGCTTCACACTAAGGGGTAGAAATCAAACATTTGTGATTTCAATATCAGTAAAATTAAACAAAAAAAAACTACTCAAAACCAGAGATCCACGCTGCTAAAAGTTTTTTTGTTTCATGTTATGCAATTGTTTTGTATTAACGTAATATAATTTGTTTAAATTTTCATGTTCTACTTGTGTAGGTGTTATTTGTAATAGTTGGCCTACTAACCCTGCATGATGAACCGATTGTATAACACAACTTTCTTTGTTTGGTCGTAACGGAACTTGCTATAAGCTCTCTTCGACCAATTCTGATAGTGGGAACAAAATTAAGTTTCGTTTTTCATTCAGCATATTACAGTTCACATTAGGTTCTTACCAAAAACATTATATGAGGACGAAAATCATGGCCCCTTCGACCACGCTTAAAGTCATTTTGGTGATATTAATTCTGATTTTATTCATCAGTTTGAAATCGGACTATAGACGAGGTAATTCGGTCTGGTCATCATAACTTTATTACTCGAAACTTTCCCCAACCAGTGGTAAGGGGTTTCATTGCAAATTAGGTAATTGTCACCAGGGGCTTCGGTACCTGCTGATTTACCACAGCTTCGGCTTGCTGTATCGAGTGCCACCAGGTACCCAATTCCTGCTCATCCGTTCTAGTTTAGTAATGCTTTACCTGATAAACCAGGGCTTGATAGACTACCACAGTGCGGCTAAAGAGGGAATCTCTATACTTGACAGTACGCCCGAGGATGGGCACAAGGGTAAACTGATGAGCATTCCTAGAAGCGCGAGTATTACGGTTGAATAGTTTCACGCGAGGAATGCAAATGGCTATTTCATTAGAATAGAAGAAATAGTCTATAAAAATACCGATAGAACAATGAAGGCCATGAAACATTGCGACGGTGTTCAAGAGATTCAATTATTTCAGTTATTGCTATATCACCTATCTTTTTTAAGGCTCGTTTTTGGATTCTGTCCAGAAGACTTAAGTAAGTTATCCGAGCACCTACCTAGATATGACAGTTGTACTCAAGCCTTGTACGAATTTAGGCTTTATAGATTGCAGCCTAATCAAAAGGGTAGAAATATTTCTTGCATCGTCTCAGAAAACACAAACACCTGAAAATTGGTCTGCTTTCTCGATGATAGCGCCGCTCATAGACAGTGGCATTGGGAGAGGGCTCCGCTTTAACGATAAGAGACAACATCGAATCTTTGAAGCATTAAATTCTGCGCGGTTTATTCCCCAATGCTGTCTAGATGAGAATTTAATGAACGTTATCATACGCCGCCGTTGTAGTTCCACATTCGAGGAACATGGGCGTTAATCTAAAAGCGAATATGAAAAGCTAAGGCTATTGTCGTCAGCAAAACATTTTAGTGGATTAGAAGTTCCAGGCAAGATATCATTAATAAATATGATAGAGAGAGTTGGTGAAAGCTCCGTTCATTGGGCACACCATCATTTATTTTGTGAATTTTAGACTTGAACCCATCCAATACTTGTATTGAGCGGTCCGAAAGGAAATTTCTAATCCAACGAAGAAAAGATTCACCGATACCAAATGCATGAATTTTCAGTGAGAGAACTTGATGCAAACCTCTATTAAATGCTTTTGAAGTATGAAGAGAAATAATTTTATTTTCTCCGAAACGATGTCAAGATCTGTGTAACTGTTCGGGGAGATGTACCATCAGATTATCAGTGGACCTATTACTACAAAAGCTATACGCCGGTAATCGGAAACTTAAAAAATTGTATAGATTCTGTAGCCGATCACTGTAGCTCAACCTAAGAATAAAAGATTTATAAAATTACTAAACATATAAACATATAAACATTACGACCAAAACAGCCGAAAGAGATATATTTAAATCTCGAACACCTATAATAATTCAACCAATTGGCCAATAACTTAACAATAAATAAAATAAATCGACTTAACTTTAATTTCCGTACTTATGTATTCCATTTTCAAAAAAGTTATCCGTTTTAGATAATCTACTAAAGAGAGTTATAAGCCGTAATACTCATATAACTATTCTAAAAGAAAGTATTCTGGGTGGCAATGGCATAGTGAAAATAGTTCTAGATTGCTAACTTAGACATGTAGGTTCCATCCAAATGCTAGACAGCATTCTTTTTTCTACCTCTATTTTAATTGGATGTCTCCCGTGGGTTAAAATGAGATAGTAAATACCTGATTCTCAAATCCACTGTGCCAACAAAAAGTACTTTCCTATCTTTCTATACCTTCTGTGCCGTAAAATTCAGGTTGCATTTGAAAGACCTAAGGTCTTACAGGCATATAGTTAAAAATTATTATTCTTAACCTATTCCGAAAAGTTGTACTGTTAACAAATTAGATAATTTAAAGCAAACAAAATTCAAGAGGCATGAAAAGTTTATCTGTGCGGACTCGTGGTCAAAAACATTAGATTTTCAAATAATAGTTGAAAATTCGTAACAAATCTTAAAATATGATTATTTTATTTAGCAATTTTATTTTGGAAAGGTAAGAAATTCTTCTTAAGCATTTGCATATCATAAAAAAACTGCTTCTGATGTATGGCAAAAGAATTCATTTAACAAACATCTTCGTTTGAAATTATTCTATTCTTAGACCGGATGTCATCTTCCATCATAACTGTATGACTTTTATTATAAATTCCTTTTTGAACTTGTGCATATTTAAAAATGCGTCGTTTTCATTTACGACATAGCTTCTCACATTAAAACAAACAAAAATAAATAACAATCTATGCAAATCAGTTTACTCCGTAGTTCTATTCATAAAAAAAAACAAGAAAAGATTTATGCAAATGATATGCTATTGTATTTAAAAAATCATTATTCAACTTTTAAATAAAAAAAACTATTGTATGTACTATATACCTATAAGAATAGATAAATAAAAATAGAAATGATCTCTGTACTTCACTCACTTTATTTAAATTGCCATGCGTCAAGCACTTTGACATTGTTTTGTTAATGACCCATAGAATTAAACAAAGTAAAACAAACAGAACTGAATACACTGTCAGTCATTGGAATAGGTACAGCGCAAAAGTAGCTGGGATTTATGACTTGAACCATGTTTAACGCATATAATACGCTCGTTGTTGAATCGACAGATTGCAAAAATATTTTTAAACATTTTCATTTCCAAATAAAATAGGCGGAGTGCTAATTGTCTCTACATTTTTAAGTTAAACAGAGAGATACATACTGAAATATTTAAATACAGAGACTTCAGACACATCAATTATATTGCACTTCAATCGGATGTACATAGAATAAATTGGGGCTTTATCTTTTCAAAGCCCACACCAAGGGATAAGGTAGAGTATCTAAATTGTAATGTTCTTAGACTCTTTGAAAAGCACGTGCCATTGAAAACAAAAATTTGTAATCCCCAAAACAAACCATGGTTCACCAATGAAATTTAATCATTAATGCGTAAGCGCGATCTTGCCTACAAACGATGGAAAATGTTTCGTCTCGATAATCTTCGTCAACAATATCGTTCTCTACGTAATAGAACTTTAGTTGCAATTCGGAATGCAAAGGTCGCCTTATACTCTAATCGGTTTATTAATTCATTGAGTTGCAAGCAAATCTGACAAAATCTGAAGATGATCGGTGTTGCTAAATCAAAAAGTGGTTTGACTGATGATATAGATATAAATGCCCTGAACCATAGTTTTGTATCAGCGAGTAACTCCATAATCCTTCAGCTTTGTCTTTTGTTTACAGTAGTGGTTCCGTAGTTGAAAGATGTTTCGGCTTTTCAACCATATCTGCTGAAGATGTGGTTGAAGGAATCCTCTCATTAAATCAAAAGCTATTGGATTGGCTGAAATGCACCCGTCGTTTTTGAAACTTCTCCAGCCTGTACTGCTACCATTTATAACCCATATATTTAATTCAATTATAGTTTCTAACGAATTTCCCACGCAATGGAAAATAGCCAAAATAATACCTGTTCTGAAAACCTCGAGAGGAGATGATTTTAGGCCTATTGCAATACTGCCATTTCTATCAAAGGTTTTTGAAAAAATCATCCAAAAACAAATAAGTACGTTCCTTGAGTGCGGAAATATATTGACGTCTAAACAATCCGGATTTCGTAAGAAAAATAGCTGTATTACTGCTTTGATTGGTGTTTCGGAGGATACACGGAAATCCATAGATAAAAAATATGTTACGTTTCTGATACTCCTTGACTTTTCGAAGGCATTCGATATGGTGAATCATTCCATTCTTTGCGAAAAAACTCTCCTTTTATAACTTCTCCTCAAACGCAGTCAAGCTGATCCATTCTTATCTTGCCAAAAGATCGCAAGCGGTTGAACATAAAGGAGTTCTCTCCAACTTTGTCTTAAATAAAAGTGGTGTCGCTCAGGGATCTATACTTGGCCTATTGTTTTTCTCCCTTTATGTTAATGAGCTTCCAACAATTATAAAACATTGCTCAATCCGATTATACGCTTATGACGCTCAGCTATACCTTAGTTATCCGCTGATACTTCTTGAACACTTTGTAACTTGCATAAATAAAGATCTAGAAGATATTTCACAGTGGGCACACCAAAATATTTTAGTGCTGAATCCGAAAAAAATCTAAATGTTGAGTGATTTCAAAGGGTAAGATAGATGTGTCTTATTTCCCGCTAATCTTGTTAAATGACTCTCCTATTGAATACCTAGAATCAGCTAAAAACTTAGGTGTTGTCTTTAATCGTAGTCTAACTTGGAAAAATCACGTTTCTTATATCGTCGGTAAAACATATGGTGTCCTTCAATGGCAAATTCAAGTAGATCCGAACACTTATTGATTCCTCGCTTTAGCTGTTTGACGTCTGAACGCCAGTTTCTTGTCAATTCAACACGTCTTTGGAACTTACTACCGCATCAATTAAGAAGCATAAATAGCTCCATTCTACTCAAGAAAGAACTTAAGCTCTATTTTGGAAATATATAGATAATTATTGTTCTCTCTTTAAATTTGTAAACTTAATTTGTAATTTAAAACATTGTTACATATTCAACATTATATATTTTTGTGCAATTATAGAGCTTCACTTTAAATAAGATATTATATCTTACAATGTAAGCATATCATACAATAAATAAATACTAAAAATACTAAATACTAAACCATAGAAACCTTATTCATTGGCATATTAGATTGAGTATATGAGCTTATGTTCTCGTTTTGAAGATCTCCATCATTGTAATGTCAAATTTGATCAAAATCTAGAGTTCGATTTTTTTTCCCAAATACAAAACTTGCCTTATATTTAGTACCTACGTATATCGCAACTAAAAAAAAGCAAAAACCGGAAAAGGAAATGTGATGGCTGAGCACAATTGCATTTGACGCGTGTAGTGCCTCTGTTCGATGGGTGTTTGCAGCGGATTTAGTTTGGCTCTATTTAACCAGTGTTGAATAGTAGCTGTTGCACTCTATATTAATAATTTGTATGAAATTCTACGAGGAGGACTACTAATTGTTTGGCTCAACACACAAGATTTCTGCTGCAGACGATACGGTTATTCTAGCGGATGACGTCATGGTATTGCAGCAGATGATAACCCAACTGGATCATACTACAGTGAATGGGGCTATGAAGTAAACAAATGTATAGTATACATCAGAGATTATGTTGTTTAGAAATGGTGAAATGACATCTAGCCAAGAAAATAAGACTTTAAATGGCGAAAGAATACGAATGGTCTCCAACTATACATATTTAGTAGTTTTACTTTCTCCGAATATGTCGTTTTCTAATCATGTAGAGAAGAGAAACACTGGAGTCAAAGAACATCATAAGTCCCAACTGGCAATGCTTCTTAGCTAAAAGAAACATCAACCTTGCAGCAAGATGGAAACTATTTCGGGCGGTTTGTGGAGCTATCCAAGCTTACGGTTCTCAGATCTGTTTTTTTGGAATGTTCCAAGAAGTAGATAGCTTCAACGTTATTTTTTAAAAAGAATTTTAAAATTGCCTTCATTCACCCTAAACTACGTGTTATCAATGAAGACAGGAGCGGTGGACTTCACCTAAGTATAAATATGATCTTCATATTTATATTTAGGTGAAGATCAAAACTCAGTATATCATATGAACAATATTCGAATATGGTAAAATGATATTTCCACATCAGCTGTCAAAAATACTTTTGAGGGAAAAACTGGTCTGGGTTAAGGAACTGAACCAACTTCGATATTGTTTTGGGCTGTGCTGGAATGAGACAAATATTTCTTAAAGCGAATGGATCCAAAAAGGCACTGATTTATTATGGCTGCTGAAATCGGAGGGTATCTGCGAGCAGTACACGCATCTACAGGCATCTGGATCATTCAAAATGAGAAATATACATTAAGGATGGGTTATGTTAGGTTAACGTGGTTGTCAGGAATATGGCTGATACACTTAGATCCATTGTGATGCCACGTGAAGAGATATTTGCTCTTTAAATAACCAATTAGAGCCTCTGATGAAGCAGTATAGGTGGTGAATCTCTATATTAGTGGTGTCCAACTGGTATTGCTCCAAGTGCTTTTTTGAAAACTTAAAAGGGATATGCGGGTACTACCGAATAAGAAAATATTGCGTGAGATTACAGGAAACTACATCATTCCCTTATACCATTTTTGATTTGTTATAACATTATGATATAGGTACTATATACTTTTCATTCCGAAAGCTGGAAGGCCCACCCACATTGAACCAAAAGATTTCAAACCTATAACTCTATCTTCCTTCCTATTGAAGACCCTGGAAAGACTCCTAGATGTACAAATTCACCTGAAGCTAAATGATGGCGTTCTTTCATAGGCCCAGCATACATACACTAAGAGCAAATCTGTTAAGACAGCACTTCATGAAGTGGTAGGCACAATTGAAAAATCTATCCAATTCAAAGAGTTTACGCTGGGTCCATTTCTTGATATAGAAGGGGCCTTTAACAATGTTAAAAATAAAGCAAGAAAAGCCCTGCACTCAAGTCATATTGACCCGCTAGTCAGTCCAGGATCGTGGATTGAGAATTGGGCGACTGCAAACTTAAGGTTAGGACAATCAGAGGTACTATCTCCCCTTCTTTGGCTTCTGGTCATTAACCAGATCTAACTAAAGCTAAGTTCAGCGAGTGTCACCATCGTGGCATTAGCTAATGGCATTGTTTTATGGGCATCAGGGGAATTCGTTTACACACTGTGCGAAATTCTTCAGAACGGCCTTGATAAGCTCAGTAATTGGGACAGTAGTTGCGGACTAAATGTAAGCCCATTACACACCGAACCAGTTTTGTTCATGAGGAAACATAACATTCCAAATATAAGCCCCCCATAATAAATGGGATGCCACTACACATTACTGGCACGGTTAAATATGTGGTTCGGAGAACATTGAAGAAAGAGAGAAAAAAGCTACAATAAACAATTTTAGAATCCAACAAATTTTCCTCAAAACCGCAAACGACAGATGGTCAGATATCGACAGTTGTCTTGTCGTGTTTCGAAAAATCTTTGGGCAAATATATCTAAGAAAAAAACAGAATATTTGTTAGGGCTTAACAGATCTCAACTGTCCCTCCTGACTGTTATCCTAACGGGTCACAACTTAATGGGAATCCACATGACCAGAATGGGCATACGCGGCGGAAGAGTTCTCATATCACTTCCTTTGTGAATGCCCCAGGCTATAGCCTGGGCATTCACAAAGTAACCAGGAAAGAAGCTCTCGGAGATTACCATTTCGACGAACAGGCGTTGTCTTCAATAAGCCACTTAAACATATCCTGAAATGTATTCAAAGGTCAGGATGGCTTAGGTAGGCACCTCCTCTTTCGTACCCTTACAATTTTGAAAACGCTCATTCGTTAACATATTTCTGTTTTTCGTTTATATCACCTTTGATTAAGAAATAGTGCGATCATAGTTCACATATAGATTCCTTGACCCGAATAATGCTTTGAGAATGAGAACACAGTTACGTACGTTTTTATATTTAACGAGGTCCATGAGTTTGAAGAAAAAACAAGCAGAAGTTCCATACAGAACATTTTCTCAAATCGCTTACTTGAGTTCGTGGTGCCTAGAATACTGACCGCGGCCTACCAAGTGCCCGCGAACTAGGAGTTGGACACCACTGCTCTATATGTCTTAGATTACTGGGGTCGTCGAAGAAGTATTCTCCCAGGTGTAATCTACGTCTTTGAGAGAGAGCAGAACATGATCAAAAAAGATGGGAGATAGTGTCATCTTCCTCCTCATCCCTACAATTTCTGCTAAAGTAATTTGAGAATATGCCGAGTCCTTCGGCATGTTTGCCAATTAAGCAGTGTCCAGTTATGACACCTATTACTGAGCCAAGATATTTCCTGCTCAAGAGGGCAGACCTTTTGAGCGTTTTGTATTTATTTCTGGTCAGATCTGTCTGGCAGAAATAGCCAGGAAAGTAGAGATGTTTGATCATCTTATGTTTGTTTGTTTGTTTTATGGTATTTTGCTGTAACGTAAGTCTACATATAGCGATAGGTATACCGATTTCTTCAATTTTGGGTTGAATTGGTTATTGGGTTTCCTTTTCTGGCGAGTTCCTCTTCCCTTAGAAGAACTATATACACCTTCTCTCCCTAACCTCACTCCACCGCACTATTTTCTTATTAGCGTTAAGTATATTATTTGTAATTTAAGTTTGTATTATATAATTTAAGTAATTCGCTTGCAATAAGCTAAATAAATAAATAAATTCATCGGCTTTGCAGTTTACCAAAATGTCCCTATGTCCCGCTACCCAAATGAGGTGAATGTTAAACTGTTCTGCCATTTCCCTGAGAGACTTTCGACAGTTGCGGGCAGTTATAGAGTTCGTGGAAACGGCGCCAAGTGATTTGAGGGCTGCTTGACTATCAGAAAAGATACGGATGTCCGAGGTGGATAAGGTAATTGTATTTGATGTTTGCTGTTTTTTAACAGTTGCAAGAATTTATAATAAATTCATTCATTAATATTTAATTTATAGAGTCTAAATAACCGCGCGGATCAAAGTCGCAAGTATGTAGATGGAAATTTAAGTGTCGCAACTTTTAATTTTTAATTGCAACAATCGAAAATCAAATGTTTGTTCCTTTGGCCATATAATGAGTCTTAAACTAGGTACTCTCTAGCGATTAATTATTATTATTGAACAATCCGCATACAAAATTTTCTGCGACTAAATAATATCGCAAGCTAATTCGTAGCCTTCGTGTTACCAATTTCCTAAGTGTAAGGCCTTATAAGAATATTTAACCCTATTTGTATGACCCAGACTGTACGTCGCACATACACTAAATTTCTTATAGCATATTGAGGCCTCTTCTAGCCCCTTTTGTGAAAAATGTAAATTTCCAACTGCAATATTCAGAGCATGCATCTATCTGTTCTATTGTATAAGTAACATTTATTATATACATACTCGCATACATAGTATGCCTCAGGGTTTTTGTGTTTGCTGAGAAAATCACTTAAGGAGCTTAGACGACACATTCAAGAAATTTATGTCAGAATTAAGAGATTTGTTTATGCAACTTGTATTGTTTCTTAAGTGTTGCAATGTAATGCAAAGGTATATTATGTATGAATTTTTTTTAATTAATACACAATTGCCTGTTTCTGTGTGAAAGGCATTTTTATTCAATTTGTCATACTGCTTTAAGAGGGTAATGTATTGGTTTGGTTGGTAAAAATGAAAAAAAAAACATGAAGCTGAGCGTATTGCCGATAAATCGGTTTATCTAAAATCGAATTTCTCATGGCCAAAATGTATCTTCTAGAAAGGGAATCAATAAGAATGCCCGGATTATGTTAAAAATACTAATTTTCGGAAAATTCTCCGCCGTGGTGCGATAGCTGTGTGTTCGCCTGTCAACCTCATGATCACAGGTTCGATCTGTCTATGTCCTCTTATTTTTGCATTAAAAACCAATTCCAAAATAAATGTCAATCGATTGCTGGTTTACTCATTACATGCTGTTTAGGCATAGCACTAACAACATATGATTGAGTAAAACTAGTATACCGATAAATATGACAACGAATAAAAAAATAATGCGAATTATAAGGGACATAGATAAATAAGACACGGAAAATTTTTCCGCATTAGTTCAGCCACAATCCCTGGAGATACATTCTGAGACAACAACCAACTCCAGTTTCAGAGCATCGCGCCACATATCTTCCCTATCTTTCTTTCTCTTCCTTAACCTCACGCCCGCGCTGTGTTGAAAAATTTAGCGCGTGTAGATTATAAAAAAAAAACTTAATTTTTTATGTAAAAATTTTGTTGTATTTAATAATATAATTTAAAAACCCACTTTTGAAATATTGAATTTTCAAAAAAAAATATTTTTTTTCCAAAAATAAATTAAATTTTGCTATGCAGTAGAATTCGAAGAACATTCTACACAAAAAAATTGATCGAAATCCGTCAAAATCCAAAAAATGGTTGTATGCCAGGTACCGTTAATAACAAAATATGTAAAAAAAATTTAACCAAAATATAAGGGACCGTAACTTTTTCCCAGAAAACGATTGCCCGAAAACGATTTCCCGCAATTTTTTTGGAAATTTTTCAGAAGAGTTTCCCGCATAAAGAAATATTAATTCATAATTGCCCGGAATTTCTGGAGAAGTACTAATCCGTACTTATCAAAAACATTTTATTTATTTCTTTAATATGTAGTACCTCCCTACTATATTGTGCTTTGGCAAAATACTTTATTTTTTATAATGTATTTTTTTTCTTAAAATATTATAAAAAAATGCTTTTTTTACCAACTTTTTTTTTAAATCGATTTTTCAAAAACAGGTTAGTGATTTATTACATAAGAAATAATAAAAAAAGCACCACACAAGTAATAAATATAATGCACGACTGGATCGCACGAACTTGCTCTTATGTTCGATCACATTGTATGCAAAAGATTTCTATTTTTTTTTTTTTTTTTTTTTTTATAATCTACACGCGCTCAAGGGATTATGAATACCCTTTAAATGTTTCAACACAGCGCGGGCGTGAGGGTGAGGTTAAGGAAGAGAAAGAATGATAGGAAAGATGTGTGGCGCGATATTCGGAGACTGTAGGTGGTTGTTGTCTCAGATTTTATCTCCAGGGATGGCGGCTGAACTAATGCGGAGAAATTTCCGTGTCTTATTTATCGATGTCCCTTATAATTCGCATTATTTTTTGTATTCTTTGTCATATTTTATCGGTATACTAGTTTTAATCAATCACATGTTGTTAGTTCTATGCCTAAACAGCATGTAATGAGTAAACCAGCAACTCATAGTATGACATTTATTTTTAGAATTGGTTTTTAATGGAAAAATAAGAAGACATAGACTACGGCAGGGATCGAACCTGTGACCATGAGGTTGACTGGCGAACACACAACTATCGCGCCACGGCCACCCCTATTTACTGTCAAATAAATCGAATTAATCAAAGAAAAAATAATTCAAAATTCTGAAATAAATACTTAAGCTAATTTGAGCTCAAAAAAAATTACGCCATTTTATTTCTTAGATAAATTTGAATTAATGGGAAAAAAAATTTTTAAAAATCTGTGAAGCGGTTTTTGAGAAAAAAAGTTTTTCTTCCAAAAATTTTTGAAAATAATTCATAAAGGCCAATTCATAGGTATTCAGCAAAACTTATAACTATATTTTTTCAAAAAAAAATTATTGAGCAGTTTTCAAAATATAAATTTCTTAAATTTAAAAAAAATAAATTCCTTTAAAAACACACAAAAATATTTATGAAAAATAAAATAAAATAAACCTATATACGTGTGAAATTTTGAAAGAATCGGTCGAGCCATTAATGATAGGTCCTATGGAAAGTACCGTTTTTAGACATTTAAAAAAAATTTTTTTTTCAATCATATGATTGGTCGTATCTAAAAAGTTGCGCTGATTTGTTTTAATCAAATTCGTTAGAGCCGTTTCCGAGATTGGTTATATGGCAGATACCGTTATTTTTTGAGCTAAAAATAAAAAAGAGCATAACTTGCCTTATAGTACCTATAATCTCAAGTAAAAATCAACACAATGATAATGATGTTTTATAGGCGGTCCGGTATATCATAGAATCTACATAATTTGCGTAGAAGTGGGAGAGCACTGTGCTCCAACAAGTTTGTCAAGACTTCACCAAAAATATCCTTGATGTATAAAGAGTTTTCGTAAAACACAATGCACTGGCGTGCAACTTCTTAAAAATCAATCATCATTAAGTTCAATTCCTTTGGCAACACTTAATGTATTAGCGCAAAATTTTAAACGATTTAGGAATATGTTAAATCATTTTTAGTATGATACTAGGCTAAAAAGAGGATTTTGCTAATTTTAAACCAGTTTAGTATCGTACTATTTTCGTTACATTTTACTAAAGTTAAAATCACAAAATGGATACTTTATTTTTTTAGTATCGTACTAAATACATATGCCACTTTGACATTTACAAACGTCAAACAGTTATGTTCGCTTAATTATTTGCATTTTTTGAGGCGTGTTTAGTTGTAGTTTGTTAAGAAAATAGATTTAGTATGGTGCTAGTTAAAAAGTGCTTAAAATTAGGAAAATCTTAGTAAAGTGCTTTAGTATAAGCAAACTGTTAAGTAGTATCATGCTAAGCCCTTAACACCAGGCTGTTTAAAAGTTTGCGCCATTATCTTTCAAACGTTCATGCACCAACGATATTGACATAATTAAAAAGATCGAAATTCCCAAAACTAACATCATCTATTAAATGGTTTTGCATATCAAAAACTCCCTCCATATACCTAAATCATTTCTTGTCGATTTCGAGGTAAATATCATGAATTCCAAACTACACATTGTAGAATTGAGTCATTTTACGTGATAAATGTTTATCTTGTTTGTTGACAAAATATTGAAAGAAATAAGTTTGAGTCAGCCATGACTATGTGATTCTTATTTCAGAATTACAGAAATATATTATTCGGCTTGCGCATACCCACAACACAATAATAAAATTCGTAACTTCTGTTTTACCTGCTGGTTTAAAAATATTTTGTGAATGAATTTACCACGAAATAGAAACAATACCCTACTTTAAACATTAAACAAAAAATTACCTAGGGCCATATTTTCATTCGGCGTTCAACAACAACTGTTATTATAAAACAAAAATTTAACAACCTTTTAACAACGACTCATCGTCGAATCGATAAATTAAAATGCAGAAATTTCATTGGCATTTGTTGCTTTATTATTATATTTTGGTTGATTTGATATAACGCACTAAATACATATATTATGGACATTGTTTCTTTATTTGAACACGTGTTTTTATGTTAGTCATGACAGTCAATATTTAATATAAAATCAAATGATTAACGAAAATTAAAACGGACAAGTGCATTTAGACCTGTTTGCTGACACAGAACTTAAGAATTTAAGTTCGCAACATAAACACTCAAGAAGCCATTAAACCTTTTAAGGTCTAAATATAAATATTTATGATTCATATCAACCAACGGGCCTTAGTGTATAAGATACATTAAAAATCTATTGTCTGCTCTTACTTTGGGCTTTTAGCAATGCTTTTATAAAAATGCTTTGAATTTATGTTTGTAATAACCTATTATTGCCATTTATATACTGAAACATATTTAGAAATTGTGTTCCAAAACTAATTTATATTATAGTTTGCATATCAAGAGTCACATAAATGTATTAAAAATCTAAATTTCTGCCATGACTGAACGTATTCATTCACAAGAAAAATTGAACTTGATTCGATGACTGATAAGTTTCGTTGTGAGCTTAACGTTGCCTTTCTGTTTTTTAGTTCGTTTTAATTTATAATAATATAATCTGGAACATCACCTTTTTCGTCTTCGATATCATTGTAATGTCAAGTTTGATCAAAATCGGGTTCGATTTTTTTACGAGTCCATAACTTGCCATATAGTAGGTACCTATGTATATCGCAAGTAAAAATAGTAATTTTATTAATAATTGATAAAATGCTTCTAGTTTAAATCACGACGACATCACTGACTGCAGTATTTTCGAATAGATATTTAATCAATAGATTTTAATCTTATAGCACTGACAAATCGTGCTTTCCGTCAAATGTACTCTTTCATAACCACCAACAACAATAAAATTCTCAGAACAATCGTTGTTTTGCTTTTAAGCCCCTCTCATTACCTTGGGGCTTTCTATCCTATAACTATATAGAACTTTTTCTGTCGGCAATACTAATTAAAAACCAAGGAAACAATAACTTTGTGTTAAGCCCTCGTTACCCATAACACGAACCACCACCACATTTACGAATCATTCTAGGAATTTGAAATGTTGTTGCTGAAACAACTTAAGCTCATCATTCTTCTTGGTGAGTCACCTACAGACAGCATCATCTGAACTTCTCAAACTTCAACAATACCGAGACGAAGACGTGCAAATCACAGTATGTATTATACAAGTTTTACAAGGCACATGGGTTGTGTTAAAACAAAACCGAACAAAAAGTTCAGTTTAACAATTGAAAAGTCTGCCTTTAAAGGTTTTATCTAATTATGTATTCTAAAAGTTGAGGCGTACTTGAGATGGACCGAGAGGTGCTTGTTTTTTTATTAATACCTTTGAATAACCTATTTGTGATTTCATTCTAACCCTAGGGTCATTCATTTGCATCAGAAGTATGTATTTTTTTTAAACAAGTAAATAAACGGTTTTTAATTGATTCTTAGTCAATAAAAATTTACCAGAGAGTTCACTATGCAAATGCTAATAACGAGTAACTTTTAGCCTTGAAACGTGTCATAAAAATTAAGTTTAATACATGTTTAAGGAAGAGCTTGTTTTTACTGCTACTACTGCCAGTAATCTGAACGTTTTGAAACCAAGTCGATGTAAACTTCAGTTTGGAGTTGTGTTATTGACTGATTACTAAAAAATTAAGTACCTATAAAAGAGAAAATATAAAATGATTATCTTCAGGGAAGGACTGTCGAATCGACCCAAACAAAGTTAGATAGGTTAACGACTTTTGGTTAACTCAGATTCAGTATTAATGTAATGCAGAACCAACGAAGAAATACTCTGTCGCTGTCTCTCAAATAACCAAATAACATATCATCCAACTGCTATTTTATGGGACAGAAGATAAGGCCTAATTGTCAAGATCGGATAGGGATACTTTTTTGGTTATAAATGTTTGTTCCCTTGAGGAATCGAAGGAAGGCCTATAAGGTAACATCGACTGAATGAAAAGCTAAAAATATGCATAGAAATCCAACCACCAGCCCGTCAATCTTCCGAATCTATCTTTTATGAAAATCACCATTAAGGATTAAACCTCACTAAACGAACCCATAGGGACCGGAAATGCTAGAGGGCTTGTTGGCTGGTTGACAATAGCCGCGTTTTGTTGGGAAATCTATTGCCAACACAAGAGGATTTACCTAAAAAAGGATCGACAATGTGTCTAATCATTAAATGCAAAAAAATTATAGAGGGTTTTTAATCCATCGAAATCTTAATAATCTTTCAATGGATTTCGACAGCTTCTGACTTGCACGTCTTATAAGAGCTCTACCGATAAATCCCACTCACATGCTGCTAATGAGTCCTTATTCATTACTAAATAATATGCACTTATATATGCTCCTTAAATTACTTGTTGCTATTCCAATAGTAGAGCTTTTTTAGGGGGCGCTACTAAAGTTTTAGTCATATCATTTTATAAGCAATTTGGCAGCAGTTGACACAAGGCAACTTAAACATCTTTTATTAAAATATATTTGGTCTTGAAGTGTTGCACGTATAAGCTGATTTTAACTTTTACTGAAAGTGGAGGAGCGCCCCCTACCTATGCTTCAGGCACAACAATGCATAAAGTATAGAAACTAGAGCACAATTGCCGATATATTTAGCTATTCCAGCAAGTAAAGAGAGATGACTCGCCTTATTTGACAACTATTTTGTTTTATTTTTTTTTTAGCGAATTAACTGAGGTTCAATGATGAACCAAGTATGTATTGGGCTTCTGTCAAATATTTGAACCTTGAACCATCGTTGAACCCGCAAAAATTGGGGAATTCAAATTCCTGAAACCACATTATTTGAACAACTGGCTCTTATATTTAAGTGAAATGAGTAATTTCAAATTTTATTTCGAACACTTAAATGTCATGAAGCAATAAGAAAACATACATAAGTAGCTACAATACAATATATTTAAGCAAAGAAAATATAAACAAACAACAAATCAAAAATAAAAATAATAAAATGCAAAATAAATTTAATCCAAAATAATAAAATAATATTTGTAAATTTACATCTATTTTGTACATTAAGTGCAAATGCATAAGTACTTAACCTACATACATATATTGTTATTAATATGATTTATAAGGCAACAAAAATAAAAAAAAAATTTTTTTGGTTAATTTTTATTTCATGTACGTGAAACAATTTTTTTGAGAAAAGAACACATATTTTACCAAAGATGATTGATTTTTGACTGCTTTCAGCTAAACTTTCCGAATCATTCACATAGATCCGGATAGTTTGGTATACGAGATATCTTATTTAATATAAATGGGTAAATGTGGCCATTGAAAGAAACAAGAATCCTACGAACAAAGACTTTGGAATTCATAAAAGTCATCGGAACTACCAACTAAACAACATAATGGGTGGTATGCATAAAAGGCAGTAAATGCTTTTCTGAAGATTTTCTAAGTAAATACTAATTTTGGTATGCATAAAAATTGAGTAAGTACTAAAAAATAAGTATTTACTTTAAATCAAAGTATAAATTTTTTGGGTGAATTTTTGTAGTAAATACTTTTTTCAAATGCATAAAAACTAGTGCATCCTTTTTTCTTGCAGTAAATACTGCAATTTTTTTCAATTTGCTATGGGGCAGCTTGAAAATTCAAAAGCATCTACTTTTGTTTGCTTTTGGTATTTTTTTTAAATGTGCGATACTAAAAGACTTTAGTCACAGATTAAGTTGAATCAAAAGTATATAAAAAATGAGAATCGCGAACTGATTCAAATTTCAAACAACTGCATCGCTTTGTTGGACAAAATGTAGACTGGTTAAGTGAACATTTAATAGGTCAGTCTAAGATATAATTAATTTGATTCATTATAATTATAATAACTACTATTAATTTAATAATATTATTATATTATTTTAATAATTTGGAGATCCTGGATTTTAGACTGGTGCTGGTGTGTACTAGAGTACTGTCTCTCGAACAATCAACTATGTTGCAAAACTCATAAAAGATAAGGCAACAAATTGGATACAATTTCGATTGAACTATGAGGAACAACTAAGCGCGAAACAAGAATAGAGTGGCAGATATCGTTTCCCAACATGCATTGGAGCCTTAGACTGTACTCATGTAAAAAATTTGAAACCCCATTCCCATCCAAAAGAATACACAAATCAAAAAGATTATGTGTACGGTGGAATATTTTACAAGCGTTGTGTCATGTGTGCCAGTGGCCAGGGTCAGTGCATGATTCCAGAATTTTGAGAAATATCGCCGTGGAATCAATTATGCGAAATTCAACAGACGTTCTATTGCTGGCAGATAAAGGGTATGTAATTACGCCGTGGTTTATGACCCCTTTTAAAAATGCAAGGACGAATCCAAAAAAGTATTTCATAAACTCCACTCTAAGGAGAGAGTCTTAATAGAAAAGTGTTTTGAGCAGTTAAAAAGAAGATTTCCGATTCTTCAAAAGTGCGTATGGCTAAATTTAATAAAGAAATAAGTATTTACTATATTCTTGGATGAATTTTAAGTATTTACTAGAATGAATTCAGTAATTACTTATAGTATTTGCAATCAAGTAAAAACTTTTTTTTATGCATATGAAACAAAGTAACTACTTAAAATCGGAGCTTCTACTTAAATTTTAATATTTACTTAAGCTTTTTACTTTAAGTAAGTACTGCAATTTTATGCATATCACCCAATATCATTCGATACTCGAGTGAATGGGCCAAATGCATAAACGGTAGTAAATGCTTTTACTAGTAAATTTATATAGTATATGCTAAGGTCGTATGCATAAAATCTAAGTAAATACTTTAACACTAGTATTTACTATAAGAAATTGTATGTACTAGCTTCGGATGAATTTTTCTAGTAAATATACTTAAAATGATATGCATAAAAACTTTCTTTTTCTAGTATTTGCTGGAAATTATTCAAGTTAGTAAAAACCAACTTGTAATTTTTTTAGTAAATACTATGTATGTTGAAAATCAACAATTTTCATTCTTTTAACTATTTTCAAAGCAATCGGTCCACTATATTAATCCGAAATGCCTGCGTTTTTACATATTACCTCAGAAAAAGCTTACAAGGAGCGAAGAGTGCCGCGAGTAAGAATTTTAAAATGCTTTTCCGTTTTGAAAGGGAAAATGTTAAGTGGTAAAGCGAGTATTTTATCGCTAGGAAATTTTTTTGGAAAAAAAATTGTAACCAAGGAGTTATAATATCCAAATTATCTATATGGTCCAGGATTTTAAGTTGGTTGATGACAGCTTTCAAAAATCCAACTAGGACCATTGAAAAATCATATAACAGGTTGCACATGAAAGAGAGGGTCATTATAGAACGTTGTTCAACTGAGGAGTCTATTATCAATTCATTTCAAAACTGACCTTGGAGCTGGTGGGTATGTTATCAAACCTGACCCTTCATTGGTATTCGGCGTGCCACTTGAAGACTGGCATTTTTTCTTTGTTCATTGTTGAGTTTTTCTGTCCCCACATATAAATCACTTGTTAAAATTATAATGGTTAGTTAAAATAGGTATAAGTAAATTTGAGGAATTTAACCAACCATGTACTTATGAAATTGATGGGTTATATGCGGTCATCATCAGCTTAAAACCAATTCTTCCCAATCCGTAGGTGTTATATTTATTTCGGTTTCCCGTTGCTTTCATTCAATAAAATATAAATTACAGCTATCAATTTAATTACAAATATATATGCCTATGTATTTAGTAGGTATACAGGCATTTAAAAGTATCTACAAAAAAGAATTTGATTTAATGCTTAATAACCATTCCAAATCACATAAGAACATTTTTATAGTATATACTAGCGATTTCGTATAAATTGGTAGTATTTACTTCAATGAACCCAGTATATCCTACTAGTAAATTAATACCAGTATAAACTTTATTTTATAAATACCAATGAAGTAAAAATTATAAATCATTACTTTTACTAGTAGTGGTAGTAGTATTCACTTTTACTTTCTACTACTAGTAAGTACTTCAGTCTTATGCATATGGCCCATTGTCACAAATCTATCCGAAGCAGAATTTTGTTTTTACTTTTATCGCAAGCAAGTTCTTCTGTTTGTCATGTGTATAAATTCAGTTGTGTTGGGCATAGCTCTTGCGAACAAAACGCGGCTAATATATAAGTTACATGTAATATAGAATGTGTTTCTTTATTCATTCTAGGATGTGCAGAATATACGGAATACCAGTTTTGCGTTTCTTTATTCCATGGAATATTCCGGATAAACTATTTTGTCGTTTCTTTATTTACTCCGGAACGTTTGGAATGCATTCTTTTTATTCTATGTTCTACAAGGAATGAAAAGAATATTCTCGGATATACCAACACCTTATGTGAATGCGGGGGTTCACTCACTTAGTAGATATGTTATCTCGGATACCAAGCTATCGGAGCTTATCTGTGGACGAATCAGATAGGTTAGCTGAAAGCTGTCAAAACATCAGAACAAATGAATTTTTCAGTCAGCTGTTCTATACTTTTGTATAGCAGATAGCTAGTTATTCCAAATTATTTGGGATAACTCAAGATAGCTTTCTTGGGAACAGGTGTTTTTCCTTTAGATATGCTTTTGCACGCATTACAACAACAGAAAGTTATTCCAGATTGCTGAGAATAACTGAGTGAACGTCCCCAATGACAAGCAAGCGAAATAATGACACCAGCCAAAGACGGAAATCACGTAAGTAAACAATGGATGAGCACACATTTTTTATAATTTTATAATTTAAATAAATATATAAATAACAATTAAATGTGATTTTTCATTCATTAATAATTCAATAATATTTAATTTTTACTATTTTCCATAGAGATATCTGTTTTTTGTCATCATCACAACACTTTCAAACATCTGGTTGATGTCATCTTCTTTCTTTTCTATTCCGGATAGTATTTTTGTTTCTTTATTCCTTTCATTCTGGATATTCTGGATAAACATTTCGCCTTTTCCATCCATTATATTCCTTATCCGGAATAAATAAAGAAACACACTCATAAAGTGCCTACCTAACCTCAAATGTTCTAAGATAAAACGCTCTCTCAAGGAGCTAATTTCAAAAAGAGATTCAATTACTGACAACTTGGTTGGTCACCTTAGTTTCCGCCCCTCTTTAAAGAAATAATGTCATATAGTGATAGCGGCCAGTGTGAGTAAAATGGTGATGGATGTAGTGTGGGTGCTTTGTTTATTATTGTAATTGTTGTTGTTGTTTGTGATCCCATTCTCTGGAGTATAACTTTAATCACAAATCAAAAAGGTAGCCGAGTCGCATTTGATAGAAATCGTGAGTAGAATTTTAAATTTTTTTTTTTAATTTTTTGTTTATCTCTTATTTCTTCGCCTTTACTTAAGTAAGTCTTCTTCGTCGTTTTATATTATATATAGCTGGTCAATCTCCAGACGAAATTGATGCGAAATGATTGGAATACTAAATTTTATCGGTCACCAGGTGGTTTGGACTTGAAACTTAAGGTATATAAGTTTTGGGTCGGTAGGTCACAAAAGCATGAGCATAAAAAAAAAAGAAAAAAACAACAATTAGGTAGGCATCCATCCGAAATGAATCAGCGGGTAAAAAATATATCACAACTAAGCGAGAAGTAGATATGGCTACGTACGTAGCTAGTTTTATACTCAAAGTTCATTTGCCCTCAAGGCCATACTGGGTGGTGGTGGTGGCATTGTTTTTGTTGACGGTAATGGGGCTTAGCCGTAATTTTGCGGTGAGAATGGTGGTTGATGGTGCGATGATGGTGATGGTATGCGGGTTTCAGTTTTATGGAAATTCCAATCTTATTTAGTGCCTAATTGAGGCATGGAGCTATTCCACACTGATGACGGTGGAAAAGAAGAAGGTTAACTGAAATAAATGAGCAATAAAAGTGCGAATCCGGATCTAGCTATCTTTAAACTTTATAGAATGTCGGGATACACAATTCTTAAGTCTTAAGTGGCTATCGGTGAGTTATGAAGGTTGTTCATGCACATTCTGATGAAGTTGTCCGGTACGGTGGGGGAGTAATAAATGAAATTTCATAAGTGTATGTGTGTATACTCATGACTGTAATTGGTCAATTAGAATAGGTATTGCTTTTGTTGTCTTAGAAGGAAAATATACCTAACAAATACTTTCTACAGCATTTATACTTTAACCATACCAATTATGATGTTGCTTATATTCAAATCATGTCATTTTTCGACATAGCATTACCAAACAAATATAAGGGAAAGGATTAAATCAATTTCGATATCGATTGACAAATGCAGTGATTTCGTTGAATAACCGTAATTATTATAAATCTTATTTAAAAACACTAAGGATTCTAATTCCGAAAGCACCTAAAAATGTAAAAAAATTATGTTTTTGTCGCATTAATTTAATTCGTAAAGTCGCCAAGTAGGCGATGATATGGTCAGTTTTTCTAGTTAATAGTAACTATACACAGATTGTCCAAATTTACTATAGCCCCTCATTTTTTCAATGCTTAAATAAAAATGGTAAGCAATGTCGTCAATGTCTATTTCTGCTCAAGTCTTGAAAAATTCTGATTATATACATTTTGTTAATAATATGCGAATAACTATTAGTCTACTAGGTAGTACGTAGTCTAGTTATCATTAGGTAATTTTAAAACTGATATAGGTATAAGATTACTTAATTGTCAGTATAATGCATTGTCGATTCAAGGAATAGTTACCTACCTACAAATGTATATTAAAATTATGGACTTATGTATGACATACGTACATACATAGATGGAACCTATGTAAACATAAAAATGAATGTGAAGAATGTAGAATTGTAGGTATAGCTTTATGCATATAACTTTATAATTTAACTGCAATATACATAATATTCATGTGATTAAAGATACATATGCTGGGTGTTTTTTGGTTTTCAATCTGGCAATACTTTTTCCGGAGTTGGTCGTTTTGACAGCTGTCACTTGATTTATGCTCAGTTTGGTTTGCCATTTCATAATGAATAGACTTACTCTTGAACAACGTTCGGTGAATGGGCCCAATACGAGATGGCCACCGATCCCGATTTTTACAAGAAAATTTTGTTCAGCGATGAAGCTCACTTTTAATTAAATGGGTACGTTAATACGCAAAATTGTCGTATTTGGATTAATTATAATCCACAAACCATGGTTGAGACGCCGTTACATTTTCAAAAAGTCACTGTTTTACTGTCACTGTGATCTATTTGCAGAGGGAATCATTGGTCCGTATTTCTTCAAAAATGAAGCCGGACATAATGTTAGAACCAATGGGAACGCTATAGAACCATGATAAATGAGTTATTCGTGCCTGACTTGGAGGATGTTGATGTGGACGACCTTTTGTTCCAACAAGACGGCGCAACATGCCATTCAGCCAACCAAACAATCAATTTATTGAAGGAAACTTTTTGTAAGCGCATTATCTCTCACTGTGGCCTGTGGCGTGGCCTCCCAGATCGTGCGTCGAAAATTGGGACTCTCGGCTGGAATTTATTCAAGCCAGCCGCGGAGACTACTTGTTCGAAATCATTTTTAAAACATAATGGCAAGACAATGTTTTTATAATAAAGGTAAGTTCTTGACTATTACATTAAATTTTATGCGTTTTATTTCTTCTTGAAGACCACACTTCTAAAAAAAAAACAAGCGTTATAAATGTATGAGGGTGTACCAAGTATAATATGTATATGTAATGTAGGTATTCAGTGACGTGCCCAAAAATGCGTAAAAATGAAGTATAATTAGGTGGAATAAAATGGCTGAAACAAATAATAAAATATTTTTAGATTGCTTTGTTGTAAAAGCTTGAGTGAAAAGTAGATGCCATTTTAATGCTTTAAAAAAATTCAAAAATCGTTGGAGCGGTTTTTTTAAAAAAATATTTCTTACTTATAAAATCTTAAAAACATTCTTCGAAAAAAAAATTTTAAACGCCATTTTGAAATACAAAATACATTATATAAAATTTTAATTTATAAAATTTCAGTAACTGGTTTTTAAAAAATCGATTTTACAACAAAAAAAATTATATATTTTTTTTTAAAATCGAAACACCATTTTTTTTTAAATTGAGTATGCAGTTTTATTAACACTTCTAGGGAGCATTTGCATAAAAAAAATAATTTTAACCGGTTCATCCAATAGCGATAAAGTCGAAAATATGATAAGTGGTTATCTTTTATTTTTTTAATTAAAAAAAATTGATTCAAAAATATAGGTTTATTTAAGTGTTTAAACTTTCTAGGAGATTTTGCATAAGAAATTTAAGAAAATTAAATAAACCGTTTCCCAGAAAATCGAAAACCAAAAAATAGTTGTACTAGCGGTTACTAAAATAACCATTTCTTTTCCAAAAGAAAAAAAATAACAAAAACTACATTTTCCCCAGTCTTCAGGTTTAAACTCATTATCAAGCCACTTTTGTACTTGGAGATAGTCTCTTAGAAGATGCTGCTGTGATGAGCTGAATGTAAGTGGAAGATTGCTTATCTTCACAGCTTTATTAAGCACATTTTGATCTAAAAAAATAATTGTGGAGCGCTATAACTTAAGAACGAATTGACGTACAAATGTATGTAATATATCATTCTGTAGATAATTGTACTATCTACAAGTTGTTCTTAGGTCATTTTGAGAAAAATAAGCTGCTTGGGAATCATGAAACAAATAAAATAAAGTTCTTTCAAGATGGCAGAATTTCGCCTCCGGTACCCTTCTTAAGACTTTTATTTAATAGAGTATTTTTTTCCATACATAAGCAAAAAAAATTCACCACTAAAAACATAAATTTATTTCATTTTAAATGTAATAATCACAATATTTTCGTACTACACCCAATGCTTTCGACCATTTTTTCCAAATCTATCAATTATGCGATTAAAAGTGTCTGAATCTTTTTAGTGTAGAAAGACATGGGCTACAATGTTTACCTAAAACTTTATTCAAAAGAACCTATGGTTTTAGAAAAATTTGTTAAAAAAGCCAATCGAAACAAAACCTAATTCACTTCATGAGCAGAATTCTTAAATACTTTTTGAAAAAAAAAAAACTCAACAGAATCGGTCTAGGTTTTCGCAAGTGATGCCAACAATGAGCATTTAATACATATTTCAGGAATATTGTGGAATCTAATTTTGTTTGGAACTATGTACCAGGGACCCTACAAATAATCAAAATAACCGCTTGAATACTTAAAAGTTATCTATACTAATTATAAATTAATTTGATTTAATTTAAAAGTCGCTAAACGACACTTTAAGTTCTAAAGTGAAAAACTGCTGCGTAAGTCCTTAGTTTAAAATAAGCACTGCGTCTATAGTGCCATTATGATAACCCTGCTTATAGTATAAGTAACTTGCGGTTTTGTTATTAATTATTGTATGTTCGTTTTAAATTAAAATAGGCAAATAGAATAACAAAGTGAGTTCCGTTGGTTTCTTAATTTGCTGAGATTGTGGAACATCAGCCAAAATGTGCATAATTTTTGAATCGAAATAGAATATTTGCTTACAGTTTGGTTACTTGGCAAAATGTCAATTCAACAGCTGTTATTTTGATAAAGCATGTAGTAGATTTAGTAATAGATTAATAATTAGTGAAAGACGTGTTAAGTCATTTTTGTTATTGGTGTACGGTTCACCGATACCTGTGATGTAACAAGAAATTTTAAATTGTGAAGTATTAATTATTTTTATTTAAAGAAACACCCTGTGTTATTATTTGCACCATGTATTTGAAGATCTTAAAAACCAATACAAATATTTCTTCTTATTTACGCACATAAGCACATCTTATTGCGAAAAATGTCTCGCTGCAAAATTTAAGATTTTTATAATAAGATTTAAGTTTGTGTGGTATTATTGTCATCGTCATCATCAGTGTCTATTTTGGGAAATATGTTTTATGCATCATTCATATATCTATTATTTTTTAGCTCATATACATTGATGTAGGTAAATATTATTTAAATTTAAAACAAACAAAAAGAAGAAAAATGCTGAATTCATTGGCTTGTCTGTTCAATTTAATTTCGCCAGAGAAATGCAATTGCATGCATAATTCTTGAGTTTTTTTTTGTGTTTAAATAAAAAATTGAATAATGCAATTTCTTGTGTATAGATGTGCTTTTTTACCTCTTGTTGAATTGAGATGAATAAAACAATTTAAATTGGTTTGCTTGATTGAATTCGTATATCTTTATACGAATAACTGTATCTACTCAGGGTAGATATATAAATGCAAAGAAATTGCGACTTGTATATATGCACACCAGGTTCCTGATGATGATCAAACAACTTCCGGGGGCATATCGCAGAAAATAGATTTTAGACAAGAGAAATGATGCACTCTACAAAAAGCTTTGTAATGTGTTTTTATTTGAATTTCATTCCGCGTGTTGAATAAGTTCTGTAGATGCGTGTTGTTTTTGTTTGTAATGCATGAAATCGATAAAAGAAACAGTTTTCGACAGGTTGTAATAAGCTATTGTGTGAATAAAGCCATTTAAGATTATCTTGGAACTGCAGTACCACTCCATAAATTCAAATTGTCTTTGGCTTTGACTAAATTGTTTCTGTCAATGGGAAATTTCGTTACATTTTTGAATCAGCATTCGAACCTTACTCCAACTTAAGTAAATTTACTTAAAGAAAAGATACCCTTACACTTCAGTTTTTGATATCTACTCTTTATTTGAACCCATAACATAAAATGCACGACTCGATCGTACAAACCTGCTCTTGTAGCTAACAACTTTAGTCTTACTCACTGACGCTGTGGGTAGTTAGCTTGTCTATTATAGTTATCCTATGCAGATTTAAAGCCCATGTAGGTAATATTACCTTGATTCTAAGTATAATGAATTGTCGAATGCATGAGGCAAGGAATAGTTAAATAGGTACCTACAAATGTATATTTAAATGGATTTTAATTATGTAAATTAGGAGGGTAATAATGTAAATATATACAAGTACATACATGTATATAATATATAAGTGAATGGTGTATAGGTGGGAAAATCGTTTTTTAAACTTATTTAAACTTCGAAAAAACGAAGAACGCCATTGAAAATTGTAGGACGGGTTTTGATGAAATCCTGTTCTTTATTTTTCGTTTTTTGAAAACAAAATTCTTTTGAAATTTTGGTATACAATTTTTTAGAGACTATTAATGTCCATGTGAATATAAAATTTAAAATTATTTGTTTTGATTAGTTTTAAAATTATTGATTTTTCAACAAAAAAAATTAATAAATTATTTTAATTTAAAAAAAAAAGTTATTTAAAATTTTGGTAAGCAAAAATAATTAAGCTAATTAGATCTTCTCAGATGTAAAATTTGACAGAAATCCAATGTACCGTTTCCGAGAAAGCCACACATTAAAAAAAAACGTTATATGAAAGGTACAGTTAATAGACTTTTCCTGTAGACTTGGTTTATATCAAATGATAGCTATTACCAACAAAAAAATGCACACAAATTTTAAATAAAATCTTTGGAGCCGTTTTAGAGAAAAATTAGATTTTCCTTCAAGGTCATATGGCAGGTACCGTTATTTTTAGGCCTAAATATAAAATTTCAATTTCTCCTCTGAGGAATGTCAAAATAATCACACATACCAAATTTGAAGGCAATCGCTTAAGCCGTTTAGGCTGTAGCTCGTTATATACACAGACGGGCAGACTTACAGACTGACAGACATTTTTTGGCGATCACTTTTTTGGGCTTCTCTATGATCATAATGTCATGTTTGATTGTTAGAATTTTTTTTTTACGAATGCATAACTTGCCTTATAGTACCTATAATCGCAAGTAAAAATTATAACTAGTACACTTTATAATAGTAAATGACAGCACTGGTGTTCCATCACTTTTCAATCTACTGTGAATGCATGGATTGAATCTGAAATTCATTTCTGTTCTGGTTCTTACCGAAACAACTTTTTTACAGCCGTTCAATTGATCTTTATTGGTATGTATCCTATATGTAATGTGAGAAAGCTTGAATTTCGTTTGATTTTTGAATCTTTGAAAGGATAGTTGCACTCCACTTTCTTAGGGTTGGAACGCTGTTTAAATATTTGAAGAAAAAAATTTAATGAAATATAATTTAAACATAAGAATTTCCCAAAAGGAACGAATTTATAGACTGTGGAGCTGCTGGAAGTGAATCCGGAAACCTAAAATTTGGGACGATTCCAATCCACTCGAGGTCCATAAATTGGCAATGCATCCACAGAAACGGATTTTTTGGTATGGATTGTTGGCTGGTATGGGTAATCCTTTGAAAACCACTACAGCATCAAAGAAGAGCGTTATCGATCGAAGATAACTATAATTTCCTGGGGACCAAATTAGACGATCTGCGTGTGAACGCTATATGGATTCCAAAAAGATGGCTCTGAATACCAGGAGATGGCACACTGGAAATTCTGCAAGAGAGATTTAATGGCATGGTTATTTTACGCAGAGGTGACTTGACTCTATTTGGCACTGTTTGACTTTGTCTTTGTGGGTTTTAATTATTCTAATTGTTTTCTAAATGAAAAATAAAAAAAAAATTAAATTAAATCCTTTCGACTTTTTTATACAAATTTAGCAAATTCGAAATCTTTGTATGACAATTAATAGTTCTAAGTTGACTAAACATAAAATGATAAATGACATAAAAGTGATCCATACCAAATTTCAGATTATTATCTGGTATTAGGCTCTAGATTGATGTACACTAGCACGTTCACTTTTTGAAGATTAGTTACTTCCTCGAAAAATGTAATAGCACTGAAAAAATAATTAAGGTGAATATGCTGCGGGACTTAATTGCAGTAGAGCAACAGCGTGATAATTCATCAATGCACACTACCCAAGAGATACTTCTTTTAAATCTTTAAATTAAGTTGAAGTAAATATTTAGCTGCTATTTTCATAAAAATACATACATGTCACTGTTTATTTCAAAAGTGAAATGTGCTTACTTCAATTCAAAAGTCTTCTTTTTAGAAATAATTTTGCGTATAGTAAAGTTGTTTAGGTTTACAATAAAATACATGGAAGACTTACAAATTATTTCTCGAAACGGAGTGAAGAGATTTTATTAATAAGTTATTGACCAATTGGTTGAATTATTATAGGTGTTCGAGATTTAAAATATATCTCTTTCGGCTGTTTTGGTCGTAATGTTTTTTTTAAATGAAACAATTTCATTTCCTTTCTCGATGTTTCGACGGTGGTTGCCGTCTTCTTCAGGGGAGCTTTTATTTACAAAAATAAATTGAACATATTATACATATAAGAATATTTGGTGTAAAATTTTGGCAAACTTACATTTATTAGGTATTACAGATAAACATAAATAATACAATGAAAGAAAAATATAAGGCAATGTTTAAAAAGAATTTTTTTTATGATATAAAAAACACTTCGATTGAAGTTTTGTCGGCTTTAAATTGTAGTGTTGTTGGATTTTTGTCTTAAAGAAAACAATTACCTTCAGTATAAAGATAACTTATACAGACAAATTCATGGAATGCCAATGGGAAATCCACTTTCTCCCACCATTGCCGATTTAGTTTTGGACAACCTTTTGGACAATAGATTTGCCGATAGTAACAAACCAAAGATAATCGTCAAATATGTAGATGATATATTTGCAGTTGTTAATGAGGGGGAGGTCGACAATATTTTACGATGCCTTAATTCATATCATGAAAAAATACAATATACCGTTGAGAAGGAACAAAACAGAGCGATGACGTTCTTAGACGTCAAGATTCATCGCGTTAATGATAGACTCTCTTTCAATTGGTATCATAAAGACACGGCATCTGGAAGACTTATCAACTTTAGATCCAATCAAGCAAAGCATATTCTTATTAATTCAGCCTCTAATCTAGTTCGAAAAGTCTTTGCGTTGAGTGACCGGGAATTTCACGCCGCAAATGACAAAATAGTCACACAAATTCTCCTAGATGATGGTCATCCAATGGAAATCATACGGAGATTGATACTTCGCCAAAAACACAAAGCTCTTGTTGATAATCGGCAAAACGAGATAGGTATTTATAAGAGTATAGTTTATGTTCCCAAACTGTCAGAAAACTTTAAAGAGACGATAAAAAATAGTTCTAATGACGTCAGTTTAGCGTGTAAATCCAATAGGACGCTGGCACCTCTTTTCACCAACATGAACACAAAAACGGAAAAGGATAGCTGCACAGACGTAGTCTATAAAATTAACTGTCGTGGCAATGCGAAAGAAAGTTGCAATATTTCCTATAACGGTATAACGAAACAACTTCTTCGTCAACGAATTTCCAACCACAAATCGGACATTAATTTAAAAAGTACTGGGAAGACAGCATTGGCCTTATACTCCATTGAGCGTGGACACAAACCAGATTTTGACAGATTGGAAATCCTGGAAGGGGAGAAACATGTCTCCAAGCGGCTTACTCTAGAAACGCTTCATATTATTAATAACAAAAACAATATGAATCGTAAACAAGACAGCCAGAACATTTCATCGGTTTACTGCGTTTTGGTGACTAGGCAGAATCCGTGACAATTTAAAGCCGACTAACCTTCAATCGAAGTGTTTTTTATACCAATAAAAAAAAATTTAAACATTGCCTTATATTTGTCTTTTTATTATTAATGTTTTTCTGTAATACCTAAATGTAAGTTTGCCAAAATTTTACACCAAATGTTCTTATGTGTATAATATGTTCAATTTTGTAAATAAAAGATCCCCTGAAGAAGACGGCAACCACCGTCGAAACGTCGGGAAAGGAAATGAAATTGTTTCATTTAAAAAACCATTACGACCAAAACAGCCAAAATAGATATATTTTAAATCTCGAACACCTATAATGATTAATTATTAATAGTTAAGAATAAGGTTTGAAGTGGTGATTAGTGAAACGGGAATGCCGTTAATTTTTTTGACAAAAACTATTCCTTTTATATAGCAATATCTCAAAAAGCTTTTTTGAAAAACCGTGACCCAAATTTACCTAGAAAGCATTTCTTTTATAATATGGTAGATATCATCATATCTGAATAAATTCTGGTCTTGATACCATTATCAAATGGAAAACCTACAATGAATGATTCAAATGCTCATTACTCAAACCAGTTCCCGTCCCAATGTCCGTATCACTTAAATATTAAAGGAAACTGAAAAACTTTTCTTTCTTAGTATATGTATCAGATTCTAGTTCAACGGAATGAAAAATGCTGTTTTTTTTTAAATTTGTATCGACTTCTCATCTGGCTGTAATTCAAGGATCTAGCATTAAAGTAGAATTTTGAATACGCTACAACCAATTTGTCAAGAAAAATCCAATGATCCATTGTGTTTAAATAAAAATCACAACTGGCATAAAGGCGTACATTCGCCGAAAATATTTAGTAAGATTTAAAAGTATAGACTGGCGATTCTTAAATATCTGTCTTGGATTGAAAGAAAAGCTATAAGACTATTTGGTGACAAATTCATTACTGAAACACTCCACTCTCTTAAGGATTCTTGTTCCGGTGAAATACACTACACGTGTCTGTCAGCCTGTTCTTAATCTCGGACATACCAATCACCAAATTTTAGACCACCAACAACTCGAGACCGTATTGGTGTTAATTTTAATTGTAAAACATTTTTGCCGCGACGAGGAATTAAACTTAAGCCAAGTAGATTCAGAAGTGTATACACAATGAAAAACACTATTTCAATCCCAATATTGCCCGCTACAATGTTGTTAATTATAATTTCTTATTTTTTCTTCAAACTAGTTTAGGTTCCAAATGATTTTATTTCATACAAATTACAAAAGTTTAGTTTAGTGTAACATTCATTTTCCAAACATAGCTTACGCCGCGCCGTCTGTCAGTAACATTATGGTTAAGGATTTATAAACAAAATGATAATATAAATACGAGTACATTGTCTACTTTACAAGTACCTACAAATTGCATAACAGTAACTATGATGTATTTTGCTCATCGAAAAGTGGATCTGTATTAAGCTATTTTTTTAAACAAACAAGACAAACTATGTAGAATCTACGAGTACATCGTAGATACATAAAAGCAATTATTATGTGTTGATATTTTTGTTTAAAATAACTTTTACGGTAAGGACTTTAGTCATTCTAATTACTGATTCTATTTAAATTATAATAAGCTATTATACATTCATAAGACTGAATATAACAAAGAGGCTACTTAAACTGCAATTAAGAGCTAAAGACATAGTAGTTATTATTGAAACAAAATATCATCAGCAACTTAAAATAAACGTCGCTGTGCGTCATTTGCATATTATGTATGTTTGTATTGGTATAGACTGAAGGTAATTGCTTTGTAATTTTATCTTGGAGTTTTTTAACAAAATTATAGTTTTTGCATTTTTAAGGAAAAATGAAAAAGTTTTTTTTTTATAAAATATAAAAAAGAGGATGCATAAGTAATATCATTAAAATGTTTTTCATGGCTCTTATATATAAGTAATAAATTTACTTTCAAAGTCTTAATTTTTATTATTGTGTAATTTTTAATACTCATCATAAGCACCTAACAGAAAAGTACATGAAATAAAAATTACTAAAATGATTTATACCGAATACATACCAGATCAAATGATGAATGACTTTTGACAGAACCTGGTATATCCAAGGAATTCAATTACATCTAACACCTGTTTTACAGAAACATATGTACATGCGCATAACTCAATTAATCAAATATCAAAATGTAAGGTAAACAAATACAAAACACACGTCAACAAGCGATAAATCTGGGTCGCCTAATATCTGGTTTTGGCTTTTTGCACTGACGACGGCTTACATGTTCCAGACTACTTTGTTGTGAAGTAATTTCCAACAAGCCGTAAAGCCCTAAAAGAGATTATTAGACGTCAGGAATGTGTGGACCTCCAGGCGGAATTTCTGCGAAATAAATTTCAAAAAATTTTGTACGCCAAGAATCGACTCCATACATTTAGAAGTGAAAAATTCTAATCTTCTGAGAAAATATGTATCTGTTTCGATCTATAATATTCATAAACTTAGAAAAGTAACATAATTTTACAAAATATAAGCTAATAGTTTTTTCGCGACAAAAGCAATTCTGATTTTAAAAAAAAATATTTTAATCTTAAAAAGAAAGGAAGTTAAAATTAAAAGTTACAATTTAAAGAAAATAAATAAATATTTAAATTTAAAAAAAATTGTACTTAAACAACATAGTAAATATAAAATAAAAATAGAGATTTCTTCTAATCTGAGTTTGAAATCTGACTTTCGAAATCTGATTCGTTTTCAAACGGTGAATTATTTTGGCTGCTTATTGTAGATGGTTCCATCAATACAGGTGGATGCTTGGTTGTGGCTCAATCAAAATTTGTGTAACAAAGATCTAAATTTTGTTTGTGAGCCCTCTCGAAAAGAATTAATAAATTGGTCTGATGTTATGAGAAGCATATTAAGTAAGACCCTGTTTGTACTATTTCTTGATATTTTCTAGTGTTTGACAAGCGAAAACGTGTTCAGTATTTATCTCGGGCCTTTATTGGCATAATATTTTATGATCACTTACAGGCATAGAGTTCCAGCCATTTAATTGTAAGTAAATTATTTTAGTTTCTAAAAGATAAGTTTCAAAATGTAAATAACTGATGCTGTGGCCTGAGCATATGCAACTCATTATAAAGAAAACCCAATTTATAAGATCTTCATAAATACCAGTTATACGACCACTTATTTGATGGTTTTTGGAAAAAAAAAACTTCTAGCAGTATTTCCGTCGAGATTGATGATGTTTGCTCTAAAAACATAATCCCCAAGAAAAAATCCCCAACTACAAAATCCCCAAGTGAAAATGGAGCAAAGACAAAATCCCCAAGAGAAAATCTCACAAAAAAATCCCCAAGAGAAAATCCCCAAATAATCAGTGCAAGTAGTGAATCAAGCAATAAAATCGCGCGAGCCAAAAAAAAATATATTGTGCATTGAGATTTTGGAGATTTTGGAAAAAAGATAGTATATTGGTGATTTTGTCCATATGGACTTCTTACCCATTCGGATTTTGTCTTGTTGGATATTTTTTTTTTGTTTGGGGGATTTCGTCCGATGGAGATTTTGTTTTTTGGGAATTTCAGGTGGCTCCCTTTCCGTCGTTCTTATTTGCCAAATTCTAGATTTAGTCTGTCAACAATCAACAATCAGCCCAACTTCAGATTTAAAAAACGCTTAAATATTTTGTTTCGTGCTTTCACAAAGACTTTTTTATTGTTTTGTCTTATGGCTAACTTCTTAACATCTAAGCTGTAGGATATGTGTAAGAAACATTTTATCCATGTGTGCAAAGTGGAAAGACCGTACTCATAAAATGTTGGTGGGTATTTTATCAGCTGATTACCATAGGTGTCATAGGCTTTATGGGAACAAACGAAATAACGAAAAAAAATTAACGAATGCTCCTGAGTTTTCTGAAATTGCTTTGCTTTTTCTGGCAGATTCTAGTACAAGTGTTTTTACCACTTTTAAGACATAGGCATCGGTAACCGCTCTTTCGAATGACCATTTGGACAGCATAATGCAATTGAATTGGAGAACCATTTTCTACAAGGTGACGCACTTTGAAATGCTTTGAGTACTCTCCGGGAGCCCCAAAACTGCGGAGGAACTATGTGTTTAAAAATTTCGAACTCCTCTAGCCAATTTTTATTTTTAAGAATAAACCGTTCCTTGTGATTACCAGACAACTTCCATTCCACCACACTTCAAAAAATTCATTCCTTGGGACGCAGAAATATTTTCCTAAAAAATGGGCAAAAAAGGGCTTTTCAAATCTTTGCTAGGCTTATCACATAATATTACCACAATAAATACGCTCATAGCTATCCAAAACACATAATTTATTTTTAAAGCAACCTTAGGCACATATTTAGATTTAAAAACTATTTTTTTTTGTTCTTTGAGTAACACAATATTTTATTCAACCATCATGCCATCAAGCCATCTGCCTTTTTTCAAATTTACTTAAAATTGTAATTTGTACAATTATTTTAGTACAAGACCTACAAGCACCAGATCAAAAAAAAGACTTTTTACGTTCAAGCTTGAAGGTCATTTATTCCATGCTAAACCAGTTAGTAGGAAACAAGTGTTTTCAGACCTTACAGTTATCCCTTATAGAAAAGAAATAAAATATTTTGCAATTTTAGTCTTTGACTTTTTCACGTCTAATTGTATGGAGTCGATCATGTCCTCGCTTTAAAGAAAACCCTTATACGGTAAAATCGGGAATATCCCTAAGTTATTAATTTCGTTGTTGTTTTGTTTACGTATTGAAGATAATTCTTATTTTAAAACTTTTAGAAAATACAAATAACTCACAGAAATAATGCACTCGGGCGTATACGTACTTTTTTACTTGCGATATATAGGCAAGTTATGGGTTCTAACATGACATTACGATGATATCGAAGACGAAAAAAGTGGGTCCCGCAATTCCTTATGTCTGTCTGAACTCGAGATTACAGCCTAAACAGTTGGGTGTATTTGCTTTAAACTTGGTCCAAATTGTTTTTTTAGTATATACCCACAATCTCAAAAATGGCTCTAACGAGTTTTCAAAAAAGTTCAGTTCATTATTGAAGGGAAGAGGTACTTTTTGTTAATAGTTATTTTTGGTACCCATACCTCTAGTAGAACCATTTTTTTTTGTTTTCGATTTTCTTGAAAACGGTTCATTTGATTCATGCAAAAGCTCCTAGAAAGTTTAATTTAAACATTAATATAAACCAACATTTTCCAAAAATATTTGTTTTTTGAAAACTTAAAATTTCGAAAACAACTCAAACGATTTTTTCGAAACTTCGTATTTGTAGTTTCTTTTGACATTAATCTTGAATAGTTAAAAAAAATATTTCTCAAAAATGGCTACAAGAATTTTGGTAAGAAAAATTGGTAATTATTAACGGTATTTCCCATATAACCACATATCATATTTTAGACTTTCTCACTATTGAATGAACCGATTCAATTTTTATGCAAGTGATCCCTAGAAGTGTTAATTAAAGTGCATAGGTAGGAACTCAAATTAAAAAAACAAAAGTTTTTCGATTTTTATAAATTAATATTTTTTTTTGTTTTTAAGTTTTAATTCTTATAAGGATTGGCCGCGTTATAATTCACTTCGATGGGATCTTATTAGTTTCTTAGGTTTTAGGTTTTTCTTTATAACTATAAGATATAATTTTCAAACCCCAAGACACAATTTAATTCAAAATTAATTCGGAGATGTAAACAAATCCGAAGCTAAATTTAATACCTATTTCGAAAATACAGAATGTTAACTCATACAAGTTATAGATCTAAAGCTGAGAATGTATAGCAAAAGAGTTCTTACATAGAATTGGCTCAAACCCACATCTCCAAGTTAACAGAATCCACTCCATCACAATGTTATTGTCACTCATATTTTTTTAAGATTTATGTAATTCTCAACTTCAGCAGATTAAAGCTTATCAATATCTCCATTCGCTGTCAATTTTAAATATTGTCTCATGTTTTATAAGGATGTAACACAAGTTCGTACACAAAATAACTCACTAAACCACTCGGCCATAACATGTTCTTTTGCTTCCCATCCGAAACCAATAAATATCTTCTAAGCATAAAGAAGACTAAACAATGACTTTGTAAACGATTTTTTATTTAGTTGCCTTATACATCAACCCTCTCAAGGACATACAATATCTATATCGAAATCGATTTCAGAACATACTGTTTGGTGGAGTTTAAAAGTAAGTAAAGCAACGGTCTTTATAAATAAATCTATATACTCGTATATATGTATATGTATATGTTTATATATTTTATTTATCTACTCACCTGGAAGAGCAAATGCTGAACTTATTGCCAAAGATACAAGTAATCCTAGTAGGAGCTTCATAATGATGTTGATTCTTGTTTTTTTTTGTTTATTTCTATTTCTTGTGTAAATTGGAGTTTTTAGTCTTTTTTAGTCTTTTAACACTCTTTAACGGTACTTGGTTGGAAGAAGGTATAACACTTATGCACGACCACACTACTGGTTTGTGCTTGATATATTTTTGAATTGATTGATTATTTTTTGGCGAGATAGATAAATAAATTTCTACAAAACAAAATAGAAAAAACACAAATAATTTTTTTAATAAGAAAATTTATATAAAAAAAAAACAAAAATATTGACTAAAATGGTTAAATTAAGAAAAGACAAGAAAAAAATTAAATAATTATTTATAATCAAGAAGAAAACAAAAAAAAAGTATCTCGAACACCAGCAACCAACTTGAACTAAGGTTGACAATTCACTGGAGAGATACACCATACACCTAACGAACTACACGATGCCGGATTGCGATACTTTGGTTTTATTTGATGTATCTGTCTATAGTGTTTGCCTTTCAAGTTTGCTTATTATAAGTAGCCCCCCAATGGTCATTAGTATAAAGGGGTAACTCTCCTCTGTCTGCCTGCCTTTGACTCTATGACTCAGTGGGTAGAACGAACGTACAAATGTTTTACACTATAAGTAATATGAATCGATCCCGAGTTCCCCCCATTTTCCATAAAAAAAAGCGTCATTAGGTCTGTTTTTTTGTGCTGTAACTTTACATGGGTATATTATTTTGTTTGTTTTTTTTTTTTAATTTAACAGGCAGCTGAAGAGTTAAAACAGTTTTATTTGTATTCTAGATACAATCAGTAATTGATTGAATTATAATACTGCACTTGTGGTTTGTATATACATAGGTTTATTACCAAAGGTAAACGAAATTCGCGTAACGCTGACGAAAAATGAAAATAATAAACACGCAGAAACACCAAATCGCTTGACGTTCAAATGAAAAACTAAAATGGTTGAGGCAATTCGCTTTAAATTTATACAAAGACGAGGCGACCCAATGCTGTCCAAGCTAATATGAAATTATCTTCTTTATACAAAAAAAATTATATTGATGGTAAGCAGAGAAGAAGAGAGAGAAAGAGAGAGCTACCAGCACCAATAAGAGAGTCAAAATAATTACTGAATTAATCTGGTTGTGCTGTTGTTGTTGGTGTTGCGTATACAGCTTATATCGATGTCTAGCAAGCCGGCCGGCTTTATCAAAATGTGTAATAAAAATGGTGATCTCTCATAATCTGCTTCGAAATTTATTCATCGTTAAATACTTGGAAAGGTATTATTTTGTTCTCCTAAAAAAACATACATATAAAACAGAATTAAAGTTAGTATAATCTCAAATATCACCGCTATGAAAAAGATATTCATGAAAATGAAAAAAGAACAACATAACCTACATAAGAATCACCTGATTAAGAGAAGATAATTTAAATTTTGATACAAAATAAAACAGTGCTGCCGTTAACACATTTAAAAATAAAATGCACGACTGGATCGCACGTACATGCTCATATGTTCGATCACATCGTAAGCACAAGATTCTTAGTAGAAACGGCTAAATATATTTTTAAAGTCGGTTTTTAAATTTTGTATACATACATATATAAAAAGTCTTTAATTCTTTTCTAAAGAAAAAATTGGTATGTTAAATGATGTATTTAATAATACAAGTTACAAACATAATTTGGAAAAAAATCCTCATCCGTTTTCGAACTATTGAATTAAAAAGGAAAAAAATTTTTTTCTCAAAAATCAAAAAAAAACATGTTGATCAAAATCTGTCGGCAGAAAGTTCATAATAATAAAAAAGGTTGTATTTAACAAAATATTTAAAGGAAAATTTAACTACTACTGTAGAACATATTTACCAATAGAAGAGCACATATTTTTGTTTATCAAAATCGCTTGAGCCGTTTTCGATATAATTAAGATAGTACCCCAAATTGTATGACAAGTACCATTAGTTTTGGGGCTTAAAAAAACGATTTTAAAACCTATTTGAGATATTCACCTAAGACGCGTAAGTACCAAGTTTGAAGAAAATCACTTTAGTCTTTTAGGCTGTAGATTTTTGTGCAGACAGACATATGGGCATTTTGTCTTGTGTGAGGACAGGAAGCAACAATATGCTTATACCAACGCATTGGTCAGGTCAGTGAACTCCTCCTTTCTAGCACATAATGGTGGCAGCAGCACAGGTGGATTGCCCGTATTGAGAAATGTTGTCCTCAATGGTAATATTTTTGTCGACGTATTTTATTTTTTTGTTAGTCTTTATAAGAATAAACCTTATCATAAAATTGGCTCTCGATAGTAGATATTGAACTTTTTTAGATCCGAGGATACCATTTGGTATCCTGTACTAAGTATACAGCTATTGATTTATTGTTTTATTTAAGTTATACACCCACAGGTAGTTTTATAAATAGATACAAATAAATCACAATCATGTCAATAATTATTTGTCGCTGACTTTTTGTTCAATTAAAAATAAATCAGGACTTGTTCATTCTAGGTGATTTTAACATTTCCAATATTAAATGGACTTTTGTGGTAGATGAAAATTTTGTATTACCTTTTAAAATTAGCTGCGTTTTATTATCTACGGTTCTGAGTCTGGGTTATTTTTTAACGCGTATTACAAAGACAACACGAGATACAGGTTTATGTAGGGGTTTCTATCTGGGTTTGTAAATATAAGTATTAAGTTCGGCTAACATAAGGTACATATAAGTACATAACCCAGATCGTTTTATTTTCACGGGCTGAGCCATATGGGTTATAAATAAAACACGGCTATTAATTCTGAAATTGAAAGTGAAGTTATAGACTCTTTTTGTGAGTTTGATCTTATTCAAATAAATAGTTTTTTTTATTAATATGAATAGAATATTATATTTAATCTATGTTGATTAAGCTCTCTGCAAATATTAGACTTACATATTACACTTAAACACAATATTAACGAAACAGCGAAGGGAACCTAGTCACCGGAGCACAGGGAATTGTAGACGTGTTTAAGCAGCATTTGAAACAACTGCTTAACGGGCATTATATAGAGGAAGCAACAATAGAACATGGAAGCATGAGACCAGTCAATGAAGATCCAGTCCAGCGCCCAGTACTGAAGAGGTTAAGAATAAGCCATCCACAAACTCAAGAACAACAAATCCACCGGCACGGATGGCATACCTGCGGAATTTTTCAAGTATGGAAGAGATGTCCTAGTAGGGTGCATGCACCAGCTCATCAACCAAGTGTGGGAGGAGGAAAAGATGCCCGACGACTGGCCAAATAGCTCCATATGCCCAATCTACAAAAAAGGCGTTCATATGTCCTGCAAAAACTACAGAGGCATATCCCTGCTTAATGTTGCCCAAAAGATCCTTTCCAACGCTCTATGTGAGAATCTAAGACCTTTCTGCAACACTATCATCGGCTTCAGACCAGGCAGATCAAAGATAGACCAAATCTTCACATTGAGCAAATCTTGGAAAAGACCAACGAATTTCAAGTCGAGACGCACCATCTTTTCGTCGACTTCAAAGCCGCATATGACAGCATAAGTCGCCAAGAGCTTCTATTGGCGATGTCGGAACTGATCCACCTATGCCGCATGATGTTTGAAAATACGCGGTGCAACGTGCAAATGGGTAACAGCTCATCCGAACTTTTCGAGACGTGTACAGGGTTCAGACAAAGAGATGCGCTATCATGTGACTTCTTCAACATAGTCCTGGAGCAGATAGTACGCAAGAGTGGTGTTAACCTGGAACGCAAAATCTTCAACAGGTCCTCACAACTGCTTGGTTGAGCGGATGACATCGATATCATCGACCGCTCCAAGTGAGCTGTACTTGAAGCATTCATAGCTATTGATGAACAGGCTGAATGCTTTGTTATGCGGACGGCTTGAAGTGAATGAGGACAAAACAAAATGTATGCTATCAACAAACAAAGCCTCATCTGCTTATCGCCTAGGACAAAACGTCACTGTTGGTAACAGTAATTTCGAGGTAGTCAAGGAGTTCACCTACCTTGGAACAACATGAATTCCACCAACGACACCTTAGTGGAAATCCGACGAAGAATTAACCTAGCGAACCGTTGCTGCTTCGGTTTGGCCAAACAAATGGGTTCAAAACTCCTTTCTCGAAAGACAAAGTGCTAGTTATACAAAACGCTAATTGTACCAGTTGTACTCTACGGCGCCGATGCGGTTACAGACGCAAGAGCGCTTGGTCTACTGGAGGGAGCGTGCCAGGGACCGCAACCGATGGAAGACCGCAATATGTCAGGCAGCGACCCTCCATGGGTAAGTAAGTTAAGTATGTACACGCGCCAGAAGTAAAACATCCCTAATATGAAACAATTTTTTCTTTCGTAATTCTAAGTCAACTAAGAAACAAACTATTTCCTAGTTCCAATACCGATACTATTCCATTAGCTAATTACTATAGGCGTACTCAAAAAGAACTTGAATTTCTTAAAATTAAAAAATTAGAAAGGTTTTATCCCAAATATGTGCACATAATAAAAAATATGTTATAAAACTTAAATTATGGATAATTGGTATATTTTGGTATATTATTCCACATATTAAGGTCTTATACATGCGTCAATTTAAAATTGCTAAATACATACAACAGTTATAATTACGAAATAATTCATGCTGAACTGGGTCATCCAGGGCTTTAATTGGTGAAGATGACATTTATAATGCAATTGATACAGCACCATGCTTTTATTATATTTTTGCTTGTGATTATAGGTACTATAAGGCAAGTAATGTATTCGTAAAAAAACTCTTTTTTTCTGACAATCAAACATGACATTACGGTCATAGACAGCACCAAAAAAAAAGGGTCACCCAATTCCATCTGTCTGTCTTTCTGTCTGTCCTCGAGTCAGCAGCCTAAACGGTTCGGTGGATTTGATTCAAACTTGGTACATATTGTTTTTTCGGTAATATGCCCACACGTTTTTTTAATTTTTTTTAAGACGACCAATGACAGTAGCTCTTATTTTTCTCAAAAACGGCTCCAACGATTTTTATAAAAAAAAATCAGTTAATTAATGAAGGGAAAATGTACCTTTCGATAATTTTTTTTTTGAAAAAAATTGATATTTTTGGTATCTCTAGTAGAACCATTTTTTGGTTTTCGATTTTCTCAGAAACGGTTTTGAATTTTTTTACGCAGAAGCTCCTAAAAAGTTTAAACACTATTGTATACAAAAATTTTTCAAACAAAAATTTTTTTGGAAATTAATTTTTTTTTTTTGAAAACTCAAAATTTCGAAAACGACCCAATAGATTTTTTCAAAACTTCGTGTTTGGTGGTTTTTTGACATTATCTTGAATATCTATTTTTTTAAAATAAAAAACAACGGTACCTCCCTTAGAAATGTTAAAAAACCGTTAAGAAAAAAATGTATTTCTCGAAAACAGTTCACTTTCAAGCGGTACTTCCCATAGAACCACTTTTCATATTTTCGACTTTCTCAATATTGGATGAACCAATTAAAATAATTTTGTTCATAAAAATGCCCCCTAAAATCGTTAATAAAACTGCATACCCAAATTAAAAAAAAAAACTTTTCGATTTTTAAAAAATAAATAATTTTTTTTTGGAAAAATAGATTCTTCAAAAACCAGTCGAAGAATTTTTTTGACATTTGAATTTTAGAGCTATATTAATAATATGTTCAAAATGGCGTTTCAATTTGTTTTCCTAAAAATGTTTTCAAAATTTTATACATAAAAAATAAAAATAAAATTTTTCAAATTTTTGTTTGATATATTTTTATTTATCCATGAATTCAAATTGCATCTTTGTTTTCCCTCAAACTATAACGACTTAGCAATATAAAAACATTTAATTATGTATATTATCCATTTATATCTATTTTATTATTATTCCCTTTTTTACTATTCCTAATTTTTGCATACGCCACTGAATAGGCCCTATACATATGTATATATATACATAATATGTGTCTTGAAAAATCAAAACATGAATCTTATGTATGCATATTGCACCAAAATTATAAACTTATATGCATATAGCTATCTACACACCAACATCCTTCCTTTTCATTATTATATGTACAGGTTCCATCTATATGTATATGTATGTAGATACATTTTACTCTCCTTCTTACATAATTAAAATCCATAATTTAGATTTAAATATACATTTGTAGGTGGGTACTTAACTATTCCTTGAATGATCCACTCGACAATTCATTATACTAAGAATCATGGTCTTCTTACCTACACAGGCTTTAAACTTGTTTAGGATAACTAGACCGCATACCTAATAAACAACCCCAATGGTTAGGTACATTAAAGTTGTTAGCTACAAGAGCAAGTTCCTGCGATACAGTCGTACATTTTATTTTTTCTAGTAATACCAATTTGTTAACTACCACAAGCTATGGATTCCTATTGCATTATTCAATCTCAATAAATTGTTCGCTTAAGGGAACTTGAGACCGTACTGGCATTTTTCAATATAAACACTAATCAGTTTGATTTTTGATTTTCTTGTATTCGAAATATTACATTTACATTTACATTTTATACTACTCCGCAGATAAATCTCCGAAGTAGAGACACTGAAGCACTGGCAACTAGACCATTGACTTAAACTCGGCCTTATGGCTAAGATCAAAGTGTAGTATCGAAATATAAACTGTATTATTTGATAAAATATTCTACGCAAATTTCCGGAAAACAATTGCCCCAATAACGACTGCCCGCAATTTTTTTTGAAATTCTTCAGTATAGTTTCCGGCATAACGAAATATTAATTCATGATTGCCCGAGTAACGATTGCCCGGATATTTTGGAAAAGTACTATTTCGTACTTATGAATAATATTTTATTTATTTCTTTAATATACAGTACTACAGTATGTGGCCACATAATTATGACCGATGAAAAAATTTCCTAATTTTTTACTTTGAATCGCCTTAAAAATAAAATGGTATTACATTTTAAATATTAAATTAATTTTATTTTTTTCATATCGAAAATTTAGATTAAGATAAGAAAACTAATTTAAAAATAGTTAATATTTGGTGTGTCCACCTCTTGTTTTTATAACTGCGTCTACTCTTCGAGGCATACTTGCTAAAGAGTTGATTATTGTTTTTATTTTTCATGTGGTCATTAGACCACACATCCTTTATATTTTCTTTAAGTTCAGTTAGTGTATTGTTTTGACGGTCATATACTCTCCTTTTGACCATACTCCAACAATTTTCTATCGGGTTTAAATCCGGAGAATTACCAGGCCAAGGCAACACACTCATTTTTAAAGGGCCAAGACAATCCATGCTAGCTCTGGACCTATGGCAAGGAGCTCCGTCTTCCATGAAAGTGTATTTATTTTGTCTATGGCGTAAGGTACTCAGATACGGTGTAAAAACCGAGTTTAACATGTAAATATACTGCGCAGGGCGCATTGTTCCCTCGACGAAATAAATTGGTACAGGACATTCGTCCGTTATGCAGTTCCAAACGCTGGGTGGATGTTTGACTTTTGGAGCCACGCAAAAACTCAAATATCTCTCATCCTTCCAACGGCGAACAATTTTTCTGTTGACAGTCACTGCCTCAAGCCGACACTCATCACTGAATACCACCTATCAACATTTTTTTTGTAAATGAGTGATTCAGAAATAAGTATACAAAATTGGAATGGGACTTAATAAATTGGACTAATCTAGCCCACATTAGTCGTTTGACACGCATGGCTTTAGTGCATTTTGGCTTTTCCGCCGCAAGCCTGCAAAAAAGACAATTTTATCTAAGGCGTCGTCGCACTAGATTTCCTACAGCAAGGTTCACAATTTTACGGTCTTCTCGGGCTTTTGTTTTTTTCTTCCGGACCATTTTTATTCTCTTTTACACAATCAAATCGTCAAAATTGTTTATTTTGTTTGAATATATTGCAATTTTAACCACAGAAGCTTTAGAAATCCAGACTTTTTGAGCAATTTTTGCATATAAAAAGAATCTTTCTTTAAGAAGAGTTGCAGCTTGAATTTTTTGGGATGGGGTAAGGTCACTTTTCTTTCCCATAATACAAGAAAACAACAGACACCAAGCAAATAGAAAATTCGAAGGAAAATATTCTAAATGACACCAACGATCGCCAACCAAAGGAATACATTTTTCAAAACGAACTGATTTTTTCCCTTACGAAATCGTTTGTTTAAAAAATGGCACCTCATTCGAGATAAAAACCTTGAATTAATGAAAATTTTCATCGGTCATAATTATGTGGCCACCTACTGTATATTGTACTTATGGCAAAATACTTTATTTACCTATTAAATATTTTTTTTTTTTTTTTTTTTGAAATATTAAAAATATACCCTTAACCTTACCCGCCCTGACGGCAAAAAGAAATTCCTCTTCCAAAGTTGAACATCAATAAGTTAAAAATCAAAAATACTATTAAATGAGGGGAATTGGCAATCCTGATACGGGAATTTGTTTTTCGTGCAATCGTTACTCGGGAAATTCTTTACCGTCATTCTATATCGTTATCCGGGACATCATTAACCGATAATCATAGCCAAACCGTCGCGTCGCTGCTGAGTTCCAAGCGAACAATTTCAATAATTGTAAGCATATTTACTTTGGAAAACCTTAGTTGTTGCTTAAGGCTTTATTTCTAAGATTCATTGGGCCTGCACACACGGGATGAACAATTTTTGGACTAAAACCGGTTTTAGTCCTTAGTCCAAGTACACACGAGATGATTTCAGTCTGAACTAATAAATGAAGGTATACATGAACCTCTTTTATATGTTCTATTTATTTCTATCGTACTTGATTAAACCTACATCTCCAAAACTGTAAGCTCTCGTGTATGTCTTAGTTTCAGTTTTCAGTTTCGAAATTTAGGGTTGAAGTTTCAATCCGTTTCATACCAAACACTTCCCTCCCTTGCCCACAAGCCCAGTTTTAATCCAACGAAATTGTCTTGTTTTTGCAGTCCCATCGGATTAAATGGTTTTTTAAGCAATTTTCATCTTCTTTGTGTTGGAAGTACTGAATTTAAATTATTGAAATCATTTAAAAAGGATACTAAGTTTAAAGACATTTTGTTTTTGATTTATTTATTTAAAATGACATTTCGACACTATAATTTTCTTATGTAGGCTCTATTCAACTCTTAAGCGCGTTTTTCTCATAATGTCTCTATGTAACGTTGCAAAAGTTTTATAAATAAGATTTTCAATTCAGGGGCAATATAAGGAGTGTATAGCGCTTTATACTCGCTATAATGCAATTATAAATAAGGCTGAGAATATTTTCTTTTAGTTTCTCTAAAGTGAGTAGTCATATTTATTTCATGTCAGCTGTTTTGTGGTAATTGTGTTCCATTTATTAAGGCCTTCAACACGGTATTATCGAGCTATAAAATCTCAAAACAATTCAATTTACCGGGACGCCCACCAATTGCTGAGCGTCGAGGTTGCCGAGTTTTAAAGAAAATAATAAAATAAAATCAAAGTCAAACTGCGGCTGCAATAACTGTTCAATGGAGAGAAAGAATTCTAAAAGGGGTTTCAGTCGAGACTTGTAAGCGGACAATGAAACAAATTGGATACAAATCTTATTAGAATATCGTATAAGCCTCAGAAACCAGATAATTATACGGGTTTTTCGCCTTGCATGAATTTAATACCCTCAAGGTTTGTTTTAGATTTATTTAATTTGGAGCTATTTTAATTCGTTAAAAACATAGGCCAAGGAAAAACCACTTTAACACCTAAACAAAAGAAAAAGCGAATAGAGTTGACCAAACAAACAGCGGAAAAACTGAACTTTAAGTCAATGGCGGTCCGTTGTTTGGAGTGATGAGTCCAGGTTTGAAGTTTGCGTGGGGCACGATCAAAAACGAGTCATTACAACTTTAAAAGAGGCTTTTCACAGAGATTGCGTTAATAAACAGGCAAGTTTCCAAATAATGATATGGGGACAATTTATATTTTATATATGGATTTGTCAATGCTGCCAAGTAGAGGTATATTCTGGAAAATGAGCTTCTCCCATCAAAGCCACGAATTCAAGTCATTGATGGATACTATATATTTCCAACAGGATGATGCTTCTTGCCATACAGCAAGGGCTACAATTGCTTGGTTATCTGCTGAAGCAATTCCTTCACTGGAGTGGCCTTCTAGCAGCCCTGACCTTTCACCAATTAAAACTGTCTGGCATAGAATGTAACAAAAACTGCGAAAAGAACCACGCCGGACTCTTCAAGACATAGAAACTAAAATCACTAATATTTAGAAATCTTTTGGTGCCGAAGAATGTCAAACATTAGTTGTCACAATGCCACGATGCATAGAAGCAGTTATCAAGGCCAAAGGCGACGTATCACCATGGTGAAATAAGAAGTAAGACCCGTAGGCCAACTATTTTGCGCTTAAAAAATGTACTAATCGTTATTTTATTTTGTAAAACTGGTCTACATTATATTGCTATTTAATTGAAGTCATTTTGTTTTTGTTACTTATTAATATTCAAAATAAATGTATGTAAGTAAAAAGATACCAAAATATTGAGGTTATATCCGATTGAATTTAAGAATCGGCAGCTTTTCGTTTTTTTATTATAGGTAGTCCAAATATTTTGCGTTTGAGGTCGTAGGTTCCAAAGTTTCAGTTAATGTTGGTAAGCTAGTTGGGGTAAATAGTCATAGGATACACATTTTATTACATATGACATTTATTTGACAGAAATTACATAGTAAACTTACTGAGTAAAAATAAAAACTATGTATGTTTAATTTCCTCTTCCAAAACATTAAGATATCGATAAAATTAATAATGATTTGATTGCAATTTATCTTATATAGATAAAAAGTGTAACCGAAATATCTAGAGCCAACAAATTATTTTAAAACACAGCCTTTTCTGTCTGATTTCGGTATACGTATTATAAATCATCCAATTTGTGAGATTGGCCCTGACCCCATAATCTGAAACCAGCTAATCTAGTTTATGAGTGCCGCTGCCGTCGTCGTCATCTTGAATTTATTTATTTTATTATTAAAGAAAACAAGTACAACAAAATGCTCGATGATTATCAAAATTATTTAAAATCTTTTGATTTTTTTTTTAAATGAATTATAATGATTGTAACGAATCAGTAATTAATTAGTTTGTTATAGGTTAGATATCACTACTCACAATTAAAATACCTGCATGATTATTTTTGCAAAGAGGGGATTTTATTTTGAGCCAATATTATTTATGTGAAAATTAATTAATAGATATACGATTTTTCCACGAACAACAAGATTTATTTTTAGTTTTTTTTTTTTAATTGTTGGTTATAGACTGTGTAAGTCAGTTTGATTTATTTTGTCAAGTATGTAGATATAATTTTATTTAATTATTTTGTATACATGATGTGTGTGGCTAAGCAGATATGAATATGTTTATAAACATGAATGACGTTTAGAAGAACAACATTTTGAGTTTCATTAATGTTTTAGCTTTGTTTTATTTAACAATGTTAGTAAATGAGTATTATTAAATTTGAGTTTGAATCTTAACATGTTAATATATTATGCAATACTGGCCAATAAAATATTATCTCCCTTTAAACAAAGGACGAGCTTTTTTCCAAAAAAAAACTTTACAAAAGCATTTTGTGGATTCACTTTCAAAGAGTACTTATAACGACCAATTTTTTGCTATGCTCATAAAAACGGTCGTTTTTTATGTGTCAACGAAATAGCTTCACTTATTTTATAGTCTAGGACAATTAGATAAATAAAATTCACGACTGGATCGTACGAACTTGCTCCTGTCATCTTGAATGTAGCTTAACACTGATGTTGTTACTATATACGGAGTCTAGTTATCATTTGGTAGGTTTAAAGCCGATGTAGGTAAGATTACCTTAGTTCTTCGTACAATAAATTGTCGAATGCAATACAAATCGTCAGCGGAAAGCAAAATTGTTCTAAGTCCGCTTTTTATCGAAAATGAGATAATGATGCAGTTCTACTAATTTGAGGGTGCTCTTTTAAAATTTTAAAACCGTTTTTTTCTAAAAATAATTGGTAGCCACCTTAGCTTTAGCGCCAAATTTTGCATGTGAAATTCATTCTAAATTGTTCAAAGAGACATTTTTGTATATGATGGAACAATTTTGTTCAAAAATGTTCTATATCCATTGATTTGATGCCATAGTCTCCAATTTTATATTTCTCACTTGATAGATTCAGAGTAAATATCTTCAATGATGGGTTAAAACAATTTTAAGAAAAAAAAATAAAATTTATTGAAATAAAATGTATGACATTATATCGCCTTAGTTGATCCTGCTTTTCATCTATAGATTTTATGTGAAAGACACGGAATCAGTATTGCGTCAAAGGTTCAGGCGAGTTTACGTGTTTTAATTCGACGGATTTCAAATTGTGTTAGCTTATTTCAAATACTGCGAAAGGAAGTTCATAACAATATGTTTGTGCTATACTAGACTCTGTATTGTTATAAGTCTATTTAATATAAAATATTTATTAGATTTTGTTGACTGTTCTTAGATTTAATCTCTTTGATAATAACATTAAAAGGCTTAACTCGTAAAAAGTCCCACAAATACAGAGTTATTTTCGCAAAAGAGTAACTTATTTTGAAACGGTTTTATATTTTATAACAAAATATATATTTAAAGAACAGCTAAATTCAATATAATGATACAAATCTGTACATAAAACTTCAATACGTATGTCCACAAAAAATCCATAATTTCCAATGAAACACGGGAGAGATACCTTTAAATTTACCAAGGCAATTCGTTTTTGAAAACTTTCTTGCGCATTTCCCACAAATTGCAATTTCTTAGTTAGGTCACTTTCATTCCAAGGGTACGATATGCTAAATGTCCTTAATAGAAAAATATTTGTATGTATTTTTAAAGTGGTTTTTCACTTAATTTTTTTAAATGTAAAAATTCTTAATTTTTTTCTATAAAAAATTGGTATGCTCATCAAAATCATTGGAGCCGTTTTCGAGATAATTAAGATGGTAGACAATTTGTAGGCAAGTACCGTTATTTTTGGGGCTAAAACAACAATTCAAAAATCTATTTTGGACAATCACCTAAAACGCTTAAGTGCCAAGTTTGAAGAAAATCGCTTCAGCCGCTTAGATTGCGTAGAGAGTTGTACATAGACAGACACACATATAGACAGACAACAGACGGAATTGCGGGACCCACTTTTTTGGTGTTCTCCATCATCGTAAGGTAAAAAAATATTCACTACTTAGCATAAGTGATACAATTATTGACACTGCAAACTTTCAGTCTAGCTATTGACACCGTCTTCTTATAGAACGTTTCATTGGTACAAACCTGAACGTTTCCCAGAAGTATTTCTTTTAACATCTTCCCTGTTTCTTATTCTCTCACTATTTATTTTTATATAGTTAGGAGCTAGTCAGTTTTGTTGTGAATTGTGAATTAACATGACTGTTACGCGATTGTGTATTTTGTGAAAAAAAGTCTGTATTTCGTTAAGGAATCCGAACATGTTAGTAGATAATTTTATTATATTTAATACAAGCTTGATCATATTAGTTTACTATAATGAAATATAATGCCCTGGAGGAGGATTTAGCTTATTTTTTTATTGTTTTTCTGTTGATATATATTTAATAAAATGGGGTGTCAACTATTGTGTTAAGATATTAACAATTCCTATAATTGACACTTCTGTGTCAATAACTGTCTTCTATAGGAGTATAAACGTTGACACTGTGACTATAGTTGTACTTATATATAGTGTCAATAATTATATTATTCTTTTAAGTTAATGTTTAGCTTAAATGTACTGAGAAATATACCGAAAAGGACCTCGAGAAAGCGCTTCTAGCTGTGAGGACACCAAAGATGTCCAAAAAAGCTGCAGCCAAATTTTATAATATTCCTCAAACTACACTTGCAAATAAAAATTCTTTCCTATCTTTCTATTCCTCCTAACTAGTGCCGTGCAATTCATATTGCATTTAAAAGACCTTAGGTCTTAGAGGCATATTATAGTTAAAACTATTAAAAAAGAACTACACTTATAATTTCGATTGAGTTCTAAGTTCTTTAAAGCAAGGCCTGTTACACAATCTGTTGTGTCCGCTATAGAAGAAGAGTGTTTGGAACAATGGATAACCACATCCCAGCGAAAAGTTTCCCGGAAGAGAAAAGACGTGCATGAACCGTCAAGGATTTTCTTGGAGAAGACATTCCTTTGGGCCACAACACATTTCAGGGAATAGCTGGTTTAAGGCGTTTTTGAGCAGACACCCTTCTATAAGTTTAGAACACCAGATCCGGTTATATCGGTCAGTGCAACCGTTGGATTACCAGACATCAAATAATCGTGGTTTATTTTAATAGAAAAATATCTTGAGGAGCAGAACAGCGATGCTACCAAAGTGTTTAATAGGGATGAAATCAATTTTTTTATTGTGGCCAAAAACCAAAGCGTGTTGGCAGCCTAAACAAATGAATATAAGTGTTATTTTTATTTCTTTTTTAAGTTTTATATTTTTTATTTTTAAAAAATTAATAATAAAGCAACATACAGGTTTAAAATAAAATTCACGACTGGATCGCACGAACCTGCTCTTCTAGGTAACAACTTTAATGTAGCTAACCATTGAAGTTTAGTTAATTAGGTGTAGTTATCCTATGCAGGTTTAAAGCATATGTAGGTTAGATCAACTTGATTCTTAGTATAATGAATTATGGAATGGGTGATTCAAGGAATAGTTACATAGGTACCTACCTACAAATGTATATTTAAATCTAAGTTTTGGGTTTTAATTATGTAAGTTAGGAGAGTAAAATGTATCTACATATATATACATATTGAACATCGAAAACCAAAAAAATGGTTCTAATAGAGGTACCAAAATTAACAATTTTTTTTCAAAAAAAAGACATTGTCAAAAGATAGCCATTCTCTTCATTCAAGAACTGATTTTTTTGATAAAAATCGTTGGAGACGTTTTTGAGAAAAATAAGATTTTGTTTTTGGCCCAAAAAAAATGTTATTTGTCATCTTAAAAAAAATGTGCAGGCATATTACCGAAAACACAATACGTACCAAGTTTTACGCAAATCTATCCAACCGTTTAGACTCGAGGACAGACAGACAGACAGACAGAATGGGGGACCCACTTTATTGGTGGTCTCTATGATCGTAATATTATGTTTGATTCTTAGAAAAAAAAATTTTATACGAATACATAACTTGCCTTATAGTACCTATAATCGCAAGTAAAAATGATTTAAGCCAACCTCAACCAAACGATCGCTATTTTCATTTTTTACTGTCTTTTCAAAGATATGTCAATAATTTTACAATTATGTGGTGTCAATAGGTGTACATGAGTGTCAATTACTATATATTTTAATAGGGTTTTAGAAATATCAAAATTTAACAATATCACGAAGCTCTTACTCGCTTTTAATACAAATACCATGAAAATCAATCGAATAATAGCCGTGTTCTCGTGACTAGCAAGTCCAGCAAGGTAAAACATTTTCACGAAAACGATACACACTCCAACTTGATTTTATTTATTTTAGGAGGGATTTTCACAAGGAGAAAAATAAATACAAACATACATTACTAAAAACAAATCACTTCAATGCCCTCTATGATTGAATAGACTTACTAATTAACTCAATTATATTTCGGATGAAAAGGAAAAGTATTGTTGTTTTCCTCAAAAAATTTTTACTTTGCTGTACTTGATAGTCACGAGAACACGGCTAATGTATTCAAAAATTAACTCAGAGTTTCATATATCCATATCGAATATATTTGCCAGGTGTGTCAACTGAAACAATCCTTACTGTATCACTTACGCTATGTAATGAAATTTTAGTGAACACAAAAAAAAATTAAATCACTATTCTATTGCGAATTATTCCACTTATGGTTCAAATTTGATTGTATTTACGTATTTCTTTTTTTTTTAAATGGTGATGGTTTTGTTTAATATCTGCAAACAAAAAATACCTAATATTTAATGTATTAGTGTAATGATTGTATATTATTCCAATATAAGTTCAAGTGCACTTTATTCCAAAAACTAGAATACAGAAACTTGATGCTGTTCACAGCGTAATTGTTCGTCATTTAAAAAATATTACGTACTTCAGCCAAAAAATATTTCACTTGTGCGTAACCTAAAAATTATGGATTATCCTAATGCCAAACTTAAGCTTATGGAGCTAAGGAAATCCCACTTTTTACTTGCGATTGTAGGTACTAAATATAAGGCAAGTTATGCATTCTAACAATCAAACATGACATTACGATCATAGAGAAGCCTAAAAAAAAGATCGCCAAAAAATGTCTGTCTGTCAGTCTGTCAGTCTGTCCGTCTGTATGTATAACGAGTTACAGCCTAAACGGCTTAAGCGATTGCCTTCATATTTGGTATGTGTGATTATTTTGGCATTGCTCAGGGGCGAAATTGAAATTTTATTTTTAGGCCTAAAAATAACGGTGCGTGCCATAAGACCTTGAAGGAAAATCTTATTTTTCTCTAATTCTGACAAAAATTTTTAAGAATTGTTTTGTTGGCAATAGCTATCATTTGATATCAACCAAGTTTACGGGAAAAGTCTATTAACCGTACCTTTATATAATGGTTTTTGTAATTTTTGTCTTTCTCGGTAACGATTGGATATCTGTCAAATTTTATATCTGAGAAGATCTAAGTAATTAAATTAATTTTGCATATCAAAATTTTGAATAACATTTTTTTTTAAATTAAAATTAATTATTGAAATTTTTTTTTGAAAAATCAATATTTTTAAAACTAATCAAAAAAATAATTTTAAATTTTATGTTCACATTTACATTAGTAGTCTCTAAAAAATTACATACCAAAATTTCACAAAAATTTTGTTTTCAAAAAACGAAAAATAAAAAACAGGATTTCATCAAAACCCGACCTACAATTATCGAGATACTTACTTGAAAAATTTTAATTGATCCGTGGCATCTAATGGCGTTCTCCGTTTTTTTCGAAAAACCGATTAAAGTGATAGTTTTAACAGTTTAAATAAGTTTAAAAAACGATTTTTTCCCACCTATACACCTATTCACTTTCATTATATATATATGCACTTGTACATATTTACATTATTACCCTCCTAATTTACATAATTAAAATCCATTTAAATATACATTTGTAGGTACCTATTTAACTATTCCTCGAATCATGCATTTGACAATTCATTATACTAAAAATCAAGGTAATATTACCTACATGGGCTTTAAATATGCATAGGATAACTATACAGGCTAGCTACCCACCATTTATTTATTTTGTATAGACGTCAGAGATGTACCATGCTGACTGATTATACTGGCCTTGTTTGTGGACATTGTCATCGTTGGCCACTTTTCCGCTGAACCAACTCAATGCGCCAACTAGACGAGCGGCTATAGTCAGTTCATGTACATAAGAAAATAGGTGCGGGTTTTATGAAGAACATTGGATTCCATTCGGCATAGTGATTAGTCCCCGGCTGAAGTTGTGAAAACTTTGAGTATTTGAAATTTGTTATGATTTGCGCAACTTCCGTTTGAGGGTTGGAGGATCTATGGATTCAGAAACACTTCCCTAGTACTAATTGTATTAACCTAATCCACAGGAATGTTGCTTAGAAGCACATCGTCCCGTTGACAAAAGCAATCAAATTTTTAATCTTCTTTTCTGAGAAGAAAATTTAACCAAGCAATTAATCTAAGGCAGGACAATGGCAAAGCCAGAAAGCACCTGTTTCTTTTTCTCGTTCATCTCCATAGGAGTGACAAATTGGAACCTGTACACTCACTGTTGTATGCAATGCCTTATTTTCTCTTATCTATGGCTTGCCTATTTCTCTACAAAAGATCACTCGCACGCGATTCATCATAAGTTTCGGCCACATCTTCCTTTATATAGTTATGTTTTCTTCCAAGGATTTAATTCTGAAAGGTTGTTTAGGATTGTGTTTTGATTTGGTGTGAATGTATTAATAATGGTGTATAGTTTTTTAATATGTTTAATTGATGTGTAAATTGTGGAAATGTATAATTAGATTAAATGTTAAAATATGTTTGTGTTAGATATTACCAAATCCAAGTGGTGAGATATGTGTATAAAAGTGTGCGTTGTGTTGGTTAATACTACTGTGTATTCAGTGTCTTTTGTATTAAATAAAAGAACTTTGATTAACTTTATAATGTAACAAAATATTAAGTTTTTATTTTCAATTAATTATAAATATGTACTGTGTTTTGAGATTTTAATGGACTGATTGAATGTATGATTTATGTGCCAACCGATCTCGTTAGTGATTGAATGCAGAATGACTCAAAAATATGATTACTACAAGAGAGATAGGATGATGCTTAACTGTTTAAATTAGTACATAGAGACATAATATGTATGCATTATGTATTCACATTGCGGGAAGCGCAAGCACAAAAAAATAGACAAATGTTATTTATGTAAGATTTTGATAGGGTGTAATTTTCGCTGTTTGGCATTATTAAACAAAGGTAGTTATGGAATATATTGCTCTGGCCAGGTTTTCAGCCTTGAATGACTGGATTGATCCGTAAACGAGAGGAGATTGATCCTGAGTTTGGTTTTCATCTCGACGTGTATATAATATATAGGTTTTGCTTAAAGCGTTTCAACAGTCTACACATCCAAAGCTCACACAAGACGTACTTTTTAAACTACGTATCTTAAAATCAAACTTTATTTCTATTAACGTGAGCAGTCCAAAAGCTCTCTGCTACTAATTAATTCAAGACCTTTATGAATTACAAAGAATTTTTAATTAAAATTCAGCCGATTAGACTTTGTTGCATCAATAAATAACCGTTAATATAATACGTACACTCCACGTCACTTTAATAGGATACCTCTTAGTCTGTTTTCTGTCATTCAATGCTCCTAAACCAAGCATGCTATACTCTGTTCAATTTATATTTTCAGTACAAGTCTTAAGAGCTTTTTCCAACACACTTGTGCCTGTCGCTGAAATTCCCACTGGAAATAACCACTGAGTTACATACAAATTATTTTTGCAATCTTGTTAAAACCATCGTATATCCTACCATGAACTACCTACTCAACATCCAGGTACACACTGCTGCTTGTGTGCCTTCTCCATGCACTTAACCCTCGTACTCGTAGTGTGCTTTTAAAATAAACTTATTGAATCAGAGTTACCACTGCTACGTTTGTGTAAAAGCTTTAAGACAGCACGAACTTATTAGCATCTCTATCAGTTAGAGTGAAAGGCAAATATCCTAAATTCCCTACACTGAAAATAAAAATTGAACAGAATATGGAGACTTGACTTTTTCTTCAATCAAAGTTCATAATATTGTTGTTATTTAAAGTTAAGAAAAGTTTAATGATATTGATTTAAGCTCCAAGCTAATTCGATGGCTTTGGTTAGTTCGGATATACTCGAATATTGATATCCTGATCCATATATTTGACATGTTAACAAACATTTTCGTGCTTGTTTAAATGCGGTAAGTAGGTCGGAAAACTTGATAGTTTCACATTTTGGCTCTCGATATACGTTTTATCTACCCGGACTGTATGTATTGACACATTATCATGTTGATAAGTCCACGGCAAAGGTCCAAAAAGGGCGTGAGAGTATCGAAAGGGCTCTTTTAATATACCACTGTCAGTCAATGCATTCATTGTAGTGGACAAAAATTGAAGTTTGCAGGTGCCATCTTAGGAAATTGCCGCCCACACTTAAACTCATTACTTAAAAATCTGGATATAAGTGTTCGGCTCCTATATCGATTTTTTAGCTATTTGGGCAATAGATAAGCCAGCGTAGCGTCCTTATAAGTTTTGATTTGTCATTTTTTGGATCAATGAATGCTTTTCTTCGACCCATTTTAGGTTTTTTTTTACCAAATTATCGAAATTAACAAAAATCAACGAAAAATATGAGTCCTCGAAAATGTTGTTTTAATTTCAATAAATGTCAACATAAAATGGAAAAAACATATAACATAAGTATATATGGGCATCTGAAACTAATAACTTACCAAACAATGATCGAAGAGAAACTAACCGTCATATTTTCATATTAATAGTTACCTAAGTTAACGTTTCCAATAATAAAGGGGGTCAATGCCGTTTGCAAATCTGGGGTATCGTCAAGGCTCATATTTTTGCTGCTTTTAAAATAACACCCTATTACTTACTTTTATTTTTGACGCTCACAGCCCAGGATGGGCTACGGCCACGAACAACAAGCCCCTCCAGTCAGCTCTGTCCCTAGCTAGCCGTTCCAGTTTCGCACACCAAATTGTTTGAGGTCGTTCTCCACTTGTGTGCGCCACATGTTATGGGTTCTTCCTCTGCTGCGTACACCATCGAAGTTGGATTCGAAGACTCGTCGGGCAGGTGCGTTGCTGTCCATACGCCCCACGTGTCCCAGCCATCTCAGCCGTTGTATTTTAAGCTTTTTGACCAGGTGAACGTCGCTGTATAGCCCGTATAGCTCGTCGTTGAATCTTCTCCTCCACACTCCTTCGATACACACCGGACCGAAAGTCACACGAAGAATCTTCCTCTCAAAGCACCCTAGCAGACTTTCATCCGATTTTTTCAATGTCCATGCTTCTGCCCCATAGAGCAGGACCGGGATGATAAGGGTCTCATTAGTTCTCTGAGAGAGGGCCTTACTACTTAGATGCCTTCTTAGCCCGGCAGCGGTTGGGAAGAGTAATTCTTCATTTGATCTCTGCACTGATGTCATTTTGCGAGGTTATAGTGGAGCAGCGAGATTTCTCCATCATCATCCTGCACAATCGAACGAGTTTGGCAGGGAACCGAGGTTCCATTCATCGGGCATACTTTCATCCGACCAAATTTTGCCGATGAGTTGGTGTATGCTCCTTACCAATTCATCTCCCGCTGATTTGAATAACTTGGCTGGTAGACCATCCGCACCAGCAGTCTTGTATGACTTAAGTTTGGATATCGCCAGCCGCACTTCCGTTAGATTGGGTGGACGGAACTGTTGGCCATCATCGTCCAAGTTGAATGGAACGTTCTGCTTTCTAGCGGTATCTTGGATGTCTTCGCCGTTAAGCAATCTAGAAAAATGTTCTTTCCAGATCCTCAGCACTGACTGCGTGGCTACTACCATATTCCCACTCTCATATCGGCAGGTGTCCGTCCTAGCCTTGTATCCTTGGGTGGATCGCTTCACCCTGTGATAAAATTTTCGAATATGACCCCTGCCGCTACACCCCTCAATAGACTCGACTACCCGCTTCTCATGCTCTCTCTTTTTCCTCCTGAGAAGTCGGCGTTCCTCTTTTCTTTTAGCCGGTAGAGCTCCCGGGCCACTCTCTCTTCAGCTCTTGTTCGAGTCTGCAGCATTGCTTGGTAGGCCTCATCCTTAGCTGTATGCGCCAACCGACACTTCTCATCGAGCCAGGGGTTTCGCTGTGGTCGCCTAGTGAAACCCAGCACATCAGAGGCGGCACTCTTGAGGGCTTGTTGACAGTGTTGCCACTGGTCCTCTGCACTCGATGCTGGTGGTAAACTTGCTGAGAGATTAAGAGTTACGTGGTCAGCCAACGTTCTGGCGGTCTCTTGCGCCTTCAGCTGCTCAACATCGAACCTTTTTACAGTATCAACTCTGCGTTGTGGCGTCATAGATATTCGCATACGTAGTCTAGCTACCACCAGGTAGTGATCCGAGTCAATGTTGGCCCCTCGGAACGTTCGGACATCCAAGATACTGGAAGCATGTCTCGCGTCTATGCCAACGTGATCGAGTTGGTTGACGATTCGTTGATCACGCGACCGCCAAATCCCCTTGTGTATATTGAGGTAAGGGAGTCTGCCAGACTGTGTCCGTTGCCGGAAGTTTCATCGTGAAGGCTGTGTCCTCCGACTACCGAACCAAAGATGCCCTCCTTTCCGAATCTTGCGTTGAAATCGCCAAACATGATCTTCACGTCGTACTTCGGGCACATATCATACGTTGTCTCCAGGAGATCGTAGAATGCTTCTTTGGTTGATCCATCTCTCTCTTCATGGGTGGCGTGAACACAGATCAGTGTAATGTTCTTAAATTTGCCCTTGATGCGGATTGTGACCAGGCGCTCGCTTACACATCGAAAGCCCAAGACTTCTTGCCTAAGCCTTCCCCTTATCACAAAACCGCAACCAAACAGCCGCTGACCCTGCTCCTACAGCACCCACCGTATTAGATGTCACACGATCGCAGTTTCCTTATACCCTCTCCATCCCATCGCACTTCCTGGATGGCTGTTACGTCACCCTTTAGCCTGTCCAGCTTCTCCACTAATTGTCCGGCTGCACGTGTTCTGTATAAGGACAGGACGTTCCACGTGCAGATCCGAAATTCATTGTCCTTGTTTCGTTTGCTGGGATCGTCAACTTTAAAATCATCCATATCCGAGGCTTGTTTTTGTTTCGGAACCAGGTGTTTTTATGTGGTAGGGAAGTTACCCCGACGCACAACCTCCGACCAGGTTAGTATAACTCCAAGGCCTTATAGGCCTGGGCTACGAATATGTTGTAGTAGCCCACATAAGATGTTGAGAATTCTTGTGCTGCCGCCTGGATAAAGGAGAAGTGCCTTAGTGGAATAACTCCTCCCCCCCTCTCTCGTTTGTTGACGGCATAAACTTCCAAATTAAATTAAAATTAAATTACACGCACGAGTTATTCGCATTAGGAATAATCGCGGAGGTCAACTCAGCCGTAGAGCAATGGCCAAGCCTCGCCCCGTGGGAACCGCCTTCATGATCACGGTAACCCCTACGCCAGGTAAGTATGCTTAGCTATGCTTTCTTACTACCTCTTGTCAACATTTGCACTAAGTACACAATGTGAACTCTATAAGCTAAGAAAAAAAAATCACATCATTTTATGATGCATTTTATATAATTCTCAGGGATTGGAACCCTATCTTTCGTTAAGGTACTAGGCATCCGATTTCACCACGGGGAGGTGAGAGTAGGAGTTGATAGACAGAGGTTCGCTTTGAGAAAACCTTGTGGACGCTTGTGTCCCCTTGAATGCACGTATCTATCCTTTAAACATCTAACACCCTATTTATGTGTCCTAAAATGTGGGAAGTGGGACCTCAACTAAACGGAACAAATGAACAAAAGCTGGGGCCCAACTATGGAATTCGATTATACAATAAACTTGTTGGAATTCGCAAGATTTCAACTTTCTAATTCTTTAGTAAAGGGGGAATTCTCCTTACTTCTTGCCCTTCTCGCCCACAAACCACCTAGTTGCTGGCAACTGAGTTTCCTTGTGTGAAAGCAGTCCTAATTACCAATACAATACCACTTAAAAATAGCTTGGAAGACAACTTTCGAATAGATGCGTAAGTATTATTGAAGTTACATAGGAACCTTTTCTTTCCTCATATGATGGAATAATTCCTAAGAAACTATTTCAACAATTAAAAGTGCTACAATCACAAACAGTACACATTTAAAAAAAAATTAATTTCTGAAACTTAATTTAAACCTTTTTGTTTTTTATCTTGGTCATAATAGTATTCACAGATGACGTCAGATGAGTTGTCAAACAAAATTACAACAACAAAGCAAACAAATAAAAGTGTCGTAATCTTGTATTTTTTCATTCATGAACGTAATCCACACTACCATAATCTAATACATAAATATTTTGCTAAGCTAACCGAAGTATTCATATTATACAGTTCAGTTCACCAAAAAAAAAACTGGTGATGAACAGCATTTTTGCCGTTCCATTATGGATACCATTATAACATTACAAGAATTCACAGGACCTGAATTGAATAGACTTATTAATTGTGTCCCTATTCCATTTTACATGGCATTAATAACTTGAGCCTGAGAACTTCAAATTCCCACCCACCACTATTTTATATAATTATAATAATTATCTAAAATTAAAAAGAACCTTATCTACATAATGTACATATATTATACCTAATAATAATTTTACTCAGAAAAACTACTAAATTAGAAGTATATTGACAAAACTGACTACTTTACGCATCGCTGACTCCTTATTGGGTTTGTTTTCACCATGACAGCGTTAACACGTCTACCAATTTCAACGCTTATTAAAATTTTAATTAAATTTCAAGCCTTAAACAAAGGTTTTTTTTCATTAGGAACTCTATCGTTAAACACGCATTTGTTTTGTCATCTAAATATTTAAAAAAAAAAATCAATGAGTAATATACGTTCCTGTTCCACCTACATATTACCTTTTTATGTAACCCATTTCCACATAAATACCTATACTATTGTATGATAAATTGTGTTGTATCAAGTTGTAAAACAAATCTACAATTTTCGCGAATGTTATCTGCGCTGCTATGTATGTAGGTTTTCCAAGTAAAATGATTTATGGTCCTAATTAGATAGATGTTATACGTATCTACAGGATTATAGAGAGACTGTTTTCGAAACTAACAGAAGTCAATCACCCTGGCGATGACATCCCCTATATTGATAAAAGCAAATTGATGTACATTATGTAAAGTATACTTATAAATAATATGTATTGAAATTATCTATTAATTGAACTTTGAGAACAAACTTTCTTGTCTGGGTGAGCCATTTTTGTTTACTTTTTCATATTTTTCTCATTTCATAAATTATAAAAGTTTTGTAGCGCGAAACAACATTTTGATTGCTAAACTGTAGTCGAATGTAATAGCTCTGGAAATACCGCGGCGTGTTCATCGTGATAGCATTAAATTAACAATTCCAAAGCTAATTAAACAATAATCAATTTTCAAGCTTTACACAATGGGTCTTACATCGCTCAAATACAATGCTTTTGATCCTAACAAAATATAGTGATATCATTGTTCGAACCCTAACAAGGTTTCGAGATTAAATCAAGAATATAATATTAAATTATTATAATAGGGACTGGACAAAATGAAACGAGATTGGAGCTAAGTAATTTACACGTTAAATAAATACAACCACAACTATAAATTTAAGACCCTAGTTAAGTTCAGAGAATATATATTAAGTTTAAAGATAGAAATACATATTATATAATATTTGAATCATTAAAGGTGTTCGAAATTTAAAATGAATCGTCAAGCAGAAAAGTGGCCCATAATGCATTTAACAGAATAGGATCATCTTTCTATTTCAGCAAATACCATATTAATAATTTAATGCTGTCCCATCAACTATTGATTTTAAGATCATTTTCTTTAGACCGCTGTCCTATACGCATAAGATCTTCATTCATTCAAGCCCTTGAATCTTCAATCTTACCAATTCTGTAGCTTAAATGAACTTGTACATCATCTGCGTACATATGTTTGTTACAGTACTTAAGTAACGAACGTAAGGTCATCGTAATCAAAAGTGGATCCAATATTGATCCTTGAGGCACACCAGTATTTACTGGTGAGGAAATTTGAAGGTTTTGAGTTAGCGAAAACTGCCTGAGTTCTACGCCTTAGACATTGAGGAGCCAGTGATAATGCAGAGGTTTCAAAAAAGATTTTTATTTTTAGTTTATTCAAAATTATTTCGTGAAAAACTGTCTCGAACGCCTTAGAAAAATCCAGCACAAAGCGGTCAAAATCCCAATTTTTCCACTCATCTAAATACAAAACTGAATAATTGGTTTTTTTTTAATTCTTTTAATCTGGTCACAATCGGGCAATAAAGTTCCCATTTTTAATTTCTTAGGACTTCAAAATGATATCTACTTGTTTTGCGGATACAATAATGTACCCTGACGGGTTTTGTAATAGCTGAGGTAGACTGCTCAGTTTCGATTCTGACCTTTTTAAGTACAATGTCCTTAGCGAGAGAAGCGTTTACAAAAGGATTTACGTTCCATTTTGTTCCATCGTTGGTCGCAGCGGTATAGTTAACAAGATTTTTGGAGGTTCTGTACATAGACATTGAGTGTCCAAAGAAGTAAACGCCAGAAAAGAATGACAACTTAATGCGAGCATGTGAAATATGTGGAAAATTTAGCTTTGAAGTGCTCAATGTGAAAGCAAACCAGAGCAGCTATTGCTCCTTGACAGTTTATTAAATATTACTTTTACACATTCTCAAATTCAAATGCCCCTAGGATATAAATATCAATCAAACCTATTGTTATCTTAAAAAGATGAAATTTTATGTTTTAATTTATTTTTAAAATTAAACGATTCGGTTGGTCAATATAATAGGTTCACCTTCTAAAGAAGCTTTTTACTTGCGATTATATGTACTATAAGGCAAATTATGCATTCATAAAAAAAACACAAAAATTCTAACAATCACATGTGGCATTACGATCGTAGTGAACACCAAAATAGTGGGTCTCGCAATTCCGTCTGTCTGTATGTCTGTCTGTCTGCATATCTGTCTGTACAACGCTCTACAGCCTAAACGGCGGCAGGCAGGAACGATTCTCTTCAAAATTTACATTTAAGCGATTTAAGTGATTGTCTAAAATAAAAACGGCTCCAACGATTTTGATAAAAAAAACGTATGTGCAATATTTTGGATATACCCTGTTTTTTGGTTAAATTTTTTTAAATATATATATAAACATTTTAAACAACCTGATGTTTTCTAATACTAAAGCAATTTACTAATATTTTCCTAATTTTAAACACTTTTTAACTAGCAACATACTAAATCTATTTTCTTAATAAACTACAACTAAACGATCCTAAAATAGTGCAAACAAGTAAGCGAAAATTACTTTTTGACGTTTGTAAATGTCAAAGTAGCATACGGATTTAGTACGATACTAAAAAAATAAAGCAGCCATTTTGTGATTTTAACTTTAGTAAAATGTTAAGAAAATAGTGCGATACTAAACTGGTTTAAAATTAGCAAAATCCCCTTTTTAACCTAGTATCACACTAAAAATGATTTAACATATTACTATATCGTTTAAAATCTTGCGCCATTGTTATTAACGGTACCTGCAATACAACCATTTTTTTTTATTTTAAGCTTTTTCATAACCGGCTTGACGGATGTCGATCAAAATTTTTATGTAGGAGGTTGTTCCAATTATAAATAATACTGCAGACCAAAATTTTCGAAAATTTTATTGGAAATTCAATATTTCGAAAACGGGTTAGTGATTTTTTTTTTAAATTTTGGTTATAAGTTTATATTATTAAATATTAAAAATTGTCATACCACGTTTTTTTTTTTTGAAAAATATTGACAAAAAATTGTATATAAAAAATTAAGTAAAACGCAACTTTGAAAATATATTTAAATTCTTAATAGAAACCTTTTGCATACGATGTGATCAAACATAAGACCAAGTTCGCGCGATCCAGTCTTGGACAAAAACAGTTATTTTTTGTACTTCTAGTAGAACCATTTTTTTTTTTGGTTTTCGATTTTCTGGAAAACAGTTAATTTGATTTTTTGAATTTTTTTACGCAGAAGCTCCTAGAAAGTTTAAACACCATTATAAACCAAAATTTTTGAAAAAAAAAAATGTTTGGAAATTAAAAAAAAAAAAAAACTTGTTTATTTTTGAAAACTCGAAATTTCGAAAACGGCTCAATAGATTTCTTCCAAACTTCGTATTTGGTAGTTTTTTGGAATTATCTTGAATAGTTTAAAAAAAATATTTTCCTAAGATAAAAAAACAACGGTACCTCCCATACAAATGTTAAAAAAACCATTAAGAACAAAATGTATTTCTCAAAAACAGCTCCAAGAATTTTTATAAAAAAATGTATGTGTTCTTAAATTAGTACTGTCTACTCTTAAGAATAAATATATTTTATTGTGCGTACTTATTAACGGTACTTCTCATATAATCACTTTACATATTGTCGACTTTCTCACTATTGGTTGGACCGATTGAAATTATTTTTTTATGCAAATGCTTCCTAAGAGTGTTAATAAAACTACATACTCAAATTTTTCAAAAGTTACGTTTTTCGTTTTTAAAGAAATAAATAAAAGTTTTTATGAAAAATAGATTTTACAAGAAACCAGTTACTGGATTTTATGAAATTTGAATTTTATATGTATATTATTAATATTTTCAAAATGGCGTTTCATTTTTTTTTTCGAAAACAGTTTTTAAAATGTTATAGGTTAATAAAAAAATTATTTTTTAAAAATCGCTCCAACGATTTTTGAATTTTTTGATATATTCTTATTTATCCAGGCATTCAAATGGCATCTTTATTTTCCCTTAAGCTTTAACTAGTTAGCAATATACAAACATTTAATTATGTGTATTATAGATTTATTTCTTTAGACCCTTATACATTTATATATGTGTGTCTTTAAAAATCACAGGAATCCGACCAACCTACATTGCCTACTTCATTTTCATTATCATAAGTACATATTATCATACCTAGGTTCCATCCATGTATGTATAGGTACATATTTCTCTGCTAACTTACATAATTAATACCGATAACCTAAATTTAAATATACATTTGTAGGTACCTATGTAACTATTCCTTGAATCATCCATTCGAAAATTCATTATGCTAAGAATCAAGGTTATCTTAATTACATCGGCCTTAAACCTGCATAGGATAAGTAGGCTACCTACCTCCTAAGCAGCATCAATGTTTAGCTTCATTAAAGTTGTTAGCTACAAGACCAAGTTCGTACGATCCAGTAGTGCATTTTATTTTTATCCGCTAAGTTTTAATAGTTTTTCTAAGAATTTCGTAATTCATACGTGCTTTGTTTTAAGTGAAGTAAGGAACCGAATAATTAAAATATTTTTGACAAAAGTTCGTAATACGTGTGAGCAATTTTTATTTTTAAGAAAAAAGGAAACTACTGTAAAAATAAAAGTGGGCGGAAAAAGCCACAAAACTTGCCGAAATGTGACGTATCGCTATGATAGCGTCCAATTATAGCCTGTCAACGCATAAGATTAGAGTCGCAGCTGGATTTTTTGCTAATGTTATAATTGTTAGAAGAGTAATTATAAGTGACTCAAATATAAGGGACATGAATGTGTTGTTTTTTTTTTTGAGCGAACACAAAATTTAACCTCGATGGACAGTTGATTTTAACTACCTACTCTCATCATAATCTGTTATAGAATTAATTCTTTATGCCGAATTTCCCCTCTTTACGTATGTCTATTCGAAAGTTCAATGAAATATCGGACCTCTCAAGTATATACTTTTCACCAGGGTTAACAAACAAAATGTTGCATTATTAAAATTACTTTCTTAATCTAATATTTTTGAAAATTTTGGGAGATGGCTTGTTCACAGGTCAGGGCAGTAAATAATTACTAAAAACAGGATAACAAGAAGTCTGCACAAAAACCCTTGAATTCAAAAATGTTACTATCTTATCTACATATTTTATTATAGTAATAGTAGGAAAATAAGATAATCACTACAAAGAAATTTCGACAAACTGAATTTTGATGGAGACAGAGAGCTTCGTTTTTATGTCCTAAGCATTTCCGAAAAAGTACCCTAATTTGGGGGAAGCGGTTAAGATTCAGAGTTCTTTTCAAATTACTGGAAAACCATAGGTTATTTTGAAAAAGTTGTCGGCACACATTGTAGCTCAAATCATTCTACACAAAAAATATTCAGACACTTTTTTCGCACAGTTGATAGATTTTGAGAAAAATGGTAGAAAAAAATTGGGTAAGTAAAGGCAATTTAACAAATTTATGTTTTTAAGTGGGGAGATTTTTTTTCGGTTCGAATTTTACCCCCTTTCCCCACCTCTAAAATATTTTGCTCCGCTCCTTGGGTTTAGGGTCCTTTTTAGGAAATGTTTAGGACGTAAAAATAAGTCACTCCACCAAGACTCAGCCTTGTCGGAATTTTTTCGAAGTAACGTAATTTTACTTTCGATTATAGGGACTATAAGTTATACATTAAAAAAAACTTCTAACAACTAAGTATGACATGACGATCATAGAGGAGGCTAAAAAAGTGATCGAAAAAAATGTCAGTCTGTCTGGCAGTCAGCTTGTTAGTCTGTCCGTCTGTTTATATACGAGCTACAGCCTAAACGGATTAAGCGATTACCTTCAAATTTGGTATGTGTGTGATTTTCTTGGCATTCCTCAGAGGCGAAATTGAAACTTTATTTTTAGGCCTAAAAATAACGGTACCTGACATATAACTGTTAAGGTGGAGCTTACCTTTCTCTAAAACAGCTCCAACGATTTTGATAAACATTTTTAAGAATGTTTTGTTGGTAGGTAGGTACTAGCTATTTATGAAGAAGAAAGGGAAAACAATATGTAAAGTATTATTTTCGTTTTGTTTTTGTGGACTTTGTGGATAAGATCCAAATTGAAGAAATTTTATGACCTTTAGTCCAAAATGCGCTTCACCCGAGCACGATAGTTGGGTAGGTACTAGGTATCATTTAATCAGAACTAAATTTATGGGGAAAGTCTATTAACGGTACTTTTCTTATAACGATTTTTTTCAATTTTTCGCTTTCTCGGTAACGGCTCTTTGGATTTGTCAAATATTATATTTAGAAGATCTAGGCAGAAAAATAAATTCTGCATATCAAATTTTGAATGACTTTTCTACATTTTTCGTGATACTTTTTTATAAAATTTTCATTGATCCATGGAATCTAATTGTGTGATTTTTTTTGGCAATTTTTTTAACTTTACAAAACGATTTTTATTTCAACAAATATTTTTATATTTATATTTGTCCAAGAATTCAAATTCCATCTTTTCTTCCCTTAAATGATAACTATAACATTTTTGAATACCTATATAGTATGTACTATGTAGGCCCTCATAAATTTATATATATCTTTAAAAATCACATGTATATTGTGTGTGTTTATTGCACATATCATATATACGCATCTATACCCTTCACTTTCATTTTATATATAAGTACATATTTACATACGAGATACCTAGGTTGAATCTATGTAGGTAGGTATACATTACCTACCTAATTAACATAATTAAAATCGGTGCCATGAAATAAAGTCCAATGCAATAAAGTCCAAAACCAAATTTTAGAATTTATTGCACTAGTAAAAGGGTGTTCTAAAGTGTTGCAACCTGACTCATTGAACACCAAACCAGAACAGTTAAGAACAGAAAATTTCTCATTGAACAGCAAAATTCTGTACTTTTCTGTTCTAAGGTGTTCTTATCTGTTCTTAACATCCTCATTGAACACACATATTGTTAGTTGATGCTTTTATTTATTTTGTGTATGTTTCGATTAAGGAAGTTCTTTTATTTTATCTATTAATTTATTTTTAATTAATTGTGTGTTTATTTATTCTTATTATTCCTTAAGTTTTGAAGCACAATAAATAAAACTAAAAATAACATATGAAATCTTCGGAATGTTGTTACTTTTTTGTTGGCAGCACCCAGTGGCCTAAAATGGCACTTTCTGTTGTTAGAATTGGTACTTACAAAATTTTGTTTGCGGAAACGCTGGTTAGCTATATTCAAGTTGTAAGCTATAGGATCAAGCTCGTACGATCCAATCGTGCAATTTATTACTAAATGATTCAGACAGATATTTAAAAAATAAGAAAATAAGATGGTAGCTATCACGAATTAAGACTCAATCTGTATACCTACATGATTTTTTATTGTTGAGGGTTACTAATTTCCCCAAAATGCTACAATTTCATACTCCAGTAGCATTTGCTTCAATTTGTTGTTGTAATTTTTGACAATAACCATGTGACGTCATTTGAGAACAAGACCAAGATAAAAACCGAAAAAGTATTAAAATTTGTTTTAGGAATTATATATTTTTTTAAATATGTGCTGTTTGTGGTTGTAACACTTTTAATTGTTGAAATTAACACTTCAAAGTAATTTCTTAGGAATTATTCAATTCTATAAGGCAATACAGGTTTTGGTCATTTGTTCCGCTTAGTTAAGGTCACACATTTTAAGACACAACGAGGGTGTTATTATGGACGCGGTGAATGTAAGCTTTGACGATACCCCGATTTGGAAGCGCCATTGACCAGCTTGCAAAGTTTGCTTTTGCTTGATACAAACAAATAATCTCAAATGTCCTAGTGACATTTCAAAACATTATGCTTGAAATCCGGAAGAAGAAGAATTTATTGACAGCAACAAAGATGAAGAGTTTGCTACTTTGGAGAGCGATGGCATAGAAAATGAGGCTGAAACCAAAGATATTGAATGCGATATGTAACTAAAAAAATTGTTTTTCCGCGCCAGAATGTATTTTAGAATAAGACACTTAACAAAGCCAATTGTAGATTTATTAAAATCCAAAAAGCGAAAGTACAACATAGTTAAAACATTTCCATAATAATAATTTAAACTATGATACGGCCCTAAGGTATTTTAAATGCAACTGCACGGCACACAAAATCTTCAAAAAATTTTGTTTTGCTTAATTTAAGTTAAATCTTCGATATCCTTAACACTCTGACTTTCTTGATTCTTGATTTTTTTCGCAATTTTAAATTCGATTAAAGTAAGTTCAATTGAACAAATTTTTTTTTAAACAATTCGATGTTTTCACTATTCGATCACGAAAAATATTTGTATTCACATCGGAGAAACAAAATAATTTCTATAGCTGTCAAATTTTTTCTTCTCAGATGACGTCACAAAAGAAGGCAAACAACGAAGTGGCGTAATCTTGTTTTCTTTCATTCATGCTCCAGCAAAGGGTTATATATCGTCTTGTCCCGACTCATTTACATTGCAACTCAGAAATACATATATCCATAACTCAAAGGCATCAAAAGTATGACTTTCCTATTATATCTACATCTCTACACTCTCTGCTAAAATATGGTTGACCTTCATAGGTCTTGTTTTATCTAACTCTTAAAATTTCAAAACTCAATGTTACGATTGGACCATTAAATAAGCATAGAGGCCTCGTTCGCATAAAGATCGTTTCGTACCTATAGGTACTTTTCAGAATAAAAACACTTTTTTGTTGCGAAGACCAAAAGAATCTGCTTTAAACATTTTTTATGCTAAACCAATTAGATTGGCGGCGCGGCGGCGGCGGCTGGTGCGGATGGCCTTGCGCTGTCAATTTGTACTTCAATCGTTTTTTGTACCACCTCCATGCAATTTCGAGTGCATGGTGTTTATATTATTTCAAGTGACCTGCATTCCCGTGTGCAATGAGCCGAATGAAAAAACGATTATTTTTCTATGTCTTTTACTTTTCTGTGTGTGACTGGGACAGGATGTTCGCTTTTTGGTTAAATTGCAATCGGCTTGCTTAATTAAAATAGGCATCTACATATAGGCATACAAAGTTTATTATAAAACACTTACATATATAAAGGGAATAGTATACATATTTTTACTGTGATTATTCTTTGGGTACAATAATTCTTGCAAAAATCATTTATTTCTTCGATCTCATCAGCTAAATATTTTTGGCTGAGCATAGGTATATAATCATCCTTTAATAATATCTATTTATAATTAAATAATTAAAATTAATAACCTATTTTCTTGACAAATGCCAGCTAAACGCTCCTAAAACAGGCAAAAAAAAACTAAGTGAACATGACTTTTTGGTGTTTATAAATGTCAAAGAGTTATATGGATTTAGTATCTATGTATCATGTATCTATGCCCTTTGGTGATTTTAACTTTAGTAAAATGTTAAAAGGCAGTTCGATAATTACCTAGCTTAAAATTAGCAAAATCTTCTTTTTAGTTTAGTATCATACTATTACTGCTTTAACATCGAACTAATTTTTTTAAATTGTGCGTCATTGTTTTTAGGTTGGTTGCATGCTTTTTGTGTAATTAAATATAAATTAAAATTAATCGATAAAACTTACTAATATTATAAATTTGAATTAATGTTTGGATGTTTGATCCGTAATTACCCATCAACGACTTAACGGATTTGGATGAAATTTGTTAGGTAAATGGATGGGGCACTGCATTATCACATTCACAGGTCATTTCTATCCCGAACAAATGAACGGTTCCAATGGGAGAGGCTTAAATATGAAAAGTATATATACTTGGGTGGTTGCTCCGCACTCACACCTCAAATATTCAATGGATTTTAATGAAATTTGGTAAGCAGATGGATTAGAAACTGGATTATCCAAACTATCGATTCAATTGGGGGATAGTTTGTGAATTTGTTTCGTTTTCACTCAACGACTGAACGGTTTTTAATGAAATTTCGTAGGTGGATAGATAATGTCATTAGATTTCCGTGGGCTGCAAAGTCCGAAGCAACAACTATCGTACGGGTTAGCAGATACCCGTACATATATGTATGTAATATTAGGTATAGAAATTTGGTAAGTTATACAAACTATGCAACTTTTATTTTATAGTAGAATATAATATAAATCAAATCAGGGTTGGCAATACGCGATCAAAATAGTTAGAATATTAGTTTAAAAAAAATACATTTTAATTAAATCATTTTTTATTTCTATAAAAATGGCAGTCAATAAACATTTAGACATTACTTTGCTCTTTGACCATACCAGGCCACCACGTATGTATAAGAGGTTTCAAAGTGATTGAGACCCTACCCACCACAACATGATTAATAGATACTCAAGGCAATTTGTATGTCATCATTAAATTTATAGCAATTTGTATTATTGACAATTTCCACATGAAACATAGAATTAATTTAAAATAACTTGTTTGTTATCCAATAAATTGATTAGTTTTAATATGCTTTTCACTACAGTGTAAACCAGCTTTTCATCAAAAAAACCCAAACAATAAAGATGCTCATGACTGGAGATGCACGATCTTATAATTTTAATAAAAAAAATATATTCAGACAATAAAATATATTCTGCAAGTAGGTACATACATACTATGTATGTATATATTTGTAAATATGTTATGTATACCTACTTAATTATATTTTTTTTGTAAAATATTATTAAAAAATCCCCTTTCTACGAAAATATTTATGTGAAGTGAATTTTCTGAAGATAATCCTTAGAAAACTCAATAAAAATACCTAACCTAGAGATAAAAAGCAATGCTGGTGAACAAAAGCGGACTTGACCACTTTAGAGATTGTGTGATTTTCTGTTTAAAAAGATGTATTTTATATAATTTTCAAGACTTTGTTTTATTAATTTTGAAGTATAAAATTTAACAGGTGGAAACCATATAAACGTCATTGTGGACAAATACGATAATATTTCTCAGCTTTTCAATAATTTTACTAAATACATACATTTTTCATTTACTTTGCTATTAATTAAATTTTGTGTATATATTGAGAATAAAGAAAAGGAAAAAAGTTTGAGTTTCATAGGTTATATTGTTAAAAATGAAACAGTTATTCACTTGCTTATAGTATTGCTATCTCTTGTAGCTAACAATGTAGCTAGACATTGGCCTCATTCAATAACAGAACTATTTGCTATCCGTATAGGTTAGTGTTATTGTATTCCCAAGTAAGATTTTTACTTGCGATTATAGGTACTATAAAGCAAGTTATGGATTCGTGCAAAAAAAAAATTTAACAATCAAACATGACATTACCATCATAGAGAACACCAGAAAGCTGGGTCCCCCAATTCCGTCTGTCAGTCTGTCAGTCTGTCAGTCTGTCAGTCTGTCAGTCTGTCAGCCTGTCAGTCTGTCAGTCTGCCAGTCTGTCAGTCTGTCAGTCTGTCAGTCTGTCAGTCTGTCAGTCTGTCAGTCTGTCAGTCTGTCAGTCTGTCAGTCTGTCAGTCTGTCAGTCTGTCAGTCTGTCAGTCTGTCAGTCTGTCAGTCTGTCAGTCTGTCAGTCTGTCAGTCTGTCAGTCTGTCAGTCTGTCAGTCTGTCAGTCTGTCAGTCTGTCAGTCTGTCAGTCTGTCAGTCTGTCAGTCTGTCAGTCTGTCAGTCTGTCAGTCTGTCAGTCTGTCAGTCTGTCAGTCTGTCAGTCTGTCAGTCTGTCAGTCTGTCAGTCTGTCAGTCTGTCAGTCTGTCAGTCTGTCAGTCTGTCAGTCTGTCAGTCTGTCAGCCTGTCAGTCTGTCAGTCTGTCAGTCTGTCAGTCTGTCAGTCTGTCAGTCTGTCAGTCTGTCAGTCTGTCAGTCTGTCAGTCTGTCAGTCTGTCAGTCTGTCAGTCTGTCAGTCTGTCAGTCTGCCAGTCTGTCAGTCTGTCAGTCTGTCAGTCTGTCAGTCTGTCAGTCTGTCAGTCTGTCAGTCTGTCAGTCTGTCAGTCTGTCAGTCTGTCAGTCTGTCAGTCTGTCAGTCTGTCAGTCTGTCAGTCTGTCAGTCTGTCAGTCTGTCAGTCTGTCAGTCTGTCAGTCTGTCAATCTGGCAATCTGGCAATCTGTCAGTCTGTCAGTCTGTCAGTCTGTCAGTCTGTCAGTCTGTCAGTCTGTCAGTCTGTCAGTCTGTCAGTCTGTCAGTCTGTCAGTCTGTCAGTCTGTCAGTCTGTCAGTCTGTCAGTCTGTCAGTCTGTCAGTCTGTCAGTCTGTCAGTCTGTCAGTCTGTCAGTCTGTCAGTCTGTCAGTCTGTCAGTCTGTCAGTCTGTCAGTCTGTCAGTCTGTCAGTCTGTCAGTCTGTCAGTCTGTCAGTCTGTCAGTCTGTCAGTCTGTCAGTCTGTCAGTCTGTCAGTCTGTCAGTCTGTCAGTCTGTCAGTCTGTCAGTCTGTCAGTCTGTCAGTCTGTCAGTCTGTCAGTCTGTCAGTCTGTCAGTCTGTCAGTCTGTCAGTCTGTCAGTCTGTCAGTCTGTCAGTCTGTCAGTCTGTCAGTCTGTCAGTCTGTCAGTAAATTTGTAGGAAGGTGCCTATGAAACTATTCCTTGAATCATCCATTCGACAATTCATTGTTCTAAGAATCAAAGTAATCTTACCTACATCGGACTTAAGCCTGCATATAATAACTAGACTAAACAGCCTCAATAGTTAGCTACATTAAAGTTGTTAGCTACAAGAGCAAGTTCGTACGATCCAGTCTTGTATTTTATTTTTTTGACAGCAGATGCTTTGTCATCAGCTGTGTTCTTACATGGGAATACAACAACACGAACCTACACGGATAGCTAGAGTTCGGTTATTGAATGAGGCCACTATTATTTGGTAGGTAGTTTAGTTTAAGTTATCATTAAGGCTTAAAACCCATGTAGCTGAGCTTAAATTGGTTGTTTTTTTTAATTATGCGCGCACTCAAGGGGTTATGAATACCCTTAAAATGTGCGAGCGAAATGGGAGAGGATAAGACAGGAAATACCGATGTACATTGGTTTTAAATGATTATCGCAATGGGAGGGAAAAATTCGGTCGGGTAAAGCATTCCACATTCGTGTTGTGCGGCTGAAGAAAGAATCTCTGTACTTGACAGTACGTCCAAAGTTGGACTCAAGGGTAAACTGATGGGCATTCCTAGAAGCGCGAGTGTTACGGTTGAATAGTTTAATGGGAGGAATGCTATTTCACTAGAACACTGTCTATAATAATTCCGATAGAATAATGAAAGTCATGAAACATTGTGACGGTGCGCGAGAGGCTCAATTGTTTTAGTTTTCGTTTCATCACCTATCATTTTTAAAGCTCTTTTTTGGAATCTGTCTAGGAGACTTAAGTGCGTTATGGGAGCACCTGCCCAAATATAACAATTTTACTCAAGCTTTGGATGAATGAAGACTTTATAGATTACAGCCAGCTCAGAAGCGGAGAAATATTTCTTGCATTGTCTCAGAAACCCCAAATATCTTTCAGCGTTTTTGGCGGCGTCGAATATGTGTTCCTACCACAAAAGGTGGTCGGTGATGCACATACCGAGAACTGAAAGTTTTTCGTTTTCCTCGATGTAAGCGCAGCTAATGGACAACGGCATTGGGTGAGGGTCCAGCTTTAACGACAAAAGACAGCATTGGATTTTTGAATCATTAAATTCTAAGCGGTTTTTTATTCCCCATTGGACAATGCTGTCTAGATCATAATTTAATGAGTTAATCATACGCTGCCGTTCAAGTTCCACATCCGAAGGATATGGATGATAATCTAAAAACGAGTATGAAAAGCTGAGGGTAGTGTCGTCAGCAAAACAGTATATTGGATTAGAAGTTTCAGACAAGAGATTTTTTGATGAAAATGAGAAAGAGAGTCGGAGGGAGAACGGAGCCCTGAGGCACACCAGCATTTATTTTATGAATATCAGACTTGAAACCGTCCATTACAACTTGTATTGAGCGGTCCGAAAGGTAATTTCTAATTCAACGAAGAAGAGATTCATCGATACTAAATGCACGCATTTTCGATAAGAGAGCTTGATGCCAAACTCTATCAAATGCTTTTGAAATATCAAGCGCAATAATCTTTCTTTCTCCAAAACGATGTAAAGATTTGTCCCACTGTTCGGTAAGATATACCATCAGAGCACCAATGGACCTATTGCTACGAAAGCCATATACTGTCGGTTATGAAGGAGCTTTCGTTCTTCAAGGTATTTCTTAAGTTTATAATTAATCAGCCAGCGTTTCCATGACCTTGGAAAGAATTGACGTAAGTGCAATTGGACGGTAACTAGAGGGTGAGGAAGATTCGCCTTTTTTAGGGACAGGCTGGACAAATGCTGTTTTCCATTCACTCGGAAAGAGACCATACTACAGGTCCATGGATTGTCGAATGGATGATATACATATTATGGACCTTCAATGGAACCTAGGCAATACAATGAAAGTGTAGATGTAGAATGTATGTAGGTACGTAGTTAGGCATGCACATTTATTTATATGGTAGGTGCAAGTTACAAAATATTCAAATGCGTAGATATACAGGTATAGGAGCATATAAATATATACATGTAAGGCCTTTTTCTTCAAGATAAATAAATTAAATAAAAACGACTCACATGTTTGAGGGATCATTATTGAATAAATATAAAATATTTGTATTTTGTTGCTAGAGAAATCTGGAGTCAATATACAGTGCGAATGAATCATTCGATTATTCGACCCAATAACAAATTGGTACAACGTTATCTATTATTATTATTATTATTATTAGTTTCTTTATTTCAAAATAAACGTTACAAAATGTATATACAAAGGTGCCGTCTGCCAGATAATGACATTTCATAAGAAAAGATAAATGCATGGATACATAATTGATAGAATTATAATTTGTAATTTAAGAAAGTTTTATGAAAAAAAAATGAAAAAAATTGAATTAAAAGATAAGTACAAAATACAGTGCTGTTATTTAAAATTTAGATTTATAGTTTAAGATACAAAAAATAAAAACAGTTTTTACCTATTGTTTTAATTGGTTTTGGTATATATAAATGAATAGATATGTTTAATTACAAAAGAAGAAACCAGTGAATAAAAAAGTTTTGAATCAAAGTAAAAGGTTGAGATGATAATTATAGATATTTCAAAAACTATTTCTATACGACAGGACATGGTCACAAAATTTGTAAAGATTAGTTCAGCCCAGGGAACCATTCAAAATGTCTATCAGTTGTGCTCTAGAAAGGACTCGTGATTCTGATTCTCCTTGAGCGAGTGCTCTAAAATTATGCACTTGGGTTTAGTTTTATTTTCCAATGGCCCGCAATAAAAAGGTTGTCCACACATGTACTGTAAATAATCTAATGCTCAAACCCAAATTCATGGACAAAAACCCAGCAACTTAACGAATAGGTAAATTATGAGCTTATCATGGATAACAACCAAACATTGAAAAATTAAATGAAACCATGGTAACGATTTTACGCTAAACAACAAAACAAATTGCATAGAAATTCAAAACAAAACAAAGTAAATTTCATTATTAAAAGTTAAAACTAATTCGATTCTCTAGTTCTCTGTCAATCATGTTCCGACGGGTTAATAAATTATCACTTTTGTCGACAAAAGACGACAGAATAAAAGTTATAAACGAAAGAATCAATTTAACGGAGAAACATTTAATGGAACTTTGTTCAAATTTTGCTTCTTGCACTAGGAAATTAGCCAAGTATGATTCAAAGAAAAACAATTTGTTTGCTGTGTTTTTTGTGATAACACAAACAATTTTCAATTTCAGATGCCGAAACTCTTATGATGAACTCGCAAAAGGTTTCAAATCATATACGGAGGAAGAGGAAATCAATGAAAGTTTATGTGAGGGCTTAAAGAGTTTTACGAACTCGATAACAATTTTGGCCGATTACGTCGACATTGAAGTTCATCGAATGGAATTGAAAGTAAGGTTTTCTGTACATACATTTTACATTATATTTCATAATCTAATTTTAAATAGATTGTTAATGAGTTAGCTCAATTCGAGAATGTTTGCAAAGCGACACGAGAAAGTTTGCGCATAGCAGTCATAGCGAGGGACAGGGAAGTCGTCCGACAGAAGCAAATGATGGAAATTAAATCGAAGTTCTCTGCTAACACAGTGAGTTTAGAATTTTAAATAGTTTTTCATCCATATATTCAGCTCATCAGCATACAATCTCAAACAAACACGTTTTATTATTATTGAGGATACATTTTAATAACGCACTTCCTAATCTTTGTACTCATTCTGTATGACGAAAACGATAGCATTTTTGAAATAGCTATTTTTGTCATAGATGTGATAGAGACAACTATCCTCACAACGATATCGTTCTATCGTTTCCATTTTACAGACTAAGTGCCTGGTCCTCACAAAGCATTTAACCTGTCTGTTCATTCATAGAATTTATTTCTTTTACATTGAAATGCTGTTTCGCCTTTCCTTCTAGTCAGCTGCGGATTCTGAACTCATCAAAACAAAGCTCGAAGTTAATCGAACCAACAAGGAAATCGATGAAATTATCAATAACTTTGAGAAACGCAAATTACACGATCTGAAACAAATATTAAATGATTTTGTTCTTATATCAATGAAGCAGCATACGAAAGCTTTAGAAGCCTTGTCAGCTACTTGTTATGATATTTCTAATATCGATGAGGAACATGATTTGAAAGAATTTCAAAAACTTATGAAGATTGATGAGGATGCAAATAAGAAAATTTCATTGAAAAAGGGACACCGAGCTGCAAAATCGTTGGATAATTTAGATAGAGATGATATTATGAGTCCGGCTGAGAACAGGAAACGATTATCAAACAGTACTAAGAATCTTTCAACAGAAACTCACACTGATGATGACGACGTGGATGATGAGGTAATTTTATAATGACTTGGGTTGAAAAATAATTCCGAATTTTTGAGAAAACAATACATAACTCATTAATAATTTGTTGTAATTTATTTTGCAGGATACTGATGATGAATCAGTAGAGGAGGAAGAAGAATCACATAGTGAAAGTGAGCCGTCCGAGTCGCAAGACCAATCCGAAGAATCTGAATCAGATATTCCAAAAAAAACAAGAACAGACTTTCTGGTATTAGAAATATTATTCTGAAAATTAACTTTTGCTCCTTATTTCACCATTTACTATTTTTAGATTTCTAAGCCCAAAGCGAAAACATCAATTGGCATACCCAAGGAATCCCCACCAACAACATCGGCAGCCTTTCGTGGTCGCATGGTTACCGTCAATGAAACAAAAGGAGATCCACCAATAGCGTCTACAAGACAAGCAATCGATTGCACTGGAAGAAAGAAACTAAACAACAATGATTAAAGTTCTATAAACTAAAATTTATTAATTCGTTTTCATTTTTTTTTTTTTTGCTTGTGGTTGATGGCAACTAAAATAAACATTAATTGTAATGTGGGTGATGTCCCTTTTCCTCCGTGTCTCAAAACATTGCACCGTGCTGAGTAATAAGGGAAACTTGCATTCAATCCTCCCCCCATCAGGGGTTTTGGTTTCCGATTTTGTGGGTTAGTTAAACATGATACTTTTTACTTTTTTTTTTTGTATAAAATTACTTTGATTTTTTTGTTTTTACAAACTAAACGAATATAGTAAAAAAAATGGTTTTCTTTAAGAAAAAACTCATTCTTTAATAATTTACTGATGGTAAAATTACTTCTCTGGTCCCTCGACTCCTGCCTGATTCATCAAGTCAGCGATACTCTTCTCCAAGTCATCTATCCGATTGCCCATGTCATCGATTCGTGTTATTATTTGATCGGACATTGTCTGGAACTTATCTTGAACGTTTTGTAAAAGATTTTGCACCTTCGAAATGAAAAAAAAATTGTAAATAAAAAGTAGGTAGGTATACTTGCTCTTCCTTCGAAGTTATCTTTCTTTTCTGCTTGTATATACATGAATACTTACATAGATTGTTAGTTCCTGCATGTTCTTTGGGTCTGCATTGCTATTGAGAGAGTAGTTTTGTTCCAAATCACTATCAATTTCAGATGCTTTAAGATCAGTCATTTTGTTGTTTTGAAGTTTGTGTAAATTATATTAAATGTTATAAGCAAAAATTCAGTCCTAATTCGCAGACTTCGCAAGAAGACAACAAAAATGTGAGCAAAAATTCGTTTTTATTTGCCTGACAGCAAGCTATCCTGATAAAAAGTTTTATGACAGATGAGTTTGGTTGTGTCAGTAGGGCGTTGCCAGGGAGAACTGTTTTGTTTGGGATATATAAACAAAGTGCAGTTAATGGTAGAAATAAAGTTATGCAAATTAACAGCCCGATTCTCCCCCTTATGAAGAATCACAAGTCACAAGCCCTTGTGACTATACCTTGCACAAATAAGCCATAATAAGATTGGAAACCTTTGTGCGTTTCACCCCCAAAACCCATTTGTTAAAATTAGGCGTTTTTCTTTTTTCGTTCAGAGCAGAGCACTGAACAGAGTTCTAACGCATAAATCATGCACTGAACTTGTTCCAAATAGAGCAAGCTCTGAACACTAGCATTTTTTTTAAAAACACTGGAACTACACAGAACACATTTTCATTTTAATCATAAAAAGCAATATAACACGAAACCTGCCCTATTTTGTAGACACACACACAGATACAGATTTCTTCCTATTTTCCTTCTTGACACACGTGGCATTTGGTGCGTCCAGCAATTTATACTCACATGCTCAGTCAAACATCTTCGAGCATGTCAAATAAAGCAGAGGTTTCGGGTCTATATGTTATTAGTTTATGAGTTGTTGTGAAGATTGTTGTGACTCGATAACATTTATCGAATTCTCCCCCTATCGTCACAAGAAAACTCACAACGGAACTCACCACAGCTAAAGGTGAATTGCGTAGTGCCATTATTGGAACACCTGAATATTAAAAACAAAATAAAAATTGAAATTGATGCCGATTATTTATTATAGATGTAATAATAAAGATAATCAAATATGTTTAAATTAATTTATTTTTTTTTAATAAAATAAACAACTATCAAAGAGAATCCGTTTCATTAATTTTCAAACAAGAAGAAAATGTAAAAGGAATTATTTTTGATCTGGAATGGTATAGAATGAACAGAATACCTACAGGCAATCACACTATTGTGTGATTACTGATAAAGTGTTTATTTAGGATGGTCTGACCCTTTTTCCTCCTCTGTGGAAGTCGCTGCTGAAGTTATCACTTCAAATTAAAGTCTCATTGTTCTGTTTACTTCATGTTGGGATATAAATTAATTTTTTTCAAATAATATTATATCGAATGTCGCATCGAAATATCAAACTATTTCTGAGTTGTGACCTACTCTGGAGTAGATCACAATTTCGATTCTTTTTATGACTCAAACAAGTTGTGACTTTGGGGGAGAATCCGATAAAGTCACAAAATTAATTTCACCTCTGCTTGTGACTTGTGAGGTATCAGTGATGTTGGGGAGAATCGGGCTGTTAGAATAAATTGAGGCTGGTACTATCCCAAATACGTAGGTACATACATAAGTAAAAGTTACATATGGGTATTCATCCAACGGCGGAAAACCCAGATAAAGCTCATAAGATAATTTTATATCCGCAGAAATAAACTGTCAAAAGTTTGTATGGGAAAAATATTATACAAATCAGATAAAATTATCTCACTCATTTTGAGTGTGTTTCTCTATTCATTCTGGTATGTCCAGAATATTCGGAATACCAGTTTTGCGTTTCTTTATTCCACGGAATATTCCGGATAAGCTATTTTGTTGTTTCTTTATTATTTCCGGAACGTTTGGAATGCATTCTTTTTATTCTACACGGAATGAAAAGAATATTCTCGGAATAACCATCCCATATGAAACCAAAAAAATAATAACAGCGAAAGACAAAAACCAAGTAAGTATACAAAATGAATGAGCAAACATTTTTCATATTTTTATTATTGAAATAAAAATATATAAAGAATAATTAAATGCGAGTTTTCATTAATTAATAAACTAAATAATATATATAAATAAAAATAAATACATTTTTTTTCACCATCACAACACTTTCAAACGGCTGATTGATGCCATCTTTTTCTTTTCTATTCTGGATAGTATTTTTGTTTTTTTATTTCAATTCTGGATAAACATTTTGTCTTTCCATCCATTCTATTCCTTATCCGGAATAAATAAAGAAACACATTCTTTGTATAGGAAGATAAGCAATAAGCCTCATAAGGGTATGGGGCATTCTTTTGGTAACAAAAATTGATTTTTTTTCACAGATTTTTGAAATTAAAACCTTTCAATGGGCAAACAAAAATTTTGGATCGGAAATCGATTTGCAGATCTGGATTTTTCGGCAGATGTATCCCTTGTAATAGTATTTTACACCACTAGCAGAATTGGCAAGATTTTTTTCAGCAATTATAAAGTTGTGAAAACATTTAACAAAATAGGCATCAGATAATAACATTTGTTTAACCCTCCAAAGTAATTTGGGCATTTATTTTAAACATAGAAATCGCTTTGTGTTACAAAAGAAAAAAAACTCGAATGAAAAAAGAATTTTCTAGTAATTTGCCAACCGATACCGTTACTGGTTCAACAGACACGAATATACACCATAATACCGTTATTAAAAAAAACTGAAATTAGTATAACCATTGGCGACGAAAAAAAATCAAATTTCCGATGAAAATCTAAAATTACCAAAAAAACCCGCATTAGTTTATTGAACAACTGATTATTTCCCACATTTACGCAAGTATTTATAAGGGGGTATTCATGCAAACATCGACATATGCTCCTGCAAAACAGAAAATTATCCCATTGCATGAATATCCTTAATGAATTTAAATTTGAATAAAAAAAGGTGTTCCACTTTTGCACAAAAGTAAACACTAACTTTTGTAAAAATTGAAATATAAGAAAGGATTGAGCACTATTTTGGAAAAAGATAATTCTTTTTTTTTTGTTTTGTTTAAAAGTGTGTTGAATGAAGTTAAGGCTTAAACCTGTATTTTCTTCGTGGTGTTTATACTCGTTTTCAGTTCGACAAAAAAGGTGAATTCAAAATCACTCCTATAAAAAAAAAACTATTATTTAAATGAAAAAAAATATCGTAACGTCATGTTTGATTGTTCTATTTTTTTTCTTACGAATGCATAACTTGCCTTATAGTACTTATAATCGCAAATAAAAATAATTAAAAAAGAACAAATAACACTGCGTAGTATTTGGGTCTATTCGGCGAGATCTTTTATTCTGTTATTCTGTTATTCTGCTATACTGTTATGAATTTTCATACAAAAGTTTAAGTTGTCAAAAAATCTTTTATGAATTATAATTTTGGTATTCTGCATGCTAAATCTGCTATGAAATCTGTTAAGAAATCTGCTATTTAGCTGTCAAAACTTCGAAATTGTCAACAAGTCTTTTACGAACTGCATTTTTGGTATTCAGCATGCCACAATCTGTTATGGAATCTTTTATGAATCATAAAAGAATAAAAGACACATTTTTGTTACTTTTATCATAAAAGATTTCAATATATTAAGTAAAAACATATATTTTGTTAATGAATTGTTCGTAAAAGGACAGATATAACAAAATATATTAAAATACATAATAACAAGCACAAACATGTAAATAATTTCAAACTAATTATTTGAATACACGAAAGCACAGAACAAATTTGATGGATGAAACGTAAAAGAATGTGTCGCTTATCTTGCCGGAGTTCGTTTTACACAAGTTTATATATTGGATATAATACATTCAGGAACTTTTATGGACAAATTGCAAAGATTATATATTATTTATCTACGCGAAACAAAACACGATAATTGCGCAGGTTAATATTTTCATTAGTCAGTGCCTACTGCCGAGGGTTTTTATTTACCTACTACAGCTGATAATTTAATAGCAGATTTTAAGTCTGTTCGTATAAATGTTTCTTTTTCGAAGTTCCATAACAGACTTTTATAAAAGATCGAACTCCTGAATACCAATTATAAATTATCTTTTATGGTGGAGATCTGTTATGCATCATAACAAAAAATTCATAGCAGAATAACAGATGTGGCAGAATAAGCCTAATTGTCTTGTCTTTCTGCAATTGTTTTTGTTTTTGGGTTCGTCTGTATAATTCGAAGTTCAGTTGCTGTTTAATACTATGTTCCCACCAAAACGAAATCCGAGATTTCAGCACGAAGCTTTCAAAATTTCAAATTGGTGCTTACACCGCCTAATTCACGATTTCGTTTATCAAAAAGCACAAACTACAACCATTTTTGCTTATCTAATCCATCAACCCAAGCCACGTTGTAAAATACAAATTTGTACTCTCTCTTTTTATCTCCTTATCGTTAGAGTGAAAGATCGCAATTTGCACATAAAAAGCTTTTCACCTAAGTATGGTGAAGTTTAAAATGGACTCGTTCACTATGAATGGCCCGCATCGGCAATGGGATTTCATTGTGTTTTCAACGAAATCTCGGATCTCGAAATCCCAAAACTATATGGTGACATGCGTAGATTTGGACTGAAATCTACGAAATCCGAGATTTCGCTTCGGTGGGAACATAGTATAATAGAGAATTTAATTTAATTTAGCTATATGCCTGTAAGACCTTATCTTATTTTAACACATGGGCGGCATCCAATTAAAATTGGAGGTATAGAAAAGAATGCGCATAGCGTGGGGATCGAACCCACACGTCCTAGTTAGCAATCAAGCACTTTATCCACTGCGCCGTTGCCAAGCTTTTTATTATTAATTGTGTTTCTTAATACATAGGTCCATTTAAGGTTTTCAAAGTCGCTGCTTATTTTTTAGGAAAGAAAAGCGAAAGGTGGAAAATAAAAACTGTGGGTTGTGAAAAGTGATATTAATTTGAATATGTAAATTAAAGAAGGGCGCAGGGCGCTCATTTAGCTCGGATCGGCCCTGAATATGTTCTATACATAGTGGGAACCTAACGGTAAAATAAAGTTGGTAAATTAAACATATCTATTCGTAATAAGAAATAAACTTAAGATTATCATAGAAGCTGTGATTGTCTTTTGCAAGAAGTTTTTTCAAACCCTGCAAGTCCTTATAATTTTTTAAAGGCAAAGATATCGAACTTTCATATAGTGGTCTTGAAACATGTTTTGAAATATTAACTTTTGCGTTTCTTTATGGAGATTAATTCCAATCATTGTCAAAGTCAAGCTTATAAAACATACCGGTTGGATCATATTTTATACATTTCAGATTATTTACTTAGGGATCACCGGTTTTGAAGCCAGGCCTAATGGACTTATAGTAGTTTATTTTGGAAAAGGTTTTTAAAGAATTAATGATCTAAGTACGTCAACTTTATATGGTCCAGGGTGTTTTCAAGCTTCTGTTATGATTCTAACAAAATCAGCAGGTAAGTACATCCGTTTTGATTTTTTTTTTCTCTTTCCAGTGAACAGAATCACATTTAATCGCTGTTAAATACTTTTGATAAATTGTAGAATTATGTTTTGTCGTTCACGTCGAAGATGAATTGCTGGAATCTACAGAGGTAGACCTCGTAGAGGATTGCCGAGTGCTTGATAATTCAGAAGGAATAGAATTTGGATTATCGTTTTTTTTTTAAATAAATAAGTCGGTTTTATCATCAAGGATCAAGCCTGAGTAGTCTGATGTACGAATATTGGTTTGGGTTTCACATTCAACTAACTTAAATTCACCTGTTTATTCATCTAAGACCAAAATATGTAAGCGTAATATGGTTGTCTCAGAACAACCTAGCTAATGATCTTTTTATTGTTTGAATTTTCGTCCAACTGGTTTTTCTTGGAATTATAAAATTAAGAATTTCAAGTAAACACAACAATGAGAACTATTTCAGCCGTATTTAAAAAAGAAATATTCAAGTACTTAAACTTACCGATCCATATTTTATATTTATAAATGTGTGTTAATTTTCTTTTAACTCAAACTCACAAGTGCACTTTAGCAAACACGTTGAAGAACTAAAAGCTCTTTATTCAACCTATGCCACTTAATTAAATCGGCATTACGGTACTTTCAAGATAACTTGCATTTTGCTAAGCAACAGAAACCTAACAAAGTAGTTACGTGGCTCTCACTGAAACTTAAACACATGAGAGAAGATACGAGGAAAAATAATTAACGGTAAAATATGTTAGATGTTCCTATCATTTTGGCACTGATACTTTGCCCTCCATACTCTGTGAGCCTCTACCAGTGTTCTGATATAAAAAAACGAATTTCATCAAAAACGTAGTTACGAGGATCACGTAGAACCGAACAAAAATACGAAAAACAGTCAAATCCTGTTCCCGTACTCCAAATTTTCGTAGTTTTTCACAGATGAGAGCGCTCATGAGAGAGTAAAGTATTTTCCCAGGTTGTTGTTCAAAGCGTTCCCGTACTTTTGTAAAACTTTGTTGCGATCTGAGAGATTTTTTCCCCCACTCTTGCAAAAATGACAGTCTTCACATTTTAGTGCACAAAGTATGGGAGGGAACACACTAAGCAACCATGCATTTATGAAAGCACACATAACTACAAATGTTTCAATTAATTAAAGCAAAATTGGTTGTTGACGGACAAGACGATATATGAATGAATGTTTAGATCTTTTCAAATGGATCGAGTCGGTATCTCCAATATGATGGGTAAGTTTTCTAGTATATGTATACACATGTGTACATAATAATGTAGAATGTAGGAAACTAGGAAGACTTTTGGTGGCACCTAGCCTTCGCTCTTATGTATGCGCGTTATATCCAACGGTACCGTGAGATTAACTTGAGGGCAAATTATACATTACGCGTTTTTCTTTTTTAGTTCAGAGCAGAGTCTGAGCTGTCAAAAAAATTGTTTGTTTCTTTTTAGCTCAGAGCATGCAGAGCTCCAAATATGTGTTTCTTTTTTCGTTCTGAACATGTGAGTTAAATTGCTGGACGCACCAAATGCCATGTGTGAGCTCGAAATTTTAATCAAACTTGACATTACGATAATAGAGAACAGCAACAACAATATCGCTGTCTATAGATCGTCTACAATCATCATCTGAGAAGACTAAAACTTGTATGGTAAATCCTCAAGATTTGTAGGAGATTTAGCTAAATCTACTTAAATCGCGCTTTAGTAGTCGGTGGAAACGTATTATAAACCACTGAAGAGATTGCGGGCGTTCAATCACTAATTAGATAGGTTATCTCGGATACCAAAATATCGGAGTATATCTGTGGACGAATCAGCTAGGTTAGCTGAAAGATGTGAAAAAATCAGAACAAATCGCATACCAAATCAATTTTGCAGTCAGCTGTTCTATACATTTGTTCTCCGATAGCTAGTTATTCCAATTTTTTTTGGGATAACTCAAGAAAGCTTTCATGAGACAAACTGTTTTTTCACCAGTTCTGGTTTTGCACGCATTACAACAGAAATTTATTCCAGATTGCTGAGAATAATTGAGTGAACGTCCCATTTTCTTCAACCTTGGTACTTGGACGTTTTACGTGATTGTCTCAAATTGATTTTTGAATCGTTTTCATAACTCCCAAAATAACGGTACTTACCTTACAATTGCTTCTAACATCTAAATTATCTCAAAAACGGCTTTAACCATTTTGATAAAAAAAAAAATCAGTGTAGGTACTACGAGTATTATAGGCATATTCTATATTTTGGTCTGAAAATTTGTTTACAACCATTTTTAAGATTTTCAACGTTCTCATAATCGGCTTCACGGATTTCGATCAAAATGTTTATATAAGAGATCCTTCGAATTTTAAATAATACTGCATTTATCGTTAGAGTGAAAGATCGTAATTTGTACATAAAAAGCTTTTTACGTAAGTATGCTGAAGTTTAAAATGGATGCGTTCACTATGATGGCCCGCATCAGAAACGAGATTTCATTGTGATTTCAACGAAATCGCGGATTTCGAAATCCCAAAACTATATGGTGAAATGCTAAGATTTGGACTGAAATCTACGAAATCCGAGATTTCGCTACGACAAAAGAAATCAGCTAACATTTTCTTAGAGAGTGAATATATAAAATTGATTATAATCATTTTCTCGAATTTTATGTGATGCTAAGTACCCGTGTATTCATGAAGATTATAACCACCTAACTAGGTACAAACAATTAAATATTATCTTACTAACCATAATGAAACTTGTTTCCCTCACGAATGGGAGGATCAAGGGAGTTTAATTCGACAGGAAATTGTTCCGAAGATTTTTTTTTTGTTTTTCTTCGAAGAACCAAACACAAACAGACCTTTACCAACGTCCGGATTCGATTCCATTAATTAGTTTTGCGAATTGATTTGCATTTGTCTTTCTGATAAGTTATTAGTTTTAGGCCCGTTTGCTGATACACAACCTAAGCATTTAAGTTCTACTTGAGAACATATGTGACAGTTTACGCAGAGGAAAAAGTAGCACTTAAGCGTTTTAAGTTGAACGTAAATATTTATGATTCGTATCAGCAAACGGGCCTTAGTTATCTAACATAGCAGTTTGCTCATAAATACCATTTTTGTCGTTCCTTACGAAAAATAACTAGCTACAAGTTAATGCGAGTAATTTCGAAAGTTTTACAATAATTAATAGAAAACTGTTTCCCACAACATAACCATTCGCTAACGTTATCACTAATATATTTTGATTGGATAGTATTTGACACATACATAGGTTGATTAGCGAAGACTACGTATTTGTACTCCCTCGATAAACAAATTCGTTTATTTTTAGTTTTGACTTTTGAAACGAGCAAAGTTTGAGCGAATCGCTATTCGTAATACGAAATTAGCAAGATTATAAGTTCGATTCGCTATTTATAATGAGGGGCTTAATTTACAATTTTTAAAGATACATAGTGTAACTGCACATAAAAAGTATAATTTAAAAAAAAAGAAAAATCGGACATGATAAAAGATATCAAATCATTTATTAATGAATAGTCTATTTTGTGTAGACATCTAGCGAAGATTAAGCGTGGAAGAGGATCAATAATTTGAAAATAAAGGCAGACCTTAAGAAAACGGAAAATTAGCTAATTTAGTTTAAATAGTATAGTTTAAAATGTGGGAATTTTGAGATTTATGTTACAATGATTGGGGCGTATCCACAGTAATTTTTAAACTGTGTAAGTTAAACCTAAGTTTAGTTGAATTTTCAAACGTCGATTCTATTTTTTCAAGTTTATCATTCCAAAATTTTTAAAGCTATTTGTGTAGTATAATAAGTTAATAATCTTAAAACAATATAAAACCAACCAAATTGTTGGTAAAATCGGTCTGTATTCATTAAACCAAAATTGTCTTAAGCTGTAGTTTAGTAAAACCTAGGTTTATCAGCGACTATGTTTATGCCCCATTGTTATTTAATTCACTTAACTAATCCACATTTTCCGTTTCAAATCGCTATTTGATTTTTGCAATGTTTTGAGAATTAAAATCTAAAAGTTATATCGGTTCGTAATCTTTGTATTTTATATGCTACTTCAAGGCTGGAGGATAAGACACTTTTTTTTGTCCCTGATCTTAAATACTCAACGATGAATCGGATCCAATTTCAACAAAGGATTTTTAAAGTAACAATTCAAAACAAATTTTGAATGGAGAAGTTAGTAATTTCAGATTGGGAAAACATTATTATTTGTTCTTTATACAAAATCAAAGAAAATTGATTGTGTATTGTTATGTTATATCTCGAAAACACGACCTTACTGAGCAATTCTGACCCCCAATTCTAATTGGGCTCATCCTAAAATATAGTCTGCTGATCCCTCAGGCTGAAACAATAGCAATTTTGTACACGAGTTATTAAAAAAATACATTTACTTAAATTAAAATTATGACAAGAAATAATAAAGCAATGGTATTTTCAACAAATTTCCACAGTTAATAACGAAAATTTGGACCCGAAACACATACACATCTTTCATTAATAAGAATCTATTCTTCACAGATAGCATAGCAAAATCCAGCCCCTGTTCCTGTGACCTTGCATGCTGTCTTCAACGGCACAAGAGTTGGACTGAATCTGAAAGAGAAAAATTAATTTTTACATATTTGGAAACTACTAACCTCTTCCTCTCACAAATTATCTGATGAACCATTTCCACAATTGCCATGTTCATTCCAACCCCACGTGTATATCTTGCCATCGATGGAAGAAATTAAACCATGTTCGGATCCTAAATGTAACTTTTTTGGAACAACTCCATCCGGAAGACTTAACTCCACCGGAGTACGGATGACGTCACACGCAGCTCTTCCTAATTGTCCATAGCAATTTCTTCCCCATAGCATAACTTTGTTATTTTTAGTAAGAACGCCGTTATGTGTCCATCCAGCTACCAATTGCTTGACATCTTCTTCGAATTCGAAACAATTGGCCTGACCAAACTTATTGTCACCCAAACCAAGCACACGTCTCCTCTTATCACAAAGAATAAGCAAATGGTTTTGTCCACCAGCGATAGCATCGATTTTAAATTCACACTGAACACGCAAAATGTCCTCCATTCGATTAAACGCCACCTGGGTAATTTTTAAAGACGGATGGGGGTCGCTTACACGCAAACGACCGAGAATGTAAATACGATTATCTTGGGTGAGGACACTACAATGCCTCAAACCGAATGTGACCTGTCGAGGAACCTCACCTCGTGGCAGCTGCAACGCCAATGGTCGACGAACGGCAGTGAATCCTCTTTGGCATACACCCAACTGTTGGAAGGCATTAGAGCCCCAAACATACAAACACCCATCTGATGTTATTGCCCCCGATAGATCCCACCCGCATGCGAAGGAATCAATTGTGCAATCCTTGAAGAACTCACTTGGTATTGCAGTGAATTGGCTTTGGTTGTCGTCAGATTGGTCGATTCCCAATTGCCCGCGATTATTCCATCCACAGGCATGCAAGCGACCATATTGATCTAGGACAAGGACATGTCCGCCGCCTCCACGGATAGACCGAACAGCATTGACATTGAACGATAACCTTGACAATGGCTGTGGGTTAGCACACATTTCGCACTCGATGCCAAGGCCAAGTTGACCGTGGGAGTTGGCCCCCTAATGGAAGAAATACACGTGCATTTAAACAAACAAACACTTGCAGTCCAAAGAATTTACCCAAGAATAAGCGGTCATTAGGAAACCACTAGTTGAACGCTACCGAGTTAATAAGGCAAATGTTGAATTATAAACATTTCACTAAATTATAGGATCAAACTGAACCGTCACCTCTGAGAACACAACACAAACTGTATGTTGAAGGATTGAATTTCACGGAATTTCATCAAAAATTTGCACTTCGGTTTTTCCGTTGGCTATTCTTCATCAGATTTGGTAATGTTTATGTGGTGATGTGTATTACCTCTAAAATTAATCAGCTGTTTTTGACGTTTGCGCCGAAGCTTTTGAGGTTTAACAGTGGTACCAAGTCTTAGTTTAATTGTGGTGAATATAAGAGTTTTGTTTATTTATGGTGAATAGCAAAAAAAGCAATTTAATGGCGATTGCGTTCCAAAAAAATAAAATTTGCTACTAAAGCCAATTAGGCCTATTCGGCGAGATCTTTTATTCTGTTATTCTGCTATTCTGTTATGAATTTGCATACAAAAGCTTAAGCAATTTTTAAGCACAGAGATTTTGATGGATAAAACGTAGAAGAAAGTGTCGCTTATCTTGCCGGAGTTCATTTTTATACAAAATTTTATATTGGATATATTAAATTAAAAAACTGTTATTAGCTGTGTTTTATTGGGAAATTTATTCGCTGTAAGTTTATCCGTCGTATCATTTTACTTATAATTCGCTACGGTCGATAAAAAGCTTAAGTAGAAGCTACGGTGGATGGCTAGATGACGTTTATTCGAGTCTCGAATTTGATTTTGTTAGTTTTGTTGGTACGATTGATAATTGGGTTGAATCTCGATGGATGTGTTCATGGTTCAATTATTAATGTTCATGTTCATGTGTTATAATTATTAATTTCATTCGTAAGACAAATCGATGTTTTTGATTCTTTTTTTTTCTTTTATTTTATAGTTGGCCAGTTTATATTTCTAAGATCTTAGATAATTCCATGTTTAAATAAATTATAAGCTTTTCTTCTGAAAAGTTTTTGACTTTTACTATTAAAAATTATATTCTTTGCTCAATTATTTTCTGGAGTACGTCTAAAATTCCACCTATATCTGCAATTTTACATACCCCTAATGTCAATTAATCAATTTTCATAAATTTCGATTTCCATTTTGAAAAAAAAATCAATATCTATGGAATGAATTCGGTTTTACTTTTATTTTTGACTAACTAAGACCAATATTCGTTTTGTGTTCAATTTTTATTGATAGTTGTAAATAAATGGAGTTTGGTGAAAAAAATCATCTTTTTGTTTAGATATACAAAAAAGCAATTTGAGAAGACAAACCGCATTGGGTGGAACTGCACAATAGAGGAATTGCTTGACACTGCGCCGCAAAATATTTATTCGTATGAAATTCTAAATTCTGTGTTTTGGCACAAATCGAACAATCGCCCCAAATAAGTTCTTCAGTTTGAATCACACCGAACTATAATGTAACTGCGCGCACATTAAATCAATACGTTGTCTGTGTGTTGGTTTATCTCGTTGATTGATTTTTAAGTTGCTTATGTGCGCGATCATCGTTCAATTAGTGATTAAACTATTTCGTTTCGGAAAAAAATGCATGTGCGCGCCTGGCCTAAGCCCACTAAGCGGCAACTGAACTTCACAAATTGTGCTTTTTCCTCGCTTCACTACATGGACATGGACTGGGCTTACAATTTTGTGATCCCATTATTTTTTTCTCTAGATATGTGCATGGAAATTGCAAACCAAATGTTAACTATTTGTTCCTTAATCCGCGTATCTTAAGTGCAGTATGATCTCTGTTGAGTGAATATTGAATTGAAAGCTAAACATACTCAGAAAATAAATTTGTAAATTGACTTGAAAAATAAAACTCTAGCTATCGATCTACTCAGAAAATTAATAAAAGCATGAAATATAAAGGGGAAATGTAAGGGGAGTGAACAATTTAAACTACGTTGTAGTGTGCGTTCAAAACCAAGAAACATATTCAGAAAATAAATTTGTAAATTGACTTGAAAAATAAAACTCTAGCTATCGATCTACTCAGAAAATAAATAAAAGCATGAAATATAAAGGGGAAATGTAAGTGGAGTGAACAATTTAAACTACGTTGTAGTGTGCGTTCAAAACCAAGAAACATTAAAAGGAAACAAGCAAATCTCCGGAGCTTGTGTTTCCTCGTGTGAAAGGCATAGACGGGTTTTAAAGCAATACAAAAATTGCCTTGTGTAAAAAGGGGCTTGACCATAGTCTATGAACAAACCCGTTCACTTATCATTTCCTTTCTATTGGTGCAAAATTAATGTTCGGATTTAAAATTGCAAATGCAGAAAAAGTGAACACAAGAAATAGGTTTGAAACATAAATTAAATATTGGTACGTTTTTCTACTTTCTATTTTATATGAATAAAAGCTAATTATTGTTCCTAATTTTGATTTTTTAATAATTTTACTTTGCAAAAGACTCATTCATTACTTGTGACTGCTGTGCAGGTGTACCATTTTTACAAAACTAAAAAAGCTACGGTCCATGCTACTGTCGATGCGTTTTTTTGGGAATTACTTACGGTACAATGGATAGATTCCCAATAAAACACAGCTTGACAAATTATAAAGATTGATTATTATTTATCTACGCGGAACAAAGCACGATAATTCCGCAGGCTAATTTTATATTGTCATTAGTCAGTGCCGACTGCCGAGATTTTTTATTTTCCTACTAGAGCTGATAACTTGATAGCAGATTTTAGGTCTGTTTGTATAAATGTTTCTTTTTCGAAGTTACATAGCAAACTTTTATGAAAGATCGAACTCCTAAATACGAATTATAAATTATCTTGTATGGTGAATATCTGTTATGCATTATAACAGAAAATTCATAGCAGAATAACAGATGTGGCAGAATAGGCCTAAATACTTTGCTTATTCAGCTTTTACATCATGCAATTTGAGCTTGCGATTTTTAAGCAGGTTGGTGAGGGATAGACAAAATTGCTCAAGTTGAAAAATTGCAGACTTTTCGCCCTTTATTATTTGAAAATTTCTGTTATGGTACGATTGAACTTTTCTAAACAAAGTGGAGTAAAGAGTGTGAATATGTGTTTGAGGAAAGTTAACATCTATTAAACATCGCAATGTTTAAAAGTATCTCTGCAACCGAAAGAAGCCCAAAACAGAAACATGGATTAAAAATCGCAGAGGTGTAAAAGTAGTATTACATGATACAACTTATTGTTTAGTTGTATCATTCTTTGCTTACGTTACGAAGGAATACGGATGGAATCTCTTTTTGTGAGTGTCACTGTGTGTGTTGCTTGGTAGCTCTAAAAAAAACAATGGTGTCTGGGACCCGGGGGCCCATGGCCAATGTTCAGCAACTCAAGCGATAACTTTTCGCATCGTTAAAAAATGAAACGCTCTATTCCTCACTTATCGCCTCTGGGGAAAAATGTGTTTCTGCAAGTATTGGCGATACCTTAAATTTTTCATCTTGTTTAGGGGCCAGTTATAGCCATCAGGAAAACGATGATTGTATATACATATATGCTTTCGAAAGCATCAGCACTCTCAATTTGTTCGAGTCTGGCTCATGAAGATTAAGAGTGTGCCAACACAATTTGGATCCGTTCAAGAGCTCGTTGAAAAACCAATCTGAAATAGTAAACGCGGATTTAAAATATGACAAGTCTTGCAATTCCGGTAATTATATGTTATAACAATTTCAGACTCCGTTAATTGACAAATACTGGAAATATTTATAAAAAAATTAACATATTTTATTTACCCAACTAAAAACAACTTACTCATGAGCTAATCCTAGATCATCTAAGCTTGGAAAACAATTTGAAGATAAGATTTTTCATCTTTTAAGATGGCCATTGCCACAGTCTTTGAAGGATAGTAGCAATATTAAACAAAAGGACCTAAATTAGAATATATGTTCAAAAAATATAAAATAACAATATGCAATAATGTATTGATATGTACAACACGTCTGGCCTTGACCAGAACCTTTTAAGTTTCTTTTTATTTTTTTATCTCACTAGCTATTTTGCTAGTGATATAATTTGACGTTTAAATCGAAAAAGTTAACGGCAGGATACAGATACACATTTTATCGCATTTTTCCAGTATTTCAGTTCCGTTTGTTTCAGTCGATAAAGTTAACGATTGTCAAACGATGCAAAAACACGATGAGGCGATAAATCGATTTTTGTTCCGATTCTTACCGTTTCTCGCCTATTTTTATCGATTCGAATGTTGCAGAACAGGCACAAGGCTCAAGTCTTGTGGTGTACAATTTTTTGTTTGTTTTTTTTTTTTTGTTGAAAATAATGAAGTTAAATGATTAATAAGTATTCGATGTTTATATTTTAATAAACATCGAATACTTATTAAGACAGTGGCGTATTAACCTGGCGCGAGCATATGGCGGCAACTTGTAGGGGGCGGAAAATTTTGAAATATATGCGTGGGTATAGGTAGCATATATTTCAAGTAGTTCTTAATATAAATATACAAAGTATAAAATAAACGAAAAATGCCAAAAGTGTGAAAAACAATACCTACGGGCAACAAAATGCCAACGGACAAGCCACTAATCACACCGCTGGACAGTGTTCGAAACACAGTCGATGCTGGAACTGGTAGAGGAGACGGTGAAGAATAACCCCGAAATTTTCGAAGTATTTTTAAATTTATTGTTTCGTTTTTTAGCTCATTTATTCATGAAATTTTTTTTCCAGAAGCCAACAGTCCAAAAGTTTAATGATCTGGACCAAATTGTTGGGGCTAGGAAAAATATAGCTCCCAATGTTATCTACCAGTCGAGCTACTCGACAGATCATCTGATCGTGAAGATCGTAGAGGAGGACGTCGAATATTTGGCAGAATTTCAGGAAACTACCGACAGCTTCCAGGAGTCTGAGCAGTCGAAGCTTTAGTAAAGCCAAAGGTAAGTTCCAATTTTTTAATTTTTAGATGGAAATTTTTTGAAATGTTTGTGTAAAATAAAATGAAAGCAAGTAGTTTTCAAATACATACATATATTATGTATATAGGTATAGTAATTTGTCATAATTTTAAGAAATGGTTTCAAATTGCTACACATACCGCACTGCCAGTCCAAACCTATTTGTTCATTTGAGTAATTGAAACTGTTTTCAATTCCAATTTAAGTCCCTTTTATACTTCTTTTATTTTTATCAAAGTAAATATGGGTTTTTAACTTATTCTTTTTATATAAAATGAAGATTCAAAAGAAAAACAATAAGCCCTGTTGTTTCAACAGCATTGTTAATTATTATTGGCACTACAGGAGAAAAAAAAAGTTTGAAGTTATGAAGTTGGAAGAAGAAATCGAATTGAAAAATAATCAGCAGAGACAAGATTTCGAACTCCGAAAGCTCGAAATTGAAATGAATGAAAGAGTCTGACCTTATGAACTGGAGTTAAAATATAAACAGTGATATCTTTCCCTTTTTTGTTATTTAAAAAAAAAAATTATTGGATGTACATAGGTATTCATTTTTATTTATTTAATTTCATTAATTTAATTTCGTAGTTAAAAAAAAGAGTCTGTGTACTTATGTACACGCGCCAGAAGTAAAACTTCCCTAATTTGAAAAAAAAAATGTCTTTCGTAATACTAATCCCCAGTTTCACAGTGCGAATTTAAACACCAGAAAAATGCTGCCAATAATTTCATAAAATATAGCTAAAGGAAATTCAACTGATCTGAAGATCAGATTTCACTGTGAAACCGAGCGAATTAATCTAAAAATTCAAACTCAGTTTAAGGTTCAGTTGATCTTAAGTTTAAACTCCCACTGTGAAACTGGGGGTAAGTCAGCTACACATAGTGTACAAATATCTCAACTGAAAAGGTAAGGTATCTTATGTCAATTTTGACGATTCTTCAGGAGATCAAAAACACTTCAAAGCTGCCTCCCAAAAAATCTTTCAAGTGTATACTTTATTCAGTAAAGCATTTAGGTAAATGTCAAATTATATCATCTTTTTTTAAATTTATTTCAAAAAGACATTATAAGGAAAAAATATGACATGATAAGATATTTTGGCTTTGCCTTAAATTGCATTTCATATTGATTTCCAAAATCTTTAGTTGAGATAAGATATTTTGCCTCCTGCTTTCGAAAGACGTTTTCAGTTCTTATGTCCATTTAAGATGTGTTGCGGGTGTAAAAGTGAAAAAAAAAGAGATTTAAAATGATATTTTCTGTGTTTTATTTTTAAGACTCAAACAAAAATCGAATATGTTCTATTGAGATAAGCTTTAATAATTAAAAAAAAACTTTGAAAAACCAAAGGTTTGAATTTCTTTAAAAAATCAGTACGATCACATTCGGTTCACAAATAAATATTAATTACAAAAAGCGAAACAGTATTGACGCATGGAGTCACGACACCTGGCAGTCAGCGCTTGAACTTTTAATTGGAGATATATTTTTTTTCGATTTGACGTTCAATGTATTTCCAATAAGAGAAAACCGAAAAAAGGTCTCATTAATATTTCTTTTTCTGATTAATTTTGTATAAACAGGTATAAATATTTTGACAGTAATAGACTAATAAAACATGAAAGATTCTAAATCAAGCGTAAAATAAATCGAAATTGATAACTAACGGGTCCGCCATTTAACTTTTTTTTTCAACTAGTGCTTATTTCGTGAATGGTAACACTTAGCTCATGTCTGATTTGACAAATATCCGCTGAACGAATATGGTTGTGCATACGCTTGAACAACGCTGGGAAATATTGCGACATTACTTTGAAAATCATGGTAATGTTGCAGAATGTGTGCGAACATTGCGTACGGATTTTGGAAGAAGAGAAGCACCGTCAGCTCCGTATGTTCGTTATTTTGTGAAAAAAGTGAAAGAAACGTGAAAAGCCAAAAACAGTTCGTTCACCCAAGAATATTGCTGCTGTGGCAGAAAGTGTGCGTGAAGTGCCATCAACACCAATTCACCGTCGTTCTCAACAATTGAACATTTCGGAGACATCATTGAGACGAATTTTGCATAAAGACCTTGGTATGACGCCATACAAAGTCCAATTGGTTCAGGAGTTGAAGCCAACTGACCATCCAATGCGTTTTCGCTTCGCTAAGTGGGCCTCGACTTAGAGAAGATGCCGATTTTGCCAAAAAAATCATCTTTTCAGATGATTGATGGCGGGTATGTAAACAAGCAAAATTGTCGCATTTTAGGCACAGAAAACCCGCACGCATACATTGAAAAGCCGATACACCCAAAACGAGTCACAGTTTGGTACGGATTCTGGACCTGAGGCATAATTGGGCCATTTTCTTCGAAAATGAGCAAGGAGTGGCCGTTACAGTCAAAGTCGATCGTTATCGCGCCATGTTGAACGAATTTTTGTTCTCAAAAATTGAAGAGGGGGATATTGGCAATATTTGGTTTCAACAGGACGGCGCTACGTGCCACACAGCCGAAGCTACACTCGATGTTTTGCGCCCTGATTTTGAAGATCGCATTATCAGCCGCAGAGCTGATGTCGTTTGGCTACCTCGGAGTTGCGATTTGACACCGTTGGACTATTATTTGTGGGGTGCCGTAAAAGATAAGTGTTACGCCGACTAGCCAGAGACAATTGACGCTTTAAAGGACAATATTCGTGAAGCCATTGGTGAAATACAGCTGCACACAATCGAAAATGTGCTTAAAAATTGGACCGATCGTGTAGGCTACTGCATGGCCAGCCGAGGCAGCCATTTGAATGAAATTATTTTCCATTATTAACCGGAAGGATTCTACTTTCAAATAAAAAAAGAAATTTGAGAAAATATTCATTAGTTTTTTTTTATAGCATTTTCAAAAAAAAAAGTTATTTGGCGGACCCTTTATAATATAACGACAAAAAAAAAACTCAACGAGAAACAATAACAACATCATCGGTTACGAAAAAACAAGACAGGGTCGACTGGATTATTAAAATTACGGCTTTTTTTACGAAAAGTATGTTTGTTTTTAAAATGAATCTTTTTGAATAATTGAACGTTTGCTTCGAGAATAAATAATTTCTTCATACCAATTATGGGAAATGAAATCTAAGAATTTCTAAAACTAAACAAAACCTTGTTTTTTTTGCAGGTGTAATAATTTATCGAAAGCCTACAATTTGTTGATAAACGGATGCATTTTATTTTTGTTTAATATATTATTTATGTATGTAATTTTTATATCAATAAAAGCTACAAAAATTGAAAATTCCATATCAAAATTTAGCAACAAAATAAATGAAAATGCTTATGTTTATATATAATTCTCATTTTGACATATTGAGCTTTTGCTTTATAAAATAAAATGCACAACTGGATCGTACGAACTTGCTCTTGTAGCTAACAATTTTAGTGTAAAGTAGTAGCTAACCACTGAAGTTGTTGGTAGGTATAGGTAGTCTAGTTTAGTTATCCTGTGCAGGTTTAAAGCCGAAGTAGGTAAGATTACCTTGAGTCTTAGTATAATGAATTGTCGAATGCATATGATTCAAGGAATGGTGACATAGGTACCATCCTACAAATTTATATTTAAAAAGATTTTAATTATGTAAATTAGTAGGGTAATGTGTACCTACCTACATAGATGGCGCCTAGGTATGTAAATATTTATTATATATTTATGTATATATTATACATATGTATAATAATGAAAGTGAATAGGTGTATAGGTGGGTAAAAATCGTGTTTTAAACTGATAAAAAGTGCTAAAACGATCACTTCAATCAGTTTCTTGAAAAAAAACAAAGAACACAATTAGATGCCACCGATCAATGAACATTTTATAAAAAAGTATTTCGAAAATTGTATGACAGATTTTGGTGAAATCCGGTTTTTCATTTTTAGTTTTTTGAAAACAAACATTTTTTTTAAATTTTGGTACGCAGTTTTGTAGAGTTTATTAATATACATATGACTATCAAATTTAAAATTATTTTTTTTGATTAGTTTTAAAAATATTGATTTTTCAAAAAAAATATTCAAAAATTAATTTTAATTATATAAAAAATGTTACTTAAAATTTTAATATGCAGAATTAGTTTGGCTACCTAGATCTTCTCAGATATAAAATTTGACACAAATCCAATGAACAGTTACCGAGAAAGCCAACAATTTAAAAAAAAACGTTATATGAAAAGTACCGTAAATAGACTTGATTCCTATCAAATGATAGCTATTACCAACAAAAAATTCTCAAAATTTTTTTATCAAAATCGTTGTAGCCGTTTTTGAGAAAAATAAGATTTTCCTTCAAGGTCATATGGCAGGTACCGTTATTTTTAGGCCCAAAAATAAAATTTCAATTTCCCCTCTGAGGAAAGCCAAAATAATCACAAATACCCTATTTGAAGGTAATCGCTTAAACCGTTTAGGCTGTAGTTCGTTATACATACAGACGGACAGACGGACAGACAGACAGACAGACATTTTTTGCCGATCACTTTTTTAGGCTTCTCTATTATCGTAATGTCATGTTTGATTGTTAGAATTTTTTTTTACAAATGCATAACTTGCGTTATAGTACCTATAATCGCAAGTAAAATGGGAACATATTAATTAACCAATATGATACTTCAGTTTCTTAAACCCCCTTCCCATACTACGCACATGACATCAGTTTTACTGACGACATGAGCTCATTAAAAAAAAAAAAACAACACCAAAAATTCGAGCTTGTTTGCATTTTTTATCTGCAAAATAGAGCAAATTAAAATTAAGTTTTGATATATATTCTTCTTGATTTACGAGTACATACTCACATTATATTAAATTCATAATATGGGTACCCGTTTATATAAAATTAAGTAGTAAAATGAATGTTTTTCAGACCCTTTTTTTTCTTATGGGAAATACATTGAACGTCAAATCGAAAAAAAATCTATCTCCAATTGAAAGTTTACGCGCTGATTTCCAGGTGGCATGGAAAGCAACTTACCAGATGTCAATACTTTTCTTCCACTTTGTTTTTAAGTCAATAGCCGTGTTTTTTTGGGAAGAGCTATGGCCAGTTAAGCAGGATTTACACACATTACAAATACAAGAATCTGCTTTCGATACAACTAAAAGCAGAAGCCTGCTTTGGACAGATTTGTGACATTTATTCGAGTATCGAATGATATTATGGTTTTTAGTTGGTAGTTCCGATGACTGATGAATTTCGAAGTCTGTTCTATCTGTCAATGGGCACGTTCACCCATTTGTTAGATGAGTTATTTACGATACCAAACTATCCGAATATACGAGTATTTGAGAGAGATTCGGATAGGTTAGCTGAAAGCAGTCAAAAATCAATAATTTTGGTTAAGTATGTGTTCTTTTCTAAAAAAAAAAATGATTCACACCTATTCACGTACAGGAAAAATTTACTAACGTAACCAACTAGGCCAAAAATACCTTTATTTATTTTTGTTGCTTTATAAATCATATAATAACAATGTTGGTACTTATTAGGTATGCATTTAACTTTAATGTTTGCCAGAGCAAATGATGTTTGAGTGGCTTTGTGTCAGCTGCTGTCAAATTGCCTAAAAAATGAACTAACTAAGGCTTGAGCAGCGCTCCTGTCAAAGCTCTTAAATTAGAATAGCAACAAGCATTTAAGGAGCAAGTACATTAATACACACTCATTAACAGTACGTGAGTGTGTGTTATCGATAGAGCACTTAGGGCCATTTTCTTCACTACAAGTTGAACTCAACTTGAGGATTTTTTTTATCAACTAGTGATTTCCTTTTTCTTCACTTAAAGTTGACAGTTTTAACTTTCGATTCTCAACTCTCGAGTTAATCAACTTCTGGTTTTCTCAACTTCCGAGAATAGTAGAAGTTGAGAGAGCAAACTTGATAGTTTTATGTCTAATTCAAATTTGTAATACATTTTGTTGCATCTTCTCTCAAAAATTATTCTCTGCTTTGTTTTGAATAAAAACATTTTTAAAATAATATGTTCCGAGAGAAAATTATTCTAGGGAAAATAATCCATCGTCTGCTTCCGGAAGCGAAGATGAGGAAGAATTGTAGGCGATTGAAAGAAGACAAGACCCGTAGTCACAGGGTCGGGCGTGAAAAATGCGATAACCATCATGGTTAATCACCGATTTAATTTAATATCTTTAATATTTTTTTGTTTAAATTATGCGAACTCCTGCAAATGTGTAGATCGCGCGAATTACCACCAATTTTTTATAGTTTTGAGGTATTATGAAGTCGGGTCAATTCAGTTGGCCATTGCTGATTTTATTGGCGTAAGAATTTCAACAGTGCTTCGTATTGGAGTCAATAATTGCAATTGACAAAGCGCCTCAGTTTGTTCGCATGCCCGAAACACGAAAAGAACGGTTACAAGCATAAACTAATAACATAAGGACCGAAACCTCTGCTTTAATTTGACATTTGCCTACAAGCTGAAACACGCACACAAGTAACTTTTCTGTTCCTCTTCCAATAGACACATTGATAAAAACGCACACAAGAATCTTTTCTGTTCCTCTTCCTATAGACACGTAGAAAACACAGCCCTAGTAATTTGTTTTTGTTTTGTTTTTCGATTTCCCATCTATTCATGGATATAGTTTCAAAGCTACAAATACAACAATGTAAGCAAATGGGTTTGGGGGGTGAAACGTACGAAAGTTTCCAATCTTATTATGGCTTATTTGTGGTTACAAGTATGATACAACTACACAAGAAATCGCATCCCCGTGTTTATTTTCGTTTTGTTCTGCGCATTCACGTCATGGGCACATAAATTGCCTTATATTTTTGCACTTTTTGTAATAAATGTTAGGTATTTGAATTTAAAAAAAACAAGAGTATTGTTTTTTAACAATATTTCATATTTAATTATGAAATTTACGTCGAAAAATTCCTGATATCAATAATAAATTATATATTGCAGCACTCACTAAGCAATTATTCTTGTTTCACCGATTGAATCAAAGTAAAAAGAGATTAATTCCTTACTAAAACCGCCGAAGCAAAAATATTCAAATTGCAGAAAATTAAATTTCAGTTAAATAGAATTTTCACTTTTACTTGAACAAACAGCCCACATTAAAAACGACAGCCCGAAAAGCACATACGTTTTACCGAATATATATTTTATGCATACATGATATTTCCATCAGGTAAGAGTAATGCTTCAATTTTTTTCCGTTTGTTACTCGACCGTTCCGTCACCTAATGTAATTCGCGACACATAACATCTGCACAGAATCTTGGAAACAAACTTGAATCCGTGACGGTCGGTCTCAAATTAATATGGTTTGTCGAAATCATAGCACATAATAAATTCAAATCTCACAGAATAAATTCAAATCTAAAGTTGAAACATACGTATCTGTCAAAAATTACGCAGGGAAATTTAAAAAAGCACAAGTTGGCTAACTTTTAAATTTCAACTCGAGTTTTTTTTTTATAATATACAAGCGCTCAAGGGATTATACCACCCTTTAAATTTGTCAACACTGCGCGGGAGTGTGGTTAGGAAGAGAAAGAAAGATACGAAAGATGCGTGGCGCGATGTTCTGATACTGGAGGTGGTTGTTGTCTCAGATTTTATCTCCAGAGGTGGCGGCTGAACTAATGCGGAGAAATGTCCGTATCTTTTTTATCTAAGCCACTTATAATTCGTATTTTTCTTATTCGTCGTCATATTTATCGGTATAATTGTTTTACTCAATCACATGTTGTTAGTTCTATGCCTAAACAGCATGTAAGGTATAAGCCAGGAGAAGAAAAACAAATTTCAACTTGTCACTCAACTCTTAAGTTAATGTCAACTCTAGAGTTGGCTAACTTGAGAGTTTGCGGCAAGTTGACAAATAGTGAAGAAAATGGCTCTTATAAGACGTGCAAGGCATAAACTGTTGAATTCCATTAAAAGATTATTAAGATGTCTTATAAAATATCTCAATTCTTTTATACCAAAAATTCGAAATTTTCAAATTAAATTTCATCTGCGGAAAAGGGTGATATATTTTAGAGCTTTTCGGCGAAATTTAGCAAGAAATAAATTTTAAATATTTCAAAATATAGCTTATTGTCCAGACAGAAAATGTAAAATTTTATTGATAGATGGCGTAGATAATGACATTAACCCTAAAATTCGTTTCAAACTAGATTTTCAAGATCTTACGTCATTTTGAATTTAGAGTCGAGTTGACCGTTGACCAACCAGTGAATATAGAATTGTACATAATTGTTTTTTTCAGTGTTTATTTGTTGCGAGGTTTATAATTTTTCCCAAAACACGACTATTTACCTCAATTACGAGATTCTATAAGGGGGTTTCTGTCCACATTTTACATAAATCATTTTTAAATAATCTCTCTACTCCAACTAGATTTTTGAGTTGCATGTAAGCGAAGCTTAAAAATACTTACTAGTGAAATAATGAATGCGGTCATTTATGCAAGAAAACACCATGCGAACATACTCTTTCATTGGCACAATATCTGAATTATTGAAAAAAAAAGTTAAACACATAAAATAATTTTAAAATCAACATTTTAAAACACACATATGTGGAAAATTCAACTTTTTGTTATTTTTTACTGCTTCATATATATTCAATTTTATTTTCATATTTTAATTCCAGTTTTAGTATTTTTATATGCCTTTAATCTGAAGAAATATAAAGAAATCAATTGTTGATTTTTTGCATTTAGTTATTAGACACGGTAGGGTAGAGTCGCCTGAATTTGAACACTCCCAGTAGTCGAACACTTTTTGGAAAAAATCCGTTTAAACTGTGTAATTTCTCAGATTTTTAACTTCTGTAAATGCGAAATGCTAAATGTGATACTACCTTAACATTGCGACATATTTAAGTAGTACAATTAAATGTCAACATTTAAAAAAATGGTTGTTTGTGTTAGGACTCCAGAGAGTCCGGTATTTAACGGGTTTTTGTAGAAAAAAAAACTGTTGCGAGTGACGTGGGAAACTGTGTGTATTGTGTGAAAATTGAGGTAAATACAAATCTTTTAAAGGTTTTTCTTTAGTTTAAATCTATTTTTATTCAATAAAATAAAAGTTTTATCTAAAAAGTTAATAATTGTTTTATATTTTTACTCTTCGAACATGGGAAACCAAATTTGTACGAATTTCCTATTCGAGCGCTAGTGTTCGAATCAAGGAAACCATATGTATTTCAAGTTTCCTTTATCCACACAGTTATTAATATCTTATCGTTTCTTGCCTTAAATTAGAAAACTAAAACTCTTTTCAGACACAACGAAAATATCAAACATATATTGAACCCTCTCTAGTACCATGTTTGGAGAATCATGATAGGATTAATATGGGAAAATTTCAGATAGGCTTAAGCGGATGGGTCCTTCCCTACTAACAATTTAGCTTGCAGTAGGTCAAATCTTGTAATTTCGCAGGCTATGGCTTGTATATAGCTTGCATATGGATTCCTTATGGAAATTAAACATTTTATTGATATAACTTCAAAACTACTTTTATAAGGCCCTCTACAGGTCTTCCAAAATTGTTAGTTAGAGCTGTAAAATCAATAGCTTGTATATAGCCATCTAATACAATGCAAAGGCAACAATATTTAGGAGCAAAAACTTTAACGGTGCAGGAAACTGTGGATCTTTATAATGGACCAAATTGGAATAATCTTTATTTCTTCGTAAAAATTGCTTATAAATATCGATTTGTATTGATAAATGAATTCAATTAGGAAAATATATATTTGATTTTGTATGTTAATTTCTTAAACCAACATTTTAAAATTGCCAACTGAGCTGACGGCATTGGCATAACTTATAATTCATGTAATTCATGCTTTATCATGTAAATGTAGTTCCCTTATGAGATAAATAAATGAAAATTACTATAGGTTGTATATAGCCATCTTATGCAAGTAAGGTAGCTATATATAAAAGCTATAGCAGAGAAGATTGCCATCTTTTACAAGCTAAAGCTCGTATATAGTCATCTAGTACAAGATGTAGCTTAATATAGCCATCTTATGCAAGCCATAACAAGGGAGCTTGCATATAGCCGTCTTATACAAGCTATAGCTTGTATATAGCCAACTTATTCAAGCTAAAGCGCGTCCATTTTCATGATTTCTTATTGTTGTAAATAAATTTTTATTTCATGGAAATTTCACCATTAGTTTTGAATATTTGTAGGTAACTTGTATTTATCTTATACAAGCTATATCTTATACATAAACATCTTATGCAAGCTAAAGCACGTGCATTAGCAGGTAGTTTGTAGAAATAGCCATTTTATACAAGCTATAGCTTGTGTATAGCCATCTTATGTAAGCTATAGCAAGGTAGCTTGCATATATCCATCTTATACTTTTAACATTACATTAAATTTATAAAAGAATTCCTAAAATTAGTTTGCTTAACAATATCGCTATTAATGTTTCTTTTTTAAAGGTTTTTTAACACTTTTGGTCCTATTTTCAAAAATTTTGAATAAAAACAAAATAATTTTATAAATTTGTTTATTTAAACTGAAATAGGAATTCAACAAATGCTTTGTATTATTTTTCTAAAAGTTTACTCTATTCCCAAAATATTGCGTTCGAAATTAGGAAACTTTATGTTCAGCTTCAGGAAACAAGTGTTCGATTACCTGGGAACGTGGCTTTTTTCCAGTTTTTATTTGAAAGATATATAGATATAATAAAAAAAATTGAGTTTCAGCAAGTAATTAACTTTACATCATATATTTACGTTAAACGGTTTTCTCACAGTTGAGTATTACTTTTCTGTAAGCCAATAAGTGTTCGATTATTATAGGAGAATTGACCCTAATGTCAGCTATAAAATATTAAAAATCAGCATGCTGCGGATCTTTTTTTTTTGAGAAATTCTGTTTCACTGCCGATAGATTTCTCAAAAAAAAACGCGACTAATATAAATCTAAAATTAAGTAATAAATAGGAAATGAACCAAATTATAAATTCATTACAAAAAACTTGAATAGATTTAATTTTCTATTCAACCAAAATAATCGATCCCTTAGGCTTAGGGGTTTTTGATCCCGGAAAAGTTTTCGCGTTCTATTCTACCAAAATGATCGACTGTTTTTGATCCGGGATCAAAATCAAAGATCTGGTCCACAGAGACTTAAGTTCCTGAACAACCAACATCGGATATGTTTAATTTATATGGGTGTGTGCATATGTTTTTGACATTTCTCATGGGATACAAAAGTATACCAAAGTTTTTCGGATAGCTTGAGTTTTTTTTTGTTAGCTGAGGACCGATTTTTGAATATACTCGTATGTACCCATTTACAAGCCGACGAAACACGCACTTGCATATACATCAAAATAAAGCTTAATTTGTTGAAACTTTATTAAATCGAGCATGTTAACAAGATCCTGTTTTACTTGCAATATAGGTAATATAGTTTTGCATTTGGAAAATAAATCGAACTCGAAATTTTAATCAAACTTGATACTTGAAAACATACAAAAAGTGGGTCTACAGCCTAAACGGCTGTAGCGATTTTCTTCTTACTTGGTACTTAAGCGTTTTGGTGATTGTATCAAACACATTTTTGAATCGTTTTAGTATCCCCAAAATAACGGTACATATCATATAATTTCTTCTACCATCTGAATTATCTTAAAAACTATAATAAAGATTTTTATTTAAAAAAAAAAAATGTGTGGACTACTTCGGATATAGTCTACATTTTGGTCGAACAGTTTTTAACTTTTTGTTATTAAGTGTACTGCCATACAACTATTTTTTTAATTTCGACTTTTTCATAAATGGCTTGACGGATTTCGATCAGCATTTTTATGAAGAATTCTCTTCAAATTCTTAGCAATACTGCATACCAAAATTTTCGTTTGGATTTTTGGAAAAAAAAATATATATATATTTCTTATTTTTAAAAATTCTATATTTTCGAAATAATATTTTAAAGCTTATATTATCAATTACATAAAATTGCTATATATATATATTATGTATATAAAAAATCTAGTAAGAAAAACGACTTTAAAACTATATTTCGCCGTTTCTACTAAGAATCTTGTGCATACGATTTGATCGAACATAAGAGCAAGTATGTGCGATCTAGTCATGCATTTTATTTTTTTTTTCGGCTTGTCGTTACTTTGTTAATTCCTCTTTTTTATGTTAAAGATTTTAAGATCCTCCAAACTACGCAAAAAAATATCTTATGTTCTTGTTATTACGGAAATTTTATTAAATTTGCAAACGGCAAAATATCCTATGACTACTTAGGGAAAAAAAATTCAGTTTTAAATTCAAAAAATCGTTTTATGTTGATTTAAGATGATTTGCCTTTTAACACTTTTTCTTTAAAGTATTTTATCTTATGTCGACTTAAGGATGACTTTTGTTTCTGCTTGCAAGCGCGAAAATATCTTATGATATACGATTTCACAATAATAAAAAAGTCTTAATAGAAACGCCTAAATATATTTTTAAAGTCACTTATTACCTAATTTCTATATAAAAAGTTCTTAAAATTTGTTATTGGAACAAAAGTATTTCAGATCACATCGTATGCTATAATTCTTATAAGAATCTAAATATATTTTCCAAGTAATTTAAATTTTTACTTGCGATTATAGGTACTATAAGGCAAGTTATGTATTCGTAAAAAAAAAAATTTTCTTCTGACAATCAAACATGACATTACGATCATAGAGAACACCAAAAAAGTGGGTCCCGCCATTCCGTATGTGTCTGTCAATCTGTCTGTCTGTCCTCGAGTCTACAACCTAAACGCTTTGATAGATTTGCTTCAAACTTGGTACATATTATTTTTCGGTAATATTCCCACACGTTTTTTTCATTTTTTTAAGACCACAATTAACAGTAGCTCCCATACACTTATTTTGGCCAAAAACAAAAATCTTATTTTTGTCAAAAACGCCTCGAACGTGTTTTATAAAAAAAATCACTTCATTAATGAAGAGAAAGGGTACCTTTTGATAATGTTTTTTTTGGAAAAAAATTGTTATCTTTGGCACCTCTAGTAGAACCATTTTTCTTATTTTTGATTTTCTCGGAAACAGTTAATTTGATTTGTTTGATTTTTTTTACGCAGAAGCTTCTAGAAAGTTTAAACACTATTGTACACCAAAATTTTTCAAAACAATTTTTTTTTTGATATTAATTTTTCTTTTGATAACTCAAAATTTCGAAACGACTCCATAGATATTTTCGAAACTTCGTATTTGGTGGGTTTTTGACATTATCATGAATAGTTAAAAAAGCTATTTTTCTAAAATAAAAAAAACGACGGTACCTACCATACAAATGATAAAAAACCGTTCTCGAAAACGGCTCCAAGAATTTTTATAAAAAAATGTGTGTGTTAAATTAGAACAGTTCACTTACAAGTGTAAAAATTTTTTTTTCGTACTTTTTAACGGTGCATCCTATAGAACTACTTTTCATATTTTCGACCTTATCAATATTGGATGAGACGATTAAAATCATTTTTTTTATACAAATTTTTTTTATAAAAAAAGCTGTTAATAAGACTGTATACGAAAATTTTTAGAGGAAAACATTTTTCCATTTTTAAAAAATAAATACATTTTTTTTTTCAAAATCAATTTTTCGAAAACCAAAATTTTTTTGAAATTCGAATTTTATATGTATATTAATAATACATATCTTCAAAATGGCGTTTCAATTTTTTTTTCTAAAAATGTTTTCAAAATTTTATATATACAAAATTAATTTATTAAAAAACTGGTCCAACTCTTTATTGAATTTTTTTATTGGTGTATTCTTATTTATCCATGAATTCAAATTTGATCTTTGTTTTCACTCAAACTAAACCGCCCAAGCAATATAAAAACATTTATTTATGTGTATTACTCGTATCCATTTATTTCTAAATTATTATAATTCCCTTTTTACTAATTGTTGGGTACGTCACGGAATACTAAATACAATGTAGGCCCTGATACATTTATATATATTTACATATGTGTCTTAAAAAATCACATGAATCGTATGTAATGCATATTTCACATAAATTATGAAGTTGTATGTAAATATATACCTACCCACCTACATCCTTCATTTTTATTATTATATGTGCCAGATAAAGATGTGGACGACGAGGCAAGAAAAATATGCTGCCAACTATTTTCATAAAATGAAGTTAAACGAAGTTCAACTGATTTAAAGATCAGATTTCACTGTGAAACCCGACGAAGTAAACCAAAAATTTAAACTCAGTTCAAGGTTCAATTGATCTTAAGTTTAAACTCGCACTGTGAAACTGGGGGTTACAGTTTAAAAAAATCAGTATGAATTTTTTTTAAATTTTATGTCATTTAAATGACCACCATGCGAATTGTTGCAAGCATAGATTCTTTTGAGGTAATTTTCGACAAATTTTTGACACATATTGTGTCATAACTTGACGAATGTTGGTTTTCAAGTGCTCAAGAGATAAAGGCTTATCTGCATAAGGACGGTCTTTCGCGTAGCCCCACAAAAAAAACTCCAGCGGTGCCAAATCGCATGATCTTGGTGGACAGTTGATATCGCCACGACGAGAAACTACGCAGCCAGGAAATGTCTCTTGCAATAAAGTCATATTCGCTCGAGTTGTGTGGCACCTTCTTGTTGAAACCACATATTCTCCAAGTCGTATTCTTCAATACCAGCCAAAAAAAATTCGGTCATCATATGACCATAACGCTCCGAATTGACGGTGACAGTCGTTCTATTGTCGTCTTCGAAGTAGTAAGGTCCAATCACACCTCCCGACCAAAGAGCGCTCCCAACAGTGACTTTTTGTGGATGTAATGGCCTCTCTTCAATTACTTGAGGATTCTCAGAACCCCAAATACGACAATTTTGCTTACTAACATACCCACCGACTGAGAAATGTGCTTAGTCGTTGAAGAACATTTTGTTCGAAAAATCGCCGTCCACCGCTTGTTGTTCAAGCATCCATTCGACGTATCTACGACGTGTGTGAGCTGGACTTTATATGGATGTAGGTGTAGATCCAAATGCAAAATACGCCATAATGTGCCGTAAGCCAGTCCTAATTCCTGAGAACGACGAGGGATTGATATATTCGGGTCTTCGGGAACACGTTCACTTACAGCAGCCATATTTTCAGTGGTACGAGCGAAACGATGATGCACAGGCCTTACAATATCTGTAACCAATCCAGTCTCTTCAAATTTCTTCACAATTTTGCCAATTGCTTGCATAGTTGGACGATTATGTATACCATAATCTCCTCTTAAAGCATGATATGTGGCTGTGACAGAATCACCATTTTTGTAGTAGGTTTTAACAGTTTTTATGCGTTCTGCGATAGTTAGGCGATCCATTTTCGTAAATGTCAGACGTTCAACCTAAAAAAAAATTGGTTTAACAACTTAGTTTGACAGATGTCGAATACCAGCCCTATACTTTAGAAACCGCAAAATGAATAACCCTTTATATTAAAATTTTAATTTTCTTGTAAATTATAAAGACTTACAACTTGTATTGTACTGCAGACCGTCACCAATACCAAACAATCCAAACCATTTTTTTTCCTTTCGTCATTTTTAATTAGGTCTAGGATAACATTAAAATTTGTCCAATTTACTCGAACAATCTGCTTAAATCGGCATTCATCCAAATAAGGCAAGACATCTTTTATAATGTGTCTGATTTTGGACAGAATTATGCAAAAATTGATATTGGGAGCCACCTGAAATCCCCAAAAAACAAAATCTCCATGGGATGTCGTCCGCCCAAAAAAAAATATCCAACAAGACAAAATCCCCATGGGGAAAGAAGCCCTATGGACAAAATCCTCAATATACTATCTTTTTTCCCAAAATCTCCAAAAATCTCCAAATTCTCAAATAATCCCCAATATATTTTTTTTGGCTTAGGGCGATTCAGTTAATAAATTAGTTATTATTTGATACATGTTAATTCAGGAAGTAAAATAAATTTTTTGAAGTGGATTTTATACACCCTGTCTAATTTCAAAAAATGCCGTTTTTTCTAGAATTGACAGTTTTTATATTTTGCTTTATTTTATGATAAACTATTGTTTTTTTTTTTAAATTTCAAAACAAGGTCCTTTGTTTGCTTAATAAAAGTAAAACGGATTTAGAAAGCTCTGTGTTTTTATTTTATCAAAAAAGAAGGATGAAAACAATTATTATATAATTATTACATAAAGGAATAAATGTTGTTAAGCTTGACCCCAAATAAGCAGTGCAGGTAGTGAATCAAGCAATAAAATCGCGCGATTCTATTGCTTGATTCACTACTTGCACTGCTTTTTTGGGGATTTTTTTTTTGTGAGATTTTCTCTTGGGGATTTTGTCGTTGCTCCATTTTCACTTGGGGATTTTGTCTTTGTGGATTTTTATCTTGGGGATTATGTTTTCGGACCCAACATCACCAACCCATGGATATTTATATCGTGAATGTTCAGCAACAATCGTTACATGGGTCAATTGCTGTATAATTTCATCCTGTTTTTTTGTTTGGCTTTTATCTAAATTATAAAAGGCTTGAATTAACAATTTTAGAAATACACATTCACATAGCATCGTTTTCACAGAGTAACTGTATCATTAACAAATCATTTAATGCTATTTTCTTATACAATTTAAATAATATTCTCTTATTGCTTGTTTTTGGCAACTTTAAATAAACACATATGTATATATTATATTATTAAAACAATAAAAAGCAATCAACTTTCGGATAAAACATCGAATGATGTAAATTTTTGAGAACAAGACATTTTTATAAGCCGACTTTGACGTTTAACGAATAGCTGATTATTTCCTACATTAATGCAAATATTCTTATGCGTTATGCCGGATTTACACGATTGACAAATTACCATTAGTTCATACCATTAAACTGGCAAAATAATTTTAAAATCAAATCAATAATGTTAAGCATTTACACGCGGCAAAATAATGACTGTTTAATTGATAATGGCAATCTGTCATTAAAGAATGAGCAAGTTCATATTTCTTCGCGGTGTGCCATAAATTTCAAAATGGTATCATTGTGCATTTACGTGACTCCATTTTATTGACAATATAGAATGCCAGTTTTCCCAGCCATTAATAATGACGAAAATAATGATACATTTTAAAACCATTTACATAATTTTGGCATTAATGTCAATAAAATGGAACATACGAGTATAATGACAATTTGTCACTCGTGTAAATCCGGCATTAAAGGGGTATTCATGCAAACGTCTAGCGGAAAATTATATCTTTCTGCAAATTGAAAAATTGTCTCGTTGTATGAATACCCTTATTTTGAAATTTTAATATATTATAATTTAAAATAATCATGTTAACAAATTCAAATTAAAACAAAATGTTTGAAATCGAGGCGCAGCAAAATTAGATTTTTATTATACTAAAATACTAAAAACAAGATTAAGGTAGTGTGTTAATTGGATTAAATTTGGTCCCACTGTTTTTCAGTTGTGATTAGAATTTATATACATATGTATATTTTTCTGTGAATTTGAATAAATGGGATTTTTTTATTAATTCCTCATTATATTTATTTTGTTTTACATTATGGACTTTTTTCGATTGGTAGTCGGGAAATCTTTGAACATCCCAAAATGACGGTTCTCACCTGTAACATAGAAAAAATATACTACAAAACGTTATAACGGCTTTAACGAAAATTTGTTTGTTTTTTTTTGAAACATTGAAAACATTTTTTTTTTAATATATGTTTGTTAACTATTAAAGTTATAAAAAAATTAATATTTGATAGTTTAAATATTTAAGTGCATATTTATATATATTTTTAAATACTTTTACATAAAAAAAGAGCGACGTATCGGCAAGAACCTTATATACTGACTTAAGGTGGCGCTAGAGTTCGTGGTGGACCAGGACGTCAAAACCAACAAGCTTCTTCCAGTCGGCTCGGTTTCTAGCTATCTGTCTCTAGTTTCGCAGTATAAGTTGGTTGAGATCCTCATCCACTTGCGGGCGCCACCTTTTGTGCTGTCCACCTATACTGCACTGTCCCACTGGGCTGCATTCAAAGACTTTCCGGACCGGAGCATTATTGTCCATTCGCTCTAGGTGACCCAGTCATCTCAGTCGTTGGCTTTTCAATTTTGTGACTAGGTCGGTGTCGCTGTACAGCCCGTACAGTTCGATGTTGTATCGTCTTCTCAATTTCCCACCTATGCAGACGGGACCAAAAATCACCCAGGGAATTTTCCTCTCTATTTTCCTCGCTTGTTGATTGTTTGAAATCTGGTGTGTATCATCTGACCTGTGTACAAAATAAGGGTAGTTTTTGTTACATTGCTTTTTATGGTTAAAATGATAATGTATTCTGGTTTGTGTGGTTCAAGTGTGTTTTAAAAACAAATCAGTATTCAGACTTCAGAGGTTGCTCTGTTCGGAACAAGTTCACAGCATACATACTACATGCACTCAAGCTCTGTTCAGTGATCTGCTCTGAATGAAAAAAAGAAAAACGCCTAATAAGTATCAACTCTACCTCTTTTTATTCTATGTAACTGTAAATTTTGTTCTTAATGTCAGTTCTTAGTCATTCACTAAACCACCGTCCTCGATGGTCTGCGAAGGACTAAGTTTGTAAATGTCAAATAGCAGAAATTCAGTTTTATTAATAGCATTTCACACTTAACCCACGGAACAAGTCATAAACCTTCCATAGTACATATTTATTATCGCATACACATGCTTGTTTCAATCAATGGCGGATTACTCTTCTTGGCGCCCTCAGGCACGCTCAGTGTCTACCGCCGCCTTTTCTTAATACTATCCAAGGATCGTATTTGAATGGGCTAACATCGAAGAGTTATGGGACAAGGTTGTCTTTTTGGGGTGCGGAATTTGAACGGGGCGGTAGTATTTTCGAAATATGTCACAGGTCATTGTTTTTAATAAATTGCATAGAATTTTTGTGAACAAAATTGCATTACCAAGTGTTTACTTGTATGGCGAAAATATATTTCCCCTTATATTCCAATGAAGAACGTAAGTTTTAAAGCTGGGAACCAGTCAAATATTTTTTATACTGCAAAGGGGTATTGCGTATAGACTATTGCAATTAATTTAATAATAAGATCTAGTATAATATATAAAGGAAGTTGATTGCTTTTATCCTTAAATTAAATGGTGTATGTCTTAATGCATTTTATTGTTTTCTACTAAGAGCTTTGGGGGCTCATGACCTCATGACCCTTCCTATGGAGCCGCGCGTACGCATTACATGGTGGTTTATATATATATTTGTTGTTGGAAAGACAAACAGTTAAAGGTCTTTGGTAGTATTATATTAGAAATGACATTTTCTTATAAAAAAATCCAACAATTTGTTGAGTGGAACATGAATTTAGTGTGAGAGTAGATAATTTATTTTAGTTAGTCCCAAAGTAAGTGTACGAAGAAATTTCAGTTCCGAACAATTTCCCTCCATTAAAAAAGACAAATATTTGTTGTATATACATTTTAATTAATTTAATTAATTTTAATTTTTTTTAAACAATAGGTATTTAACATTTTTATCCATTTCAGTATAAAAAATTCAGCCCAATTCTAAATATTCCCCGGGAAAATTACTCTCTCGGAGATGTGCGTTCTCCCGAGAGTAGAATTCTTCAATTATGAATTCCCCAGGAAAAATTTTTTTCTTTCGAAAGCGGGATAAAGTATTCTGAATGTTCGAATCAGCTATTTGACATAATATTATAATATATTAATATAAAAAAATATATCTTATATTGTATTATATTACACTTAAAAAAAAAAAACTAAATGAAAAAAATAATTTATTATCCCATGTGAAAGTTAAAAGTTAAATAAATAAAGGGAAAAATTAAATAAATATAATTGGTATACAAAATGTTCAGCATCGCAATTAGAATTTTGAATGAAGACCAGTTTGAAAAATACCGATATCGATAGCCGTGAGCGTTTAAATACTTGCTGCATGTTCGCACAAGATCCTCTCTAAAGTCCTGCAAATGTTTAAGGAGCAGCTGCCATGTCCACAATGGATGTGTATAGTGTACACAACGACTGAAGGAAAAGAAAAGTTTTGCAGATGGGATGTTCGTTGTTTTTTTATCTCAAAAATAATTAAAATTTTATTTATATCTTAGTTGCATACCTAAAGTAAAAAATTATTTTTTTTCTCAATTCTCCAACAAAAGTCTCGGAAAAACCGAGCGCCAAATGAGAAAAACGGTCCTTTTTTTGTTATTGTCTACTTTTTCCCGAGTATTTTTTCGCATATTTAAAAAGGGAAACAAATCCTTGGAGTTTTTTTTTTGTAATAAGAGAGTAGGGAAAAGGAAAATATTTCCCTGGGATTTGTCATTTAGAATTGGCCTGATTAATTTACCTACATACACATTAGTCACTTTTTTTCACTATAAAGTCTTCTTAAGTTACTTTTTGATTATATAAAAAAGTATCTTAAGTATTAAGGAGTTCTTTTTTTGCAATTCTAAGGCCCATAGGTAAGTGCAAAAATCGTGTCCGATCATATTTAAAATCTATCTATGGCTTCTTTCCCATCATTTTGAATGTCTTATTGCGTTTAGCGACCGCGTATTGTTCAAAACCGGTTTCTTATCGAAATATGCAGACACGGAAAATCAGGCCAGAGATTTAAATTTTGTATTTTCAGATACCAAAAATGATGAGTACCCCTTTTGAATGACATTAATCTTTTTCTTCGCTTAATATTTTTTTTTGAGATTAAAATAATAAACAAAATTTTCCGCCTCCTACAAGATGCCGCCCTAGGCTCGAGCCTCATGGGCCTAGTGATTAATACGCCAGTGGTTTCAATACAACGTTTAGAAATTATTATGATTTTCTCTTGAAGAAAAATAAATTGTATATACCTAGGTATATAAATACAATGAAACCACGAAAATTCTAATTAGTCTAAAAAGAGAAGAAAATATTATGGTAGAAAGTTATACTCACCACTCACCAGCAATACAAAATAATAATCTCACTGTATGGATTGCCGGACCAGAATGATCATGCCGAATTCGCCTAAGTGAACTGCTGCATAAGACATCACCGAGACAGGTTGGAATATATCCGAATACAAATAATGGGGTAGGAATGAGCTCTTCAGCAGGTTAAAAGTTACAAGCCAATGTCATGTTTGCGCCTTCACTATTATGGGAAGTGATCTACAATAGCGAAACAATTCCATCGATAATATAATTATACAATGACATAGCAATTGTATATAATTTGTGTTTCCATCTACATAATTTCAGAAATCCAGGTAAGCTACATCAAGACATAGACCATCCCAATAAAGCTTTATACTTGGGGTCGATAATAGGTCCGAATATAAAGAGCTCTAGGGCAAACCGTGCGCATGATCCCACGAGCTTCACGATTCAAACAACATCAACCTGCTTGGCTAAAATACTATTATTACTGATATTGTTATTATTACCTAGACTTTTATTGGAGCGATTATCATTTTACGAGCTAAAACGACGAAAGACGCAAACTATTTCGGAAGGAGGATGACCGTAAAGTTGAATACCTTTACCTGAGTCTGGTGTACTTATTATACCTGTTTATACAATTCGCTCTAGTGATCGGTCCAGATTAGGTATTTGCAAAAGAAAGAGGGACATTTGAAATGCTTTCATTTGGCGATTTTCTATTTCAAGAGTCGTGGATATTCCTAAATCGAACTTAATCTAATTATGGGGGGTCTTCCTAATTTGGTATACAATATGTTTCTCAAGAAAAGATTCTGTTGGAGAGTTCGTTCAGTATTTTCACTTGCGATATATATGTAGGTACGGTTGGCGCTGTTAAAAATGAAAATGTATGTATATGTATGTATATCATAATTCAATAAAATTAATAAAAATCACAAGTACATATATACATAATGGCTGTTATTTAATAGAAAGCTCTTAACAGATGAATAGTTATACAGTTAATAAGGTGTTATGTAGCCCTTCCATAAATTCCTATTTATAAAACATTTTCCCATAAATTATAGTTATGCAGGGGCTTATGTCCAAAAAGTACCAAAAACGGGTAATCTATTAATTTTTGGGGCTTACTACCCCAATAATGAATATTTTGAGAGTGCGCGGTTAAGTGGCTACATCCCTCCCGAGGCATTCCTCTTTGTAGACAGTCGAGGGCTGATTCAGGATGGAATGGCGGTTGCGCTCATCTACCACGTCAGCCGGAAAACTGTATATAGGCGACTCCTGTATGGTCGAGACGTCATCGCTCAAGGTGGAGAAGAGCGCCTTCGGTTCAATAGGACTGCGTCCGATCGGGACCGAAGGGATAGGGCGAAACAAGAGAACCAGTTCTGGTGGCTCTCTGAACAGCAGTTTGATAGCTAAAGTCGATAAGAATGTATGTCTTGGCCGACTTACATAGATTTAGGGTAATTAGGTATAGGGAACCGTCGGGGTGGCACCAACAAAAATTAAAAATATGTATGGATGTGGAGGCATAGGTGCATGCATCTGCGCGGCTGTATATGTATGTACGTATCAACATGTATGTGTAGGTGGCATGTTGTTGTGTACTGCATACGTATACAAAATATGAACAAAACAAATTTTAAAACGAAAAATGCTGCGGCTGTTCTAGCTTTAAAGTGGTTTTGGGTATGTTAAAGTATTTTAAGTAGTTTAAGTTATTTTTAGTTAGTATAAGTTGTATCTAGTTTTAATTATTTTTAGTCTAGCTTTATGTATGTAGTTTTAAGGTAAAAATTTAAAATGATCTGATACTAAGTTTTTGTAGTAAAGTTTTCTTGGTTAAATAAAAATAAAATAATTGGATTTCATTAAAATAGTTTTTAGGTCGAAAGACATTAGTATTAAGGGATATAGTTTAGTTTAGAGCGCCCGTAAAGGGCTAGTAAATTAGTTGTAAGTTATTGATAATTAGGCTAGTTTTAAACATTTTTGTCCAGATTTAAGATAGTTATAAGTTAAGATTAAATAAAAAAAAAAAAAACAAAACGGGTAATCTATTCCATTTGCCTGCCATGATCAAATCAGCTGCTTGAACTTTTGTTGGTATTATGACGGTGATTTAATGAAAACAAAATAAATAATAATACAAAATAATAAATTATTGGATCGTAGTTTTTCATTCCTTAAGATCCTGTTTAGATGGGTAGTACCCACTATGTTATATGTCGAGTATTATGTGGATGAGTAGGGTGAGGGTTGTTTCACTTCTCTCGTGGTCAGGTACTGAGTAGCAAAACGCACTTTTTTGTGTTTGTATTTATTCCAAAAGTTGTGAATTTGTTTTTTTAAACACAGCAATTTTTTTTTACGACAGTCGATCTCGTAATGTGGAGGTGTTAACACGTTTTCGGCTTCCCAGTTTTTGCAAATTAAATATCGTGAGTGAGTTTAAGCTTAACGTTAAATGAACATTTCTCAAGTGGTGCAGTAGCACAGTGGTAGAGTGGCCGACCGCGAATCCAAGGGTCGCCAGTTCGATTCACAGCTGGGCATCAGTACTTTGCAAGCTTTTTTTCACAACCGTGAAGTGGAAAACTTTATTGGTTGGGAAAACGAGCAAAGGAGGAGGAGTTTAAGCACCGGGGCATCGAAAGGTGTCCTAGGGCCAATGAGGCCAGCGATGGCATCAACTGAGGGAACACCGAAAGATGTCCCACTTACAAGCAGTGATTCTGCAGCAACAACATCAACAGCAATAACAACAACGGCAACATCACCCGATATAAATCAGAAGCGCAGAAAGAGGATCAAGTGCGCACCAAATTTGGTAAGTAGGAGATCCATGGCCACCTCAGCAAAGCTGCCAGCTGGGGTGAAGACGTCGGATATAGACGAGACGTGAGAGACAGCAAGACAAATCCAATTAGACACGTCACCCAAAGAGGATATTGAATACATGTCTGAGGAAGGAGAAGGTCACTTCACGATGGGTGATAGTACTGCCTTCGTAAACCTCTACACATCAGAGGCGTTATCTGAGGAGGACGACAACGAGGAACAAAGAATGGTCGTTCAAACTGAAGCAATGGAGGCAGAAATCCAAAGTTTGAAAAGCCAACAGGATCTTATAATTCTCGCCGTTAAGGCCAAGGAAGAAGCGCGCTGAGCAAAAGAACAGAAAGAGTGTGAGGAACAACAACAACAACAGCAAAAAGAACAATTACAAAAGCAACAGCCACGGCAGCAGCCAAAACAACAACGGCAAAAACTACAGCACCTGCAGCAGACACAATCCCAGAAACACCCGCTACAAAAACAGCAGCAGCAGAATCAACAGCAGCAGAAAAGTCAGTCTCAGCAGCAGCAGCCACAGCCGCCGATTGCGAAAAAAGAAAAGGTGCCACCCATAAATACTTATAAAATGGAGTTACAGAATACCATAAATCTCTGTAAGTTGGCCATAGGTCAAAACTTTACTATTAAAAGACTAAATAATGATAGGCATGCTATCCATTGCTTCACACTGGAACAGCACAAAAAAATTAAAGCGTTGCTAAAAGAATCACCCCTAAAACCGAAAAGTTTCAAGCGGTCCTTTTGAAGGGCATAGATTCCTGCACGGTACCACAGGTGCTCTTAAGTGAACTCCGCCAAAAAGCGAATGACGATCTCGACTTTATCGGGGTCAAGCCGTTCGCTACAGTTATAGCTAGGCGGGAGAAGCGGAGTCTTCCCTTCTTCCTTGTTCAACTCTCACCCAGCAGCAAACTGGATAGTTTGAGGAGTATCTCCGTCCTCAACTACCAGGTTGTAAATTAGGACAAATAGGACAAATTAAAAAGGCGCGGCGACATGCTTCAATGCATGCGCTGCCAAAGGTTCGGCCACGCCGCAGCAAACTGCGAAATGCAGTCACGCTGCGTTAAGTGTGGAGAGAACCACAATGCAGATGAATGCAAGTTAGGAAAGGAACGGGTCGGAGATAGGATCCAGTTTAAATGTGTACTCTGCCGAGGCGACGGACACCCCGCTAATTATCGGGGATGCCCGACGTTTCAGCTTATAAAGAACAATAAAGCAGCAAAGCAAACAGTGGTAGAAAAGCGTCCAACAGTGCGCCCTCCTACAACAACGCCCGTCAACCCACAAATTTCATACGCCCAAATGGCGTCAGGAAGGGGAAGCACGGTACAGCCTACACCAAAGGTCGCCCAACAGGCCCCCGTGCCTAAGGCGCCGGCGGCACAGGCGGATATTATGGGCATTCTGCTGGCCATCCAGAGCCAGTTGACTGGCCTCCAAAACCAGATCAGGGAGCAAGCGACTAGGGTGGATTATCTCTACTCTGTTTTGCCGAGCTTAACGCAACTTAGAGGTTAAGGGCGCGCTGCCGGAGAGGCCCTTTAAGATCCTAGCTGTGAATGTAAATTCACTGATTAGGACCGAACGTAGAGCGAATTTATTCCAATTGCTTACACACATAAGTCCAGATGTGTTTATAGCTAGCGAAACTAAGCCTAACCAGAAACATAAATTGACTAACAACAATTACAATATCGTAAGAAGAGACCGACACAACTCCACTCAAGGAGGGCGTCGCAATCTTTATACGTAAAGGCATTAGTCATAAGGTAATATATAATAGTGATGTGCGAAAATTTCGGACGTTAGAGGAATGCATAGTATGCATTCATCTCCAACATGGGAAGCTAATTTATGTGATTGCTGCCTATGCACCGGAAACACCTCAGCCCACGCAGTTTATAACAGAGCTTGAAAAGCTTTTTAAATGCTTAAGATTGAGCTCGAAAGCCAACTTTTACATATTAGCCGGTGATTTAAACGCTAAACACATAAATTGGGGAAATCAAATACAAAATTCTCGAGGTAACGATTTGTATAATTGGATGGGTCGATACAACATTCAGTATCGCCTCGATCTTCTAGCCACAGAGAGGCCATCATTTCCAAGAAGCGGTGACTATCTGGATCTATTGCTGAAAGACGGAAGACTAACAATTACTGACACTGTGGGTCAACGACCAAGAAATTGTAATACAACTTCCAAACGATCTTATGGAGATGGAGGAGTATGCGCCTGTGTATATTTATAACTACAGTAAGGTGCGTTTGCTACGCTTCTTCAACGCCTTACTGAGCGAATTACGGTCAAATGGTATATCCCCACCAAACGACAGAAACCTGAAAAATACAGAAATCGACAGATACTTAGAACAAATGGACGAAACGATTCTACGAACAATGAACAGAACAATACCGAAATACAAAGAACGTAATGCAACGGACATGTACCGTAACACGACCATTGACGCACTACACAGACAAAAAAGTGGACTATTGACAAGACTAAAACGCTTGTACAGACGGTTTACTGATACACAAGATATGGAGATTAGAACACTGAAGTCGTCCATCAGAAACATCAACCAATTGATCAAAGAAAATTATAGGTTGTCTATTAATTGGTTTTGGAGGCTGTGGAGGCTGCTTTCCACTAAGTGTACAAGGTGAATCCTAGCATTCGCCCGAATCATGACCTGGAGAACAGAGCTCTGCTTCATCACTTATGGCTCCGGAACGATATAACCGAATGGCGATCTGAGAACCTTGGTTTTACTTGGTTTAAGGATGCAGATTTGGCAAACGCCATAATCGCCGACAGAAATGGGCCCAGTCCCCTGTTAATTTCGAAGAATGAGCTCCAACTCATCTTCGATTCATTAAAGAAAAAGAAGTCAGCAGGAGTCGATGGTATATGCAACGTTGTACTACGACATTTGCCACAAGAAGCAGTTGACATTTATATCACACTGCTTAACAACGCGCTGAATAATGCATATTATCCAGTGCGGTGGAAGACAGCTGTGGTGCACCCTCTCCCAAAAAAGGGAAAGGACAACTCCAATTCGGCGAATCTCCGGTCGATAAGTCTTCTTCCAAGTATCAGCAGAGTATTTGAAAAGGTTATTACTAGGGCCCTGTTCAAGTGGGTGAAGGCCAAAAATATCATCCCGGATAATCAGTTCGGTTTTAAGGCGGGACATGACACAATTAATGCCGCGTCTAAACTGGTTTCTGATACCAGTTCAAAATCAACTTCCAGAAATCAGAAACTATTCTGTTTAGGACTCCGTTGTCTAGCGCCTCAAGGGATACGAGAAAGAACTGGCGCAAGCTGGTGATCGTATGGCCACATGGACATCCACTGGCGAGTAAAAGTGTAGTAAAGTACCTTGGCATCTGGTTGGATCAGTACCTGTATTTCGACATACATATACATAGGTGCTGCCTTGGCCAGGGCTAGGGGAGCCTTTGCCTTGACAAAACGACTGTTTTATAGCAGCCGTATTGACAGCAGGGTGAAGGTGATTTGTTACATGGCCATCATCAGGCCGATGATTGCCTACGGATGCCCGGTGTGGGTCAACGTTGCCCCATTTCAAATGGAAAATATTCGTGTGTTTGAGAGGCAATGTCTTAGACGTTGCTTTGGATTACACAGAACACCAGAGTCGGAGTACATAAGATATTATTCCAACCAGGTTCTATACAACGGAGCCAACATAAACGATGTCCTCAACGTACAGCTTAATTTTTGGGGCGTATTACCCCAATAACGAATATTTTGAGAGTGCGCGGTTAAGTGGCTACATCCCTCCCCAGGCATTAATCTATTTAGACCGTCGATGGCTGATACGGGATGGAGGTGCGGTTCCGCTCATCTATCACGCCAGCCGGAAAACTGTGGATAGGCGATGCCTGTATCGTCGAGACGTCATCGCTCAAGGTGGAGAAGAGCGCCTTCGGTTCAGTAGGACTGTGTCCGATCGGGACCGGAGGGATAGGGCGAAACAGGAGAACCAGTTCTGTTGGCTCTCTGAACAGCATCAGAATATTAAAGTCGATGAAGATGGTATGTCTTGGCCGACTTACATAGATTTAGGGCAATTAGGTATAGGGAACAGTCGGGGTGGCACCAAAAAAAATTAAAAATATGTATGTATGCGGGCGCATGTGTGCATGTATCTGCGTGTCTGTGCATGTATGTGTGTAAGTATATGTATGTGCCTATGTACGTGTATGTGTGGGTTGCATGTTGTTATGTGTCTGCGTGCATATAAAAAATAAACAAAAAAAAATTAAAAAACGAAAAAAAATGCTGCTGTGGGTTTTCTAGTTTTTAAGTAGTTTTAAGTGGTTTTGGGTATTATTATGTATTTTAAGTAGTTTAAGTTATTTTTAGCTAGTATAAGTTAGTTGTATCTAGTTTTAATTATTTTTAGTCTATTTTTAGGTTTAGTTTATAAGTAAAAAAGAAAAATACGTAAAGATACCGAGTTTTTTGGCAATAACTTTTCTTGGTTTAAAGAAAAATAATTAATTAATTAGATTTAATTAAAATAGTTTCTAGGTCGAAAAACATTAGTTCTAAGAGTTATGTTTAATTTAGAGCGCCCGTAAGGGCCCAGTAAATTAGTTGTAAGTTATTGATAATTAGGCTAGTTTTAAACATTTTTGTCTAGCTTTAAGATAGTTAGAAGTTAATATTAAATAAAAATGAATTTACAAAAAAAAAGCATCGCTTCCCATAGATCAGCGAAATCAAACATCGTTGCGCGTGGTTAGTACTTCGATGGGGGACCGTCGGAAACCAACCACATGCTGTTGACATGTGTTTCTTCTGTTCTGTGTTCTTCCTATCTCTGTTTCTCTCTGTTGTATTAATGTATGTAAAAGCTTAAGCCAATGGTCTAGTTGCCAGTGCTTCAGTGTCTGTACTTCGTAGATTTATCTGCGGAGTAGTATAAAATGTAATGTAAGATAATATAATCTTTATGAAAATTCATTACTTCTAAAACGGGTGGACGATTTTTTGTTTAATTTTGGGTTTGTTGTTAAGTTTATATTATTTAATATTTAAAATTTTAATAAAAATTTTAATTTTAACGTACCTACACAATTATTTTCACATATACAATCACATTAAAATTCAGAATCGTCATAATCAGAAAAATATGCTCAATTGGGATCCCGGATCGGTGAGGGATTCCGAATTGCTAAAGAAGAGAGTGATGATTTCTTTTTCGATTCTCCGAACTTTCTGAACTAATATGCAATAAATGTAAACACCTGATTAGATCTATTGATAAGGGCAGATTTGTGTCGAATAACCTCACCACTTGTCTGAAGAAGTGGTGAGGTTATTCCGTCCAAAACATTAATTTTCCCGATTCCAATTGGCTTCAGCAAAATTTTACATGTAGCGATTTACTTTGATGTATCAAGAAGTGTCCCATGAAACAGACTGTTCAGTGTCCAATCCAAAATGCAAATTCTTCTTAGCTTTTGCAATACAAAATTTTCAATTCTGAATTAGTAAAGTCCAGCTGTTCTATTAAACATGGCTCCCAGATTACCAATCGAACAGACCACCCATAACTTCAGAATTTAAATAATTATCTAACCAGTTGAATTTAATAAAAACCTTTTTTTGCATACAATTATCAGGATCTAAAAATGACTGATCTTAAGAGATAATTTATACCAAAAATACAATATACATTTGCAATTAGATAGTGTGGGTCAATTTATTTTGTTGAACCCAATTTTGTATGACAAGTGCATTCCATATAATTATATTGTGATCCCTGTAATACACAACAAATCAATAGTTTTGTAATTATAATGGGTTGCGGAATAATTTAACTTCCGACTAGGATGCCAAAGGTCTGCAACAGGTTGACCCTTTTGTAATCCAAGAGAGAATTTTTTTTTCAACCTGATGAGGCAGGACGAGGATATCATGGCAGCACGATTTTCATTTACCAAATGTCTTTGATTAAATAATGGGTTTTATTAATGATGTCTATTTGGTTGTTGATGTTCTTATTTTTTTCATTTGCATCTCTGGGACGGCGGCTTTCTGCAGAGATTTCAGCGAATCCAATTTATTAACGAAGATCAACTAATGAAGCATGTGGATGTGGAACTTTGGCTCTGAAGTAACATTAACATATATTGCTTCCATTTTGAGGCTGAGGTTGGTGGGTTTATAGGGAATTATGGTAAATAGTTGCTTGCCATTTTAGGAGCAAGACATTTGATTTCGTAATCCAATGGGATGCGGATGCGGGATGAGCAGAGCCTAGAGAAAGAGATGATACCAATTACACCAAATATGGGATGCGTACTGCATATTCAAATTGCTATTAAAGAAGATTATTCTCGTTGAATGAACAAAATCTATGAGATATAAATTTATTAAGTATCATTAAAATGTGATTTATTTATCATTCAATAAATTTTAATATAAATATAATTCTCAAAATTGTAGAAGAACCTATAAAACGATGGTAAGCAGGAAACGTTTTGTCGGTGTTCGAGGGATGGAATAGATTCCTTTAAAGATGTGTCACCTAATATTTTAAAAGCCCTGTTTTGGAGTCTGTCCAAAAAGCTCAGGTACGCGTACGTGTTGGGACCACATGTCCATACCTGGAAGTGTATACCAAGAATACAAAGTTGTTCGGTATCATCAATACAAGAACCAAACCACTCATTAACAGTGGCATAGATGGTGGGGATCGGTTCAATGATAGTAAGCAGCATTTGGTTTTTAAAGCATTAAATTCTACGCAGTTTTATTCCCATTGCACAATACTATCTAGTACAGAATTTAATGACCATATCATACCTTGCCGTTTTAGTTCCACATCCAAAGAACAAGGAGGTGAATTAGGAAGCGAGAGAGGATCATCATCTACAAGACAATTCAATGATTTAAAAGTTGTAGTGAGTAGATCATTAATGAATATTAAGAACAAGGTCGGAGACAAAGCGGAACCCTGAGGTACACCAGCATTTATTTTATGAATATCGGATTTGAAATCTTCCAATACAACTTGTATTTAGCTGTCCGAAGGTAATTTCATCACTATCAGACCACCAGTGGACCTATTGCTACCCAAAACCATACTGCCGGTCATTGACGAGCTTCCATTTTTCAAGACATTTGTTATGCTGATAATCAGAGTTTCGATGACATTGGAAAGAAGGGACGTAAGTGAGTCCCCCTTTTTGGGGACAGGCTGGACAAATGCAGTTTTCCATCTACTCGGAAAGAGTCCAAAAGAGTAGGATCGATGGAAAAGGTTACGCAGTGCCTTTGAAAGGGTCTAAGAACAATTCTTCAGAACAATAGCGGGCCAGCGGATTTGTGAACGTCGAGATCTTTCAGGTCTCTTGCCACTGCGAAAGAAGATTTGTCCCATTGAAAAACGATTTAAGATTATATTTGAGACAATCACCTAAAAGACTTGCCTCAAGTTTTAAGCAAATCGCTTCAACGGTTCAGGCTATAGATTGATCTACAGACAGACAGTCAGGCCCACTTATTGGTGTTCTTCATCATCGTAATGCCAAGTTTGATTAAAATCTCGAGTTCGATTTTTTACCAAATGCAAAACTTGCCCTATAGTACCTTGTATATATTGCAAGTAAGAAATTGCATAAAACAAGTGCATTTCGCACTCACTTTAACTACAAATTCAATTACAAAATGACAAATCATCCAAACAGTTGTTGATTGGAGACGGAAAAATACCGATAGACAGTCAAACTGAGTTAATAAGGTTACCAACCAATTTCTGCAATGTAATTTAATCAAAATAAGAATTGATTCGAACTATTTTTACAAGCAATGTTCAAAAATACAAGGCAAATATTGGGCTGAGCGAAAGAGCTACATAATATTGACGAAAAAAATCGAGGACGTTAGAGAAATTAATGAAGCCATGTTAAAAGTCGTATGACGGATGAAACCCTTATGAAAGGAGATGAGATGGTCAATTATCCCACAGAATTCTTAAATTGTTTGGATTTACCAGGCCTGCTACCGCACATATTACAATAATTATAAGTTGGGGCACTAATCATCTCATCATTCTTCGTAGTATAAACCAACGAAAAGTGAGCAATGTGGTGTGGTTTGAATTTGGAAAATAATTGTGTTCACATAGATTATTGTATATAGTAGGAAACTACTATACTCTATTCACTTTATATTTTTATAACGGGGCAGATAGGATATTTGCCGTTCACTCTGATTGTAATAGATGCCAATAAGTTCTTAATGTCTTAAAGCTTTTACAGTGTTGCAGTAGTAATCATACTAAATTACAACAAACGTAGCAGTGTTAAATCTGATCCAATGTTCTTATTATAAAAGCACACAACGATGGTTAAGTGCATGGTGGGGACACATGAATCAAGAAAACAAGATTACGACACTTCTTTGTTTTTCTTATTTTATTGACGACACCAAACAAGTAGCCTTTCCTGCTAACATTAAAGATCATGTTTGTATTTTTATAACGTAAATTATGTCTTGAAATGTTTAATGGCTTTGTTTGACAATTGTGTATATTTCGCGATTTTATTTTCCATCGTGATTATGCGTTTTATTCAATTTTCTTATTTCAACTGATATCTGATTTCCTTTCGGGGAAAACTTTCAAAAAGTAAACTGAATATAAATCGCGATAGAACATTTACTAAAGCCTATCAAATTTGACGAAAAAAGTACTCGAACTGAGCACTCTACAATGCATCAGTAGCAAGTATCCGATAATGAGTTGGAGACGGAATATTTGAGTTGGTTTAGTTTTTTGTCAAATTTTGATTTGTTTTTTTTTTTTTTTTTAAATTCTAAATAAGATTAAATTAATAAAAAATAAACCTTACGGTTTCTTTTTAACAAATCAGAGGTAAGTTTCTACACCCTCCATACATTTTAATAGCGAAATTGCACTGTTGGAATTTTTCTTTCCTGTTTCCTATTAGACGTGGGGGCCACTGTATGTAGGGTCAAAGCAAAACTCATGAAATTCTACTAGAAATGGCATTGGAACAAAACAACTGCATTTTCCGCAAAAAAATTTTTTCCCTATTGGCTTGGACGTTTTTGGTTTCCGGTTTTTCACTGGGTGACTCTGATTGAAAAAAGAAACACAAGCCAATCACTTCTAAGTGTCGAAGCTAAAAAGAAAGACTGATCTGAGCTAAGAAAATAAAATGCACGACTGGATCGTACGAACTTGTTCTTGTAGCTAACAACTTTAATGTAGCTAACTATTGAGGCTGTTTGATAGGTACGTAGTCTAGTTATCATATGCAGGTTTAAGTCCGATGTAGGTAAGATTACCTTGATTCTTAGTATAATGAATTTCCGAATGGATGATTCAAGGTATGTAGGTATGTATATAGGTACATTATGGATTTTAATTATATATAGGTAGGAGCGTAATAAGAAGAGGAACCTACATACATAGATGGAACGTAGGTATATACATATAGACAAAAAATATAAAAGTGAAGGGTGTAGGTGGGTAGGTAGTATGCATATAACTTTATAATTTGGGTGCAATTAACATATTATTTATGTAATCTTTACTGATGCATATATATATATATAAATGTATGAGGGCCTACATAGTACATATGTATGTACTTTGTAGTACATACATATGTAGTTTTCGTAAAAATTAGGTAGAAATAATTGGATGATACACATAATAAAATCTTTTTTGATTGCTTAGTTGTTATAGTTTGAAGGAAAATAAAGATGCCATTTAAATTCGTGGATAAATAAGAATATATCGAAAAAAAAATTCAAAAATCGTTGAAGCGGTTTACTTAAAAATTATTTTTTATGTATAAAATTTTAAAAACATTTTTAGAAAAAAAAATTGAAACGCCATTTCGAAGATTATATTAATATACATATAAAATTAAAATTTCAAAAAAATTCAGTTTCTGATTTTTGAAAAATCGATTTTCAAAAAAAAAATTTTTTTTTTAAATTCGAAAATCTTTTTTTTTTGAAAATTTGAGTATGCAGTTTAATTTAAACTTTTAGGGAGCGTTTGCATAACAAAATAATTTTAATCGGGCCATCCAATGGTGAGAAAGTCGAAAATATGTATACTTAAAAGTGGACTGTACTTATTCAAGAACATACACATTTTTTTTTATAAAAATTCTTATAGCCGTTTATGAGAAATAATTTTTTTCTTATCGGTTTTTTTAAATTTGTATGAGAGGCACCGTTGTTTTTTATTTTAGGAAAATAATTTTTCTAACTATTCAAGATAATGTCGAAAAGACTTCCAAATACGAAGTCTAGATAAAATCTATTGAGTCGTTTTTAAAATTTTGAGTTTTCAAAAAAAAAAAAAAAATAATAATTTCCAAAAAATTTTTTTTTTGAAAATTTTGGTTTACAATAGTGTTCAAACTTTCTAGGACCTTCTCTGTAAGAAATTTCAAAAAAATCAAATTAATCGTATCCCAGAAAATCAAAAACCAAACAAATGGTTCTACTAGAAGTACCAAAAATAACGATTTTTTTCCCAAAAAAATAATTATCGAAAGGTACCCTTTTCCTTCAATAATGCACTGATTTTTTAAAAATAAAAATAGTTGTATCCGTTTTTGAGAAAAATAAGATTTTTGTTTTTGGCCCAAAAAATGTAGGGTGCTACTGTTATTTGTCCGTCGAAAAAAATGTGTGGGCATATTACCGAAAAAACAATAAGTACCAAGTTTGAAGTAAGTCCATCCAACCGTTAGGGTGCAGTCTCGAGGACAGACAGACAAACAGACAGACAGACGGAATTGAGGGACCCACTTTTTTGCTCTATAATCGTAATGTCATCTTTGGTTGTTAGATTTTTTTTTACGAATGCATAACTTGCCTTATAGTACCTATAATCGCAAGTAATTATAGTACCTAATCTTAAGTAAATAAACGCCTATGTCTACACCGCTTAAAACTTTTATCAATTGGTGTACAATTTGTTTAAAAAGTCTTATTGCCATTTCTTTATCATTCGGTTTAGTTAGGTTACTTGAGAAAATGGAAACACATTAATGCATTTCCAGCCATTGGTTTTGGATATGATCTAAATACACAGGTGGGAGCTCATCAAGACAATTCCTAAAAATGAGACGCAGCGCTCAACAAATTATTTTCTTTCATTAGATCCAGATAAGATGAAGCTAAGCTATATCCCAATAATAAATGTAGCGAACTCCACAAACTAGAAACATCCACCTACACAGCAGGCCTCATTGCTAACAATGCAAATGTTAGAGGCCAAAATGCCAAAAGGAGATCCTTAACAAAATGTAAAAACACCACCGCATACACACTGGAACATGACAACCGACAACGCGTAACATATGACTGCTACCTGCAAGCTTAATAAATTGTAGTGCAAACCGTACATTGTCTTACAGCAATATACAGCTTCTGGTACATAACAGCGACTCCTTCCGCGCTCACTCCTCGTATTCTTTGTGCAGTCACTACTGCACAAAGATAACGCGCTGTACAATTACCCATATGATCATTGAGCCAGCACAGAAGAGGACTTCCATTGGAGTTAGAGCTAACCCGACAATATACCCACTACAACAAATTAAAATCATTTTTGGAACTGTCACATACAGACAGCAGCGAATTGTCTGGTCTGAAGAGGCCAAAAACAAACAAACCGAACGAAGCGACAGCGACGATGACGCACAGAAACAGAGCCAACATCACTGCGGCTTTTAGACAAGAAGGATGTCATTTAATGCGCCATACAGCATAAATTAAGTAACGTCCACACGACAGTCATATATCTGCATTATCATTACAGCCAGTTCATGAACTGTAAATGAATGGACTGTGACTTTGGAGTGTGTACCAAACAGTAAGCGTTAAAGTTTTAACTATCAAACGTAGACTCTTCCACATGATTTTTTTTGTTTTCTTTTTCAACAAACCAAATGTTTTACAGCAAGTCCTTTATTTTGCACTAATTTCTGGTAGGTTGTGCAACATTATGTCTCTCCTGAAATTGAAAACTCGTAAGTATTAATACAAATTGGAACCGGTGGTAACATTTTAACATTTTTGTAAATTTCTACTTAAATTTCAGCATTTCCCCTTGTTTAGCTGTCAAAAATCTCGAACGTGGTAAATTCAATTTTATTATTTTTGTGGCGGTAGGTATCCTATTTGCTATATATAGCATTCAAATTTAGAGAGCTTTAATATTGTTCTGGTTTTTGGTAAAAAAAAAAATAACAGGGTATATCTGTTTAGAATTCAAGATCTACTATTCCTGATCAAATCAATGTTGTCAATTGGTGTTTTGACAGTTCTAATCTTAAAACAAAATATTTCTCTTAACTATTTGGCTAGTTCGGAAAACAGACTCTACAAAATTTCAATCCGTCAAAAATTGAGGAAACGAATCTTATTTTTTTTCTCATCATTTTACAGTAAGCTGCGAAATTTTGCTCAGGAATCCTGTTCATATCACAGATAGCTTGAGATCTCATTTTTGCGAACAAGCCTATTATTTTGATTAGACTAGATTGACATTCTTGGAAATATGTTTCTTTGCAGCAGTACGGGTTGGCCGCTCATATGTTACGTTAAAATGTTATTCAAAAGTGAGAATTTTTGGACTGTCGCATTACATTCGACCACTTCTGAAGATCTTATTTGACTAAATTTAAACTACTAAAACTCCAGAAGCATTCCACTAATTATTAGGAACGATTTTTTTAGAACATTTTTTCATACTTTAAATAGTGTGTGACAGACAATAGCTTTTTTCAGTTACGTATTCGGAACAGATAAGGGCATCTTTTTGCTGTTCAGTGAGGAATTTTCTGGTTTAAATTGCTCTTATTTTATGTTATGTGAATTGTTTAAGAACAGATTAGAACAGAAGAGAGCAGGATCGTCTGTTCTGGCTTTTGAGTAAGATCAAACTAGAACAGAATCGTGAGAACTGTCAAAATTATTAGTTTCTTTGTTTATTTGGGAGTTTGTTTACTTTTTGGTTTGTGGTTAAAATTAATCGGCCCCTCCTTTATTTTAATAATTTCTAATTTGCTAACAAGAAAAAAACACATAAGAATTCAAGTATTTTTATTTGCGATATACCTAGGTACTTCTATATGGCAAGTTATGAATTCGAAAAAAATAAAATCGAACTCGAGCTTTTGATAAAACTTGAAATTACGATAATAGGGAACACCAAAAAAGTCCCGCAATTCCGTCTGTATGTTTGTCTGTCTGTCTGTAGCACAATCTAAAGCCTAAGCGGCTGAAGCCATTTTCTTCTTTTCGACCATCTTAATTAACTCGAAAACAATTTTGATAAAAAAAATGTGTGTGCATTGCTTTTGGTTGTCTACATTTTGGTAAAAAAAATTGTTTACATTATATATTGTTATTAACGGTACCTGCCATAAAAGAATTTTGTTGATTTTCGACTTTCTTATAAACCGCTCGACGGATTTCGATCAAAATTTTTAAAAAATATTTTTTAAATTCTTTAAAAAAATATTTTTTTTTGAAAATGCAATATTTCGAAAACTTGCAGGTGATTTTTTTTTTATTATGTTTAATTATTATTATTTACTTAAAATAAACATAACTTCGTATTTCTTTTTAGAAAAAAAGTAAAGAAAGTTTTTATAAAGGGTTTTCCATTTTGCGGTTTCAAAAGTAAACGTTAATAAAACACATATAAAATACTTTTTTTTCATAATATTTCTTTTATATTATAAAGTTTGAACGTTGACATTATGTGTGAAACACTTCTTCATTTAAACGACCACCACACGAAAAGCATCGATTCTTTTGAGGTAATTTTCGACCACTTTTTGACACATATTTGGCGGTATCTCAGCCATAACTTGACGAATGTTGGTTTTCAAGTGCTCAAGAGTTAAAGTCCAGCGTTTTCAAATGGTATGATCTTGGTGGCCAGTTCATATCGCCACGACGAGAAATTACGCGGCCAGGAAATGTCTCTTGTAATAAAGCCATATTCGCTCGAGTTGTGTGGCATGTGGCACCGTCTTGTTGAAACCACATATTCGCCAAGGTCGTATTCTTCAATAGCAGGCAAAAAAAGTCGGTTATCAATGACCACAACGCTCCGAATTGACGGTGACGGTTCCATCGTCGTTTTCGAAGAAGTAAAGTCCAATCACACCTCCGGAGCAAAGAGCGCCTCAAACAGTGACTTTTTGTGGATGCAATGGCCTCTCTTCAATTACTTGAGGATTCTCAGAACTCCAAATACGACAATTTTTTTTATAAACATACTCAACGTGTGAGAAATGTGCTTCGTCGCTGAAGAAAATTTTGTTCGAAAAAGCGCCGTCCACCGCCTGTTGTTCAAGCACCCATTCGACGTATCTACGACGTTGGTAAGCTGGCTTCAGTTGTTGCGTGAGCTGTACTTTATATGGACGTAGTATAGATCCAAATGCAAAATACGCCATAATGTGCGTAAGACGGTCCTAATTCCTGAGAACGACGAGGATTCGAAACATTCGGGTATTCGGCAACACTTTCACTTACAGCAGCGATATTTTCAGTTCAGAGCGAAACGATGATGCACAGGCCTTACAATATCTGTAACCAATTCAGTCTCTTCAAATTTCGTCACAATTTTGCCAATTGCTTGCGTTGTTGGACGATTATGTAAACCATAATCTCCTCTTAAAGCACGATATGTGTGTGGCAGAATCACCATTTTTGTAGTATATTTTAACAATTTGTATGTGTAGTGCGATAGTTAAGCGATCCATTTTCGTAAATGTCGGTCATTCAACTGAAAAAAAATTGGTTTAACAACTTAGTTTGGCAGATGTCGTATTCCAGCCCTATACTTTTGAAACCGCAAAATGGAGAACCCTTTACAAAATTAAGTATTACCGACTTTAAAAATCTATTTCGTCGTCTCTATTAAGAATCTCATAATTCCATACGATGTGATCGAACATTAGAGCAAGAACGTGCGATCCAGTCGTTCATTTTTAAGACCAAAAATATAGGTTATGTGAGGTTGAAGTGGCTGTCAGAGTTGTAGCTGACTTAGTAGAAGTTGGGAACTTGCGATGCCACATGAATCCTGAGATAATCTCCCTACTCTTTTAACCATTTGGAGCTTCTAAAGGAGGCTTTACATGCATCTTCATCTTCATCTGCATTGACATCTACAAAAAAAGAGGAAACAAAATAAGAAATTCATACTTGTGCGATAGAGAGCGAAAACCAAAATGGAGACCATCTTCATGTATGAAGATTATAGGAAGTACGAACCTGAAGATTGCAGATTATAGTGAAGATGAACATGTTCATCTTCATTATAGCATTTTCATCTGCACCATAATTTGTTCCGTTCAGATAACGAATTTTCAAGTTTTTTTCTACCATTTCACCTCAGTTTGCTTAAAAACAACGAAAATAGCGAAAATTTTCTTTTCAAAACTACATACCTGAACGCTAAGAACATGTGATTGTGAAATGTGTCAAGAAAGTTATAGCAGAGTTCGAGTAAGTTATTAGTGTGTACCCTGTCTTACTTTTATGTTTGTTGTATATTATTGGCCCGCTCTACTTTTCTTCAAGTCTGCAGATGCAGATCCATGTAAAGCCGCCTTAATTAAGCGTAAGAGACTGTAGATGTCTATTTTGCTTAGATCAATGAGATCATCGAAGAAAAAGTCTCCAAGATGGTGCTTACTTCTCTTAGATAGAGTACACACAAGATGAGGAAAATCATTTGAATAAACCCCAAGCCTTGTTGCGTGCTTGTCTATGAGACAAATTTCCGGTTATCACAAAAATTACGGAGCTGATGTGCAATCTGCTTAAGGATATCAATCAGTTGGAGTGTTTCAAAACTTTTGACCAGAACTGTTTTGTCGTTAGGCAGGTGGTTGTACAAAAAATAACGGTACCATACATTTTGCTTGGGCCAAAAAGAAAAATCTTATTTTCCAACGATTTGTATAAAAAAATCAACATAAATGAAGGGAAAATGTACTTTTTCGTATTTTTTTTTTAAATTGTTATTTTTTGTACTATTTTTTGTTTTTGGTTTTTGATTTTCTGGAAAACGGTTCATTTGATTTTTATGAATTTTTAATGCAGAAGCTCCTAAAAAGTTTTAGTACTAGTGTAGCCAATTTTTTCAATTTTTTTTTTTCAAATTAAAACAAAAAACTTTTTTTTTTTTGAAAACTCAAAATTTCGAAAACTTTTTTAACATCGATGTTGCTTTTAATGCATTTTGAAAAATAATGCCACGTCCAAAAATCGAGTAAGAATTCAATATTTTATAAATTCAAAATGAGGTGATTGGCAAAATCATTGATACTACGATGTTTGACATTACGCTTCAACCATTGACATACATTGACTGCTAGTCGATTGTCATTTCCATACAAAAGCTCTATTGAAAATGGGGAGAACGATCTTTACGCCCCTCGGAGCAAGTAGCAAACAAAAATATTACTTTCAAAAGCCATCTATTGACACTCTTGACATGCGCACCATATTTAGTCAACAGGCAAAGAAACTAGGGCCATCTATTAGTATTTTGTATAAGATAATAAGTGCTGACATCTATTGTTTTTAGAAAGTAGACAATGCTGTAGTGCTAGGGGACCATAAGAAAAATACCTTTTTCTTTTATTTTAGGAAAGAGATTGCTTAATGGAAATAGTAGATATATGCGAGTTCAGTATCTACTTTATACATTAAGAGTATTAATGAAACCGTGCTATCCTTCCCACATTGGAAAATGGGAATGTTAACGACACACGTTTCATGAACGCACCTAAAAATCAACTTGTGTAAGCGTGGTTAATGATTTTTTTCTGCCTATATTTTGACTTGTCGGCCAAAAATAATACGAGAAAGGGGGATAGTTATACCATGATTCTGACACATAAAACGTCAAAATCAAATCTCAAAAGTTTTCCACATTTAACAAATTCAGATGATAAGCTTTCCCACAAAAAATTATCCGTGAAAGTTTAACATTTTTTGGTAAACTTTCTTAATTTTGACAGCTCATTTACCATTTACCACTCTAACTTATATTACGTAGTTGTGTTAAATCTTATAGATTTTATTTATTTCGTCGAAAAGTTAAAACAAAAACTTAATTGTAGCTTAAACGTTTAAATCGTGTGCTAAATTTTATTAGTCGCGTCAAAAAGAAAAAATAAATTGATATTTGATCTAGCCTTAACTGTATAATATAGTTGCATACTTGTTTTCTGTAGAAAATAGAGAAAGGGAAATTTTTGGATTTGTGTATGGATTTCTTTGTAAAAAAAAACCCTTAAGCACTGGTACTTAATAACATTCGTGAATTCCACTGGGAGCTGGGTGGCGCTTTTGTTTTCCTAGGTGAGGAGTGATCCAACGCGAAGTTGGCTCCTAGCAGTCCATATCTAGTATGTCAATGGCACAAATAAGCCATACTAAGATCGGAAACCTTCGTACGTTTCACCCCCCAAAACCCATTTGTTTACATTGTTGTATTTGTAGCTTTGAAACTCTATCCATGAATAGATGGGAAATCGAAAAGCAAAACAAAAACAAATTACTAGGGCTGTGTTGTCTATGTGTCTATAGGAAGAGGAACAGAAAAGATTCTAGTGTGCGTTTCTATCAATGTGTCTATTGGAAGAGGAACAGAAATGTTACTTGTGTGCGTGTTTCAGCTTGTAGGCAAATGTCAAATGAAAGCAGGGGTTTCCGGTCTTTACATTATTAGTTTATGATACATTGACTGCTAGTCGATTGTCATTTCCATACAAAATGTCTATTGAAAATGGGGAGAACGATCTTTACGCCCCTCGGAGCAAGTAGCAAACAAAAATATTACTTTCAAAAGCCATCTATTGACACTCTTGACATGCGCACCATATTTAGTCAACAGGCAAAGAAACTAGGGCCATCTATTAGTATTTTGTATAAGATAATAAGTGCTGACATCTATTGTTTTTAGAAAGTAGACAATGCTGTAGTGCTAGGGGACCATAAGAAAAATACCTTTTTCTTTTATTTTAGGAAAGAGATTGCTTAATGGAAATAGTAGATATATGCGAGTTCAGTATCTACTTTATACATTAAGAGTATTAATGAAACCATGCTATCCTTCCCACATTGGAAAATGGGAATGTTAACGACACACGTTTCATGAACGCACCTAAAAATCAACTTGTGTAAACGTGGTTAATGATTTTTTTCTGCCTATATTTTGACTTGTCGGCCAAAAATAATACGAGAAAGGGGGATAGTTATACCATGATTCTGACACATAAAACGTCAAAATCAAATCTCAAAAGTTTTCCACATTTAACAAATTCAGATGATAAGCTTTCCCACAAAAAATTATCCGTGAAAGTTTAACATTTTTTGGTATACTTTTTTAATTTTGACAGCTCATTTACCATTTACCACTCTAACTTATATTACGTAGTTGTGTTAAATCTTATAGTTTTTATTTATTTCGTCGAAAAGTTAAAACAAAAACTTAATTGTAGCTTAAACGTTTAAATCGTGTGCTAAATTTTATTAGTCGCGTCGAAAAGAAAAAATAAATTGATATTTGATCTAGCCTTAACTGTATAATATAGTTGCATACTTGTTTTCTGTAGAAAATAGAGAAAGGGAAATTTTTGGATTTGTGTATGGATTTCTTTGCAAAAAAAACCCTTAAGCACTGGTACTTAATAACATTCGTGAATTCCACTGGGAGCTGGGTGGCGCTTTTGTTTTCCTAGGTGAGGAGTGATCCAACGCGAAGTTGGCTCCTAGCAGTCCATATCTAGTATGTCAATGGCACAAATAAGCCATACTAAGATCGGAAACCTTCGTACGTTTCACCCCCCAAAACCCATTTGTTTACATTGTTGTATTTGTAGCTTTGAAACTCTATCCATGAATAGATGGGAAATCGAAAAGCAAAACAAAAACAAATTACTAGGGCTGTGTTGTCTATGTGTCTATAGGAAGAGGAACAGAAAAGATTCTAGTGTGCGTTTCTATCAATGTGTCTATTGGAAGAGGAACAGAAATGTTACTTGTGTGCGTGTTTCAGCTTGTAGGCAAATGTCAAATGAAAGCAGAGGTTTCCGGTCTTTACATTATTAGTTTATGTCAATGGCTTCAAACAACTATATTCTTGTCGTCTTACATGGATGTTTCACCAACGACGATGAACATCGCCCGCCCGTTTATTTTCATGTCATTATTTTGTTTTTCCCGTCTTACACATAGACACACATTAAAATTCAGAATCAAGAATCTAGTGTCAAGCTGTTTGATTGGAAACCCGAATAGGAGAGTTCTTCCGGATTACAGACCGAAAAGGAAATTAATAGTGTAATTCTTAAGGCTGGCAGCGCACCTGGTAATAAGACTCTTAATACAAGTAACACGTGTTTTAGTATGTGCTTATCAATTTGAACTTGAAATGTGAGTCATTCCGTCAATATTGCCTCTAATTAACATTGATCATGTGTATGATTTTTTAAAGTGAGATCTGTTGAAAAAATTAGATCCATTTACTATTAATTGACACACCAACAATACTAAGCAATGTTATTTTATCATCAGACTGCAAAATTGAAGATCAACTTCAGTGGTAAAGTATTTGAAGTATAGGCTTACCTATATAACTCTACCTTACTGCTACCAACTGCGTCGCTCTCCGGTACACCATAGCATACTTGACACGGTAAAAAAAAATCATATCAGGCGTATACTTACTATTTGAATTGACGAACGCCAACTCTGGCGATCATGAATTGCAAATGAAGCATAATCCTCCCCATCAATCTTCAGCTTTGGTGGGTGTTTTAAGGATGAGCCTTCATAGTAGTCGTCGTCGTCGTCGTCGTCGTCTTTGCCGTCAACATTGTCATAGCTCATAATATTTTTTTTTCTTATTTGGGGTTTAACTATATAACTGTAAGTGATCCTTCTCGCGTTACCAATCCGCGAAAGTAATTAAGTTGAAAAATTACAAAAAAGAAAAGAGGACAACATGATGGCAAAGTTGTATAAAAGGTTTCCGTAGGCGCATCGAATCTTTTTATTTCTCCATTTTTGTGAGAAGCACCAAGGTGTGGACGTAGAATTTCTCTTCTCCATAGCGGAACGCACACGTTCGGTGAAATTTATGTACTCCAAGCTCTGTATATGGAGTGAGTGGTGGTCTAAAGGTATAATTAGAGATGTGATTCTGTTGTTTCGAACGGACATTTTTCGATTAAGGAGGACGCACGCTTTTCGAAGACTCTAAAAAAACAAACATATGTCTTTTTAGGATCAACTTATGAGTAATAGAGGAGGTTTGGGCGATCATTCCTATCATCGCTCAGGCATAATTGCTGGGATTAACTTATAAACATTGAAGTGAGTATAGTTTATACCTATATTAATTCGAGTACAACAAATTGACCTAATTACAAAGGTTCGGAACGATAAATCTTTGACCGGAATTGGAGCATGTACTTACAAAGCTCCCAGCATAAACTGTGAAAATTCAGTCTTGATGTACGATGACAGTTTGCTTGTTGGGAGGGCTATATAACTGTTATCAAGTTGTTTGAACAGACTTAATCGTTTTGGAAAGATGAGGGGTTATAAATATGGGAGCTGTGTTACAAAATATAAAGAAGAATTTGTACTCTTTCAATTTAAAAAAAAATCGAAAAATTATTTTCTTTTGTCTTGGGTTGATAAAAAGAGAAGAATCTATGAAAACTAAAATAAAGAAAAAGTAATTTTTGTAGAATAATTTATTGAAGAGTGATCGGATGCCTGAGTTGCTGTTTAGTCTAGGTCCGGTCAACAACCTTTTCTAGTAAGTTAAGTCTAGCCCCTTATATCCTTATATTTTTGCATTCTACATGTGTCTTGGGGCATCCCTTAATTTTCATCAAGAGAATTTTGTCCTTCGTCTAATGTGCCGGTTTTATTTTCAGGCCCAAATAAAAGATTCGCCACTTTATTCGGACTTGGGAGTGCTGAACCAGTGCGTTAATATTATTTTTTTTCAAAAAATACAGCCAAGCTCCGGAGTATTACATTTGACGTTTTGCACATAAAATATGGTAAATTTGAGTTTGTTAGCTTTGTTTGTAGTAAGCTTTTGTTTCCGATCAAGTTTTGACCAGAACTGACCCGTTCCAAGTTTTTGATATTCTTACCCAGATTACGTATCAGCTCTGTAATTGGGCTAGGCGTTTATTCAAACTATTTTTGCAGAAGCTGCATGAACGAAGAAGAGGTGGAATCTATTCCTCATCTTTGGGTAGATTCCTCAGAGACGTAGGCTCCATCTTAAAGACATTTTCTTTGATGATCTCAGCAGTCTAAGCTAATATACTCGTACATCTTCAGTCTTATACACTTCATTAGGAGCGCTAAATCGTTCAACGGGATATTTTCTCCCGATTCATGTGGTATCACAAGGACTAACTCTGGTCTAAGTGTATCAGCTGGAACGCTGACAGCCACTTCAACCTAACCTCTCCTAGCTTTTGTGTAAAAACTATTGAAGTTTGACCGAAGTTTGACCGTTAAGGTCTAACTACAAAAATCGTAACATAAAGAACTTTGTTAGACAAAATCATAAGTAAATTCCGTTGTAGATATTCGGGATATATTTTTGTATTGGGGCACACGTAGGATAATCTGATTCAATCAGTTTCAAGCATTGAACAAACGTTTTTTTTTTTCGCTGTTATACCTAGACCAGTCCAGGTATTTATTTTAAATTTTGTCCAAGGGGTTATGGAAACCTCTTAAATATTTAAGCCCAGTGCGAGCGATTAAGAAAATGGGATAGGATTAGATAGGAGCAGAAGTTACCGATGGGTAGGATAGAATTCCAATGGCCAAATCATCCCACTTTCGTGTAGTGCTGATAAAAAGAAATGTCTATACTTGAGACTTGAGAGAATGTCCGCAATTGAACTGAAAGGTAAACTGATGAATTTGTGGTTGGGTGTGTATGAATAGGGCAGACCCTGATCGGCGTCAACCAGGCGATGCCCAGTGTTGTTACTATCTCGTACACATCAATTGTGCTTATTTTACCTCCTTGCGGTAACCACCGGGTACTGGCTTGTCCATCTGGACATTCCTGCTAAACTTATAAGCGCGAGTGTTGAACACAGAAGAGAAAGCAACACTATAATGCTCTGTTTTAATGACTGTTCTGATCGACTCGCAGAAGTCTTGCATGAGCCCCTCAGAAAGAGGAAGTACGGCGGATGAGCCCAAATAATTGGACCAACGGCGGCTTTAGCAGTCAACAAAACAGATGCCCTAATGAGCTACTTCGACGTATTTGGAGATAAGGTCAATGGGACAATTCAATGCAAGTCAGGGCATTGAAATAGAGATGGTGGCGGATGAGCCCTTAATGGACCAACGGCAGCGCTCATATCCTTGAAGCGGGTTACTGACTCCGGACTTTCCGGCTCCTTTCGTCCAAGGAGTCCAACAAAGGACCTGGCCCTCCAGGTTGGTGGTTGTGCGTGGGGTTAACAACCCAGCCATGTTAAAAAAGATAAGAAAACTGTTGTTTTCATATAATACATATACATATAACGTTTAAGATGGTTAGGTCATATAGAGCGTATGGACAAAAATGCTCCGGCTCGCAGGATCTTCGATTCCAACCCAGAGGGAAGATGCAGCCAAGGAAGACCTCGCCTTAGGTAGCGTGCTCAAGTGGAAGATGACCTCAAACAACTTGGAGTGCGTAACTGTAGGCAGCTAGCCAAAGACCGAGCTAGCTGGAGAGGCATGTTGGTTGATGCCCAGGTTCGCCCCGAACTGTAGCGCCACCTAAGTAAGTAAGTAAGTAAGCTGATGAATATTCCTAAAAACGCGAATATATTACGGGTGAAAGCAACTGGCTATTTCATTAAAACATTGTCTATAAATATAAAATAGCTATATATACAGCACAATGAAAGGCATGAAACATTGCGACAATACTCTAGAGTTTTTTCATAATTTTTCTTTCTCCTTTAATATGTAAAGCTCTTTTTACTTGCAAGTTATCGATTCGTAATAAAAATCGAACTCGAGATTTTCATCAAACTTGACATTACGATGATGGAACACCAGAAAAATGGCTGTCCACGAGTCTACAGCCTATACGGTTAAATTGTCTTAGTTCAAACTTTGGTACATATAGTTTTTTCCATTTTTTGTTAAAGACGAAAAATAATGGTACCTATTTGTTCTACCTTTTTCTGGCCAAAAAGAAAAGTGTTATTTTTCTCAAAAAATCAAACAGAAAAAAAAATTTTCTTAAATTAGTACAGTCCACTTTCAAGTAAAAAAATATTTTATGTTGCGTACTTATTAACGGTGCTTCCCACAGAACAACTTTCCAAATATTCGACTTTCTCACTATTGGGTGAACCGACTAAGATATTTTTTTTTTTTAATGTAAATGCTCCAAGAAAGTGTTAATGAAACTGCATATTCAAGTTTTCAAAGAAATGGTTTTTCGATTTTTAAAAAAATAATTTTTTTTTTTGAAAAACTGATTTTTCAAAAACCCGTCACTAAATTGCTTTGAAATTAAAAAATTGATATGTATATTAACACTTTCTTTCAAATGGCGTTTCGAATTGTTTGCATGTATTTAAAATTAACGATTTTTGATTTCTTGTTTGATATATGTTTTCATATATGCCCAACAATTCAAATGGAATCTTTATTTTCCCTCAAACTTTAACAACCATCTAATCTAAATATACACTTTATTATGTGTACCTATCATCGATTTATTTCTACCCAATTATAAATATATCGTTTTACGCATTTTTGCGTACGTCACTGAATAGCTACACATATACAATGCAATCCCTCAAATACTATATATGAATTTATCTATCACATGAATATTATGTATTTATATTTCACCAAAATTATAGAGCTATATACAACAGGGTGGCGCCCGAATCGTGATACAATAAGAAATTTAAATAACTTTTATTTTAATCGATGTATTTCAGTAATTTTTTTTATTGGATTAAAAATTAAATTTTATTTTAAATAACTTATGGTTTTCAAAGATGATAGACTGCAAATGACCTCTACGCTCAACCACACATATGCGGCACCTGATCAGAAAATTGGTTGAAATTGGGATCGCCAATCTTAATAGACTGCTTCAATTCAGTCAAATTCCTGGGTTTCGTTTTGTACAATTCCTGCTTAACATAAGCCCATATACAAAAAGTCTGGTGCAATCAGGTCAGGTGACCTTGGGGGCAAGCGGATGGTGCTGTTTCTGGATATCAATTTGTTTGGGAATTATCGTTGGAGCTCCGCCATAACTTATGTGGCTACGTGTGCACTTGCTCCATCTTGTTGAAACCAAATCCCGCTGAAAGGGATACGTCTTCGGCGAAGTTCTGGGTAAAAAGACTTCGTTGATGAATTCATCAAAAAAATTCATTGATGTTAAAATTTCCTACTGGGTTAATGCAACACGAATACAAGCACATTTTTATGTTTAACACATCTTGGCAATGTTTAACGAAATGAGTCAACAATGTCGATGTTTGCGGGGGTTTGCGTCGCGTCGATATATCGGCGATGTATCGGTTATCAAAACATCGATGTTAACATCGATCATCGCCAACGAAACATCGATGTTTTGAAAACATCGATGTATCGTTTGCATCCCTAGTCATCGCGTATTCCACGTGTGTATATTTTTTTGTTTATTTTTTTTCTTAGGTTTTGAAGTGTGGTGCGGCATCTCTCCTTCACTTTGGGCAGAGATGCCGCAGTTTTTTTTTTGAAAAGATGTCGCATGTTTTTTCCTTTGTTTTTAAAGCGAATAATAAAGACTGCAAGTGGTAATTGAACTTAAGAGGCGATGGAAGAAGCCCGAAAAGAAATTAATAATGGTATGTCTCTCCGAAAAGCAGAAAAACTATTTGGCGTACCAGCTAGAACACAAATCAAGACGATTAAAAAGTTGAAATTTTTTTAAAGAATCCTCTTCCTTCTGATACCGTTTCATGTCATAAAACAATCTTGGAACCAGTAATTCCAACCACCAGGAATGGATCGCTTGCAATCATTCCGAAAATGAAACCCAACGTCAACAAAACTACAGCAAGCTATTTCACCTCTACCTAAAACTCCAGTTTTCAAGACGCAGGCAGTTAGTACAGGTTTTAACTTCTGCCAGTTTCATTGAAAAAAAAAAAAACAAAACCTCCAAGTCTCCGGAAGAAAAAAGAAAAAAAAATCTACTAAAAGGAAGGTTGAGCCGACTGAAGATCCAAATATTTGTGTTGAATGTTGGGAAAATATTTGGAAAAAAAACCCTAAAGGCTGAATGTACTAAAAGCCAAGAATGGCTACAAGAAAACTGTACAACTTATACAAAACATTACAATCTACGCTTTGCTCGTGACGTGAACGAAAAAAGCATGTTTCAAAGTCAAATTTGGTGCTTAAATTCAATGAATTTATCATGCGACATCTATCCCATACATGCAGGGAGAGATTGCACACTTGATGTATTTTTCTTTTTTTTGATTTTTTATGAAAATTGTATTTTTTTTTAAATTTTAATTGTTTTTTTTTATGGTAGAATAATAAGTCCATTGTTATGTTTTTTGCATAAATAAAGTTCATTTTACTAAAATAAAAAAACTCATTTATTTTTGGAAAAGCGCGGCATCTGTTCCGCAATTACACTAGCTACATACCCACCTATATTCTTCATTTTCATTATTATATGTACATATTGACACACCTAGGCCCATCTATGTATGTATGTAGCTATATATTACTCTCCTAACTTATGTAAGGATATTATTAATCCATAATTTAGATTTAAATATACATTTCAATACTAAGCTACATTAAAGTTGTTAGCTACAAGAGCAAGTTCGTACCATCCAGTCTTGCATTTTATTTTGATTATTTTTAAGGGATTTTAGTATGACTTAAGGGGGAACCTATTCATATAAGGCAGTTTTACTTAATGAATAAATATAACTAGTCAAAAAACTATTGCTCTGTTACATCGAACACATCATTACTTAAAGCTGCTAAATGATTTTTTTACATCTACATTTTAAGAAAATAAGTCTGATTCTGTGCTGTATCTTTGAATTTCTATTATTGACTCTTAGGTATGTATATATTTAGGTATACATTCAAACACACGTATACATCATATTTGCGTGGCCATTAAAGTGTCCTTCAAAAAACTTTTACCCAAACTTAAATTACGTGTTATAATAATACACGCAACTTTACGATCATTACCGTTTATGACTTATTAACTTCACGTTGCGCACTGCATGTTCATGATGATCAAAGATAACCATAATCACTCACAGGTTCTTCTTCATTAAACACTTTATTCCTTGGATGTCGATGTCACCATTATTCCCTACCAATATCACGTTACGATAAAACTAAAATAAAAAAAACCAAGCACCTACACACGCATGTCAGGTCGCTACTGCAACACGAAAAAATCGAAACCCACAAGGCCATCTTTCCGTCACCATCTTTATGTTTGATTTCACTACGACGTCCACGACGAGGAATATACGGCCATTGCATCATAACTCATATCATTAATTGAGAATTTCACTTTCCATCGCATCGAATTGAAATACCAATCGGTAACGAATCTAAAAAGAATATTGTTCCGCCACGTCTACAAGGCCCAAGTCCATTACCCATATACATATGTACATACATCATGCTGCCAATGAAATATGAAATTAAAGGGACTTTAAGACGATAAACCATCGATGATGATCTTCACCCGATACTAATTAATTTCGACATGGGTCTCCGTCTCCTGTCTGTAAAAAAAAACCTGGATTGTATTGTTTTCTTATGTACAATATTGTGCGTGTCATGCCTTGGCCGACTTTTTCGCTGTAACTGCATGCAAGGAAGGTGTGTATCCTCCCACCAAGTTCAGTACAGATAGAAGAAGACATAGCTGCATTTAAATTGTGCCGTGTAGAGAGTTCGTGAAGGGCCCATTGCGTTTTGATATTTAACTGGGTACGAATAAAATTTATAATTAACTCATATCTTTCGAATGGAAGGGGATGATGGTAAGTGGTATTCGCCTGTGCCTGTCCAGAAGCTAGTGTTCCCCAAAGGTCAGTAATTTGCCTTTTGCTCTTTTTAGTGTATATTAATTCTGTTTTTAATTTGCATTTAAATGGAAATATGGTTGATTTGCGGACAACCTGGCTCTTGCATATACTGCAGTTAATATAGGCTGAGTTAGTAATTGTAAAACGTCCGCAATACTGCCAAATTTGCGCTTACTTTGAGCGCGTCTTGCAGCCACAAGGCCGCCAGTAAAACTTCTTAGACCACCGTATTTGCAATCAGGGAACTCAGCTCTACATTTTGAATTTATGGTAAAGTTGTTATCACAATTATCTAAAAAAATGCATATTTGATGCAGTATTGCTCCCACTTGTGAATGTAAGACGCCCACATTTGTAAATTACTATTCAAGTACACTGAACCGTAGGTAGTATTGACGAAAATATTTCGTTAATCTTTGACGAAACAATAATTCAAGTTGACAATTTTTTGCAAAATTTTTCTTATTTTTGAAGATTTATTCTTCAAAATCGGTAAAATTTCTTCCGTTTTTGTCTAGATTAGTACGTTATTCAAATAGAAGAATTATTTATGAAAAAAAAAATATTTTTGCAAATGAAAAATAATCAATTAAGAAAAGTCCATTCTTGTTAACAAAATTCTATACTACTGCACTGTCCAAATGTATAATTTCTTCAAATTGAAAAGAAATCTTCATTAATACTAAAAGTATCCTGGTGGTCTTCAGAAGTGTATATAAATTAAAAACTTTTTATTTAAACAAAATTTCCTCAATTTGACGAAATCTCATCTGTAAATTAATAATAATCATTTTGACAAAATTTTGTCATATTCTTCAAACTGAATAAATTCCATTAAAAAGGAAAGCATTTTCTTTATTTTGAAAAATGTTTTCGTCAAACTGAGGATTTTTTCAAGCACACCAGTTTCTCAATTCTTCAAACTCAATAAATTTCGTTAAATACAGGAAAGCATTTCATCAGTCCTACAATTTTTTTCTTAAGATTGAAGAATTAATATCGTTCTGCGAGTAAACGTTTCGCGAAACAGAGTGTTAAGGTTGAAAAATAATTATTTTTTCATTATCCGTAAAGTGTTCAAAGTGTTAACATTAATTTATAGTTTGAAAGTGTATTATATTTGTAGTGTTTACATATTTTATGAGATGTTTTTCCTATGTTTCCCTTGTATTCTTAATTGACTTTAAGTACAATTTTGTACTTGATTTTTTTTGAAAGATTTCATTATTTAATTATAGAATACCAACAAGATGCATTTGCTCGCCGTGCATTGGGCTACCTCAAAGAACTACCGGCTTCCTGATTTTGCAGAGACTAAATCTACAACAGAATATAAGAATAAGAATCCTATGGACTTAAAACTGGTAATCTTAAAAGGCTTGCATAAATTATAAACACTTATGAAATCTTGTACCTCATTACAGATTGATATCAAGCTTCCATGATTTTTCAAATAAAATATTCCAATTTTTGAGGAAGGAATTAAAGACAAGAGCAACCGGGATGATAGCTACTGAAAACTTAACGAAAGTATGTAAGTCTAATACATTTTTGAAATGAGAAAATATCAATAATATGTAAATATCATCATTAGTGCTTCATGCTTAGTTTTCACTTTAACAAAAGAACAAGATTGATATTAAAATACGGCTTATAAAAACTACTTTTACTGTATTTCAGATGGTCTATCGTGTACAATTTTCCACTTGCTACATAGCTTTTCAGTACCAACGGCAACATTGGTGAATGGCAGCCGTGGAAACAAATAACATACTCGATTTTCTATAAGAAAGTTACCCTTTAGCCGGATCAACCGTACCGGTTTGTGAGGAGCAGTTGAACCGCTTCGTACAAACGCATGTTTGTGTATACTAAAAAAAATAAAATGGTTTTAGATTAAAATCAAATTGTTATAGTTTTTTAATAAAAGAAAAAGATTTGTTTTTAGGATTTGTTTGATGTTGTGCCAGGTGATTCATAATTAAAACCCAATTTGGATTAAATGGAATAAACACGTTTATTTAAAAAACACTGCGATACCTATTATTAAAATAAAAAAAAAATTCAAAAACATTGTCACTGACCACAATTCATCAAATTAAAGAAATCTTTATCAATTTTAAAATGTAGATATGTAAGAATCAAGAATTTCTTTCAATTTGAAGAAAATTTTATGTTTTTAATTAAATTAACAAGCCAGACCACGGGTATTATTTTCTAGGTGCCTGATTTCGACCGAATTCCCCTAGAAGAATATAATTCACAGTGCTTTAAAGCTGTAAATTTTATTTGTGTCGGTAGCCATCGACTAATATATTGCATCTTAGAAAGGTAATGAGCACATCTGTAGTACCTGGGCGAAACGCATATTAATTTGGACTAAAGGTCGCAAAAAAAAAAACTTTATTAAAATCATAATTACAGTCCACAAAATAAGGAACAAAAACAATACCTACGTATGTAAATACGTTTGTATTATTTTTGTTTTTGCATTTATTTGAAAATTTTATGTGAAATTGAAGAAAATTCATCAACTTGTAAAAGTAGTCTTATTGAAGAATATTTTATTAATTTAAAAATATAGGTGTGAAAATGTGAAGATTTTTTTTCAAGTCGAAGAAAATTTAATATGAAAATGAATAGCAAATGTAGCCAAATTGAAGAATACCTTCTTAAAATGAAAAATAGGTTTTAAAGGGTCCGCCATCTAACGTTTTTTTTTCAACTAGTGCTTATTTTGTGAACGGTAATACTTAGCTCATGTCTGATTTGACAGATAATTAGTTTTATCCTTCCGCTGAACGAGTATGGTTGTGTATATGCTTGAACAACGCTGGGAAATATTGCGACATTACTTTGAAAATCATAGTAATGTTGCAGAATGTGTGCGAAAATTGCGTACGGATTTTGGAAGAAGATAAGCACCGTCAGCTCCGTATGTTCGTTATCTTGTGAAAAAAGTGAAAGAAACTGACATCCTTATCGAAAAACCAAAGCGTGAAAAGCCAAAAACAGTTCGATCACCCGAGAATATTGCTGCTGTGGCAGAAAGTGTGCGTGAAGCGCCATCAACATCAATTCACCGTCGTTCTCAACAATTGAACATTTCGGAGACATCATTGAGACGAATTTTGCATAAAGACCCTGGTATGACGCCATACAAAGTCCAATTGGTTCAGGAGTTGAAGCCAACTGACCATCCAATGCGTTTTCGCTTCGCTAAGTGGGCCTGCGATCGACTTAGAGAAGATGCCAATTTTGCCAAAAAAATCATCTTTTCAGATGAAGCTAATTTTGATCTTGGCGGGTATGTAAACAAGCAAAGTTGTCGCATTTGGGGCACAGAAAATCCGCACGCATACATTGAAAAGCCGATACACCCAAAACGAGTCACTGTTTGGTGCGGATTTTGGTCCAGAGGCATAATTGGGCCATTGAGCAAGGAGTGGCCGTTACAGTCAATGGCGATTGTTATCGGGCCATGTTGAAGGAATGTTTGTTTACAAAAATTGAAGAGGAGGATATTGGCAATATTTGGTTTCAACAGGACGGCGCTATGTGCCACACAGCCGAAGCTACACTCGATATTTTGCGCCCTGTTTTTGATGATCGCATTATCAGCCGCATATCTGATGTCGTTTGGCCACCTCGGAGCTGCGATTTGACACCGTTGGACTATTATTTGTAGGGTGCCGTAAAAGATAAGTGTTACGCCGACAAGCCAGAGACAATTGACGCTTTAAAGAACAATATTCGTGAAGCTATTGGTGAAATACAGCTGCACACAATCGATAATGTGCTTAAAAATTGGACCGACCGTGTAGGTTACTGCATGGCCAGCCGAGGCAACCATTTGAATGAAATTATTTGCCATTATTAACCGGAAGGATTGTACTTTTAAATAAAAAAGAAATTTGAGAAAATATTCAGTAGTTTTTTTTACAGCATTTTCAAAAAAAAAGTTATTTGGCGGAACCTTTATTTCGTTTGAAGAATCGTTTATCATTAAATTTTAAGATTACGTATGACTCAATTTGACAAAATTATGTGGATTTAACAACTTAACAAACATTTTAGAAAATTAACGATTTAGTCTATTGATCACCCTTTCTTCAACATTTTTCTACCTACATTTTTATCAATATCACTACCAAATTTGGTTCAGTGTACTATCTAATTATACTTATTATTTTGTGTTATCAATCGCACCCAAAAATTGCTGTGGGCTCTTAGTCTATGAGAAAAATGAGTTTTAAAATATTTTTGTTGATAGCCATTTTTTAAATGTATGTACTACAAATCAAATCAAAACCTTCTAAAAAATAATTTCTATTTCTCCTTTATTTTTAAACGTTTGATATTATGAACTTATTTTAAATAAAGTATGATGACTGCACACATGCATTTGTAATTCAGTTCATAAAAGTATTTGAGCATATTTTAGGCAGGGCATTGGTTACAAAGCCTGCAATTAGGAACTCAGCCATAGTCAAGCTTAGCAACAAATGAAAATAGTTTATTGAACTCTTGGTTCAAACATCATAATTTATAGTTCTTTGTAGTAAAGTTATATCATTTTCGTTTTCAATAACGTATAATCTGCACGAAAGAGTTATAGCTTAGACTGCAATGCCTATATAGTGCCTTAGTGTTGAACCGTTTAGAGAATTCAGATACTAAGGAGTTACGCTAAGTTAAACTTGAAAAACCACATTGCTAATTTATGAATGGAATATCACAACACGCACAGGAATGTAATTAGGGCTACCAGATTGAAAATGTTGAAAAGGGGGACATATCGAATTTTATAGGGGGACAAAACATGCTTTTAAAAAATGCAAAACCCGAACAATAAAAAGTGAAGTAACAAATTTGTATGTCTTTGATTTTTCACCTGGCAAATCATAACATCTAAATATTTTCGTTTCTATTCCCTATTCTTTAGTATAATATTGAATAAAGAGAGGAAATATTTTAAAATTTTTTGTTGGATGCTTCCGTGCCGATTGAAAATGGATGATCTTGTGACAACAATTCCGCGCTTGGGTTTTGATTTTCTTTTCCAAGAATTTTGCCATTTTTTTGGCATTTCCTGCGACCGCAAGTAAACTGGCCTACAAAAATAACCTATCATATAAACTAATTTATAATGTATTCTGGTTCGTACAAGTGGCAGAGATATAATTATAACTATGGCTAAGAATTATTGAATGAACATGTATTGGTATTGACAGATATAAAACAACTGAAGAGAAGTTGGGAACATTTCTTGAATGAAGTAAATGGATGTATGCAGTTGTGAAAATTGTAATTGCTATGATGGAAGCATTCACAGCCTTAATTTAGAAACTTGCTAAGATTTTTTTTAAATAGGCAAAAGTAGGTAGGTAGTATACAAATATTGCCTTAAGGAGCAAGAAATATTACATATGTGTAAAAAAGAGGGACATTTGTGTCCCCCTTTGTAATTTTTGGTTTTGTGGGACAATAGACATCTTAAGTTAAAAAAGAGGGACAGTCCCTCAAAAAGCGGGACGAATGGTAACTATAAATGTAATACATTCATTACGTAATTCCAAGAGTAAGGACGGAACATTATACGTATTGTTACTAAGATGGCTCCTTTTATATACAACAACCTACCATGGGAATGATGCGTATATTAATATATAGTAAATTTCATACTTGCGATATATAGATATGGTCTATATGACAAGTTATGGATTTGTAAAAAAGACGAAGTCGAGATTTTGATCAAATTGATATTACGACGTGATGGAGAACACCAAAAAAGTGGGTCCCGCAATTTTTGTCTGTCTGTCTGTTCTCGAGTCTACAGCCTAAACGGTTGGATGGATTTGCGTCAGATTATTTGTTTGTCATATTGTTTTCTCTGTAATATGCCCACACTTTGTTTTTATTTTTTTAAGGCGAAACATAACTGTACCTGATATAGGTAAATTTTTTGTTTTGGCCAAAAAGAAAATTCTTATTTTTCTCAAAAATTGCCCCAACTATTCTTATAAAACAAAATATGCCATTGATGAAGGCAAAAGGTACTCTTTAGTATTTTTTTTTCGAAAAATACTTTTGGTTTTGGATTTTCTGGAAAACTGTTCATATGATGTTTTTTGGAAATTTATGTGTCGGAAGCTCCTAGAAAGCTTAAGCACTCATGTTAGCAAACATATTTTTTTTAATTAAAAAAAAAACTCAAAATTTCGAAAATGGCTCAGTCTAGTGTGACTAGTATTTGGTAGTTTTTTTTAGCATTATCTTGATCAAAATAAAACCAACGGTAGGTACGCCCAAAACAAATGTTAAAAAACCGATAAGCAAACAATGTATTTCTCAAAAACAATAAAATTATATATAATTTTTGTGACCTTTTATCGTTAAATATACGAGTATATGTAACTTTTTGTGGGCTGTAGGTCAAAAAATTAAAGATGTTATTATTTAGTGTGCAACGTTTCGAGCATGTTTATGCTCTTCATCAGGCCCTTATTAGTACAAAATATAAAAGTAATACATACATAAATTAATATAAAAAGTTTTATATACATATGACGTCAAGTAACTTACAAACAATTTTCAAGGAATTTAAGTAAAAGCAAGAAAATTACACATTAAACACAAAAATCTCGAGCAACAAAATCTATTACAAATAAATCAAATTGATTAGTGAATTTAAAATTTTTTGAATTCGAATTTAAATTTACTGGTATACAAGAGAAACGTCTATTACTATACACAATCACCTATACTTAAACCTATTGTGTGTTGTTGGTCGCTTGATCAGTTGGCTGTATGCACTGCTGAGCTTTTCGCAGTCTGATCTTCGGTTGACGGCATTGTTGTTGTTAATTATATGTAGCATCTCCAGCAACATTCTCTTTCACTATTGTATGAACCGATCGATTTTTAAAAAAACTTGGCAATGAATTTTTTCGGAGATAACATTTTATATGTATATAATAAGTGCTTCAAAATGTAGTCTTAAATTTTTTTCTAAAAATGTTTTTCAAATTTTATTATATAGGTACATATGTACATATATAATTATTTTTTTTTTAAAACCGCTGCAATGATTTTTGATTTTTTTTCGATATATTCATTTTGGATGTGAAATCTTCAACGACTGTGATTTTGAACATAAGCGGAAACTCAATGTGGCATACAACAGTATAGCCCGATGTATTTATGGATTGAAAAGACATGACCATGTTTCAGGTTCTTCAAAATCTATTTTTGGGATTATATTGGAAGATCTTTTTAAAATGAAAACATTGTCCTTGCTTCATAATGCGTTATCCTAATGCGTCAACCTATGCACTTATATAACAGGATCTGTTTCACCCAATCAATTAGAACTCTATATCATTCCATTTCCATATAGTTTTTTTGATTTCTGAGCCACAATTCTTTATCCACGCGATGCGTTTATGGAACTCCCTTCTCCAAGTTGTAAGGCTAATAAGTAGCACAACCTTGTTTAAAGTTAAGTTTAGACAATACCTGGAGGCATGTTGATGATTGGATATTTTCGAGTTTTTCTCTTTTTTGTTATTCATTTATTTTCCTTCTTTTTATTTTTCTTTTTCTCCCTTTATTAGAGTTACTTCATTCTATCCTTCCAAATTAATGTAAAATTGAATGAACATTGTTTAATATATTTTTTACTTATTTTGCTTTTAATTTATTGGTTTGTAATAATAACTATTAACGTAACACAAAGCACTAATATATGTAAAAGAATTATCTTTGAAGCTTGCACTAACTAATAAAGTTATATTTGAAATTTGAAATTCACAATTATCCAACAATTCTATTGTCATCTTTTTTTCCTCAAACTTTAACAAATAAGCAATTTAAAACGATTTTATTGTGTCAACCATTTATTTCAACCTTATTATCTTGTTATGTTATATCATTTTTTCTGAACATTTTACAAGGAAAACAACGATAAAAACATACTGGCAATTACTTTTCCATTTCATCCCAAATATAATTGAGTTCCGATGATTAGTAGATAGATAGATAGATACATAGATTCTTTATTTTTTCATCATAAGGTTTTACAAAATTTTATATAAGAATAAGGTCACGCCAACGCTGCCGTCTGCCTTAAATGACATTTCTTATGATATACATAAAAAAAAAAATATAATAAAAATGAAAGTTATCAAAAACTTGTACAAAAAGCTAACTATTCTTATCTTCATAATATATGTCTCAATTTTGACGTGATTTGAAACACAAATAAGTTTTCAATAAGTTTTATTGATTTAACAAACCAAGATTGTTTATAAATATAATATACAATAAAATAGTTTTTATAATAAGAATTAGTTTATATAATATATAATTTAGGAATACCAATTTTGACATGATTTGGAACACAAGAATAGATTTAATTATCATTAGCCTTCTACACTATGCGATATTAATTTTGAAGTGATTTAAAACACAAACAAAGAAAATTTAATTGGACTAAACTACTGTTTTTACAAATTAAATAAATAGTTAATCGCGCCAATCAGCTAGGGAATTGATTTCTATAATTAAGAGCGTCTTGAATATATTTGACTAAGCAAAAAAAAAATTCTAAAGTACAAAGCTAACTCCAAAGTGTAATCTTCGGACCTCTTGTAGAATTAGACACTTGGCCACGAAGTGGTAAATATCTTCATTTTCTCTTCTATTACAAAGATTACAGAGCTGTGGCAAATCTGGTCGATGCGGGATGAAATTAAGATTTAAGATTTCGACTCTCGTTCTAAAAATGAAACTTATTCAAATGGCCGAAAGATTATTACAAAAGTAGTTATGAGCGGAAAGAAGCTGATGGTTCAATTTTTTGTAGTGGTTTCTCGAGGCTGATAAAGCTGCTTTGGCTAGATTATCCTGAAATAATTTTTGGTCTACTAGAGCTATAACCTCTGCAAACACTTCTTCAATTCGATCTTCTGACAGATAAGCTGATTCGTGGTCAAGTGCCATCTGCTTTCACTCTTTGAACGGAGTCGCATTTCTTAGTAACAAGTTCTTTAATAAAATTCTATGGAGTGATCTTTTGTTACTTTTCATTGTTCTTACAATGTAATCTTAGTTTAAAAAAAAATTTATATGAAGACCCCAAGTATCAAAGAAAGAACTTAGACGGTTTATTTGCATTTGAATTGTTGATGGTTTATCAGCAAAAATTACTAGATCATCAGCATATAACAGAACTTTTATTAGGGTATTTGCGTAACTAACTCCTCCAGGAAGATTGTCACAGATGTCGTCTACATATATGGCAAACAGTAGCGGACTGAGAATACAATCTTGAGGTACTCCTGCCGAGGTTTCAAATTTGTTTGAGAACCTCAAACCATCCCATACTTTTGCATCAGTCAAAGAAATGAGACATTTGAAGGAATTTTCGAGATATACCCATACAAGATAACTTATAGATAAAGGCTTGTCTGTTTACTTTGTTAAAGGCAGCTTTGAAGTCCACAAAACAAGTGTAAAGCTTTTTTTTGTTATCTATAGATTTTTGAGCCATTCTGGGAATTACAAAAATTTGGTCCGTCGTCGAAAAACCCACTTATCCACTTAGTAAGCCGTTCATACAAAATTGCTGAGAAAGTTTTTCTCATAGAATTTAATATTGAAATACCTCTATAATTCTCGACTTCGTTGGCATCACCCTTTTTAAAAATAGCAAAAATCAAGGATTTTTTGAAATTGGTAGGAGCAGACAAGCAGTTGTAATCTTTATTATAAAAGTTAACCAAGTAGTTTTAAAATCCGTTGTGCCGCTCTTGTAAAATTCTACTGGAATTCCATCAATTCCTGGACTCTTACCGTTTTTAAAATTCTTAAGAATAGTTTTCAATTCCAGGAGAGAAAAATCGACATCGAGTTCATTCACGCGAGTCCAGAACTGTTTACAGTTTGTGCATTTTTTCAAGTCTTCGGCTTTATTTCTTAAATAAGATATTTTCTTAGATTTACAAATATCTTTGTAATTTTTATTGAATCGTAAGTAATAACTTTTGAAAAACTGTGAATTGGTAGTTCTAAACAACTTCAAATAAACAAACGAGAGTTTTCGTAGACGCTTGCAATCATTGTCAAACCAAGGATTTTTGGCTACAAAATTTTTGGAAGTTTTATGTGCAAAAGGAGCTGCAGCTATAATAACTTTATTTATACTTAGACTTATTTCTTCGACCGTGTGTGTAGATTGCTGAACTAAAGAGCACGAATGTCGATTTAAGAGTTTCTTATATAGCGTTGCGTTGTTTTTTGACCATTTTAGCTTGAAAAAGTTGGAATTTGCACGTTGAATTGACTCAGAAATTTTTATTTTGACAATAATAGGAAAGTGGGCTTAAGAGTTCCCCATAGCAACCTCAAAATCTTCGAATAAAGTCAGTCAGTTAGTTGACATTGCGGAAAAGTCAATGATGGATTGCCCTTGGCCACTTACAAAAGTGAAATCACCAGCCTTATCACTATTAGAACCACCATTTAATATGTATAATCCGAAATCTGTAATAAATTCAATCAAACTTCTTCCATTGCCATTTAAAATATCATCTTTTGAATTTCTTTGAAATGAAAGAATATTAGGCGAATTTAAAAACTTGTCAGAAAAATTTTGATATTTAACAATTCTAGCATTTAAGTCTCCAATAATCAAAACGTTCTCATATGTGTTTCTATTCATAAAATCTACCAGCTGATTGAATTCGTTTTCCCAGTTATTACAGTTCAGGTAAACAGGTATAATGTGATAGTGTTGGTTTTTACTAATCACGTCAAAAATTATTTTCTCTTCAATAGTTTTAAAGTTTACAAAATTTTCTAATATATAATTTTTAATACCGTATAAAATACCCCCACTGACTCGTCCATTATTATTAACTCTTATTGCAGGTGTGAACATTGCCTTAAAATCCTTAAAATATTTTATGTAATGATTTTGGCTATGAGCTTCAATAAAAGTTTCAATTAAAATTATGATATCAAAATCTTGAAAATACTTTAAAAAAATCTGGTTGCAAAAGTTTGTTTTTGAGGCCAGTAATATTATAACATAACATATACTAATTCTATTCTATATATAATTTAAGTGGTGGCAGACGACAGTATTTACCTATTGACTAGTATCTCCAACCCGTTGTATCCTTTGAACGATAGGTGGCGCTCGAGAGTGATTGTTGGATGAGATTGGATCATTCGAAATCGGAGCCAACTTCAGTCCCGGGCTTCTGTCAATGTATTTGTTATAGTTGTCCCCAAACAGCTCAGTTAGAAATGACTTCTCTGCTGTTGATTTGACAAGTAAGCCATGCGATAACTTGTAAACAAAAAGTTTATTGTTGATCAGCAACTTGTTGTCTCCTCTTAGTAAAATTTTTGCGTTTGAGTTAGTGTGCAATTTTCTTTTCTTTCGGGATACAAGTGATTGTTCGCGAAAAACACTAAATCCAGAGCCTTTTAAAGTGTGCGTGGCTGCAATAAGCTTTTCTGTGATTTCCGTGGTTGAAAGTTCCATGATCACAGTGACTCTTTCGCTGTTCTTGTTGCGAATTTGTCTGACATTTTTTACAGAGATTTCTGCACCTTCGTTTAATTGTAGAAGCCCCTTGCAAGTATGTTTTGCTAAATGTATTTCATCGGTTTCTGCAACCAAAGTAAGGTGTACTACATTAGATTTGGCGTTGTTTTTGCGACAAAGAATCTCCAGTTTTGTTTCCAGAAGCTCCCATCTTTCCGTCATAACTGATAGCTTGTTGTTGAGTTCAGAATTAATTTCCTTCAGGGCAAGCAGCTCATTGGAAAGACTTAAAAAGTCATCTTTTGTAGCTAAATTTCTAAGCTTTTCATCAAGAGTGTCAGTTAAGATGTTTTTGAGATCAACAACGGATTAATTTCTTGTTCTCATTTTTGTAGGCGTAGATGCTCAGTTCTTTTTGGCGGACGTGCTTTGTGCTGGCGATATTTAAATTTCGTTTACAGTATACGGTTCATCGACGAACTATGATACCGCAATTAAAATTTACTTGATGTGAATTTAGAAAACAGTTAAATTCTACGTTTTTAATGATAATTCTTCGCAAAACTATTGTAAATGTCGTTTCAAAATGGTGAGCACAAAGTTCTGGTGTTGTTTTTAACAAAAAATTATTTTAATTTTATTCAAAATTTAAAAAATATAAGAGAGCTAACTAGAATCGCACTTTTACTTGAGAGTTGAAATGACATCACACTAATCCGATGATTAGTAAGTGTTTTCAAATAGGGGACACTGAAATAATTTTTTTTAAGTTATGCCTGTTTGTATTTGTTTTTTTCCTTGTATTTTGTATGTTTAGTTGACAGAAATGAAAAGAATTACAGAGCATTTGCCTTAGTCAAAAATTAATAATCGTTCAACTTTTGGGTAGATCAGCTAACTTATTTAAATTATTCAATGTGCAAACCCAAACATACTATGCGAACAGATCTTATCATCTAAATGCGGCCCTGAATTAATGTGAATGAAAGTATTTGTTTTTCTCAAAAGAAATCTGCCAGAAGGATTAACCCCCGCCCCTTCGAAACATTTATAACATACACATCCTATCCGCGATGATAATTTTCCGTAAATAAATTATTCCTTTCGCAGACAAATTAATAATCTTTTTTACGCTTTATGTCAAAAACCAGAGAATTGAGTACGAACACGATTTTGTTGGTCGTTCGAACGATGATTATTATACAATTTAGGCATCTCAACAATCATAATTGTTATTAATTTGTTTCATGTGTTGGAGGCGAATTTTGGGCGCCTCGGAGGGTCACTACATCATATACCGCTGTGTTTGCCAAAACATATTTTCCCTTCTCATTCTCAGGTGGATTCCGCACGCGAGTAACACCTGACAATTACAAATTATCATTGATTGTTTGTCGTATGCGAAGTGTGATACTACTCCTTTGGAGAGTCCCTTATGGCGATTTCATCAGACTCTATACCTTCTTCTGGCATGTTATTGTGTAAGTTTTTTGTTATAACATTCAGATTCAGTGATATTGCCATTGTAACTATATACATTCATATATAAAGGCAAATAACCAATTTTAATGATGCAATTGCAGAGTTTAGTTCAGTATATGTCTGCATTAAAATTATCGAAAATGAAAGGAAAAGTTATGTCAAGTAATTAGTTAACAATTCAGTGGAAATCACTCATACATGAGATGATATATGGGTAGTGGGAGTAGATAGCGGATTTCTTTTTAATGAACGTTAGCCAAATGGAATGGATAAATAAAGCTACGTGGACCATCAGCATAATAAGTTATTAGTAAGGAAAAAGTTTGCGAAGTATAGTTGATATATCAGATCCGATACATAAAAAAACACATAATTCACACTTGTTTCTTATATATAGAAGCCCAAATCTAGACAGATTATCAACTTCTCGTGAATTTGATGCTCTGTCTGATTTAGTCCAAAGAATTATTTGTTCATATCCTCGCACTGAAATCATTATTACGGGCGATTTTATTGTGGACAATTCATCTTGGCTTCTATTCTACATTCGGCACAGGCCACCACCTAAGAAGAGTGTGCTGAGATTTTAGCTGAGTTTAGCCACCCTACGCAGTTTGTCAACGAGCCTAAAACCACCGGCAAAACCACTGCGTAAGCTTTTCATTTATCCTACTCTTCAGGTCTCGTTCCGAGTAGATGGCAAACAGCATTTGTCCAGGCCATTCCAAAAAATCGAATCCTCCTCCCCCTCTAATTATCGCCCGATCGCACGAACGCTGATTGATTATCAGCTTAAGAAATATCTCGAAGACCGAATTAAATCCAACGATTTTAATAAATTTTGCCGAGCTAACTAAAAAGTTTGTATTACGTTAACTGTGGATCTGTTTTTTGTCTCACAACAAAACAATGAAAAAATTGATTGGTAAAATGTGCATGAAAACAAATAGACCAAGATCCCTTGGCCGGCAGACATACGTCATCTTATCATAGCGGAATTTTTTTCTGTGAATAGATACCAAATTAGATAAGAAAATTAGAAATTAGACATTACGAATTTTCAAAGCTGTGACTTTTCGGAGATATGCAGTGTTAAAAGTGCATACCCAACTACGTTATTTTATCAAAGCTGATTTTTTGATATGTTTAAGGGGATAGTGTCTCAAACTTCGTTTGACACTTGTCAAACACCTACTGTGGGGCGTTTCGTCAGACATCTTTAGGGTGTCATCTTAATGACAACTCGAAGCCGAAGTTCGGCACCCGAGAAATAAGAACGAAAGATAAAGAGAAACACACATAACCTAGAATTCTAGGCGTTAATAATAATTGTATGTTATATGGAACTCCTCGTCACTTTAATAGGGCACCCCTTAGGTCTGTTTTCTGTCATTCATTGCTCCTAAACCAAGGATTGAACCAAAGTTTATTTAATTGTTGTTATTTTACCAAAAGAAAGGTTTAATGCTATTGTTTAAGTATTAACAACAAAATATTTACTAAAAACTGTCATAATGAGGAGTCCAAATCTTGCGCCATTTGAAAAGGACACCTTAACGTAAAAAAACAATTTAGAGAATTTTGATTTTAACTCGCCAATTCCCTGTCTGTCTGGCTGTCACCGAGTCTGCAGCCTAGCGGTTCGTTGGATTTTCTTCAAACTACATATACATATTGTTTTTTCGGCACAAATTTTGTTCATGTTTTTTAAGACGACAAATAACAGTAACTCCCATACATTTTTTTTGGCCAAAATGCAAAAACGGCTCCAACGATTTTTATAAAAAAAAAATCAGTTCATTAATGAAGGGAAAATTGTTATTATTTATTATTTTTTTTTATTTTTGGTACCTACCTTTATTAGAACAAATTTGTTGGTTTTCAATTTTCTGGGAAACGGTTAATTTGATTTTTTTTAAATTTAACGCAGAATCTTCTAGAAAGTTTAAACACTATTGTAAACCAAAATTTTTCAAAAACCATTTTTTTGGAAATAATAATTTTTTTTTGAAAACTCAAAATTTCGAAAACCACTCAATAGATTTTTTCGAAACTTCGTATTTGGTGTTTTTTTGACATTATCTTGAATAGGTAAAGAAACTTATTTTCTAAAATAAAAAACAACAGTACCTCCCATACAAATGTTAAAAAACCGCTAGGAAAAAAATGTATTTCTCGAAAACGGCTCCGAGAATTTTTATAAAAAAATTGTGTTTTCTTAAATTAGTACAGTCCACTTTCAGGTATAAAAATATTTTTTTTGTGTACTTATTAACGGTACTTTCCATAGAACCACTTTTCATTTACATTAAACCTGCTAATCGGGACACTCTATAATCGGACCAGCTCATATTTGGACCGCACCTTATGCATTCGCTGCTATGTTTCATACGAATTTCCCCTTATAATCGACAACTTTTTGACACATATTGGGCGGTATCTCAGCCATAACTTGACGAATGTTGGTTTTCAAGCGCTCAAAAGTTAAAGGTTTATCTTCATAATCACGGTCTTTCGCGTAGCCCCACAAAAAAAAGTCCAGCGGTGTCAAATCGTAGGCAAAAAAAAGTCGGTTATCATATGACCATAACGCTCCGAATTCACGGTGACATTCGTTCCATCGTCGTTGTCGAAGAAGTAAGGTCCAATCGCACCTCCGGACGAAACAGCGCCCCAAACCGTGACTTTTTGTGGTTGTAATGGCCTCTCTTCAATTACTTGATTATTCTCAGAACCCCAAATACGACAATTTTGTTTATTAACATACCCACCGAGTGAGAAATGTGCTTCGTCGCTGAAGAAAATTTTGTTCGAAAAGTCGCCGTCCACCGTCTGTTGTTCAAGCACCCATTCGACGTTTCTACGACGTTGTGAATGGTCAGCTGGCTTCAGTTGTTGTGTGAGCTGGACTTTATATGGATGTAGGTGTAGATCCAAATGCAAAATACGCCATAATGTGCCGTAAGACAGTCCAAATTCCTAGTCTTAGTAGAGAAATATGAAAGCTTAAGTATAAGAAAGCTCTGGGATATGACTTAGTTACGGCCGAAGTTCTCAAAATGGTTCCTCGCAAAGGGTTAATTAATCTTCTTTATATAATAAATGCCACTCTAAGGCTAAAGTACGTTCCGAGCCAATGGAAGGTTGCGGAAGTTATAATGGTTCTCAAACCAGGAAAACCATCACATGATAAGAAATCTTATAGACCCATTTCGCTTCTGCCGGTAATATCTAAGGTATTTGAAAGAATACTACATCTGCGCCTGCAGCCAATAATAGAAGAAACGCGCCTAATATCTGAACATCAGTTCGGATTTAGAAGCAAGCATTCGACAATTGACCAAGTGCATAGGATCACTGACGTCATTGAGAAATCTCTTGAAAAAATGAAAATTTGTTCGGCGGTCTTCCTAGACATGTCGCAAGCTTTTGATAAGGTGTAGCACGAAGCCCTAAAATTTAAATTAAGACAAATTCTGCCTGAAGCACTTTATACGCTTCTAAAAGCATATCTAGAAAATAGACTTTTTAGAGTAAGACATGGAAACGATTACTCGGATCTCAAAGAAGTAGTGGGTGGGGTACCACAGGGAAGTGTTTTAGGTCCAATATTGTACCTATTACTTACACGTGATATACCTCAAACAGAAGACACTATCGTAGCCAGTACTAGCAGTGGGACAAACGATAAATGATTCTACGACAAAATTACAAAAAGCTCTGAATAATGTCAATGATTGGACAAAAACATGGCGGATATCGCTCAACGAAGTAAATTCAGTCCATGTAGATTTTACGTATAAGAAAATTAATAGATTACCGGTATTTGTAAATACGGTTCAAGTTCCGTTTGCTAACGAAGCAAAATATTTCGGAATGACTCTAGGCGCGAAAATAAAATACAAACCTCATGTTAAAAAGAAATGCGAAGAGTCAAATAATAAACTCAGAGATATGTACTGGTTGCTCGGGAAACACTCTAAGGTCAGTATCGAAAATAAGCTAATTTTGTACAGGCAGGTGCTTAAGCCTGTCTGGACTTACGGCATACAACTCTTGTGTTGTACGCGAGATTCTAATTTAAATACCTTACAAACATTTGAAAATAAACTCCTAAGATCATTTGTAAGCGCAGCTTGGTACATTAGAAACGAAGATCTCCACAGAGATCTCGGGATTCCCACGGTTCGCCATGAAATAAATTTTTTTTCCCGAAATCATAGAAAACGGCTATTACAACACTGCAATAGTACTATAATCGAAATTATCGATGAGACGAATTTTGTACGCCGCCTGCGAAGGACTAAGCCCTCCGATCTGGTGCACTGAACGAGAATCCGCTTTAAAATCGCGGTATAAGCAGGAACTATCACCGGATAGTTACCTGCAACACGTTAATTAAATTCGTTAAAAATAAATTGCTAGATAAATTTCAACTTAATTGCAATCAGGAGGAGGAGGTGTTTTTATTGCAGTAAGAATCTCACACTCCTATGATCACGCGTTTTTCGGTGCTCATAGAACTTTAGAAGGTTTTACACCTACCCATTGTGGTGGGGGGAGGGGCGAGGAATCGACACATTCGGGTCTTCGGGAACACTGTCACTTACAGCAGCGATATTTTCAAAAGGTACGAGCGAAACGATGATGCCCATGCCTTACAATATCTGTAACCAATCCAGTCTCTTCAAATTTCTTTACAATTTGGCAAATGCTTGCGTAGTTGGACGATTATATAAACCATAATCTCCTCTTAAAGCACGCTATGTGGCTGTGTGAATTACCATTTTTGTAGTAGGTTTTAACAATTTTTATGCGTTGTGCGATAGTTAAGCGATCCATTTGCGTAAATGTCAGACTATCAACTGAAACAAAAAAACTTTTGAAACCGCAAAATGGATACCCCTTATAATTTATAAAGCAACACAAATTAATTAAACTTATTTTAATAATAATTGTAAATAGTTGTGAAACAATTTTTCTAAGAAAAGAACACATAATTAACCAAAAATTATTGATTTTTGACTGCTTTCAGCTAACTTTTCCGAATCGTTCACAAATATATTCGAATTGTTTAGTTTCCGAAATAACTTATCTAATAAATATGTAAACGTGCCCTTCGAGATTCATTAAAGTCATCCGAACTACCAACTAAACAACATAATAACATTCGATACTCGAATAAATGTCACAAATCAATCTAAAGCAGACATCTGCTTTTAGTTTTATCGAAAGCAGGTTGTTGTATTTGTAATGTGTGTAAATTCTGCTTTGCTGCCGATGTCACTTTGCCAAACTGGATCGCACGTACTTGCTCTTATGTTCGATTACATTATATGTAAAAGATTCTTAATAGAAACTGTTAAATATATTCCTAAAAAATCGTCCACCAGTTTTCGAAATATTGAATGTTCAAAAAAACAATTTTTTTTCAAAAATCAAAAAAAAAACAATTTTTCGAAAATTTTGAAATGCAGTAGGTATTATTTAGAGTTCGAGGGAGCTCCTGTACAAAAATTTTGATCAAAATCCGTTAAGCCGCTTGTGAGAAAGTCGAAAATCAATACAGTGGGTGTATGGCAGGTACCGTTCATAACAAAATATGTATAAAAAACATTTGGCCAAAATGTAGACCATACCGTTTTCGAGATAATTAAGATGGTAGAAAAATGTGTATGGCAAGCACCGTTATTTTTGAGGCTAAAACAAATATTCAAAAATCAATTTTGGATAATAACCTTAAATGCCTAAGCACCAAGTTTGAACAAAATCGGTTCAGCCCTTTAGGACAGACAGACAGGCAGACAGACAGACGGAATTGCCGGACCAACTTTTTGGTGTTCTCTATCATCGTTATGTCAACTTTGATTAAAATCTCGAGTTCGATTTTTTTCCCAAATGCAAAACTTGCCCTATAATACCTGAATCGCAATTAGGAAAAATATAGGTACACACAACAGGTTATTCGTTCAGACAAAAAGTGTCTGCCGCAACACATCAGATGGAAAACCAACCAATTTCCAGAATATATTCATCGGTGGCAGACTTAAATCAAAGCAACTTCAATCAGCCTATGAGTACCTAATGATTTGATAGCGTATCAAATGATACTACTGGCATTTTGTCAGGAGGACGGGCCACGGAGCGGGTATGAAAATGAATTAATGCAATGCACGTCATATTTGAAGTGTAACGCAATGAGGAGTAGCCCAGCAAACTCGAATCAAATCGGTAATTGAATTAAACTGGAGTCTTTTGCGCTTGCCAGTTTGCCACGTGAACGTTTGCGGGCCATTAGATATTTTATACTGCGATTTAAGAGTTATATGACGACATGAGGCAGCGATGTAGCGACGACCAAAAGAAAAAGTTTTAGAGTCGTACTATAATTTCATTAGCTGGTGGTTAGTGGATGTTCAACAGTAGCAGGCATAGTGTTAGTAGGTAGTAACTATATCATTACCCCAAGTCCCAGGTGCAGTAAGAATGTAGATCGATTAATTTCGTCAGTTTATCGCTATATCGCATAAATCATCTGCCATAAATGCTGACTCTGGCAGAGCAATAGTGGTGTTAGACTTTTTTTCATCGGCGGCATTGTCGACGGTAGTCGTGGTGGCGACACGCAAAACAAGCACTTTGTGGCACGAATTTCACGTTCGTGTTTATGGGAGGCTAATGCAATTCTCACCTTGTGTGTGCACTGTTTGCAATTCAACGTCGTTAAGCTTTTTAACCACAAAAAAAACTGGTAAATTGTAGGTAATTCATAGACCATATCGTAAACGGGTCCCACCCCACTGTTGTATGAAGTACCTATGTAATTTCAATAGCACCAACAAAAGGAGAGCCATTTTATCGAGGACCTCTAATGGTAGTGTTTAAATTATTTTGGGAAGGAAGTGTACCTACACTGTTATTTCTTCGTCCAACGTCCAACGGAAATTGCACTTATTGGCCTTTGATTTACGGAACACTAGAAGACTTACGAGGAGTGTTGGCATAAGCAAAAACATGAACCGTAGCGCGCATTGTGTGTGTCTTCTGACCTTTGTCATTCTTGTTGTATACATTTGTTTGAAATTGGTGTGATAAAAACATTGAAGCCTGCTAAGAAATTTGTGTGGTCGTGAAGGTCGTTAAGTTTTAACCTAAAGTAAAATAATATGACTCGGTAAAACGTTTGTGTTCTAAGCAATACATTTTTTTGTATTGAAAAAAAAAAATCAATACCAGCACTGGTTGAAAGCCATTCTGCCCATATGCGGAAGGTTAGATTAAGTATTTTCTTTTCTTCAAAGTACCTACCTCTATTGCGAGTGTTGTTGAATCTTTTTCAATCAAAAATTTGATGACATAGATAGCTTACCCAAAATAACTAAGTAAGTACATGGTTTTGTAATCCATTGTAAAACACATTCTACACAGAACCAAAAAAGGCGTCCTATTGACTATTTTGGTAGTCAATTTGACAATTAAATAGTCGATTTTCACCCAACAACCGCGATAGTTAATAGGACAACCGAAATTTTCTACAACTCCGTAGTCAATATGACAACTTCGATAGTCAATATGACAACTTTTGATTGAAAGGAATTGAATCACAATTGACAATCCAAAATTGTCCAATTGACTATCGGGTTGTCAATTTAGAATTTTGAAATTCTGTTTTTCATTTTGGTTGAATCTGAATTTGACTACCAAATTGTAATATTGACTACTGAAGTTGTCCTATTGACTACCGCAGTTGTCATATTGACTACCACGGTTGTCCTGTTGACAACCGAAATTGACAATCGAGAATTGTCCTATTGACTATCGGGTTGTCAATTTAGAATGGTTAAATTCAATTTTCATTTTGGTTGAATCTGAATTTGACTACCAAATTGTCATATTGACTACTGAAGTTGTCCTATTGAATATCGGGTTGTCAATTGAGAAAAAAAAAGTTGTCATATTGACTATTTTGGTAGTAAACATGACGATTTCGGGTTTTTTCAAGTTGACAACCGGCGATATGACGACTTTATTTTTTTCTGTGTATGATGATCGAATTTTTGCAAAAGCCGTTTTGCATAAATAAACAGCACTCGTTATAAGGACCATAAAATTTCTTTACACAATAATAGCATTCATAGGCCTTCTCACATGACCTTTCAAAAAAAAAAAAACATTGGCGGCGTTACTCATTTATTAGATAAGTTATCTTTTTTCGATTTTTCGATTGGTACAAGGAAAACGAATAAAACACCCGCTAAATACAAAACGATTCTGAATTCTGCGTTTGTTTGTATTTGTGAAATGTGACACATGTCAAAAGAATTTATTTATTATTTTGAAAGCATCCAAAGATGTCGGACAAACATGAATTTGCGAAAATGGAAGAATATGTCCTCTTTTGCGAGAAAATGGAGAAAAAAATGTCTGGGTTCAAAAATATTGCTGCAAAATATTATTAGTACCTAAATAAATTATAAAAATATATATTAACTTACATACATTTATATGAATGCATTTAATTATTTTTTTCTCTTCTTATAGCTGCGGTGATCTAGTTGCGGCAGAGTGGTGTGAAAGACGACTTAATTAAACTATCTCAAAAAGTATAACACATACACAATGGCAATAAAGTGTTATCCATTTTGCGGTTTTAAAATTAAACGTATATAAAACACATACAAAATATTTTTTTTCATATTTCTTTTTTATTATAAAGCTTGAACGTTGACATTATGTGTGAAACACTACATTATTTAAATGACCACCACGCGAATTGTTGCAAGCATCGATTCTTTTGATGTAATTTTCTACCAATTTTTGACACATGATGAATGTTGGGTTTCAAGTGCTCAAGAGTTAAAGGTTTATGTGAATAAATACAGTTTTCGCGTAGCCCACAAAAAAAGTCCAGTTGTGTCAAATCGCATGATCTTGGCGGCCAGGAAATGTCTCTTGCAATAGAGCCATATATGCTCGAGTTGTGTGGCATGTGGCACTGTCTTGTTGAAACCACATATTCTCCAAGTCGTGTTCTTCAATACCAGGCTAAAAATAGTCGGTTATCATATGACCATAACGCTCCGAATTGATGGCGACAGTCCTTCCATCGTCGTTTTCGAAGAAGTAAGGACCAATCACACCTGCGGACCAAAGAGCGCCCCAAACAGTGACTTTTTGTGAATGTAATGGCCTCTCTTCAATTACTTGAGGATTCTCAGAACCCCAAATACGACAATTTTGTTTATTAACATACCCACCGAGTGAGAAATGTGCTTCGTCGCTGAAGAAAATTTTGTTCGAAAAGTCGTCGTCCACCGCCTGTTGTTGAAGCACCCGTTCGACGTTTCTACGACGTTGTGAATGGTCAGCTGGCTCCAGTTGTTGTGTGAGCTGGACTTTATATGGATGTAGGTGTAGATCCAAATGCAAAAATACGCCATAATGTGCCGTAAGACAGTACTAATTCCTGAGAACGACAAGGAATCGACACGTTCGGGTCTTCGGCAACACTTTACTTACAGCAGCGATATTTTCAGTGGTACGAGCGAAACGAGTTGGACGATTATGTAAACCATAACGATATGTGGCTGTGGCAGAATCACAATTTTTGTAGTAGGTTTTAACAATTTGTATGCGTTGTGCGATAGTTAAGCGGTCCATTTTCGTAAATGTCAGGCTTTCAACTGAATTTTTTCAGTTGAGTGGTTTAACAACTTATTTTGACAGATGTCGAATTTCAGCCCAATACTTTTGAAGCCGCAAAATGGATAACCCATTACATATAAAACAAAAATATATCTTAAGTGATAGATTAATAATATCTATTCATTTTCAGAAGTATATAAGTGGTCCGATGAGGTCACTCATTCTCTGCTTCAAATGTGTGGCGAAAACCAAGGTAGTGTTAGTCCACTTAAAAGGTTTCGCCCTAAAAAGAACTACTGGCTGCGGTTACATTTCACTGGAGCTGTCGAAAATACATACTTCAAATTGAACTCACTTGGGAGCAGGTTAGTCCCGTCTCGTCAAAATCGAAAAATTTCAGTCTGAATCGCAGTCGCAATTTTAATGTGTATTCTCGCCTCTGTCTTGGTCTTATCCTTAGTATTGATTTCTTTCGTTTCTTTCCGTATCAAAAACTAAAATCGGGAACATTTCGAATTTTCTGAGGAAAAAATTGAAATTTGTGTAGGTTGCTTAATCCATTTAAATCGGAGCCATACTTCAATGGATTTTGACAGTTCATGGCGTGATAGGTAGACAAGAAACTATATTTTGACGTTTCGATAATATTGTTTTCCTAGTGTCGCCTAAAAATCTAAAAGTCACCTTTTTCTGGTAGGGGAAACAAAGTTTGAAAAATGTGCGATTTCTATTCCAACGACAAGTACACATAAATCGTAAGTATTCTTCTATGGATTTTCGCAGTGTGCGTGTGCCTATCTAAGTATAACTATATGTACATGTGGTTTGATATTTTAACTCGCATAGATTATTTCGCAAAACAACTTGGGAATATTTTAAAAATTGAAAATTAGTACTAAAAAAATAATTAGATGAAGAAATTTTTCTTCTAGGGAAAACCGGAACCAAACCACCGAGGCCGCCGAGACCAAAAATACGGTCATGTCTCGGTTGCTTTCAAGGTAATCTAAACTAGTCGCCGTCTCGTTGCCAGCCCTAAATTGTTCTGCATGCGGCTTTGTCGACTGCAAATGGAGGAATTCAGTGGAATAGCAATAATTCCTAAAACATCTGGATTACGCAGACGACGTATGCTTACTTCTCATACGATCATGGATCTCCATCAAATTACAAAAAGGTTGGAGAGAGAAGTTGAAACCGTCGGGGTTAAGATCAATACGGCAAAAACAAAAAGGATCAGCCTTGGAATTTCCATATATACCCAAGTAGATATTTCTGGATAAACAGAAGAGATGATAGAGTGTTTTCAATATCTTGGGAGTATTGTCTTTATAGATGACGGGACCGAACAAAATTATATCCAGCCGAATGGGAAAACAAAGCCTGCATTCGGAGGGCTGCGCAAAATGCCGAGAAGTAACTCTATAAGCCTAAGGACCAAGCTACTACTGTTCCACTCCAATGTTGAGTCCATGCTTCTTTATGAGTGGAGCACTTGGAAAGTAACACCCGTCATAAGAAAGCTGCCCACGTTCCCAGATATTCTGCCAAAAATCTTGAGGAATTTCTGGCCAAACCGTATTCCCAACGATGGAATTCATGCGAGGACAGTTCAAGAAACCATCGACTCTATTATACGAAAACGTAAGTAGCAGTGGATTGGACATACGCTTCGAATGCGCGTAGGAGTAGTGGAGGCCCTATGTCCTGCAAGGGCAAGGGGAACATCATGGACATAACAGGTCCGAGGACCTAAGCAAGTAAGTAAGTAAAAGTAATACATTGTTGAAATAACATTGTTGAGAAATGTCCATTTCATGAATTTTTGTTTCCAGCAAACTTATTTAATATAGTTTGAGTTATATTCTTGAAAATCATATTATAAACTCACTCAAGTACTTGGCTTTCGGCCGTAACTTCTTTTTTGCCCCCAGAACGCACTTAACTTACATTTGATAAATGCCGAGTTCTCGTATTAATGACCTAAAATTTATGGAGTTCCTCTTCTGATCCGAAACTGTGCACGAAGCTATTATAATAGTAAATGTGCGTGCTTTGCAAGTGTTCCGCTTTGGCCAGGATAAGAATGCAGTCCCTTCTAAAGGCTTTCTTTTCTGGAAGATTGTCTAAAAAAAATGTTTAATTTCCACCGCTATTTGGGTCTAAGATGCGAGTTCGCTCTGACCTCAATTTTTAACCTGTGGTCTCTAACGAATCCCAGTAATAAAAAATCCACTATGATTATGTCATCAGGATTTGATAATGAAGATAATACCAATGTACTCGCAATTATTTTTAAGGTCATTGTACATTCATTAATTCTTTAATTTATACCGATTGAATTTATTATTCTTATTTGCAAACATACTGAATTTTCATTGTCATAATTGACATTTTACAGTCTTAAAGTTTTTGTGAATGTGTGAGCGTGATTCTGCATTTGATTCTGAACTGAAATCCAGAATCGTTTTCTGTTCTGCATAGAGTGACAACCAGGACCGGACCACTAGCCACACAGGCCATGCCCAGATTCTGCATTGAATTATAGGCAGCTATGTGTGCACAAAACTGGCATTTTTGATCGACCATTCAAAACATATTTCCCTGATAGTCGAGTATGGCTAAACAACGAACTCTATGGTGAGTCGTCAATAACTATCTTCATTGACGGCTCAAAAATGGACATTGGGGTCGGTGCAGGTTTCTTCTCAGAAAACCTTAAAGTAGCCAGCTCCGCTAGACTTCCTGACCACAGTAGTGTCTTCCATGATGAGGTATTGGCAGTGAAAAATGCTAATAAGTACGTGTAATGGATATACCAAATACCGATATCACCTTTTTTATTGACAGCCAAGCGATAATTCAAGCGATTTCTGCCGCAGTTACCAAGTCGAAGCTTGTAACTAGCTGTCGCGAAGAGTCTCGGGTCACAGTAATATACCGGGCAACGAGAGAGCTGATGAACTGGCAAGGAAGGGTTCAACACTTGATCCTACCCAAATAGACCCGTCGATTACAATCCCATTCTCTGTCACGAAGCAGAACATTGGAAAGAAGATTCTTTCAAAAACCAACGAAAGATGGAATGGGCTCGATACTTGTGCCACAACCAGGAAACTATGGCCCAACTTCGACAAGAAAAGAACAGAAAGTACCATCCACATACACAAAAATTCCCTTCGAACTATTGTAAGCGTGACATATACAGATGTTGTAATGACGAAGACGAACATAAGGACACCTATCACTTTTTGTGTCATTGTCCAGCTCTTTGCCATATAAGGAGCAAATCTGGGCAGTTACTTCTTGAATTCTTTAGAAGAGCTCTCGAATCTTTCAGGCAAAAGCCTGCTGAGTTTCATAGCTGTAAATGGCTCGATAATGATTATCCAAGTTACAAAACTTCAGGGTACCACAATGGATCTACTAAGATCTTAGTGTGCCGATAGTAAGATCTACTGGCAAACCTTTTACCTAACCTAACCTAGCGCCAACCATGCGTCCAAGATTTGTAAATGCACAGGGCGCAAAATTCTTGGGGCGCATTACAAAGGACAAGAAAATGTAATTTGATCTGGCGCAAACAAATACTACTTTTTTTTTTCTTTTACTTTATAAGAGATAAAAAAATGCCAAATCCGAATAACGCGATAGAAGACTATGAAGAAGTATTCGGTTATATTTTTTAAGCAAATATGAACTACTTGCCAATTAGAACAGAAAGCACATATTTATTTCCAGATCAATTAAGCAGAACTCCAACCCGAAATACATATTATTTTTAGGTCACTATGCCAGTATTTATAAGGCCGCGAAAATTCCCAACAGCGAATATTGAAATCACTGAGATGGCTAAGTTTAAGGTGAGCAGCTGGGTCACGAGTTGTGGACTAGGGGATAACCAAGGCAAAACAGATTGTTACTCTTCTACCATTGGGGCCACAGTGGCCTTAAAATCTTGTCCAACGGATGCCTTAAATAAGTGTTATCTTATATCTTTTACTTCTTGACCTCCATATTAAACATATGGTATCTTGCAGCGCGCTAAGACTTAAATAGTTCAAATGCTGGTCGGCCAAACCAGGAAGAATTGGAAAGATAAGAATTAGGTTAGATTAGATTTTAGAATGGAATTTTGATCTAACTAAAAGCAATTTTCTCAGAGTCAGTCGCTAAAAGTCTCTAGATCTTTCCGACTTCCTGACTTTGCTAGCGTTTTACAAGGCCAAGTACTAGCTATAATACAAGCATACAAAATTCTTAAATTAAATCTAACAATGTCGAAATGAGCTCGATAATCTGGATATTAACCATAAAATCACTTTAATTTGAGTTGCAGGATACAGTGGTATTAAGGGTAATGACCCGGCAGACGAGCTGGCCCGACAGGGATAGGCCCTTTATAGCTCGCTTGTAAAGAGCGTCTCTATTCCGCTCTTTGCAATGAAGGGCGAAATTTTTTCAATTTTTGTCACCGAATCCAACAAAAGATGGAATAAGTTCTAGAATGATATGGCCCACCTACAATAAATCCAGCGCAGATGATCTCATTTGCAGACTGAGGCGACTGAGACAGACTGGATACTGGCTTTTTGAGTGAGCACGCAGCAAAGCTGGGTTTTCCCTACTTTTACCGTAGCTGTAAACCCCACTTAGAAAAGGAAACAGTTCTTCACTTCCTCTGCAAGTGTCCCGCTCAGGCCAGACTAAGAAAGCTGTCCTTTCTGATTTAAAAGAACTGCCTGATACAAAAATTAAAAACCTGATTTATTTCCCCAATGGTAGGTACGTACGAAATATCCCTAGTGACGCTTCGCTTGAGTGTTTTTCCTGCTAAAATTCGTCTTTCTATTCACACCCGTTAGAGCTCGTGGTATAAAAACGGGGACTTTCAAGAGCTAAGATGCGAATGCCATTTTTTGTTTTCGCATAAGTCGAGGTAGATTTTAGGTAAGCTTCTACTTTAATCCTCAATACGAATACAATTATTCTACGTAGATTTAATTTTTAGAAACGAAAAGAGAAGTATTGGCTTAACATCGAAGCTCTTATTTACTTTGTGGAAATTAAGGAAGCAAGAGGGCTTCTTGACAGTGGATGACCACTTTAATCAAAATTTCGACATATAAAACAAGCTATACGAAATATTAGATATACTGTGTTCTCCAATCATAACACAATAGTTTCGCGTACCAGACTTACTTACAATGAAATACATATTCACATTCCGTTTATTTACTAATATTCCTCTACATTTATCTTTTCATCGATTAGAATGTTTCCAATGATTTGTTGCTATTTGAAAATTTGTCCTGTAAGCCCGTGAACCGTCGAGAAAAAATTAGGTATTAAAATTTCAAACCAAAAGTAGTTGTTTAATGTAAAACACACAGATATTTGTAACAATTGAATAATAAAAAGTAATTTCTAAAAACCACTCTAAAGTCTTGAAACAACACCTTCATGAATATCTCCTAGTCAAGAAACTGTCTTTACGTCACCAGTCATTGCAATACATTCAATCTCCACCAAAGCGTCCATCGGCAAACGAGCTACTTGGAAACAAGAGCGAGCTGGAAATTCTTTCGTAAAAACTGTTAGAAAATAAAAAGAAAACACATTAATAATTATTGTTTACCTCAAGATGATATAAACGCCAACAAATTATAGCGCTTATGATAACGGAGCATTATAAGATAATGGCTTATCGATTTAACAGCCTAAGTTCCATTAAAAGGTCACAATTCAATGCAGTCTTATCTTATCATACTTGTATTTTTTTTTTATATTTTCAAACATCGGTTTAGACTTACTTGTTTTGTAAACCTCATTGACAGTTCCAAAATCTTCAAGATCCTTAAGGAAAATTGTGTTTTTAACAATTCTGTCCATTCCTGAATCAGCTGCTTTTAAAGTAGCTTCCATGTTCTTAAGTGCCATACTAGTCTGAGCAGCAACGCCATCGACTAGCTTCATTGAATCTTTGTCCAAACCTAAGCATCCAGAAACGTATACAGTACGATCGGCAACAACAGCTTGACTTTTGTTAAAAATTAAGAGAATTTAATTATGTACATCTATACTTAGTTGCACTTCAATTATTCCAACTCACTTGTATGGAGCTACCGGCTTAGCAGCGTTTGCAGTGCTCACCAATTTTCTAATTAAAGTTGACATTTTATTCATGTGGGGAATTGAAACCGACGCGACGCACGAAGATAGTGTCTGATTGCTTTCGAAGCTAAATAGAGACTAAAAAAATAAGGAATTCTACACAAACAGAAAATTGCTTCATCTTATCAGTGACGTATAGAAAATATGAAGGAGAACACATTACTGGAGATAAATAAGCTAACACATGATTTTAAAAAACAGTGCTTCCAAGGTAATTGGTAATTTAAAATTAAATAGTGTTCACAATTATTACAATGTTCGGTAATGATTCAATTATAGTCAACGAATACTTTGTATGCAGTTTTGTTTCGAATTATCATTTGGATCGCTAAATACCAGCTTTAAAAAAATCGCTTATCTCAAATAAATTAAGAATAATCTTCAGACAATAAATAACAATAGTTAGCACATGGAAGAGTTTAAAAGTTGAGTCTATATAAACATTTATGAATGGAGAGCGTTTTGCTTTTTACTTGCTATCTATAGGCACCATAGGTACCATAGGGCATTTCTTACATTTAGAAAAAATAATTTAATTCGACTTTTTGCTCAAAACTTGACATCGCTATGAGGAAATGTTATTTACGATACTGATTTCGGTCAAAATTTTTACACAGGAGGTACTTTACTTCAAATTCAAAATAAATACTAGGTACATATTAAAATTTCAGAAAAATTGTTTTTAATTTTGGTTTGAAAATTTATTGTTGTATTGAAAACAGTTACATGATATGTTTGAAATTATATTTTAAATTTATTTTAGTACGTATAATTAGCATAGGTAGTTATATACTTTATTGCAGAAAATCTAAAAAAATAAAATACACAACTGGAACGCACGAACTTGCTCTTATGTTCGATCACATCGTATGGAAAAGATTTCTATTAAAAATATAAATATTTTTAGAGTCGTGTTTTACTTAATTTTTTATAATACAAAATTTCTTTATTTTTTCTAAAAAAAATAGTATGACAATCTTAAATATTTATTAATATAAACTTGAAAACAAAAGATTGAATGTGGTTAATCAAAGAAAAAATAATTCAAAATTCTTAAACTAATTTGAGCCCAAAAAAAGTACGCCATTTTATTTCTTAGATAAATTTGAATATGAGAAAATAATTTTTAATATCTGTGAAGCGGTTTTTGAAAAAAAAAGGTTTTTTTTTAAACTTTTTCAAAACATTTTTCAAAAAAAATTCAAAAACGCCAATTTATAGGTATTCAGCAAATACATATAACTATAATTTTTGAAAGAAATTTAATGACCAATTTTCAAAATATATTTTTTTTAAATTTGTCTTAAAAATGCTTTTAAAAATACAAAAAAAAATATTAATTAAAAATACTGGTATGCAGTATAAATTGGGCTACTTACACCTATATGTGTGATATTTCGAAAAAATCGGTTAATCCATTTAAGAGGTAGTCGAAAGCAAAAAACCTATGGAAAGTATCGTTTTTAGACACTAAACATTTTTTTTTCAACCATTTGATCGGTCGTACCTAAAAAGCTGCATTAATTTTTTTAAATCAAAATTGTTAGAGCCGTTTTAAAAAAAATAGGCTTTAACGTAAGGGTTATATGGCAGATACCGTTAATTTTTGGGATAAACAAATTTCAATTGACCCTCTGTACAAAACCCAAAAACCTCTATATACCAAGTTTGAAGCAATTTGGACCCGTTTGGGCTATATATGCATACATACAGACAGACAAACATTCTTAGACCATCTTTTTCCTTGCGATTATAGGTACAATAAGGCAAGTTATTTATTCTAACAATTTTTTTTTTCTAACAATAAAACATGATATTACGATCATAGAAAACACCAAAAAAGTGGGTCCCCTAATTCTCGAGTCTGCAGCCCAAACAGTTCGGTGGATTTGCTTCAAACTTGGTATATATTGTTTTCTCGGTAATATGCCAACACATTTTTTAATTTTTTAAAGATGGCAAATAACAGTAGCTCCCATACATTTTTTTGTGTGTTTTCTTCTTTTTCTCAAAAACGTCTCATACGATTTTTATGAAAAAAATCAGGTCATTAATGAAGGTAAAGGGTACCTTTTGATAATTTTTTTTTTGAAAAAAATTGTTATTTTTGGTACCTCTAGTAGAACCATTTTTTTCGTTTTGATTTTCTTGGAAACGGTTAATTTGATTTTTTTGAAATTTTTAATACAGATGCTTCTAGAAAGTTTAAGCACTATTGTTAACCAAAATAAAAAAAAAAAATAAAAACAACGGTACATCCCATACAAATGTTAAGAATCCGTTAAGAAAAAAAATTATTTCTCAAAAATGGCTCCAAGAATTTTTATAAAAAAATTGTATGTTTTTAAATTAGTACACTCCCCTATATAAATATAAATATTTATTTTTTTTTTCATATTTTCGACTTTCTCAACATTGGATGAACCGAATAAAATAATTTTGTTGCCATTTGGGCTCCCTAAAATTGTTAATAAAAGTGAGTACTAAAATTTTCAAAACAAAAATTTTTTCGATTTAAAAAAAAATACAGTTATATACATACATATACATATGTGTCTCTAAAAATCACATGAATCTTATGTATGCCTATTACACCTAAATTATAAATTTATATGCATTTAGGTACCTACCCATCTACACGCCCTTCATTTTCATTATTATATGTACATGTTAACATGCTTAGGTCCCATCTAAATGTATGTATGTATGTAGATTCATTTTACTCTCCTAGCTTACATAATTAAATTAAAATTTATAACTTATAGATTTAAATATACATTTGTAAGTAGGTACCTACTACCTATGTAACTAGTCCTTGAATTAACTTTTCGACAATTTATTATACTAAGAATCAAGTTAGTCTTACCTACATAGGTAAGACTAACTAACTAAACCTCAATCATTAGCTACATTAAAGATGTTAGCTAGAAGAGCAAGTTCGTACGATCCAGTCGTGAATCGTAATTTAATGTTTGATTTTTATCTCAAAACTTTCTTTTTCGACGAATGCATAACTTACCTTAAATTACCTATAATCGCAGGTAAAAATAGGCAACAAATTGATAATAATTGAGACAAACAATTGAAAATAAATATATACAAAATTTTAAAGTAAGTAAAATAAAGAGAAACAAAAATTTTTGTCATGAATATTCTTCAACCATCATCTTTTGCAAAAGTTTATTTTTAAATTTATATCTAGACATATTTAATTCGAATATTTCACACTTTTTATAACAAATCTTTGAACACCGATTCACAGGTCTACAAAAAAAAATTTTTTTTTGGTGCCTTGAGTTTTCAAGCTGATTTTATTTGTACTTCTAACGCTGATTTCAAAACTGAAAACTATTTTTCCCTAGCAGCTCTAGTTTTTGAGTTACAGAAATATTCAATTTACGCTAATTTAAAAAATTCATATGCAAGAAATTCATATGAAAGAATGTTCGAAGGGGAATTATTAGCCCCTCTACCTGTCATAGAAGGGTAATTATTACCCCCTCTACCTGCCATAGAAAGATAATTATCTTATTATATAATTATTATTATATAATTATTATATAATTATTATATAATTATCTTATTATAAATTATAATTATAATTATATAATTAAAATAATAGAACCTAAATTTTGCTATATAAGACAACTGTGTTGCCGACCTGGACACAGTTTGTTTTCAATAGTGAAAGGGTAAAGTTGGTTGTAAAGAGATAAGTAAATTGTTTTCGAAAATTAGTTTCGGTATATTTGAATGTTGAACAATAAATTGTTTGGTTGTAAAAAAGTGAAGTGTTTTATTTACGAAATAAATAAGTGGAAGTTTTAAGCAAAGTGAATAAGTTTTATTTATTACGAACCCTTGGTAAAACATTACAATACTTTAAGTGATTAAGAGCTAATTTTCAAAAATGTCATCTAGCCGCAGAATCTGTGTAAATCATCCCGAGCAATTTTGTTATGTATGTGGTGAATACACGGCAAACCAGAACAGAAAATCCATTACTGAATTTGTGAAGAAAGCATACAGTGCTTATTTTGGTTTCAAACTTGGTGATCAAGATAAGTCTTGGGCACCACATGTAGTTTGCAAGACATGTACTGAATATCTACGTCAGTGGACTAATGAGAAGAGGAGGAGTCTGAAATTTAATGTGCCTATGGTTTGGAGAGAACCAAAAAATTACTATGACGACTGTTATTTCTGTCTAGTGAATATCAGAGGCATCAATAGTAAAAACCGAAGCAAGTGGACGCATCCTGATTTAGATTCTGCTCAACGGCCCATCCCTCATTACGATAAAGTTCCCATACCAACATTTCATCAGCTATCAGATCTTTCGGAGGATGAAATAACCCACTGCGATACAGATAAAGACAGTGAATATGAGGAAAATGCATCAAGTCCCCAACGATTTAACCAAAGTGAGTTACGTGATCTCATCAGGGATCTTAACCTCTCAAAACAATCTTCTGAGTTACTGGCATCCCGGCTAAAAGAAAAAAATCTACTTGATGAAGGAACAACAATAACGTTCTATCGTAAAGGGGAAGCAGAGTTGCTTACGTTCTACTCTCAGGAAGAAGATCTCGTTTTCTGTCAGGATGTTAAAGGTCTCTTAACAAAAATGGGCCTTCCCGAGTATGATCCAGATCGGTGGCGTCTGTTTATTGACAGTTCCAAGCGAAGTTTGAAGTGTGTGCTTTTACACAATGGTAACGAATTGGGATCAATACCTATTGCTCACTCAACCCAAATGAAAGAAGAGTACAAGAATATAGCTATAGTCTTGGAAAAGATTAAGTATCACGAACATGGGTGGGTCATTTGTGTTGACTTGAAAATGGTTAACTTTCTCCTTGGACAGCAAGGTGGATACACAAAATATCCCTGCTTCTTGTGCCTTTGGGATAGCAGAGCTAAACAAGATCACTGGGTATAAAAAGACTGGCCTGAAAGAGAGAACATGGTTGTTGTAGGAAAAAATGTTATTAATGAGCCTTTGGTTGATCGGAATAAAATAATCCTGCCTCCACTTCATATAAAACTTGGCCTAATGAAGCAATTTGTTAAGGCTCTAGATAAGGATTCATCATGTTTTAAATTCATATCTAAAAAGATGCAAGGATTAAGCATTGAAAAAATAAAAGTTGGCCTGGCATATTCGATGGACCTCAAATCAGACGGTTAATAAAGGACACCAATTTTGTTGAATCTATGAATGAAAAAGAGCGAAAAGCGTGGACATCATTTGTGTCAGTTGTCGAAAACTTTCTAGGCAACAAGAAGGCTTTAAATTATAAGGATTTAGTTCAGAACATGCTGACTGCTTTTCGTGAGCTTGGATGTAACATGAGCATCAAGGTGCATTACTTGCAAAACCATTTGGACCGGTTTCCTGAAAACTTGGGAGACTTGAGGGAAGAGCAAGGTGAACGATTTCACCAGGATATAAGGACAATGGAAGAACGATACCAGGGCAAGTGGGATACGCATATGATGGCAGATTACTGCTGGAATCTGCTAAGAGATTGTCCGAAAAAACCACATTGCAGATTAAGCAAAAAACGAAGCTTCTTGGGTTCCATCACATCAAATCAGCAGTGAAAAATATATTGTATATGAAATGTACTCGCTAGTATCTTGTTAATAAAATTATTATTTTATTATTTTTTTATATTTATATGTAAATACCTCTAAATGAGCTTGGATTTTCAAAGAAAAAATGTTTTACTTTCTTATTTTGTGTATTTCTAAGTGGTGTCAGGCTTGCAACACCCTACCCCATAACATGAATACGGGAGCTGCTAGGCAAAACCGATTGCAGATTCGTTTTCAGGAGGTCAAGTTTACTAAAGAACAGTTCAAAAAGTATCGGCACCAAAATGTGTGTATACCTGTGACTCCAGAGATGCATAGTTTGTCTTTGAAATTGCTACCAAAAATTTGTGTGTTTTAAAGTTCTAGCATTTGGATTAACGGATAAAGGTCAAACCCAAATGAAGCGTCAGATAATTCTTTGCTATTCTGAAGACTATAAAGATTAATTAGCTTTAGACGATAAGAATAACTTGGCAACACAAAACCTCCATCCCAAACCTCTCAAAGCAAACAACAGAAATTATTTTGGACAGACTCAAGCTTCTTAATATCAACATCATAAGAGACGGAAACCAAACAACACTACAATATTCTAATACAGTACCGACCGAACCAGTGAGCAATAGATTGGCTTTGTAATGTAAGGGTCGTCAAATTCTCTGGATCTTCGTTTAACAAACCCTAGCATACACATGCTTTTAGAGTGTATTTTGTCTATATGGTGTTTGAAAGTAAGTTTTCTGTCAAGTATAACTCCTAAGACCTTAATAACGTACTTTATAATTTATTTTCGCTCTTCAATGGTATAGTCAAAAGTAATAGCCCTTTTTTTTTCTTAAGAAAGAAATTATATTGCATTTACCCACATTTATCTTCATTCCAAATACTTAAAGCCATCTTGCAAGCGAGTTCATATATTATTGCAAAGAAGATCCATCTGTTGCAATATTTACATTTTGAAACAATTTAATTTATCTGCGTATAAAAGATATCTGCACTCTGTGAAAAATAAGGACAAGTCATTTATAAATAGTAAAAATAAGAGTGGGCCAAGGTGGCTTCCTTGGGGCCCTGAAGAGACATATATATTTTACGGGAAATAGTATCACAGAATCTTACACATTGAGTACGTTTTGACAAATAAGAAGCTATCCACCTTAATAAAATTGAATGAATGTCATACTTTTCAATTTTAAAAAGAAGCAGACCGTGGTAAACTTTGTCGAAAGCTTTACTAAGTTCAGTATAGAACGCATCAACCTGGGGGTTAATTCCCGATCTGTGAAGATGTGAAGTGATAAATTTTATCACGCTTTCAAGTCTAATTCGATTCTCGATTCGTGAAAAAGTGAATTTAAATGCCAAACATTTTTCATATGATAATTTTTTATCACAGTCAATTGTTTTGTGAAGAAAATGTTTCTAATCGAATATTAAGAAGAAAAACAGGATTTGGCACATGACAAGTAAGCAACAATTATATTTTTACACAAATTTATTTTGGTTATAAGTTATATTTGTGTTTATTCGAGTAAATAACGAAATTGTTAAATCAACAGATTGACAACAGCCGACCCGACACGGTGCTCATTCACGCGACAGATCGTTGGGAACTACCAATTGCAAAAAATGCAGAGCACTTTACCATATTTAAATAGCTTTGAAACGCACTTATAAGTTGAGTTTTTTTCAAGAATGCTCTCAATTCACGTATTAAATCCATGCATAAATGTTTTGGGAATCTATTATAAGGTCCAATAAAGTGCTCATAGTTGTAACTTCGAATAGATTCTGCCCATCTCGAATGGAAAGCCTGAATATCCTCACATGAAAAAATAATAAATCTTACTCAAAACAGAGATACTATTGAATATAATATAAAACCCACAATTGTTCAGTAGGACGTCTTTTTTTAATTTATTAAACGAATTATTATTCCGGACATTATTCTTAAGCAAATTTAGAAACTGAAATGAAATATTAACCTTTCCCAACAAAAAATTTAATCAGAAATGACAGAATTTATCATTTAGTACTTTTTAGTACAAACTTTATCACAATGAGTTCTAGAATCGCATTAGGCGTGTGCGTGAAGTTGGAAAATGATAAACCTCTGTGAAAACTGAAATGATATTTTTTTTATCATTTCATAATTTCACAGATCGGGAATTGACCCCATGGTTCCCTTTTCCTCGAGCTTAGTACTTGTGGATCTACCCCTAAAGAAACCATGCTGATGCTCACTTATGACCGATTTCAATTCAAAACTCAATTTATCAGTCACCATTTTTACTTGCGATATATGTAGGTACTATATGGCAAGTTTTGCTTTTGAAAAAAATCGAACTCGAGATTTTAATCAAAGTTGACATTCCGATGATGGAGAACACCAAAAAAGTGTTTGTCTGTAGAACGATCTACAACCAAAACGGCTGAACCGATTTTGTTAAAACTTGGTGGTTAGTCGTTTTAGATGATTGCCCAAATCATATTTCTGAATAGTTGTTTTAGCACCAAAAATAACGGTACTTGCCATACAAATTTTTCTACCATCTCAATTATGTCGAAAACGGCTCCAACGATTTTGAGAAAAATTAGTATGTGTACTAATTTGAGTATGATCTACATTTTGGCCGAAAAAAATGTAGAATATTTTGTTATTAACGGTACCTGCTATACAACCATTTTATTGATTTTCGACTCAACGGATTTCGATCGAAATTTGTATTCAATTTGTTCCTTTAAATTTTATTTAGAATTTATTTTATTATTCTTATATAAATAATGCCAGGCCATGGGCAAAAACAAAAATTTCCAATTTAATGATTAGGAATTCTAGTCTTGTTGGATATAGTTCACACTAGATGTTCTTCACGAAATCTATGTTAGATGAACTGAACTTGGCAAAAATTGCGTATTGACAAAGGTCCTCACTAGTCAACTGATGAGTCCATGTGAGATCACCGGGACGAAACGCCAATTTTTGTTGGACTAAAGGCCGTTAAAAGCTATTTTGAATCAATAATTCAACAAGTCCAAATATTATAGTGCTAAGTCTTCTACTTGGCTGATGTATTTCAGTAGTATATAGAATTTGTATTATTAAAAAAAACTTCTTATGTTCTTCGTATCCTTTCAAAAATATAGTCGTGTGAGTGTGAGAGCAAGACATCCAGGAATGGAATGTTCAATACTTGAATACAAAAATTAGAGGCGTCACGTCCGGCCAAACATTGTTTGGCCGGACGTTGACTTAATAATATTGGCTAATGTTTTCAGCAATCTTAACTGCAGTCACCGCAGTATTTTTGGTCACTTTTATCACAACAGCCGCGTTTTATTATGCATGATGACCTATATAGATCAGAGCTTTGCATGCATTACAACAACACTACAAGTTCTTGATATTTATCCCGTTCAATTTTCCTGACCCAGAATTTAATTACATATCTTAACACCAGGTTAGCATTTTAACTTGTACAAGTTGTCAATTCAGTCTTGAATCGTCAACCACGGTGTTGCCAAATTACCAAACAACTACTTATTATTTATTACTTAACAAGTCTGCTTCTACACTTGTGCAATGTTTATGTGGCTTACCATTGGTAAATAGATTATAAAGTTAAATCCTTCCATTGGGTAAACAAAAGCTTGGTTTTTATTCTGAATTAATTTTGCAGATCCGCATTTTTCTGTGGATCAACCTCTCTTTTTACTAACACCACTAAGTACTAGTACAATTGAATGCATTTACTTTGACAACTAGTAGTTTAATATACACGAATACAATCCAATATCATATCGAAAACAAAATCAATTCTAATCGCCTTCCATCAAATTCTATATTTAGCAATGGAAATGGAAAGTAAAACTTACTTTTGTTCAATTAAAATAGAATAATCTCTCCGCACTCCTTATTCTTTACACAAACAATGAGGAAAAGAACACAACGAAGAAATAGCGATAACTCACTAATTTGATTTACCCCCACCAATACCATTCGAAATCTACTATTACGCGGTGCAATAACATTCAAACACCCAGTAAAACACTTATGCAAAAAATATACCCACATCTCTATAACACAGTTGTGTGTAATATTGTGTTCTCTATAATAGATTTTTTTAGGCAATTTAAAGATGAGATAACGTGCGCTGGTACCATCATTGACCTCTATCCGAGTTAAAATAAAATGCACGACTGGAGCGCACGAACTTGCTCTATGTTCGATCACATTGTATGCAAAAGATTTCTATTTAAAATCTAAATATATTTTTAAAGTCATTTTTTACTTTATTTTCTATACACAAAGTTCCTTTAATTTTTTTCGAAAAAAAAAATTAGTATGACAATCTTAAATATTTAATAATATAAACTTAAAAACAAAAAATTAAATCGGATTAATCAAAGAAAAAAATAATTCAAAATTCTGAAACTTAAACTAATTTGAGCTCAAAAAAAGTACGCCATTTTATTTCTTGGTTGATTTGAATTTGTGAGAAAAAAATTTTAAAAATCTGTGGAGCGGTTTTTGAGAAAAAACTTGTTTGTTGTAAAAACTTTTTTGAAAAAAATTCAAAAAGGCCAATTCAAAGGTATTAAGTCAATACATATAACTATAATTTTTGAAAAAAAATTATTGAGCAGTTTTCAATATAAATTAAATTTTTTTTTTTAGATCTTTTAAAAATACAAAAAATATTGGTACGCAGTATAAATTGGGCAACCTTAACCTATATACGTGTGAAATTTCGAAAGAATCGGTCGAGCCATTTATGAGATAGTCGAAATAAAAAAAACGGTCCTATGGAAAGTACCGTTCTTAGACATTAAATTTTTTTTTTCAATCATATGATCAGTCGTACCTAAAAAGCTGCACTGATTTTTATAATCAAAATCGTTAGAGCCGTTTCCGAGAAAAATAGGCTTTAACGTATTGGTTATATGGCAGGTACCGTTATTGTTGAGCTAAAAAAAATTCAATTTCCCCTCTGTAAAATACTTAAAAAAACTCTATATACCAAGTTTGAAGAAATTCGGCCCACCTGTTTGGGCTGTAGGTGTCTATACATACATATACATATATTCGTAAAACAACATTTTTTTTTCTAACAATCAAACATGACATTACGATCATAGATAACATCAATTCTCGCAATTCCGTCTGTCTGTCTGTCTGTCTGCTGTCCTCGAGTCTGCAGCCTAAACGGTTCGGTGGATTTGCTTCAAACTTGGTACATATTATTTTTTAGGTAATATACCCACAGGTTTTTTTTTCATTTCTTTTAAAGAATACAAATAACAGTAGCCCCCATACATTTTTGTTGGCCAAAATAAAAATCTTATTTTTCTCAAAAACGGCTGCAACGATTTTTATAAAAATTGGTTCATTAACGAAGGGAAAGGGTACCTTTTGATAATTTTGTTTTTGGAAAAAAATTGTTATTTTTGGTACCTATAGTACAACCATTTTTTTGGTTTTCGATTTTCTCGGAAACGGTTAATTTGATTTTTTTGAAATTTTTTATGCAGAAGCTCCTAGAAAGTTTAAAAACTATTTTATACCAACATTTTTCAAACATTTTTTTTGGAAATTAATTTTTTTTTTGAAAACTCAAAATTTCGAAAACGACTCAATAGATTTTTTCAAAACATCGTATTTGGTGGTTTTTTGACATTATCTTGAACAGTTAAAAAACTATTTAATGTTAAAAAACCGTTAGGAAAAAAATTTATTTCTCGAAAACGGCTCCAAGAATTTTTATAAAAAAAATTGTGTGTTCTTAAATTAGTACAGTTCACTTTCAAGTATACTTCCCATATAACCATTTTTTATATTTTCGATTTTCTCAATACTGAATGCACCGATTAAAATATTTTTTTTTATAAAAATGCTCCCTATAATTGTTAATAAAACTGCATACGAAAATTTTCAAAAAAAAAACGTTTTTCGATTTTTAAAAAATAAATAAAAATTTTTTTTTTGAAAAATCGATTTATAAAAAATGAGTCACAGAATATTTTTGAAATTTGAATTTTATATGTGTATATTAATAGTATCTTCAAAACGGCGTTTCAAATTTTTTTCTAAAAATGTTTTCAAAATTTTATACATAAAAAATTAATTTATTAAAAAACCGCTCCAATGATTTTTGAAATTTTTTTTTTGATATATTCTTATTTATCCACGAATTCAAATTGCATCTTTGTTTTCCCGCAAACTATTACGGCTAAGCAATATAAAAACATTTAATTATGTGTATTATCCATTTATGTCTACCTTATTATTATTCCCTTTTTACGAATTTTTGCGTACGTCACTGAATACTAAATACAATGTAGACATTTATATGTACATATGTATACGTACAAATGTACAATATACATAGTGTAATATACATTGGTAGGTAGGTACCTATGTAACTATTCCTTGAACCATCCATTCGACAATTCATTATTATAAGAATCAAGGTAATCTTACCTACTTAAGCCTTAAACCTGCATAGGATAACTACACCTAACTAACTAAACCTCAATGGTTAGCTACATTAAATTTGTTAGCTACAAGAGCAAGTTCGTGCGATCCAGTCGTGCTTTTTATTGAATAAAATCCTCCAACTTTCAGTTCTACTTTCACTTCTTTTAATCACCATTAAACTGTAATCAGATTCTATTTGAGCTAACGACATATATTCATGGGGTAGAGCTTACGATTTAGTATTGTTCCGAAATCGATGGGTTGCTGTACAATATCAAGATAGTAGTCTACTTTATTTATTTATTATAGTGTATCATTAGCTGCGTTTTATTATCTACGGGTCTGGGTCTGGGTTATGTTTTAACACGAATTACAAAAACAACATACATGTAAGTACATAACCCAGATCGTTTTATTTTCACGGGGTGAACCATATGGGTTATTGGCGATAATAAAACACGGCTATTTTATATTTATTTAAGTAAAATAAAACATAGTAACCAAAATTTATTTAAAAAAAATGAAATGTCAAAAGGTAATCACAGCTGCCAACCATGCAAATTAAAAAATGTTCATAACCCAGATCGTGTTATTTTCACGAGGTGAACGATATGGGTAAGATTCTCCTTTCTTTCTTAATTTTATATAAAGTTCTCGTTTTTTAGCTGCACTTTTCTAACCCATTTTAAGTTATTGGCGCGTAAGTTAAGCCTAGGCTTAGTTGAATTTTCAATCGTTGATTCTATTTGTTTAAGTTTATCATTCCAAAATATTTAAAGCTATTTGTGTAGTATAATAAGTTTATAATCTTATAAAACTTTAAAACCAAGTAAAATCGGTCTGTATTCATTGAGCCAAACCAAAATTGTCTTAAACTTTACCTAGTTTAGTAAAACCTGAATCTCCTTAAAATATTAGAAAAGTATTTCACTAAAATATTAACCTCACTTTCATTAACAGAGTAGCAAAAATTTGCAAAAAAGTTGCAATTTATAGGTTTACACTTTTTTTGACGCTCACGATATGTAGGTTTAATATCAATAATATTGAAAAAAATTCAATATAAAATAACAGTTACACAGAAAGTTAATTTAACGAAATATAAATTTTACCAAAGGAATTTTTCCAAACTTGGAATAAAGTTGAATATACATAAGACAAAAGACTTTAGACTTAAATGCGAGCCAGGTATCCATTTGCGAATTGATGAATTCAATGCTCGCAGTAGAAACAAAAGAATTTTTGAGAATATGAAAATCATATACAGAAATAGGCTGCTGACATAGTATGATGCCGTGGCAAACTTAATTTGTATATCACAGGTTTCCGGCAGGTAAAAAGCTTAACCAAACAGATCTGTGAACCACAATCTTAAATTATTTAGAAAACTCAATATCGTTTGACATTTTATACAAATTTAAGTATAGTGTATCGCACAATTTATTCACCAACTGAGTGAAATATCACAAAAACATGCTTCAGACATCCAAGCTGAACAAGTTTATTTGCCTCTAAATGTAACAATTTACTTTTTCGCCCGATCACCTCACCAGTATCAAAGCTGCAGTTCCACTGCCAACAATCGCATTCACATCCACCTTTTGAGAGAGTTAACAGAAATTGTGGCTGGTTGACTAATGTTTACGACCAGACCAGAGTCGTACAGGTTGTGATTAAAGCGTTAACGTAACGCCCTCTACTTCCCTTTTGAACCTGTCAGCCTCCCCATAACACATAACTGCAGTGTGTCTCACTGTTTACGTTTTGACCACAAACAACACGAAGATTAATATCACGTCGCGCATGTGCATAAACATAAGAAGCTAGAAAAAGACAGAAAGAATAATATCATGGCTATAGAAACTTTATGCCCAGGCGAATTAAGTTTGCAATTTTGTTTTATTTTATGTAAGCGAATAGTTTATTTGAGTTTAAAATTAAACTTACCCAATAGTCACTGTCAAAACTATTCAGACAGTTCGATTTTCAAAACTGAGAATTTTTTTTTAGGAATTATAATTGGCTGATTGTTAAGTTTCTTAAGTTCTAGACATGTCCGTCTATTAGTTTGTATTACGGTCATGTTAAGAAGGCATAATATTTCATAAGAAGAAGACAGGTCAATTTTTCACGTCATCAATGTCAAACTTGGCACATTACTTCAAATTTTCCAGTAAAGTTCCCTTTCTTGGAGAAGAATTTTTTGACAGCTTGACAATCAGAGACTAGAAACTTGCCTTACTTTCAAGTAGTCTAGTTTTGCCACGTAGCCACTGTTACTAAATAATTTAAGGAAGGTGCTCCGGAATGATACCCTCTTTTGTTAGTTTAAGTCACTTTTTTATTTTAGAGAATGAAATACAATACTCCTTGGGCCTTATGAAAGTCTCCGCTCTCCCGGTGGTGAAGGTAATGTTGAAAAGCCTTCCGTCAAAGAGCTTAACGTAACAGTTGTGAACCGATGTTTTTTGGATGCTTATCGCCTGAATTGATTACCATTCTGTGCCGATTTATGAAATTTTTTAGCACTCTCTACAGAACTTCTGATGGCGTTAGGTCCTTGACCTAACGATGAATTTTCTCTTAAAGTGCTTAAAGATTCTAAGAATTATTCAAAGGACGTCTTGACGTTAAAAAAATTCACAAAAAGTATTCTAGAACGGTAAATCGGGTGATCTTACAGACCAGTGCAAATCACCATGCAATACAGAAATTAGTAGACCCGACCCGGCTGAAAGTACACAAAACAAAATTCTGGTAGTGTATTATGAACTGGGGGTACATTCTGTTGGAAATACATGTTATCCTGCCAAAATCATCCAACTGAGGTAGGAGAATGTCTTAAACAAGCGGCTAAGCGTCGTCGTAGTGTTAATCCAGGTGTCTGACGACCGAAAAACCTGCGCCGAAATTCATTCTGCGCCATCACCTCAATTGAACCGCAAACCAAAATTCATGTCTCATATCGGTTTTGTTCATTTTAAAAATATATATAGAAATTTCCAAAAGGGTGATGAATTTTGCGGCAATAATGGTAGGTTTTCAAATGCTCTTGATTTTCGTCTGTTGCCTTGGCTTACCGCATTATCCCAAATGACAAATTGACATTCTGTTCATAATTTCTTTGGTTTTAATGACGTACATTGTTTTAGTTTTTGTTTAAGAGATATCATGGTAATTTGTCATTCGGTACTATTTTCACTTATATTTTTTGCGGTTCTGACAGCTAATGCCATTATTAAATGGTTCGTATTTTTGCAAAACGATTTTCATTTTAAAATGTTGTGCTGTTCGAATAATTATGACATCTACTGTATGAGTGTGTATTTACAGAATACGAGCATATCTTAATATTTACGAAGTTTGCCACCCCTTTTTCGGTCCCAGATCCCACTTCTCGGGAAAGGAAATGAAAAATTAATTTCCTTATCTGCAAGATCACGGGACAGTCGTCAGTCAGTCACCCAAGCAAACTCAGATCGCATCGGCCAGGTAATCGACTAGAAAGAGAGACAGAAACAAAGAAGGAGACCGAAAGATTGGTTTTATGTGTGTGGACTGATTTTGAGATAAGGCCATTTTTCACTGAATGACAAAACAAATATATTATAAAGGATTTTGACGTTTTGGCAAATGGCTTCTTTCTACATGGACGTGGGTCGGTTCGGTTGTTCGTCGGTGTTCCTGTCCATGGGGCAAGGGCTTCAGTTTTCATTCATTTGAGTGCTGGCAACATTTCGAGGAGAAACTAATTACATTGGCGGCTGGCTGCGAGATTCAGTTTACTTTTATATTTTTTTTTATTTTCGTTATTATTGTGGCTACTGTCCACTAGATGTCAATTATGATACCGTGATTGCATGATCCAGTTTCCTCTGTTGAAATTGGAGCACATTGCACACTGCGCGACTATGCACAGGCGCAGGCGCAACACATGGCGAATGAGTCATTTTTTTTGTTATTTCGTTATATGGCTGGTTGGAGCAAACTTTACTATATGTTTTGACTTTATTGAGCCTTTTGGGAATTTCTATTCACCTCACGATTATTAATCGAGTGTATTACGGTTAATGGGATCTAATGCGTGTCTAGGAAATAAATAAAAGTTTAATAATATAAAAGATCAATATCGGTAAATGTGTATAAGACAACGATATAATTGATTACTTAGTTGCTTGCTGGGCGCGCACATATGCGCGGTAGTTGGAGTTGCGATTTTCAATAGGCAATTTCAACACATTCATGCTGCTGCAGTGCCTGATGGCGACTTCCAGATCCAGACATTGAATCATAAAATCTGTGTCTGGGCTACGCACTACAGCCAGTAAGTAAGCACTCCTGGGTTATGAACGCTCGCAACTTTATCTCGGATCTCTCATCTTTGGGTCAGGACTTGTTAATCATAATATATTCGGTTGAGTTGTTTCGTCTATGTCAGCGGGGTGCCTTTTCTAACTCAGGTGGTTAAGCTGAACTTCTATATAAGCCAGTATCTTACGCAATCAAGTGAATACTGAGTACTTTTTAAAGGTGATCTAATAGGAGTGGGAGATGTATGTTTGCTGCGGAAGTCTATTTGTCAAAATTGCAAACAAGATAAGTAGATATTTCAACAAAACAATCTAGGCTTATGTAATGTAACATATTAGCAGTGGAAATAGGTCCGGAACTTTCAGTATTTCAAGTTAAAAATAGGTAGGTTATGTACATAGATATATAAAATGGAATAGTAATGAGTTATATAAAAAAAGTTGTATAGCTTCACTAAGTTTGTATTAAAGAGTGTGTCGTAAGTTAAAATAATTCAAGCTAGCAACCACATTTTTCAAAACAAACGAAGGGTAGGCACATCTAGATTCTATAATATATTCGGTCATATTTTTTGGGATCGACTTCAGCAGTTTAAATGTATTTAATATTAAAATATAATTTAGTATAGGCTGCACCCAAATGAAATGGGTGCCATGAAACTTTTTTTCTGATATGCTGTACGCAGCAGTTCTTATTAAATGAAACGCACTATTCGACAGCTACCATATAACAGCTTATTTATTCATTCACATAATGCTGAGTACGTAATAGCGTAAAGGAATACAAATATAAAACCATAAAAGGTCCAAAGGCGTCTTTTGTATATGATCACTCTATTCAGTGTGAACCAACTAACAATTTGAAAAATAAGACAACCTTAAAACAAAAGCACGTAGCCGAAAAGAGCTATTATTAATAATTGTTTATATATTAATATGGAGGTCAAAGTGCCTTGATTGAAAACCAAAATATTATCAAATAAAATTTACAAAATTTTCAAGCTTGACTGGCCAATTCTTGAAACTCTCACACATATCTGAACATTTTTTTGTGTCAAACAACACAAAGTAAAATAACAGGTAAGGAAGGTTCTAAAGAACAACTGAATCTGTATAACAAAGGAAAAACATTCGCGAGTCTAAAAAGACTATAGCGGATAGTCAGGGAATAACTACCTACATATACACCAGGTTACTACTGAACTCTACCAGTATTTTCGCCCAATAGAATGGAAGGCTAAAACAAGAGGGGTATTCACGATCCGATGCAACAAAAGTAAAATTGCGAAATTTAAATAGTGAACGCACCTTTTCGCTTCTATTGCAACTCTGGATTAAAAATGTTAAATCAGTTTGACCACAATTATTTCTGACAGAAAATAACAGCTGCAAAACTTGTCAAATTTTGCACCATTGTATTTTTCTGTTGCAATAGGGTTAGGATATATCAAAAGTGCAAAACTGTAGTAAGATCTTATGCAGTGTAAGTTGTTGTTGTGGTGTAGAGCAAAGTTGCACTTTTGCACCTTTATACAAATTTATAATGATACAAGTCTAGTTGCACCTTATCGTGAATATTTATTGAGGAAAAAAGAGCGTTAGAGGCATTTCCTCACTATTGCAAATTTATGGAGATGATGTAGGCCCCGACTGACTACCCACCGAACGTTTTAAAGCGCCAGGAGATGATTTGGTACATTGCATACTTCAACTCATCACTACAGTATGGTTAGAAGAAAGTATGCCTAATGAATGGAACCTGAGCGTTGTTCGACCTATCCACAAGAATTAAAGATACCCTCTAAGCTGAGCCAACTACAGAGGAATAAGTCTCCTGAATATTGCATACGAAACCCCTTCTGCCATCTTATGTGAATGCCTGAATTCATTCGTCAGCAACCGCATTGGTCCCTATCAGTGCGGTTCGAGGCCAGGAAAGTCCACAATCGATCAAATGTCCACGCTACGGCATATTCTGGAAACTACCCAAGAATTCGTAATCGATACCCAATATCTCTTATCGATTTTAAGGCCGCGTACAATAGTAATTAGAAAGACGATACCATGTCTGGTTTTGTCATCCCGCAAACCTGGTCGAACTGCGCACGATGATGAGGAGCAGAAACTCTTGATGTCAAAAAAGGATCCGGATCCGCTATAACATCTAACAACATCTCGTCGTAAGAAATAAGGCGAATAATAACTTTTGAAAATCGCTCTGTCTGTATTTTAGGATTTCCTTTAATTGAATCTATAAATATACTAGTAGACCAGGCGAAGTTCGTCTCGCCCCAATTTGACACATTCAAATGAACAAATATAGTTCAAGTTCCAATGTGATTTATTTGAATGGAATTAAATAAAGAGAGAGTGATATGATAACAATGTTTGTCGATTTGTTTTCCGGCACAAAAACAAACAACAAAGACCGCTTACCAAGTTACCGACGAAGTTCTTCTTTCTTCACTGCAAGTATTGCCCGTAAACAAATCCAATCGAAATTTTTATAATTTTTTGCAATGCCAGGGAGCACTTTACTTTGGTGATGAGTTTCTCCTTCGACGTTGTAAACTCGCAAAAATTTGCCGGGAATGATATCAATCCAGTGGAGACATTAAGAGAAATTTGGCCATTACCAAGCGTCAACAGTTGTCTTGAGAATTCAGCAGCCGATATGGGTCGTTCTGCAATGCGTCTCTCATATTTGTGGTTGATTTCAACTTCTTGACATGCCGGCACAAAGACGACGATTTTATGCATGCATTAAACTCATCGGCAGCAGTAGATTTCGGGATGACGGGAAGGGTTTTACCAAAATCTCCGCTGAGCAATATCATATCCAAACCAAATCATGTCGATTCACCTTGTAAATCCTTCATTGTTAGGTGAACTGCTTCCTAAGATCGTTTATGCACCATCGTGCATTCATCCCAAATTATGATTTTGCATTCCCGCAACAATTTCGCTTTCGCCGAATTCTTGGTCATTGTGCACGTTATTGGCTTGTCAACCGTGAGAAAATTCATCGCCAGCTTCAAAGCGGAATATGCAGTTCGACCACCTTCAATCAGTTTGGCAGCAATGCCATAGATGCCATAGGATGCAACAGGCAACGAAAGAGATCTTGCCCGAATTGTTCCTAGAATCAACTAAATGACGAATGTCTTTTTGTAGTCGAATGTCGAATTTGTAATCGTGATTGTGCAGTTTGTAGCTGTGCAATATGGACACGTCTCCATTTATTTCTTCTGCACGAACCTCTTGCGTTTGATTATCATGGATATTCTCATTAATTATTGCAAGACGTGTAAGTACGTCGTCCAAGATAAGATCGGAATCACTGTAATAATACGCAAAACTCGAATAATTTTCAGCAAGAAAAATATCATATTATATTATATTATTATTATTATGTGAAAACGACACCTGTCAAATCGCGCACAGCCTAAGTCAATGTATAACGCAATCTATCGGGTTGTGGGATTGATCGCAGCACAGCGTCATCTAATATATATCTCATAAACTTCTCCACCCCAAATGCACGCAAAACGTCTTCTATCACAATGAGTTTCACAATTAACCGAAATTTTCCGAGCTTGAAAACGAATTTTCCATCTTTAAGTCGTCAAAAAAATCCATGAAACGTTCTAGACAACCGACAAAAATAAAATATCAATATTCATTTATTGGGAATCAAATGCTGTAGTTGTGTGCATACACGCGGCAACAAAAAGAAACCAAAATGAAAGTGTGTGTATACAAAACAAAAGACATTATACTAATAAAGCAATAACAAACGTGTGAGTGATATATTTGGCCATAACTCCGGTTCTAGACATCGGACGGCAAACAGATTTCTTATATGCACTCTCCAAAATATATCCTAAGATCTCCTGAAAATTTCGTTCAAATCGATCGAGCCGAAAAAATGAAGATAGCGCACAAACATAATTTGGATTGTTCTTTATATAAATTAAATAAGTTTATACTAATTTTATTTAAAAAAAAATTATTTTAAAATTTCTTATGTGGGCAGAGGTTCTGCCTTCTTTTAAATTCGATTACAATATGAATAAATTTCTTAATACTAAAGTCTTAAATACTAATAAACTGATGACCAAACAGTTTGATGGCGTGGCTGCGATGATGATAAAATTGTCCTCTTCGAGATCGCATTGTGGGGGACGTTTGCTGACTTGCAGTTTGAGTCACGTAGGCTGCTTGTGGTTGATAGCAACGATGATGCTGATCTCAGGATGTGTTTAAATCTCTTATCTGGTCTTCTTGGAGATGGGGAACAATATGCTGAATTGCAATTTTTGTGTTTCATCATGATCGTCTATATTCATGTTTATGGGCGAATGTGGATATGGTTTTGGTTTGTTTATTTGGATGGGATTCGGATGTGAGGAAAATCAATATCAATACTTATATAAGATAAATTATTTTTAAATTTAATTTTGTAAGGGTATACTTACTCCCGACATACATCCTCATCGTTGCTCTTTCCGGCATTTTTAACTTACGACTAGAGCTTAAAACTAAAATAAAACTAGAACTAAAAATTAAGGGGATGACCCCATCTAAAAGGATATCTACATGAAAGGTATGAAAAATAGTGTGAAATGGGCTTTAGGTCAATGAAACAAATTAAATTTTGTCACGACCGACACTCGACGTTTCTTTCATTTCTCTGAACAATTGAACATAATCATCAATGATACTGTACATACATATAGGACATACAAATTCTGAAAGATAAATATAATGTATTATCATCTAAAGAATGTTTACAACAATTATGTGTATTAAGAAGTTTAAACATTTTTTAATTGGTTATTTTTTAAATCAATATCATCCCCGATATTTCAATGTAGATGCTATTTCTTAAAAAGTTACCGGAAATGTCCCACTAGCATTTGGTCTTACTAAAGCCATAAGATGTTTATTAGTTTTTAATGAAGCTAAATAATAGTTTTCATTTATGCTTTGGCTAATATTAGAGTCGATCAAAAATCTAACGATAACGAGTCGATAAGGATGAGAACTGATTCGTTCTAGCTTTATAAAGAGAAGTTTAATTTCGTACATCATTAAGGAATGTCGATTCGTTTATAAGTTTATCGTAGTCCCATTTGCTGTCTGGTTTTCTAAAGCAGAATCTAAGCAATTTTCCTTTAAAAATTTCCATTTCCTTGGCTGGAGGCAATTAAGTAGAAAAGCCTTCTCGAAGAATAAAAAACACTCTTGATCATCCCAGTTCTGCAGTGTGTGGCAGAGAAATCGACTCGAAATCGGAATGGAGATAGCCTTAGTCGTTTCGAGCGTAAGACTTTTCGCCAGATTTACGACCGTATATGCGTTAACGGGCTTTGGAGGACAAGGTTCAAAAACTACAAAAAAATTTGTATTTCACTTTTAAGATGGCTAAATCATGTAAAACGAATGGACAACAATGATCCATCTCGCAAGGATTCTTCGATTCCACCCCATAGGGAAGACACAGTCAGGGAAGATCTCGCGCCTTAGTTGGCACGCTCAAGTAAAAGACTACCTCAACCAACTTGGAGTGCGAAAATGGAGGCAGCTAGCCAAAGACTGAGCTAGCTGCAGAGACATGTTGGTTGAGGCCCAGGTTCTTAAGTAAGTATGAGATAGGTTTATGTAGCTACCTACACTACTTCTCACGAGACTCGTTTGAAAACTGTTATCGAGCGATCTTTTGAGATTTGCAGTTCCATAGTCAGGCCGCCAACCAGTTGGTATATGTTTTAATATTTACGCTTAATGTCCTTAGGACTTGAAGTAAACTAAGACAATTTAAAGTTGATAACTTGTATCAAGAAAATCTCCCTAGGACATATCACTATTGACAAAAGCTCCAACGCAGTCTAGTTGCATCAGATTAAAAATAAAAAAACTCAATAAATCCCACCTTTGTGGACGAAGAAATACTCAATTATTAAACAACTGCTCTCTATGTTTGGTAAAACAAATATGTTCAAAACTTTTCACTCTTGTAGCAAAAGCCCATGATCTATAAAACCCCTTTGATTTGTCTAGTGTTGAACGTTAAGCAGGGAGGAGAACTGATACTAGACTAAGCTGTTTCTAAAGCACAATTCTCGAAAACAATTCAGCAAAAGTAACAACCGCAAAGCTTTACCGACGTGTGTACCAAATCGAGCAAATGGACAACAATGAGAGTCAGGTAAGAGAGTCTTCCAATCTTAGTTATTTAATTGTTAGAAGTGACCAGGAAGACAGAACTTCAGTTAGAGAGCTTCGGATCGAAGTGAATTGTAAGCCGCCATGACGCAGGCATACATATGTTATATATGTTACATACATTTCTAACACATTCATTTTTCTAACACATATTCTTCACGGGAAGGAGCACGATAAGCAAGAACATGGCGGTAGAAATATTATATTTCTCATTTTTGTTGTGTTTGATTGAATCCTTTTAAAATATAAACTTGTATAATCTTTTCTTGTTGAGAAATTTTACTTTCCATAAACCTTGATCATAATATGTAACAATTAATTCATCAAGTCCATAACTTTATTTTTCTAACACATATTCCAACAAAACATTGGTGTTTATTAAAAAAAATCTAATGGACAAGACTATCATAAAGAAAACTTCATTTAACTTGTCTAAGACCATAGTCAAAGCCTGCCACCGACATTTAAAGACAGAAACATAAGATATCTCGGAGCTCGAAAACTGCACATATTTTGCAATCAACTGCCGACTGCAAGGGAATGCACCTTCTTTCCACTCGACAGAAATTATTGCTCAAAGATCCCGAAGACATCATGACAAGTCCACCACAGGCGAGTGTGTGTGTCGGTGTAGGTTGTGGATCTTAAACAATAATTTCACCAGTGCATTAAATTATACCTCTCAAGACAGTGTATGAGGTGCGCAAGGATCACACAATGTCCGTTCGTTTGTTTGTCCACTTTTTCCAGCAAGAAGTAGCAATTGCACTTTAAATTATCAAAATGTTTATTTCTCTTATGAGGATCCCAAGCACAAACACAAACACACGTCATGTGGCAAAAAGGATTATAGATATAGGCATTTTTTGTGTACAAAGGTAGGTGCGCACCGCACTTATATGACGAAATAAAACATGACTTTCTGTGTCGGCTGTAATGAAAATATACGACGAGTTAATTCCACAATTTATTTATTACTCTCTGTGTGTAGTTAGATTGTAATAATGTAAATGTTTGTCGGGTTGTTCAGTTCAACAAGCAGCCAACAAGCAGTGTTCATCGTTTGGTGAATCGGTTACCAAAATACGGAAATGACACTCCATGTTGTTAGGTGGAAATATTGGATAGGACAGAAGAAAATGTGTAGGTATTCGAATTCTGAGCTTGGTAAGACTTTAGTTAAGTTTAAGACCCACACAATGGAATTATGTATTAAGCTTTCCTTAATTGTCATAGGCTTATAAAATAATTTACAATTACCAAAGAGGGTGACAGGCCCTAAGGAGTTCAAGAAGTTGACTTATAGCTACGAAAAAAAGTAAAAGTTTAAGCTCTTAAGTGTGGTAATTAGAGTAAAGGTTATTGCCATTTATAGCACAATGGCATAGTGTAGTGGTGCTTAGGACTATAAAATGGGGTAAATCAAGTGTAAGGAACTTCCACTCCCAAAGTTTTCATTCTCGACTTACAAGTCTGAGAAAAATAGAAGGAAATGAGGATTTCGTACATTTCTACTTTAGCGAATGAAGGCAACACGCAGTTTTTATTCACTATGGGTTAATACTGTCGAGAATTTACGAACTTGTCGTACACTGTCGTAGTTTTCATCCGAAGGATGTGAACTTAAAAACGAATATATTAAAAGCTCAGAATACAAGCGTGTGATGCTTTTTTGTCAAAGGCTGAAGTAAGCTTGTTGTTGAAGAAAGCACAATAAAACTCGGGTTTAGGAAGGTTAGAACTCGGTTTAGTTATCTTTTATTGCGTACAATAATATTCTTACAAACTCTTGGACTTACGATAAATAACACGGTATTCCATATAAGTGGCAGGCCCACGTTCTGCTCAGACGGAGCAGACAGGAAATAGCGAATATACACGCTCACAAATCCAAGGGAAAGTCGGGTAAGCCCACAACTTTCCCAGGAATAGTAAGAGGGGAACAACGGTTAGGAATCTAATTCCAGCCCAATGCTAATCGAAGGGAAAGTCGGGTAATCCCACAACTTACTCAGGAGCAATAAGATGGGAAAAAATTCTGCCCAAGGCTTGTGCAAGGGAAAGTCGGGAAGCCCACAACTTACTCAGGAGCAGTAAGAAGGGAAAAGCATTAAAAATCTAACTCCTGCCCAAGGCTAGTCCAAGAAGCCCTCAACTTACTCAGGCACAGTAAGAGGGGAAAAACGGTTTAGGAATCTAATTCCTACCCAAGGGCTAATCCAAAGGAAAGTCTTTTTTATTAATCAAAAAGTGTGCCTTAAAAGGCACAACAGTGTACCAGTTACGGTTAAGCGGAATTGATCGTCCAGCTGGCTGATGCTCGAGATCAACGAAAACCTTATTCCTCAGAAAGCTAAAATCGCAATCAAGGCTTGCTATTGAGTATACAAATTTCTTCTCCCTTCCTTGTCATTCATTACATCTACTTGACATATTTGTAGCTTTGAGGCAGTGTGAACTGTAACGATGACGAACGCAAATGTTGGGTTGGGGTTCAGGTCGATTGATGTTGCTCGAATATGTTGCTGGTAATTGTGCCTGACTAAAGGCCGGTAGGGGTCACATGCTGTTGCTGGGTTATGGCGGTCGTTTGGAAATTGAAATTGTAACGCTTCGTTACAAGCGTTAACAGATAGGAGATTATTAAATGCTGCAAAGTGCTTGGGCTTTCTTCGAAGATGCAAGAAATTCTTCTTCCCGTCTGATCTGTGGCCTGTTTCACCAAATTACAATTACAAATTTGTAGTTGTTAGTTACATTTACAAATTTGTGATATGATTTTCTGTTTCACAAACTTCAAATTTAATTCCAACAAATTTGTTGGAACGAGAAAATAATGAAGGGTAATTGTAATTTTAATTTGCAAATACAATAAAAAACCGTTCCACCGTTAAATGTGCAAAGTTGTAAATTACAACTGTTTTTCACAAATTTTTTAACACTCTTGCTGATAACATCAAAAGAAAAATGAATTAACAGAACAAATTTTTTATCGAAAGTTTAATTCGAGATACAAAAATATTTTATTCGGCAAGTTTTCCGATATCATAACAAACAGTCTTAAAATTAGTGAGTCTGAACAAAAGAATTGGAAATTTCATAGTCAATTTGCCGTCTATACATTTTTCTTGTTCTATTAAAATCCTCGCTTATATCACTATGCCCTATGCGAGATTCTTATTGAAGATTACAAATTGTAATCAAATCTACGCATCATCTTTCTGTTGTAAGAAATTTTCATAAACTGAAAAAAATTTCAAGGTTATTTGATTTGGTGAAACAAAAACTTACAAGCAAAATTATATTGTACAAATTTGTATTTTTAAACTACAAAACAAAATTGTTTTGTTCGAACGAAAATAATTAAATTTCTACAAATTTCCCTTGTAATCTACAACAACAATTTTGTAAAACAATTATCTCGTGAAACAGAATTAATCCATTTTTCTACAAATTTGTTAAGAAAGCAGTTGTAATTTACAATTTGTAAGTTGGTGAAATAGACTACTGGTTGTAATCTATAAGGTCTTCATTCATCCAAAGCTAGAGTATAACTCTCACATTTGGGCAGGAGCTCCAAAAACTCATTTGAATATTTTGGATAGAGTTCAAACTAGAGTTGAGCATGATTGGCGAGAGAACTATGACGGAGCCATTTACATCTCTAGAACAGCATCGAAATGTTATATGTCTGTCATTACTTTATAAGCAATGTTCTAGCGAAATAGCCAGTTGCATTTCTCACCTTAAATTTTTCAACCGCAATTTTTCGCTTCTAGGAATGCTCATCAGTTTTCGCTTGAACCCAATTTCGTACGTATTGTTAAGTTAGTATATCAGAGATTCTTTTTTCAACCTTATAACGAGAATGTGGAATAGATTACCCGATTGTATTTTCCCTTCCATTTTAATATTCAGAAATTCAAAACCAATGTGCATCGGTATCTCCTGTATGATATCCTTCCTAATTCCCTAACGCTCGCACTGTGCTTGATCATTTTAACGGTAGTCAAAACCAGTTTAGTGCGCGTATCCGTATAAAAAAATAAAATGCACGACTGGATCGTACGATTTTGCTCTTGTAGTTAAACATTAACGCTGTTTAGTAGGCAGGTAGTACAGTTATCCTACTTGTATGCATGTTTAAAGCCGATGTACTCGTATAGGTAAGATTACCTTGATTCTTAGTAAATATAATTAATTTTCGAATGGATGATTCAAGGAATAGTTATATAGGTCGACTTAATCGAAAATTGAGATTTTTCTTCCATCGTTATCTTCTTATGTTGTTACAATTATTAAAAAAATCCTGGTTTCTTTACGTCATTTTTCACTAAAATAAATGTAAAAGTTTATCATTACATACAGCATTTTATTTCATTTCATTTATTCATTATTCTCTTATACATATTATACATATATAAATATTTACAAAAAGTTGTTATTTACAGTATAGTTGACATCTCATCGTGATCAAAATCAAGAAGCCGTGATTTAACATTTTTTTAAAAATTTATTTTGATTTCTCATAACTCTTATATCAAGAGGAAGATAATTAAAAAGTTTACAGGATACAACTGGGTAGGAGTTTCTATAATGATTGGTTCGAAAAGCTGGAATTTTAACATTTGCAATTTTTGGCATTTTGCATTCGCAATAACCGCTTATCTTACCTATAATTTTGAAACTTTATTCGACTTAAGCGTTTATTGAAAAAATATTATATTATTTTCCGAGAATCCATACAACATAAGCGAAATTGCAAGACGTAAAGATTGTAAAGAACTTGAAAACCTTCAACGTGAATTGGACCATCATCATTTCATGACAGAATAAGCTTACTAATCTAAAAGGGAGGATACAATGTTGGCAGAAGAAAATTCTGGAATTATGGGCTTTGCATTTGACCTTGAGCAGTGCTTACCGACACCTTATCTCCGAAATTCCATAAGCTTTTACAAACGGCTATTATGGACATACAATCTAACCGTATATAACTTCTCCACAAATACTCCGTATTGCTTCATGTGGCACGAGGGTATGGCCAAGCTAGGAGGCAATGAAATTGCATAATGTTGAATGAAGCATGTACAAAATATTATCGCCCAATATCAAGTAGATCATTTGCTTTTTTACAGTGACTCTTGCAGAGGACAAAATAAGAACTCATATGTAAGCACTATGTTTCTAACTTTATTGCTAAACAACAACATGACTGAAACTATGGACCATACATTTCTCGAGGCTGGTCACACTCACATAGAGTGTGACGTTGATTACGCTCTTATTGAAAGAAAAAAAACGAACACAAGTCCGAATTCACCATCCCTACGACTGGTATAATTTTGTTCAAAACAAGCATTTAATGTCATAGAAATGCAGAGTGGAGACTTTTTCAATTTCAGTTCTATTGCTAAGTCTAAGTTCCTCTGCAGGACCCGAGATGAAGAATCTAACCAATTTTTTTTGGAATAAAGTACGGTGTTTGGATACAATAAAAACGTGTTTGGCAAGATTCAATACAAAACCACCCTTGACAAAAATCAACAATTTTCAAATCTTAATGCTACAAAATGGCGGGTCAACCTAAATAAATCGAGTGACATCCCCAACGCACCATCGAAAAATTTGATAAGTACAAACAAAAATAAAATGCACGACTGGATCGTACGTACTTGCTCCTATGTTCGATCATATTATATGCAAAATATTCTTAATAGAAACGGCTAAATGTACATATTTTTAAGTCGTTTTTACTTAATTTCTTATATATAAAAATTCTCAATTTTTTTCTAAAAAAAAATTGGTATAATATAAATTCCAAAACAAAATTTCAGAAAAAATTGTCCACCCGTTTTCGAAATATTGAATTTTCAAAAAAAAAAATATTTTTTTTCAAAAATCCAAAAAAACTATTTGTGGAAAATCTTGAAATGCAATAATATTTAGAATTTGAAGGAGCTCCTGTACAAATTTTTTTTATCGAAATCCGTTGAGCCGTTTATGAAAAAGTCAATAAAATGGTTGTATTACAGGTAGCGTTAATAACAATATATTTGAAATTTTTTTTAGCCAAAATGAAGACCATACCCAGAGTACTACACACGCCAATTTTTATCAAAATCGTTATAGCCGCTTTCGAGATAATTAAGATGGTAGAAAAATTTGTATAGCAAGTACCGTTATTTTTGGGGCTAAAACAACGATTCAAAAATCTATTTTGGACAATCACCTAAAACGCCTAAGCACCAAGTTTGAACCAAATTGGTTCAGCCATTTAGGCTGACAGACAGACACAGACAGACAAACAGACGTCCGGAATTGCGGGACGCACTTTTTTGGTGTTCTCTATGATCGTAATGTCATGTTTGATTTTTTTTTACGAATACATAACTTGCCTTATAGTACCTATAATCGCAAGTAAAAAGAGCTTGTTTCCTTTTATCGAACCAGCATTTCACGAATTTTATAATAATTTAGAAACGGAAATGCATCTGATATTTATTCTGACTTAGTGAGGATGAAAATAATGAGATTTAAGTATTTGATTCTACTTTTAAATGTTTTTATTTTTTTAAAATTATTTTTTGTTATACCTAATGTGAATTGCCTGTTTTTTATTAAGTTTTGTTTTCCTTTCTTAACACTGTTCTACTGTTTCTGTTTTAATATATATATATATTATATACTTTATGTTTCAATAAAAATCACTTAAATTGATTGAAGTGAAAAAATTGATTTTGAAAAAACAGCTTACCTCATTTAAGAAAGAGTTTGATAAATGGTTCAGTTTGCAATAACAGCTTAAGTGACATAGCTAAGCAATAAAGGCTAAAATACAATTTGGAAAAACAACTTTAAAAATGGATTTTGCAATAAGTTTGAGAATAAGGATATTAGAGTAAAGTATATAGGGGGTCTGGTAGTTATATGCATATAACTTATATGCATATATTATATTCACGCGATTTTTTATAGATACATACCTATACATATATAAATGTAGCTCTTGAGTGACCTCCGCAAAAATTCCTAAAAATGAAATTTAATAAGGTCGAAATGGATAATATACATAATAAATCCTTTTAATTCAAAATAGCTTTCAATGTTCTTTATTCTTACAAAAAATCTCTTCAGTTGACCTTTGTCAATACGCAATTTTTGGCAAGTTCAGTTCATCTTACATAGATTTCATGAAGAACATCTAGTGTGAACTAAGTATTTTTTTTAAAAACAACTAAGCATTAATCAATATAAAAAGATTTTACTTCCAATTTAATGATTAGGAATTCTATTATTTTCTTCAAAATTTTAAAAATATTTTGAAACATAATTAATCTCGTCTCATGTTGATGTGTTCGATGAACTCCGAAACTATCTAACAGATTTTCATGTTTTTGTTTAAATGTTTATTTTGCTGGCGTGTCTAAAATAGGAGAGTTTTTAATACTTAATAATTAAACATAACAGTACTTGCCATGCAATTTTTTCTACCATCTGATTACTTCGAAAACGGCTATAACGATTTTGATAAAAATAAGAGTAAGACCTATTTGAGGTACCTATATAGTATACATTTTGGTCAAACATTGCTATTGACGCAACCTCCCATAAAACTATTTTTCGATTTGTTTTCCCGCTCAAAAACAAACAGCGATGACGGTTTGCCAACACGTGAACAGGCAACGTTAGCTGGCCGTGCGAATAACAGATACATTTAAGATTTATTCCACAGACTTACAACGAATGTCCTTGCGATTTATTAACTGTCATCCCGAAAACCATTCGAACGTGGAACCAAATCCGCTTGAATTGGAATGGAAGGTCAGTTGGAAGAATCGGAATTTGTGTGATAATGACTGCCTCTCCTTTGAATTTGCCTTTGATGATCATGGCTGGAATTACAGCAACATGATTATGAGCGCTCCCACCTTCAGCTGAAAAATATGCGTCGGAGTTCCTGGCACATCAAGCTGGTTCAAAAATTTCGTCGGATAATTGGTCGCTTTCCCCTGGTCGGCCACGCTTTCAACGTATTTCTACGAATACAGTTACTCAGCGTCCTTATTCTTCATTGATATTATTGCCCGTTCACAAATCCAATCGAGAGATTTATAATTATTCGGGAAAACTTTACTTTGGTGATGAGTTTCTCATTCGACATTATTAACTCGCAAAAATTTTGGAATTTGGGCATTGCCAATCACCAGCAGTTGTCTCGAGATTTCACCAGCCTATGGGGCGTTCTGCAATGCGACTCTCACGTTCGTGCTAAATTTCCAATTTTTGACATGCTACTACAAAGACGGCGGTTTCAGGAATGTATTAAGTTCATCGGCTGCAGTAGATTTGATAGATGACAGGAAGTGTTTGACGAAAATATCCGGATAGCAATATCATAGCCCTACCAAATCATCTCGAATCACATCGTAAGTCCTTCTTTCTTCGGTCAACTGCCTACAAAGCTCGCTTACGCGCCATCGTACATTCATCCCAAATGATGATTTTGCATTTTCTCATCAATTTGGCTGTCACCGAATTCTTTGTTATTATGCACGTTATTGGCTTGTCAACCGTTATTAAAGTAATACTGAAAGACGTGTATGTCGTCCAAAGTCTATTAGGAGCATTAGTCTCTTTAAAAAACACCAAAGTCGTTTTTGACTAATTCTATAAAAAAAATTAATGAATGTCTATGTCTTCTTATATATTCCATTAAAACCAATTCTAAAAAATTGTCATAAACCGAGTTGCGGGCTTACTCATTACATGCTGTTCAGGTATAACACTAACAACTTGTGATTGAGTAAACTAGTATACCCATAAACATGACAACGAAATAAATAAAATAATGCGAATTTTAAGAGACATAAATAAATAAGACACGGTAATTTCCTCAGCATTAGTTCAGCCCCATCCTTGGAGATAAATCTGAGACAACAACCAGCTCTAGTCTCAGAACATCACGCCACACATCTTTCCTAGCCTTCATTCTCTTCTTTCACCGGATGCCCGCGCTGTGTTAAAAACATATAAAGGATATTCATAATCCCTTGAGCGCGTGCAAAGTTATACATAAAAAAAAGAAACAAATGACCGAATTGGTAAATATGACAATGAATTTCAATTGATCGTAATGCCTGTACCGATTACGGATGTGATGCGCGATATACGACTGTCCGGAATGAGGTGTAATAATAAGCAAAGCTCGAATCAATTGCAGGAAGAAAAATTGCATATTTTCTGAAAAGAAAATGACAATGTGAAAAGGACACCTGTAAGATCGCGCACAGTTTTAGTCATTGTATATCGCAATTTATCGGGTTGTGGCATTGATCGCAGCACAGCGTCATCTATTATATGTATATATAATTAAAAAGAATGCAGCACAATTATCCAAAATCTTCCAAGCTTTACAACAAATTTTCCACCTTTAAATCGTACATAATCCATAAAACATTCCAGAAAGTTCGACAAATAAAATAAAATATCATTATCCATTTAATGGGAATCAAATGCAATACACGCGACAACAAAGATAAACCAAAATGAAGTGTGTGCCTACGAAACTAAATATTAATACTACTTTAGAACATTGACGGCCATGTGAGGGACATTTTTGGTCTTACATAAATCCGGTTCTAGACATCGGACACCAAACATATCTCTCATATGCACTATCCACCATGTCCTAAGATCTCCTGAAAATTTCATTCAAATGGATCGAGCCGAAGAAAAGTAGTTCACGCACAAAAAGTGCTTTGAAAGCAAATATGAATGTGATCATACAAAAATTGAATATAACTAATACAAATAAAAATGACCAGTGTCAAATCTTATATAAAAATCTTCCTCCTCCCTGTTTGTATACAAAAAAAAGCTTGGCTAATAAACGATTAAGGAGAAAACAAGAAAGAAACCAAATGAACAACAACAAACTTGTGTGGCTAATTAAAACGCTAGTGACTTCAATGCAATTGATAAACAGAAAAACCTGCATTGGGTTGGATCTGATCATGTGGGCTCGGTGGCGTGATGCGTAGTGCGTTGGCTTCTAAGCAGCATGATCATGGTTCAATGCACGATAAAGGCACAAGAAAATAAGTTTTTCGATTAAAATGAAAAAGTAGACCATCATCAGTAGAGCAAAGGAATCGGATGATCGACATTGGCAAGTCGTGAAATAGCTATAATTCCAGCCAAAAATATTAAAAGAAAAACTTGGTGGTAGCACACCCAAGTTGTTGTTGGTCATTTCAAAATCATTAAAAACATTATTTGAATTGTTCTTTATATATATAAATATAGATTGATAGATAAAAAACCTTAATTTATATAATAAGTGAATCTTATTAATTTTAATGTTTTACATTTTGGTGGAGGGGTGTGCCACCATTATTGCCGCCCCGGGTGTCACCCATGCAAGCTACTCGACTGGGTGGGTCCAATTTTGTTTGGTGTTCTTCATCCTCGTAATGTGAAGTTTGATCAAAATCTCAAGTTCGATTTATTTTATAAAAAACAAAGTCTTAAAAATGAGCGATTTCTATTCCAACAACATGTATATAAACGTTGATTTTTTAAGAGCTTGGTTTTTAAAAATTCAAAAAACAAAGAAACTTGTAAAAAGTGAATGAAATTTTTATTTGGATCGATAAATCAATTTCTGCCATTTACTTTTTAAAAATAATTTCACTTAAATGTTGCCCGCGACTACGCTACAGGTGTTCCATTCTGAAGGTCCAATTTTGGCAAACTTTTTCACACATTTCGGCCGGAATCTCACCAATGACGCGTTCAATGTTGGCTTTCAAGGCAGCAATCATGTTTGGCTTGTCCCCATAGACAATAGACTTAACATAGCCCCACAAAAAATAGTCTAACGGGGTCAAATCACATGATCTTGGTGGCCAATTGACTGCGCCAAAACGTGAGATCAACTGCTCACCAAATTCGCCTCTCAATTGATGCATGGTTTCGCGTGCAGTGTGGCATGTGGCACCGTCCTGTTGGAACCACATGTCGACCGAGTTCAATTCTTGCATTTTCGGCAAAAAAAAATCTGTTATCATCGAACGTTACATTTCTCCATTGACCGTAACCCTGCGGCCTTCATCGTCCTTGAAGAAGTACGGCCCAATGATGCCGCCTGCCCATAAACCGCACCAAACAGTGCATTTTTCGGCATTTTTCGGGATGCATTGGTAGCTGCTGAATTGCCTCTGGCTGCTCTTCACTCCAAATACGGAAATTCTGCTTATTCACGTATCCATTTAGCCAAAAATTATGACGACCATAAAACGGACGTAGCTTGCGAAACACATTTTTCACAGAGCACGAATTTTGATAATAAATTTCAATAATTTGCAAACGTTGTTCAGGCGTAGTAAGTCTATTCATGATGAAATGGCAAACAATACTGAATCGAAATGTCAAATGTTCGTGGAATTTGTCATGTGTGATCTGTCAAAAATATAAACGTCAAAAACCAAGTAGCAAAAAAATCACTTATAAATCGTACGTTTTCTTAAAGCGAAAACCGAAACCATCAAGACCATCGACCCTGTCGCCGAATTTTGGTACCAAAAATACGGTTCCGTCTTGGGTGATTTAGAAATAGACTAGCCTCGGTCTCGTTGCCAGTCTTATTTGCGTAACTTTTTGCAGCATATCCGTCAGAGCTGTCGTCATCTATCCTGCGAGCAGCAGCATACGCGATGCTACTGTTAAACTTAGTAAGTGTTGGACAAAAAGGAATACGATTTTCGAGTGGCTAAACTTGTGCATACATTTTCTCATGTTTCAAAAAAGCACCTTATTGAAATAAAATATATCTACTCTGTTAAAAATCGTCACCCATTTGTATAGATCTTGTTTCATTTTAACCTTAAGCTCCTACTTCACTCTTTTGCAGTGAAATTTCTAATATTTCATACAAATTAAGAAACATACTTGATTTGTTGTAAATATATTTCCTGATTGAGTTACTTTACCGCTACAAAGTAAAACTTTTCCAATATTATAATACAATATAACAAAAAAATACATTTCAGATTGAATAGACACCCAATAAAACATGACCCAATCGTGCAGTGTCATCACCAGGATAAAAGCCGTCTCAAATGCCACAACTATCCAATCCAAATCATACGCAATTTCATACTCTAACCTACAATGAAAGTATAGGTCCACTATCAAAAAGGCCATACAATTCAACCTGATGCCTAAATGATTGGCAACCATATCTAATAGGACACATCTCCCAAAGACCCACAACACACCGCGCATGCAACCGACATTTCCCTGCACACAGCATCACCGATCATGAAAACACCTGAATACGCTCCGACACTTAACTCATTCTTATCAAGATTCCCCTGTGTGAGAGACTTCAATTGAACTTACGATGATGACGGCTCGACTTGCTGTGTCGCGGTATGCTGGAAGAGTTGCAAGGCGGCTTGGTGTCAGAAACACCACAGCCGCCAGCTTCGGGCCCAATAAAAACACATGTCTGACGTCCATAATAGTTTCACTCAAAGGCGCTATTCTTGCCCGATGCATGTGGAGGATCATAGAAAACGAACATACTGCTGCATCGAGATCTAACTCGGCAAAAAGAAATAACAAACAAAAAAAAAAAATGCTGCAAAATTATGAATGCACTGCAATAAGCAATTGGAAAAATGGAAATGGCTCAATCAATAACACTCCTGTTAAAAGGTGTGAGGCACATGCAGAGACCAGAGAGAAATGGCAGTACAGTGTGGCGAGTTTGGGTACCATGTGGTTATTGCGCAATGACACTTTTGAACTATACACCAACAACAGCTTCAATAGAAACTTGTACCGATGATGGTTCTTCCCTTGACTTAGCCAATTAATTGATCACTTTGGGGGCTTTATTTGGAATTGCTTAAGTTCTGTTCGTTATAGTGGTCGTTGGCAGTCCTTGGTGTTTTCCGCTAACAAGAATGCTTTCGAGCAGAGGTTCTATCCTCTCCGATATAAATCATCGATCATGGCAGAAACTGAGCGGTCTTTTTGCATTCTGGCTCACAGGTGAATGGTAATCACTGACAGTAATTCCCACAGCGAGCCATAAATCATAATAAAGCCAAATGAAAATTCTAACCTTCAGTAGAATGGAAGAAGAGGACGAATTCGTGGCTCGGTATTGTGGTGAAAAATTATGGATTCTCACAGGCTCCGGCAATTCATTGACCAGAGGACGGACATTAATAATATTTCATCTATCGGCAAGGAGTCCCAGCAAGGTCAGTGTATTTATACTTACCCGCATTACAGAGACGAAATACACAGAGCTCATGTCTAATGATGTTTCAGACCAGACGAAGTCAAGTTTAACGATCATTTTTCACATCGCAACTCAGTATCTTCGTTGTCGTTATTTGAGAGTCGTCGGCGGCGGCGGCGGTCACCGTGCCGTTTGATGGTCCGCTTACACATCTTAAAATTCTGTGCGGGCCATGCAATCAAATTTAATTCTGAAACCTGAGTTTCTTAATTGCACTTTTTGACAGTTCGATGCGTTAGCTAGGCATAATGTTATCCTCAATCTCGTGCATTTAATTATTAATGGTTGAAACTATAAGCTACCAATATTCGCAGTCAGATGACGCTTTTACCTTTTGACTGTAAATTACAACTGTCAGGAAAAATTATAAACGCACATTTGTTTGAGGCGCTTAAATTATTGGGAGCTCGCAAAAACATTGCGTCTTAAGGTAATCGTATACCCGAGTGATGTATGGTTCAAATTGACATCTTTAGGAGGAAAAACCAGGGCCAAAACCAATTAACTGATGCTAATGAAGGCGGTTGTTATACTGCACGCTTGCAGAAGTTTTTATTTCCGCAGGATTTCTTTGAGCGCCAAATGTGATTTACAGTGTAAGGAGGGGCTTTATGACAGATCATCTAACTAATGCATATAAACGTAATAAATGTTTATTGAAATCAAATGAAAGTTGTTATTTCTAGTATCGTGATGATGATCCTAGGAATTTGTTATTCATTTTGTTGTTATTAGTTGCAAAACTTAGCACCAATACTATTTTACATCAAAATAATCTGAACGAGTTTTCTGTTTCGTTTTCTTTCATTTTTGTTAATGTTTACCCTTAAAATGAACAAGCACAGTGCGAGCATTAGGAAAATAGGGAAGGATGTAAGAGGAGATACCGATACACATTTGTTTCGAATTTCTGAATATTAAAATTGGGTGGAGGGGGGGAATAGAGCCAGGTAAATTATTCCACATTCGCGTTGTGCGGCTTAAAAAAGAATATCTGTACTTGACAGTACGTCCGAAGTTGGGCTCAAGGGTAATCTGATGAGCTTTCCTGGAAGCGCGAGTATTACGGTTGAATATTTTAAGGGGAGGAGTGCAACTGGCTATTTCACTGGAATATTGCTTATAAAAATAGCAATAAAATAATGAGAGACATATAACATTTCGACGGTGTTCAAGAGATGTAAATGTTCCCACTATAGTTATATCGCCAATCATTCTTAGAGCTCTATTTTAAATTCTATACAAAAGATTCAAATGAGTTTTGGGAGCTCCTGCACAAATATGAGAGTTATACTCCAGCTTTTGACGAATGAAGGCCTTATAGATTACAGCCAGATCAGATGGGGAGTTCAGAATAATAGAATAGCCAATATTTTATTGCACCATTGTGGAGAAGCTTTTAGGCGGGCGGCCGTGGTCGCTGCCGTCTTTTTGCTGAAAATAGGTTAGGGTTAGGTTCCAAATGATTTTATTTCATACAAATTACAAAAGTTTAGTGTATCATTCATTTTTCAAACATGGCTTACGCCGTCTGTCAGTTGACAATTATTAATACTTAATTAATTAATTTTGTTTAATATACAAAATTGAAACATAAAATTAAAAAAGTTCTTCTAAGATCCGTTTTCTGTAGTTAAGTGCTAGCTTGGTGTAGTTGTAAAGGGATTCCCAGTCTAAAACTCCGTTTAAAACATCTATGACTTCCTCTTCACTAAGGTAGTTTTTCCAAGTGTACTCATTCTGGTTTCCACCAAAACAGGACATCTTCCCACGAAGTGGAACACGTTTTCGCGTTCTCTAGTGTTACATAATCCACATATTTCTTCCAAATCACTCCTATGAGGAACATAGTTCAGGGGAAGTATCTCCCCTCTTGCTTTTAAAACCAGTGACATGAGATCGGTTGGATACTCCGCCCTGAAGTAGTTATTTCTTAACAGGTTATAGTTTAGCCTTGCATATATGTTCCTGTGTAATGAACTTCTGGCTTTCATAGTATAATCCTCTCTCTTTCTTTCGTCCACTAACGATATGAGGCTATAGAGTTCGCTTTCCCACGTTTCCATCCTATCGCTTCGGAGTAATAGTGGATGTCCACAGTACTCTGCTAGATCTCTCCATGACTCGAACCATGATAATTGTTTGCTGAAAATATCGATGGGCAATAGATGGAGTAGAGAGAGGGTTTGTTTTTAATGTTCTTAATGATCCGCTTTTACACATTGAAGCTGATTGTGGACTTTGCTCAACTTGTCACAATTTGCAGGCTTTTCTTGAGCGGCCCACCATACTGTTACGCCATAGTTAAGGATCGGTCTGGTTACCAAGCCCGTAGTATATAGCAAGTGAGTAATGCGGAGTTGAATACCCCATTTTGCTCTATAGCTTTCTTGAACGAGAAGCGTGCAACTGTGGCTTTTTTAACTCCTTCGTCTTCTTTCCAAGTATTTTGCTTTATCGGAGAAAGCTGGTGAGTACCTTTGATAGTAGGAGGATCTATAAAAGGAATTTTGTATGTATTTTAAAATAGGACAAGTTCCGTTTTCTGATGGTTGAGTCCTAGGCCGCACCTTTCTGCCCAATTTGTTAGCTTATTTAAAGCGTTTTGTAGGAGTTCTTTTAGGACGTTGGGATACTTTCCTTATACGGCAATGGCAACATCGTCCCTATAAGCAACCACTCTGTAGTTCCGCTTTCAGATGCATCAGCAGCTCGTTTGGTACCAGATATTGGAGAATATGAGATGAAACACCGCCTTGTGGAGTACCTCTAGTTTTGAATTGATAACCCTGCTAGATAGTCAGCATTTGATTTATCAGGTCACTAAGCGATTCATCTACTTTTAGACTTGACAGTGTAGATATGTCGACATCATGAATCAAAGGAAACAAGATTACGACACTTCTTTTGTTGTCTTATTTTGCTTACGTCATCAGAGAAGAACAAATTTGAAAGCCATAGAAATTATTGAGTTTGTCCGATGTAAATATATAATTTTTTCGTGGTCAAATAATATAAACATAATATATAATAATTATAATTTGTTTAAATAATTGAATATTGTTGAATTGAATTTACTTTATCCAACTGACTTTAAATTAATTGCGAAAAAATCAAGAATTCTGAAAGTCGGAGTGCTAAATGGGTATCGAAGACTTAACTTAAATTAAACAAAACAACAATTTGTGAAGATTTTTATGCATTAAATAAATGGAAAATATTTTAATTATGTTTTAATTTTGTTGTATTTTTGGTTTTTTTTTTTGCATTTGGATAAGTCTACAACTGTTCTGGTAAGTGTTCTTATTCTAAAATAAAAATATATCCTCGCGTGGAAAAAAAAAGTTCTTTTGTGTACACATCGCAGTCAATGTCTGACCAATTCAAGTAGATTTTGTTGGTACAAATTACTAAGGTCTTTTACGTTGAGGGATTTGAAGATGTTGTCCAAGCTCGTCAAGTCATTTAATATACTTTGTGATGGCTTTGACAATTTTCTTTTGTTTTTACTGTTTTTTTATTGTCCCTGGCTAGTTGACTGGCCAGATAAATCAGCGTTTCGCGTACACTGTCGGTATGGAACCAGGTTTAATGCTAGGGCGTTTCTTATCCGTGCAGCCTATGAAGATAGGATATATTCATTTTATTGTTTGTGCTTATTTTGAAGCCACTCAAAAGCACTTACCCAATTCAAATTGGAGGTTCGTATATATGTCATCTGCAGTAAAGGGCTGTTTTTGCATTAAAAGCATCCTTTCTTTTACAAAAACGCATCCAAATTTTCAAGAGTTCAGGATCTTTTAGGATACTGTTGCATGACACATCTTCTCTTCTTAATTTAATGTTCTTATTATTTAAATTATTACACCCACAAACAGCACACAACATTTGAAAGCTATTTCAAAAAATATATAATTTCAAAAACAAAATTAAATCTTTTCAATTTAAATTTTTTCCCGCTTTGATATTGCTCACAAATATTCTTTCTTCTCTAAAGACGTCAAATGAGGTGTCAAAAATTACAACAAAAAAACGACAAAAAAGAAATGGCGTAATCTTATTTTATTTGATTTATACGTCGATATTGTTAAAAGAGCCTTCTATGTGCAGGAAAGCGACCAGTATACTCCTTGTGATGAAGGCAGTATTCAATAGTTGGTACTAGTGTATATAAGGCAGTATCTACCGATCTTCCTTTACAGTACGCATGTTGTGCCGTTGACAAAATTCTCGTATATCAATGCTAGTATACGTAATTGGATATCAATTAATCTTTCAAGAGTTTTTAGAAGGAAATATGATAGACTAATAGAGGTGTTTCCATACCTCTGCTATGGAGAGACGTTAAGGTTGTGTTCATAAATGCACCCAAGTTATCACTTATAAGCAGTGTGGCCAATTTATCATTTTTCCAGCTAAATGTTGTAGGAAAAGTTTGCTCTTAGCATTTTTTTTTCAAAAAATCCTGTCGCTAGCTTTTTTTTAGCATGAAATTTGGTTTTAGCGGGAAATCTAGAAGGTTTTCATATTTCTCAAGCCTAAAATAAAATATTACTTTTAAATATTAAAACTCAATCAAACATAAATGCGTGTCGCTCGTTACAGAGCTTCAATAGCGAACTTCACAAAATCTACGAATTTTGCAGCAAGTAAACTTCTTTTCAAGCACCCATTAAATGAACTGTTTAAAGATAAAAACATGAATTCTGAAAATGGGGGAATATTCAAAATACTCTTGAATTTTATGCGAGGAGTGGAATCTTGATCTGGCTAGGCTAAGAAGTGAAAAGTTTAGAACTTGGAGGGCTTTTAAAAAAAGACCTACTCAATCCAACGTATTAGCCTACAAGAAAGCTAATGCTCTTTTTAGAAGATTTCTAAAAATTAGCAAATCCAAAAGCTTTAAACAATTTACAGCATTAATTAATCCAAATTCTTCCCCAAAAACAATTTCGCAACGAATAAAGACCAAACATATTTTATCCATCAACACACCAACGGGCTCGGTTACCGAGCCTTCCGAAATTTACAACTTTTTTGCCCAAACATTTTCTCTTAGCTCGGAAAATTCAAATTTTCATCCAACTTTCTTCACAAAAAAAAATAGAAAGTATTGCTTTAATTCCACAACCGGCAGCTAAACGTATTGAAGCTGACATTTCTTTACTTGAATTTGAAAGTAGCTTGTGCAAATTACAAGGTAAAACACCAGGACGTGACAAAATTTCTTACCCTATGTTAAAAAATCTTCCGGATCTGGCCAAACAAAGGCTTTTATCGCTGTATAATAGTATACTTAGTACAGACATCATACCTCAAAGATGGAAAATATAGCAACCATTATCCCCATTCCTAAGCCTTATAAAGACATTGCATTTGTACACGGTTATCGGCCTATCTCATTGCTTCCGTGCATATCAAAAGTCCCAGAAAAAATAATATATAAAATGATGTTATGGTTTGCAGAGTCCAAACAGGTTTTAAGCCCTCATCAAGTCGCTTTTTAACCAGAAAGAGGTTGCATAGATGTTCTTCTTCTCATTGAGCATGCTGTCACAAAGGCCCTTACAGCTCGTAGCCATATTACAATATTGGACTTTGATTTTGGAAAGGCTTCTGATTGAATTGGCATTCACCTCATTTTAGACAAATTAGTAGAGTGGGGGATTGGACCCAAAATGTTTGGGTAATTTAAATCATTTTTAACGAAAAGAAAGTGCTTCATTAAAATTCGAAATATATTTTCTATTAGACTAGACCTCTTGATAATGGTATCCCGCAAGGTTCTCCATTGTCGGCCATATGTTTTGCAATAGCATTTAACCAATTAAACGAAATTATAACTTAACACAAGGACCTAGATCATTGTGTTTATGCAGACGATGCATATATTTTATGTAAATACAATGACCTAGATCTATATTTACTACTATGTTAAATGAAATTAATGACTGGTCCTGTATCTCTGGATCTAATCATTCTCTTGAAAAATGCAAGATAATTCATATCCGCAGAAAAAATAAATGTAAAAGCTAAGAACTAATTGCTAGAAACATTAAAATTGATACAGTTTCTAATCTAAACGTTCTAGGTCTTATAATAAATAATAAATATAAGTGGAAATCTCATTGTACTAGTCTTAAGAGATCATTTGCAAGCAAGGCTCAATATTGTAAAATATCTTTCATCAAAAAAATGTAATGTTCATGCTAAGTCTCTATGTAATATTTCAAAAATATAAGTTTTAACTAAGATCGATTACGGTTTGGCAATCTATAGTTCTTCCCCCAAAGCAACAAAAAATATAATTGCACCTACATACCACCAAGCAGCAAAAGAAGCCTAGGCGCTTTCCCAACAAACCCCAATAAAAAATATAATGGCTGAAGCGGGACTCCCAAAATTAGAAGAACGATATCTTGAAGTCACTGCAAAACCAAATGTCAAGCTCTATTTTCAAACAGGATCGGTAATAGATAAGGACACAAGTAAGGCCATCAGCCACAAACACAGCCGGAGGATTCCATCCGCTATACACAACATGGTTGACGCCCATTACAAGCTCAATTTACCCTGCCATAGAACAGCCAAATATACACCAACACATGCACCCTGGTCATTCAATAAGGGCTCGTTACTACTTAACCTACAAGATTTACGTAAGAATGTTACACGTAATACAATATACAATGCACGATTTCTTGAAATCTCAAATGAGCTTCGACGCAAAGACTGGAACTTCCTGTATACAGATGTCTCAAAAACAGAAACCAGCTTTTGCAGTTTTGACTGAAGAAGGTCCCACTGTTATAAAAGGAATCCTATTATACTTTGTCTCCATCTATACAACTGAAGCCTTAGCTATTTTTGAAGCCACAAAAAGAATCACAAATATAAGGGGTAAATGTGCAATATGCAGTGATAGTCTTTCAGTACTTCAAAGCATTGTTAATCCTAGAAACGACACAATGATAATAACAAAAGTTCGAGATTCACCCATAAGATCAAGCTCTAAGATAAAACTCATCTGGACACCTGGTCACGTGGGGATTAACGGGAATGAGCTTGCAGACATTGCCTCCAACTCTGCACTTAAGGCTCCAACTTTTACTTACAACACCTTCTCTCGTCTCGATTTAAAAGATTCTATACAAAAAGAGTGTAAAAAAAACGGTTATTTGAGTGGGAACATTATATACACAACTACTCAAAAATCAACCCGAGGAAAACCCAACCAATCTTCCCACCAAACATTCCGAAAACCGATATTACAAGGTTTATATGACTTCGCCTTGGTCATTACGCTTTCATCCATCGGCACCTACTCAGAAGAGAATCTCCTCCAACCTGCCCTACCTGCCTCAACATCGTAAATGTAGCGCATCTGCTAAGCCACTGTTTCTTATCGTGAAAACCATCACTTCAAAATATTCTACACCTAAGCGAAAACCTACTGGAACTCCTAACAGAACCAAGGAAAAATAACATAACAAACTAAGAGAAATACTTAACAAAGTTAATATAATTGTACAACAATATCTTTTTTAAAAATCGCACACCCGTTTTCGAAATATTGAATTTTCAAAAAAAAAAAACAAAAAATATTTTTTATTTTTTCAAAAATCCAAAAAATTATTTTTCGAAAATTTTGAAATGCAGTATTATTAAGAATTTGAAGGAGATCTTGTATACAAATTTTGATCGAAATTCTATGTGCCGTTTATGAGAAAGTCGAAAACCAATAAAATGGATGTATGGCAGGTACCGTTAATAACAAAATATTTTTAATTTTTTTTGACTAAAATGTAGACCATACTCAAGTTAGTACACACACTAATTTTTATCAAAATCGTTAGAGCCATTTTCGGGATAATTAAGATTGTAGAACAATTTGTATGGCAAGTACCGTTATTTTTGGGGCTAAAACAACGATTCAAAAATCTATTTTGGACAATCACCTGAAACGCCTAACCACACAGTTTGAACAAAATCGGTTCAGCCGCCTAGACTGTAGATAGTTCTAGACAGACAGGCTGACAGACGGAATTGCGGGACCCACTTTTTTTGTGTTCTCTATCATCGTAATCTCAACTTTGATTAAAGTCTCGAGTTCGATTTTTTTTCCAAATGCAAAACTTGCCCTATAGTACCTACATCGCAAGTAAAAACATAACCGACATGAACTACTCGTTGTTATTGTTAAAATCAACATTTTAAACAACTTATTGTTAAGGGCTTAACATTTTACTAGTTAGCAATTTCCTAATTGCTTATTGACTGAATAACTATTTCAAAATTTTTAAACCTTTTCTAAACCAGTAAATTGCTAATTAAGCAAAAAGCTGAGCATTTGTATGGTTTGAATTTTGATGAACACAATTATTGTTGTTATGCGTTGTAAATTAATTATATGTCGATGAAAACCCAACATGTGCTCTAAAAAGGTGGTAGTAATTTCTATTTTCATCGTTTTAACTTCATTATTTACAAAAAAAAAAAATTGTGCACAAGCAGGACTCGAACCTGGGCACCCCGCGTGCAAGGCTGATATACTATCAGATTCCATAATGGATTTAGCAAATTGCTAAAAGTTAAAATAGCCATTCCGTGATTTTAACTTTAGTAAAATGTTAAAATCGTTTAAAATTAGCTCAATCATCTTTTTAACTAAGTAAATTGCTAAGAGTGGCTTAAACATCTTACTAAATCGTTTAAAATTTTGCGGCATTATGATTTATCAAAATTATATTTTATTTTTTTAGAAAAAGAAAACTAATAACTGCTAATTGTAGAAATGCTTCTGAAAGTTAAAGTTTTGAGGTAAGTCCAATTGCACGTATTAACTTTTGAACAAACTGATATCAATTGCATTCTTCAGGTCAAAAAGCATCGATCCTTCAATGCTACACGAAGAACTTCTAAAGTGAATTAAAAACACATTAGGTAAAATAAATCCATTAAATTCCCACATCATTACTTTCAAACATATGTAGGTATACCAGTAAAAAAAACACGGCAACTACATGGATATTAGAATGCCAAACTTGCAGGGAGCAACAGGTAGATTGTAAAATGTAAATACATTTATCTTTATGGTTAAACCAAGAGATTCGACTGCTAATGACTGCGAACACACTCTATACTGCAAAGCAATAAACAACAATACGAGTATAACGGTTTTGTGGGTGGTAAAACACAACAGCGCAGAAAATATGAAAAGAAACCGCTGCACTCTACCACTATGGTAGAAAATTAATGACTTTTAGTTTTAAGCACGTGTGGCTTTGTAAGGCTGCTATTGATTTCCTATAAATGTTGTCGATATATCCTTTTCCTTATGGAACTGATGTACCTACATAGGAAATTATAATCAACTTTAATGGGTAGTTATGAGAATATCCTTACACATATCAAATACTAACTGACATAAAATTCCAATGGCTTTACTGCCGTTTCATTAGTGTAGAAAAAACGCCATGTGCGCATTTAATGACATTTCTTCTTTTGCTGTAAGGTTTTTGACGTTTCTATTTTAATTACCATGAATAGGTATTAATGATGATAAGAGTTGCATCAAAACACGCCCTATTTAAATTTCAATTTGTTTGATTAGTCAACACTCAAATAGTAACCTTTGCAAAATTTGGGATTAAAACAAAAATGAATACAGGGTGTTCTAAACGATAAGTCTAAAAGCTCTGTGACAATTGTCATTTTAAAATATGACAACTGGGAAATTGTTGGATTTCCCTCCTTTTGTAACATTAAGTGACAAGTGTCACTGAAAATTTGCTTAAGTATGGCTAGTGTGTGACAGGTAGTTTAAGAGTTGTCATTAGTTTACAAGTGTTTATTTTCTGAGTAAAAACAGTTTGAAAATAAGGAATATAAACTGTGGAAGAATATATGTATAAATTCCTAAATAATTTATAATTTTTTTCAACACATATTCAATTTAAAATGTATTTATTTGATACTGATTTTGTTAGTCACAATAAGAATAAAAACAATAAACCTTTGTACAGATTAAAAGTGATTTAACCAAGAATAAATTTTCAAGTTGACGAACATTTTGCCTCTCGTAAAATTTTTAGTGTCAAAATCAACGGCACAAAAACAAATTATTCGTCTTTATTTTGTCGAATAATATTCAGGCTTTTTGCAAAGTAAATATCTCTGTCCACTTTTAGCATTTTTCTTTTGCTTAAATATCGCTAGAAGTTCCGAAAAGAGTATTATTATTCTTCTCTTATTTTTACTAAAACAGGAATTTGAAATTGAAAATGTTTCTTAAATTTAACGCGGTAAGTTCCGAAAAATTTAAACTTTATGTAATAGCAATTTTGTCCTTCCGCAATTCTTGTCATGTTTTACTTTTGTGCTCTTGTCACACAATGTGGACAAATCAAGGGAAATTTATAAATCTGACAAGTGCAACAGTTTTGCGTTGTGTTACAGAACACACTACTCCTTGTCGTACAAGTATAGTTTGACAAGTGAATTTAGACTCGTCGACTTGTCGCGTTGTTATAGGCCCGTGGTATACCATATAAATATTTATGTAGTTAAAATTATATTTTGATAAACTCCAATTTGCTAACAGAAATAATAATAATTATATTTATTATAATTTAAATGCAACCTAATCGGCCTATGTTTAAAAAAAAAAAAAAAAAAAAAAGATCAGATACCAAGTTTTTTTTTCTTAAAAGTTTCCTTGGAAAAATAAAATAAAATAAAATAATTAGATTTAATTAAAATAGTTTTTAGGTCGAAAGACATTAGTTCTAAGAGTTATTGTTTAGTTTAGAGCGCCCGTAAAGGGCCAGTAAATTAGTTGTAAGTTATTGATAAGTAGGCTAGTTTTAAACATTTTTGTCTAGCTTTAAGATAGTTATAAGTGAATATGAAATAAAAATGAATTTACAAAAAAAAAAAAAAAAAAGACCTACCCCTGAACAACGTTTGTAAGTCGTGCAAATTTTTTACCAAATTAAAAGTTCGGACGCATCGCAAGAAAATTTTGTTCAGCGATGAAGCTTTCTTTTGGTTAAATGGGTAGGTTAATAAGCAATATTGTGGTATTTGGAGTGATAATAGTCCACAAGATATTGTGCAGACGCCGCGCCGTTACATCCTCAAACATCACTCTTTGGTATGCTATATTGTCTGAGGGAATCATTGGTCCATATTTCTTTAAAAATGAAGCCGGCCATAATGTTACAGTCAATGGGGAACGCTATAGAGCCATGATTAATAAACTTTTCGTGCCTGAATTGGAGGATGTTGATGTGGACCACCTTTGGGTCCAACAAGTCGGCGCTACATGCCATAGCTATATGGAATTTTTTGGTGAGCGCATTATCTCGCGACGTGGGCCTGTGGCGTGGCCTCCACGATCGTGCGATATAACACCGCTGAACTATTTTTTGTGGGGTTATGTGAAGGCGCTTGACTACGCAGATAAGGCTGGGACGATTGACGGAAGAGAATGTTCGGTGCGTTACTTCTGACATAAGGCCCCAATTGCTGCAAAAAGTGGTCGACTGCAAATTATTTGAGCCAGCCGCGACGTCTACTTACCCGAATCATAGTTGCAAGCTCTTATCTTTATAATAGAGCTAAATTCTTGGCCAACACATTAAATTATATGCGTTTTATTTCTATCAATTGTCACATATTACTATCGGACACGGTGAACTTTCGTTTCACCTCAATTTAACTTCTTTATTTGAATGGAATGGAAATCAGTGGAGAGCGGCGCAAAAACAAAACAACGAAAAGGGTTTGCCAACATGCGAACAGGCGACGTACAACCTATCGAAAAAGAGGGAAAGTGGGGATTAATCCACAGACAACTACGATTGCCCTTGAAATTTTTTGATTTTCATTGCAAAAGCCGCTTTGATTGTAGCACAGTGCCATCTATTATTTATCTCTTTAATTTCTTCAACGTCTTTTATCACAGTGAATTTCACAATTATCAGACATTTTTCCAGCTTCACAACGAATTTTCTATCTTTAATCGTCCAAAATCATCAAATCATGCGATAAATGCAAAATTTCGTCGATAAAAAAAGAAGAATTTTCTATTTTTCCATTCGAAAAGCCATTCCAGAAAAATTCCACAAAAATAAGATACAAGAAATCCTTACCTGACAGTAACGAACAACTGAGAGGAAACCGTTAGAAACCTTTCCACAGCGAATACAAATCAGAAACATGAAAAAAGTACATGAATAACGAAATTCCCAAGGAAGATTCAGAAAATATGTGTCAAATTTTGCTCCATTAAAAAATGACGAGGTGTATCCGAATTATTTCTTAATCAGCATTTGATAGCAAAAAACCATATTAATGAATGGGAATCCATGGGAATCCCGAGATCTCTGTGGAGATCTTCGTTTCTAATGTACCAAGGTGCGCTTACAAACGATCTTAGGAGTTTATTTTCAAATGTTTGTAAGCTGTTTAAATTAGAATCTCACGTACAACCCCAGAGTTGTATACCGAAAGTCCAGACAGGCTTAAGCACCTGCCTGTATAAAATTAGCTTGTTTTCCATACTGATCTTAGAGTGTTTCCCGACCAACGAGTACATATCTCTGAGTTTATTATTTAACTCTTCGAATTTCTTTTTAACATGCGGTTTCCATTTTAATTTCGCGTCTAGAGTCATTCTGAGATATTTTGCTGCATTAGCAAACGGAACTTGAACCGTATTAACAAATACCGGTAATCTATTAATTTTCTTATACGTAAAATCTACATGGACTTGTTTTACTTCGTTAAGCGATGGCGATAACATGGCGGATGTTTTTATCCATGCACTGACATTATTCAGAGCTTTTTGTAATCTAGTCGTAGCATCATTTAACTTTTGGCCCACTGCTATGTCGTATTGCAGTGTCGCCACAAACGTGGCTACGATAGTGTCTTCTGTTTGAGGATTATCACGTGTAAATAATAGGTAAAATATTGGACCTAAGACACTTTCTTGTGGTACCCCAGCCACAATATCTTTGAGACCCGAGTAATCGTTTCCATGTCTTACTCTAAAAAGTCTATTCTCTAGTTATGCTTTTAGAAGCGTATAAAGTACTTCAGGCAGAATTTGTCTTAATTCAAAATTTAGGCCTTCGTGCCACACCTTATCAAAAGCTAGCGACACGTCTAGGAAGACCGCCGAACAAATTTTCTTTTCTTCAAGAGTTTTCTCAATGACGTCAGTGATCCTATGCACTTGGTCAATGGTCGAATGCTTGCTTCTAAATCCGAACGAGTGCTGCCACTAAGGAATTAAAAAAAAACATAGTTTAAAACATGATTTGGGATAAAAAAACATGACGGACCTATCTCGTAGTCAGATACGCGTTAAATGAAAAACAAAAGAAAGAATTCAAAAAGACAATTTAGAAACCATATCATGAGTATGTAAAACAAATATAGATATTAAATTAACAGTTTTTTATGCAATTTCTGAAGCTGAACTCAATGTTCAAAGCAAAGTGGTATCAGGAAAATAAAAGGATTGAAAAAGGAGAGAACGATTGAAGCTTTTAATAATTGAAAAATGAAAAAAAAAACGGATTCATCGTCTGATCTCTTTCACTCATCATCATTGGGTTCGTTCGGTGGCGCATAGCTTTGCTGTACAATACGTTCGTTGTTGTTGTAATACGTGTTAAATAACACACCATTAACAGCTGCGACCATGACAACGAACAAAACATATGATTTCCAAATCGAAGCCAATCTAGCGCAAAATTCCTGGTATACTTAAGTATCGTAGTGTACAGCTGACTACGAAATCAGCTGTCTTTTCAATTGTTGTTTGTGAACTTTAATTACGTGCCTAATACATCACATCTTCTTTTGAAACATTTGTGGTCTTACTTCCTGATTCATTTAAAATTTATATTTCACCCAACAAATGTATGTTTAATTCACTTTGAGCTGAAGCGTAATCTTTTCACTGTTTTGACTTTTGACAGAAATGGTTACTTATTGGGTTTTATACGTTCACGAACGCACAGAATATTTTTCAGCAATGTATCAGAAAGCTGTGCGGTACCGAACGCTCCCAATGCGTTACTCGAGTGATAGCTGAGCTGTCAAAAATATTGCAAGGCCTGGGGCGAGTGAAAGAGTGCGTAGACAAAGTGTTATATTGAAAAATAATATGAGTTCTCTTCACTCAAATAAACTCCCTATATGAAAATAAAAAAAGCAAAGAGTAGGTATATTTACAAATGAAGTGTTCATCCTGCTCTTTGCTTTAAGTTTCGTGTTTGTGTTTATGCAGGGTAGGTTTGGACGTGTTGGTTTTGCGATTATAGGGACAAAATTTGTGTCAGAAAAAAAACATGATTTTGGACTCAAAAACATGAAAGCATTATTTGGGTCTTAAAAACATGAAAATCATGATAAATCATGATTTCTGGCAGCCCATATCCGAACTGATGTTCAGGTATTAGGCGCTTTTCTTCAATTATTGGCTGCAGGCGCAGAAGTAATACTCTTTCAAAGACCTTAGATATAACGGGCAGAAGCGAAATGGGTCTTTAAGATTTCTTATCATGTGATGGTTTTCCTGGTTTGAGAACCATTATTAATTCCGCATCCTTCCATTGGCTCGGAACGTACTTTAGCCTTAGAGGGGCATTTATTATATAAAGAAGATAAATTAACCCTTTGTGAGGAAGCATTTTGAGAACTTCGGCCGTAATTAAATCATATCCCAGAGCTTTCTTATACTTAAGCTTTCTAATTTCTCTACTTAATTCGGCAAGGGTAACATTTCTTGTGATGTAATTTTCACTTGAGTTAAAACGTATGTTTAAATTTTCGTTGAGTCCTTGCCCATCGAAAGGTTTAAATGTGTTCTCCAGGTAATCCGCGTAAAATTTGCTTTCTCTTTGTCGCTTTTTGCCCATTCGTTTTGACGATTGTTAATCGGAGGCACTGGGAGCTTTGGTTTCTTCGTTACTTTAACAGCTTGTCAGAGTGAGTAGTTGGATTCTTTTCCAGCTGTCAAGCTTTTAAGATAATTTCCAACTTCAGAATTTTTTAATTTTTCTATCGTTTTTTTAGTAAATTACACAAGCGATTTAAATTTACCTTGTGTTTAGGACCTCGGGTTTGTTGCCATTTCTTACGCGCTTTTCATTTCTCTTTTACTAAATCTTTTATATCCTGCGAATATTTTAGGTTTTTAAAGCGCAGCATTTCTCTTTGGTTCGGGGTGCTGTTCCATGCGGTTTGTTGTACGATATTGACGAAGTTATCTACTGCGACTTCAAGTTCGAGAGGCGTTTGTAGTGATATCCTTAATTCAACGTTATCCTCTATATCTTTCCTAAAACCTTCCCAGTTGGTTTTCCCATTGGTTAGCGTGGGCAGTTTTTCATTTTGAACAAGATTTTCGCTCATAGTGAGAATAACAGCAGAAGATCAAAGCTTTCTGTTATGCTAATTTTATTTGAGGGTATTCCTTTGACCACAACAAAATCAATAAGGTCAGGTATTTTCGATGGATCAGTCGGTCAGTAAGTCGGGTTGCCAGTCGAATGAAAATTATTTTCCATTCCCGCTTCGTAGAGCATTCGACCCTTTTGAAAAATACCTCTAGATCTCCAAAAGCTGTGCTTCGCATTAAAGTCAGTAAGTATAACTTTAGCACGTACATAAATTCATTCTTTTCAATTTTGCATCGTGGAGGACAGTATATGGAATATACATTCAGTACAACATTCTGAGTTTTAACCTGTACACCGATTAACTGCATTGATTCGAAGAACTGTAAAAAAGCTGTGTCTCTTTTGTGTTGATTAAATTTTTTGAGAGCAATAGTGTTAAAAATATAGGTTCGTAACCCTAAGAGTTGTCAGAAAAATCTTGATTTTATGTTGCAGAAAGTTGCCATTCAAATATGTTAAATTAAAGTTCTTAATAATTTTTTTGGCCCTCTGCACAATCCAACAACTTCAAAGCTTTCCATTTTGCTTGTCTGTGTCTGAAAATAAATTCGAGTGTTCGTTTATTTCCATTTTAAAAATAACAAATTGCATACAAAACGAGAATTCACAACAAAACAAATACTTCAGATTAGGGATGATCGATATTAAAATAAAAAATCGATGTGACTTTGATCTTTATTCATTTACCTCAATTTGCCCCTGCTAAAAACATAAATCTACTTCAGGACGAGTTGAGGGCGCTCGAAGATTTAAAAAAACACAGAATTTGCTTATCAGGGTGACTTCAGGTTTTCAGAAAACTAATTATGGCGATTTCAGGGCTCAACGAACAAACCTTGTATTTTAAAGTTGCCATCGACAATCTTTATTATTGTAGGTCTGATCCAAACTTCTTTTGGGCAGAACTTGGCAGCCCATACAATTTTGAAGAGTGCGGATGAAATTCTTTCATTAAGAAATAAAGTCAAAAAAAGTCTGGAACAGCTTGAGGACAACTTTCTGCTAATTTTTAAACGTCAACAAACATTGGGTTTTTTATTTTTGTTTGCATTAAATTCACATTTTTTTCTCCTCAAACTAACTATTTTGTATTTTAGTGTTTCCAAATTAATTTATTTGTTCAATAAATATTTTCCCACATCAACTACGAAACGTTTTTTTTTCGTTTTAACGTTAACATGACAATTGTAAATTGTCTGCCACAAATTGCTGCTTACAAAAATTTATTGGGCAGAAATTGGCAAGAAATTGTCAGGAAGGGTAAGTACTCTCTCAGGAGAGCTCTGGAACAGGATTTTGCAGAAATTGGTGTCAATTTGTGCCATTTGGCGGGGTGTGGATCAGAATTAATAACAAAGTATGCGATGAAATGCCCACACATGAAAATTTAACAGTTCTGCTATCTGCTGCTGTTATTGCGATTGCGATTAATTTACCGCCAATGGAGACACGATGTGTTAGTGAAGTCGAGTCGAATGGTAATGAAGCTCGTTTTAACCCAACGAATAGAAACATTTCATATTTTCTGTTTCATATTTGTTGTTTACGCGCCTCTACACGAGAAGTTGTTTTTGTAAGACGAGATTTTGTTTTTTAGCCTGAAATTAATCTAAATTCAAACAGAAAAATTATCATACACTTGAATTTAAAATTATCTTACATTTAGATTTTCAGTCTTACATCCTACAAAGGTTCTCATTATCCTACATGTAGCATAATTATAAACGGTTAGTAGCGCTGATCCACCTACAAAATTTCATTCAAAACCGTTCAGTCGTTGAATGTAGGCGCAAAAGACGAACATGCTCGCCTAGCATGCTGGCGCTCGCTCGATCTTGTATGTGGGCTGGTTCGTGAGCCGCTTGCTGTTGGGCAAAAATTTAGATTTTGTCGTATTCGTTGGCTTCGATGTTCGTCGTGTTTGGTCATGTTGGCGAACAAAGCGAAGATTTAATATTGGATTCAAAAAGTAAGAACTACAAAAATAAAGTTGGGAAAAATAAATCATGGCTAATCTTCCAGCTGCTTACCAAATTTCATTAAAATCCATTCAATGGTTGAGGCATGAATGCGGAGTTTATATTTTGTTCATATATGAGCCTCTCCCATATAAGCATAGGAACTGTTCGGTTCCATTTTTCGGGATAAAAATGACCTATATGATAATCGAGTATGTGTGTGTCCATGTGCCAAATTTTATCCAGCACCATTCAGCCGTTGTGGCGTTATTGAGCAAAAAACATCCATCCAGGATTATCCGAAATTTTCTAAGCTTCACAACGAATTTTCCACCTTTACTTGTCCGAAATCATCAAATCATGCTTTAGATTTATCTATATATCATCGAGAGAAAAATGTTCGCGTTTTTCTAGAATTTTTCGAGTTTTCCACTAAGAATTTCCCATTTTTTCATTCGAAAAGCCATTCCGGAACATTTGCATACACAATTAAATACAATTTTCGATTTTTAAAATTTCCCGACTTTTCTGGAGGGTTTACCTACAATTTTCTTTCGCACAAACCTTCTCCTGGATTTTACGAAGAACTAAAAAAGAGTTCGAGGCAAATCGGTCCATTCGTTCTCAATTGATGAATTACAATACATTTTTACAGACCATTTTTAATAGCAGATGCCCGTGCGATGGTATACGGACTTTCTATCCCACGGGAATATAATGACATCTATACATCTACAATTAAAAACCGTTCAGTCGTTGAGGCGTGAAAGCGGAACAAACACCCAATAATATGTATATATTTTTTTATATTTAAGCCTCTCCCATAGGATCCGTTAATTTTGTTCGGGATAAAAATGTCCTATGCGAGAATCCAGTACCCCATCCATCTACCAATCAAATTTCATGCAAAACCGTGTGCTTCTATGCGCCTTGTGAATAAAAGCTATATTGGCTATTTGTAGAATGAGCTCTATGAAAAATTAAAACACACCTATCCCACGAGATGCATACATTTTCCGGGATAAAAATTAGCATGTGGCCTATTCCAGACAATAATCTATCTCTGTACCAAATTTTATCCAGATCCGTTCAGCCGTTCCGGAGTTATTGAGCAACAAACATCCACCCATCCATCCAAACTTTCACATTATAATATTAGTGGGATAACAAAAATAACAATTTATTTAACAAATAAATCACACATTCATTTTCTTTAATAATAAAGGTTTAACCATAATATTTAAGAAAACAAATTCATTTTTTTTTTAAATAACAAGAGTAACAATAATATATTAGCCGTTTTTTCTTAATAAATGTAATATTAAGCGAAAAAAGCATCTGTCTTCTTCAGGCAGATATAGGGAAGCATACTCTTAATATCTGTTTTCTTCTCTATATCTAAGCTTTTAATTGGAGCGATTCACTATTCCTGTTGCCAAATAAGTGCATTCAATTTTTTCTCCTTGGAAAATCGACCTATGGTTTTGTTTAAATTATTGTATGTGAATATCACATCTTGAAAATATTTGCCGTCGATGTGAAGCTGTTCCTATTTTGTGGAACGCGAAAATCGCTCCATAATGTTAAGACCTTAAGGTTAGGGTATTGATCTATTGCCAGAATTTCCACTCAATGTATCGTTCTATATGGCGCAGTATGTAACTTTCTTACAGCCAGGGACAATAAGAGTGCCAGTTTAATTATAAACGCATACATTTTGTTTATAAAAGAAGTTAGATGTGTACATTTTTGGCAGTGTGAATACGTTTTCTAAATCAGGAAACAAAACTGACGTGATTTTCGAAAATTCGTTTCTCAGATTCAGAAGCAATGTTTCTATTAGAATCATTTCCATGCAATGAAAGATTGAAGATCGTTCGCCGTAGACTTATACCAGATAATACATTTTTTTGCAAAGATAAGTGTTATTCCAAATATTGTCTAGAAGTTCTGGATCGATAATAATGATAATCAATAATAGCGAAACTGGATATATGTTCTTTCACAACCTTAATTCGGCATTCTGCAGTAGCCTTTCTTCCTCTTTTTGGAGTTTTCTTCATAATGCTTGGCTAAGAAATAATAAATGACTCTCTCGGATATATCCAAGGTTTTGAGAAAGTGTTTCTTCTCTGCTTTCAACTTGAAAATAAAAAAAAAATTATTGATAATAACTAGGGTGTTCTTAATTCTTGCAGTCCTTCCTTCTTCTTTTAACTGCTGCTTTTTAACGAAGTTTTCATTAATCCGAACTCAAACTCATGAAAAGAGAATGAACATTGCTTCTTCTTGCATCCCACATATGCGTACATCCGAAAAAACAAGACTGCGAGCAAGTTGGTTTTATATAACTTCCATGCTTTTCAACAACTTTGCTGTTGGTGCATGACAAACCTTGCTGCCGAAGTTTCTTGCGAACATTTTGTTTCCATAATGATTTATGACGTTTTCCTTTCCTAGCCGCTGTTGGCGTTTCGCTGTTTGCTGTTTAATAATTTAATTATTTTACACAATATGAAATTAAATACTACAAATACTGTAGTCGAACGGTATTTAAACTTCGTAGAATTTTTTGACTGGGTTGAAATATTGTATGAGTGGGCTGAATTCCCTCTTTTGGGAAAAAATTGGATTCATATCCTCATAATCACTGGGTAATTCAATATTAGATGCGCTGGCATTCAATATTTCATCACTCATTTTACAATAAATGATGAAAAAATTTCCGCCGGTAATTTTGGCGCAGGCCACCCACCCGACCTGATAGACATTCTTGATGCGGCTAATTATTGCCTTTGATATTCATATGGCACATACGATAGTTATTTACCGTAATGTGAGTAAAATATTGTTATATGGATGCGAAGGTTTTTTAACACATACGACAATTATTGAGTGAACGATCACAAAAATGGTTTTCAATGGAAAAAAATATTGTATGTGCATATCTCACACATAAACAAAATAAACGCTAATCGTTGATGACCTTGCAAATACGACAAAGTTCATACTCATTTTTTCCTTAAATAGAAAAGGTATAAAAACGCGGAATGAAACATTTGAAAGATATAATTTCTTTATCAAAACTGCATCAACACCTAAAAATCGTATTTTTTTCACATACGACAATAATTTGCTCAGGCGACGAAATGTGGCACGATATAGACTTTGCAATAACCTTAAAATTGGTGTTCACATATTAAGCCCCTTCCCCTAAAGGTCTTCTTAACACCAACTGCCAAACTTATTTTTGCAATATTGCAGGATATCTTGTTCTTGGCTTCGAATTCCAAACTAAAGTGTCGAAAATGTGCACATGTGAAGTAGATTTTGAAGCCTAAGACTTTTAACTCTGGGTCAAATACCATAACGACTAAGCCGAAATTACATCAATTGAATCGGCTTTTTCATTGTAAGTCTGACATTTACGAAATTGTATCGCTTAACTATCGCACAACGCATACAAATTGTTAAAACCTACTACAAAAATGGTGATTCTGCCACAGCCACATATCGTGCTTTAAGAGGAGATTATTGTCTACATAATCGTACAACTACGCAAGCAATTGGCAAAATTGTGAAGAAATTTGAAGAGGCTGGATTGGTTACAGATATTGTAAGGCCTGTGCATCATAGTCGCGCTCGTACCACTGAAAATATCGCTGCCGTAAGTAAAATTGTTGCCGAAGACCCGAATGTGTCGATTCCTCGTCGTTCTCAGCCAACTGAAGCCAGCTGACCATTAACAAAGTCTTAGATACGTCGAATGGGTGCTTGAACACCAGGCGGTGGACGGCGATTTTTCGAACAAGATCTTCTTCAGCGGCGAAGCACATTTCTCACTCGGTGGGTATGTCAATAAAGAAATTTGATGTATTTGGGGTTCTGAGAATCCTCAAGTAATTAAAGGGAGACCATTACATACACAAACAGTCACTGTTTGGGGTGCTCTTTGGTCCGGAGGTGTGATTGGACCTTATTTCTTCGAAAACGACGATAGAGCGACTATCACCGTCAATTCGGAGCGTTATGGTCATATGATAACCGACTTTGTTTGCCTGCTATTGAAGAACACGACTTGGAGAATATGTGGTTTCAACAAGACGGTGTCATATGCGACACAACTCGAGCGAATATGGCTTTATTGCACGAGACATTTCCTGGCCGCGTAATTTCTTGTCGTGGCGATATCAACTGGCCACCAAGGTCATGCGATTTGACACCGCTGAACTTTTGTTTGTGGAGCTACGCGAAAGACCGTGCTTATGCAGATAAACCTTGAGCTCTTGAGCACTTGAAAACCAACATTCGTCAAGTTATGGCTGAGATACCGCCAAATATGTGTCAAAAAGTGGTCGAAAATTACCTCAAAAGAATCGCTGCTTGCAAGAATTCGCGTGGTGGTCATTTAAATGATGTAGTGTTTCACACATAATGTCAACGTTCAAACTTTATAATCAAAATTAAATATCATGAAAAAAAATATTTTATATGTGTTTTATTTACGTTTACTTTTGAAACCGCAAAATGGATAACCCATTACAACTTCCGGAAAAACTTCAAAACTGAGTTAAGTTCCAAAAAAGAATGGGCAGGTGAAAACTTTAACTACACACTCAAAGCAAATGCCATCAAGTGGTTCACTGATGGATCGAGAACAACTGAAGGGACTGGTGCAGGAGCTTATGGGCCTAGAACCAAATTTTCTGTTCCAATGGGAAATTCCACTAGTATTTGCTAGCCGGAGGTTAATGCAATAGGAAAATGCGTAGAGCGTAATCTCGAAAAAAAAAGAAACTACAGAAACAAAAACATTGCGATCATGTCAAATAGACAAGCTGCACTAAAGGCACCAAGCTCTTAGTCCATCAGCGCAAAACTGGTATGGGAATGTGTGTGCAGACTGAATGAGCTCGTCAGGCGCAACAAAGTCTCGCTTCAAAAATTTAAAATGAGAAATTTCATACAGTTCTGTGGGGGCCACAATAGAGCTTAAGGTCGCAGAGCATCAATACCCCAAATTCATTCATTATTATTCATCTGTCGTGTAGACATATGATCTTAAAATTGACGAAAATTTGAACAAATAATCGAGTCCTCCCAGAAATGTATCGTTGTGTTTTTTTCTATCTACATAAATCAATAGAAATATGGTTTCAAAAATTCTATTTTAAGTAAGTTCTTTGTCCCCTTTTGAGATTTTATGGATCCGATTCTCACATATTTCCATAGCCTATCAACAATTCAGAAATTTCTCAAAAAGCTTATCGACCATTTAAATGCAATGAATTAACCTTAAATACCTTTTCCCCCTAGTACCCACATTATACATCGCACAATTTTTATAGGTATTAAACACTTTCAATAACAAGTTGGCTACATAACTCAGCCCTCATGTCACAACAACGCAATATCTCTGCCATAAATTATCCGTCACCTATAAAGTCCCGATTAATCAGAAATGTAAGAAATACAAAAATAAATAATAAATTTTTACAAAAAAAAAATCATGACGACCTCACCTACATTCTCTGATGTGCAATGGGCATGCGAAACCGAGTACCAAATACCGATAACTGAATTCCGAATGCGATTCAATTTAATTCAACTGAACATAAAACGCGCACATAATGTCATCGAATCAAAATTTATTAAACGATAGGTCAAGTGAAAGCCTCCAACTGCAATTCCAACACGGCGCTGCATGCGAAAGGAAACCTTCAACAATCTCCTTAAATCGACCCTCTTCCCTTCCCAACTTATCAACAGATGATGCTTGGCTGCTGATGGTCCTGCTGATCTACCCACTATCGTCTTCGTCATATTAAAGGAACTGGGTAACCAAACCAAGTGCATAGCCCAAAAAAAACAGGTCAGAAAAGCCCTAAATTACAAATAAAGATACCAGATGGCACTGGAATTCCAGATTTAATTTCCATTAAATACAAATGAATGGATGGTCAGACGAACGGGTAGAGGGGCAGTAAAAAAAACAGGGAAAAACTTATTGCACAATCAAAATACCATCTCAACCCAAAGGTTCCATATCCTCGTCATCGTCATCGCATCGTCATCATCAGTGGCCACCATCACTGAGAGGATATCGCCGATGATGATGGTCCGTGAAACCTTTTCAATTATCCCCCATCGCATCGCTCACTCGCGGGAAGACAACGCGACTTTCCATTTCGGACACCCAGCATAATTTGTTGTTAACTCTTAAATTGATGTGCGTAAGCGCGTTATCGCGACCCAATCGGGGCTCGTGCGCACGCGCACCTCTGCGAGTATATTTTGACAGGCTTATACACACTGCCTCCACTTCAGCTCGAGGCGACTCAACTCATCGCGCGTCCACCAACCATTTCACCAGCACCAACCAACCATATCGCGATGGGACTTCAGCATAAACATGTCCGCTCCCACTTACTTTGGAATGTGTTGGCCAATGGATTTACTATGGCCTCAAAGTTCCTGTTAAGCTTATTCTACACACATCCACATCAAGACCCTGGACAAGTAAAATTAATATTTTAACAAATCGTAAAATAAATTTGATTCCGTGCCTCGATAGGGCAGGTGTTGGAGCTCGGGCTCGTGTTCGATCGAGTTGGCTGCCTTGCCTCGACTCTCTGGGATGTCTGTCTGAGTTTGCCGTGTTGGACAATGAATCCTAAAGTGGTGACACGATCCACTTTCGAATTGCTCAATTCGACTGAAAAGACGAAACGAACAAAAAACAATCAAAAGCAAATGCAAGTCCATTCCTAAAGACGCAGTTGAGGAGGCTCTTCCTCACAGAATCATTACAAAGACCTTCGTTAAATAAAAATTAATGTCACGCCTCTGCTCTGCATGTAGATACACAGAAGCACGATTGACAGGTGTAATCAGAAAAGAAGATACAAACATGCATTGGGGCATCGCATCGGTGAAAAAATAAAATAAATAAAAAAAAATAAGAAATACTGGGCGTGTAAGGTGATTAAGTTTTGGAAGACTTATAGCGGATTTAGAGTGCCACCTACGTGGAGTGGAATCGGTAGCAATCATATTTAAACATTAAAAAAAAAATAGTAATAATTTCGAAGAGAATAACGCAGCAGTTCATACAAACATCAAGCGGATGCGATGAATTCGTAAATTAAGGTGAACCAATTTTTGTTAACTGACATTGGAGGCAGACAAAAATAATATTAAATTGGATTTTATTCTTTAGGGCATTATGCGAATAAAAAATTCTCTAACTTGGTTTATTCGACAATTTTTATTTCGGTTGTTTCGGGTAATTTTGTTTCATTGGCGAAGATGCAAATTAAATTTTAAGCAGAAGTAAGGTGGCAGTGACGCACGGCAGTTAACTGGTTTACTTGTATAGTTGAGATGGTGATTTTACCCTGGTCACATCAATAAAATATGAGCTGTTACATATCATACTCAACTTGAGAGTGGGTCTTAATTCTGCTTTCAAAATTCATTCCGTCACATGAGTTTTATCTTATTCAAAAGATAATTTGGGGATCCTTTTTCGAACAGCATATCACTGGGTTCGCTCTGCTAGATAATCTACTTATACAACCCAAACGCAAATAGTTGACCTACTCATGAATTAACAAATAAACTCTTTTTATATACGTACATATATTTTCCGGTCCCAAACAGTTATTGTTTAATTTTTTGTTTGTCAATGTAATAAAGTACATTTAATAAATAAATTAGACAAAAAAGAACTAAATTTGAGAAAACACATATGGCTTCAGTTGGCATTCCCTTAAACAAAGATAGAGGACTATTTTCTCTGGGATGCAAATAACTTGGACTATGACGATTTAAATAGATTGTCAGTTAACCGTTATTAAAAATTGATTGATTTATTGATCTCTTGCATTATGCAAGCCAGCAACAGTTTAATGTCAAGTCAACCATGGTGCGTGGCATTGCATTATCACCAGACCGCAGAGAAGCCATAATTAAAGCTTTCGAATCGGGATTATCGAGCTATAAAATCGCAAAAGAATTCTTTACCGCGCTTATCAATTCGAAACATTGTATCAAAGTTCAAAAATAGTGGATATTGTTAAAAAACGAGACGCCGACCAATTGCGAAGCCTCGAGATTGCCGAGTTTTAAAGAAATTAATAAAAGAAAATTGACGTTAAACTGCGGCTGCAATAACTTTTCAATGGAGAGAAAGAATCCAAAAAGGTGTTTCATTCGACACTTGTAAGCAGACAATGAACAAAATTGGATACAAATTTTATAAGGTTTGTTTTAGATTTATTTAAATTAGAGCTGTTTTAATTCGTTAAAAAAGCCAAAAAAAAAAAAAACACTTAACACCTAAACCATAGAAAGAGCAACTAGGGTGGGATAAATAACGTAAAAACTCGACTTTAAGTCAATGGCGGTCCGTTATTTGGATTGATGAGTCCAGGTTTGAAGTTTGCGTGGGCGACGAACGAAAACGAGATTACAAATTCAAAAGAGGCTTTTCACAAAGGTTGCCCTAAAAAAAGCGGTCAAGTTTTCAGCATCTGTAATGATATGGGGATGTATATCTGGGCGGGTTTTGGACAATTTGCATTTCATAAATTGATTGGATGGATCTGTCAATGCTGCCGAGTACAGGAATATTCTGGAAAATTAGCTTCTCCAATGAATACCACGACTTCAATCAAGTGATGGATACTATATTTTGCAACAGGTTGGTGCTTCTTGCAATACAGCAAGGTCTACAATTGCGTGCTTATCTGCTGAAGCAATTCCTTTGCTGGAATGGCCTTCCAGCAGGCCTGAACTTTCACCAATTGAAACAGTCTGGCATAGAATGAAGCAAGAACTGCGAAAGACATAAAAGCTAAGACCATAAATATTTGGGAATCTTTTGAGTCCGGAGAATGTCAAAAATTAGTTGACACAATGCCACGACGCATAGAAGTAGTTATCAATGCCAAGAGCGACGTAACAACATTGTGAAATACAAATTAACACCCGTAGGCCAAATATTTTATTTTGTTAGGCTGCTCTACACCGTTGTTTTATTGAATTCATTTTGTTTTGTTGAAAAATACCAAAATATTGAGTTTATTTCCGACGGAATTTGAGAATCTGTATTTCGTTTTTTATGATAGTCCTTTTTTTTGCGTTTTATTTGATATTCTTCTTCTGACAATCTACATTATATCCTGTTTTGGACAAAAAATGCAGAAATGCTGTCGTTTTCTGGTATTTTAGTTGATTTTTTTTATAATTAATTAGTATTGATATACAAGCCAATAAATATTACGGAGTCTAGCTCAATCACCGATATCCTAGGTCGTAGAAGATATGTAAGTAACTCCTAATTACAACCACATTATAATTGCTGATGATCTAAATATTGACCTTCTAGATGTCCGCAATAGCGAAGTCAAATGCCTTAATGACAATATAGCCTCTTTGAATCTATCTCTCGTAAATTGTCAATACACAACATATTTTACAACTACAAGCTCTACGTATTCTGTTAAATGTTTTTCTTGTTAACCAGCCTAGTTATGTGAATCGCTATGAACAACTCGACGCACTAGGCTTCTCAAATCACGATCCTACTTTTATGACCTCAATTTCTTTTACATTTCAACTAAGAATACAATTTCTTTCAGAGACAGGAAGTTTGTTGATATGCAAGAAAGCAAGTCTAGTGATTCACTCCAACTTGAAACTGTTGATGAACAGATGCCAATTATTCACATAAACGATAAACTAGCTTTTTGAAATTTCTAAAATTCCCATAAAAACAATACAAACACGACACAATGAATAAGGATGGTTTAGTTAGAAGGTCAAAAGTATAGTAACACCACTAGTGACTCTTCACAAAGGTTCATTTTTCACAGAGTCGATGAACTAGAAGTGTATAAGGCGATTAGTGAGATTAAGTCAAATGCAATCAGTTTAGATTCCATTCATCTTAAATTCAGGAAATAGCTTCTTCTGTTTCTTTTACCCTATATTGCCTACATCTTTAGTACCGTTTCAACCACATCCTGCTACCCTTAATTGTGGAAAGCTTCTAAGGTTATTTCGGTTCCCAAAAAGTCCAAATCTAAACAGAAAAAATATAGCCCAAATCTCCAAAGCATTTAAGAAGATAATGGCCAACAGATTTCAGATTTTTTAAATTATAATCTACTACTTTCACCCAATCGATCTTGTTTTAGAACACACCATAGATGCAATATAGCACTGTTGAAAATAGTCAATGACATGCACCAAGAAATAGATAAAAACCATGTAACGAAGTTGGTTCTACTGGATTTCTCTAAAGCGATTGACATACTGTTCCGCACACATTGTTACTGAAAAAGTTAAAATTCAATTTCTTCTTTGAAAACTCGGCTGTTTGTTTTATTGAGAAATACTCTAGAACTCAGGCAGTTTTTGTAAATAATGAACTCTATAATTTTCATTCTGCGCAGGCTGGGGTGCCGCATAGTTCCATCTTAGGCCCACTTCTCTTCACCCTTTTTAATAGTGATTTAACTTTGATCCTCAAATACTGTAAAATCCACATGTATGCGGATGATGTTCAAATTTATTTGAGCTATTGGATTGGCATGGTTAAAGATGTAACTACAAGAATCGATGCAGATCTGTTTGACGATTCTCCCAACTACTTATGTTGGAAGCTCACACCACAATTGTTTTTCACCCGGCCATCTGTATACGTTGCCCATCAGCGTGTTGCCAAATCATCGTTGTTCTTTGTTTTTGCTTCGTTCTCTATCGATTTCGATTCCATACAAATAAATCACTTTGAAATTTGAACTATCTGTATTTTATTATTACTCTGGAGTTTATCTGAGGGCGTTAAATTTGGCCGAAACAAAGTTCGCCAGGTCCGCTAGTTATTTAAATTTGTTGTTATTTTGTATACTTTAATTTGCTTCTTTTGTGACCTTTAGTCCAAATTATGAGTTTCGCCCAGGTACTACAGTTGGACTCATCAGTTAGATGCTATAGTACCCTTCTAAGACGCAAAATATTATGGCCTTTTCGATTGGCCGTCCGGAACACGTTCCCCCAATAAAACACCTGGAAACAATTTGACTGATTCTGAATTGTATGTATCACTGTATTTGTGAAAATTAAATAACAAAAAATCACATCGACTAAAAAGAATTTCCAAAGCACTTGATTTCAATTTAGATACACATTTTCTTGTATGAATAATAATTATACCCTGCTTCTTTTTACCTTATCTTACCAGAAAAGTAGATTAAATTCAATGAGCACATCGAAATTACACAACAAAACAACCCAATGATTTTGACATTCTAATTATGTGAGTGTATTAGTGATTCTGTTTTCGATTCTGAAATGAAATCCAGAATCGTTTTCCGTTCTGTTTAGAGTAACAACTGTCATTTTGTGGGGGTCAGAACAGTTCTGGACGGCCAATCGAAAAGGCCATTAGTCGATGGCTACTGACACAAATAAGATTTACAGCTTTTAAGCACTGTGAATTATATTCTTCTAGGGGAATTCGGTCGAATTCAGACACCTAGAAAATAATGCCCGTGGCCTGGCTTGTTTAATTTTAAACTAAAAAAAAAGAACAGAAGCCATACCTACGTATGCACAAGCGTTTATATTGTTTTTACATTTCTTCTTAGAAAAAAAAATAAATAAATAAAAAAAGTTATTTTGTATATTCATTTTAATTTTTTTTTTAAGTGGCAGAACACCAGTGTGTCAGAAAGCTACATGTCCTCAGCTCTTTGTGGCAACAAGTAACAAGCTTATAAATTACCTGGGGGCATAATTTTTTTGATGCTCAACTTTTAATGTGATGTTTAATATCTGGCAATTCGTATCTTTTGAGTAGGAATATATTTTTGCAACAAACCACTCTCGTTTTGTAGTAATTTATAATCTTTTAGTTAAAAAAAGTAAGTGGGAACCGAAGTCATAATTAAACAAGTCCATCCATATACGTACAACTATTTTAAAACAGCATTTTTGCAAAAACAATGCGTCCAACAGAACTTTCTTGTCATATCTGTCAGATAAACCTTAATTTAATGCTGCTTAAGACAATTTTATTGGTCGAACTATTATAGCAGTTGGCTTACATTACATTTGAGGAGATAGTGGTTTATCCTTCATTGCAAATAAAGTTCTCAATGAAAAGGTTGGCCCCAGTTCAAAACATACAATTAACCTCAATTATTAAACCACAACTCACAGTCCTCGTTATATAAAACTCTATACAATCAAGCTCAATTAAAGAAGAAAAACCTGCAATTAAATTATTGAGGCGCAACTTCTTGAATTAAAACATTTCACTCCTGACTTCAGAATCACAAATAAAATCATCCCCACCCCAGAGTTCACCTCCAACGATTTTGTTGAGTAGATATAATTTTCCCGCCGCACCCATTAAGGGCTACTTCTTTACGATTCCCAGACAAGAACACATATTTTCCACCTCATCGTTCCTATCCTAACTCAAACACTACCAATTGAAGATGATTATAAAACTATTGGCTTCTGATTCGCGCTAACCCATATCGCCATCGCATCACCATCAGCATTACAGAGTGGTCAAGTTGTAATAAAAGAATATGAAAATGGCAAAACTGTATAGCCCACTGCGCATTCACATTCTAGAATCTAGGATTCATAAATATCCACCTGGTCATAAACATGCCTCAGAAACTGAACCTGTTAAAGTATCCTTTATAATATTGCCACAGAGTTTCACGTCATAGAGCGAGAGTCTGAAAAGACGGCCGGCTCAGTAGCTATAGCGGCGCCACATTGTAAAAATGAATATTGTGTAGGACGTTCGTCATAATTTCCCTACGACTTTGGCTTATAATTGCATGCCCGCCCGAAATTTATTTACGAGGCCCGATCTCGATTTACCTCAACATTATGGCCTTAAATAAGTTAGCCATGTTGACAACGGGCATTATTACATTAAGTCTACTATCTCTGCACTCTGGTATCTGAAATCCCACTTGTCCGATTGTGTTCGCGATCGAGAACGAGAGAAGCAAGAAAAAACAGATCAAATCATCGGTGGCGTCCGCGTCCAGGATTTCTACAACTATATTATGGAGCAGCTAAGTCGGGAGGAGGCTACTATAAAAAGATTTCCCTCTGACCAATTTGTATCTGCCTGACGCCACATGCTTTGGGCCGGCAATTAATAAAATTAATTAGCCCAAGGTATGGCATTTAGCGTTAGAAATAGCTTCGACTCGCCAACGCTGCTACTCTACTTGGCTGGACTCGGATCTGTCTCTGCCCACCAGGAGCACTTTGTTTGTTTCGCGAGCTTGTTAGCCGTGCAATTAATTATTGCTGTTGGTACTACAAGATCGTAAATTTTAGCTCTGTGTGTTATCCAAATGACAAAATAATAGTAATGGTTCTAATTACACATCTCATACCCGTTAATTTTTCAATTTCCAGCGATACTTGAGACCACACAGAGCATCATTGGGCTTTTGCTGAATGCAGCATGCGAGGCACAGGTGGTTATCATCATCTTTCTCTTCTATAGACGCAATATGCAACCAGGCAAAAATCATAAGAACCTGCTGTTCGAGTGGGGAAATGTTTAATTATCGGGAATCGAGTGTAGAGTATTGATCATTTGGAGAGATCCCTATCGCTTGAGCGGGGCTTTTCGAATTCAGAAGCAACTTGTTAACATGCGCCAGCAGAAGAGATGTCCTTATTCTTGCGGTCAGTGGCCATAGCCATCTCCATGGCAGAGCTTCCTCAATGGGGGGTTTTCGTCGACGATGCGGACTGATTGTATATACTTTGGCTAAATCAGCAGGGATGGAAAATTAATTTTTTGGCTAAAAGAAGAAACGTTGCTGTGGTCGTGGTATTGGTATTGCGTATTAATTGATTACGATTAAATGGAACAACAGAGTTGTTTGACTTTCCAGTTGGCTGGTGCCTCGTGGATAGTACATAATGGCTGGTGGTTTCCTGTTGCACCGAGCTAAGCTGCTGCGGCTCTATTTATATAATATAGGAGTCTCTCTGAATCTGACTGCGGTCGCGTGTGGTCGAGATTAGTTTAGAGTTCGCCATGGCAGTAGTGACGTGCGGATATTTATCGTGTGCCATGCGAATGACTTTTGAGTTCTTTGCATATGCAACAGCCGAAACGCGAACGAACGCAAAACAGTTGCACCAATGGCAAAAGGATTACAGACAATTTATTTGTATCGTGTTGAATAATAATTAACCCAGGTCGGAGGTGAGCTTTTGTGCGCTTACAATTGATTGTTATTCCTTTGGCATTCGCCTTAATTACCAGCAAATATGCGGCAGAAGTGGGTCGAACTATTTGTGATTGCGTTTGGCTTAGTTTATCTTTATAAAAAGAAAATGTTATTTTTTGTGCGACCTTCGTACAAAATTATTGATTTATTTAGTCTAATACTTAAGTAGTAGTTAGTTTGAATTAACAAGAAAGGTAAGTATAATGCATTCTGTAAGGAAATATCAGATTTTCACTCTTAACAAAATTTCCAGAGTGTCCCCAAATGCTTTCTTCTTTTCGTCATACAAAAAAAAAATAAATCACCATAGTTAAATTTTAGGCGGTGTGAAATGTTTCAGATTTTAAATCGACATTATATACTTATTTTACTTACTTATCCGGCTCCCGGTCCATGGAGGGTCTCTGCCTAATATAATGCGGTCTTCCATCGGTTGCGGTCTGTTACCGCCTTGAATCTTCTCCTCCATTAGCCCTCTTCACATATAGGACCAAATATCCGCCGAAGAATTTTTCTCTCGAAAGTGCCCACTATCAATTCTCCTTTGTTACTTATTATCCAGCACTCGGCGCCCTACAATGGAACTGGTAAACTTAGCGTTTTGTATAGCGTGCACTTTGTCTTTCGAGAAAGCAGATTTGAACCCATTTGTTTGGCCAAACCGAAGTATCAGCGGATCGCTAGGGTAACTCTTCGTCGGATTTCCACTAATGTGTCGTTCGTGGAATTGATGTTTGTTCCGAGCTAGGTGAACTTCTTGACTACCTCTAAATTACACTCAGTTCTACCAAGAAATATAATATGAGGACCTACCTTTTGAGGAAAGCCAACTGTTTAGCACGTTTCAAGCTGACGAGCTCGAATTAAACTTTCAAGGCAGCAGAAATTGTCCGACAATTTCGTTCCTCAGTTTACCTCCCCGTCTCCGTTTCGGGTATGGAATCTTTGGTTCAAAGTATTAACGTCTTAATTGTCACCCGGGCATTTGGTTCCTGATGATCTGTCGGCGCATATGCATTGGCCGTGCGCACCATGGGCTTCGTACCTGCTGATCGGGTGCCACTCGGGGCCTTATACCAGCTTATCCTTGTAAGCCCCAAGGTCGTAGACCAAATCCAGATATAAGGAGAACTCGACACCGAAACACAATTATAAGGAAAACCAGATACCCGAATAAACTGGTTAATGAGATCCAAAGGCAAATGATCCAAGGAGATAATTAATATTACCAGATGGAATAAGGAAAGGAATAAATAAATTAAAGTCCAGATCCAGACTGTTTTTATAAAAGATTATTTGTTTTATACATATACCTATGTAATTAAATTTGTTTCCAGTAAAGATATGGGCGGGGTTTTCATAAGACGCGTGGTTTTGAAATCTGGCATTACTTTTCTCAGAGTTGATCTTTTGGACAGAATTACAAGAAAATTTGGTTCAGCGATGAAGCTCACTTTTGATTAAATGGGTAAGTTAATAAGCAAAATTGTGGAATTTGGAGTGATCATAGTCCACAAGCCGTTACATCCTCTAACAGTCACTGTTTGGTATGCTATATGGTCTCATGGAATCATTGGTCCATATTTCTTTAAAAATGAAGGCGGCCATAATGTTACAGTCAATGGGGAACGCTATATGGCCATGAATAATGACTTTTTCGTGCCTGAGTTGGAGGATGTTTATGTTGTCGACCTTTCGTTCCAACAAGTCGGTGCTGAATACGATACAGCCAACGAAACAAGAAACAATCAATTTATTGAAGTAAACTTTTGGTGAGCGCATTATCGCAAGTCGAGGGCTTGTGGCGTGGTCTCCAAGATCGTGCGATTTACAACGGCTGGACTATTTTTTGTGGGGTTATGTTAAGTCGCTTGTCTACGCAGATACGCCCGAGACAATTGACAACTTGGAAGAGAATATTCGGCGCGTTATTGCTGATATATGGTCCCAATCGCTTCAAAAAATGTTTGAAAGTTGGGCCTCTCGGCTGGAATTTATTCGAGGCAGCCGCGGCGGCCACTTGCCCGGAATCGTTCTTAAAACATAATTGCAAATCCTGATCTTCATAATAAGACTAAAGTCTTGACCATAACATTAAATTATATGCGTTTTATTTCTTCTTGGAAATTACATATCTAAAAAAAACACCCGTTATAAGGTTCTAAAAGTACAGACTTTTCCTTATTGAAGTTCTGTGTTTTCTTTAGATCAATCCTGGAAAACCGACGAGCAAAACTTCGGCTGGAAAGCATAAAACACATCACGAACTTCACAACCCCGATTGTTTGCGGAATGGTTTCCATTACAGCTTAGAGCTTACCCTAGTTGCTGAAGTCTTCTTGTCGAGTTGGCACTCATCTGATGGATGTCTTCACGCACATTTCACTGAAGGAGGGTCTTTCCGACAGTATGACTGTGTGTGATTAAATGTCAAGGATTTTAAACTGTTTAGCTTTTTTATTATTCATGATACATTCTTTTGGATACCTCTGGGTATAAGTCGTGATGGTCTATCTAATCTACTACTATTGGACTCTAAAATTTATAGTATGTATACCATATAATAGCTTTTAACGGCCTTTACTCCAACAAAAATTGGCGTTTCGTCCCGGAGATCTCACATGGACTCATCAGTTGACTAGTGAGCACCTTTGTCAATACGCAATTTTTGCCAAGTTCAGTCCATCTTACATAGATTTCGTGAAGAACATGTAGTGTGAACTATATCCAACAAGACTAGAATTCCTAATCATTAAATTGGAAATTTTTGTTTTTTGCCCATGGCCTGGCATTATTTATATTAGAAGTTTTTTTTTTTTTAATAATACAAATTCTATATACTACTGAAATATATCAGCCAAGTAGAAGACTTAGCACTATAATATTTGGACTTGTTGAATTATTGATTCAAAATAGCTTTTAATGGCCTTTAGTCCAACAAAAATTGGCGTTTCGTCCCGGAGATCTCACATGGACTCATTTACTTTAAATTGTTTGCTTTTAAAATTGTCGTTTAAAGAAGTAATTAAATAATAATACTTATTGAAGACTGATTTCAATTGATTTAAAGGACTATTCATACCATAATTTGTTCTGCTGAATATCGGACATAAGGGCAACTGTCTTCTTATGCTAGTTAGACTGTAGCTAAAATTCAATTGACACAAAGCTGATGGAGAATTTATTGATCCATTGATTAATTTAATAATGAAACAAAGCTGGAGATACTGTCTATGTTTCAACAGTGAGAAAGGCTTTATTAGCACGAGTCTATGATTATAAGGAGGAAATACCTATCTTTGTGACCACGGAAGAAGACGAAGGCAAAAACGCATGAACGTTCTCTGAATACCTTCAAGTTTGTTTATATGAAATGTATAGTATGGAGCACATACTACGCAGCCGTGTTCAAGTACTGGCCTTACAAAAGATATGTAAAGAAGTTTGAGGACATAGGGATCACGGAAATCACGAGAAAATCTTTTTATGACACCTAGAATTTTATTGGCTATTTTAATTATATAGTTATAGTGGTCTGTAAAAGATAATTTAGTGTCAAATATAACACCCAGATCGGAAAAAATGGAAAGTTAGCATAAATGAGAAGAATCTAATGAATAATTATAATTTATAATTTTTTGTTTGCGTGTAAAACACATGGTCTTGCATTTGTCAATATTTAATAAAAGTCGGTTTTTATTGCACCATTCCCTAAAACAATATAGGTCTTCTTGAAGAAGTAAGCAGTCGTTTATTGAACATATATTTTTGAAGATTTTAATATCATCGGCATAAATTAAAACAGAGGAGGATTTTATGATCGAGGTTTAGTCATTTACATATGAAATAAACAATAAGGGACATAAATGGCTTTCTTGCGGGACACCAGAGTTGACGCAAAATTGAGCAGAATTCTCATTTCTAAATGTTACACAATAGCTTCTATTGTTTAAATAAGATGAAATCCACATTAAAAAACTTTCATTTAATCCTAAGGCCTTTAGTTTATGGGTTAAAGTCTTATGACATAATTTATGGAAGGCCTTACTAAAATCCGTAAACACACAGCTTACTTGTTTCCTATCTTCAAAGGCTTCAAGACAAAAGGAAGTGAAATGCAAAAAGTTTTTAACAGTTGACTTATTTTGGACGAAGCCGTGCTGGCTGTCGCAAATAATTGATTTACAATTAAAAGATAAGACATTACAGATAATGGACTCAAACAATTTAGGAATAACAGAAAGTTTGGCAATAGGTCGGTAGTTCACGATGTCGTTTTTGGATCCTTTTTTATGAACAGGTATTATAAAAGCGCTTTTCCACAATTTTGGAAAACTTGAGCACCTAAGAGATTCATTGAATAGAACATAAAGAGGATAAGATAGTTTGGACACACATTCTTATAATACACTAGATGGTACACCATCAGGGCCGGGGCTAAAACAATCGTCAATTTTCGAAACGCTGTGAACAATTGAATCTTGACTAATGGTAAGATTAAGTGTGTTAAGGTGAGAAAAATTTTGAGACGGAAAGAATGTAAAGAAGTACGAAAGTTTCCCATCTTTGTCTTGCTTATCTGTGCTTGGCACTCTGATTGTCAATAAGATTCCATGAAATGATTTGCTCACTGAACGAAGAAATAAAAATTTCTGCAATAATTCGGGAAATAAGAACAAAAATAAAAATTGCCTGTGGAGGCCCAGGGTGAAGAGTTGGTAGGAATTTATTATAGTCCGTTTGAACAACAATGTTAATAGGTGGTGGGGGGCTCATTTTTTGCAGGTGATTTTAAAAGTTGAGTCTTATTCGCTTCTTAATTAGTCTGGAAAACCTCAGCTCAGGCGAAGAGCCCGCTTTTCGTTTTTTGTAAGGCATCCTTTGTGGTCCTTCTGTTTCGAAAACATCTAGTTTTCTTCTGATGGATTTAGGATAGCAAAATGTATATAACTGTCTTATTTGTCAACATAACCAAGCCATTCGATATGGTTAACCATGATATTCTGCTTAAAACAAAACTGTATAAGGCTGGTTTAGAGGGTTTAGTTTTGAATGGCTTACATCTTACCTGACTGAAAGGACTCAAATAGTGAAAATAGACGAAATCAGAAGTGGTGTTAAATATATGGACATATGCATGTCACAGGGATCTGTCTTAGAGCCAATTCTGTTTCCTATCTAAGTATGTATATAAATTCGCTTTTCAATCTTAGATTTAAAGGTGTGTTTAAAGCTTTTGCTGAAGATTAAGGTTGAGGCATATTAGTTAGACTTTTAGAGTTAGTTTCGGATATCTATTGGGATCTAAATTTACTTAGATCATGGTGTACCATAAACTGGTTATAAGTTCGGAGACTCAGCAGTTGATATATGTATGATATTATGCGCCAGAATGTCAAAGGTTTAAAGTAAGTAAGTGTGCTTTTTTCTCATTGCCATTCGGTAAGTGTTTATTATTCCGAAAATTGCTTTTTAATTCAACAAGTTATAGAAGTACTTGGGGTTAATTTTTGATCATTTTTGTTAGTAATAATTCTGATGATCTAAGAAACTAATTTCTATGTGCACTGAGGTATTTTTTTATTTTTAAAAAGGTGTGCTCTTCTAAACAACTAACTACAGTATATTACGGAGTTTTTCATTCTAAGTTGCAGTATGCTACATACTATAACATACTATAACAAGATTTAGGGTTCTGGGCAATCCTTTATTTCCTTAAATTTAGTTACTGTACCCATCTTTCACACTACGGCTTTTGGAAATTCTAAAGCTTAAACATTCTAGAGAATTTTTCGACCAGCTAGTAGATTTTTGAAACAATTTGAAACCCAGTTGTTTAGTTTGGAATTTAAAAGTTTAAAATATCCTTTAAGTGTCTGACAGTGGATTCTTACATATTAATTTGTTAAATTTGTTAATATTTTTTTTATGTTATATCTTTTTTATTATAAAGTTTGAAAGTTGGCATATGTGTGAAACACTACATCATTTAAATCACCACCACGCGAACTCTTGCAAGCATCGATTATCTTGAGGTAATTTTCGACCACTTTTTCACATATATTGGGCGGTATGTCAGCCATAACTTGACGAATGTTGGTTTTCAAGTGCTCAAAAGTCAAAGGTTTACCTGCATAAACATGGCCTTTCGCGTAGCCTCACAAAAAAAGTCCAGCGGTTACCAGTTGATATCGCCACGACGAGAAATTACGCGGCCAGAAAATGTCTCTTACAATAAAGCCATATTCGCTCGAGCTGTGTGGCATGTGGCACCGTCTTGTTGAAACCACATGTTCTCCAAGTCGTATTCTTCAATAGAAGGCAAAAAAAAGTCGGTTATCATATGACCATAACACTCCGAAAGTCGTTCCATCGTCGTTTTCGAAGAAGTAAGGTCCAATCACACCTCCGGACCAAAGAGCGCCCCAAACAGTGACTTTTTGTGGATTTAATGGCCTCTCTTCAATTACTTGAGGAACCCCAAATACGACAATTTTGTTTATTAACATACCCACCGAGTGAGAAATGTGCTTCGTCGCTGAAGAAAATTTTGTTCGAAAAATCGCCGTCCACCGCCTGTTGTTCAAGCAACTATTCGACGTATCTACGACGTTGTGAATGGTCAGCTGGCTTCAGTTATTGTGTGAGCTGGACTTTATATAAATATAGGTGTAGATCCAAATGCAAAATACGCCATAATGTCCGTAGGACAGTCCTAATTCCTGAGAACGACGAGGAATCGACACATGCGGGTCTTCGGCAACACTTTCACTTACAGCTGCGATATTTTCAATGGTACGAGCGAAACGATGATGCACAGGCCTTACAATATCTGTAACCAATCCAGTCTCTTCAAATTTCATCACTATTTTGCCAATTGCTGGCGTAGTTGGACGATTCTGTAAACCATAATCTCCTCTTAAAGCACGATATGTGGCTGTGGCAGAATCACCATTTTTGTAGTAGGTTTTAACAATTTTTATGCGTAGTGCGATAGTAAGCGATCCATTTTCGTAAATGTCTGAATTTCAACTGAAAAAAGAAATATTGGTTTAACAACTGAGTTTGACAGATGTCGAATTCCAGCCCTATACTTTTGAAACAGCAAAATGGATAACCCTTACATTATGGAATGACAGTGTGTTATGTTTTTTTTTAAATATGAAATGTGACCAATATTTCTCAACAAAAAATTAATGTTCTACCTATTCGATATTGTATCTTTAACATGAATCTTGAGAAAAAAAACATACTTACTAAACTTAATACTAAAAATACTTTTTTTACTTTTTTATACTTTTTACTTTCGTTGAGTCCTTCATTGCACTTGTTAGCGGTGAAGGAAAACTCTTTTTTCTTGGAAACATTAGATTTAGATTTAGGGCTTAATAAATGCAATAATTGGTTCTCCCCAGAATCCGTAGAGCCGATCTAATAAGATTGTGGTATAATCTTTTTTGTTTCCACTTACGAAGGGGCTGGTGAAATGATTTTGAATTACTCTTAATCTATCATTTTCTTTATAAAACTACCTAAATGGCAAAATAGTTCGCATTTTCTTACTTTCAGTTTTCTGGTGAAATATTGAGTTCATATCAAATTTACCTGGAGCTAAAATGAAGGATCCTTCATTAGGAGCATTACGCTAATGTGGAATGGTTCGCCAGACAAACATTTTTCCGTATAATATCTTCATTTTTTCAACTTTTTCCAGTTTACCAACAGAAACAATAGCTATCCATGGATTTCCTTTTTTCAAAGCAATAAAATTACTCTTCTTTTCAATGAAATTCAAAAAGTCCATTTGAAGTATATAATAAACCATTTCGTCGTCTTTTTTTCACATGACATTTTTCCAAACCAGTGCATGCAATACGACTCGTAAGTTTCTCCAGATTTATAAATACAAAATTTCTAAAATGATTGATTGAGCTTATAAAATTTGATTCTAATCGATGTGTCTTCTGCCAAAAATGGAATTATAATCGTCTCCACTTTCCTTCCCAGTTGAATGTTATGGTGACATTGGTCTGAATTTGAAAGAAAACTCTCCAAAATTTATCTTTTTCGCTAAATATAGGAATAATACATTTGATGTTGTCGAATTTACGAGCAAAACCATAAATGACCTCAACTTGTAAATAGCAGGCTGTATGAAAAAAATGACAACAAAGAACAACTATATGTTGATGGTAGACTACCTTACTCGCAAAGAAGTAAGTTCGCTTCCCACATGCTTTTCTGCAACCTGCCATTTTCCACCCAGCAGCCAACATGGCCGGACTTTCGTCAATTCGCTTTTGGATTAAATTTAAGTTTTTATTTAAGTTCAATTTTTGTTCAGTAAACAATAAACATCATTTATGCAGAACAATAACACAAATATTTAAAACGAGGTTCAGTCTTGGTTTAAGATTCAAGTTTTAAAGCTTCTTTTCCGTAAATAAAACCTAAACATTGTGTATATTAAATGTGCTTACGATCCGATGCAACAAAAAGGTGTAAAAGTTCGATTTTTGTTTTGTAAATCGTGAACACACCTTTTGGCTTCTATTGCAACTCCTGAGTAAAAATGACAAAATCAGTTTGACCACAAACATTTCTGACAGAAATGTCTGGCCAAACTGTCAACGACACCATGCAAATTTTTCTGCACCATTGTATTTTTCTGTTGCAATAGGGTTAGGGTATAAAAAAAGTACAAAAGTGTAGTAAGATCTTAGGCAGTGTAAGTTGTTGTAAGACAAAGTTGCACTTTTGCACTTTTACAATGGTTCTAGATAGTTGCACCGGATCGTGAATACCCCTATTGTTTTTTTTTTTTTGTAGAGTAGATAACCCCAGCAACAGTGATTTGATTTTGAGCTTTTTCTCTATAAGGCAATTTAAAAATGTCGAGCAGAAGGGTCAGTAAAATTCTTAATTGATCGAGGCTTCTTTATTTCCTAATCCGGCTCTGCCATAAGCAAGCACATCGCTAATCCCTGTCTGCTCCGATTATGTTAAATTGAATTGAAACGATGTTCGGGCGACAAGTCACCGTCATCGAAGCCACATAGAGTTGCTTCCTCTTCTTCGAAAATAAGACCATAAGACTAAGCCTTTGTACAGGATGAGGCGAGAAGGAGGCTCCAGTTTCGCATGTGGATGATTCTGCTCTAGAAATAACTTCAAATCATTCGGATGTAAGTTATGAGCTTAGTGTCATTCCATTATTCGTCTTATACCGGTGAGCATAATGAGAGCAAAGTGGTTTCACTCCACGCCATGATTCGATGATCCTGTTTCCGTATCCCGTTTTGTTGTTTCGTTGGTGCGTTTAAAATGTAAGTATTGCTCCAGCTTCAGTGCTGTGCAGTTTTTTATATATGAATGTATATGGGCGAGGACAAGTCGATCCATTCATCCATCTAGTGCGGATTCGTTTCTTTTTGTAACTTAAATTCCATCATCTTTTTGGACTTCTGCGCCCATTTGTGTCCGTTGGACTGCGATGAAAGATACATGCCGGTTGGCTAATGCGCTGCTCGATGTCCGTGGACAGTTATCGGTTCGTTCCTCCTGCTTTTGCTCTGCCCTCTGATGGGTTTCCCCAATCCCCTCAGTGTGATGGTACCGGACAGTGGAATCTAATAATATTCCTGTAGTATAGTCTCAGCATGCAGTAGTGCATGGGGAATGGGGTTCATCATTATACCCAAGCGACTGCTGTGGAAGCGGACACGAACAACTGACCATTTTGCCGGTGTTCATCTCTTAGATCGTTGCACAGATGATGATGACGCGACGCAGTGTGGTGCTGCGCAGTGATAGAGATTAATCGCTGTTTGGTGTTTAAAGACACTTAAGTGGTGGAGTATTAATGATTGATTAATCGAAACGCTTTATGTCCATCGGAGAAGAGTAGGAGTAGGATGTGACAAAAAACCTGATGCTGGAAGAACAAACGAGGAGTAACCCATTATGTTATGGTGGTATTAATAATAGAGCATCAGCTTTTGAATGAGTTAACTTTGATGCGTTTAATCAACTGCGTTTTTTGTTTTATTACAAAGACGGCTTTGAAATGAGAGGGATTTGTCGATATTTCACACCATAACCCCGGGTGTTGTCGTGTCGTGACTTGTTTTCCTGGATTTTTGATCTATTGTTTAAGGCTAAAGTAGAAATTTAGGTGAAGATTTAGGCTTCAGAGGCTTGAATAAAATTGATATATTCTTGTATGGGTTTTGTTGTAAAAGGGTGTTAATCTGTTCGATGAATTGATGAGCAACAACAGTTTTTGGATTTTTATAGAATATCAAATGGATTATTGTGTTTTTTTATTTTTTTTTAGACAAACAGAGAACCTTGTGATATTTAATTTTGTCGGATGGAGCTCACATTGTGTTTTTGTAAAAAATTCCATGCAAGATGAACTTAAAAAAAATTGCGTAATGACAAGGCTCCCACAGCAACTGGAAATTTTTAATGCAAATAGAAAAGGTAGAAATATCAGATTGTAGTTAAGCCAAAATTAACCTGAACCCATGTTCTGTAACTCAGGCGATAACTTTTGCTCACTTAACTCTGAAAAAATGGGATTCTGGTAATTGAGGCGATAACTTAAATTTTAATTTGTTTGACTGGGATTTCCCAATGGATAAATTAAAAAAATTATTTTGGCATCTTAACAACAAAACAAAAATATTTTTTTTTTGTTTCTCGACTACTTTTATCGATTTAAAAGTTACAGAACATGTGCCCTGGAAAACTATATCTTTGAAAAGAACAATACAGTGTTTTTTTAAAGAATTTACTGCCGTTCTAGCCGTGAACTCTTCCCCATTATATTAGAACCAACATAAGTATCTGTAAGATTTGAAAAAAGGATATATTTTGAAATACATGGTCTACGCTTTAATATTTGGTAGTAAAACTAGTCAACGATTACGACACTTCTTTGTTTTTCTTCTTTTATTGACGTCACCAGATATTAAAAATCTGCAAATTGTTGTTGTTTGTGGATTAATTGATTTCAATCTCTAGTGACGTCAATAAAGTAGGAAAAACAAAGAAGTGTCGTAATCTTGTTTTCCTTGATTCATGGGGTTGAATTAGTATTTTTTTGACTTACAAATTTCTAATTTCTGTGAATCATAAGCATGAGAAATTATCATAAAGGGGGAGATGTGCCTTCTTTGTACAATGCCCCCAAGCTGAGCTGTCAAATCACTGATGATTTCGGTAAAGTATGCGTAAAAAACGTCCACGTGTTAGCAAATCGTCATTTGACCATAGAAGTGAATAAGACAAAAAGGGAAAAAGTCTATGATCATAAGTTTGCAGTGATTTTGTATGCTCAATGAAGAAGAAGCAATCTCAAGATTTTTCTTGTAATCTCATGACAAAAATCATGATGTTTTTTTCATTTAATCGGCAACACTGGCCCACACTCAGATGTGAGTAGGACGTTGGGTCTGCGTCAGATGCAACGATTTTTTTTTGTTATTTTATATACAGGGTGCGCCAGAGAAACTTACTTATTTGAAAGGTCAATAAAAACAAAAGTACTTCAATTATTGTTTTAATTTTTTTTTAATTTGAGAATACAATATCCCAATTTTTTTTTTCATGCAGTCTTGAAAATGACATCGGATAAATGGCGACCCCCATTGCGCATACACTGATGAAGTCGATTTTTGAAATTCGTCTCCACTCTTTGCAGCATATCAATCGGTATGTTGGCAATGGCGTCGCATGCATTTTGACGGGCAACAAAATCGCGTTCAGTTAATTCTTGCACAACAGCCAATTTATAGGGATGAAATTGAAGGTCTTCATGAAGAATTCATCGAACAGTGGTGTCAGAAATTCCCATAGCAGCTGCATGTTTGCGAGCCGAACGCGCGCCGGGGAGAACGCACAACTGACTGCCTCACTCTTTCGATATTTCCCGGAGTTCTGATGGTCCGTTGAAGTCCATTTCTGGGTTTAGCGACACTTCCACACTCCCGAAATGAGTTAACCCACGACAGAATCGAATTACGGCCAGGAACGAGTCTGTGAGGAGGAATTTCAAAGCGAGCGCGGAAGGCACGTTGCGTAGCAACAAGTGAGCGACCGTTAGAAAAGAAGCTCTCGACTGCAAAGGCCCGCTGCTCTCTAGACCAGAGCATGATGGCAACTGACTGGAGGGAGAAACAAACTTGGGAACTTCCCCCTCCAGATGCGCCCCCTCTCGACCCTCTTACCGCACAAATCACCGCGCGGGAATTTTTTCAAATAAGTAAGTTTCTCTGGCGCACCCTGTATTTACGGGCGGGCAAACACTTTTCACGGTAAAGTTTTTTCAATTTAGTATGGTGCACAAATATGACACACTACTGATTTTGAAAAAAGCTTTCCCATAAGACGTGTACTGTCTATTTTTCTGGGACAGAGTATAGTCGTTTCAATGCGATTGATAAAGAAAAAAACAAGGTGCATTTGGTTGGATCTGATACTGTGTGCTCGGTGGCGTGATGCGTAGTGTGTTGGCTTCTATGCAACTTGGTCCTGGTTCAATACACGATAAAGGCACAAGAAGTTTAACAATTAAAATAAAAAAGTAGCCCAGCACCACTATAGCAAAGGAATCTGATGATCGACCTTGAAATAGCCAAGTTTTTGGCTGGAACCAAAAAATTGGTGGTAGTATACTTAAGTCCTTGTATGGTAGTATGTTGTCTATGTACACCCACTTACATTAGAAAAAATCTCCAAATTTGGTAAAAAATCTCCAAATTTGGCAAAACTTAAAAAAAAATAGAAAATTGAAAAATTGTTATTGTCACAAGCTGTTGTATATCTATCGTTTTTATGACAAACTGACTGACAAGAGATGACTATGTAAATTGTTTTGGTTAATAGTAGGTGTGTTTTGTAACGTGAAAACTCGTACGAATTTGTACGAATTTTCACACTTTGTTGTCAAATCCCATAGGAGAAAAAACCCAAGTTTCGTAAGCTTGGAGAAAATTTCTAGTTAACAAACAGGCATAATGTCTATAATAGTTCTTCTGTTGGAGATTTTCGATAACGGAATCTCCGTAGCATTTATCCAAATTACTGAGAATTCAGACTCTAACAGCAGTTTATAATGTGGATAAAAGTAAAAAAAATTGAAGCAAAATTAATTTAAAGATATGTACTTAACCTACCACGTGGCAACCTGCCACATCGTTTTTTTGCGATGCTTCCAATTTAGAGAATGAAATTCAAAAGAAAGGGTGGAATTCATCTCTTTTAAAGAATTAAAAACGTTCCATAATTATTAAGTAAGTGGTAATAACGGGTTTTTTCTTTTTTAGTTCAGAGCACAGTCTGAATTGTCAAAATTTTGTTTGTGTTTCTTTTTGACTCAGAGCATGCAGAGCTCCAAATGTGTGTTTCTTTTTTCGTTCTGAACATGTGTAGATCACACTCGACGTGCTCGAAGATAATTGACTGAGCATGTGAGTATCAAGTGCTGAACGCACCAAATGTCATATGTGTCAAGATAGAAAATAAGAAAAAAAAAATAATTAGATACATAAGTTGGTGAAAAAAAGTGATCGCTAGTTGATTTTCTGTATGTGGGTGTGTATCAGTCTATAAAACAGGCTAGGTTTTGTGTTATATTGCTTTTTAAGATTAAAATGAAAAAGTGTTCTGATTTGTGTGGCTCAAGTTTGTTTAAAAAACATATCAGTGGTCAGAGCTCGCTCTGCTTGAAACAAGTTAAGTGCATAATTTATGTGTTCGAACTCCGTTCAGTGCTCTGCTCTGAACGAAAAAAGAAAAACACCTATTATTGAAAACATATCTGACAAAGTGGACGGATACCACGCGCTTGAATTGAAAGCCTCTTACTTTTTATTTTTTCCTTTTACCAAATTCCATCGTCCTGTAGCAATCGGAAGTGCTCCATTCTATTAACACCAATTCTAAGGAAGCGGGTGGCCGTGGAGCGATAGTTGTGTGTTCGCCTGTTAACCTCATGGTCACAGGTTCGATCCCTGCTGTAGCCTATATCCTCTCATTTTTCCATTAAAAACATATCCTAAAAATAAAATGTCATACAATGAGTTGCTTGTTTACTCACTACATGCTGTTTAGGTATAGAACTAACAACATGTGATTGAGTAAAACTAGTATACCGATAAACTATGACAAAGAATAAAAAAAATTAATGCGAATTATACGGGACATAGATAAATAAGACACGGAAATTTCTCCGCATTAGTTCAGCCGCCATCCCTGGAGAAAAAATCTGAGACAACAACCACCTAAAGTTTCAGAACATCCTATCATTCTTTTTCTTCCTTAACCTCACGCCCGCGCTCTGTTGAAACATTTAAAAGGTAGTATAATCCCTTGAGCGCGTGTAGATTATAACAAAAAATAAAAAAGCGTGCGGAAGGCTCTTGTATGAAGAACGTACTAAATGTATGATATTTTTCATTTTCTTGCCTGTTGCATCACAAGACATACCGTTGTGCAAAATAACAACATTATACGATGTCAGGAAGTGTTCTATAATTTTGATCACAGATAATTCTGAGTGCGAAATCTGTTATAGTGTGTATGAATTTTGTAATATGTGCAGATAAAACCTACTTGGGGTTTAATCCTACCTAATGGTTACTAGACTACCTACCTACTACTCGTGAACATGCAACATAGAGTTGCCCATACAATATCACGTTTCGAACTTAATTTGAACTTGTAGCCGCCGGAAATGGGTTGAAATGCATTAGGCAACCATTGTCTCCAGAAAACTATTCTACTTTCCGTATTTTTCTCATAAAGATATCAAAGAGAAAACGATCGGCTAAGTTAAAGTACAAAAAAGGCAACAAGTTCAAGGTAATTGTCATCTATCTAAACATGATATCAATCCATATCAATATTGTTTTTTTTTCTTCGTTAACTTTCACCCTCAAACATAAGTTGTGGACTTTTAGTCTAGACCTCAAAAACAAACAAATATAATGAAAATAAACTTTCACAAACAAAAAAAAATGCTCCAAGCATCCGTTGCTGTTGTCAATAATAATAAATAAGACTTTCCACCTACGCCACCAAATGTAACCTTCTCCCACCAGAAAATGTTCCCTCTAACACCTGCAACATACATTTATAATCGACTTCCATATGCAACTGATTGATTACCTTCGACAGAATAAACCTAACGCATTACACCAGCTAACAAACCCAGCCGCTGCACCGCGAACCGCCCATTTACTAACGGCTTTTCCAACTGTAGTTCAAGTTAAGCTAGAAAAAAAAAACATTCCTGTCCTTAATAATTAGCGTAACCAAGCCTTTTTGTGGGACCAAATAAGTTTTAATTTATACGGAACCGGCATTATCTTGACTTTGACGCGTCATGACACAAGTTTCACATTCAATTCCAAAAGCAACTCTCACAGGTATTTTTACTTAACGGTATATGAGTATTTGGGTTGACAAACGATATATCGTAAAACCTATCTTCGATGGCAAAAAGGTGACAAAGTCACGAAGTTCTTGTCAATTTCTGAATGCGAGCCAATTTGTTACTTGAATTCACTCGATAGCACCTTCCCTCTCTCCTCGTGAACCACCCGGGGTGAATGCCACCCTTCACTCAATCGAAATTGGTCGTCGTCGTCGGCGTCGCGTCGTGACAAATCAAGCTACCAAAATTGGAGAAGGTGTTTGGGAATTTTTATTCACGTTTGATTTTACTTTTTGTAGGGTATGTTAAGTTTTAAACATTAATTGCAACACACACATGTTGCTTATTATTTTACCATACATTGGCAATTAAATAACGATTCTGAGCGAAAGTTGAATTACAAAATTTGAATGTGTCAATATTTTTTACAAATAAAAATATTAGAGTAATATCACGATGGTAGTGAAAGCGGATAACAAGTGCAATGAAATGAATGCAATCAGAAGAATGCATTCATTTGAATTCATCTATACTCTGTCTAACAAAAATAGTCAGTAGAGGGTAAAATAGGACATTTGCCTCTCAATCTGGTTGCATTCGCTTGCATAAACCTATCTAAAAATAAAGCTCTAATAGGGCTTACGTACTTATCATTATAAATGCCCGCAAATATGAGAGAAATGTGTGTACGGGTTACCATCTGCTTGTTTAAAACAATGAACATTTTAATTAAATTTAAAAAAAACTATTTATCTTTTTCCACACCACCAAGCGAGCAGTAAGCCAATAGGCGCGTTTTAAGGGTATCCGCGAAAACCTTAAAAATTATATAATATAACTTTACTATTTATGTAAATCCATTTTACTTCACTATTTAACAAACGCATTATCAATTATTCACTGTTGATAAAACAAAATTTCACTTCATAAAAACTTTTGTAATCAAAGTAATTTGTTTTGAACGTTTCGATATTTGCACAACAACTTTTTCTGCAAAAACAACAAAAGCGAAAAAAAATTAACTGCATTTTAACGTCTTATTTAGAAATAGATTCAATCAACAAGGAGAAAATCAATGCGACACGCAACAACACTTCTCCTCCTTACATTACGAAATTTTGTTCTCAAAAGCTTCAAAACAGAAAGCTCTTTGTTAAACACCCACTGAAAAAGCTCTTTTGTATTGCTTCCAAATTTCAATGGGTATGGGTAACTCTGCCCGAATGTATATTTTTTTCAACACAGCGAAAGTAGAAACGAGTAGATAAACAGTAATCAGTATGTTTTGGGCAATGGGCATATAATTAGGACGGTCGTGTCGGGGCGTACACTATTTTGCAGGAAATTACCACAACAATTTGTGTCTTTTTCAGTGGTAAGTAATTTTTTTCAATCCAGTCCCAGTAGGAAATTTCGACATCAATGAATTTTGTTGGTGAGCTTATCAACGGATTCATCGACTATTTCTATCGATGAGTAGTATGTTATGATTTCATCAAAAAATCGTTGCGCATTTTTTCAGCAGTTAACTAAATTCAAATGAATTGAATGCTTACAGTTCACTACATTTTCAGTTACAAACTCATAAACGATGATTTCACTGATGAAGAGTAATGTATAGGTTCATGAGTTCGCAAATGATGTTTGGTTTTCTGCGTTGCGGTGGTTGTTTTGTTTTCTTCCCGAGAACAAAAAAAAAATGCAAACAAAAAAGCCTTAAAAAAAGAGGTTTTATCTGCCATGGGAAGAGTGACGAATGCGCTCAGTAGTCAGTCTTCGCTGGTCATGACATGAGTTCGTGGTTTTTTTTTTTAGAGAAAGTGAAAAAACATATAAACCAGAAACTCCAGTTTTGTTCGCGATCATTATCATCATTTAACACAGCAACAAAAGTTTTTTTTATCAAAATGTTTTTTGTGCAGAAATTGTATTGAGCCAGCTGAAAGGGTTCAATTATTAAATTTAAAAAGATAATTGGCGACTGATGGGTATTTCTTCGACTTTATTCAAAACTAAATTTAAAAAAGCCAATATTTCTTTTAGCGCATTATACCTACTCAATGCGTAATGCTGTCGACTGAAAGTGCAAAACCTACGCAGCAGAATTAACAAAATGAATTGCTAAGACCGACATCAGATAAAATTTAAAAGAACAAATTATTATTGATAAGGTTTACTTTCGTATCAAGACTACATTTTAATTATTATTAGCTAAACGTATTTTTTCTTAATTGAATGTTTGTATTACTGAATAATCGTCGAATTAAACTAATAAAATGATGTTTAGGGGTATAGCATACATAGTATACAACGTTTCTGTTTCCTTAAAAAAACATATTTTCTATTTCACAGAAGACTGACATTTTCATGTTATTTAATGCATACAAAATGAGGAAAAAAAAGTAGGTATCATACCGGCATTTTTTCATGGCATTTTTCATCATATAAAATTCATATGCGAATTAACGTGTTACATTAACAGATTGAATTAATGGATGAGCATTCATGTCATTTTTCACCTGCTGAATAAGCAACTCTAAGTCAACTAGAGATTTCACAGCTTACCGTTCATGCCTTCTGTTATCACATATAATTTGCTTATGAATAAGCTAGTTACCCCTACTTCGTGATTTCACTGTTAAATGTTCACCCGAAAATCACTTGGTGAACGCCGCATGTTAAATTTATAGATGTTTTCATACCAAATTCATAGGGTGTAGCTTCCACTCATTGATGAAAAATTTGGTGATTCATGCATGCATTTTTTGAAATTTCCTACTGGGGTGTGGTGACAGTATACACAGGCACCATTGCATTGGTTTGAAAAAAGCTCGCCCATAAGCCCTGTACTGACTATTTTTGTTGGACAGAGTATAAAATGTTAAAGGTAAAACTATAATAATCGTAGTGGCAAGTGCGAAAACAAGACGCAGTTATTTTAACATAGAAGTGAAAAAAGAATGATGATTTCCCCAACCATATTTTGATAATAGGAAAGCTTTTTATAGAGCTTTTTGTGACTAATAGACCAACACAATTCATATGTGTCTACCTTTACAATTTTCTTTCAATTTAAAAAAAATCCAAAGTGTCAAACTACTGGGTCTTCATTTTCTGTAGGTATTGGAAACCTGATGTTCATTATATTTGAGCAAGTGCCACAGATCTTATGCTCAATGCACTGCAATCAAAAACGTAATGCATCAACTTTGAATACATTTCTCCATTGCGGAAACTGTCAAGAATTATAGTTGGGCCTGGAGCTAGAGGCTTGAATTTACTTATGAATACGAACAGCTAGTTTTAGTCTCAGCCGTCCTGGCAAATGATTTGTGATCCGTGCTGCATGTGCATTGTGTATGCACTATGCAGCAATGAGGCTATAGCTATAGAGTGCAGCGTGGGCGATAGGAATCTTTCAGAGTGAGAATTATTTGTTCGTATGGAAATTGACGTCGATAGATCATTCTTCGATGATTATTGGTAGAGAAGATGTTGAGGCAGCAGGCGGTGGGTAACAAATTTGACATTAGAATCAAGTTGGCTTATTAAACTTGAACTTGCTGGCTTAAAAGTTCTCTACAACGATAAATATAACAACCAGATGTGCGCATTGTATGAATAATGCCGAAGTGCATTAAATGCATGCTTCTTATATCTACATAGATGGGAGGGTGAAGGTGGGCTTAGTTGGTTCTCCAGAAGAATTTGGAACACAATAAACTACTTTCTATACAAGCGGAGAACAATTGTTCAATTTAGATGGGAATTCACCTAAGAAATTTGTTTTGGATTGGCAGCAGCTGAACTTGGAGTGCATTGATGCCAAGGGATAGTGCATATAATGTATATTGATGCGGATGTCTGCTGTCCGATGCCAAATGGACAATGCATGTAGGTGGATGGTTATATTTATGGGTCACATATACAATTTTGCTTATATGCAGATGACCTCCAAATGAGGTTCCAGTTATTGATAGAGCTGTTTGAATATGCCGATTTGGTTGAATTGGCATAGTATGTATGTGAATGAGGTTGGTAATCTATTTAGATTGTCGAATTTCTCAAACTCGGATCATGAATTTTTCGTGAAAAGTTGAAGGTTGTAAAATATTTATATAGTATATGTGACCCTTCCTCCGCAAGCCTTTAATTCTGCATTATTTCTAAAAGGGGCTTTTTAAAGTAATACGAAGTTATAATGATTGTCTGGCGTTACAGCAAGACATTTCTAAATTTGAAGCGTGATGTATGCAAAATGACCTTCACCTTAATATATCTAAGTGCAAAATCTTAAGTTACTGTCGTTTGTCAAGTCAAATAATTTTTGACAACTATTTAGGAGGTTCCAAACTTTGAAGGGTTAGTGTAATGAAGTACTTAGGTGTAGTCTTTGACGAAAAATTGACGTTTGAGTCTCATGTTTCCTACATTGTCTCGAAAGCCAGTTCTATGTTGGGGTTTTTCAAAAGAAATTCTTCTGACTTTAAAGACCCGCATACTCTGGTGGCTGTGTTTTCTTTAATTGTTCGACCATTGCTGGAATATTGTTCTGGTATTTGGAATCCTGGCACCAAAAAACTAACAGAACTGATAGAAAAAGTTCAAAAAAATTTCTTAAGGTTCGCATTGAGGCAGTTTTTTTCAACAGTAATACCGATCAAAATTATAGAAGTATGTAGGTGTTTGATGCTAGGAATGCAAACTCTTGAAGCGAGACGCAGATTGTATAGTGTTATTTTTATTCGTGATATTCTTTGTAATGATATTGATTGTAGTGTTTTACTTTCTTTACTTACTATTTATGCACCGAGTAGACCATTGAGGATGAGACATTTAATTTTCGAAATTTCTCATTCGACAAATTATGGACAGCGTGGGCCTATCTCCCACTGTAGTAGATTTTTTAATTTCTAATACAATGATCTTGATCTCTGTATGATAAGATATCAATTTAAATCAATTCTGTTAAATTTATTGCAAAATTCTATTTAAAACAATTTTTTGTTGAATATTGAATTAATTATTTTGGATATAGGGAAATCTGTAGATTGTAAATTATCGTAGACTTGAATAAATAAATAAATAATCATTTTTAGTTACTTTGGATTCGTAACAAAAATCGAACTCGAGATTTTGATTAAACCCGCAATTCCGTCTGTCCTTGAGTCTGCAGCCTAAGCGGTTAGAAAACGTATCTTTTGGTCATCATTTTTTTTGGAAAAAATGGTAATTTTTTGTCTCTAGTAGAATATTTTTTTTTTGGTTTTCGATTTTCTGGGAAACGGTTAATTTGTTTTTTGTGAATTTTCTTACGCAGAAGCTCCTAGAAAGCTTAAACACCATTGTACGCCATTTATTTTTTGAAAACTCATAATTTCGAAAATGAATGAATAGATTTTTTGGAAACATCGTATTTGGTACTATTTTGGCGTTATATTGAATAGTTAAAAAAAAACAATATTCCTATAATAAAAACAACGGTACCTCTCATACAGAAAACTTTTAAGAAAAAAAATTATTTTTCGAAAACGGCTCCAAGAATTTTTATAAAAATATGTATGTGTTTTAAATTAGTAGGTAGAGTGTACTTTAAAGTAACAAAATATTTTATTTTGCGTACTTATTAACGGTACTTTCCATAGAAAAACTTTTCATATTTTCGACTTTCTCACTATTAAATGAACCGAATAAAATTGTTTTTTTGTGGGAATGCTCCCTAAAAGTATAAATAATATTGCATTTTCAAATTTTCAACAAATTGGTTGTTCGAGTTTTTTAAAAGTACATTTTTTTTCTAATCCCCAGTCATGAATTTCATTTTAAATAAACCATTTAAGCAGCCAAAAAGGGAGCTCAAATCCCTAAAACCTGCGAGCTGGTCAGCACACATGTATACTGTTGTTTTTAATTATTTATCACTTTTCGGGTTACAAGGACTTAAACTCTCTTCTTGGGCCCATACTTTCCCATTCGCGCCACTCATTTGCTCAGCTATAATCAGAAGGGCGCTAATTGATAGACAGTTGGTTGATTAAAAGTAACCAGAAACCTGTTTCGCGTGTTCGTGATTTATTTCTCATCTTCGATAAGCCTAGGTTGAACATTAGTTATTATTGTTTCTCTTTTAACGACTATTGATTTATTACATAGGAACTTACAGGCTTACTTGAAAGAATTTGAAAGTTTCATATAAGTCCATAATAATGTTATAACTGTCCGTAGTCCATATTATGACATACTTACTATTCGAGCCGTGGTAGCGTTGCTTCGCAAGCTTTTAATATCATATAATTAAACGGCGAACATGTTTTTTTGGTACACTTTTCGCGGCCCACAAAACCGAAGGGGCATAAATTACATATCAAACGAAAGCATTTTTTTCATAGATGTGCAGAATGCCAAAATTATTCAAATATACTACACAGAAATTGTTTAAAACAATAAATAAAAATGCAAAAAATACACACCTAGACTAACGACATCTGTTGCTGAAAAAAGAAAATGGTTTGTGCATTGGATAATTTAATGAAATATATAAAAGGAATTAGAAATTGCATACTCTTGAGTGTTCGTTGCATACTTATTTATTGAATTGGGTTAGTGCTAGGCAATACTAGGATGGTGCATAGCTGAGTATAGGAAAGTGGTGGAAAAGTGTAAATAAATATTAAATTTCTAATGAAAACTTATGTACAACTTGAGTAAAGACCGTCAGCATAAATTTAGAAAATAATTAAGTTTCATTTTCGAAGTTAATATAAGGTGCGATTTTTTGCAATCCCCGGGGGAATTGGTTGAAAAAAAACGACCAAGGCGCTTAGCGAAAAACTTGGCAGCACTATTAATTAAATTTGAATCTAGTAATTTGAAATCAAGTATTTTGGAAATTGTTTTTAGCCGATGTGATTTTCTTTTAATTTAATTTTGACAAATACAGGGGTACATAGAATTCAACCTCTTGAAAACTACCCCATTCGTGCTCCCCATTCCTCGGTCACTGATGGTGACATGATATTAGTGGACGCGAGTTGCTTATTCGGACGGGACGCTCAGTTCCTATGTCATTAGGAATATAGGTCTGAGCAAGAGCGGACGACGATCAAGAAGATTGAAGTATGCCAAGGATGTAGCAGAGAATCTGTATTGGGTTGCTCCAGTGTACAACAAATCGCAGCCGAAAACAATTTTCTCAGAGAAACCTTTGTTTTGTTGTTCATTCAATTCTTGTTAATTGAACGAATAACAACTTCAGGAAATGTTTTTTATTTAATAATAATTTAACAGTCAAGTTTTTATATATCTATAATAAAAATAAACGCAAAATTGAAAATCGCGGTAGAAGGTTTTGCTCATGGCGAGCTGGAAAAAATCTTCGACACCATAGAGGCAATACAAATGCGGAAAATGTTAAAATTGATTTGTTGTTGTGTTGCGGAATGTATATTATAAGGTTGACATGGTCGTCAGGAAAACAACTGACACACTTAGACCAAATGCCCAACCAAACCAAACAAAATTGATAATTATCTGACATGTCAAAATGTCAGTTTTGAAGTTTTTATACATTTTATCGATAACTTAGTGAAAAAGTTTTTGGTAGCACAGTTTTTATCCTCTCCAAAGCTAAGCCTCGAGAATTCTCTGGGTTTAAGCTAAGCACCCCCGGGAATTAGTTGTTGGATTTAACATGCAAATTGTTAATCCTACTCATCGTTTTTTTCGTCCAATTTTCCCGGGGCTTAGAAAAAAACACGCCTATAATTGAATTTATACAAATTAAAACAATCATTATTTATTTCATATGTGGTGGCATTTCATAAGAGGTAAAGTGTGGTGAAAATACGAGGTGTGTGAAGCGTGCCCATCTCTAAATCCATTGTCTTGAGTTATTTTGATGTTTCTTGAATTTTTTTTTAAGGCGTCAGTATTGTTGTATTTACGTATTTTGGTTTAGCATGGAAAAATGAAAGGTGCAAGAGTAAGAAAAAGGAACATTTGTTGTTGTATTCAGATTATTGTGGATACAGAAGGTATATATACTATAGAAATATAGATATCTATAGATATATGTAGGTATGGATATAGTAATATCTTTAAAAAGGAAGATGAGTAGAAATTAAAGACTGTGGGGTTGTTAGATACATTATATAGATTATGTAGGTAGATTGATGTGTACCCAGGAATAGTACCTAATTAATTAATTAATTAGGTATTATAAGTACATTTCTTGGATTTTTGATAAGTTACAATAAAACAGATTTTCAAAACACGGAAGGTAAAAAATATCAACTTTGTTGTTCTTTGGCGGAATTCCATGTCAACTTCGTTATTCCTTGACCGATTTATTCAATGTATTAGTGTATTCAAAAAGTGAAACATTTACTTTTTGGTTTTTGAGATGGGAGATAATTTTAAATTGAGTTGGAAAAGGAAAGCATATTTTTTTTTAACATTTTCACTTTTCAAGTGCATTGCAGTTATGGCTTTACAATAATAGGGGTATTCATGCAAAAGTGTAAATTCTGCGTATTTGTACAAGACAATTATTTTCAAAACTTATTAACATTTGTCTGCTTTTGAATTCTAAAGATCTGTGAAAAAAGAGAATACAAATACTCGAAATGTATTTGTCAGGGAAAGAGAGAAGATAGAAATTGCAGACGTGAGACGTCGCGTCGTCAAACATGCAGACGAACATGACTTACTATACAAATTTCGTATCGATACTTTTTCAACAACCCTTATTTTTAGATGTAACACAAAACTTACAGGTTGACGTCACTCCGGTGACGTGGGTTCGATTCCAGTACTATGGCCAAAACACCAGCTCAAGTACAATGACATGAAAGAATAGAAACAAAAATTGTTAATGTGTCAAAACTGTGTATAGGCTTGAAAGTTTGTTTACCATTAACTGTTTTCCTTTGTACTCCAGGATTGAGTGCTTAGTAGGTATTTACTTCTCATTGCATTTAACAATTTAAAAAAATCATGAATTCTCTGTCTTTTATTGAATAGTAATGAATTAAATAAATAAATTTGCCTTCGAATTTCGAGAGCTGGGTCGGCTAGTATATTTTAATTTGAGTAAAAGCATATAATGCTTAATGAGACTGACGGCAATTTCTACTATATTAAGGGGCCAGTTATAGCTTTCATTGAAACTCATCATTGAAAATTTTGACTATCAATTCTGAGACACTTAAACACATAAAACTGATGTCGTTTTGGTACCAAAATGAAGGCAATAAGATATATATTATTTTTTGTCAACAAAATATTTTATTTGACCTACCAATTTCTTGTAAATTCACTTTTGATTTTTCAATGATGAAAAGCATTTTCAATGATCATTCAATGATCATTGAAAAATCAAAAGTAAATTTACAAGAAAGTGGTAGAACAAATAAAATATTTTTTTGACAAAAAATATTATAAACCTTTTATACCTTCATTTTGTTACCAAAACAACATCAGTTTTATTTGTTTAGGTGCCTCAGAATTGATAGTCAAAGTTTTCAATGATGAGTTTCAATGAAAGCTATAACTGGCGCCTAAGTCTGTTTCTTTAATTTTTGGGTAAAGTTTGGGCTCAAGCTTTTTCATGTTGTTGTTGCAATTTTTAACCAGAAACGAAAAGTAAGGAAACACATTTGGGTTGTTTCTGGGTACTTGCTACATTTAATAACAGAAATTAAATGTGGTGAACACAACATGTATGAAAATGTTTTCACGAAATACAGTTTAATTTGCAGGTACTTATCATTTTGAGCTCTACCAAAAGAACCAGGAGATAAATTTATTATTATATTATCTTCAATCGTTTGGTTTTCTTCCTTTTAAAATTATAAAAAAGATTTTTAATAACTCTATTTCACAAAATCAAATTCAAATTATTTGTTCAGCTGATTTCTTGTTTGACAAGAAAGTGCGGTAGGTAAAATGTTCTGGTAGATTCTTGCCGGAGGGAAAATGAAAAAAAATGAGGAAAAGTCAAAAGCTCTGCCATTTTCGTGCCAAAAAATGTAAAGAAACACGTTTTGGGTAAATTTGGGATCCCGCGGGATCCCGAAGGTAAGTAAAAACAGACCTATTATTACCTAAGAAAAAATGTATTTACATACTTACGTACATATGATATCCGTAGCCAAATAGAGAATCTAATGTTCTTTTACTGAAACAGAAATAAAATGCACGACTGGATTGTACGTTCTTGCTCTTATATTCGATCACATCGTATGCAAAATATTATAAATAGAAACGTTTAAGTATATTCTTAGCCGGTTTTTACTTAATTTTGTATAAACAAAATTTCTTAAAATCAAAAAAAAAATTCTTCTTAAAAATAGATTGGTGTGGCAATTTCAAATATTTAATAATATAAATTTAAAACTAAATTTCAGAAAAAATCATCCACCCGTGTTCAAAATATTAAATTTAAAAAAAAAATCGAGAATGTTGGTATGCAGTATTATTTATAATTTGAAGGACCTCCCATTTAAAATTCTTGATGAGGATCCGAACAGCCGTTTATGCGAAAGTGGAAAATAAAAAAATTGCTACCATTGGCAGGGTACCGTTAATAAGAAAATATTTTAAAAAAAATGTAGACTATACCTAAAGTAGTGCACACAATCCTTTTTATCAAAATCGTTATAGCTGTTTTCAAGATAATTAAAATGGTAGACAAAATTGGATGATAAGTACTGTTATTTTTGCGACAAAAAAACCATTCAAAATCTATTTGAGACAATCACCTAACACGTTTAAGTACCAATTTTGAAGAATATCGTTTTAGCCGCTTAGGCTGTAGATCATTCTACAGACAGACTGAAGGAATTGCCCACTTTTTTGGTATTCTCTATTATCATAATATCAAGTTTGATTAAAATATTGAGTTAGTTTTTTGTCCAAGTGCAAAACCTATAGTACCTATGTGCATATATGTACATAAGTAAAAATAGACTTTCGAAAATGCACAGCTTATATGTTAATTTTAATATTTTTTTTTTACTTTAAATGTTCAAGATAACAATATTAGTAGTTTTATTATTTTCAGGACGAAGTGAATACTAATTATTTTTTGAGTCCACTCTTGAAAGGGCGACATTAAATTGACCATGAGAAAAAACAATTTCCCTAAAATCCTTTCGAAATATGTAATTTGAAAAAGTGTATTTTATAATCTCAAATTATCCAGGAAATCCCTAGATTGTGGATAATTCCCATTGAGGCATTGAACATACTCTTTAAAGATTCAGGTGGCTTGACATTTAGCATAAGCACAACACAATGCTACTAACTTCCTCAATCCATTTTTTGGCTTGAAAAAAGTTGCAAATTTTATCCATTTTTCCTATATCTGTTATTTTGTTATTCGAATACGGAAACTGTGGTACTACATAATTAAAAGCCTCCCGACTCCCCAAAAAATCATTGCAATAATTGAACGGATTTTATAAAAGCAGGAATACAAAAATTTGATAAATTTATATTATTTTATTTGTAGGTACCTACATAAATTTATTTCTCAGCTTATGAGTACACTTATGAAATGATTTAGGCCTTACAATTTGCATAAAACTATTGACATAAGAAGTTTTTTTTTTTTTTTATAATACAAATTCTATATACTACTGAATTACATCAGCCAAGTAGAAGACTTAGCACTATAATATTTGGACTTGTTGAATTATTGATTCAAAATAGCTTTTAACGGCCTTTAGTCCAACAAAAATTGAAACGCCAATTTTTGTTGGACTAAAGGCCGTTAAAAGCTATTTTGAATCACTAAAACTATTGACTTTATACACAATATCTCATTTTTATAAAATATCAAGCAGGTTTAAGAGAATAATTGAATAAAAAAAGTGTACGATTTTTTTAAGTTAATAATCTAATTCAACGATATTTAACAAATAAAAAATATCCTAAGATATTTTTAAAAGAATATGAAAACATATAAAATTGGTTTCAAGTAATTCGGTTGAATACTTTCTGAGATTACCCGTGACAAAATTAATAATTGTTTCGTCTTTATACCTATAATAGTAAAGATAGTAAAGATAAAGATGACATTTTCAAAGCGTTATAAGGTCACATTTTGACACACATGAAAGGGCACCCTTTTTAATGAAATCAAACGTCCCCGAAATAGTCTCCTCACATAATTCGCGATCACATACCTTGCATACCTTTATCTTTAACGCGTTATTACCTACTCTCAAGTCTAGTGTCAACATTAAATCTTCACACAAATTTCTGAAATCAAAATGAAGTCTACGTATTAATATTAATATATACATACATATATGAATAAGATAATAATCTATAATCGCTTTTAATTAAAATACATTAACTATTAAGTTCTTTCTAATAGATAAATAGGTATGCACATACATTTATGTAACTCTACTATCCATCTTCTATATACTTCCAACTTTTCTACTGCGATAAAGTTCGATTTTAAAACTTTCCCGGGATCAGTGTGCTACTTGCAGTGCAAGATCTTCTATTTTAATTTCCTTAACAAAAAATTAGCATGCTCACTGACCTGTTGAACGGTATCGATCCGATGTCGTCCAGTCGTATTTACTCCTAGAAGCTATGTCGATACATGGACACATGTCCAAAATACCTAAACCAATATCTCGCCGCATGCCGTCTAAAAAGGATGTATAGCTACTTTGAGATACATCCGTATGCAACAAGCCTTAACCAGTATCACGGCGACAAAGACCCCAAAGTGCTCCACTTGCCATTGATTATATTGCAAAGATATTCCGCCCTCCATAGAGTGCCCGCCACATTCGCCACTATACCGACACGACCGACGATCATATGGATCTTCTCAATGTGCACTTCTGTTGTGGTGTGTTTGTTCGAGAGTGCACAACAATAGAAGCTCAAGCATAACCAATTCCCGCGGAAGCATTCCAAGTCACCATTTATCACATCTAGCGTTGGCTTAATCTCATCCATGCCGTGTATAAATGAATAGCGAATAAGCTGGCAATTCGTGCGCCCAGCTAAACACCTGATAACAGAGGGTTCCAGCAGCGCTTTTAACCGACAATGGTGACGTCGACATCGAACGACGCGACGGTTAAGCACTGTTAAGGCCAATGCTGCACATTATCATATAGTGTGACCAGCAGACTTTTTTTTAAAAATATTATATAACCTCCATTAAAAATATAGGCATATTAAGATCTCTATTTAACAAAAAAAAAAGGAAATCGGCTACAAGTAATATGAATCAAATTTTACTACGAGGCCACACTGGCAAGTACCTACTTTTAAGCAATTTGGCTTTGCTGTGAGGCAGGCGCCATGCCACCCCACTTGATAATCAAGTTGCTTAGCTGTGTTTCCCAACAAAACAGGATTTCCCAAATAACGGATCGGCAACAGCCTGTTTTTTATACATATTTTAAGTTGCAATTATTACTGACCATATGTCAAACAATTAAATGGAAAAACTCAACATTATATTTGTTTTTATTTCTTCTATATTGTAAAAGATGGATGTTAACAACGAAAATACAATATCGATATCAGAATATCAATGTTTTCCAATGTTTTTTTTTTTGTTGAAAAATAATAGCACATTCAAAAATCAATTAAACATACAATATATATTATAAATTCAAATACCTTCAGCCAGCGTTTTGAAAATTGTATCGATGTTTTTTTTAATGTTTTTTATCGCAACTTTCTTTTAAGTTTCTGAGTGTATAAGCTACATTAAATTCCACCAAGAGCCAATTGAACTTCATACAATTTCATATAAATAGTTGTGAAGAGTAGTTCCGCTGAAGTGCAGTTCCGTCAAGGCGGTCTAACCTTTATAAGCATGAGTTAATTGACAAAAGATTTCAGCTTATTTTAAGTCGATCTTTTGAATCTTAACATCGATATTGAAACATCGATATGTTTTCGACTAACATTCATGTTTTGCCAACATCAATGAACATCGCCCATCCCTACATTTGTATGTGTTTTGTTTTTTTCCCACCTTATACATAGATACACTCACATTCAATTTCAAAATGCAGAATGGAGTGTTAACTTGTTCGATGGGAATCTCGGATCGGAGAGTTCTTCCGGATTACCGATCGAAAAGGTCATAAGAATGAGTTATATAAGATTTGGACGGGAAGCTTTTTATCTACTCTCTTAGAAATGGATTTCGTTAGTAGGTATACTTTATACTTTTTATAGCTTCCCAATGTTACAACCGAAAATTATGATATTAGACCACAAGATCAATATATGACAGCATATATTTTTGAAACGAATATCCTTATTGGGTGAAAAGCCGCGTTTTGATGAAAGTAATTAAACTTCGCAAAAAATAAATAATGGTAAAAACGATTATATTCATTTTAATATTCTATAGAATTCTTAATGACGTGAAATTCTGGTTTGACATACGTCAAGTAAATTTAACATTTTCTGGAGAGGCAATAAACTATATTTTGAAGTATTTAATATATTAATTCCAAATTTCGCCCAAAAGCTCTAAAATCGCCTTTCCCAGAGAAGAAACTATATGTGGAAATTTCAATTGATGTCTTATTTATTACTATTAGTTAATTTGTTAGGTAATTTAGCAGCAGCTGACACAAATCCAATCAACATTTTTTAGTATCTTTGGTCTGGCAGTTTCGCACAAATAACCGAACTTTAACTTTTACTAAAACGGAAGAGCGCCCCCTACGTACGCTTTACGCGACCGAACTAAGCGACGATTGTCCTTTTAGAGAGCGACGTAGTCTGCGACGATGAATAAGTGATAGTCGTTAAAATGCCTTTGTCAAGATCGTTTCGTCGCAAGCTTCTACTGAAACAAGGGCAAGGAATCAAGAACAAGAGCAATCAATCCGTTACAACAGCGTTGTAATTTGAGTTTGGAAGTTAAAAACATTAAAATATTTAAATAAGAATTTACCTGAACAGTTACAAATTTTTGCAACCTCTTCCCATTTTCTATCACTAATATTCTTATTTTAAAAAATCTTTGGCACAAAATTTTAAACCACTTGTTGTTAAGGGTTTAGCACTTTACTAGTTAGCAATTTCCTAAGTAACTACTTGTTGATTTAATAATTATTTCAACATTTTTAAAATTTTTCTTAACTAGTAAATTTCTAATTAAGCAGAATGATGAACTTGTAGGGTTTGAATTTTGATGAACACAATTATTTGTTTTTATTCGTTGTAAAAAAAAACAATTCAATGACGAATTGCTTAAAATATTAAATTGGTATATACTCTGGTCAATGTTTATACTCTGTTCAATTTATATTTTCAGTACATATTTTCCATGGTTGCCGAAGTGAGCATTATAAATTGACATATTCCTCTCACAAATGTCGGTAGGGTTACCAATTATTAATGTAGATTTCATGAACAGAAACATGTATTTAAATCGTAAGCTAAATCTAAATAAAATTAAACTAAATCCGAATAAAAATAAATCTTAGGACCCAGAAGACCAAATTACAGAAAAAAACGTATACATAAATAAGGTAAAACAAGGAACTTGTGTCCTTCGAAGAACTTCAAGCCATTTTAAATGTAAATAAACACAGCACAAAAGTTATAAAATATCACCTCAAATTGCACCGCACTATTTTAAATATTATATTTATATACACGAAACCTTCTTCATTTAATTTTTATTTTCATGAACAAAAAAACTTTTTGGTAGCTTACAGTTGCAATTATTTAATGAACCGAACTCCAACAAAAACTTGCTGAAATAGTAATTTTTCCTTAAAAAAAATACCCAACAAATAATAATAGCTGCATTTTAACCGTTTTCCAAAAAAAAACCAAAAGCTGTAAGTAGAAAAGCACACAGCGACAACACATTTTTCTTTAAACTTAAAATGTATGATCTCAAAAGCTCTAAGAAAGCTTCGATTCTGAAAGCTTCATAGCGGAAACCAAAGAAAAAGGTATTAGAATTTCCATCAACGGACCAATTGTAACTCTTGCTTAATCAATGTGTTTATTCTTTTAATAAGCGTGGCAGGGCAGCCGAAGTGAGTACTAAGGGAGTATTCGTACTCCCCTAGCCTTTACCGTACTCCCGTACTCCCCTCACTCGAAATGTACTCCCCTCGAAAATGTCCAAAACTTTTGCAAACATTCATTAAAGATGGCATCTCCGATATCATCCAGTGCGTTTAACCCATGAATCAAAGAAAACAAGATTACGACACTTCTTTGTTTTTCTTATTTTATTGACGCCATATGGATTAATGGACAAATAACAAACAACAACAATTTGCAGGTTTCTTTTCACATATGACGTCAATAAAATAACAAAAACAAATAATTGTCGTAATCTTGTTTTCTTTGATTATTATTTCATGTGAGTTAGACAAAACTGGAAGCATGGCTTATCAGATTTTTTCGATATGACTGTAGAAAACAAAATTTATTTTCATTTTCTTTCATATATCTTAAAAATAATAAATAAGTTGAATTTGGAGTTTTAATCCTAAGAGCCCATGTTCTCCTTCCTACAGTTAAAATGTACTATGAGACGGTTTTAACAAATTTTATAAAGCCTTTTTATATTGACGATGAAGCACTCAATAACCTTGACTTTTCAAATAATGCGATTTTCCTTGATGAAACGTACATAGGTGCTAAAGCGATTCTCTTGCTGCCTGGAGAGCAGCTTTCACCAGATGATATTAAGGGAATTCTTGACAACTGTCGTGAATACTATGTAATTCTCTGTAAGGAAATACGCTCGAAAATAAGTTTCGAGGATGAAGTATAAGCAAAAAGTCCTTCTCTAGTTCCTCTTATAAAAATATTTCCACATCTTGTAACGGGCCATAATGTTAAGGAACTAGATGAAGAATGAAGGTTTTTGAACAATAATGAATCCTTCAATCGAAATTGCAGTTTGGAAGAGTTCTGGCAAAATGTGTTGGCAACTAATAATGCCCTTGGTGAACCAATGTTTGGAGCATTGAAAGCATGTATTGGTTCTCTAATTTATTTACCTTACAGAAGTGCCAATGCTGAACGCATTTGTTCCCAGTTACATTTAATAAAAACACAAAATAGAAACTGCTTAAGCATTACCACAGAAAATTCAATTTTAATGGCAAAATCTCTATTACAAAATGAACATGCATCGCAATGGGTACCCTCAAAAGAGCTCTTGTGTAATTATTGCAAATAATATAAAAAAGTCTGATATGCACTGCCGTTTGCGTAACAATACAATCTGTTTTTTTTTCACATTAATTGTGTGTTATGTAAGTTCCTTATTTAATAGATGTTATTTTGCTTTGATTGAGTTTGTTTTAGTTATTAAAACTTTATTTGTTGTTCTTATGCAATTAATTAATCTGGATTTCTTTTATTTCACCGCTAGGTGATACAAGGACTTGAAGTACAAATTTATAAAATATTTAAATAAAATTATATTGTTAATAAGTATAATCTCTTTTATTCGTCAGTTTTTTTTGCCTACTCCCCACGAACATAAAATACTCCCCACTAAACCTTTGTAATACTCCCATCTAGATTTACAAAACGGCAGCGCTGAGCGATTGTCAAATGGGCGAACAGTCTCCTCTCCTCAGCCGGGGAGCAGACAGGTTATGGTGGATTGTACGTGGGTTTATGGAATATTTCAGTAGCAATTTCTTAAGTTGTGTGCCACACAAACAACTGCCGGCACCGATGTGTTTTAAAAAGATGTACCATAAGGCATGTACTGAAAATATAAATTGAACAGAGTATAGTCACGTATTTGGGGAAAAATTTACTACCATACACTTCCCCTCCTCTGATGCCAGCCTTGTTCGGTGCATTGGGCTTTGATTTTTCTCTAATTAAATAGGTTCTACATATAATGGCGCAAAATTTTAGTCGATTTATTAATATGCTAAATCATTTTTAGTATGGTACTAGGCTAAAGAATTTTGCTAATTTTAAACCAGTTTTGTATCTTACTATTTTTTTAACATTTTGCTAAAGTTAAAATCACAAAATGTCTACTTTAATTTTTAGTATCGTACTAAATACATATGCCATTCTGACATTTACAAACGTCAAAAAGTTATGTTCGCTTACTATTTTGCACTATTTTAGGGGTGTTTAATTGTAAAGGGTTTCAAAAGTAAACGTAAGTTCGGCTTTGTTGTATATTATTGGATTGGCTTCAAATTCTTAAAATTATTCATGTTATTACCAACCATTACCAACCACGAAGAAAACAAAAAGAAGAATGATTTTTTTTTTGATTATTCGCGCACTGTAAATTGTATGTGGAACGCGAATAGAGTTGGACAATTCGTAGCAATCAATTGGAATTCGTGACGACCAATTTATTTTCTACATTTGCTTTTATTTTAGCAAATAAAATGCAAATTTTAATGTAATATTTAAAACAAACTAAATTGTTAGCATTTTATCTGGATTGTGTGAAGAATTTGGGTCTAAAAATATTTGAAAATCCCATTTGTTTTTCTGTTCGTCTGTCATTGGTCGCTTTCACATCAATAGTACTTAGGAACTTGTATTCGTGATGTGTGTAAGTTCTATATACAAAAAAACACGGCTATTGTAATATTATTTAAGTTTTTAATTCACTAAAAAATTTCAATTTCCAAAAAAGTTTAAACTTTTTTCTCAGTTGTCTCCCGACAGTGACCTGGCTAACTCTACGAGTATATGCACTATTAAATCGCTTTCACGCTGTCGCAAAGTCCTGACTTCACAGTCCATATCAACTCAATTTGACAGACTATTCCACTCAATTTGGCATGTGCTTAATACATAAACATTTTTGGAATTAGTTCCAAGCAGCGGCGTTGCGTGGAATTTTGCCGCCCGAGGCAGTACCAATTTTTGCCGCCCCTGGTTATTTTTTTCTGGTCCATCTAAAAATTATCACCACTGTCAAATGAATATGTATGTAAAGCAGCCGCGAATTTATCCTTTTCATGAAATATTTGTAGTTCATAGATTAATTTTTAATTCATACATTTATTGACTAACCATGTGCTCATTAATGGAAAAAATTATCTCTTTTCCAAATATTAACCCGCAATGACCGTATTCAACATTATCTCTTAAAAGTTGACCATGTTTTAGCAGCTTAATAAAAGTAAGCAAGTAAAAATAAAAAATTAAAATAGCTGAGATCGAACGTTTCAATTATCTTGACAGAACCATTTGAATGAAGGAGTGACCAATACAAAGTTAGAAAGAATTTTCTGTTTCTAACGAAAAACTCTATGACTTTCTTCCTCTTTCGGAACTATTTTTGATATTATATATGTCTCATACATTGTGCTTCATAAATTTTGACTAACAACCAGAATTTCGCTAATTAAGCAGCCATGATCAGTAAATCCTACAACTTCAGCAAGTTTGCGATCACTTTCAGAAAGCCAAACGCATAACGCTAATTCATATTTCATTGAAAACAGGATTTAATTTCGTTTTGTAATTCAGTTTTTTTTTTGTTTTTGGACAATAATTGTGTTAGATTTGGATTCAATCTATTTTTTACTTGCGATTATAGGTATACATATATGTGTTCGTAAATTTTATTATTACGATCATAGAGAAGAACAAAAAAGTGGGACCCCGAAGCTCCTAGAAAGTTAAAGCACCAAGTTTATACCAAAATGTTTCAAAAAAAAATTGTTTTTGGATATTATTTTTTTTTTTTAAATCAAAATTTCAAAATATCAAAAATTAATAGATTTTCTCGAAAATTCGTATTTGGTGGTTTTTTGACATTATCTCGATTATTTAAAAAAAAATATTTTTCTAAAATAAAAAACAACGGGACCTCCCTTATAAATGTTAAAAAAAACTGTTAAAAAGTATATCTCGGCTCCAAAAATGTTTATAAAAAAATGTGTGTGTTCTCAAATTAGTACAGTTCACTTTCAAGTATAAACATTTTTTTTTGCGTATACTTAATAACGGCACTTCCCATAGAACCACTTTTCCTATTTTCGACTTTCTCAATATTGGATGAACCGATTAAAACAATTTTTTGTATACAAATACTCCCTAAAATTGTAATTAAAACTGCAATTTTTTTTTGAAAATTCGATTTTTTAAAAACCAGTCACAGAATTTTTTTGAAATTTTAATTTTATATGTATTTAATAATATCTTCAAAATGGCATTTCAAATTTTTTTTCTAAAAACGTTTTAAAAATTTTATACATAAAAAATTAAAATATAAAAAACCGCTCTAACGATTTTTGAAATTTTTCTTGATATATTCTTATTTAACCATGAATTCAAAATGCATCTTTGTTTTTCCTCAAACTATAACGACTAAGCAATATAAAATCATTTATTGTAAAACTTTTTACATACGAATTTTTGCGTACGTCACTGAATACTGCGTACAATGTCGGCCCTTAAACATTTATATTTATATACATATGCGTCTTTAAAAATCACATGAATCTTATGTATGCATATTCCACCTAAATTATAAAGTTATATGCATATAGCTACCTACCCATCTACACCCTTCATTTTCATTATTATATCTACCTGTTTACATACTTCAGTTCCATCTAAATGTAACTTATGTACATAATTAAAATCCATAGCTTATATTTAAATATACATTTGGAGGTATGTACCTATTCCTTGAATCATTCATTCGACAATCCATTATACTGAGAATCAAGGTAATCTAAGCTACATAGGCTTTAAGCCTGCATAGGATAACTACACCTAACTAACTTAACCTCAATGGTTAGCTACAAGAGCAAGTTCGTGCGATACAGTCGTGCATTTTATTTTTAATTAACGTACATATAAATAAAAGAAAACTTCTTCAAATTTTTCTTCGAGCTTACATTAACCCAAAATCCTTGACTATACCTTCATTGTCGATGGTTTCGGTTCTACTTTCTCTATAGCCAGAATACTTAAATGTCTTAACCTCAGTGTGCTCATCGTGGGGCTTAAACAATTTTGTATAGGTTTTAATTTTGAGAGCTTCTCTCATAACCTGCATTATTGATTGCATTATAAAGAGTTTTCCATTAAGGGCGAGTCGATTTTAAAATTGAATAAAACAAGTTGTATATGGGATATCAAAAAGGTTTTGTCTTTATTTGAGAGCCCTTTAAATGACATTATGTGTGAAATATAAAATCGTTCAAATGGCAGCCGCGGCTTCGCTGGGTGGCGTGCATTCGAAACGTCCAGTTTTCGATGACTTTGGCTGATAAATCAGGCTGAATTTGACCGATGACATCGATTATGGTCGTTGAGGACCGCGATGGCCTGAGGCTTATTCGCATAGACCTGCGACTGAAGAAAGATAGATAAGAAAAATCTAAAAGGGTCAACTCACACGATCTTGGCGGCCAATTCATGTCGTCTCTGCGCGAGATAACCATGCCATGAAACCGCTCGTGAAACCGCTACAGCCGCCACGAGCTGTCAAATCAACCAGTCCCTAATCGAAAACCTTATTATTATATTTGGCAGACTTACTTCTAGCCTACACTGTACGATATATTTAATTAATTCAAGTGGGCTTGTATTCATTAAATTATTTTGTTTGCCTGATGAACATACACAAATCCTAGCCTTTCGCGTTCGATTTTAAATTCTTCTTTATTAACTTCATGCTCAAAAGTTGCAGGATTTCCATATTGCAGTCATATTATTTATATCCAGTAGTTTGGCCGATGCACGTGGGAAAGTCAAAACTGTTGGCTTAATTCCCTAACTGATGACACCTTTCCTGAATTTCAACGTCGACCCTATCCAAGGGAGAACATAATTTCCGCCGTAACTCGTTGTCGTGGGAAAAAGCTGCGTCTCTATTTCTATCACCAAAAATGTGTTTTTTTCTTATTTTGCTAGGAGGTTCTATTGAAATGCCAAGGTTCAAAAGGTTTAAAAGAATCTTCAACCAATTCTTCTCGGTGTTCTGTCAGAAAGATCTGAAATGCATTTATTTTTTGCGAGCATTTGCGATGGTCGAGTTCTGCTGTTTGTAAGTAAATTTGGGCATAGAATATTGGAATTGCATAAAAATATGATTTTTTTTGTTTATGGAGTGTTTGAACACACACAGAAGATATGTGGAATTGAAAGGCTGATTGGAAAAAATAATGTTGCCACCGTCTGCTATGGTGTATGATTTATTAGATTCATGTTGCTAGGGGTTTGGTAGTTGTTCAAAGTGAAAATTTTAAGAGGGAGTTCGGGCAGTGGTACCCCTGGAAATTGTTCAAATTAATTCGCTGAATGAAAAAAAAAACAGAATAGGCATACAAAACTAACGTTGATATATTCCCGAAAATTGCCCCCCTCCCTCAATAAAGTGCCGCCCGGGGCCTTTGCCTCCCTGCCCCCACGCTACGGTACAGCTTGACATTCTTTCAATTAAATAAGAGCTCGAGTTTGTGGTGAAACTGTTTTATTAATTATGACAAAAATTCAATTTGAAATGTTTCAACACTCAATGCGATAGTGTGAACAGTCTCTTAAGATTGTTAATTTATCTTCACATTTATTGGCTTTAATTCTATCTAAAATTTAAAATTTGCATGAATTTATTATGTAAGGACTTCAACTAATAGGTATGTACATTAAAAGATAAATCGGTTTCTTTAAGTTGTTATGGTCACACTAATCACCACAACTTTTGATCGCCAGGTAGCTTCTAGACATCGCAGTGGCAAAATTGTGCACTTATCGCATTTGCTCGCCATTCGTGTCTTAAATTAACCTTTTATAGAAAAAGTATTTTATTTCCTTTTTTAAGCTGACTGCAGCGACTTTTTTTTTTGTTGTTGTTTGCTTACTTTGTCCCGTTTTTTTCATGTATCCTTTTTTAAAGTATTGATGCCTCAGTGGTGAAACACGTTCAAGTTTCGTCTCCCCCAACAACAACGAAATCGTCTCTCTGTCGTTCCGCAAATCATTTAGCCAATCTTTTATGCGCCATAAATTTTCCAAACGGACCAAGAAAGCCGGACAGCAGCTCACTAGCTATAAAAAGAAGACTAAAGGGAGGGAAAGTATATGCGCACAGAGCACAGGTAGGCCATATTTGGTAACGCATGATTCTTCTCAAACAACGAACGACTTCTAAGTCGACGACGCAACGGCGACGACAATGACGACGAAGGCGATTGCGAGAGAGCTATCCCTCCGTTAGATGGTGATAGTGTGCGAGCCCTTAGGCCTCCCGCTTTCATGTCTGACCCCTAAAAGCGATAAAGTATCCCGCACGCCATTCTGCCCCATTCAATACACAAATCCAATTCAATTCGATTGTTGCCTATTCGATCCATATTACAGTGGAGATCCGTTAACAAATTCCACCTGGAACGGTACCAATCTGCACTAGGCCCACCACGGTCAATATGGCCACTGCACGATCAGGCCTCTGTTAGTTCGATTTATGTGCCAGTCGTGGGCACGATTAGTCAATCTTCCACACAGTGTGAATGTCACAAATGTCAAACCCTTAGTGCTTGTGCATGCGCACATCCATCTAGCGCACTTGTCATCTGTCATTAGACTAAATGGTTCATCGATCAGTGGAAGATCAATCGATTGGAGCTCCAAGGTGTTAGTATGGTATAGATGTGCATCAGTAGGATCCCGAAAACAGTCTAAGAAATTTAAGCTCCCACTATGGGCTTTACTTCAAAATATCAATGAATGCCGCCGCTATGTTAGCTATGCGCTTGCGCAGCATCAGTGACATGGGCACTAGGGGCCACTCGTAGCTCTTTTGCCAAAATTGGTCTTGGCAATAAGTCACTTGAATGTTAGCAACATGTTTAAATGGTCGGGATATTCGTTAGACTTTAAACTTTGGTGGCTAAGATGGAAGAATTAAATGCTCGGCTTGTTAGGATAAATGTACGAATGTATATATATCTGATTGGAAGTTAACAAACTGAATGTCGATTGTGTGGCACTATTTTATATGGAGGGAGCAAAGTCGAAGACGGACTTTGTTGCGAATTCTATTAGTGCAATTCATGTATGAGTAAGGTGAAAACATTATGTTAAATTAAGTGCTGTTGAATACGGAAAGATATCTAAGGATACAAGCGAAGACCGTTAAATGCTTTGTTGATTTGCCAAATCGTGCTGTTAAATTGTGGCTTTGAAATAATCATGGGAGATAAAGGTACAACTTTTTTCTTGAAAACCTTTTGACTAATAGGTTTTATCAACACGAAATTTTCTATCTTTTTATAAGAAAAAGTTCGTCTTCAAAAATCTAACTTGGTTAACAACTTTTTTAACATAAACTCCTTCATCTGGGATTTTAATCGCATTTTAATAGACAATTTATTATAGTTTCCCAACTTTCTTCCGAAGTAACTCTCCCTGGATTCACTTCAAAACTTGTTTCAGATTATTTCCTTGAAACCTCAACTAAAAGATATGAAAGACACAGAAGCATTCTCCTGATTGCAAATTAATGCGCCCATAATATGCTTGCTATACCAATATGCTCCTCCTTGGCGAGCTTGAGTGGCATTTATGAATCTGTAATTACTCACATGAGACACGCTACCCAAGTCTATAGCCAAAACCAACCATCATATGGCACCGACCACTCTTATAACGTCGCATCGTCGGTGACACAAACTCCGATGAAAACGATAATAATTCAATAAAATCATTGTAAGCGCAACATATGGCCTTTTAGACAATGTGGAGGATGAATGGCAGGAGCATGTAGATGCAGATCCAGTCACAGAATCACATGCCAGCACCACACACGGGCTCAACTCACTGATTCCGATGGTGACATGAAAAAACGGATTAATTAAAGAAGTGAAATTGGTTTATATTATGAACTGCTGCTGTCCTGGACACAAAGTTGAAAGAAGGCCAGTGTAATTGCGGCCTGGAGGCTGTGCACAATTGGGCGAGTCACAAATCATCCTGAGCGATCACTATGAAGCAATGAATTTATTTTATTATTAGTAACACTTTAGAAAGGTGACCAGGTCCACTCAAGTTGACACAGATGGGATCGGTACTCGATTTTAGAAAAGAAAGGTACATTGTGGAAAAGCGGATGTATAAATAATGATAAGACTATGATGCATTGAATTTATGCATTTTTTAATAAGTGAATGTTGGAATAAATGCAGTAGTTTTTGATTTCTTGCTTATTGTGCATAGTTTAACGTGAATTTGGAGAACAATTATTGGACCGCCTTTGGAATTTCATGTGGGTGTTCTCACTTTTAGTTTATCAGTTTCGGTTCACTTAGTGAGAGCGGGACACATCTTGTTTGTGGCTGACGTTTTTTCTCTTAAATACTTCGGCATCAAGTTCTCTTGTTATAAATGTTTGCATTTGGATGATGAATCACTTCTTATTTGGACTAAAGAAACTACTTTTTGGAATTAATAATACAAGCTGCATCAGACGTTTTCAATTCTGAAATTCATACAAGACTAAAATACGGGTGTAATCGCCCTTCTTTCTAATTCTTATAACCAATCTCTTATTAGAAAATTGTTATCCACTAAATTGTTTTTTGGCAATAGTGCCCTCAGATTTTCACTTTAGTTTTCAGATTAACCTACTATACCTTGGAAGTAGAACAGCCCCGTTGCCAGAATTTTGCTTGTTCAATTTCGAAGAAATAATACTGTGTACAAAAATTAATAAAACTATATTATATTATAAGGTAAATTTAATAAAACTAAATTATATTATAAATTAAATTTAATATATAATAATTCTTAATTTTTTTTACAGCACTTAACGCCTTGTCTTTTTCTACTCATATTTGGATCCACATCAATACCTGAGTGAACAGACATCATTGCAAGAGCGCTAAGTCTTTGCCCGTGACGCTTCGGGATAATGTTTTGATCATTTTCGTCATTGAAAAGTTTCTTTCAATTTTAGCTGTTGTAACAGGTAGTGTGGCCCAAATTGTAAGCAAGTAGCTTATACTCCGGAAGTAGGTCTTGTAATGTATATTTATCAGTTTGAGAACATCGATAAAGCGATCAATCGATGAATTTTTTTAGCACCAGAGTATGCACTCCGCTTTAACAACAGACAAGGATATTGCTTTTCTATTTCATGTATTTGATTGACGGCAGCAAAACCTTGAAGCAAAGCTTGAAACAATGGCAACACGTCCTCGTTGACCATAAATCTTACTGACAGATTTTGTATTAGAGAATCTAGACAGGAAATAAGTGTAGAATAAAATAGTCTTCAGGACATGATGTTTTGGATTGGAGCGTGTTTTTCGTTTCAAATAAATTCTCTGGCAATTAAATAAAGTCGCAGCAACCCGCGGCCCCGGCTGCTAGTATGTATACATATATATATTTTTTTTACTTTTTATTATGGTTATTAACACCACATTTCAAATGTACAGGGTGGCCCACGAATCGTGCTACAAAAATAAAACAATAACTTTTCTTCAGTGTGAGAATTGCCTTGTTTTTTTTTTATTTTATAGGCTACGATTCAGATTTATTAAAATGAATGCTAGGGATACTGAAAAAAGGATTTGGATAGTGCAGCGATACCATTCTTTGCAGTCCGTCATTTCCGTCCAAAGGGAATTTTGGCTGGAGTTTGGCGGTACTCCCCCGAGTAGATGGACTATTATGAGGCTGGTGAACATGTTTGCCGAATCTGGAAACATAGAACGAAGACCGTATAATCGAGATCCCAATATTCGAATTCAGGATACAATCGTGGCTTTTGCATCGGCAATACAGGCAAATCCAAGTGTTTCGACTCGAAACTTATCGGGCCAAATTGGAGTTAGCAGACGGTCATTACAACGGATACTTCATGATGACTTAAACTTGTTTCCGTACAACGTCCAAATTACAAACAAGTTAAACCCTCAGGATTTGCCTGTTCGCCTGGAATTTTACCGAAAAATCGAAGAAGACAACACATTGATAAATTGTTTGTTCATGTCTGATGAGGCCCATTTTGACTTAAACGGCAATGTTAACAATCAAAATTGCCGTATATGGAGTGAATCTAATCCAGAAATGCTCCACGAGACGGAACTGCACCCAGAACGAGCCACTGTGTGGTGCGCAGTTTCATCAAGGTTTATTGTCGGGGCATACTTCTTTGAAAAAAACGGTGTAACACAAACTGACAATAGGGACCGTTATTTCAAGATGTTAAAGGGGTCTTTTTTTTTACCCAGAACTTCGCCGAAGACTAATCCCTTTCAGCAGAATTTGGATTGAACAAGATGGAGCAAGTGCGCACGTAGCCACACAAGTTATGGCGGAGCTCCAACGGAAATTCCCAAGCAAATTAATATCCAGAAACTGAAATTTCCGCTGGCCCCCAAGGTCACCTGACCTGAGAACACCAGGGGTCGAATTACCGCATCAGTTATCGAGTCATACGTGACTGAATTATGTAAATTTGGCATTACCGCTCACGTTATCGAGCAGTCTAGTACAATAATTTGACATTCTCTCATCAGTTATCGCACTGAATTTTATGTGTCAGATGAGAAGCCGACTGATAGAACATGCATGTAGGTATATGTATATGTACATAATATAATTTTTGGATACTTACGCAGAATTTGACAAAGACAGAGGATTGCTTTTGTCCCTTAGGAGTCTGCGCTCCATAGCTTCGTACATCTCATCTTCTGGTTGATGTGAATTAAATGTTACTTATTATGTACATATGTATGTACGCATAAAAATATTTTTTAAATCCTCACCATCTGAATCGCTTGATAAAAAGAAATAATCCATTTTTAGTGGATATTTAGAAATATCCTCAAATCCTTGTAATAAAGACTGGAAACTCGCGAAAAATTTGTTGTTTTTACAAAAAAATGAAATTTGTTTGTCCAAAAATAAATTAAATGAATACAAATTTCATCTGTCAAACAAGAAAGACTCTATAAAAATCAATAGAGACTCGATGTAGTAGAATAGAATTACTACAATTTAAAATAGTTACACGATACGTTAGTCTACGAATGCCATCATGCCAAGGTGATCACTAGCTCATTCGATAACTGATGGGACTCACTCACTCGATCACTGATGCGGTAATTCGGCCCCAGACTTTTTTTTATGGGGTTATGTCAAGCAGGAAGTGTATAAAACGAAACCCAGGAATATGACTGAATTGAAGCAGTCCATTAGAACAATAATTGAGGCGATCCCAATTTCAGGCCTTCAGGCCGCAATGAACAATTTTCTGATCAGTTGCCGCATATGCGTGGATGAGCGTGGAGGTCATTTGCGGTCTATCATCTTTAAAAACCATTAGTTATTTTAATGAAAGTAAAAAAACACTTGTTATTTAAATAAGATCCAAAAATTGGATTTTTATTAAAAATATAATATTTTAATTTAAAATATTGTCCGATGCGTTTCGTCCGATTAAGAGATTAATGTCAGGAGACTGACATTACATGTACAATAAAAGCTCTAGATAGGAAAGTAAACAAATAATATACAGTGAGGAAATTAATTTTTTAAAAAAAACATTAACATTAAACAATATTTTTTTAAATTTACAATTATATTTTAATATTTGGCAGAGGGCTGTTATTGGTTAAATCAATTTGGTTATTAAGTAGGCATTTTCCAAGTGTTTTATGTTTGTTGGTTTCAGAAATTACAAATTTATCTAGCAATCGCCCAGAATTTAAATTATGAAGAAGTTCAACATTATCCAAAAAACATACATGGCCAGAGTTTCGAAGGTGTTGTGATTTCCAGAAGAAGGATCGGAATAAGAAACTCCCCGTATATGTTCGCTGAATCGTTTTTCCAAGTTTCGGGAGGTTTTCCCGATGTAGACACCTTCACAATCACTGCTTTTAGTTTTGTAGACACCGCTCTTCTTAAATTTGTTGGTTTCAGGAAATAATTTATTGTTACATAACACATTTTTAAGTGTTGAATTGTTGAAGAAAGCTGGTCTAATATGCGCCTTTTTATATGGGTTAATCAGATATTCGGAGATACCTTTGATGTTTGATGTAAGGAATTTTTCATCAAAGTATAGGATCGTCCACTTTAGCAGTTGGGAAAATGAATTATATAGCAGCTTTTTTAGATTTTTTCCTATACAAGTTATACACAATTTTTTTGTTATATCCATTATTAGTGGCGATTATAACTATTGTTTTCAATTCTTTCTTGAAATTAAAACAGCTCAGTGGTATGCGAAGAAGTCGATCAAGCAAAAATTGGAAAGCTGACATTTTGATAGACCAAGGATGGGCCGAGTTCGTAGGAATTATGACATCAGTTCAAGAGTTTTTTCTGTATATGTCGAATTCCAAAGAATTATGAACAAGCAAAATGTTAAGGTCCAAGAAATATAAGGATTTTTACCGACTTCAAAGGTGAACTGGATATTTTGGTCAATATTGCTTACGACTTCATTCAAAAAACGGGATAAGCTACGTTCTGTGCCCTTCCAAACACAAAATTATCGTCTACATATCGAGTCCAAGAAAAAATATTTTTTAAGAGCTGGTTAGATGAAGAAAATAGATTTTTTTCCCAGTTGCCCATATAGAATTCGGCTCCTAATGGGGACAGAGACGACCTCACCGCTGGCCGGATAGTTGTCTATAGTTTTTTTCATTGAAATGAAAATAATTTTGGTCTAAACAGGTAGATATCAATTGTTGCATTTGAAAACACTTAACTTTATTATTGATGCAACGATTTAATGAAATAAAATCTAATTTTTAATCCAATAAAAAAAAATTAATGAAATACATCGATTAAAATAAAAGTTATTTAAATTTCTTATTGTAGCACGATGGGCCACCCTGTATGCAGATTTTATATATTCTAGTCATACAATTCATGCAAACATTCTGTGAAAGAGTAGCTCATTGGAAATATTCAAGTCGATGTTATAATATATGCGTTTTTTACAATCCCTGGGGGAATTGGTTGAAAAAATCGACCAAGGCGCTTATGCCGGATTTACTCTTCAGCCAAATTGGCAGTATTACTGTTAAAATCTTAGCATTATTTTTTTTGTCGTGTACTTACACGTCGAAAATGTGGAAGTATTTTTGACATTAAGAAACAGCCAGCCAGAATTTTCGATAAGTTGTGGCACTATACTGACTGGCATCGTGTAAATTCAATGCTGACAACAATTTTCAAATAATGACAATTTGCAATGAACAATGAAGCTGCTCATTATTTACCAATTGGCAGTATTTTCATTTTAGCTTCGCATAAACGAATGTCGTTAATTAAATCAATGACAGCAGTATTTTGGCAGTAAATACTGCGAACTTGGCTATCGTATAAATTCGGCATTAGGGTAAATTTTGGTAGCACTGTTACATTTCCAAGATGACATTTTGATTAGAAAACAGCTGTGTTCAAAATAGATTTGCTTTGTGTTGTCGCTTTGCCTTCAAGTGATGTGTTTTCAATTTTCGATATGAATAAAAACAATTTTTTTTTATGATGTGTTTTCAATTGTCGAAATGAATCAAAACAAATGTTTGCATTAACTGTGGACAGTGGACGAAAAATTCAGTACATCGGTAAAGGTAGTTCGATAAGTACTTATATACATGAATGTATTAAAAAAAATCTCAAAAATGTCTAATTTAAAATTGTATCCAAATAACAGGACAAATGCAACTTATTAAGTTGACAAATATGTATAGGTACATACATAGAACTCGGACTAGAAATAAACCGGGAGTAGGTGGATCGAAAAAAACCAAACTGCTGAACATTTATTATATATGTTTATATAATTTTTTAATTAATAAACATAAACTCTTATCGGTGCAACTGAAAGGTTTGTTACTGAAAGAAATACAAAAAATAACAGAAACATAATACAAACATATTATTAAATGTAACAGTCTGAAGCCATTCCAAAAGTTCATCTAGTTTTTGTATTGTAATTAATTTAATGAGATGAATGACCCGCGCAAGTCCAAAAAAGAGCACCATTGAACACCCAGCGGCAACCGACGAAGAACATTCTCTGACAGTGGTCGTTTAACATGGAAGTGATCAAAAACAATGGACTCAAAGTCAGAGACGCTCCAATTTGGATCTTGTGATGAAATAATCAATGACTAACCAACTAGTCCTGGGAAAAGCCGGAAAAACTGCAGGGCGATGGAAAAGACACCAATGCCACAGGTGCCAGCTAAAGTTCTTCGCTTCATGGAGACGGCTCGGCGATTCGCGGAATATAAATAAACTTCTTTGGTTGTCGACAAACAAAAAACAACGTATGTTGTTTCATTTTTCAACCAAAGTAAATAATTGATAATTAACTGACATGCCAAAATGTCAGTTTTGAAATTTCTATACATTTTATCGATAACTTAGTGAAAAAGGTTTTGGTAGCATAGTTTTTATCATCTCCAAAAGTTAAGCCCCGGGAATCCTCTGGGCTTAAGCTAAGCAACCCCGGGGATTAGTTGCTGTTGGCTTTAACATGAAAATTGTTAATTCCATTGCTCGCATTTTTCCACCAATTTCCCCGGGGCTTAGAGAAAACACACCTTATATATGACAGACGATCATACAACCATTCTATGAAACCGAATTGATGATTCAAGGCTGTCAAAATCAAACAATATGATGTGCATGATCTGTGAAATTGACTCCTGGGGACAATTTCACAGATCATACATAACATACATTGTATGATTTTGACGGCACTGATACATCAATTCTGTTTCATGGAATTGTTGTATGATTCACTGTCATACATACAAAAATTGAATGGAATATTTCCAGTGATCTTCTGTTTCACAGAATTGTTGTACGAATTGTATGACTAGAATGTATGTCATCTTTTCATACATTTAATACAATAGAAAAAATTGGTGTCGCTCACTGGCGCAGTTGTGTTTATACATATATATCTTGATTTAAAGTGGTTATTATTGTTGTTCGAGTTCTGCAGTTAAAATAAGAAATTTCAACATCATGCTATCAAATAAAAGAAAATATACCAAAGTAAGTTTTTCCACTTCTTTTATAAATTAGCAGCGGTCCTTTCCGGCTAAATTTTTATTTAAATAACTAATTTGTTTGTGTAATAGAAAAATGGTTAATATCTTTATGGATTTCTTTTGAAATCCTCTTGAAAATTGCATTAACCATTTTCCTTTTAATTATTAGAAAATTCCTTTCAAATTGTTATTGAACTTTGAATGTTTGAGGCAAATTAATGCTTGTCCTCGTCCACAAGAAACGGCTGCACCTAGAAGAATGGTTAATGCCTTTCTAGATTCCCTATAGGATCATCTTGAAAATTGCGTCAAACATTTTTCATTTTAATTGTTAGAAAAAAAAATAACACCCAAGTGGTCATTGAACCTTGACTGTTTGGTGCAAATTCAAAAAAAACATGAACAAAATTCCGCGTCCACAAGAAACGACTACACCTAGAAGAATGGTTAATTCCTTTTTAGATTCCTTATAGATCCTCTTGAAAATCTGCAAATTGTTATTGTTTGTGGATTAATGGATTTTAATCTCTGGTGACATCATAAGACAAAAAAGAAGTGTCGTTCTTTAAAATGTCATATTTCATTTGACAGTTGTCAATCAAACGTCAAATCATACATTTTCATGGAATGTGTAAACGAATCATACACTAACTTCAAATGGTATCTGTGAAACAGACATTTTGATGTAATGTATGATAATCGATTTGGTGTTTGATGTATGAAATGTATGTAGTGTATGATCTGTGAAATTGGCCCCTGATGTTTGATCGAACATACATATGTATGACATAGCTCAAATAAAGTCTCTTATTGTTCTTAGCACTGAACCGTGCTGCAGAATATTATCATTACTAGCCCATAATAGCTGCATTTTATAATCTACTGGTGTGGGTCTGGGTTATTTTTTTTAGCACGAATTACAAAACCAACACGAGATCGGGGCCCATATTCTGTTAGTCAGGCGATAATGTTTTCTCACTTAACGCCTCTGAAATAAAATGCACGACTGCATCGTACAAACTTGCTCTTGTGGCTCACCAACTTAAGTGTTACTCACTGACGCTGTTGGTAGGTAGCTAGCCTATCGTTATCCTATCCAGCTTTAAATTCGATGTAGGTATTACCTTGATTCTTAGTATAATGAATTGTTGATTCAAGGAATAGTTACATAGGTATCTATATACTAATGTTAAAATGGATTTAATTATGTAAATTAGGACGGTAATAATGTAAATATGTACATACATAATACGTATAATGAAATTGAATGGTGTATAGGTGGGAAAAAACGTTTTTTAAACTAATTAAAACGGCCAAAACCATCAGTTTAGTCAGTTTTTCGAAAAACCGAAGAACACCATTAGATGCAACTGATCATGGAAAATTTTATAAAAAAGTATCTTGAAAATTGTAGGGCGGATTTTGATGAAATCCTGTTTTTTATTTTTAGTTTTTTTTTTAAACAAATTTGTTTTGAAGTTTTGGTATGCACTTTTTTTAGAGTTTATTAATATACATGTTTTTTTTTCTTGATTATTTTTTTAAAATATTGGCGCAAAATTTTAAACGATTTAGTAATATGTTATATCATGTTTAGTATAATAATAGGCTAAAAAGAGGATTTTGCCAATTTTGAACCAGTTTAGTATCGTACTATTTTCTTAACATTTACTAAAGTTAAGATCACAAAATGGCTACTTTATTTTTTTGGTATCGTGTTAAATATATATGTCACTTTGACATTTACAAACTTCAAAATGTTATGTTCGCTTACTTTTTTTGCACTATTTTAGGCGTGTTTAGTTGTAGTTTATTAAGAAAATAGATTTAGTATTGTGCTAGTTAAAAAGTGTTTAAAATTATGAAAATATTAGTAAAGTGCTTTAGTATTAGCAAACTGTTAAGTATTATCATGCTAAGCCCTTAACATCACTCTGTTTAAAATTTTGCGCCATTGATTTTTGAAAAAAAAAAGTTTTAAAAACTAATTTTAATTAGAAAAATAAGTTATTAAAATTTTTTATATGCAGAATTAGTTTGGTTAGCTAGATCTTCTCAGATATAAAAGTTGAAAGAAGTCCAGTGTACCGTTACCGAGAAAGCCAAAAATTAAAAAAAAAAACGTTATATGGAAGGTACCGTTAATAGACTTTTCCCGTAAACTTATTGCCAACAAAAAAAATTCTCAAAAATTTTCATCAGGCCTAAAATAAAAGTTCAATTTCCTCTCTGAGGAATGCCAAAAAAACCACACATACCAAATTTGAAGGTAATCGGTTAAGCCGTTTAGGCTGTAGGTCGTTATAAAGGGTTATCCATTTTGCGGTTTCAAAATAATAGGGCTGGAAAGTCTGACATTTACGAAAATGTATCGCTTAACTATCGCACAACGCATAAAAATTGTTAAAACCTACTACAAAAATGAGGATTCTGCCACAGCCACATATCGTGCTTTAAGAGGAGATTATGGTATACATAATCGTCCAACTACGCAAGCAATTGGCAAAATTGTGAAGAAATTTGAAGAGACTGAATTGGTTACAGATATTGTAAGGATGTGCATCATCGTTTCGCTCGTACCACTGAAAATTTCGCTGCTGTAAGTGAAAGTGTTGCCTAAGAACCGAATGTTTCGATTCCTCGTCGTTCTCAGGAATTAGGACTGTCTTACGGCACATTATGGCGTATTTTGCATTTGGATCTACACCTACATCCATATAAAGTCCAGCTCACACAACATCTGAAGCCAGCTGACCATTCACAAGGTCGTAGATACGTCGAATGGGTGCTTGAACAACAGGCGGTGGATGGCGATTTCTCGAACAAAATCTTCTTCAGCGACGAAACACATTTCTCACTCGTTGGTTATGGTAATATACAAAATTGTCGTATTTGGGGTCCTGAGAATCCTCAAGTATTTGAAGAGAGGCCATTACATCCACAAAAAGTCACTGTTTGGATCGCTCTTTGGTCCGGAGGTGTGATTGGACCTTACTTCTTCGAAACCGACGATTCAACGATTGTCACCGTCAATTCGGAGCGTTATGGTCATATGATAACCGACTTTTTTTTGCTTGCTATTGAAGAATACGACGTGGAGAATATGTGGTTTCAACAAGACGGTGCCACATTCTACAAAACTCGAACGAATATGGCTTTATTACAAGAGACATTTCCTGGCCGCGTAATTTCTCGTCGTGGCGATATCAACTGGCCACCAAAATCATGCGATTTGACACCGCTGGACTTTTTTTTGTGGGGCTACGCGAAAGACCGTGCTTATGCAGATAAACCTTTATCTTTATGTGTCAAAAAAAGGTCGAAAATTACCTCAAAAGAATCGGTGCTTGCAACAATTCGCGTGGTGGTCATTTAAATGATGTAGTGTTTCATACATAATAGCCGTGTTTTATTGGGAAATTTATCCGCCGTAAGTTTATCCATCGTAGCATTTTACATACAATTCGCTACGGTCGATAAAAAGCTAACGTAGAAGCTACGGTGGATGGCTGGTTGACGTTCAGTCGAGTCTCGATTCTGATTTTGTTAGTTTTGTTGATACGATTGATAGTTGAATTGAATCTCGATGGATGTGTTCATGGAGTGTTATAATTATTAGTTTAATAGAAATCTATCTTTATATTTTTTCTATTTTTTAATAAATTATAAGCTGTTCTTCCGAAAAGTTTCTGATTTTACTATTAAAAACTCAATTATTTTCTGAAGAATGTCTAAAATTGCACATATATCTGCAATTTTGCATACCCCTAATGTCAATTAATCAATTTTAACAAATTTTGATATCCATTTTGAAAAAGAAATCAATATTTATCGAATGATTTCCGTTTTACTTTTATTTTTGAATAACCAAGCCTAATTTTCGTTTTGTGTTCAATTTTTATTGATAGTTGTAAATAAATGGAGTTTGGTGAAAAAAATCATCTTTTTGTTTAGATATACAAAAAAGCAATTTGAGAAGACAAACCGCATTGGGTGGAACTGCACAATAGAGGAATTGCTTGACACTGCGCCGCAAAATATTTATTCGTATAACATTCAATGAGGTATAAGGCCAGAGGCGCGCACATATACAACATTCAGTTTTGCAACAGTTTGGTTGCTAAAGTGAATCCCTGGACTTATATGAGAGTGCGAGCACATGCCAAAACTATTCTCTCCGCGATTCGGGCAACTTAAGAGTTTGTGTTTTGGCACAAATCGAACGATCGCCCCAAATAAGTTCTTCAGTTTGTATCACATCGAACTATAATGTAACTGCGCGCACATTAAATCAAAATGATGTTTGTGTGTTCGTTTATCTCGTTGAATGATTTTTAAGTTGCTTATGTGCGCGATCATCGTTCAACTAGTGATTAAACTATTTCGTTTCGGCAAAATTGCTTGTGCGCGCTTAGCCTAAACGCACTAAGAGGAAACTGAACTCACAAAGTGTGCTTTTTCTTCACTGTTTAATGGACGTTGGCCATGGGCGGTATTCGATTCACTACATGGACATGGACTGGGCATACATTTTTGTGATCCAAAATGGTGAAATGTCAAACCAAATGTTAACTTTTTGTTACTTACTCCGCGTATGTTAAATGCAGTCTGATGAGTAAATATTGAATTGAAAGCAAAACATACTCAGAAAATTAATTTGTAAATTGACTTGAAAAATAAAACTCTAGCTATCGATAAGCTCAGAAAATAAAAAAAATGCATGAAATATAAGGGGAGTGAACAATTTAAACTACGTTGTAGTGTGCGTTCCAAACCAAGAAACATTAAAAGGAAACAAGTTAATCACCGGCACTTTTATTTCCTCGTGTGAAATGCATAGACCATTTTTAAAGAAATACAAAAATTATACTGTGTTAAAAGGGACTTGACCATAGTCTATGAACAAAGCCATTCACTTATCATTTCCGTTCTATTGGTGCAAAATGAATGTTCGAATTTAAAACTGCAATTGCAGAAAAAATGAAAACAAGAAATAGGTTTATAACATAAATTAAATATTGCTACGGTTTTCTACTTTCTATTTTATATGAATAAAAGCTAAATATTGTTCATAACTTTGATATTTTCTTAATTTTACTTTGTAAAAGACTATTTCATTACTTGTGACTGCTGTGCAGGGGTACCAATTTTACAAAAATAAAAAAGCTGCGGTCCATGCTGCGGTGGATGCGTTTTTTTGGGAATTACTTACGGTACAATGGATAGATTCCCAATAAACCACACCTAATGTTAACGTTGAAACTTTATAATAAAAAAGAAACATCATGAAAAAAAATATTTTACATCTGTTTTATTTACGTTTACTTTTGAAACCGCAAAATGGATAACCCAGTACATGCAGACGGACAGACTGACAGACATACATTTTATGCCGATCACTTTTTTAGGCTTCTCTATGATCGTACTGTCAAGTTTGTTATAATTGTTTTTTTTGCGAATGCATAACTTGCCTTATAGTACCTAACTATAATCGCAAATAAGAATGGGTAGTTAAGACGATACCTTAAATTTTCAATTTGTTTGACTGGGATTTTCCAATGGAAGGCGATAAATTTAAAAAGTCATTTTGGCATCTTAACAAAAACAAACATTTGTTTTTTTATTTCTCGACTACTTTTATGGATTCAAAAGTTACAGAACATGGGCCAAGCTTTCTATCGGGGTTTCTATCTGGGTTTGCCCATATTAGCGTTTAGTTTGGCGAGCAGATACATTTAGGTACATAACCCAGATCGTTTTATTTTCACGGGGTGATCCATATGGGTTATTAGCGATAATAAAACACGGTAACTAGCTATTTGTACTTTCATTAGTGCCAGATGTACTTACGCATGAATTACAATGTCAGTAATCACGACTTAACAACTGAAACATGATTCTTTTCAGTTAATTTATAAATCTCGAGCTAACTCAAGGTGTACGAGTTAACAGATTTTAATAGTTCAACTGCTGGAATGACCCTTAAAGATAAAGAAGAGTGATTTATGTTACTAAATAAATCAATCTCTTTTCTGTTCAAAAGTACTAAACAATTTTTAGAGTGATATATAAAATTGCGTCTTAATCCGTCGTCACCTAATTAATAACTTTTATCACTAATTTTATCATTACCCCCCCGACGCGTTGCAGTAACCAAGCTCAGCTCAACCTGTTCATCAAAAAATATATTAAAGTTTCTCAAAGGAAACTCAGAGCACGTAAAAACTTCACTGCACACAATTAATTTACATGCAAAAATGTGTAAAGTTGATCTTCAGGAAAAACTACTTAGTCAAGCCCTGAATTCCATGTATGTATGTTTTAGTTAAAATAAAACTCAACTAGTTAATTGACAACCACTGGAAAATGTGCTGTCCAGACCTGAGTGCTCTCAAGAGTCATTTGAAAATTGCGACCGCCCAACTGGCCCAATAGGCGCACCCACTATGTCATTAATAAATTCATCCTGGCGCGCGCTCGTTCATTCGAACTAATTTTGACAATTAACCGTTAAGTCTTAAGTCTTGTTGAAAAGCTGCACTAGCTGACTTATGGGTTGCATAAGAAGTCCACAAGCGAACCTGTTGCGGTCGTTTAACCCCTTATAAAAAATAAAAGAAAAAAATTATAATAAAATAAAAAAAATTAAACCTTAGCTGGATCGAATAGAGACCACCTACAGTTTTGCACTACATGACTCCTAGGATGCTGGGGTTCCCTTTCTGCTGCAGACATATACTACAACCCAACCCAGTGTTCCACAATATAGCAATCGGTCCCACAACAACGGCAATAATGATATAATTAATAGACTCAACGTTTCATTTAATTTCACAACAAATTGATTTCGAATTAATCCTCTCAGGTGTGTAATGGGGTGAACCGCTTGAATCTCTCATGTGGAACGATGCCTTGGTGCTCTGGCCGTTGTCCCGAAGTTTCGCCATTACATTTATCAGAGTCAGAGCCTCATCTAAAATTCGCTACTTGGGAGCAAAAAAGTGTCTCACAGAAGTAAATACACTTGGGTACTCCCTGCTGATAGAGCGATGAAAACCTAAGCTAGAGAGAGGTGTTGCTTTATGGTACTGTTTTGTCGTTACATCGCGCTCGTCTGGATTTAATGGCTGACAAAGTGCACCGTCACCGTCAATAATAACGAACATTACAGCCAGCCTGAGGATGATTGAAACTTATTTCAGGGGAGATGTGGTGACGAAATAATAAATTGAATTGTAACTCTTATTCTTTGAGTGATACGTCTGGATTAACCATATGAAAGCGAATTTAAATGAGAAGAAATAACAGGATGTTATTTTGTTAACCTGAAAATTCAATGAACTAATGTATGTACATGTTCAACTCGAAAACTAAAAACCTAAGTAGCATGTCCTGGTAAAGTATGTAAACTCGAAATGGTTTAAGCCTTAATCATGAAATTAATTCTCCGTCATTTTGTATTGAAGCCTCAAATTGTTGTTCAGGATCACAACTCACAAAATTTAAGGTACCTAAACATATGTACAAAGGTAAAAGCACAACGAAACAATTTTTACTACATTTTTCGAAATTAAACAGCTGTTTTAATTGTTATTTCCTTACGGTAATAAAACTTAGCATTCTTTTATTTCCTTTATTTATTTTGATTTTACATTACAATGATAGAAAACATCAGAAAAGTGGGTACCGTTATTCCGCCTGTCTTTCTGGACAACGAACTACAACCTAGATGAAGCTATTTTCTTCAAACTTGGTATTTAAACGTTTTAGGTGATTGTCATACCAAATTGTTATTTAGAAAAAAAATTCAAGAAATTTTGTATAAACAAAATCAAGTAAAAAAAAATTACAATAAATATATATTTACCCGTTTCTACTAAGAATCTAGTACATACGATGTGATCGTACGTAGGCGAAAGTACGTGCAATCCATTCGTGCATTTTATTTTTGTTCGATTTTCAATTAGCCGAGGTGTTTTCAATAGAAAAATAGAAAACTTGAAGGTATTTTTTTCAATTATGAGAGTTTTTTTTTTACTTAAGCGGATTTTACTGTAGTCGTTTTTTTTAAATTTATTTATTTTTTCCTTCTGATAATGGTGCACATTGTTATTTATTCTCATTTCTTATTTATTGTGCATATAATTTTTAGGCAATATTTTACATTATCTTCATTAGAACAAATACTTATTTATTTATTTATTTATCACGGCAACAACTTAACACATTAAGATACAATATCTTATTAAATAAATAGTGCAAAGCATCAAAATGCATTTAAATTATATGTTATTTAATTTATTCAACATGAGATTTTTATGTTAAATTTTAAAACTAAATTGAAAAATAACAAGAAATTATTCCAATTATTAAATTATTTACAGAAAAACAAAAATATACATACATACAAAAAAAAAAAAAAAAATGAAGAAAAGAAAAGATACAATTATGAAATAATATAGAAATCTCTATCATCATCAATGATTTTGTAAGTGCTCCCTTAACCCAACTCTAAACAGCCTAATACAACCTATTTTGCGTAGCGAGAGTGGAAGAGAATTCCACAAACGAACAGAATGAACAAAGAATTGCCTATTAGATACCAAGTATGTGCACCGAATTGGTATTAAATTATGTGAACGAGTAGAACGCGTCATACAAATCTTACTCGTATTATAAAGATACATTGGTTGATGTGTTTGCATAACATGAAAAAAAATTAATATTCTAAACTGGAGTAGATTTTCAAATGACATTCCCGTTATTAACCTCGCATAGTGGGATACATGGTCATATTTTCTCAATCCATAAATGTGCCGTGCAATACTTTTAAAGGCAACCTTTAATTTTCGTTTATGAATGAAATCGCAATTACTATAAATTTCACAGCCATATAGTATTACCGGGATAATTGATGTTTTTGCAAGTATTAATCTCGTGTTCAGAGGTGTAACTTTTTGACTTGCCCATAGAAGACGCAAACTTCCATAAACCCTTGCAAGGTTCAAACGAATATGGTCATTCCAGCATAGGGTGGTGTTGAAGGTTACGCCAAGACTTTTCGCAGATTTTACAAATTCAATAGGTGAATCGTTGAGATATAATTTTGGAAAATAAGAAGTTTCAATCATTTTCCTTGAAATCGCTAAGCACTTTGATTTGGCGGGATTTAGACACAAGCCATTAGCTTGTGACCAGAGCATTATGTGGTTTAAATCATTGTTTACTTCATAAGCTGCATTTTCTAATAGGCCCAAAGGGAAACTTTTCCTAAGTTGGACATCATCAGCATACATGTCTACTGAGGAATTTGTAATACTCAAAGGTAGGTTGTTTATGTACATCATAAAGAAAAGTGGACCTAAAATTGATCCTTGCGGCATGCCTTTGCTCAGAGGAAGGAAAGCTGATTCATTTTTGTTTACAACTACTGCTTGAGATCTGTTGTTCAGGTAAGAAGCCACAACTTTCAGATAAGATGCAGAGAAATTAAATTGAATACCAAGTTTTCTACTTAGAACTTGATGATTCAGCATGTCAAATGCCTTAGAGAAATCTAGCAAAACAAGGAAAGTTACCTTATCACTATCAACGGCTTGCCTAATGTCGTCAACAAAATTAATCAAAGCAGTAGTGCAGCTGTGCTTTGGGCGAAACCCAGATTGGTTCACACAAAGCAGGCTGTTGTCGTTTAAATATTTATGTATTTGTTTATTTAAAAGTTTTTCAAATACCTTTGAAAACAAAGGTAAAATTGTAATTGGGCGGAACTCATTTTGTGCTTTAGGAACAGGAACAACTTTCGCCTTTTTCCACGAAGATGGGAAAACACCAGTCATAATAATGTTATTAAATAAATGCGTTATTGGTTTTAAGATATAGGGAAGGATAGCTTTAGCAAAGACCGGCTGAACATCATTAAAACCAACAGCATTTGATCTAATTGAAAGACAGCTTTTAAGAACATCAGCCCCATCATTATGTACCTACTTCATGTCACCAGAGATTAGGGGTCCCTTCGCTTTATATAGGAACATCTGTCCATCGATGAATGTCGATCGGTGGTCTGATACACTCATATGGACGTACTCTACGAGTATATATGTGGAGTTGTTGGCTAAAGAATTCTAATTAATGGTGGGTATTATTCATATTTTGATTATAATGTATTTACATTTAAGGTAAAACAGTACAACACGGATATAAGAAACTCTGAAAATGCATGAAATTTTTTTTTTATATCGGAGTTTTTCTTATATCCAAACATCGGATATAAGTAAGAAAATTTCTTTTATAAGAAGCACGAATATGAGAAAGAAAATATCTTTTTAAAAATCTATGGGCAAATGAAAATAATTTGTACGTGTACCAAAAAAATTTCATGAAAACGAAGCACGCCATACAAACTTTAGGCATATGAATAATGAATGTAGATCTGTTCATATAAAACCTTCATCTATAATATATTTTTAAGATAAAAAGATTTAATGTAACAAATTAACTTAAATACACTCTTCTTCAAGAATTAAAAATAAAAACAAGCCTTCTTTTCAAATAAATAAAGTTAAACAAAATATTGTGAGCCTGACAAAGTAAATTTTTTATAAGCGTACTTCTTTATTCTAAGAATTGATTGTGGTGTATAAGAGAGGCTTTCTTATAACAGTGTTTTTCTAATATGCGAGTTTCTTATAAACCATTAATTTCGAAAGAAATATAAAGAAAAAAGCACTGTGTTTCTCATTGCGCTTCCTATAAGCGAGTGTTTCTTTTATCCGTAAAATACTGTATTATTACAGTCTGGGTCGTGTGATTAGAATCATTATTGTTATTATAATTATTATTACTTAGATTATTAGTCGATTTATTGTTAGGAGGTAGGATTATTCATATATATCTTTATATTATATTTATTGTTCATAATTACTATAATTAATAATGCTATGAATCTTTATTGTTGTATAGCTATAATGGTTGCGTTTATTTTCATTTCGATAATATTATTATTAAGATTCAGAGGCTACAGTTTATTATCAATATTAATTGGGCTTATTTTGTTTCTTATGAAGATTATAAAGGTTTTTATCATGAATTATATAATATTTTGTGACGTTTTACCATTATGTATCTTTAATGGTAAAACGTCACAAAATATTATATAATTCATGTAATATGTAACTTTTATTCGGCTGTGGGTCACAGTAGGTTAAAGTAGAGGTGATAGTGTAGATGTAGAGAATTGGGCGGTTTCTCCTGTCTAGCAGTAAATTTAAATCCTAATTCAATTTTTTAAATTCACTTATCAATTTTTTGTTGTTTGTAATAGATTTTTTTTCTTGAGATTATTGTGTATAATGAGTGATTTTCATGTTCTTACTAAAATTCTTGAATGTTGTTTGTAAGTTACTTGACGTCATATATAAAACTTTTTATATTAATTTAATTAATAAAGGCCTGATGAAAAGCATAAACATGCCCGAAACGTTCAATATTAAATAACAACATCTTTAATTTTTATTAAGATTAAAATTTAAGATTCTTAGATATTATTATCTAGTTATTATTATGTTTCGTAATAAGATAGTTTGTTTTTTTACATTTTATATGACTCTGTGCCCTTTTCCACAACCAATTAGAGGTTAAGGCAAGGGCACATCTGAACTCTGTCATATCGCTCCAAATTGGAATAATTGACGGTATACTGCAATCCTATTATTATTTAATGGAATAAGATTATATCCAGTGTTACCGCAGGTTCAATTTTTAATGAGTTGCGGAGGCTGCAAAGATGAGTCATCTTGATAAATGAGTCAAAATAAAAAATCTCTTTAAGCTTATACTTTGAAAACATACAAAAAAAATATCAAATTCATAAATACTATTAAATTAACTGGATTTAATAGACCACATACCTACATGTATTACATATATCACAATAAACTATGTATTTCCGATAATATACAAGAATATTATGATTAAAATTTAAAAAGTCTTAAGAACACATTTTTTAAAAAGTATACAAGTAGGAACAATTCAATAATAAGATAAAAGTAAGAAAACAAATAAACAAATAAAAACAAAAGAATATTTCTTTATCTGGAGTACAAACTTTATCGTTTAAGGCACATAACTCATTTGCAAACATAATTAATTCAACAGTTTAAGTTAAATCTAACTTTTTTGTTTTGATTAGCTGGAGATCTGGATTTTTTTTTCTCCGGCTGCAGAACTTTAACGAAACGTCATCAGTAATAAAATAAAGTTAGAAATGTTCTCAAAAATAGGCTCTTCACTCATATCTTTATTTCAAAACCATCCAAAATTCTTCTGTTTTATCCAAAGGAAGGAAAGGAAATAGAAGTCTAGTTCAGACTATTCAATCTTTTTAAAACATTTTCTGCAAAATGAAATAAAGGTGCCTTAAACTATAAATTGACTGGTTCTTCAAAAAATGAATCAAATCTGAAAAAGATGAGTCCCTTAGTCAACCTAAAAAAAATGAGTCCCTTTCGACTCAAATGATTCCCAGTGGTAACATTGATTACAGGGCGCCCTCGGTAAAAGCAATCCTAGATAAACGCAAAACCTCGATTAAAGCAACACCCAAAATTTCACCATTAGTGACTCAGTAATTGCTACTTTGCAAAAAATTGTGACTCAGTAATCGCAACTTTCTAACTATGATTTCTTTTTCCATTCATTCTGCGCTTTTATTTTCTTAAATTTGGTAAAACTGTAACTGGCAGTTATTTTACAGCTTCTTTTCATTGAATTTTGTACTTTTCTTGATCGTACGTGAATGGCATTTGAGATGTAGTTTTTTAGTTTTATGCAATTAATTTCATTTTCGGGTCGCTAACTAATTGTAAGTTTTTTTTAAGAAGCCATGGCCATTGTTAAAAAAAGTTCCCAAACTGTCAATTAAGCAAAAGGCCGAGGTTTTAACTAAATTGAGTTATGGTGAATCTGTTCAATCGCTTTGTGAAACTTATAAATGCAACAAATCAACCATTTCCAGAATGGTGGGCTGAAGAACACTCAGTTTAACTTGAAGACATGTTAACTCTGGAAAAACTCAGGGAGCTGGCCATTGACAGGAGTTTATTCATTTCTTAATATTTCAAAAAAAAAAAAAAAATAACGAAGCCATGTATTGTTTTTTCAAGATTTCTTTTTTTTTTTGTTGAAATTACCATAAGTTATTTTACGTTATTGTTTTAAAAACCTTCTAACAGAAAATGTATTAATTTCGTTATGATATTCTTTTGAAATGGATTAGGAAAATAAAATAAATTTCCTTTAATTTTTGATACTTTAATTCTCAAGTCAAATTTGAATGCATGGATCAAATTTTTTGTGAATCGGTTAATGCAACAAACTCAATTAACGCAACCGGTCGAATTTCTGTTAGTTGTTTTTATCGAGGGCGCACTGTATATCATACAATCACGTCTGACTACCAGACCAGTTTTCAATGTACCTACTTATAAATATGTCGTGAAATGAAGATGTGATTTCAGTGTTAGAACTGTTATTTCAAAAGTAATTTGACCAGTCAAAAAGTAAGTAAGTTGTCCTATTTGAGTTCAACCTTTGTATATGAAACCTATAGCACTACTACGAGACTGAATTTTTTAGCTAGTAGTTCCGTCGATGAGGGCGCTAGTTTTTCTTTTCTTGATATTGAATTGTTGATGTGGAAGAAGTAAATGTAGAGGCAAATACGAAAAAAAGCAAGCGAGACGGTCAAAACTTATTAGTTCTGACAACAATATACCGGGTAAGGGAGAAAACCGAATAAGCTGTTTTTGTCATGGCAACCTTTAAAATATGGTGGGTATAAATAAATTATATCAAGGCTATTGCCGTATACATGAATTTGAAGTAAGAATGTATATGGATATACATGCATGTATAGGTTATTATAGAATTTATTTTAAATTTTTCTTTCAAATTTTAGATATTTGGTGAATTTTAGGATTTTGAATTGTAGAAACGTTGCTACTTTTCACTTTTTCTATGCGAAAATAGCAAAGCAATGTTGAGATATTTCAATATGTTTTGTTTAGGTAGGTACATGTGTACTCAGATACCCATCTACATACAATATGTATGTACATAGGTACTTTTTGTTCTTTTTCAAATATAATATCTATTGAGAATAATTTAATTTTTTCTCCAGACAGTTTTATTAGGAAATAAAGAAGGTATACCTAGGCAGTATTTTTTTAATTTTTGTTTTGAATAGCGATATTATAAATGTAGGTACTATATTACAAGTTATTGATTCGAAAAAAATCGTACTCGAGATTTTGATCAAACTTGACATTACGATGATAGCGAAGACGAAAAAATTCCGTCTCTCTGTCTGTCTGTCCTCGAGTTTACAGCCTAAACGTTTTTTCATAAACATGTCCCCAGTTTTTTTATCAGCTTTTTTAAGACGAAAGATGACAGTACCTACCTAGGTACCTGCCAAACTTTCTTTTTGACCAAAAAGGTAAATATTATTTTTCTCAAAATTTTTTTTTTCTGACAATCAAATATGATCATAGAGAACCAACAAAAAAGTGGGTCCCCTAATTCCGTCTGTATGTCATTCTGCCTGTCTGTCCTCGAGTCTACAGCCTAAACGCTTTGATAGATTTGTCTTCAAACTTGGTACATATTGTTTTTTTTCGGTAATATGCCCACACGGTTTTTCATTTTTTTAAGATGACAAATAACAGTAGCTCCCATACATTTTTTTTGGCCAAAAACAAAAGTCTTATTTTTCTCAAAAACGGCTCCAACGATTTTTATAAAAAAAATGAGTTCATTAATAAAGGGAAAGGGTACCTTTTAATAATTTTTTTTGGAAGAAAATTGTTTTCTTAGTACCTCTAGTAGAACCACTTTTTTTGGTTTTCGATTTTCTCGGAAACGGTTAACATTGATTTTTTTAAAAAAAATTTTTAAGCAGAAACTCCTAGAAAGTTTAAACACTATTGTATACCAAAATTTAAAAAAAAATATTTATGGAAATTAATTTTTTTTTGAAAATTCCAAATGTCGAAAAAGACTTAATAGATTTTTTCGAAACTTCGTATTTAGCAGTTTTTAGACATTATCTTGAATAGTTAAAAAAACTAATTTTCTAAAATAAAAACCAACGGTACCTCCCATACAAATGTTAAAAACCGTTAAGAAAAACATTTATTTCTCAAAAACGGCTCCAAGAATTTTCAAAAAAAAAATTGTCATTAAATTTTATTTTATTTTAAAAAAACAATATTTTGCAAATAAATATTAAATATTTTGAAGATTTTTTTAAATAATATTTTCATATGTATATATATATTGTTGAATACTCATTTTAAAAAAAATAAGTAAAAAACGACTTGAAAAAATATATAATACCTATTAATAAACAATTCTTATTTGAAAATTCATCAACTCGATTTTTTACGAAATTACTTATCAAATCTGAATTTTCCAAAAAAAAATATTTTTTTTTCAAAATCAAAAAAAAAAATATTAATATAAAATAAGAAAAATTTTGTCACAAAAAAAAATTTTTTTTGCACAACGATTAACAGAAATCTCAAATTTTATCTCTTAAATTATTATCATGTTTGTTCATTTGGTAAAAAAGTTTATTTTACTGAGTAGTGACCGTTGCACACAAGTGTATACCTGAATATTTAAATATTCCCTACAGCCATCAAACAATTTTCATTCTATCTGCCCGTAGAATAAAAAAAACACACACAACGAGCTCCTACTCAACAAAAAAATCCTCATAAAAAAAACAAAAAAAACCTATGAAATAAATTGTTTTCCTTTTCTCCTCTAACTTATAATAATTTTTTTATATATTTCTCTCATCAATTTATTATCACACTATTTCCCTTCATACGCATTTTCGTAGTAGAACTTATTGCAGGCAGGATGAATTTCGTCGTCATGATAGTACTATTAATATCTATATACAATGTTTCAACAAAATAAGTTATTAAGTGCTTAATGTTTACTTACATTAAAAGATTTTCCCCTTACCGATTTTGTAAAATCATGAAAAAGGACAATTATACGCTAAAGAGTGTTTTAAAAATATGAAGCAAGACTTATGCATTCTTGACTTTCATTAAGATGTTTTTATGATTTTGGAATATGTAATAAAAAAATTGGCACCAAAGTAACCTAAGATAAGCCTGAAAGAAAAATCACGCAATTATAGTTTCCCGAAATCCCGAAAATGTGTATAAAATGAATCATTCAATGTGTTGTGTTCAGATTAACCTTCGATGGGTTTTCTCGTTTTTGGGATTTCGAAATTTTGTGTTTTCTGTATTTTGAAATTATGTCAGACACGAAATGTATAAACTTGAAGTCGTGAGTAGATTTGTGAGTTTGGGTGCCTATACATATTTTGTTCAAAGCAGAAAATTAAGCAGGTTCCTGGATAAAATATAACGAATGAAAAAAAGATGTGCATTTGAATTTCATACAACAATTTACTCGTTAACTAATCTGTTATTTTCTTTTTCATTCGTCCTTATTTCTTCGGTTTATATATTATATAGTTTTTTTTTCGTTAAATAGAATTTATCAAAAAACTTATCAACTCTTACCATCAACCACATTACTGTATAAAAGTTATTTCTTTCTAATTAATTAATAAGTGTACTCTAACTCAGTCCAATTGTATAATTTTTCCAGTTGACGCTTGACATTTCATAACAAAAAATTAAAGAAAAATGTTTTCTAAAAAAGAGTATAATAATAGTTTTGAAGATTTTGATTTTTAGAACGTAAAAAATATATAAAGTTTGAGGACCTTGAATTTTATTCAAGATATCGATTTGAAGAAACAAAAGTTCGATTATAATCGGTGGGAAAAATTATAAAATAATATCTCCAAATGTATAGCGAGTCTTTTTTTCTTTTTATAAATATATGAATATAAAGGGTTATCCATTTTGCGGTTTCAAAAGTAAACCTAAAAACGTAAAAGTAAAGTAAATAAAACACATATAAAATATTTTTTTTTCATGATATTTCTCTTTTATTATAAAGTTTGAACATCATTTAAATGACCATCAAGCATCGATTCTTTTGAGGTAATTATCAACCACTTTTTGACACATATTGGGCGGTATCTTAGCCATTACTTGACGAATGTTGGTTTTCAAGTGCTCACACCCCCGGACCAAAGAGCGCCCCAAACAGTGACTTTTTGTGGATGTAATGGCCTCTCTTCAATTACTTGAGGATTCTCAGAACCCCAAATACGACAATTTTGTTTATTAACATACCCAACGAGTGAGAAATGTGCTTCGCTGCTGAAGAAAATTTTGTTCCAAAAATCGCCGTCCACCGCCTGTTGTTCAAGCACCCATTCAACGTATCTACGACGTTGTGAATGGTCAGCTGGCTTCAGTTGTTGTGTGAGCTGGACTTTATATGGATCATTGTATATACATCTCTTTGCTTCTTTGCTCTTGATTTAACTTTAGAAAATGTTGAAGCATATGCAATCTACTCCCTCTTGGTTTTCAATTAGGCTATACACATTTTGCAAATGAGTCCAAGATAGTAATTCTTATAGCATCTACCAGGTGGCTCCCGGACGTTCCTCTTCATGATAGTACTATAGAGATGTATATACAATGTATGGATGTAGGTGTAGATCCAAATGCAAAATACGCCATAATGTGCCGTAAGACAGTCCTAATTCCTGAAAACGACGAGGAATCGGAACATTCGGGTCTTAGGCAACACTTTCACTTACAGCAGCAATATTTTCAGTGGTACGAGCGAAACGATGATGCACAGGCCTTACAATATCTGTAACCAATCCAGTCTCTTCAAATTTCTTCACAATTTTGCCAATTGCTTGCTTAGTTGGACGATTATGTTAACCATAATCTCCTCTTAACGCACGATATGCGGCTGTGGCAGAATCACCATTATTGTAGTAGGTTTTAACAATTTTTATGCGTTGTGCGATAATTAAGCGATCCATTTTCGTAAATGTCAGTTTCAACTGAAAAAAAAATCGTTTAACAACTTAGTTTGACAGATGTCAAATTCCAGCCCTATACTTTTGATACCGCAAAATGGATAACCCGTTATATATTTTTATAATATATATAAATTTAGTTTATAAGTAGTTTGTAGGTAGTTCTAGTCATACATTTAATCCTGGCCATCTGAGATAAAGTGAATATATGTCGGAAGCAAACATATGAAATAAAAATAGAATTATCAAAAGAATTAATAAAAATAAAAATGAATGTATATACGTTTAACTATAAACATTTATTGTATTTATAAACTAAGCTTAACCAGATATAATTCTTAAAGTCGGCTAACATGAATTCAAAATATTGTAATCATAAATTATCAAATGTATTAATGTCTCAATAAAAACAAATGAAATGAAATGAAATGAATAATATTAAAGACGTATTTCTAAAAGCGGTAATTCTCCTTGCACCCCCAGGGGTCCGCGGACCATAGGTTGCGAACCGATGATCTATATTATGTGTATTCTGAAAAATGTTACATACGAGTAATAGGTCTGGATATGGATATATATATACATTATATCTGGAAAGAAGATATTATATCAAAAAAGTTCCCACAATATAATTTAATATCAAAAATGGAACAAAACATTCTTTGAAGGCTACAAGGGTTAGAATAATATGAGAAGAAAGAAATTTGCCAAGCAGAGTGGCGCAGTGGAAGCGTGCTGGGCCCATAACCCAGAGGTCCGTGGATCGAAACCATGTTCTGCTAAAAGTTTTTTTTTTTCAATTTTTTAATTTCCATTTTTTTTTTTTAATAAGGCATAAATTGAACAAATTTTCTCCGATATATACATTTGTGATTAAAGAGATGACAACATTACAATTTGACAAGACAACATAACAATATGTTGCTGATTTAAATTTTGTACTGTTTAATTTCCTTTGCCACTGCAAAATACTGGGAAGTTGAGGACAACCATGGTATCATAAATTGTGTGAAGATCAAGAAAGTGAGTGTAGAAATTGATCATGGAGATATCGGATTTTAGTGTCAATATCGCATTAAAAGTTAAAACTCCATTTTACATTTCATAAAACCATACGTCAGGCCCATGCCAAATACGAACTGTCAAAATGTCACTCATACAAAATGTTGGCAAATCTTAAGCTATTCATAAGAACTACCTATATGAAAGAGATATAAATAGTATGGAAAGTAACACAATGGCTTCAATGCTCAATCTTCTACTTATATCAATGATTAAACCTCAAAAGTATTCTATTTTTAAGTTTTTTTTTGTAATTATTTATCCTGCGCGCCGATATAAATGCAATTATACCGTCAATCGTTTATCGGCAGATTCATTTATTTAATACCATCTGACTGAGCTATTCTCTTTTAAAATTACCAGAGAGGGTGAATCGCACCGGTGCGGTGAGGTGCGGGCATTTCCCCGAGAGCGCAATCTGACACAAACATTGCTTAATGATCGCCTGTCTTAAGTGTCACCGTGAAGACAAAGACGATATAGTATCGCGTCTCCACCTCTGTCCACCTCCTTATCAACCAAATTGCTCTGCGTTAGTTGCCCGCCTACCTATCAAAACCCCATTAAAATTAATCCCGGGAATCTAGCACACCGCTTAGACTTGGGCGATGCGATGGCGTAAAGAAGACCTCTTATGCTCATGGGCTCTCGGTCTCGGCATCAACATCATCAACTGCTGCTGCTGCCATGCCGTTGCGTTGTTGCAGCGGCTGATGCTAGACAACTTGTTCGCTTAATGCAATCATTTATCGAAGATGACTTGTCCAGGGAAGGTGGGATTCGGGCGATGGAAGCTGAAAGCCTCACAGAACATTCATCTCCGTTGGAAACCAGGATACGAATGCCGGATAGAGCAAAACAAAAAACAGTCGCAAATAGGAGGAAAGTGCGTGATAAGATAGATATTTCTCTGTTACAGCCATAGGCACACACGTGCAACGTGCATCACCAGAAGCTGTTTCAGACGATCATCATCATCAGTAATGCACCGAATCCGCCCTATGTGAGCTTAGTCAGCTTCGTCACAGTGGCCTTCTTTGAGATAATTTATTTAAGATACTAAAGTTTTTTCTGTGCAAGTTATACTCATTGTAGAGTAAATACATATATACATACATACTGACTACGACAAAAAAGATGCATTTAAATAATTAGAGCCAGGTGACGCGTGGGATACATTTCCACTCTCTTTCAGACATTCACCAGATGATAAAGTAACGATAAATCGATAATTACACTTTCGTACAAAGCATTAAACATAAAGGAGGCAATCATCGGATTGGTTTTGGAGGATAAAAAGAAACACTTTACAGCGAAAATAATTGCAAAAGCATTTCCTGCGAGGGCTATGCCACAAACAGCTATATACAAAGCCAGCAGAGCACTGTTGAAAGCGATATACTTAGAAAGATTGTTTATGGCGTTTGATGAATAAAATTTAATCGAAAAAGTTTACACGAGTCTACTAAACTTGATTAAAACATAAATACGTTAAAATTCTATTTAAAGGACTTAGTTAAAAAGTGTCGTGTCGTGACCGTTAATGGAAATTAAATATGACGACTGAGTTCGTGTGCCAATTTGGATAAATAATTAGGTGACATTCATGAGCCCGGTGCAAAATTTTAGCTTGTAATGCTTTTTTACTTGTGATATGGGTAGATACGAGTACTATAGATACGACCATTTATCTCTGAGCAAGACCCGGGACAAAAATTTAAAAATTGAAAAACGTGTTTGGTATAAAATCTACAAAATTCTCAAAAACAAAACAAACATTTTAAAAAACAGCACTAAATGCAAAAACTATTTTTTTTTTCAATATTCAACCTTTTACCAAGCCTTTGAAACATAAACATTAGTAACACATTAACTTGGTACTTTTTTGCCTAACAAATTTCAAAGAACTTTTTCGGTTGGAGCATTTGAACCTGGAAGACAGGGGCCTAACTCGATAGTAAGTAAAAGATTTTTGTAGTTTATACATTGTTTGCAAAAATGCTAAAATATGTCTTTCCATTTCTCGGCCACAGTTATTTTGTTCTTTATCCATTTTGTTATAATTTAGTGACACACAAATTTGTCAAACAAGGTGGAATCATTAATAGTTGTATCCCTCTGCTTTTTGTTGACAAAAAATAACGAAGATTCTATTTCTAGCCAGGTAGGAAAAAAAAGAACAAATAGTTATTTAAATCGTGAGCAGCACAGTTAACTCCAATGAGATTATTACCGGTAATGGCTTGAAGTTTATCAAAAAAGTTGTTCTTGCCCTTTCTTGCTGACCGCCAAAATATTACAGTTTATGTTGTAAGCACAAATTGCCAAAATTTTACCATAGTTTTATCTATGTATTTCGAAGCGATGTCCGATGTTTCCCTTGCAAGATTTTCAACCTCCAAAGTCTTGACAACGATACGTAGTTGTGGTGAAAAATAACGAACCAAGAGTGGACAGTTATTTACAGCCATGATTAGAACAATCATACAAAACTGGCACAAAACTTACTCTGCGCAAAGAAGTTTTAGGCCCGTTTGCTGATACGAATCATAAATATTTATATGTTCAACTTAAGGTCTACTTTTTCTCTGCGTAAACTGTCACATAAGTTCTTAAGTAGAACTTAAATGCTTAAGTTGCATATCAGAAAACGGGCCTTAATTCCTTCGACATAATTTGGTTCAAGAACATTGGTTATAGAAAACGTAGAAACGTATTTTAAACAGGTTACGGTATTGGCTTTTTTATTGCTGTTTATCCCTCTGAAGATCATCGTTGAATTCTCATTTTCTATTTCAAGGCATTTCACAAATTTCTAAATTTATTGTAAATAATTAAAAGAAACAAATTCCATTTGTTTGTACAAGTAAGCACTCAGATTTCAAATTTATGTATTGTGTGTTTTTGTGAAGATACAATTTTAAGTTTGTGAAGATACAGTTTTAAAAGAAATCTGACAGCTCAACGAAGGTGGCAAATTAATGCATTCAGTGATCATGCTTTTATAGTTAATCTCTCTGAACCATTTGTTAATGCGGATTCGAACTTTGACATAAAAATATTAAACACATATTTAAATTATTGTAATTAATATTGTTAATTTTTTTTAACGTTATTCAAATAATATAAATATATGGTAATATGGGATAAACCCGGAACAAACCCGGGAAAAAATAAAATACGGGACATTTGAACGTCCCGGGTTTTCTTAAGATTTACCCGGACAGCCGAGCGTAATACGGGACTGTCCAGGGAAATACGGGACGGATGGTCACCGTAACTATAGGGCAAGTTTTGCATTTGGAAAAAAATCGAACTCGAGATTTTAATCAAACTTGACATTACAAAGATACCAAAAAAGAGGGTCCCGCAATTCCGGCTGGCTGTCTGTGCAACGCTCTACAGCATAAGCGTCTAAAGCGATTTTCTTCAAACTCGGTATTTGAGCGTTTTAGGTGATTGTCTAAAGTAGGGTTTTGAATCGTATTTTTAGCCCTAAGAATAACAGTACTTGTCATAAATTTTTTTCTACCATCTTAATTATGTCGAAAACGGCTCTAACGATTTGTAAAAAAATTAGTGCGTGCACTCCTTTTGGTAGAGTCTACTTGGTAAAAAAAAATAAATAATTTGTTATTAACGGTACCTGCTATAAAACCATTTTTTTGATTTTAAACTTTATCATAAACGACTCGACGGATATCTATTAAAAGTTGGATTTAAAAAATAATAAAAAACAATATTTTTTTTTTGAAAATTCGATATTTCGAAAACGGGTGGATGTTAGTTTTTTTTAATTTTGTTTTTAAGTTTATATTATTAAATATTTAAGATTGTCACACAAAGTTTATTTTTAGAAAAAAATTTTTAAAAAATTGTGTACCTACCTAAGTAAAATTAAGTAAAAAACGACTTAGAAAATATATTTAGATTTTTAATAGAAATCTTTTGCAAATGATGTGATCGAACATTAGAGCAAGTTCTTGCGATCCAGTCGTCGGTAAGCTCATCGCGTCGGTGTCCAGGGTATCACTAAGAAAGCAAGTAAAACTCGGGTTTAAGAAGGCTAGAGAACTCGGTTCAATGATATTTTATTGCTCACAAGATTATCTTTAAAAATTTTCTTTACAACTCAGAAGGAACAAGGCTAATACAAAGAAATGTCGGGTAGGCACACAACTTACTTATGATCCGTAAGAGGGGGAAATTGGTTAGGAATTTAATTCCTTCCCAAAGGCTAATCCGAAAGAAAGTCGTATATTTTTATTGAGTAAAAAGTCCGCTTAAATGGCACACCAGTGCACTAATTAAAGTTCGGAATTGATGGCCAATCTGGCTGAAATTTTGGATCAACGGGAATCTTATTATTCAGCAACAACCAAAACCGAAATCAATGTTTGCTTTCGAGTGTACAAGTTTCCTAATTTCTTCTTCGGCATTCCTTACCTCTACTTGTTATATTTCTGGCTCTAAAGCAGTGTGAATCGTAAGGATGAAGAACTCAAATGATAGGGTGTCTCAGTGTAAGGTCAAGCGGAACTTCATCTTTCAGATGTTCAGCATTAGTGTGAGCCTCATTGTCCTGGATGTGTTGTTGTTGTTGTGGGGTTGTTGTTGCTGTCGCATGATGTGTTGAAAACAAAGACGCTGGCGCAGGATTATTTACCACGTTGTCAGTTTCTTGATCCAGATAGACTTAATTGCGCTTAACTACACACTTCGGACGTTAAGAGTATCATCTGAGCGCTGGACCATCCTTGCAGGATTAAAAAAAAAGGTTTTGTTTGTTTGTTGGATAATAGAGGAGGTGTCAAGATAATGCAATTATCTGCAAAAGAAAAACAAAAGAATGAATTAATTAAGGAAATAATAAAATTTAATTGAGGAAAAATTTTGGACCTCCTTTGTGAAGAACTTATTCGACATTAATACAAAATTTTTCTTAAAAGACTATATTTCCATTTGCAATGTACCTTGATAAATTAAATATTTTCAAGCAAAGTAAAATAAGCTTTAAGTGAAATGGTAAGAAGTTGCGTTTCTTAATAGATTCAACTGGTTACACTTTCTAAAGCACATGGTCTGGGCGTACAGTACATGTTTTCTTTGTGGAGGTTTTTTTTCTATCCAATATATATTGTGAATGATATTTTACGGCGGCGAATTCTATGACTCCACTTAATCACATTTACATATTTATACGTATTTTGTTGGACTAAAGGCCGTTAAAAGCTATTTTGAATCAATAATTCAGCAAGTCCAAATATTATAGTGCTAAGTCTTCTACTTGGCTGATGTATTTCAGTAGTATATAGAATTTGTATTATTTAAAAAACTTCTTATATAAATAATGCTAGGCCATGGGCAAAAAACAAACGTTTCCAATTTAATGATTAGGAATTCTAGTCTTGTTGGATATAGTTCACACTAGATGTTCTTCATGAAATCTATGTAAGATGAACTGAACTTGGCAAAAATTGCGTATTGACAAAGGTCCTCACTAGTCAACTGATGAGTCCGTGTGAGATCGCCCGCCGGGACGAAACGCCAATTTTTGTTGGACTAAACGCCGTTATAAGCTATTTTGAATCTATTTATACGTTGATGTACCAATTAATAATAATGTCCTACAGTAAAACGGGTAAAGTAGTGAATGTCTAATAAGCTTTTCAGACCAAACCCAAGACCGGTTTTTCAGCTAAAAGCTTACGAAAACTCAAAAACCGTTCACACTGAACATCTACAAGTTTTCGTTTGACATTTCAATTATTTTGGTACCACAGACAACAACAAATACGTTGTGAATTGAAATTGGAACTACCCTAGACAACTGATTTTTTTTTTTCGTTCTTACTGACAGCAACCCGTCAGCTATTTAGGTGACAATTAATTGAGCACAGAATGTTTCACAAGGTGTGTTTGTTTAGTTCATCTTGCAAATCCAACATGTTTTCGACAGGTTTTATTTAAAACTTGTAGTTTGACAAAACGAGTGGTTTATCAAAAATGTATGGGAAAACTTGTGTTTTCGCTTTAGGTCTTCAGCCAAAACCGATAATTTCGCGAAAACACAAAACATAAGAAACTGAATCTGATCGAAGGAAAAACAACAGATATTAAACATAAAACCTCTGACTATAAGCTTATATAAGTACAAAAGAGACAAACATTAAATTAAATTAAACAAAGTTGAAACTATATTGCCATTATCCCCGTTCATCAGCTGGTCGTTAGTATGTATGAACAAACTTTCATATGCGTCAAATCTTCTTGGATTTGTTACGTGCTAACGCATTTTGACGTTCTCAAATTTGATGTCAAAGTGGTTGTTGCTTAAAGTGTGCAGCTATCGAAAATTTTTCAGCTCGGTTAAACTTTATGTGGCTACAGTGTTTGTTGAAACGAACTCCCAAACTCCGTTTTTTTGTCCGATATACTTCATCTCTCGTTAAACACGATCACAAGCTAAAAGTTCGTGTCGTTTTCAAACTTTGCCTGGTTTTCAACCATAAAGTAGCCAAGTTAATAAAAACCTTAACCTAATTAAAAACATAATTATTTTAAAAAAAAATCTTCCACCCGCTTTCGAAATATTGAATTTAAAAAAATTGATTTTTTTTGTAACCCAAACCAATATTTTTCGAAAGTTTTGTTATGCAATATGATTTAGAATAGAAGGGCCCCCTATATAAACGTTTTATATGAAATGGCAAGTAGGTACCGTTAATAACATTTCAACTAATAATGTTTATTGACCAAAATGTAGACTATTCATATAATGGTAGACTGATTTTTTATCCAAATCATTATAGCCGTTTTCGAGATAATTAAGATGCTAGAGCAATTAGTTATATAGCAGGTACAGGTTAGTTTTGGTTCTAGAATAAAAGGTTCAAAATTCTCTTTGGGACAATCATCTAAAACGCTTAAATACAAAGTTTGAAGAAAATCGAACTACGAAGGTCGACCTATACATACAGACAGAATTGAGGGACCCGCTTTTTTGTGTTCTCTATTAGGAATCTGTGTACAGTTAAACCCGGATAAGTAACTTTCCAAAAATGTTGACTTCTTTCTGCATTTAGCCGGATGAAGTTGTTAAACGAACACGTTTAAGAACCTTAATAAAACACATATCCGATTCCTTATACATACCTACCATCACAATCTAAACAAACAATCATTAGCAAACTGGGAAGAGTAGGTCTAAATACCGTTTTACCATATACATATATAATGGATTTGCATTTATGTAACATGCATACAAGTGCGCGCACATGCAGTGAAGTTCGATCCGATAGAAATTTATAAGTTGTGAATGAGGTACTTAGACGAGTGCAATCCCAGCAAATGGAAGCAAACAAAATTACAGATAGAGGCCACAAAACAAGCCAATATCCGTACAAATTTTGTTGAATTTGTTTTAAAAAAAACTATAAATCAGAAATTTTTAGGCACTTAAACATAATGGGTGCATAAGAGTGAAGCAATTATCCAGGTTTTACTGTACCTGCACCCGGAGTAGGAAATTTGGATTTCGTTGAGGTGATTGACCTAAATTTGAAAAACTATTTGCTTAAAAATGCCGAAAAGTTTGGTATTGATTCAAATATCCGGTTATACCAGGAAAATGTCCCGAAGCACAAGTCAGATATTGCACAGTCCTGTCTCATTTGGAATTGCCCTCATTCGGCAAAACTTCTGGCGCAGTGATCTAACATAAATCAGATCGAACATTTGTAGGCTTGTTGGATATGAATATTACCAAACAAAATCTACTATTTTTGTTGTAGATTTTGAAAACGGTACTTTAAGAAGAATGGAAGAACACTTCCCCAGAAATCGCAAAGAATATTGGTGATTTATTGATAAAAGATGACAGAAGCTACACAAAAGTGTTCAGAAACTTGAAGTTTAAGCTATTTCTGAGACTGATAGTTTTGTATCAAATGTGCTCTGACCTGAAATTTAACCGTATTTTTTAGGTTCATAATTGGTAAGGTATAACTTAATAAGTTACTTTACCAAGAAGTGTAAACGTACTCATAATTAAGTTTATTCTGAAATAGCTTTCCCTAGTGGAAAACTGTGCTAGAAATTGAAACCTTAAATGTTGGCTTTTAAAACAAGTTTTGTTATTTTTTCTCAAAGAAATGGCGATACAAAAATTTTAAATTAACTACACTAAGGGCCAATTTTTCAATAGTCAGTTAAGCAGTCAGTTAGTACATATTCCCCAAATAGAACAAAAATCTGTTTTCAACAGTCACATACAACTTAATCTAAGAATAAATTTATCTGGTCATTTTAGAACGGAATAAGAAGTTATCTAAGGAATAAAATAAATAGCTATTTTCGATGTCAAAAACACTATGAAAAATTATTGCTTTAAAATAAACGTTAAACAAAGATTAATTTCTATGAAATTTCGATACTCGAAATAAAAGTGACGTTCAAATTAGATTATTCTATGTATTGTTTTTCTTGATTGAAAATTCGACGTTGTTTAACAGACAAGTAATTTTATTCCTCTGTCAACTAACTGGATGTTTATCTGGAGATTGAAATATCGGCTTTAGGTACTAAAGAAAATTTATTGTTTCTAGCTACGTATATTTATGTTCACTATTCAAGAAGTCTCAATGGTGATAAACCGATGCAAGCTCAACAAAGCTCCAGGAGAAGATCGAGTGCCATATGAATTTTTCAAATACGCCACGACGAACTTTATTGAAAAACTTACCGCTGCGTATAACCACATATTCAATACGAGAGAAGTTCCAGAAAGTTTCCGCAAAAATATTATACTTCCGCTATTTAAAAAGGGTGATGCCAACTATCCCAACAACTATGAACTCAGTAATGAAAATATTCACTAGAGTTATTTTAGATAGGCTCACAACCTGGGTCGAACACTGCAAATTACTGAGCGAATTTCAAGCTGGTTTCAGGAAAGATTATTATACAGTTGATAATATTTTTTCACTCACTTGCATCGCTAGATCCTACCTTGAAAGGGGGATAAATTTATATTGATTCTTTGTTGATTTCAAATCCGCTTTTGACTCAATCGACAGGAATACCCTCTTTTATAAGTTAAGCTGCCTTGGAATATCTACAAAGATGCTAACGATATACAAGGACTTTACGAACAAAATGCAACGGCAGTTTGGGATGGCAACGTAGGTTCTGCTTGGTTTACTTCGACGACTGGAGTTAAAAAAGGGTGTTTGCTTAGCCAACTCCTTTTTTCTCTCTGGTTGGATGATATCTCATCAGCTTTAACTGAAGGCATCAGTTTTTCTATCGGAGTCCCCACAAATAATGCAAATGATGATAAATAAATTACCAGCTTACTGCTGCCTGTGGAACATCTCGGTGAACACCAACAAGTTGAAAATACTGATTTTCAGAAAAGGAACAGGCAGATGTGCAAGAGAAATCGAAATCGTAAATGAATACAAATATCTCGGAGTACTCATAACGTCACAACTTTCTTGCAATAAGCATCTCCAAGGGAAACTCATAGACTCGTAAGAGGCTATAAATTGCAACTGGAAGGGAGTCCTCGGAAAAACCATGTAGCCTCAAGCGCTAAATACAAGCTATGCGAAGCGGTGACGCAATCAATCATGTGCTAAGCTGGACAGGTTTGGGGTTTTCAACAGTTCGAGTAGTAGAGATATTGATAAGGTATTTTCTTTAAAAAATCTTTCGACTTCCAGAAAGTACACGTACGTATATGGTACACCTGGAGACCGGTGTTTCGCCGCTTAATATTTTAACGCTAAGAATGCATTTTAAATACGTAAAGAAAATATTAGCTCTGTCAAATCATCGTCTACCAAACATAATTGCAAGAAACCTGCTGCAGCGAAAATATCAGTGTTTTTGCAGAATGGTCGCGGCTGAAACTTCAGTATAACATCTAACTGGTGGAGAGTAGTTTGTAGGATTGGAGTAGAGCGTTTGAGTTGTTGCTGGCAAGGATCGATGAGTCATGCTTTGAGGAGTTTGCAGAGAAAGCGCAACGGAGTGAGACTAGAATCATGTAAAAAGTCGCCAACATAACCTTGGAATCAATAATTATTTCAATTAGCGCTATTCTATTCACGCAATCTCTACAATCTTTAAAACTAGGGGCGAGTCACTCCGTCTCAATTTCCAATCGTATGGACCAGAAAGAAATACAGAATGTTCACTTTGCAACCTCAGATCAGCAGAAAATTCTTACCATCTCTTAGCTATTTACCCCGTCCTAAAAGCAATAAGGTATGCCCATTCGGGCAAAACTTCTCTAACTTGGAGTGAAGCAGTGGAAATCCTGAATGGTCAAGAATGGGCTGTGTTTTATAAGTATGTCAAAGTCACCTGACGATATCGTAATCAAATTTTAAATGAAGCATTTCAATACCCTTTTAAGATATTAAAAATGTAAATTTCAATTTATTTTCTTTTATATCATTTTTATACTTAAATAATTTAAGAACAAATAACATTGTAATCATTTGTATAAATACTCTTTTTTTTCTGGCTGACGGCAAAAGCCAATGCTACGAGTATATAATGTGAAATTGTAACATTGAGTTTTTATTCTTTTGTTCAATAAAATCACACACTACTACTTACTACTACTACTACTATTTATTTTCGGGAAGGAGTACAGAAATTATGTTCGAAGCCAAAATTTTAGTTTTAGAACACATTCTTCTGGCAACCTAAATTTTAAGCCACTCACAGTACTATAAAGCTACGCTGCGATCTACTGTACGTTTGGATTGCTGCAGATTGAAATGGCAATATCGATCGCATGACCAACAACAATAATCCTCCAACTCCAGCGGATTTAGAGCATTCTAGAAATCTTACCTTTCGTAAATTATTCAATATAAAGTTACAGCTGTTTGAATTATTATAGACATATACATTTGTTGGTATAACATATACCTTGTCATCCTTTTAAATAGAACAAAAATCAAGACGTATAGATCCCAAAAGGCTTCCCTGCACCTGAATTCGATTTACCTAACTATCTTATCGATGTGACTTGTCGACTAAAACGTCGTGTCACACTTTATGTAATTTTTTGTACCTAATGAAAACTCCAATCAAATAGGCTCCGAATGTTGAACATCTGTAGATGTAGGTTTTCAGTATTCAGCTGAACCAGTGCTCTCTCTCTCTCTCTCTCTCTTTATCTTCTATTTATCCATCCGAAAGCAGTGCTCGTTGAATTGAAGAAAACCTTAACTAGTACGAGTATATCAAAGAGATCCAATAGACAGATTGATAGGTAGGCAGAGTGAATCCAGATATACAAATACTAGACCCGCATTCGTTTCTGCACTTCAGATGCCCACGTGAACCAATTTTACTTTAATTAATGGGTAGGAAGAACAATGATTTAAGCCCAGGAAAGAATTGGAAAGAAATAAAATGGGCTAATAATGTTGCGCACTGAAAGAATGATTTGCCCACTGATTGCATCGTCGATCATTAATGCATGTAGTTGTTTCTGTTTTATGTTTTATCGATTTATAATGTTTTGATGTTTTTTTCAGTTGTAAGTGTGTGGGGCGCATACGAAATAGTGTATTTTGTGTATTTAAGTCGGCGAGCATCCTTTGGAAGAGAAGACATTTCACCATATTTAGTTCAACATGATTGTGAGGAAGAAGTAAACAGTGGGACAGAAGACCTTAAAATTTTGGAATCATTATCAAACCACCAAATTGAAGTTTGTATATTTCTTGAACTTGGCTCCAAATATGTTTTATTTCTAACTTCATTAACACATACTCACGCATTTTTAAGATTACTAAAATAAAATGCACGACTTTGAATCGCACTTACTTCATTTTATGTTTGATGTTCGATCACAGAACAGAATTTTTGCACGACCAACAATGAAGGCAAAAAATACTACAATGTCCTAAAGGTAATTATAGTTTCTTATTTATTGCTTTATTTCATTTGAAAATATGCTTAAAACTATATAAACTTAAAAACATATACAAAATACGTTTAATTAAAGAATATTTTCAAAAATGAAATAGTTAAGTACAATCTGTTGTAGGAAGACAAGGAGCGATAGTACTATACTAGAAAAATATAATTATAATACATTTATCGATTGGGATGCGATAAAGGAAAAAAAACTAATTTGAGAGAGAAAAAAAACTACAAAGAGCAAAAATTTAAACAAAAGGAATTATCAAGTTTTCAATTACATAAAAGTTTTATAAAAAAAATCCAATGCTTAATATTTTTCAGGAATACTGATTTAACTCGCTCACTTCTAATATTAGCAGGTAATTTATTGAAAAACGAGACGCAGTGACATTATAAAAGTGTGAAAAATGGGCTTTCTTGATTGTGGGCCTTTTGACAAAAGTACTGATGTTCACGCGTAAATTACAATTTTCGTAGATCTTTGAAGCATTATAACCAGAATTTTCAAAGAAAAAACTTTTAAAACCTTGCAGAAATACAAATGCCTTAATGGTAGCAGTTTCAGACTTTTAAACAACCCAAAACTAGGAGTTTGTTTTATAAGTAGAGGATCCAATTTATTAAAGTGGGTCCCACCCCAATAAGTTAAGCCGTACTGCAGCTTAGATTTAAAAAGACCGTTGTAAACTTAACTAACAAACCACAGAATTATCTGAGTAGAAAAATCTATCTAACTACATTTGTTAAAAAATTCTTAACAGACAGTGTATGATCTTTCCAACCAAACCTAAAATCTAAAGTTACACCAAAGTATTTAAAACTGTCGACTCGCTCAACTGAAAAACAATCTGTGGCGCAACACAGATTTGAATTAAAACTAATAAAATAATGATCACAAAAACAGGAATGCATTAAACGGTTTCCTTTGCAATTAAGCGAATGGTATTTTAATGGCATTTCAATACAAATTTTCCCCATAATATTAAAAATCATGAGAAACACGCTTTTACTGTGCCCTTCAGAGGTTGCAAGAAAAGTGAATTGACAAAAATTAAAAACAAAACTGGACCTAGAACAGAACCTTGTGGTACACCAATGTTAATGAAATTTTTAGCACTTAAGATATTTTTAATTTTAACTCTTTGACTACGATTGTGCAGATACGATACAAACCATTTATGTATATAGCCTCTAAATCCTGCATTAAATAATTTTGTAAGCAGAAAATGGTAGACCATCCATGTCAAATGCTTTGGTTATATCAATAAATAGAGTAGCTGGTATAACAGATTCATTTAGACGTCTTCTAAGGCCAAACTGTGAATTACTGAAAAAAATTCGTTTTGTCTAGAAAAGACAGCATCCCTAGACTTGATCCCTTTTTCAAAACTTTAGAAAAGACTGATAATAGTGATATAGGACGATAATTGTTTAAATTCGAGGTATCGCCTTTTTTATATTTATAAGGGGATAACTACTGCAGTTTTCAGGAAATCGGGATAAACACATTTTAGTATAGGTACTTAAATTAAAAATATGGGTTAAAACATCTGCAACTAGAAAAGATATTCTTTTTAGAATATTACTAGAAATATTGTCGCACGACTTAGAATTTAAAGTTTTTAGCGACTGTAGTATTTTATTTATTTCAAAGGCTGAAAAAGAATCAAAAAAAAAAGTTTGGGTTCGAATAGGCTCAAAAGCATTGACATTGTCATATTGACAAGCAAAGCAATTATTAATTGCGAATATTACTTTTAATATTAGAAAAATAATCATTAAACACAGTGGCAAATTCAAATTATTATTTATATTAACTACAATATCAGAATTACACTTATTTTGACAGAATCTCATTAACAACCTGCCATTATTTTTTTAATTACCAATTTTATGAATAAAGTCCCTTTAAGACGATCACTTATCAGTTCAGTTGTCAGTTCAGTTAAAAAAAGCAGTGTGTTTATACATCAGTCTGATGTTCAGTTGAGCTTTCATTTTAGTTGTAGGCAGTCGAAAGTCTGAAGATAAATTTCAATGAAATCGACAATAATATCATTCCGTTTCGACATATTCGCAGCCTTATCACGAATTCCATCGTAATCGGAAACTTGTTATTAATCTTGAAAAAATCTGTAACAGAATCCATCGTAGTGGAATACTCATACAAATTGCCATTACGATCGAATTCTGTAAAAATTTTATCAGGATTCGTAAGACTTTTCGATTACGATGGAACTCATGATAGGGTAAGTTTATTGCGCTTGATATTTCGAAAGCATTTGATGGAGCTTGCCACCAAGCTCTCTTATCGAAAATGTGTGCATTTGGTATCGACGAATCTCTTCTTCGTTGAATTGGAAATTACCAATCCATAAAATAAATTCTGGTGTGCACCAGGGATCCGTTTTGTCTCCGACCCTTTTTCTCATTTTCATTAATAATATCTTATCTGGAACTTCTAATCCACTAAATTGTTTTGCTGACGATAGCACTGGCAGCTTTACATATTCGTTTGCATATTCACCTCCTTGTTTTTCGGATGTGGAACTGCAATGGCAGCCTATGATAGGCTCATTAAATTCTGATCTCGACAGCATTGTCCTATGGGGAATAAGAAACCGTGTAGAACTTAATGCTTCAAAAACTCAGTGCTGTCTTCTGTCATTAAAGCATAACATACCCCCATGTCGCTATCCATGAGTGACACTTGCATTGAAGAAACCGATCAGCTGTCAGTCCTTGGCATGTGCATCACAGACCACCTTTAGTGGAATGACCACATATTCGATGTGGCCAAAAACGCTGCAAAGTGTGGGCTTTCTTCGAAGATGCAAGCAATTTTTCTCCCCGTCTGATCTGGCTGTAATCTATAAGGCCTTTATTCGTCCAAAGCTGGAGCATAACTTTCACATTTGGGCAGGAGCTCCTATAACTCACTTGGAGCTCTTAGATAAAATTAAAAAAAGGGCTCTAAGATATTTGGCTCTTTATATTTGGCTAAAATAAGATTTAAAAAAATCTAACCAACTACTAAAACGCTTATAATCATCAAGTTTGAAGAAAATCGCTCCAGCGGCTTAGGATGTAGATCAACCTATACAGAAACGGAATATGTTGTCGGGAAACATGAGTGATTTAATTGCGATTAAAAAAAACACAAGTTTACTTTGGAGAGCTTAAATAAAATGGTAGTCAATTTCACTAATTTTTAAAAGCAAATAGCGCAACATTTTAAACATTTAAGACCAACTCTAAAATAGTTTTCAAATGTAAGTCAGATCTTTAATGAGTTTCAAAATGATAGTCGACTTTTTGATAATTTTAAGGGACAAAAAGTACACTTTAACGTTAAATTATTCGTGTAACTTTAAAAGTAGGTAAACGCTTCTTTATCTTCTAAAAGTATACTTTATCGCGTTTGGAAACGGAAATCTGGGCAAATCTGCAAAAATTGCCCACTGGAAATGAACATCTGATTTTTTTTTATAATCAGTTATGCTCATTATTTGTTTTTTTCATCTGCCATATTTGTTCTTGTTGAACATAAATTTGCTACATTACGTTGCAGAATCCATATAACATAGTTAGAAAAGTTGTTAAAAGTGTTTAAAATTATGAAATAGTTAGACAAGGGATCAGATCTAAGTGACCGCGTTGACTAGAACCGGTTTTATTGCTTCAACGAACAATGTTTAAAATTTTGCACTAATGCATTCATCTGATATCTTTTAAAACAGATTCATTCCAAATTTGCCCTATAGATTGCTACACTGTACATCGGCGGCATTAGTGAGAAGTAAAAATTCAATAACTGTCGAATGAATGAAAGTGGGCGTCAGCAGGTTAACATGTGTTAAGGTACATCGTTCTGATAAACAAGAAAAGAAAAATATTTGATGTTTCATCGGGACGGGATTTGGGCCGAATTCGTTACTGCAGCTGAAAAATCGTACTTGCACATCGTCGGTCGTCGCGTCGTCGTCAGTGGGACACCTACATATCTTCAGCCTTCATCTTCATTGAACTAAAAATATAAATATACAAAACAAAAATATTGGTGCTCTACTTTTTTAAAAAATTATTGTGTTAAACAAATATGAAATTTTACGATTATAAGAATATCGTTCCAATTTTTTCGTTGGATTATAAGAAAATTATGTGCACCTACTATGATATGTCGATCATAAATTCTAAGAGGTAGATTCTTGATTGATTGATTTTTGTTCCGGTTCTTGAAGACATGAAGTAACAATTCTTACAAGAGGCTTTGAATTCCTTTGATTTTGCAAATATCGTCAGCATATCTTCTGATGTAATGCTGGCGAAAAAGAGGGACTGATAAGTATGTAAAGTAAAGGGTTATCCATTTTGCGGTTTAAAAAGAATAGGGCTTGAATTCGACATCTGTCAAACTAAGTTGTAAAGCCAATTGTTTTTTTCAGTTGAAAGTCTGACATTTACGAAAATGGATCGCTTAATTATCGCACAACGCATACAAATTTTTAAAACCTACTACAAAAATGGTGATTCTGCCACAGCAACATATCGTGCTTTAAGAGTAGATTATGGTTTACATAATAGTCCAACTACGCAAGCAATTGGCAAAATTGTGAAGAAATTTGAAGGGACTGAATTGATTACAAATATTGTATGGCCTGTGCATCATCGTTTCGCTCGTACCACTGAAAATATTGCTGCTGTAAGTGAAAGTGTTGAAATGTGTCGATTCCTCGTCGTTCTCAGGAATTAGTACTGTCTTACGGCATATTATGGCGTATTTTGCATTTGGATCTACACCTACATCCATATAAAGTCCAGCTCACACAACAACTTAAGCCAGCTGAGCATTCACAATGTCGTAGATACGTCGAATGCGTGCTTAAACAACAGGCGGTGGACGTCGATTTTTGAACAAAATTTTCTTCAGTGACGAAGCACATTTCTCACTCGGTGGGTATGTTAATAAACAAAATTGTCGTATTTGGGGTTCTGAGAATCCGCAAGTAATTGAAGAGATGCCATTTCATCCACAAAAATTTTTTGTTTGGGGTGCTCTTTGGTCCGGAGATGTGATTGGACCTTATACTTCTTCGAAAACTACGATGGAACGAATGTCACCGTCAATTCGGAGCGTTATGGTCATATGATAACCTACTTTTTTTTTGCCTGCTATTGAAAAATATGACTTGGAGAATATGCGGTTTCAACAAGACGGTGCCACATGACACACAACTCGAGCGAATATGGGTTTATTACAAGAGACATTTCCTGGCGATATCAACTGGCCACCAAGTTCATGCGATTTTACACCGCTGGACTTTTTTGTGTTGGGCTACGCGAAAGACCGTGTTTATGCAGATAAACCTTTAACTCTTGAGCACTTGAAAACCATCATTAGTCAAGTTATGGCTGAGATACCGCCCAATATGTGTCAAAAAGTGGTCGAAAATTACCTCAAAATAATCGGTGCATGCAACAATTCGCGTGGTGGTCATTTAAATGATGTAGTGTTTAACAAATAATGTCAACGTTCAAACTTTATAATAAATAAGAAATATCATGAAAATATCGTCAGCATATCTTTTGATGTAATGCTGGCGAAAAGGAGGGACTGTTACTTATGTCAATTTATATTGTTAAACTGTCGCAGGACGGGACATCTGTCGCCTTCTCAAAAACCTGTCTCGACATGAATGTGTCGGAAAGGAGTTTATCTATGTCTATGCAGCAGCGTAATCGAAAGTCAACTTGTTTGACATATTTGACATATGCTTACCCATTGAATAAAGTTCTGGTGGTGATTTGCGAGCTGTTAGAAGGCAGTTCGCAGAGCTAGAGCGAGATAGTTCATGCGTGTCCCACGTTTTGTACATGCTTTAATATTCGTTGAGTTAGTGATTTTCTGTTCTGTTGTGCTAAAAGTTTCTTCTTAATGCATCACTGGCATTGACATACCTTTTGTGCTTCGACTTTCGTTCAGCGATCTTTTTCAATAAGAATCAGGAAAGTTCAATGTTACTGGAGTAGTAATAACGAAAATCATTTAAGATTTAATAAACTACGGCAAACCAAATAACGATACAGGAATCACCGTGCAGCTTACAATAGGTTTGTTGGCTGAAGTCGCCCTAAATCCTTTTTTGAAAAACCTGAAGTCACCATTGAAGTAGATCTAGGTTTTAAGCTGGGGAAAGTTGAGGTAAATGAATAAACTGTCAAACTCACATGAGACCTGAAGTATGGATGCGCAATTTGAGAAAAATATCAAATACTCATCATCGATGTTAATAATAATCGAATCGAAAACATCGACGTTTTTGAGGAATTTCCTAGTTATATTCTTCCTTCACCATGGATATATATTGAATCATCGATTGTTTATTATAATATCGATGTATCGTTAACATAAGCCGTGTTTTATTGAGAAATTTATACATCGTAAATTTATACGTAGTAGCATTTTACATACAATTAGCTACGGTCGATGAAAAGCTAAAGTAGAATGCTACATTGGATAGATGGTTGACGTTTATTCGAGTCTCGATTTGATTTAGTTAGTTTTATTGGTGCGATTGATAGTTGAATTGAATCTCGATGGATGTGTTCATAAAGTAGTGATAATTATTAATTTCCAGTCGTAAGACACATCGATCTTTTTGATCCTTTTTTTCTATTTTTTTTTATGTAGTTGGTCAGTTTCTATTTCTAAAATCTTAGATAACTCCACTTTTTAATAAATATATAAGCTGTTCTTCTGAAAAGTTTCTCACATTTACTATTAAGTAATGTAAGTAAAAGTTTTTTGAATTCTTTGTTCAATTATTTTCTGGAGCACGTCTAAAATTCCACTTATATCTGCAATTTTGTTTACCCCTTACGTCAATTGATCAATTTTAAAAAAAATTGATTTCACGACTTAAGGTAGGACCTTAGGTAGGGGGAAACTGCATAATTTTTTTTTTTTTTACACTACAGAGGAACTGCTCGACACTGCGCTGCAAAATATTTATTCGTATAAAATTCTATGAGCTATAATGCACTCAGCGGCAACTGAACTTCCCAAAATGTGCTTTTTGTTGATTGTTTAAAAGACATTGGCATGAACGGATTTCGCTTCACTACATGGACTGGGCGTACATTTTTGTGATCCCATTGTTTTTCTTAGGACATGTGCTTGTGCATAAAAATGGCAAAATGTCAACTATTTGCTCCTTACTCCGCTTATGTTAAGTCAAGTCAGATGAGTGAAAATTTAATTGAAAGCAGAACATACTCAGAAAATAAATTTGTAAGTTGACTTGAAAAATAAAACCCTAGGTATCGAAAATAAGTAAAAGCATGAAATATAATGGGTAAATGTAAGGGGAGTGAACAATTTAAGCTACGTGTAGTGTGCGTTCAAACGTTAAAAGGAAACAAACAAGTCTCCAACAATTTTGTTGCCTCGTGTGAAAGTCACAGACGATTTTTAAAGCAATACCAAAATTGCCCTGTGTAAAAAGGGACTGGACCACAGTCTATGAACAAACCCATTCTCTTATTATTTCCTTTCTCTTGATGCAAAATTAATGTTCGAATTTAAAATTGAAAATGCAAATAAAAAGCAAACAAAAAATGATCTTCAAACATTAATTAATATTAGTACGTTTTTCTACTTTCTCTTTTATATATGTACATACTTAAAGTAAATTATTTGTCATCATTTTGATATTTTCTTAATTAATCTTTGCACAAAACTCTTTCATTGCTTGTGATAGCTGTGCAGGTGTACCATTCTTATAAAACTAAAAGAAAAGCTACGGTCGATGCTTTTTTTTGGGAATTACTTACTGTACAATGATAGATTCCCAATAAAACATGGACATCGCTCATCCCTAATCTGAAGTATTTGTTTTGTTGTGAATTCTCGTTTTGTATGCAATTTGTGTTTTTTAAAATGGAAATTAAAAGAATACTCAAATTTAATTTTGGACAGAGACAGGCAATTTAGAAACCTTTGAAGTTGTGAATTGTGCATAGGGCCAAAGCGAATGGGCTAAGAAGCAAAATTTAACATATTTTAAGTTTCATATATTTAATGACGTAATTTGCTTTTCTACAACACAAAATGAATGGCCTCTAGTGTTTTTTTAAATCCAAAAAACCCAGGTTCCCTAACAACTCTTGGGGTTGTCATTAAATCCTGGGTCGACCCTGGATAATGTTCAACGAACGAACCAAATATCAGGCACAATTAATCAGTTGCATTATGTACCTACATACTCCTTTAGTCTTCAACTAACAACTTCTCTAATTTTAAAGCTGGGGCTTTCGGAGATATGCAGTGTTAAAAGTGCATACTCAACTACGTTACTACGTTAAGACGACGCCGACGTCGCTCTGTAAAAGGACAATCATCGCTTAGCGATGTCGCCCAGCGATGTCGCTTAGCGTCGCTCGGTCGCTCTTCGCTCAGTGCGTGGGCAAGGCCGTACTCTGACTGTAATAGATACCAATAAGTTCGTACTGTTTTAAAGATCTTGCAGGGTTGCAGTTGTAACAATAAATTACTACAAACGTAGCAGTAGTAAGTAATTCTGATTCAATGCGTTTATTTTACAGGCCGACTCCACTTCATATCTGCATCGCCAACCAAATATCTGTTAAATATCAGAGCATTTTTTTTTGTCTTGGCTGGCAGTTCATGTCTTGACAATTCATTTAAGCAATAGGGGTTGAGGTGTAGGTAAGGCCGTTTAAAAAGATTAATGGAAAATGATCAAAAAAAAAATGTTTTATGGCCTGATATACTCCCGATAATGAACATTAACTAATAAAAATGGTGTACTTGAAGAATTTAAGTACAAGCAAACATTTGTAAAGGGTACCAAAAGAATTCTTAACGGCATGAGAGACCAAAAATAATGAGATACAAAAATGTCATCTGCACACAAAAAAGGGCAAAAAAGCACAGTCATCAAATTTGATGTCAGGCTTAGAGCATGATATCAAGACAAAATCAAAGAGAGCTCTCTGATATCCCAACACAACAAGAAACGACGCGATTCCATTGGATATTTCATGTCAGGATGAGCATTATGAGAAAATGTTTTGCCAGTGGAGTCGACCTGTTAAAAGCACACAACGAGGAGTCAGCCCATGGTGAAGGCACAAAAGCAGGAAGATCAACGACTACAGCCTGACCATTTTTAGCAATTATGTGCTATAAGTTCTCTCGAACACGGTTTTCAATGTGACACAGTTTACATAGAATACTCAAAGTCCTTCGATAGAGTAGATCTTAGTTGCCAAGTTGAACAAAATAAGTGTTTACTCTAATTTATTTAAATAGTTAAAATCTTATCTCACAGGCAGGGTTCAGTTCGTAAGAATAAATAACGTTCTTTCTGATCCCATTGAAGTGACTTCCGGTATTCCCCAAGGTAGTCGCTTAGGATCTCTTTTATTTCTAATGTTCCTAAATGACATTCCAAAATTTCTTACGAATTGTATTTGATGATGATTTGAAACTATTCTTAAGCATTAGATCACCTCAAGATTGAATTAACCTTGAGAAAGATCTATTAAACATATTTGTTTGTTGTAAAAACAATGACTTTCACCTAAATGTCATAGTATGACACATACCCGAAGTAGTGCGCCGATCACTTTTGTGTATAATATAGGAGGAACTTCCTTTTGTAATGTAAACGGAAAGAAAGATCTTAGTGTTGTATTTGATGGTAACTTTAGTTACTCCAGTCACGCCGACTATTTTGCTCAATATTGGGGTTCATTTACAGTAATTCGAAAGATTTTTCAGTGTGAATTGAAAGAATCCAGAGACGATTTACGGAAATGGATATAAGGATCCTAAATTGGAATATCGACATGCCCTCATATAATTCATGGGGGTGGCCGTGGCGCGATAGTTGTGTGCTCGCCTGTCAACCTCGTGGTCGCAGGTTCGATTCCTGCCGTTGTCTATGTCGTCTTATTTTCCATTAGGAACCAATTCTAAAAATTGTCATAAAATGAATTGCTGGTTTGCTCATTACATGTTGTTCAGGCATAGCACTAACAACATGTGATTGAGTAAACTAGTATACCCATAAATATGACAAAGAAATAAAAAATAAAATAATGCGAATTATAAGAGACATAAACAAACCAGACACGGTAATTTTCTCCACATTAGCTCAGCCGCCATCTCTGCAGTTAAATCTGAGACACCAACCACCTCGTCCCACACATCTTTCCTATCCCTCTTTCTATTCTTTCTCATGACGACGGCGCGCGCTGTGTTAAAAACATATAAAGGGTAATCATAATCCCTTGAGCGCGTGTAAGATTATAAAAATACAAAAATTACCAAGCATCCATACTTTTTAAACTCGACGTACTTAAATATTTCGATATTATGTTCGTAAAAGATGTTATTAATTATAAAATCAACTATCCCTTTTTGCCCTATTTATTGAGAATTTATGTACCTAGCCGTGAACTTATATAAAGTCGAATGTGCTGAAAATGATTAGCTAATCAAACTTAGAGCATGAGCAAAACTGACTGCTGTGCTACACAGGACAGGTTAATAGACTGCAAATAAAATAATCGGCATAAAAAATGTATGAAATAGAGAAAGAGAATTAGAGGAATCAATACATTTTAACATTTATATCAGGACCCTGCAGGAGATAATTTTCGAACCACAGGAGCTCTATCGAGAACGGCATTGGTCTCACAGAAGTTGTTGTTTTGGCCAATGCTGCCGTGTTAATTTGAAAATCAGTATGTACATTTTTGAGAAATGCGTTTTTGTGTTGTTTTTATCTGTAACTTTTTGGGCTTAGCCAATGTCTTCCATATTTTGAGGATATCTTAACTAAATTAACTATTATTTTTTGAACAAAAGTGCCATTATTTACACGGTACAAATATACCGCAACAAAAACTATTCTTTCCCTTTTATTCTTTTACAGGTGTTTCGTTCATCTTACTGAGAGCGATAGAGGGCAGCCATGGTCCATCAGCCATCGGTTCTTCCTCTCAGTAAAGTGAAGAAACAAAATATCGAAATTGCCAAGGTTAACACTTAAGGTTGAGTGATCCACTTCATTGTATTTATCAGACAGGTGGTCTGTTCCAAACTATTTGTATTAATTGCTCTTAACGATTGTTCAACTTCCAAAAGAAGCACGCATGACAGTTGGTCTCTGATGCTGATGTTACTCATTTTGAGAATGGCTGTATGCACAACCTATCTTATATTCTTATTTAACTATAAGTTGTAAAAGATGGAATGTTAAGTGCTAGTCCCTATTCCCCAAAATCTGCGCAAGATCCCAACGATGAAAGGTAAATTATTGAGATATGGAAATACTGCCAAACTCTACTTTCGAACTTTTAACTTTGATAATGGAGGGGGGGGGGGGAAATCTTCGTGGTATAAAATTAAGTTTCATTTTGATTTTCTTAAACTTTCCCTTAAAGCAAACATTCGTGTGGGTAAAATAGGTGGCTGAATGCATCCATTGAATTTCCGCACTCTGGAAGTCATGCCAGAGTTCGGCGAATTCAATGATGAGGGTGCATAAAAGCTGGGGTGTAAAAGTGCGAGAACTACGTTCGTTTCGTGACCGATACCCACACTTTCTGCTGGGCCGAAAGTACTGGGTGTTGGAACGAGAAGAGGCTATCCAGGTATTGTGAAAAGTCTGGAAGGTCACTTCTTTATGAAGTGAGAAACAAGCAAGTTGTGAAATAAGGAAAGCGAAAATCAAAATTTAATTTGGAAAGGAAAATCTTAGAAATAGAAAAAAATAAATTTAATATTGTTTATAATTTTTGGTAAAGTTGAAGAAAAAAAAGGTGTTGAAAAAAAAATCGGTGGAGAAAATTGGTGGAGATCTACTAACTAGCAGAAATAATAGAAAATCAAGAAAGGCGAAATTGGCAGTAGAAAAGATAAGTATAGTGAAGAAAATTTGCATTGCTTAATTAATCATTTTCTCGTGGTAGAATTTTTTTGTGCTTTACAATTACTTTATAAAGAAAAATAAATATTTAATCGTTTGGGTTTTTGGTAAATTTCGTAAACTTCTTTTCCAAAAAAGCGGGACTCGCGACCAGTTAAATTTCGTGAAAATTGTATGAATAATTTTTCTGAAAAGACATCATGTTCTAACATACATCTGATAGTAAGAATAAAACAACTTAGGTAATCGATAGGAATGATAATCAAAATTATTAATTACGTTTATTAATATAACATAAAAAATCCAAATAACAAAACATACTTTTCTAAGTTTGTAGAAGCTGAGAATAAAGTTTAACCGTCATAATCTTTTTCATCATCGGCTATGGAATCTATTTGGTTTTGTTCTGGTAATTCTTTTTCTTTTCATAACTGAATTCTGTTTTTTTGGGAAAAGATGACTTAAAGTTTTAAAGATTGTATTTTCCCTGGTATTTGTTGGGTTTCAAGACTATTTTTATAACGCAAATTGTTTGTTCCCATTTGAAACTCGACTTGAACCATGGGATTAAGATATGGTCTGGGAATAATTTTTTTAAATTTTACCTGGCTTGGCATATGTTTCCAATTGTTTTTTTTAATTGTGCTTCAACTTGGTGATGAAAAGAATCTGCACTCATAAATGCATGTCCGTGTTCAAAATATTTTGTAACATTTTTTTCCGTTGAAATTTTGTCGGAATTAATGATATGAACGAAAAATGTAAATAGGGCCGAATTTTTGTTTTGTGCTGAACAATTACATATCCAAAGTATGTTAGTATTCTCATCACGGTTAATTTCAAGAAAATTTATGAAACGTGCTTATGATATCCTCTTTTCTTCTCCCGGAAATAGCTTCATATCATATAATAGCAATATGCTTCAAATTTTCTTTTATACCTACAAATACAAATGATTCATTGAATGCTATTATCCTGGGAGCTGGGAGTGAAAATAACTTCTTTAAACATATTTAATGGTGGAAGAATAATTGCCTGGAACGATTTAAAACTCACCGGTTGTAACAAACCCAGACTACTGGCAATTTTAAAGTTAAAAATGTATTAGTGAAATGAATGCCTTGGTATGTAATCGCAGTAAACTGTTTTTACCAACCATGCTATTTTGTCAAGAAAATGACGTATCTACATTCGTTGTCTTTTCATATTAAGATTATTTGCCATATCTACAAAAGAATATGGTAGTTACGGCTTTTTTTCTTAAAAAGTGTAGATACGTCAATATTATTTAATAACGCAATAGTAGCTTGTACATCTCTACTAATATATAAAAGTGTAATTTTGTTTCGATGTCAGTTTGTCTGTATATGACAGGTAACCTGACGACTTACCATTTGACGCCCCATAAAAAATGTGTGGCGACACTGCATCGCCCGCCAGTCGAAACATCTAGTTGTGAACACCAAGTTCCAGAAATTTGACTCCAAGTGTAATTCAACTGGTTGACTCCAACTGTACGCAAAAAGGGAACAAATAATAACTCTAAATTCCAAACGTACAAAAAGTCCCAAAAAGGGAACTTCCCAACATTCAAATAAATTCCTGTATGGCTTCCACCAACGATTCGGGGAGTCTATCGTCTGGCGTCCAACAGATCACACGAAATTAACTTTCATTCTCTTAACTTTAATAAATACTTTTGAATATACTTTTACTATCATTAAATCAGTTATTCATTTAATATAAATAGCCTTTCATTTTATTGTTTCATTTTACTAGAATTATAAATCTTTAAAGAGGCGTTCCGAAACCTAATAGTGTACATTAAGAAAATACTCCCAATAGAACGCGACATTGGAATTTCTACTGCGTAGTTGCAAATATCGAACAATTTAGTTAGTGTCAAAATACCTGAGACACTACAAAGGATTGTATCTTCTTCTGTTGTCCTTTGGACAACTTATAAGCTATTAAATTTAATATGTAAGTTATGTTTTATATGCTTAATACACAAATATTTACACTTTACTCTTAATTTTATCCTGATTTTAAATTATAATTTCCAAATTTATATTTCGTTTTGTTTACGTTTTGCTGTTTCTATGAATTTTATATCCAAATTGGTTTTTGTTTTGTTTACTTCCGCTGTTGTTATGGATTTTATTTTAAAACTAGCAAAAAGTCCCTGGTGTTGCCCGGTCACCCGAGGCAAAAGTCTTTTAATGCAATATTTTCCAAATGAAATACAAAATTAAGAAACAAAATTTGTAAGGAAAAGGATTTATCATTTATCTTGTCGTTTATTTAATCAGGATTATTTTTCTTATTAAATTTAACAAAGAAGATTTATTATTTGTATTTTTGTTTACAAGCGAACTATTCTTCATTTTGAGACTCTTCGCTTTCGTTTTTTTACATGCGATTATAGTTAGTACAATATAAGGCAAGTTATGCATTCTTTGAACAAAAAAATTGAGATAATAATCAAACATGACATTATGATGATAGCGAAGACCAGAAAGGCTGCTATTCAAGTGCGGATTGAAAAAAAATTATGCATAGTGTCGGAAAGTGTCGCATTAGTGCGGTCTTACTTTAAACCTTTAAAGATCCGAAATTTTGAGTTTAACGCTAACAGGGCCCCAGCATGAAAAATTCCGAAGATTTCGAAGAAAGAAATTCGGCATTAAACGTGTTCCGTTTCTGTAATTTATGCTGTGCTTATACACATACATGAATTGAACGTCGCCAGGACTATTTTCATGAAAGCAAAAAAGGTTGCTAAGGTTTCGCACTGAACTATGAATTTTTTCAAGTTAGCAAGGAAAATTTATTTTCGTGTGTAAACACATACAATCGCGAAGTCTTGTATTTCCACGGTAACAGGCTCCGTTGAATTCATGCAATATTCGTTGCATTTCAGCGTAAGGTCGCGTATGTTTGGCACCATGTTAGAAATGAATAGTTCGTTGAGAATATTGAAATTAGCCCATTAACGGAGATTACATCTGCAAGGAGTCCCCAGCGCCAATGGCTACTTTTGCGAACGTAAAAACTAACTTGCGAGTCTAAGCTCATGTTTTCGCGTAAATTGATATATGCATGAAAGTAAAACTAAATTTGGTGGTTCACAACTTTCATGTGCTATAAGAGTTGATATAATTCTACACTTAACTGCCATATTTTTCATTGGCAGATGTTGAATTTACAAAGAAAATCAAGTTTGCTGTATAAACTTTCATAGTCCTGAAATTTTTACTTTCACAAGTACTGTTTTTTTGCGTTTAGCCCATTTCACCCTACAAATAGCTAAGTTTTGCAAAAAAATATTTAACCCTCAAGCCACTTGTAAACTACAGCCTCTCAAAACCAAACGAATTTTTTAAATTGTAGGTGTGGTTTCCCAGTTTAGCCTTAGAAAACAAACTGATAAAGATGAATTTCACTTTATGAGAATAAAATTATTAAAATCTTTGGAGCGGTTTCTAGGAATAAAGCATATTGTGTATACTTATCATTTGAATCAAAAAAATAATGAGCTCTTTTGGAAATATTAAATTATTAAAAATAGATTTAAAATATGCTTTTAAAAATACAAACAATTATATATTAGGTAATTAAAAATATAGGTATACATCACAAGTTGATGAACCTAAACCTATATAACATGTGTGAAATTTCGAAAGAACGAAAGAATCACCTAAGCCGTTTTCCAGATAGTAAAAAGCAAAAAAAGCGGTACCGTTCTTAGCTATTATTGTGAATTTGTTTTCCAACCATATAATAGTTCATATCCAAAAAATACTCTGATTTTTTAAATCAAAATCGTTAGAACCATTTTCGAGAAAAATGAGCTTTAACATAATGGCAGTTTCACCAAAAAAAAAAAATATATACCAAAAGTTTGAAGGCCACCATTTAGACTGTAAGTGGCTATACTAAGACTATTTTAAGACCATGTTTTTTCGTCTTCGCTATCATCGTAATGTCATGTTTGATTGTTATCGCAAAACTTTTTTTTCGAAGAATGCATAACTTGCCTTAAATTGTATTTACCCATCGCAAGTGAAAAGACAACCTCCGGAAAGCGAAGAGTCCTAAATGAAGTTCGTCTGTTAAAAAAATAAGAAAACTAATCATGTACCCATCTTCTATAACTCAGGCGATAACTTTTCTTCACTTACAGCCTCTGAAAAAAAAATGGGTTTATGTTATTATGTTATGTTGTTATTTCCAATGGAAAGAAATAAAATGAAGTGTCATTTTGACATCTTAAAACCAAAACAAACAATTTTTTTTTTGTTTCTCGACTTTTATTATCGATTCGAAAGTTTCAGAACATGAGTATTGAACGACAAAATAAATGAACAATCTTTTTTCCAACAAATTTTGTTTCTTCATTTTTCATTTCATTTGGAAGATATTGCATGAAAAGACTTTTGCCTCGGGTGCCGGGCAACGCCGAGGACTTTCTGCTAGTACGTTATATTTCATAAGCGCTTTGAAGCTTGACGTCAGATACGGCTTTTATTCTTGAAAAACAAAATAATAATTATACCAAATATTTCAAAAATTGTCCTGACTCAAAAACGCTAAAAATGTAATTTTATTATTAAGCTTAATACAAGCCACTTAAAAACTAAGTCTTAAATACTAGAATAACATTATATATTACAAAAATTATATACAATCAGTATAATACAAACAAAAAACCAACAGTCTTGAATCAATATTAAAGGAAGGTTTTCAGGAATTTAGGAGTGCATGCCTTAAGGCGGGTTCACTTAAGTAAAGATCAAATACGTTGAAATTATTGACTGTGCTCAACATTCTAGTTAAGGGCTCATTTTGGCCGTATTCAGTGCGGTGGTATTGGAGTCGAAACAAAGTAACGGATCTAAAACGGGGGGATTCGTATAAATATAAATATTTTGGAGGAGAATAGGACAATCAATACAACTTTAATAACTGATGAATGAACAGGATGTCAGCATTTTTACGGCCGGTATACAAAGTTTGTAAGAATAAAAGTATAAGACGTTCTGAATATGGTGGAAGGTTGAAAGGATCATCCCAACACAGACCACGTAAGACAAAGCGAATGAATCTTCGCTGGACGGCTTCAATTCGTTTAATGTGGACTTGATAATAGGGGGACCAGACCTGAGATGAATATTCGAGAAGGGGTCTAACAAAAGTCATATAAAGGGATTTAGTGACATAAGGATCGGCAAATTCTTTAGACCAGCGTTAAATAAATCCTAGAGAAGAGTTAGCTTTGTTTATGGCACTATCAATGTGGTCACGAAAATTAAGTTGGGAATCACATAAAGACCTAGATCACGGATTGAAGTGACTATAGGAATTGGTTCATTATTTAGAGTATATTTTCCTTGTAAGGAGGGAGTGCGCTTACGGGAATAGGTTATGACATGGCATTTCTTGATGTTGAGTTCCAGAAGGTTTTTTAGACACCAAATATAGAATTTGTCCAATTCGAATTGCAGTGATTGTGCATCTGCAGAATTGGAAATATGTTTATATGTTCTCATATCATCTGCATAGATTAAAACATCTGAATCACAAAACATTTTGTCTACATCATTTGTGGTTAACACAAAAATAAGAGGTCCTAGGTGACTTCCCTGTGGGAGACGTTCTACATATTAAGTTTGATACGCAAGACCTAAATAACCCTATATTGACGATTAGACAAATAGAAAATAATACATGATATTATTAAAAGGGGAAAACGAGCTTTTTTAGTTTGAGTAGAATAATATTGTGCGATATTTTGTCGAACGCTTTGCTAAAATCAGTAGCGATTGCATCGACTTCTTTACCTTCTTCTAAGGCACAAAGGGTACTGGACACAAATTCAGTGAGGTTGGTGGTCGTTGACCTTCCCTTCAAAAATCCATGTTGCTTAGGTGAGAAAATTGGTTTGCAATAGAAGAAGAGGGAATCGTAGGTAATGCTTTCAAAAAGTTTTGGGATACATGAGAGTTTTGCTATAGGTCTGTAGTTAGCAATATCATTTTTAGGTCCCTTTTTATGAATCGGTTTTATGAAAGAATCCTTCCATAGCTTAGGGAAAACTCCATTTGCAGTAGACAGATGAAAAAGGGCAGTGAGAGGTTGAGCCAGGTTGTTCATACATTTTTTTAAAACAATTGAAGGAATTCCATCAGGGCCCGAATAATAATCATTTTTGAGCAGGTTTATCTTATCGATGACTGAAGATACATCAATTATGATGGAAGTTAATGAAGTCTGAGCGCAGCCGTTCATGAAACTTAAATAACTTAAATCAGCTTCAGTGTTGTCGCAAGAAAAAGCAGTACCAAAAAATTCCGCGAAAAGGTTGGATATAGTTGTAGGTTCAGCAGACGAAGTTTCACCCAATTTCAATATTGCTGGGTAACCATCGAGCTTTCTTTTGTTATTTATAAATTGGAAAAACAATTTCGGGTTATATATTAGATCAGTTTGCATTTTGGAAAGGTAGTTTGAGTATAAAGATTCACATAAAACAGAGAAATTTTCATAAGTTAAGGTGTAGTTAGAAAAGTCAGAGCTAGATTTGAATTTAAGAAATTTTTTCCAAAATTTATTTCGTTTTTTGCGGAAGGAGCGAAGTTCTTTGGTATACCAGGGAGGGGAAGATGTAAGGTTTTTTTGTGAAAGCATTGTTATTGATTTAGAAAAGCAATCAAAAATAAGAGCATAGAATTGAGTAATAGTTATGTTGATATGGGTAGTTTGATCATAGATGAAATCAAAATTTATATCCGACCAATAAGATTATTTAGCTTATCAAATTTGCCCTTACGGAAGTTAAATTTATGTTGGGTAAGGATTTCAGGGTTAGAATTTTTACACACATAAGAAAAAAATACAGATATTGGAGGGTGGTAAGTGTCGAGTTTGGTGAGAAGATGGTTGCTTTTCATGACAACAGTGTTATCGGCGTCCGATGTATAAATTAAATCAAGCTGCATACCTAAGTTATTTTTTACATCACTCATTTGAACGAGATACGGCTTTTCAACTTAACACGGCATTATAAATGGCGTATTGGGCTTATAATAGTTGAATGCGTACGGACAATAGAGTGTTACTTCTGGCAGAGAATATTTTTTACAATTTCAACAAAATACTTTTTCATTTTGATAATTCGTTTCCGTTCAAAACCTATAACAAAAACTAAGTATCGGCAATATTTGAATATATCTTAAGTGATCATGCCCCAGATGGCTGTATTAGACTTAGCCCAGATGAAATTTGTGGAATTACAATTTTTTTAAAATTTAGATTAATTACAAATTACCCCCATCACAAAAAACCCAGATAACAACTACTACCGTACTTGCTCTAAATTTATTTACATTTATGTAGTTTTCCGCATACATGACTCACTCGGCCATACTTCAAAAAAAAACAATGTTAAAAAAATACTTAGTGGATATGTAGAAAATAACGTGGGCGAATCGAATTTAAATAAAATGTTCACATTAAAGTTAATGAATTACTTAAGTCTCCCAACAGGAGCAGCCAAGCTCAAACGTTAAGCAATTCAAGCAATTAGCCAAACCACACAGAGAACCCATTTGTCTGACCATCAATTTGCAAATCGGCAGCTGTGTATAATGTGGCAGCACCACAAGAAAACACCATCAACGTTCAACGCACAGACTTAACCAATCACCCGAGAAACTGTCCAATCAGTCAGCTAATATGTTAACCAGGCTAAAACAATGACTCCACTGGGTCGCAAACATACCTACAATAATGTATGTGCACTGTGCAGACATACACATACATAGGAATAGCTACATGGTACATACATGCATAATATGCGAATGCGCATTATAGGTAGGGACTAACGAGAATACTTTATAAAATCAGTCAAAAATTATCCCAAAACAGGCAAAAATATAATCCAACTGCGAACCCAAGTCGAGGCAAAATGACAACTTCAGACAATTACAGTCTACACCGGGTGATCTTGTCTCGTTTGGACAAAAACCTAAAACAAACAACGACTATGACAAGAAACCATCAACTCTCGTCTTGATCAACAATTCCCTCAAGCCCCAGGCCCAATCCCGATCCCGATGCCACAAACCTTAATCCAACAGACACAGACGATGTCAAAATAAATCAATTGATTGATCTCGTTTTATTTATGTCCAATTCAATTGCGATCGATTCATCGGTTACGAGTCTCGCTCTCGATCCTAGTTGTCAATTGAACGTACTCTGGAAATGCACGATAACCACTAGCCCAGGCCTGAAGTGCCTGGTATACAGAGTATAATGGTAATGCCGCCAGTCTAACAGTTGCAAGCAACAAATTGCGTTTAATTGAAAGGAATAAAACTACCCCCGGACCCCTATTATGCACTCTGCTGGCTGGCACTTCACTTGGGGCTGAGGTTAGCAAAGCGATATCTTAAAATTCCAAAGTATCTGAAATTTAAAGTTTAAGTTCTTTACTCGTACTTATGGATGTGGCTGCTGATGCTGATGCTGAGCTGAGCTCACTGCTTTGGCTAATCCTATCCAAATGTGTGTGAGTTTTGTGCGGTGACAAGCTCTGCATGGTTTTCGCTGAACAAATAACAAAGCTATTAACTTACAGTATGTGTTGCAAGATTTAAGTGTATAATTATATATGGCGTTGTTACTTACAATTCAGTGATGATTGATAATTGATTATATTTAAAATAGACTTTTATGGTAAGCGCGAGAAGATTCGTCCAGAAAAACGAGATCGGGATTTGACACGCGACGTGTCTATCGGTCGTTACGGAATAAAATGAACATTTCCATAGAAACATTATGGTAAGACAGTTTTGTTCTCCGTTAATCGCCAAACCTTTTCAACCCAATATTTGAAAACGACTCAATCTATTTTTTCAAAACTTCGTATTTAGTAGTTCCTTAACATTATCTTGAACACCAAAAATAATTTATTTTCCTAAAATAAATAAAGTGCACGACTGGATCGCACGTAGATACTTGCTATAATGTTCGAAAACGTGTTTTTTTTGTATCTTATAATGACTTTGAATGCCCAGCAACAACTTGAGTGTGCTACCACCAAGTTTTTTCTCAATTATTTTTGGCAGGAATTATAGCTATTTCACGCCTTGCCAAGGTCGATTATCAGATTCATTTCCTCTAGTGGTGCTGGTTTATAATTTTGCACGCGCTCAATGGATTATGAATATCCTTTAAATGTTTTTAATACTATACGTTTTCACCTACCACTTAATCCAGATTTAAGTAAATTAACCATAAATCCTCTTTGAAATCTTCTGAAAACTTGAAGATTTCCCATACAAATTTTAACCTCCTCAGAAGAACATTAGAAATTAATCTCATTGAAATCTTCTTCGAAGTAGAATATTGTCATAAGAAACAAACCTTATTTCATAGAACGCGATTCTTATGTAATTTTCTCCATTGACATTCAACAGAAAACAAAACCTTTCCAACATTATTTAATTTGTTTTTGTCTGTTAAAATTTGTCGTTGCCTTCAAAGTCTGTTTTTTTTTTTGTATATAAAAATGTATAAAAACAAAAAGTGCAATAAAACTAAAAAGACCAAAGCGGTCGGTGCCTTGAATTTGTAATGGAAAATGTTTCAAATTATTAAAATTCAATGCACCGAATTTATTATTCTTCTTTGTTATATTGACTACTGAATGACAATTCAGAGTGAAACAACTAACTAAACTTATCTTTTTTCTCTGGTGAAAACACTTCAAGATTAATTTTTAATCTACTCAATTTAAGCCGGTTTATCTTTAGGTGAAAACGTAGTATAACACAGCGCGGCATCCGGTGAAAGAAGAGAAAGAAGGATAGGATAGGAAAGGTTCGTGGCGCGATGTTCTGAGACTAGAGCTGGTTGTTGTCTCAGATTTATCTCCAGGGATGGCGGCTGAACTAATGCGGAGAAATTACCGTGTCTTATTTATATATGTCTCTTATAATTATAATTCGCATATATTTTATTTATTTTATGGGTATACTAGTTTTCTCAATCATATGTTGTTAGTGTTATGCCTGAATAGCATATCATGAGTAAGCCAGGAACTCATTTTATGACAATTTTTAGAATTCTTTTTTAATGGAATATAAGAAGACATAGACAACGGCAGGAAGCGAACCTGCGACCACGAGGTTGACAGGCGAGCACACAACTTTCGCGCCACGGCCACCCCCGTATATAAAAGTTCTATTAAGAATATAAATATATTTTTAAAGTCGTTTTTACTTAATTTTTACTTGCGATTATAGGTATGTACTGTAAGTACGGTGACCATCCGTCCCGTATTTCTTAAATTTTAATAAAACCCGGGACGTACAACTGTCCCGTATTGAATTTTTTGTCCCGGATTTGTCCAATATTACCATATATTTATATTATTTGAATAACGTTTAAAAATTTTAATAATTTTATTTACAACTAGCTGACCCGGCGAACTCTGTTCCGCCGATAGATTCAATAAATAAGCAGATTTTGGATTTTATTAAGTTCAATTTGATAATTCTTTATTGTTCATGTTCATTTTGAGGCATCGGTTGCACTCTTCAGTTAAGTACCTAGTGATTTACGACATTTTTTGTTTAATTATCAGGCGCTAGAACAAATGACACGCACGTACCGTTGTACAGTTTTGTTTGGTTTATGTTTAGAAACATAATTACTACGGAGCTAATTTTTAGGCTTAAATAGTGCGGTTGTAAGCCAGGCACAAGCAATTTAAAAATTCAATTGGATAGTTGGTGGCTTCATATTCACTTGTTACACAGTCAATAGATTTGAATGAATACATTGTTCCACTTTCAATTAGCTCATTCTGAATTATGTAGTTTAGGTCATCTACATCTTTATTCTATCATTATTTTAGTAGTTTGTTATTAAGTTTTGGGAATACTTTGTTCATACATAAGTTCGTATAGGGAAATGAAATCAATTCGCTCGATTCGTCGACAGGTACTTGACCATTACTAATAGACAGCAATTGCTCAGAGAAATCTTCAGCAGATGTTTTATTAAGCAATGCAACACTCATGTTTGTAGTCAGCTGAAGTTTTTTTCATATTACGGCATAGATTCGATGATTTGAGACAAGTTTTTATTTCGTCGGCAGTAGTTAATCTTGGAATTACTGGTAGTGTTTGGCGGATATCGCCAGATAGTAAAATCATTGCTCCGCCAAAACATCTCGAATCATTGCGTAGATCTTTTAATGATCGGTGAAATGCTTCTAATGCACATTTTTACGCCATTTTGCATTCATCCCAGATGATGATTTTTGATGCTGATAAGACTTTGGCCATTGCTGAGTTGTTTGCAATAGTAAATGTTGGTTCTTCAATAGTTTGAAGATTTAACGGCAATGTTAAAGCTGATTGCACAGTACGGGATCCTTCTAGCAATTGGCTGCTATTTCAGAAGAAGCAACTGCAACCGAAATGTTGGATGTCACACAGTGGCTAAAACTACTGACATGAGGAATGTCTTGCCAGTTCCACCAGGAGCATCCAGGAAATATAAACCACCATTTCCATCATCAATAGCCTTCATTAATTTATCACAAACTTTCTTTTTTTGGGTGATCAATGATCATATTTACGTTCCCGTTCCAATTTTCGATTAAAGGTGTCATTCATTTCACGATTTGGCGCTGGCATTCCTAATCGGACTAATAAGCTACCGCACATGAGGTAACACATGTCTTCGATCAAGCGAATAAAGCCCAATTATGTATCTCCTCATTCATCTCAATATCGTGATTTCTGGAACTGACACCAATTTGATGCAAAATATGTTCTGAAAGATTATCCTTGTATTTGTGCCACAGGTTAGTTGGATTCGATAGAAAGCATGTCGAAATTGTGATAGCAAATACTGTGCGTATTTGACTTGGAGATGAAGCGATAATGGCTCCAATGCTTGTCGAATCCCAATCGGTATCGTTTTCTTGTAAATTGAGTTATTCACATGCAGAACGATATGTCGGAAATATTATACCATTAACAATCCGAAGTGTGTCAAATGACGTTGGCCCACCCACATATACCAGCATCAATCGCAAATAGAAGCATTCCCTGATTATTACTGATTATTGATTTCTGAAAAAATTTATAATTATCAAATTTTTAACCATGTTTGATCATAGACAAAATTATGTTTAGCTGTCACCTGCGATTTGTTATTCAGTGTCAATTTGGGTTTAAGTATTTTCCATTCATTCTATTCCTTATACGGAATAATAAAGTAACACACTCTTTATATACACGCATTTTACGAGTATACAGACTGTTTAGCCACCAGCAATCACCAGCCATGGATGCGCTTAGCAGACTGTAATTCAAACCTACAGGCACACTCCCGCAAGCCCCCTGCTCCACTGAAAAGAAACTGCAGGAACCGGCATACATTTTCACCGCGCGGCAGAAAGAGAGGTGATATTACTTCCGTGACTACGCCGCGCCGAGTTTAACATTTTTTAACCATCCCAAAAAAGTGCACAACGCCGCTAAAGAAGTTTTTTTTTTTTTTTTTTTTAATTCAACTGTATGCCTGTAACACCTAAGGTCTCTTAAATGCAACCTGAATTGCACGGCACTAGTTTGGCACAGTGGATTTGAGAACCAGGTATTTACTGTCTCATTTTATCCCATGGGCGGCATCCAATTAAAATTGGAGGTATAGAAAAGAAAGCGCCTAGCGTGGGGTTCGAACCCACACGTCTAAGTTAGCAATGAAGCACTTTATCCACTGCGCCATTGCCACCCACAATTCACTTCAAATTTTCATTATCATAAGTACATATTTACATACCAATGTTCCTTCCATGTATGTAGGTACATATTTCTCTGCTTATTTACATAATAAGAATCCATAACCTAGATTTAAATATAAATTTGTAGTTACCTGTGTAACTATTCCTTAAATCATTAATTCGACAATTCATTATAATAAGAATCAAGGCCATATTAATAACATCGGCATTAAGCCAGATAGGATAACTAGACTACAACATCAAGTTCGTACGATCCAGTCGTGCATTTTATTTTTATACAAAATTACTTTAATTTTTTCTAAAAAAAATTGGTATGACAATTTTAAACATTTATTAATATAAACTTAAAAACGAATATTACAAAAATCATTAACACGCTTTCGAAATATTGAATGTGAAAAAAAATATATATTCATTTTTAAAACTCCAAAAAAATATATTTTTTCTAAAATTTTCGTAAGCAGTATTAATTATAATTCGAAGGACCTCCTATCGATCGAAATACGTGGAGCCGTTTATAAGAACGTCGAAAATCTCACTTTATATATCTTTCGGCTGTTTTGGTAGTAATGTTTTTTTTATGAAACAATTTCATTTCTCTCCCGACGTTTCGACGGTGGTTCCTGTCTTCTACAGGGGATCTTTTATTTACAAAAATAAATTGAACATATTATATACATAAAAACATTTAGTGTAAATTTTGGCAAACATTTAGTAGGTATTACAGATAAACATAAATAATACAATGAAAAAAAGATGTTTAAAAAAAAATATTTATGATATAAAAAACACTTCGCTTGAATTTTAGTCGGCTTTAAATTGTCACGGATTCTGCCTAGTCACCAAGGAGCAGTAAACCGATAAAATGTTCTGGCTGCCTTGTTTACGATTCCTATTGTTTTTGTTGTTAATAATATGAAGCGTTTCTAGAGTATACAGCTTGGAGACATGTTTCTCCCTTTCCAGGATTTCCACTCTATCAAAATCTGGTTTGTGTCCACGCTCAATGGAGTGTAAGGTCAATGCTGTTTTCCCAGTGCTTTTAATAATAATTCGACCAATTGGTCAATAACTTAACAATAAGATTATACATAGGTACTATACCAATCAAACTTGATATTAAGATCATAGAGAATACAAAAAGGTGGGTCCCGCAATTCCGTCTTTATATCTGTCTATCCTCGAGTCTGCAGCCTAAACGGTTGGATCTATTTGCTTCAAGCTTGGTAGATATTGTTTTTTCGGTAACATTATGCCCACACGTTTTTCTTTTTTTTTTAAACGCCAAATAGCAGTAGCTCCAATACATTTTTTTTTGGGCCAAAAATGAAAATCTTATTTTTCTCATAATAGGCTCTTACGATTCTTATTAAAAAATCAGTTCATTATTAATGAAGGGAAAAGATACAACTGGTAATTTTTTTTCTGGAAAAAAATGGTTATTTTTTGTACGTGTAGTAGAACCATTTTTTTAGTTTTCGATTTTCTGAGAAACGGTTAATTTGATTGTTTGAAATTTTTGCGCAGAAGCTAGTAGAAAGTTTAAATGTTATTGTAAGCCAAAATTGTTCAAAAAAATATTTGTTTGGAAATTCAAAAAAAAAAACTTTTCTTTTTGAAAACTCAAAATTTCGTAAGCTCAATGGATTTTTGCGAAATTTCTTATTTGGAATTTTTTGACATTATGTTATATATTAAAAAAAAAACTACTTTCCTGAAATAACGGTACCTCCCATACAAATGTTAAGAAAACCGTTAAGAACAAAATTTATTTCTCGAAAACGATTCCAAGAATTTTTATAAAAAAATGTGTTTGTTCTGAAATAAGTACAGTCCACTTTCAAATATATAAATATTTTGTTTTGCGTACTTCGGTACTTCCCATGGAACAACTTTTCATATTTTCGACTTTCTCAACATTGGATGAACCGATTAAAATAATTTTGTTTATTGATTCAAAATAGCTTTTAACGGCCTTTAGTCCAACAAAAATTGGCGTTTCGTCCCGGTGATCTCACATGGACTCATCAGTTGACTAGTGAGGACCTTTGTCAATACGCAATTTTTGCCAAGTTCAGTTCATCTAACATAGATTTCGTGAAGAACATCTAGTGTGATATTATAGTGCTAAGTCTTCTACTTGGCTGATGTATTTCAGTAGTATATAGAATTTGTATTATTAAAAAAAACTTCTTATATAATTTTGTTTATGCAAATGCTCCCTAAAATTTTTAATAAAACTGAATACTCAAATTAAAAAAAAAAAGTTTTTCGATAAATAATTTTTTTTTTTTGAAAAATCGATTTTTCAAAAACGAGTGAGAGGATTTTGAAATTTCAATTTTATATGTATATTAATAATAGCTTCAAAATGGCGTTTATAATAAAAAATAATTTTTTTTTAAAAACCGCTCCAACGGTTTTTTGATTTTTTTTTTGATATATTCTTATTTAGGCGGGAATTTTAATGGCATCTTTGTTTTCTCTCAAACTTTAATAACCGTCAACGGCCTTAGCTCCGATTAAATGCATCGCTTCCCATCGATCGGCGAAATCAAGCATCGTTGCGCGCGGTTAGTTCTTCGATGGAGGAGCTTCGGAAACCAACATGCTACGACGTGTGTTTCTTCTTCTTTTGGATTTGTGATTGGAATTAATAGCATGGTTATTTAGGATTACGTAAAAAAATAAAAACACACAAAAAAATTGAAATTTGTGACCACAGTACTTGAAAAAGTGGCCTAGGGTATTGATTTTCATTATTTTTCTAAATATTGCAATTATTACATAACCAAGCGAGATGGATTTTTTTATCACTTTTCCCAATACAAGTATAAACTATACTACCTAGACTAGTCTCTGTCTGGTTGCCAGCCCTACGACCAGTATCGCTTGTACTCTTCATAACTCGCTTTTGCAAGTTTTATGATAGGCTTTTAGAAAACTTTAGCCTAGCTATACTTTATCCTACAAAAATAGTCAATACATGGAAAATAGGGCGCTTCCCTCTCACTCTGGCTGTAATAAATGCCAATAAGTTCGTACTGTTTTAAAACTCTAACAGGGTTGCCGTAGTAAACATACCAAATGATCACAAACTTAGCACTGGTAACTCTGATTCAATGTCTTCATTTAAAAAGCACGCAATGAATGCTAAGTGCATGGTGAAGCAGCAGTGTGCACTCTGCACTTTGATGTGCAGTAGGTAGGTCATGGTGGAGTAAACGCTGGTCTTAACAAGATTACGAAAAACAATTTGTATGTAACTCAGTGGCTTTTTTTAATAGGATTTTCAACAACAGGCACCAATATATTTCTACATAATAGCTCTACCATAAGGCCTATAGCGAGTATTTTTTTTAACACAGTATTGTTGTTCACATGTAGAGCAACTTCGGTTGAAGATTTAAAATCGCTTTCGTCTGAAAAGTGAAGTCAAGTAAAAAGTAAAAAAATTGGCATCAAAAATTAAATAATAGCCAATTACATTCTTGAGCCCTGCTAGAACGTCAGTTCATACACCGAAATCGATGAGGTAAAACCTTGCTCAATATGCTACTAGGGGAGACAATCTTCAACTCGCGCACAAAGCCAAAAAAAAACTGTACTTGGAATTAATATATTTTCGCTCATACGAATCATAAATATTTATGTTCTACTTAAATAGCTTAAGGGCTACTTTTTCCTCTGAGTGAACTGTCACATAAGTTCTTAAGTAAAACTTAAATGCCCAGCAAATGGGCCTTAAAGCTCGTAGGATTACGTTTCCGCATATTTAAGAGAAAATTATTTTAAATTGGCAGTTATTCCTCCGTTAGCACCAGCAGATACTTGCTATAGAAAGTGCCAAATCTTTGGAAATAAATTTAACGAATAGCTGTGATATGAGACTTGGCACAGTGTGACACTGTGTCGGGTATCTCCGTGCATACAGTTTGACACTTTTGGGTGTATACTGTTTTAACAGGGCCAGCATTATACGTGAAACGGATTAAACCTAACGAGTTAGCTGGTTCTAAATTATAGATAAAAGTATTCTAACCCCTAACTTGTAGCGCATACTGTTCATAGTTCATTCAAAAAACCAATTGAAGATGAATGACTCTATGAACAGGGCAAGACGAAGTAAAATTGCATGTCTGCCAAATAGTTGATCTGCAGGGGCGGGCAACATAAAATGATTGTCATGATTACACTGACTCACTTTGCACAGGCGCAGTAACAGCCGCAGCACTAAATGTCCGTATTTTGCGAAATAAACAACGAACGTGTTGCGTGTGTGTAGTAGATCTGCACTTAAGCAGCTACCGCGTTTACGTGTCTATTTGGCATTCAATAGCCTTTCGGTATGTTATTATTTTTTTTTTTTTTGCTTACAACATATGAGGCGAAATTACCTTCCGTCCAACCGTCTGTCGTCGTCCGTCTGGCTGGCTGTCTATGTGTCTGACTGAATTTGGGTTTGAACAGACAACACACACAGAGCCTTCACTTTGCTGAATGTATGTGGAGGAGGTGATCAGTCTTTGAAGGAGTAGGTATTCCCACAAAACACGCAAGTCATGCGCGCCTTGAATCAGGTGAATTATTTAATGGCCAATTCTGGAGGCTTTTCAATTTTTCTTCTTCTTTTCTTCAATCTTCACCTGTACCAGACCTCTTAACTGAAGAAAACTCCAAAGATGCCAACATGATGTTGGAGTGGATGTATTCTGCACTCTTGGTACCAACTACCAACAACCATTTGAGGTAACATTGTCCGTTTGTGATAGGAAACTCATTTGAGTGTGGCGACATCTGTTGTTCTTTAAGTTCCTCAAGTCTAATTTGGGCAGGAGCAACTTTTAAAGATACGTTTGTTTTTTCCTGACAGTTCTGAAAGACACTTTTAATAAATCTCATCGGGCAAGTGATAAATTGATTGGCGCTAATCTTGTGTTCAAGATTATTTGTGTGGAAGTATTTTAACGAATTTTGGTTAAACCAACGAGGGAGATTTTTAGCTGTTTGATTGAGCGTTTTGTCGGCTTCGATTTAACTAGCATGTCAACTACCTGTATCTCTGCCTACACAATATTATTTGCGGTTTCGTTTCGTGATCGGTTGGCAAGTTGAAGCATTTTAACGAGATGCCAAATTGTTTTCAGAATGAGATTGATATTGTTGGTGATTAATTAGCAACAAGTGACTTATCGACCGACCGCGACAGAAGCGACGTGACTTGACGGACGAATGTACGACGCAAGACGGTAATGTTGTAATTTAATTTTTTAATTTTTAATTAACGAAGCATTCGGTCAGCTATTTGATGTCTTTAGATGAATTATATTGCACATGTGCATAGGTAGAAATCGAAAACCACCTAATTAGCTGGCTTCGTGGGAGAATGTTTTAAAAAGGCTGGGCACTAATTGAGGATTTTTGAGGCAATGCAACATGTTCCTACGATTATGGCCTAGTTTTCGTTTAAGGTGAAGTTGTTGCAAAATATCTATTACTAATTTTTCCCTACTTAATGAAATATACACTACCTATGTGTAATAAGCTAAACTTAGGGCTTCAGTTAAAAAATTTATGCCGTGGATTTTATGTTTGTCATTGAATAACATTTAGTGAGTTTAATCAATGCATCTGGTCAGCTGGCAGATCGATTAGAGAAGAAAATACATAAAAACATAGGCAAACAAAATAATGAAAAAATGGGTGTTGTGTGAAGTTGTATTTTTATGTTTCAAAATCCGCCAATTTCGAAAATCGATAAATGTAAATAAATTTAGATTATTTAGAACATTTTAATGTTTGAGTGAAACTTAAAAAAACATATAGCACATTGCCCAAAAATGAAAATGAGAGTGACCACTGACATAATACAACTTCCGAACGAGCTTATGGACTTGGAGAAGTATGTGCATGTGCATACTTACGCAAGAAAATGGTAAATTACACCTTAGTACCGATACCGATGTAATAGGGATACAGATTTGTGCAGCGAGAACGGTTTTGCTATAGCGTGTGGGATTGTTCTAGGTAGTAAACTTGGGCTTAATGCTCATGCAGATTACAGTAAGGTGCTGATAAATACTGAAATCGACAGATACTTAGAACTAATAGACGAGATAATTAAACGAGCAATGAACAGAACAATACCGAAATATAAAGAACGTAACGCAACCGATATTTACCGCAACGCGAAAATTGACCCTTTGCACAGCCAAAAAAGTAGACTACTGACAAGACTAAAAAGCTTGTACAGACGGTTTACTGACATACCGGCTCTAGAGATTAGCACACTAAATTTGTTGATCAAAAACCTCAACTAATAGATCAAAGAAAATTATAGGTTGTCCATTAATTTGGTTTGGGACAAATAAATTCGGAACGTTAACTCTAGCGACCCGAATATGTTCGCACGAATTAATAGGATATTTAGGAGAAGTTATCAAAATGAACTTCCGCGTCTTAAGCTCCAGAGGATGACAGATAATAGAGACGTACTTCTGACCGCAAGCATAGACCCAGAGGAAGCCCGCAGCCTTGGATGATGAATGTTTTTATAATACGCCCGAATCATGACCTGGAGAACAGAGCTCTTCTTCACCCCTTCTATCTCAGGAAGGATATTACGCAATAATGCATATTATCCAGTGCGGTGGAAGACATCCATGGTACATGCTCTCCCGAAAAAAGGAACGGACAATTACAATCCGGCAAATCTCCGGTCGATAAGTCTTCTTTCGAGTATTAACAAGGAACATGACACAATTCAAGCCGCATCTAAACTAGTTTATGATATTCAATGGAACAAATCTAAAAAGCAGTGTACCGGTGGCTGTCTAGTTGATCTTGAGAAGGCATTCGACACCGTATGGTTAGAGGGTGTCACCGGTTCTATGCAACATTTAAACCAGCGATCTTGAGGTCATCAGAATTCTTCTGCAGCTTGCATTCGCCCAGATCCAGCGATATTCTGATGACAGTAACGATTTTGTTCAGCATTCCGTATTGTCTTGCGCGTCAAGGTATACGAGAAAGAACTCGCGCAAGTTGGTGATCGTAGGCCACATTGACATCTACTGGCGAGTAAGAGTGTAGTAAAGTACCTTGGCATCCGGTTGGATCAAAACTTGTATTGCGACATATATAGTTATATAGGTGCTGCTCTGTGTAGGGCTAGGGGAGCATTTGCCCTGACAAAACGGTTGTTTTAAAGTAGCCGTCTGACCCCAGGGCGAAGGTGATTTGTTACATCTCCCTCATTAGCACGATGATTACCAATGGATGTCCGGTGTGGCTCAATGTTACCCATCTCAAATGGAAAAGATTCGTGTGCTTGAGAGGCAGTGTCTTAGACATTGCCTTGGATTACACAGAACACCAAATTCAGAGTACAAGCGATATTATTCCAACCAGGTTCTATACAACGGAGCCAACATAAACAGAATAGATAATTTTTATTAAGCTAATTCGGGGGCACACTGTAAGTGCTTATTACTCCAACAATGAATTTCACGACATTGCAGCAGGGGCTACATCCCTTCCGAGTCCTTCCTCTTTTTAGACAATCGCAGTCTAGGACTAATACAGGATAAAATGGCGGTATTGCTAATCCACCATGTCAGCCAAAAAACTTTAGATAGGCGACTCTTATACGGTCGAGACGCCATAGCCCAAGGTGGAAAAGAGAACTGTGTCCGATCGAGACCGAAGGGATAGGGCAAAGCAAGATAACCAGTTCTGTAGGGTATCCATTTTGCGGGTTCAAAAGTATAGGGCTGGAATTCGACATCTGTCAAACTAAGTTGTTAAACCAATTTTTTTTTTCAGCTGAAGGTCTGACATTTACGAAAATGGATCGCTTAACTATCGCACAACGCATACAAATTGTTAAAACCTACTACAAAATGGTGATTCTGCCACAGCCACATATCATGCTTTAAGAGGAGATTATGGTTTACATAATCGTCCAACTACGCAAGCAATTGGCAAAATTGTGAAGAAATTTGAAGAGACTGGATTGGTTACAGATATTATAAGACCTGCGTATCATCGGTTCGCTCGTACTACTGAAAGTATCGCTGCTGTAAGTGAAAGTGTTGCCGTAGACCCGAATGTGTCCTCGTCGTTCTCAGGAATTAGGACTGCCTTACGGCACATTATGGCGTATTTTGCATTTGGATCTACACCTACATCCATATAAAGTCCAGCTCACACAACCGCTGAAGCCAGCTGACCATTCACAACGTCGTAGATACTTCGAATAGGTGCTTGAACAATTGGCGGTGGATGGCGATTTTTCGAACAAAATTTTCTTCAGCGACGAAGCACATTTCTCACTTGGTGGGTATGTTAATAAACAAAATCGTCATATTTGGGGTTCTGAAAATCCTCAAGTAATTGAAGAGATGCCATTTCATCCACAAAAATTCTTTGTTTGGGGTGCTCTTTGGTCCGGAGGTGTGATTGGACTTTAATTCTTCGAAAACGACGATGGAACGACTGCCACCGTCAATTCCGAGCGTTAAAAAAATATGTTAACCCATTTTTTTGCCTGCTTTTGAAGAATACGACTTGGAGAATATGTGGTTTCAACAAGACGGTGCTACATGCCACACAACTCGAGCGAATATGGCTTTATTGCAAGAGACATTTCCTGGCCGCGGAATTTCTCGTCGGCGATATCAACTGGCCACCAAGATCATGCAATTTGACACCACTGGACTTTTCATACAGTGTTTATGCAGATAAACCTTTAACTCTTGAGCACTTGAAAACCAAGATTCGTAAAGTTATGGCTGATATACCGCCCAATATGGTTCAAGAAGTGGTCGAAAAGTACCTCAACAGAATCGATGATTGCAACAATTCGCGTGGTGGTCATTTAAATGATGTAATATTTCACACATAATGTCAACGTTCAAACTTTATAATAAAAAAGAAATATCATGAAAAATATATTTAATGGCGCAAAATTTTAAACAACCTATTGTTAAGGACTTAACATTTTACTAGTTTGCAATTTCCTAAGTGCTTATTGATTGAATAACTATTTCAAAATGTTTAAACCTTCTCTAAACTAGTTAATTGCTAATTAAACAGAAAGCTGAGCATTTGTAGGGTTTGAATTTTGATGAACACAATTATTGTTGTTATACGTTGTAAATTAATTATATGTTGATGAAAACCCAACGTGTGCGCTAAAAAGTTATTAGTTATTTTTTTTTTATCATGTAAACTTCATTATTTACAAAAAAAAATAAAAAAAATATTGGGCACCAGCAGGACTCGAACCTGGGCACCCCGCGTGCAAGGCTGATATACTATCAGATTCCATAATGGATTTAGCAAATTGGTAAGAGTTAAAGTAGCCATTCCGTGATTTTAACTTTAGTAAAATGTTAAAATCGTTTAAAATTAGCTCAATAATCTTTTTAGCTTAGTAAATTGCTAGAAGTGGCTTTAACATTTTACTAAATCGTTTAAAGTTTTGCGCCAATGTGTTTTATTTACGTTTACTTTTGAAACCGCAAAATGGATAACCCATTACAATGCGAACACTCAGATAGTTAAAGATAATTAAAATGGTATATCTTTGCCGACTTACATAGATTTACGGAAATTAGGTATTAGGCACAGTCAGGGTAGCACCAACAAAATAAAAAAAAAATAATATGTATATGGAAGCATAATGTGTTTGTATGTACTTATGTGTACATGTATAGATATGTGTACATATATACAAAACAAATTTTATACAAAATACTTCTGTGGCTATTCCAGTTTTTAATTTGATTTAAGTAGTGTTATGTATTTTTATATTTATTAAGTAGTTTTAGTTAGTTTTAATTAGCATAAGTAAGGCTTGCTTAGTTTAAGTTAGTTTTATTGTATCTATAGGTCGTTCTTATTCTTAGTTAAAAAAAAAAGATACCAAGCTTTTTCTTACCAGGTTTTCTTGATAAAAAATAAAACCATATGAAACGATAGTATTAGGATAGTCTTTAGGCCGAAAGGTTTTATAAATAACTAGCGGACCCAGCGAATTTCGTCTCGCCCCAATTTAACGCCTTCATATAAATCCCAGACCTATAATAAAGCTGGAATCATCGCAACATGATTATGATCGATGGCACCTTCAGCTGGAAAATATACGTCCCTATTTTTCGCTGCTTGTATTGCCCGTTGACAAATCCAATCAAAATTTTTATAATTTTTCGCAATGCCAAGGAACACTAAGCTTTGGTCATGAGTTTTTACTTCAACGCTGTTAACTCGCAAAAATTTGCAGGACTTTACATCAATCCAGTCGAGACGTCACCAGGAATTTAGTCATTGCCAAGCTTCAGCAGTTGTCTCTAGGATTCAGTTGGGTCGTTTTGCAATGCGACTCTCATTTTCGTGGTCAAGTTCAAACTCTTGACATGCCGCCAAAAGGAACACAATTTCAGTCAAGTTTTAAGTTCATCGGTTGCAGTAGATTTCGGGATGACGGAAAGCGTTTAACGAAGCTATCATAGCTCCACCAAATAATCTCGAATCACCTCGTAAATCATTCATTTTCAGTCAACTGCCTCCTAAACTCGTTTATGCACCATGCTGCAATCATCCCAAATAATGCTTTTGCTTTCTCGCATCAATTTCGCTGTCGTCGAATTCTTTGTCATTGTGCTCCTTATTGGCTTGTCAACCGTGAGAAGATTCACCGCCTGTTCAAAGAGGAATATGCGGTTTGCCCGCCTTTAAACAGTGTGGCAGCAATGCCATAGATGCCATAGGATACCACAGTCAACGAAATTTGAGATCTTGACCGAATTGATGCCAGAATCAACTAAATGACGAATATTTTACATGTCGCACTTTGAACATCGAGAAACGTCTCCATTCATTTCTTCTGCACGTTCCTCATGCGTTTGATTATCACGGACCCAACTACTGCAAGACGTGTACGTCGTCTACAGTTTAATTGTTTATTAGGAGGCATAAGCATCCCTAAAAAACAACAAATTTGTGTTTGACTAATCCTATGTTCAAAAGAAATGAATAAATGAGTGTTTCGCAACGAAGGCCCGCAATCTAATTGGATAACTACACTGTTTATACTTTGACAAAAAAATGATCGTATGCGCGATATTCGGCTATCCGGAATCAGTGTAATAATACGCAAAACTATATAATAGCACATTTGCTAAATAGAAAATGATCATTGCCATACTGTACATGGACTGCTAGTCGATGATGGACAGTTCCATACAAAAGCTCTATTGAAAATGGGAACGATCTTTGCGCACCTCGGAGCATAGTAGCAAACAAAAATATTACTTTAAAAAGCCATCTAATGCCACTCTTGGCATGCGCACCATATTTAGTCAACAGGCAAAGAAACTAGGGCCATCTATTGTTATTTTGTTTAAGAGAAGTGCTGACATCTATTGTTTATAGAAAGTAAACAATGCAGTAGTGCTGAGGGACTATGAGAAAAATTCCTTTTTTTTCATTTTATGAAAGAGATTGCTTTTACACTTGAATTCGAAATAAAACAAATACAAATAATAATTTTAATTTTCCAATTAAAGTAATTCTTTATTTTAAATTAATTTATTAAGAAAATTGTTTCTCTTTTGTTACTTTTCCGTTTCAGTAGTGCTTTTAAGGATTGCGATTTTTGTTCTTCTTAAAAAATGCAAAATTTTATATAAGCAATTACATAATAATTTCGTATTACCATACTTTTTTGTTTTATTTGCATCGGCCAGAAAATTGTTAAAAAAATAAAATTTAAATAAAGCCATGTACTTTCCAAATATACATACATACGGAAAATTGAAAATTTTACAACACTCGTTTCATGAACGCACCTAAAAATCAACTTGTAAACGTGGGTAATGATTTTTTTTTCTTCCTATATTTTAACTTGACTAATAACGATTTGCTTATTACTCTCATTTAAAATGTCGACCAAAAATAATACGAGGAAGAGAGATAGTTATACCAAGACTATGACACATAAAACGTCAAAATTAGATGTCAAAAGTTTTCCACATTTAATAAATTCAGATGGACAGATTTCGCACTCAAAATTTCGCGGAAAAGTTCAAGATTTTTTGGTAAACTTTTTAATTTTGACAGCTCATTTACTATTTTACCATTTTACCACATCTCGCAGTTGTGTTAAGTTTTATAGATTTTATTCATTTCGTCGAAAAGTTAAATCAAAAACTTAAATCTAGTTTAAACTTAAAAGCGTGTGCTAAATTTTATTATTCGCGTATCAAAGTAAAGAAAAAATAAATTGATATTTGATCTAGCTTTAATTGTATTCCGCTCATCCACAAAGAACTATAATAAAGTTGCCTATTTTCTTCTGTAGAAAATAGAGAAAAGGAAATTTTTTGATTTGTGTATGGATTTCTTTTAAAAAAAAATCCCTTAAGCACTGGTACTTGATAATATTCCTGAATTCCACTGGGAGCTGGGTGGCGCTCGTGTAGTCCCAGCTGAGGAGAGATCCAACGCGAAGTAGGCTCCTAGCAGTCCATATCTAGTATGCCAATGAAAATGACAATATTAAAATGACAACTGTCAAATCAATGTCAAAGTCAATGTATTGCGCAATCTATCGAATTGTACGTGTAAAAGATTTCTATTAAGAATTAAAATATATTTTTAAGGTCGTTTTTATTTAATTTTGTATTTACAAAATTTCTTTAATTTTTTGTTCTAAAAAATTGGTGTGGGAAATTTAAATGTTTAATAATATAAACTTTCAACGAAATTTGAAAAAAAAAATCATTAACACGTTTTCGAAACATTGAATTTTAAAAAAAATATTATTTTTTTTTCAAAATTCCAAACAAAATAGTTTTTGACAATTTTCTGTGCAGTATTATTTATAATTCGAAGGACCTCCTATATACAAATTTTAATGGAAATCTGTCTAGCCGTTTATGATAAAATCGAAAATTAAAAAAAATGTATGGGAGGTATAGTGTTATAAACGATACCTGATATGTAAAAAAAATCTTTGACCAAAATGTAGATTAAAGCTAAAAAGAGCACACACTTTATTTTATCAAAATCGTTAGAACCGTTTTCGAAATAATCAAGATGTTAACAAAATTTGCATGGCAAGTGTCGTTGTTTTTAAATATTAAGTATTACAAACTATCCTATCTTAGGCACGCCAGCAAAATAAACATTTCAAAAATAAAAAAAACATGAAAATCAGCCTTTTCATTTTAAATATCCTAGATACCGACTGCAACGCCATCTGCTAGGCTGATGTGTGAATCTAAACCATCTGGGGCGCCACCCAAATGCATACAAAAATTTATTCAAAACGGTCCAGTCGTTTAGCAGGAGTTCAGTGACAAACACACGTACAGTAGAATTATATATATACAGATGTATGTATGTGCCTTAGCTTTGAGCGCCCGTAAAGGGACAGTAATAGTAAGTTAGTTGTGAGGTATTGACAGCCTAGTTTTATTAATTTGTAGGCACACATTTTGAGTTAGTAATAAATTAATTATAAAGAAAAATAAATTTAAAAAAAATGTCAATTTGCCCAAACTAGAAGAAAATGACTCATTTGTGACTAAAGCAATTTATTAACATTTAGGGCTAAATTCTTGTGCAAAATTGTAAAACCATACTTGTTTGTGGGCTCCTTAATACGAACGATATTGAAGGTTTTGTCAATATCGTCTACAGACTTAACTGACTTAAAATATAAAAATAAAAAAAGCAGTCACGGAGAAAGTTTGTCTTTAATATTTTTTTCAAATCACTGTAATTTATTGAAAGTTGCATTTTAAATTGTAACTTAAGCTTAAAACTTATTTTTCCATAATTATCTTTGCTTTGCGTTGTTACTAATGTCATATCCTTTCTAAAACCTTGCAATCCTCCCCTTAGACCTTAAGTTAGTTATGCGGTGAACCAATAACCAGATTGCACAACATCACCTTGATTCCTAATCAAGTTTTCTGTAAGATTCCTTCTTTGAAATTAGATATAAATTTAGCAATAGACAAATAAAAATGTTCATAAAATGTTGCAATACTGCTCACAAACTTTTTAAATTGTGTTTCTGACAAGTGACTGTCAATTGATAACTCCAATACAAAAATCAGTTTCAAAACAAGAGGTTTAGGTAGAGTATGACAGCTCAGGCGACAAAGTTTATAGACCGATTTGTATACGTTTCTAATAAGTAAAGTACATAATAGTAATAATGAACAAAAATGATTATGATAAAAGAGTGAATGATTCGATAAAATCCAGTAATTTTAAAATTTAAAAAAAACACCGTTGCCCGGAATGATTCGCGAATCAAAATCGTTAATAAAACAAATAAATTCGGTTTTTGAAATTCCCAATTGGCGACTGAATATATCCAACACAGATGTACCGAAACTCTCGCGTTGCCAAAAGTACACAAACCGGGAAACAAAATGCGACACATTATTTCAAATATAACTTCACCTTCGGTTAAAATATCCAAATCGATGGTAAGTGAGATAAAAAAATACCCATTAGAAAGCTGCTCAGTCAAGAATAGCTTTGATTTCGTGGAAAAAACTAAGAACATCTTAATAAAAGAAGACGAAATTATGATTTCATTCGATTTCGAAGCTTTATTCCCGAGATTTCCCATTCCTGAAGCTATAATGGCTCTCCGAAAACATCTTGAAAATTTTGAGAGCGACGAAAACAAGAAAATTACATATTTAAAAACAGCCAAAGTATGCATGTCTCAAAACTTTTTTCAATACAGAAATGTTTTCTACAAAATTGAGTCTGGAACAATTATGGGAAACCCTTTGTCCCCACTTATAGCGGAAGTTTTCATGTCTTCCTTCGAAGCAAACTTAAAAGAAAGAGGATTACTCCCAAGAATTAGGTTTCGTTATGTAGATGATATTTTTGCGGTGATAAAAAGTGTAGAAGTAGATTCAGTTTTAAATACACTCAATTCCGAGTTCGACACCATAAACTTTACTTATGAACCAGAAGAAAATCAGAAGCTGAATTTCTTGGACTTAACCCTGTCAAGAAAAAACGGAAAAATTGAATTTGCTGTATATAGAAAACCAACAACAACCAACCGATACATCACAAACGACTCTTACAGCCCAATTCAACACAAACTCGCTGCATTTCATTCAATGGTTCATCGCCTGTGTAAACTCCCACTTTCAATCGCAAACTATGCCGCGGAATACAGCCTTCTAAGAGATATTGCTGCCATCAATGGATACAACCCATCTGTAATAGACCATCTCAAAAACAAACACACCAAAAAACTTAAAAAACCAGAATTAACTACTTTTTACAGACAAAACAAAAAACTTCACGAAAACAACAACCCAGAAAGAGCTTCGATGACGTATTTCCCACCGATAACTAACAAAATATACACAAAATTAAAACAACAAAATATAGAATGCGTATTCTCGAGTAATGGAAAATTAAAATATATGCTAGGTTCAACCAAAGACAAATCCACAGTTATTAACAAATCTGGGATATATGAAATTAAATGTGGAGATTGTAACTCTGTTTACATCGGCCAGACAAAGCGGAGCATTGGTGTCCGTTTCAATGAACACTCGAATCACATCAAGTTCAACAGACCCGAAAAATCCTCCGTCGCTGCACACGTCCTCACCAACAAGCATTTCAACGTAAGTCTGGAAAATGTAAAGCTCATTAAACACGTCACAAACCACCGACGACTTGATGCATATGAAAGCCTCTATATCCACAAAAACAACAACACCATGAATAGTGATAATGACAATATTATGTCATCTTTGTTTAACTTTGTTTAATGTTCTCTTTTACTCTAATTGTTTTCAAAAATGTAAAGCTTTCTTCTATTTCCTTGTAATGTTTTGATTGTTACTTTCCTTTCTTTCTTCGTTCTTTTCCCAAATTAGTGTATTGCTAATGATGAACCACAGTTGGTTCTAAATGCATTCAAATTTAAAAAAAAATTAAAATGTAATACCTACAAATTTTGTTTTGTTTTTATTATTTAATTTTCTAATCGTTTGTGGTCAATAAGGTGTTTCTTATTCCACTTAGTAATTTAACGCGACTACAAAATAAAAGTTCAAGCCTTTTTAAGATTCTTGTTTGGGGTTTTTCCCTTCAAATACAATTTTCTTAAAAGACCTTAATTAAAGTAAAGTACAGTAAGCCATTTAGCGTTACTAAATTGCACCATGAGGAGATAAACGGTGCCCTGTCTTAACGCCATGTGCTATAAGATCATGTTTTAAGATATGGCCTTTTGAAATGCTTTACAAGGTGTCATTTAGCCATTTTTTGAGGATGTCTGTCCTTATGTCAACCCACGACCAAATGGAGTGAGATAGACCCGATCCCATAGTAAAAAAATGCTTTGTATCTAACTGTTCTAATTAAATCCGTTGCCAGAGATTTTTAATTAAACACATTTTCTTAATACCAAAATTACTACTAAACTAGAAAGGAGAAAAGTAAGCAGCGCAGTGCATTCCTAAATTCAACATCAATAGTAGGTGTCTTCCTTTTAAAACATCAAGCATCCTAGCTTCTATTACAATGAGCTTAACAAATTAAACACATTCCACTGCTTAAGCATCAGCCCCAAGAGTTCATCAAACCCCTATGGCACGATTACACTGTTTTTGCCAGATACACCAATGCGCATTTTGCAGCGACCACTCAAACAGGGCGAAAAAAAACTCCTGCAAATTTTAGCACAAAATCGAAACAAATAAATCGCGACTTCAATTTTGTTTTATTTTTTGTACAGGAATCAATGAAAGAAAATAAGCAAAAAAGTCCAATAAAAAAAATTCCCAAACAACACCAAGAAATTGTGTCTTCCATCAGAGCCACAACCAGCACGGACGCAGGACAGACGAACATCAGCATTTGGCATTAACCGACGAAGTCGCCGCCGCCGGCCGGCCGTTGCACCAGCACTGATCTTGCGTGGGCCTCTTTATTTGCTACATGCGCGAACATTTCCCAATGCAAGCCAAATAAACCATAAGCCACTCTGAGTCTGTATAAAGTATATTGGGATGCATCCCCCAGTCCTGGCCATATACGGAACACAAACTTGAACAGAAACAAGAGGTATTGCACCTGTATCACAGGAGTAATCTAATTTCAGCTACAAGTTGTTTCCACTCACATCGTATACCTTCGAATTGATTTAATTCAATTACCAAAGTCTCCCGTGCTGGGGCAACTAACAGCAGGACCGACTAACATAAATAAAAAAAAATCAGGAAGAAGGAGGAAATCTTCATGCAAAACACTTCATCCACTGGTTTCTTTTTATGGGACAAGCGTTACGGAAGGGGGAGCTGTAATGATACAAACACCCGAAAGAATTGTCTCAATCCTTAGGTACAAAAAAAAAGAACAGCGAAGAAGAAGAGTTCTGCGGCAGTCGAGCATGATGTAGCTTTTATGCACCTACGTGGCTCATAGCAGTAAGTAACACCATCGAACACAACAACCCAACATGGAACGGAATCCAAGAACTACAGCCAACAAAAAAAAAATAATAAACCGAAAATGACCCTCCTTGAGGAACCTCACTTTACAAAAAAAATCGATACAATTTAAAAAAACACAACTCAACTCACCGAGTCGTCAATTGAACTCAGGGAATAAATCACGATCTGTGATTTTCTCCTTTCTGCTTCTTCTTGGTTGAAGATTTACAAGGTCTCAGCTTTTAGTGCGATACGACGATCATGGTACGAGCTATGAGGACGAGCGAACAAGCGACGACTTCTTCTTCTGTATTATTCTGGTCTTTGCTAGGATTAGGGCGACATCGACAAAGACTTGTAGTTGGATAATGTCAATTTTGCTAGAGTTTTGTAGATCGGTGCTTGGAGATTGTCCATTTGGGGGGCAAGCATTTTAACCAGCAAGCAACTTTAAAATCGAATTGTTTGCAATGAAAAAAAAACAACTCGTACAAGGTGTCCCTTTGAAGAATTACGATGATTTAACGGTGAATATACAACAGTAGGGATTTTAAGGTTGCTTAGTCTCTTAAAACCGCTCAGGTCTTAATATGGGGCGAAGGGCTACAGAGTGGTTGCTTATGCAGACGATGTTGCCATTGCCGTATCAGGAAAGTACCCCAACGTTCTGAAACAACTCCTAGAAAACGCTTTAAATAAGCTAACAAACTGTGCAGAAAGGTGTGGCCTAGGAGTCAACCCTGAGAAAACTGAACTTTTCCTATTTTCAATTAAATACAATATTCCTCATGTGGATCCTCCTACTATTATATGAAGCAAAATACTTGGGTCTTATTTTAGATTAAAAAATTAAGTTGAAAACCTATTATAGAAGAAAGAGTTTAAAACGCCACAGTAGCACTCTTCTCATGCCAAAAAGCTATAGGGAATGAATGGGGCCTTCAACCCCATATTTCTTACTGACTATACTTCGGTAATCAGACCGATTCTATAGCGTAACAGTATGGTGGACCGCTCTAGAAAAAGTTGCAAATCGTGACGAGCTGAGCAAAGTCCAACGATTAGCTTCAATGTGTATAAGCAGAACATAAATAAAAACACGCTCTACCGCGCTAGAAGTTCTACTCCATCTACTACCCCTCGATATTTTCAGCAAACAGATGGCAGCGAGCACAGCCGCCCCCCATAAAGCTGCTTCACAATGGATAAATAATGATATTGGCCATTTAATTATTCTAAACTCTTTAGGATCACTTCCAAGTTACATTGATTATACCATGCCTAAATTAGAATCCGGCAAAAACTTTAAAGTCACCATCCCTCCAAGATCTGTCTGGGAGGACTTAATCTTTTTGGAAGATGATGCTATCCTTTTTTATACTCATGAATCAAAAACTGATGACGTGATTGGTGGAGATATGAACTCAAACTGACTAAAATTAAATCTCTCTTTCCATCTTCCTAATAATTGTTGCGTGTTTCAGGCGGAAATTATGGCAATTAGAGAAATCATTTCCTGGCTGAAAGAAAACGTGATATAAACTACTGATATCCTTATTTTCTCGGATATTCAGGCGGCTCTTAAATCTCTGGAATCATCCTCCACAAACTCCATAACTGCTATCAGCTGCCGTTCACCTCTCATGGAAATGGCGCAGCAGTTCAATATTCCAGGGAATTGTAAGGCGGATGAACTTGCCAAAAATGGAATAACACTACCTTTATTACCTGAAAAGGCAAATTTAGGCATACCCATAGCTACATGTAAGTTAATGCTGAAACGAGATGCTTTAGAAAGGACAAACCGAAGATGGTGAAAAACAACAACCTGTATGACGACAAAACAGTTCTGGACAAAACTTGATCAGAAATACTCCAAGTGTTTGATATCCTTAAGCAGATTACACATCAGCTCCGTAATTGGTGTCATTACTGGAGATTACCTCATAGGCCAGCACGCTTGGCTTGGTATTTATTCAAATGATTTTTGCAGAGGCTGAGCATGGACGAGGAGGTGGTGGAATCTGTTCCTCATGTTCTGGGCACATGTCCTGCTCTATCTCAGAGACGTAAGCTACATCTTGTAGACTTTTTCTTCAATGATCTCAGCGATCTAATCAATGTAAGCATCTGCAGTCTCTTCCGCTTCACATAATGAGCTCAAATGGTTCAACAAATATGAAGTTTATCTGAGGATTCATGGACCAACCTGGTCTAACTCCGTCAGTTGCAACACTGACAAATATTACTTTCATACAGTTTTAACTTTTCAGTGAAGTCTTCCTACGAGGCCGTAAGGTCTTCTCAGCAATAGGTTTACTAGCGGCATACCTTAATGAAAAATGGTGCCAACCTTAACAGCGTCTCGGAGAAAGTATATTATTGCATTTAACATTAATACTTTTTATCGAAAATGCGGTAATTTGGCATAGAATACTCTTTGTTCATATTAATCAATGATCTGTTGCGCCATTTTTCTAATGCATTAAACTTTCTCGCTGACGACAGTACCCTGACTAAATACTGTCTTTGGTCACATATATCATTCATGACTCACACATTCATTTCTTGGTGTTTGCATTTGCATCAGATACTACTTATGTGGACGAACTCATAATCAATATCGCCAAAAACTTTGGTTTTTCTCGGAGCATGCAATAAATGTTTCTCCCACTTTAATATAAATGTAACCTTTAATCTATAAGCGTAAGTCAACTTTAACATCTGAATTCTATTGGATATACAATAATTCAAAATAAAGCATTCAAAATGATACACAATAGACCAATTAAATTAAGCAAACAGTTGCATTTCTTTAACATCTTTACAATGTCTCTTGTGAGACACGATTTTTCTCTCATCATTTTGCGCTATTTTTACAAACAGGGATTTACAGAAATTGCAAGTTGCATTTCTTCTCATAGATAATTTCCCCAATAATAATCGTGTTCTTAGGAATCGATATCAGTTTCCGATTTGTGTGAAAGTCTTGTAATATAAAATAACCTTTGTTTGTTTCCCTTATTGAACAATTCTTGGCAAGAGTGCTCCCATATCAAAAAATTCACAAATTAAGATTCGAGAGTTTCCAACGTATTTTCTTACGATTTGACATTCCACACCAAACCACCAATCTAATAGTGCTAATTGTACCAGAGTGTTACTACTGATCTCTAAAAAACAGTGGATTCATACAAAAAAATATGAGAACTGTTATAAGTGCGCTGGTACCATACCAGCATAACTTTATAACACTATGAATTATTTGTCGAGCTCACATTGAGCGATATTTCAAATACAGGTAATATTTGTTTGTGTAGAACAACAAAATACATAAATATTTCTTACTTTGTTTGTACACACCACAATGTCAACTTTATTTTTTTTTTACTCGGATAGACGTCAAGGGTGGTACCAGCGCACCTTTTGTCATCTTCAAATTGCTTTAAAAACATGTTATATTTATATAAAAAACAATATCCAGTGTATTTTAGAGTTCAGTGAGCGTTATATTTCGAACGCAATCGAACCACCAACACCAAAAAAATTATTATAAGTAAAGTAAGATTTCCATAGAATAGGGTAGCTTATCAGATCTGAAATTCAGCTCCCGGAAATTACGCCAGAGGAAATTGCGCCATAATTTTTTTGTCTGGCTCTAAATTCGAAAAAAAGCAGACATTTTTTTGGATAATTAGCCAGAAATATTTAAAATTATGTCAGATAGGTGTGCAAAAAGAGCCTAGAAGCAAAATGGAAATTAATCAAGAAAATTTGTTTATTCTGGCCTAATTTCCATATAAAGTTTTGGAAAAAAGGCCATAAAATGTTTTAAGGTATTTTGAAACTACACGAAGAGGATGGGTTGCGCGTCCGGTAGGGGCAGGGCCACATGAAATATTGTGAAATCTTTATTCAAAACATAAAATAAATTTTAAATGTAAACAATAAATTTTAAAAAGCTAGAAACAAATTTGGACTTGTGTGATGTGTCTTTTTCAATTAGGTCCTCGGCGTACAAAGCAATTCGGGGGGTAATCGGCAGACATTTTGGCTATATGCAAATTTAGCTTGGAACTTTTTAAAACGAAATCTTCAAAAGAAAATACATATACCCAAACTTGTACATACCCCAAATCCTATATATTGGTCTAAGCCCTGGGGCAAAGTGCCCCCGTTTGCGAGCTGACCTTTTTGTACGTCGTGAACCTTATTGCAAAAAACACTTCACACATCTCCGAATTTTTGTTCGGGCTTCTTTTGCATTTTTGGAAAAATGGCCAGAAATTTGGGAAAGATTATCAGAAAACTTTGGCTTTTTTTTCCTAGGAAAAAAGCCCAGAATTTTGTATGAAGAATTTTTTGGCGTTTTTTCCAAAAAAAAATACTGGCTAATTTCCGGGAGCCCTGAAATTCATTTGTAATTTTCATTATAAAAACAAAATAATCTTCCCACTTGGTGGAATCGGTGAAGTGTTTGTTAATAAAAAGTAGTTTGCTTTGTTTTTCCTTTAAGCTAGTGAGATTTGGTCGATTCCTTGTCGTTGTTTCTCCATTGTTTTAAGATTTGGCGATTCCTTGCTTCTAGATACCTCCTTCTAGTTAGTAATACATGTACGACTCCCCGCTCCTGGTTCCTCCGTTCTCATAAGATTTGGGCGATTCACTGCTTCTAGATTCCTTAGCACACCGAGTGTTGACCGATTCCCTTCTCCTAATAAGGTGAGATTTTACTCATCAAATTCTGTATTCGTGGTGAATATTTTTCCTGATAGATGTTCAAAACTCAGGCATGGCTTCTTTTTAATAAATCCGGAAACACCCTTTATTCAAAATCAACTGATGCATAAATAGCGTAAATTAGCCAAAAATAAAGAATGTATCTATGTATAGGTAGGTATTCTGTTGTGTTTAAGGAACAGTTATATGACCATACAATTTCTTTCATTCATTTAGTTTTTCTCTCATTTTTTATAAGGAGTAAAAAAGTATTTGTGTTGCAATTAATTTTTTTTCCACTCCGCTTCGCTTTCGTGAATTTCCAGCTCACTGGCAGTAAGATGCGGATGCAGATGAATTTAAATTAATTTGTTGAAGTTCAAGTCGGCAGAATATTTTCTGCAGTTGAGTGAAAGAGGTGATGTGTGCTGGTGCTTTTGCATGCGCTAATATAACACGTATGGCACAAGCACAACGAACGTAAGGTGGCTGATATGTAACAATTGATTGCCCAGAGGTAGGAATAAAGGACAGATTTTTGTTTTAATTAAGTTACAGAAAGGGTTTTTTCTGCTATGTGATGTTGGCATTTGGGTCATGGGGTAAAGGTTGAAAAGAGTTCATATGATGTAAGTTACTTTGTTTCAGTTGAAGAATTTAGTACCGCATGTTACAGCGATCAATTTTGAAACAATGTATTGTTTGTTGTTACTTTGTAAATGGGTTTTAATATAACTTGAACTCAGGTATTCCATTGTTTTAGTTGCAAGATGGATGTATTGCATATGTGTTTAAAAAAATCTGATTTCCACCATACACATCTGATTCTGAAACAGATATTCCCAGCGCTATTTATAGCTCTTCAATTCGGCCATCCTATCCTTGATCGTGTCTTCAAGATCAAACACATCATCAGCCTCATCATCACTGCTTGCCCTAGTTATGGAATCCTTTACCGTGTTCGGACTCCACTGAATCGATCGTAAGTGGCTATCCCAATCCTTGCTCCTTTCGTTGGAATGAACTGTATGAAATGAGAATTCTTGGGGCCTTAGCCATCAGCCAGTGCCCGACTCTAGGAACTATTTTTTATCTTCCTAGTCTGTAACGACTTTAAAACCCTTACCTAAAAGATACACTCTGAAGTTCTCCATATTTTAAACTATGGCGAGCACTTCCAGTTCATAACAGTGAAACTTATTTTCATTGTCCGTCAACTTTCTGATAAAGAAGATCGCAGGCCGTAAGTCTGTCTCCATACCGTATCTGGCAGCGTGCAGACATCTTGATCGCATGTCGGGCTGCAGTAAAATTTGCTAAGGCGTTTTTCTTTTTTCGTTCAGAGCAGAGCACTGAACAGAGTTCGAACACATAGATTTATTCACTGAACTTGTTCCAAACAGAACGAGCTCTGAACACTGTTGATATGTTTTTAAAACACACTTGAACCACACAAATCAGAATACATTTTCATTTTTAACCATAAAAAGCAATACCTATTCTTTTTTGTACACTGATACACACCAGATACAGAAAATCAACAAGCGATCAACTTCTTTTGCCAACTTATGTATCTAATTTTTTTTTCTAATCTACACGCGCTCAAGGGATTATTAATACCCCTTAAATGTTTTAACACAGCGCGGGCGTGAGGGTGAGGTTAAGGAAGAGAAAAAATGCTATGAAAGATGTGTAGGTGGTTGTTGTCTCAGATTTTATCTCCAGGGATGGCGGCTGAACTAATGCGGACAAGTTTCCGTGTCTTATTTATCGATGTCCCTTATAGTTCGCATTAATTTTTTTATTCTTTGTCATATTTTATCGGTATACTAGTTTTACTCAATCACATGTTGTTAGTTCTATGCCTAAAGAGCATGTAATGTGAACAGGACAATCCCGAAATACAAAAAACGTAACGCAACTGACATGTACCTTAACGCGACAATTGATGCATTACACAGACAAAAAAGTGGCTTACTGACAAGACTTAAATGCTTGTACAGACGATTTACTGACACACGAGATCTGGAGATAAGAACACTGAAGTCGTCCATCAAAAACATCAACCAATTGATCAAAGAAAATTATAGGTTGTCCATTAATTTGTTTTGGGACAACAAAATTCGGGCCGTGAACGCTTCCGACCCGAGTATGTTCCCACAAATTAATAAGATATTCAGAAGAAAAGATCAAAACGACCCTCCGTGTATTAAGCTCCAGAGGACGACACAAAACAGAGACGTACTTCTGACAGCAGGCATAGACCCAGATTATGCCGTCTTGGACGATGACCTCTTCATAATCGAAGATCCGCCGGAGAAGGTGGAGGCTGTGGGGGCAAGTGTACAAGGTAAATGCTAGTATTCGCCCGAACCATGACCTGGAGAGCAGTGCTCTGGTTCACCACTTTTGCCTCCGGACCGATATAACGCAGTGGCGATCTGAGAACCTTGGTTTTACCGGGTTTAATGATGAACATTTGGCAAACGCCATAATCGCCGAGCGAAATGGGACCAGTTCCCTGTTAATTTCGAAGATTGAGCTCCAGCTCATCTTTGATTCACTAAAGAAAAAGAAATCAGTAGGAGTCGATGGTATATCCAATGTTGCACTACGACATTTGCCTCAAAAAGCAGTTGACATTTATAACATACTGTTTAACAACGCGCTGAATAATGCATATAATCCAGTGAGGTGGAAGACAGCTGTGGTGCACCCTCTCCCAAAAAAGGGAAAGGACAACTCCAATCCGGCGAATCTCCGGTCGATAAGTCTTCTTCCGAGTATCAGCAAAGTATTTGAAAAGGTTATTAATAGAGCCCTGTTCAAGTGGACGGAGGACAAAAAAATCATACCGGATACTCAGTTCGGTTTTAAGACGGGACATGACACAATTCATGCCGCGTCTAAACTCGTTTCTGATGTCCAATGGAACAAATATAAAAAGCAGTGTACGGGTGCCTGTCTGGTTGATTTGGAGAAGGCCTTCGACACCGTATGGTTAGAGGGTCTCTATCTAAAGCTCGCCAGACTTGGTATAAGTAAGCCGCTATTGTACATGCTTTATGACATGCTAAATGGTAGAAAGTTTGTTGTCAATGTAACTTTTACCATAGTTTTTAATATTAACAATGGTATTCAGCAGGGAGCGGTTAACTCGCCGATTCTATTCAGCAATTACACCAGCGATCTGATAGGTAATCTAACTCAGGCAATTGCGTACGCCGACGATATAATTGCGTACAGAACAGCTCCAACAGTTGAGGTCATCAAAATTCTTTTGCAGCCTGACTTCGACAAGATTCAGCGATATTGTGATGACTGGAAGCTTGGCATCTGGTTGGATCAGGACTTGTATTTCGACAGACATATATGTGCTGCTCTGGCCAAGGCTAGGTGAGCCTTTGCCCTGACAAAACGATTGTTTTATAGCAGTCGTCTTGACAGCAGAGTGAAGGTGATTTGTTACATGGCCATCATCAGGCCGATGATTGCCTACGGATGCCCGGTGTGGGTCAACGTTGCCCCATTTCAAATGGAAAATATTCGTGTGTTTGAGAGGCAATGTCTTAGACGTTGCTTTGGATTACACAGAACACCAGAGTCGGAGTACATAAGATATTATTCCAACCAGGTTCTATACAACGGAGCCAACATAAACGATGTCCTCAACGTACAGCTTAATTTTTGGGGCGTATTACCCCAATAACGAATATTTTGAGAGTGCGCGGTTAAGTGGCTACATCCCTCCCCAGGCATTAATCTATTTAGACCGTCGATGGCTGATACGGGATGGAGGTGCGGTTCCGCTCATCTATCACGCCAGCCGGAAAACTGTGGATAGGCGATGCCTGTATCGTCGAGACGTCATCGCTCAAGGTGGAGAAGAGCGCCTTCGGTTCAGTAGGACTGTGTCCGATCGGGACCGGAGGGATAGAGCGAAACACGAGAACCAGTTCTGTTGGCTCTCTGAACAGCATCAGAATATTAAAGTCGATGAAGATGGTATGTCTTGGCCGACTTACATAGATTTAGGGCAATTAGGTATAGGGAACAGTCGGGGTGGCACCAAAAAAATTAAAAATATGTATGTATGCGGGGGCATACGTGCATGTATCTGCGTGTCTGTACATGTATATACGTGCGTATATGTATGTGCGTTTGTACATGTATGGGTGGGTTGCATGTTCTTGTGTGTCTGCATTCATATAAAAAATAAACAAAAAAAATGCTGCTGTGGCTGTTCTAGTTCTTAAGTAGTTTAGTTAGTATAAGTTAGTTGTATTTAGTTTTAATTATTTTTAGTCTATATTTAGGTTTAGTTTATAAGTAAAAAAATGAAAAGATACCAAGTTTTTTCTTAAAAAGTTTCTTTGAAAAATAAAATAAAATAAAATAAAATAATTAGATTTAATTAAAATAGTTTTTAGGTCGAAAGATATTAGTTCCATGAGTTATTGTTTAGTTTAGAGCGCCCGTAAAGGTCCAGTAAATTAGTTGTAAGTTATTGATAATTAGGCTAGTTTTAAACATTTTTGTCTAGCTTTAAGATAGTTATACGTTAATATGAAATAAAAATGAATGTAAACAAAAAAAAAAAAAAAAAACAGCTTGTAAGGAGTAAACCAGCAACTCATTGTATGACATTTATTTTTTGAATTGTTATTTAATGGAAGAAGACGACATATACTACGGCAGGGATCGAATCTGTGACCATGAGGTTGAAGGCGAACACACAACTATCGCGCCACGGCCACTGTCAATTATTTTTTCTTCACAATTTCCTTCTTGGCACACATGGCATTTGGTGCGTTCAGCAATTTACTCAAATGCTCAGTCAATTATGTTTGAGCGCGTCGAGTGCGATCTACACATGTTCAGAACGAAAAAAGAAACACACATTTGGAGCTCTGCATGCTCTGAGTTAAAAAGAAATACAGACAAATTGTTTGACAACTCAGACTCTGCTTTGAACTAAAAAAGAAAAACGCCTATACTAGACATTGCTAATCTCATAGCATTCTATCGATAGTATACTATTTGGCTGCCATTTTCACTTTGACGGTAGTGTTTGTGACTGGTGAACGTTTGTGGTGTGTGTATTGGTATAATTCCTTGTTTTTTTTGTTTAATTTCTTTTGTTGAACGTTTTTTAAGTCTTTTTATGCTACTAGAGCAAGAACACAGCGATACGTATTCCTTCGCGACATTTGTGCAATTGAAATAGTACGCTATGAAATGCCCAATCTCAAATTGTATAGCATTCTATTTTTCTTTCTTTCCTTCTATCAAAATGACATATATTATACTATAAAATATAGAAAGTAGAGAGACCATGTAAAACACAAATAAGCCATAATAAGATTGGAAACTTTCGTACGTTTCACACCCCAAAACCCATTTGTTTACATTGTTTTATTTGTAGCTTTGAAACTCTATCCATGAATAGATGGGAAATCGAAAAACAAAACAAAAACAAATTACTAGGGCTGTGTTGTCTATGTGTCTATAGGAAGATGAACAGAAAAGATTCTTGTGTGCGATTTTATCAATGTGTATATTGGAAGATGAACGGAAAAGTTACTTGTGTGCGTGTTTCAGCTTGTTGGCAAATGTCAAATGAACGCAGAGGTTTCGGGTCTTTACGTTATTAGCTTATGATGTAAAACTTACTTTTGGTCAATTAAAACAAAATCATCTCTCCGCACCACCACTGACAACAGAAGGTGCCATTTTAGGCCACTGGGTGCCACCAACAAACAAGTAACAAAATTCCGAAGATTTCATAAGTAATTTTTAGTTTTATTTATTGCGCCTCAAAACTTAAGGAATAATAAGAATAAATGAACATAAAATTAATAAAAAATAAAATAATAGATAAAATAAAAGAACTTCATAAAACGAAACATACAAAAAATAAATAAAAGCATCAACTAACAATATGAAGATGTTCGGAACAAATTAGAGCACCTTAGTGCAGAAAAGTACTGGATTTTGCTTTTCAATGCGAAATTTTCTGTTCTTAACTGTTCTGGTTTGGTGTTCAATGAGTCAGTTTGGAACACTTTTGAACAAAGAACTGTCAAAACCAATTGATGTTGTCAAAAAAAAAAAAATTGGTGTAAGATTTAGTTGATAAATCATTTTCCGTGTTGGAATCATCTCAATTTCATGAAAAATATTTTTTTAAATAAATTCAACTCCATTTCAATTTATTTTTAAGAATATTTCTGCAAAATCTCTGTCAGATGATTGACTGTTCTAATTACCTCCATATACTTTAAGACTTCAATTGATAAGCCTCCCATATCTTTCTGATCACAGAGAGTACTTGCAGTTCTGCTTCATAACTGGTGTAATGAATGGATCAATTTTATGTCGAGGTAGGTTTCAATTGAGTTAGACTAGCTTAAGAAGGAATTCACGACTTCGAACTATTTTTAGCAGATGAAACTATGGGCTAATAGTCCTCTTAATCAGTCAAACAAAAAGTTCAATAAATTCTCTATTCTCATTGGTTCTGCAAATGATAATTTTAAATCCGAAAGCTTTAAATGTAATTTTTTTGCCCTGAGTAGTTGAAATTTTGTTATAATAATATTTTATTAATTTTTTGTAATTTTAACATTAGCATTTGACGTATTATCTCACGAATCTGTTCTGTTCTGCCGTTCTGTTCTATTCTGTTCTAACTTTTTCGTGACTGAACAATCTTATGTCGTGTTTATTTGGCAATCCGGAAGCCTTCCGGACTCTTCTGAAAGCGTTCATTTGCAAAAAAATGACAGTTTTAATTCTGAAAAGAAGAGAATTTTGCTTCTGGATTTGAATTCACAATCAGAACCAGAAGCTCTCACACATTCATATACGTGAACGTCAAACTCGACTGTTGTCATTTTGTGTACCATAATTGTGCAACAAGCCTTTTTTTTTTGAATTTGAATATTCTCACGTATACAATTATTTTCACACATACAATCTCATTAAATTTCAGAATCGTCTGAATCACACAAAAGTGTTCAGTTGGGATCCCGGGTCGGAGAGCAATTCCGGATTGCCAAATAAAAACCATTAATATAAATTTTTAGGTGATATGAATTGCTGGCAAGTTTTAGCCTTTATTATTTCATTAAACTCAGTTATTGTATGATTACATACTTGCTTTTAAAGTGCTTTTTCGTATCATTTTATGACTTTGAATGCCCAACAACAACTTGAGTGTGCTACCACTTCATTATTTCATATTTCTTTAAACGACAAAAGTGATTTTATTACTTTATAAGAAAGTCGATTTGTACTATGAAACAACCCTTTCAGCTGATGCACACATGATCTTATCATGTACTTGGATATATTTGAAAACATTTGGTCGTTGATTCCTGAGTTGAGTGCCATTTGAAGCGTTTGAGTGCCAGAGTGCCATTTAAATTAAAAAGTGCCAAAAGTGCACGATCGTGCCACTTCGGCAACGTTGCTCCGCACTTCTTATTCCTTACTCAAACTATAAGGGAAAGAGCACAACGGAGAACGGGCGATAACTCAGTAATTTTATTTAACCCCGCCACTACAATTCAAAATCCACTATTACGCGCTGAAATGACATTCAAACACTCAGTAAAACACTTATGCGAATAATATACCCACATCTCTAAAACAAACTGGATGGTGTGTTCTCTATAATATTTTTTTATGCAATTTAAAGATGAGATAACTTGCGCTGGTACCATCATTGACGTCTATCCGAGTAAAAAAAAACTTGGCATTTGTCAGAGTACAGAGTAAGAAATATTTTTATATTTTATTGTTTTATACAAATAAGAAAATAGCTGCATTTGAAATACTGCTCAATGTGACCTCTAAAAGTAATTCGAAGTGTTATAAAGTTATAGTAGTGTGGTACCTACGCCCTTATAACAGTCTTCAATTTGCTTCTTCCTTTTTGTATGAATGCGGTGCGTTCCACTGTTTTATAAAGATCAGTGTATATGCAGTCAATTATGGGGATTATATCAGAATAAACCGCATAGATTCGGTGTGGGTTCTGGCATTTATCCCCATTAAAATTAATTTTGACAGGAGAACGATTCGTGTTCGTGGTATGTAAAGATTTCTCGGCAAATGTGGACTGTATTTTCTTACCTTTATTAGATATATTTCCAAATATCTTGATAATCCAAACGTGAGAAAATCCTGTACAATATATTATTTTCTGATTGAATTGGAATAAAATATTTGATTGTTTACTTTTTCAAAATCAAAACAACAACGATTTTTATTTTTCTGTTTTGCTCAATAAAACATGTGTGCTACAGAACAAAATATCAAGTTTTTTCTTTTTAAATACCTAACATCTGAGTGTTTGTCTTACAAGCACATGCCTATATCTTTCTTCTCTTAGAAATTTGTGCATGTGGATTATCTTTCCTGTAGTAGGACACTTTGGCTTTCACATCTGCTTAGTGTGTTTGGAGCCGAAAGTTTCGCTATAGTATGGGAGAGTCCTAATTGATTTCTTTTGTACACAACTGGCAACTCCGCTCTGAAAGAAATGCAAACAAAAATCATGTTGTAATTATTTGAAGAAAATTTGTATTTTCAGAACGCGAATTTGATTGATTTTATTAGTTCTATGCTGGGGATTCTTGAGTACCTGTGATTTGTCAACAAGGATTAGCATTTTTTGAATAAGATCCTCCAGTACTTTCAGTTCTCCTTTCACTTCTTTTAATCGCCATTATACTGAAATGAGATTCTATTTTATGTAACGACATATATTCATAGGGGTAGAGCTTACGATTTAGTATTGTTCCGAAAGCGATGGCTTGCTGTACAATATCCAGATAGTAGAGCACTTTATTTATTTTTATAGCTTATAATTTTATATTTATTTAACCTAAGCAAAACAAGAAAGGACAACTTCCGAGCACCGCAGTAAGCAAAATTTATTTAATGTAAACAAAAAAATTAAACGTCAAAAGGTAATCACAGCTGCCAACCATGCAAAGTAAAAAAAATTTCATATCCCAAATCGTTTTATTTTCACGAGGTGAACTATATGGGTCATTGGGCATAATAAAACGCGGCTATTGCTAAACACGGAAAACACTTTCAGGAACTCGATTCCGCAAGCGGGAATGATTTTCTTTGGATAAAAAATGATTCACGCTCAAAATATCCCTTCTTTCTAAATACACGTTATCTGTCAAAAAATTGTATCTCACCATTTTGGAATCCAAATATGTACCTATGTATGTGTACACTGAGAAAACTCACGATAAAAAACAAAATATCACACTTATAGAAACTATATAGTATTAGTGTGCATGCATCTTGTCGACAGTCTTATGAATATCAAGCGGAACTTGTTACACTTAAAATAATGAATGTTGCATTTATAGAAATATGTATGCTTATACTTTTATATTACTTCATATTACCAATCTTTCCCATTTACACATGCGAGTAGTTTTTTTTGGCTTCCTTCAGTCCAACTGATATTTCTATAAATCAAACCTATAGCTATTTATCAAAGACGGAAAATAAGGTGGAATATAATTTTGAAAAATAACGAGCGTGATTGAAACATCAAAACACACAACATGCCAATTATTCCGAGCTCCAAGCAGTGAGTAATAAATGATGTACACCTACAACATAGTGCCCGACCTGGCTATACTAACTCTGTCGTTGTATTCGTGCTTCGAACGACTTTTTTGAGTTGTCGCCCTGATGTAACGAAACAAATTGCGTTTGCATGCACCCCCACAATGGTCCCGATACGACCCCGCCAAAAGGCAACCATCCGAATTTAAGTCATGGCTGCCAATCTCTGGAAGTCTGGAAAATTTTTTCAAAACATTTGTACTTTAGAAAAAGAATAAAAATATGCTAAATTAAATATTCTACCAAGTGGTAACAGTGCCTTAGTCGCTGGGCTGGCTTCTTTTGTGTTTCCTCATCAACGCCATCATCATTGCCAGCGCGGTGAGACTTGAACGCAAAGCATATATGTATTAATGTAGCTTCGTAAATCTGTGCGTGTAGATTCAATTAAAATGCAAATCGCTCTCAGGTAATAAAATGAAAGCCTACGTTCGACAACAACTCGTGCCCAACTTATAACTTGAAGTTAAAACAGGGAGAAGTGACATGTAAAGCGCCGATGTTATTAACTGCGCTCGTATGTAAATCAGCCGACAGACAGACAGTTGCTGGGGCGATCTGACAATTTTTTTTCTTCCTCATCTAAATAATAACCTGCAGAACAATAATAATGAAACAAAAAATGGATGGATAAATTTGATTACTGATTAATTGATTTATGTAAAGTTGATCACATGAGTCATGATTGCCTTGTAGTTTTACTCAGATACTAATCTCTGATGCACTTGCATTTATGTGTCATTTAAATGTCACTCTGGTATAGAATAATTATTTATAGAAGTTGCTTTGTAGTTGATCTGGTTTAGATGTGACAATAATAATTACAAATTGAAGTGGGTTCCATTTTCCATTTATAAGTTACTTACTCTGTCAGCTATCATAGTTTGTAGTCTGTTGTAAAATTTCGCCCAGGGCTTGTGGATCGGTATATTGACAAAATGAAAGCCCGGATAACATTTGATTGTCCACTTGTCATGGATTATTACTCTGATGTCCAATGTATTTGATATGCGTACATCCATATTTCGCTCGTGGTGAACTGATGTGCCGATGGAATCCATTTTGTTTCACATGTCACGCTTGATTATAGTGTGCATAATCGAAATCGCGACAGAACTAAATTTTGTTTACAAATAGCGGGATCCCATGTGAAGTGTTGTAGCCAGAGAGAAGAACTATTAATCCTCTCCTATCTAAAACCACTATATTTATAACAATTCAGGCGAAGTTATGGACCAAATAGAATTGGCCACTACATATATACATGGCGACTACGTCATCCCATACATAATTTTTTTTAGTAAACTTCAAGCCTCCATCACTAAATTGAAGTCTTTCATTTCTTCGTCACATTGATTGTAGACTGTTGAAGTGTAGAGTGTTTCAGGGGAAACTCTTATCGATTAAAGAAGTTATGATTTGGCTTAGAAAAATGCAATAATCATCTTAATTTATTTGGCTCTAATCCACAAAGTCAACAAAAGAGAAATAATATTATACTTACTGTTTGCGTTTCCTTCTTCATAAATAATTACTGGCCATACCACGGGCACCACACTAAATTGAAAGCACTTCTGCATAAAAAGTGTTTGCCCGCCAGTAAATATATAAAATAATAAAAAAAATGCATTGCATCTGACGCAGACCCAACGTCATACTCAGCGCACATCTAAGTGTGGACTGAATTGCGTTTGCTGATGAGTGTTATCGTGGATTTTTTTTATGTTTTGCACTTCTTCTTTTAATGTGTAACGAAAATACGTTAAAATGCAGCTAAAAAATTGTAAGCTGTTTTCTTTGAAGAAGAACATTATTTGCGTAGATTTTCGTAGAGGTTAATTAATGTGAAGTGAATTAAAAATGGCATTGGTGTGTCCGACAAGTCAAACAGGTGGTTGAGCCGAAAATGTGGGAAATGTACAGTTTTTCGGAACGCTCTGTAGAAAATCTTGTTATAAACCTAGGTGAAGATAGCATCAGCAGCACCAACTCCTTTTCTGAATAAAATATTTTGTAAATATAGTTATTTATAAGTTGAATTTATATTTATTTTTGTTATTTAATTTATAATTAATCCTAATGAATAAATGTTTTATTTTTACTTATTTTTTATTTGGCCTACTGGCACCTTTTATTTTACATCATGTTGGTGTGGAAAAAGATGAAATTTTTATAAGCAAAACGATTAAATAAGAATTCCTATCTAAAAAAAAGGCGGTAACCCTACATAATATTCCTTCATTTCTGAGTCATTTACAATGTACACTACGAAAACCCTGTGAGAGCTTTCTTGGGTGACAGATTTATGCAATTCACTGTAGTGAGAATGAGTGGCAAACGTCCTATCTGGCCTGTACTGCATATTTTTCTGGGACAGAGTAAAGAGCCGGTAATCATCGACCAAAAAATATTGCGTCTTAGAAGGGTACGATATCATCTAACTGATGAGCCCAACTATCGTGCTCGGACGAAACGGATTTTGGACTAAAGGTCATAAAATTTATTCAATTTGGCTCTAATCCACAAAAACAAAACGAAAATTATATTGCACATATTGTGTGCGTTTTCTTCTTCATAATCAACTTATGGCATACCAATATCCGCATCTTTTTATATAGCCAAGCTGTCTCCACAAACTGTATTATTGCTCTTAATTGACTATATGGAAATGTCGGAGCAGTTTAATATGCAAATCTGCATAACGCTGTTCCACAACGAAATTCCGGAAAACTGTATAACTCCCGCACTCTCCAAGACTGGAAAGACATTATGCTTAAGCACAATGGAATAAAGAGAACAACAATCAGGTGGAAATACATTACCACTTTTTATTTGCAATTATAGGTACTATAAGGCAAGTTATGTATTCGTTAAAAAAAACGTTTTCTAATAATCAAAAAAGTGGGTCCCCCATTTCCGTCTGTCTGTCTATCTATCTGTCCTCGAGTCTGCAGCCTAAACGGTTTGGTGAATTTGCTTCAAACTTGGTACATATTGTTTTTTCGGTAATATGCCCACATTTTTTAAATTTTTTTAAGACGACAAATAACAGTAGCTCCCATACTAGCTCTGGTCAAAAACAAAAATCTTATATTTCTCAAAAACGGCTTCAACGATTTTTATAACAAAAAATCAGTTCATTAATGAAGGGAAAGGGTACCTTTTGATAATTTTTTTTGGAAAAAAATTGTTATTTTTGGTACACCTAGTAGAACCATTTTTTTGTTTTCGATTTTCTCGGAAACAGTTAATTTGATTTTTTTGAATTTTTTACAAAGAATCTCCTAGAAAGCTTAAACACTATTGTATACCAAAATTTTTCGAATATTTTTTTTTTGGAAATTAATTTTTTTTTGAAAATTCAAAATTTCGAAAACGACTCAATAGATTTTTTCGAAACTTCGTATTTGGTGGTTTTTTGACATTATCTTGAATAATTAAAAAAAACATTTTTCTAAAATAAAAAACAAGGGTACCTCCCATACAATAATTAAAAAAACCGTTAAGAAAAAAATGTGTTACTTGAAAACGGCTCCAAAAATGTTTATAAAAAAAATTACGTGTTCTTAAATAAGTAAAGTTCACTTTTAAGGATAAAAATATTTTTTTTGCGTACTTATTATCGGTACTTCCCATAGAACCACTTTTCATATTTTCGACTTTCTCAATATTGGTTGAACCGACTAAAATAATTTTTTATACAAATGCTCTCTAAAATTGTTAATCTCAAATATTCAAAAAAAAAGTTTTTCGATTTTTAAAAAATAAATAACTTTTTTTTTGAAAAATCGATTTTTCAACAAACAGCCACAGAATTTTTTTTTTTAAATTGAATTTTATATGTACATTAATAATATCTTCAAAACGACGTTTCACTTTTTTTTCTAAAAATGTTTTCAAAATTTTATATTTAAAAAATTAATTCATTAAAAAACCGCTCCAACGATTTTTGAAATTTTTTTTTGATATATTCTTATTTACCCATGAATTCAAATTGCGTCTTTGTTTTCAGTCAAACTATAACGACTAAGCAATATAAAAACATTTAATTATGTGTAGTATGTCTACCTTATTATTATTCCCTTTTTACGTATTTTTGCGGACGACACTGAATACTAAATACAATGTAGGCCCTCATACATTTATATATATGTACTTACATATCTTAAAGAATCACAGAAATCTAATGTACGCATATTGCACCTAAATTATAAAATTATACAGCATACATATATCTATACCTACTCACCTACATCCTTCATTTTCATTATTATGTGTATATATTTACATACCTAGGCTCCATTTATGTATATACCTACATATTACTCCCCTTAATTACATAATTAAAATCCATAATCGAAATTTAAATATGCATTTGGAGGCAGGTACCTATGTAACTATTCCTTGAATCATTTTTTTTTTAATTTTTTTTTTTATTTCAGGTTACAATATTTACAAATTTCACATATACTTTACAATTTTTCTATACAGTATCAATTATCAAGGAAAAATTAAATAAAAGAACATAGTTATTCAACCATGAACAATAATTGTAACTAATACACTTTGTGGCAAGAAGTGCCAGTATCAAGTGTTTTTTTTTTAAGAAGATTTATAAAAACTAATATGTCATACGGAGCCGCGCAGGAAGAGAAAGCGATTGTTTTTTTGAGATTTGAAATGGAGGCGAAAACGATTTTTTTTTTTTTTTTAATTTTTTTTTTTAGGAGAGAGAAGGTAATTATTTTGGATTGTAATGCGAAGTTAGTTCAATACTTGTATCAACTATTAAGTAGCCATAATCGAAGACGGCTGAAAAAAATTGATTTACTATCTATTTGCTTGCGTATATCCCATGGTAGCTTGTTGTAAATAAAGGGAGCAGATATAGTGACAAACCGTCTATAGTGTTCCGTCCTTACTCTAGGAACTACAACAGAGTTTGAATTACGTAGTGAATGAATTTCATTCATTCGTTTGTTGTGATATCCCCCTCGTAAAAATAATATTCTCAATACCTTAAACACATATAAATAACGAAGTGGCAAAATGTCTAGTGTTTTGAACAATGGGAGCGAGGGCTCCCATCTAGGTTTGAAAACCATTACCCTTAGTACCTTTTTTTGAGCAGTAATGAGTGGTTGCATGTTGCTTATAAATGCACTTCCCCAGCAGAGCATAGTAGATTGTAACTAAAAGATTCGATGGTATAAATTTACGAAGATGATATATTTTATTCAAACTTATGTAGATCAACTATTTTACATTAGCAATGTGGCTTTTCCAGTTTAGCTTACTATCCAGCGTAACTCCTAAGTATCTGAATTCACTAACCGGTTCAAGACATAAGCACTCGCCACTGCAATTTAAGCGATCACAACCTGTGACGTGGTGTTCTACTTCATCCAGATTAAAAGTTTTTGAGAGCGAAAATGACATGACTTTAGACTTACTACTAAGAACCATATTATGATATTTGAACCAACAGTTCAATGAAACAAGATCTATATTTATTTGTTGCTTAAGGTTTACTATATCAACTGCAGCGTAGGCAAGAGCCAGATCATCCGCGAATGCAACAATATTTCCATTTAGAGGCAAATTGAAAACAGAGTTTATATATATTAAAAAGAGCAAAGGGCCAAGCACTGACCCTTGGGGAACGCCAGCTTCCGAGCAGGGTAATACCTCACTCATCATTGCATTTGCAGAAACATATTGCTTTCTATTCGAAAGATACGAGGATAACCAACAGAGGATATTACTTCTAAAACCAAATCTATACAGTTTACGTAACAAGATCTTATGGTTAACAAGGTCAAATGCTTTTGTTAGGTCAAGGAACATACCAGCTGACAATTGAGATTTGTCTAATGTTTTATAAATATTTTCTAAAAACGCTATAATCGTGTCTTCTGTAGATTTCCCTTTCCGAAATCCAAATTGTCTATCATTTAAAAGCTTATATTTATCAATAAATTTGATCATTCGAAAGGAAATATTTTTTTCAAAAACTTTTGAAAACACAGATAGCAGGGATATTGGCCGGTAGTTGTTCGGGTCACACTTTGCGCCTTTTTTGTGGATAAGTATTATAATTGATGTTTTAAGGCACTCAGGAAAAATTCCTGATACAAAGCTTTTATTTATTAAAAATAAAAGGGGAGCAGCTATATACGGATAAATTTTTTTCAAGATCACGCTGCTGATTCCATCAGGTCCACTTGAATATTTAGGTTTCAGATTAGATACGACTTTGGCTATATCGGTTTCTAATATTGACCCAAGAAAAAATGACGAGGTTGTTTGAGAATCTAAGTAAGGCTTTATTTCTAATCCGGTAGATCTTAAGGAGCTTTGTTTGTATGTTCCGGCTACATTTTTGAAAAACTCATTGAGACTGTTGCATATTAGTAAGTTATCCGTAGCTATTAAATTATTACTAAGTCGTAAACTTTGTATGCAGTTTTCACTAACACTTTTACCTAGGATATTGTTTTTGATAATTTATTTGTTCAAAAATGTCTTTCTTCAGTTGTTTATAAAGCAATTTAATAGGTACTATATGAAAATTGTTTTTATTTCGTCTGTAGAAAATATTCTTTTCATTAATTTTTTTACATAGAGCATCCGTCATCCATGGTTTTAATTTAACTAGCTTCGACTTTCTGGAGCTATGTTTACAATTATCTATATAATGATTAATTATTTTGATAAATATATCAAAACCGGCTGAAGGATAATTTGAACTATATACTTGAGACCAGGATTCTTTTGAAAGATAGTCATTAAGTGCATCAAAGTTAATTTTTGTTGTTGTATTTGTATTATTGCTGTATTTTAAGCTTTTGCCAAGAGTATTTAACAGATTAGGAAACAAAACACCGGTAGCACAATGGTCAGTAATATCCCAATCAAGTACAAAAGGAGTTACTTCTAGATTATTTATAGCGTTGAGAAATATGTGATCAATACAAGTTTTCGTATTTTCAGTTACCCTAGTAGGAACATTTATAAGTGACTCAAAGCCCATCGAGGACAGAAGGAGATAATAAACGGTGATTTTTTAAGAGCTTGGTTTTTGAAAATTCAAAAAAACACAGAAACTTGTAAAAAGTGAATGAAATTTTTATTTGGATCGATAAATCAATTTCTGCCATTTACTTTTTAAAAATAATTTCACTTAAATGTTGCCCGCGGCTACGCTTCAGGTGGTCCATTCTGAAGGTCCAATTTTGGCAAACTTTTTCACACATTTCGGCCGGAATCTCACCAATGACGCGTTCAATGTTGGCTTCCAAGGCAGCAATCGTGTTTAGCTTGTCCCCATAGACAATAGACTTAACATAGCCCCACAAAAAATAGTCTAACGGGGTCAAATCACATGATCTTGGTGGCCAATTGACTGCGCCAAAACGTGAGATCAACTGCTCACCAAATTCGCCTCTCAATTGATGCATGGTTTCGCGTGCAGTGTGGCATGTGGCACCGTCCTGTTGGAACCACATGTCGACCGAGTTCAATTCTTGCATTTTCGGCAAAAAAAAAAATCTGTTATCATCGAACGGTACCTTTCTCCATTGACCGCAACCCTGCGGCCTTCATCGTCCTTGAAGAAGTACGGCCCAATGATGCCGCCTGCCCATAAACCGCACCAAACAGTGCATTTTTCGGGATGCATTGGTAGCTGCTGAATTGCCTCTGGCTTCTCTTCACTCCAAATACGGCAATTCTGCTTATTCACGTATCCATTTAGCCAAAAAAGAGCCTCGTCGCTGAAACGGACGTTGCTTGCGAAACACATTTTTCACAGAGCACGAATTTTGATAATAAATTTCAATAATTTGCAAACGTTGTTCAGGCGTACGTCTATTCACGATGAAATGGCAAACAATACTGAATCGAAATGTCAAATGTTCGTGGAATTTGTCATGTGTGATCTGTCAAAAATATAAACGTCAAAAACCAAGTAGCAAAAAAATCACCCGTTAGTTATCGCTACTAGACGGTAAACCCAAAATATCGATAATTATGTCACCCACAATGCAAGTGTTTTCATTATTTAATAAAGGTATAATATCTTCGATGTCTTTTAGGAAGACCTCCCTAGCAACAAACTGCAGACGATACAAGCAAACGACATTTATTATAAAAGTATTTAAAATTGCCTTAAGTACAATACAGTCGGCACTTTCAAGATTCGGTGTAAAAACATTTTCTATAACAAGTGTATTTTTGACAAAAACAGCTATTCCGCCCGAAGGGTATGTATTATTACAATTCGCCAAGAGATTATAACCCGGTAACGAAAAATAACTTATTTCATGGTTGAATATCCAGATTTCTGATAAAACAATTATATGAGGTAGCTCAACAAAACTATTTTGCAGATAAGAACAAAAAGAATCAAAATTTATTCTAATGCTTCTAATATTTTGATGAAAAATTATGAAATCATTATGACTAGCGTTAAAATTTGAACCGATAAAAATCTCATTACAATTACTACAATTTTCAAGATCAAAAATTTCGTTTGGATTAGGCATAATTAAATTATAAAAATTAAAATAAATAGAGTGACTTAATCTAAGTGATTCAGATCGTTGATGCTCTGAATATATATGATCTTACTACCAGTAGCTCGCCTCATCATGATTCTCCCATTTCTCACTCATAGATATTGGTAGCCTGAGTTAATTGACCATTCCATGATATACTAAAAATCAAAGTAATCGGCCTTAAAACTGCATAGGATAACTAGATTATCTACCTCCTAACAACAGCGTCAATGTTTATCTACATTAAGGTTGTTAGCTCTAAGGGCAAGTTCATACCTTCCAGTGCTGAATTTTATTTTTATAGTAATGAGTTCACTAAAGGGGTTTTTACCACTCTTAAAATTATCAAGCACAGTGCGAGCGTTAGGAAAGTAGGACGGGATGTAAGAAGAGATACCGATGCATATTTATTAATGGGAGGGGAAAAAAGAGCTTGGTAAAGTATTCCACATTCGTGTTGTACGGCTAACAAAAGAATCTCTGTACTTGACAGTACGTCGGAAGTTGGGCTGAAGGGTAAACTGATGAGACTTCTTAGAAGCGTAATTATTACGGTTGAAAAATTTAAGGGGAGAAATGCAACTGGTTATTAGGCTAGAACACTGTAGCATTTTTGGCGACATGGAATGTGTGGTCATTCCACAAGAGGTGATCTGTGATGCACATACCAACTACTGAAAACTGATGGATTTCTTCAATGCAAGTGCAATGAAAATGCACTGGAGACAATTCAGAGCGTTGGAGCGTACCAGCCTTTATTTAATGAATTTCAGACTTGAAACTTTCCAATACAATTTGTATTGAGCGGCCCGAAAGGTAATTTCTGTTCCAACGATAAAGAGATTAATCGATACCAAATCCACGCATTTTGAAAGAAGAGGCGTAAGTGCTATTGGATGCAAGTTAGAGGGTGAAGAAGATTCGTCTTTTTTAGGGACAGTCGATACAAATTTTGTTTTCGATCCACTCAAAAAGAGACTAGTAGAGTAGAACAGAAGGAAAAGCTTATACGCAGTGACTATGGGAAGGATACTATTCGGATATCTGATTTGTGTATATCAAAGTCCTTAAGGACTATAGCAACTGGACGAGTGCGAAAGAAGTACTGGAGGAGTCATAACACTTTTTGGCAGCGTCTGGCGTGTAAAAAGATGTGACCGACATTGGATCTAAAAGCTCTAAATGTTTCCTATAACTTAACAGATTTCCGAGTTATTTCTTCGAACTATTTAATAGACACGAACATATATCATGGCATAGTTTTTTTTTAAAACGGTTTTTGAAGGAGCTGTATGAACGAGTGAAAGAAAAATAAAATGCACGACTGGATCGTTCGAACTTGCTCTTGTAGCTAACAAATAGTTATAATGTATCTAAACATTGCCGCTGTTATGTAGGTGGGTATAGGTAGTCTAGTTAGGTTAAAAGCCCATGTAGGTAAGATTACCTTGATTGTTAGTATAATGAATTTTTAAGTGGATAATTAGAAAATAGTTACATATTTACAGAAAAAAATTCAAATATCGTTGGAGCGGTTTTTTTTAAATAATTTTTTTTTTTTTTTTAATTTGCAGTCTTATTATCAATTCTAGGGAGCATTTACATAAACAAAATAATTTTAATCCGTTCATCCAATAATGAGAAGTCGAAAATATGGAATATGTTCTATTTTATTTCATTCTGTAATATTATACTTTTTGTACATTTAATTTATTGTAGCGTAAGCACTTATTTTATATAAATGTAGGATATTTTAATCATCAATAAATACACTTTAATTTAAATTTAATTATATGCCTGTAAGTCCACTTTTAAATGCCACCTACATTGCACGGCACTAGTTGCCACAGTGGATTTGAGAAGCAGGTATTGACTGTCTCATTTTTAAACCATGGTATAGAAAGTCTAAGTTAGCAATCAAGCTCTTTATCCACTGCGGCATTACCACCACTAGCTTTAAAAACAGTAAATCAAACGCTTGTTTTCAATTGACTTCGCCCCACCAGAGGTAAGGGGTCATTGCATTAATCTTAAGCGTCGACAAAACAAGTACCGTATAGATACGTTCGCAAAATAAAATATTGTTTACGTTAATGTGGACTGCACTAATTTAAGAATAAAAACATTTTTTATCAAAATCATTGGAGTCATTTTTGAGAAATACATTTATTCTTGACGGTTTTTTTTAAACTTTTGTATGAGAGGTGGTTGGTTTTCGTTTTAGGAAAATTGTTTTCAAGTATTCAAGATAATATCAAACAACTACCTACTTCATACGAAGTTTCAAGAAAATCGTTCACAATTAGTCATTCTAGGAGCTTCTGCATAAAGAATTTCAAAATGAATCAAATGAACCACTTCCAGAAAATCGAGAACCAAACAAATAGTTCGACTAGAAACCGGAGGTACCGAAATTAAAAATTTTCTCCAAAAAAAAATACGGAAAAGTCATTAATAAACGGATTTTTTAAAAATAAAAATCATTGAATCCGTTTTTGAACTTTTTTGTCAAAAAAAAAAAAGATTCCTATGGCAATTACCGCTATTTTTCGTCTTAAAATAAATGAAGAAAACGTGTGGGTAAATTACCGAAAAAGCAACATGTACCAAGTTTCAAGCAAATCCATCCAACAGTTTAGGATGTATACTCGAGAACAGACAGACGGAATTGTGGAACCCAATTTTTTGGTGTTCTCCATCATCGTAGTGTCAAGTTTGATTAAAATCCCGAGTTTAATTTTTTACGTTTACATAACTTGCTATATAGTGCCTGAAATCCGGAGATAATATGTCGGATTGGGTTGCAATCAGTGTTGTTTCTCTACGTGTCGACTTTAATTGTCTACATTTCAACGTAGACAATCGGTCGAAAATGTCGACAATGTAGACAATATGTCGACAATTTAGACAATGTGCCCACAATGTAAATATAACTATGACATCTTAAGTCTCACAAAAAAATCATTCCAGAAAGTCCTTGTTTCTATAATAAAAATATAAGTTACACGCAAAAAATATAAAATGTTCTTTAAAAATAAAATTTTAAAGCGCGTGGATGTTATTAAGATGTCTGGCCGACATAAAAAGGAAGCCATTGAAGATCTTGGTTTTATTTATTATTGGTGAAAACCAATAATAATTACTCAGCTCTTTGCACAGTGTGCAACAAAACTCTGCAAAATACTGTTGCAAACCGTCTATGCAGGTACAGGTAATGTAAAATGTTATTATTATCTAAATATTGATTTCAAAACTAAAGCCCTTGCTTACATTTTGCAAAAGGAATCGATGAATACCTCAAACAAGGACTTCTGAATCGGATGCTTTCTCAATGGTATTTTATCATAATTTGTTTGACATTCAAAGGCCATGTCATTCAACCATTTTATCAGAGTAAAACCAATAGCGGTCAATTTTAAGCATTTAAGCCCTACTCTAAATGAGTTTAAATATGGGAGTCGACTCTAGAAATGAGTTTTAAAATAAGGGGCGAATTTTTGACAATTTTAAATGTCAAAAAGTATACTTTAACCTTAAAGAGGTTGCCTAACTTTAAACAGAGCAAAACGCTTCTTTATCTTTCTTAAACTATATTTTTCCAGTTGACGTTTGACATGTCATAACAAAAAATGAAGGAAAAATGTTTTCTGAAGAAAAACATTATAATGAGCTTTATTTGAGCTTTTTAGAAAACCAAAAAATATAAAGTTCGAGCAAATCTGTTCGAAGACTTGAATTTTATTCAAGATACTGATTTAAAAAAACAACGGTTCGATTTTTAATTGAAATTTTAAAAATCTTACCTGAGCTTTTATATATTTATGAATATATTTTTTATATTCTTGTGCTTATGTTTAATTTTCATTCTGTTTCATCAACATAAGGTTGATTAACAGGCCCTAAAGATCTACCTATGTACTTTAATTAGAAGAGTTGTTTAGTGTGTTTAAAATTAAGACAAATTTAAACAAGGGCTGTCAACTAGACGATTGCTTTAACGAGAGTTGGGTTTATTTTCTAAACGAGTAGGTAATGTTTAAAATTTTGCGCCAAAATCCTTGCAAAAAGGATTGAAATCAGACCAACAAAAGTAAACAACTCCAAATTATGTGAGAAGTTTTTTTAATTTTATTACTAAATTCCTCAAATTTTAAAAGGTTTTTAAAACTTGGCCAGAAGTAAACCAGTGAAGTGATGCAGTGGACCTATCAAATTTTAGTGAGTAGGCTTATCAAAACATATTTCTCCCATAATTTCAAGTTTTATATTTTAAACTAAAATTTGAATATCTTGTTCTTACATACATGTTTTGTATTATAGAAGAACTTGGTGCTTTTTTTAACATTTATTTTTGTGGTTTGATAAATTTTAGTGGAAAAATTATGATTTATGATGGTTTTACGAATTGTTTACAATGTCTATATATTGTCGACACATTTATGCATGCCAACAGTTGTGAATTGTCTACATCGAATTGTCTACATGTAGACAATCATGTAGTCTACATTTATAGTCTACTTGGCACAACACTGGTTGAAGTGCAACGTTTTACAAGAATGCCTTGTAAGAAATAATATCGGCTTTTTGGTAGATAAGACTTATGAAGCTTATGAACGCACCATAACAACAGATCAAATCCGTATTGCAAGTATTTTCCGTATTTTGTCATAAGCCTTAAGATGAAGCCTTCTTATTCTTAAGGTATTTTTGAAACAGTTATAACATTAAAAAGTTAGCTAGTCAAATCCTTAAAAAAGAATTCAAAGTTTTTCAAACTTTGCGTCATTCTTTGAATCCAGACATTTCATGACGTGCACATTCAGCATATAAAATTCATTGTATGCAAATGAAATAACGGCAATCTCAATTTACATCTCTGGAACTTTGGGGGCATACAAACCAAACAAAACGACATTTTGGTTTCTTGCGTTTTACACGTACGCCATTGTAATTCATACAACTCGTCATTGGTAATTTCTTTGGAATGACCACATGTAAACATGTAAATTTCTTACATAACTGCCATCACCGAAGAAATCTGACTCGGAGACCAGCAGCATCCCTATCCCAACCCTTTTTGGTTAGATAACAGCAATCGCAAATGATATGCCAATGATATTCACACCAGCTACAAAGTAACTGTCACAATAGAATTGCAAATACAAGGTGGACTGAATAGCTGAGCGTTCACCCCATGTGTGGTTGGATTAATATGACTGGTACTTGAGAATTGCAACCGATTTAGGTGGTGGGGAGGCTGCTAGCCGCTGGAAAAGTCAATGAACGCATACGAATGAAACCAGTCGTTGCTTATTGACAGGACAACGTACCAACTAGCTACTTGCAAGACGTCACGTAGGCCCTTTGCGGACATTGCTCTTGGTCATTGAACCGACCTGATTGGTTTCTCAGGAAGGATACTGCCCTGATAGATCGCATAAGGAAAATTATTACCCTTCCGTTGTCGGCGCGGCTTGATGAATTTCCAATGAACTGACATCGCAGGACAACGAACTCGCACTGCCACAATCTATATATACATATTCTGTGACAAGCAAACATTCTACAGTTGCAATGAACTTTTTTCTGAACAAAAGGCTTTTATCGAGGCCGCATGACCGAGCAGGCATTTAGTGACGGGATCGGGACAGCCATGCTGACTTCGACACAAGCTAAACGAAATCTTTTGCATATTTGGGAAATGCTAGTAGTTCTATTGTGAAGCTTGCGTTGCGTGTTCATTTTCGTGTGTTAATATGGATCGAGATGATTGATTTGCAATTGTAAACTAGATATCTATGAGATGCATGATGCATGTACTTGTAGGTAGATACCTATCCAATTTGGAATTAAGTCGTTTCAAGGAATATTTTAATCTCATTGTTGCAGAGGAATGAATGTGTTTTTGTATTTCTTGAATATGAGCACACAAATTAAGGTCGATGTAAAATATATTACTTTTAGCATTAAGATACGTAGAAGGATTGACTTCTTATTTTAGTTGGGCCTAGCATTTTATTTATTTTGACAATGATTAGCTTCTAAAGAGAAGAAGAGATTTATAGTTATAATTTTTTAAAATTTTTCTTCCAAGATAGGAACTAATCTTTTTCTGAGAGTTTTACACACTTTGACAGTGAATGAACTAGCTCAACGAGGTTATTTTCAAAAATTATACATACATACTGACAAAACTCTAAGATTATTCGTTGGAAGCAAATTAGGATGTACTGCTCACCCTGACATAGGTAATAAAAGCTGAAGCTTTACAATGCATTCTGCTACCAGTATAGGCTAATTAAAACTAATTATAAAAAAATAGCTTGTTACCAAGCAAAACACCCTTGAAATTAGCTAACAAAATCTCAAAAATAATAATACTTATGCATGTCCTATTTTACCCAACGTTTAAGCCCGTTGATTTTTTTGTATTTCTTTTTCAAACTAAAAGTTTGGGAAATTTAGCTTTTTGGGACTTGTGTCATACATAAGTGATACATAAGTCCCAAAAACTAATTCTAATTTGGGACATATATCCCACCTCGGTGAGACATAAGTCCCAACTTTTGTTTGATTTGGTGCGACAAAACTCCCAAATTGTATAAGACATAAATATGTAATATACTCATTTTGAAATCTTTATTCAAAACACAAAAAAATATATTTGAAATGTAAACAATAAATTTAAAAGAGCCCAATAACCAAATCCTATATTGGGCCAAGCAGGGGCAGCATGCCCCACCTTACGCGCCGAGGTTTTTGTACGCCGTGAACTTAAGTGCAAAAAACACATCACATAAGTACCAAAAAAACCTCATAGTGGTACACAAGTTCCAAATATTTTTTGTGGGACTTATGCCCCACCTTAGTAGGATATAAAGGTCCCAAATTAGATTTTGGGTCTTATGTCTCATATATGTGGGACATAAGACCCAAAAATCAAAATTGGGACTTATGTGGCTGATCCTATAGGTACGTAGCTATATGTATTTTTAAATTCTTAATTGATATGAACTTATATAGGTATGATATGAACTTATTAGTTTTACGAAACTCCTTTTTAAGCAATATTTGATGTAAGAATGAAATCATTTTGAACTTTTTGCTTATCATTATACTTTATAGATAAAAAATCGAACTCGCGGTCTTAATCAAACTTGACATTTCGATGATAGAGAACACCAAAAAAGTGGATCCCGCAATTCTGCATGTCTGTAAAACGATCTACATCCTAAACGGCTGAAGTGATTTTCTTCAATCGTGAAATTAAAACGTTTTAAGAAGGTGTTTTTTTTCTTGTAATACAATTCTATATACTACTGAAATTACTCAGCCAAGTAGAAGACTTGGCATTATATTTAATTGGACTTGAATTATTTTTTTTTTTAATCTACACGCGCTCAAGGGATTATGAATACCCTTTAAATGTTTCAACACAGCGGGGGCGTGAGGGTGAGGTTAAGGAAGAGAGAGAATGATAGGAAAGATGTGTGGCGCGATATTTGGAGACTGTAGGCGGTTATTGTCTCAGATTTTATCTCCAGGGATGGCAGCTGAACTAATGCGGAGAAATGTCCGTGTCTTATTTATCTATGCCCCTTATAATTCGCATTCATTTTCTTATTCTTTATCATATTTAATCGCTATACTAGTTTTACTCAATCACATGTTATTAGTTCTATGCCTTAACAGCATGTATTGAGTAAACCAGCAACTCATTGTATGACATTTATTTTTAGAATTGGTTTTTAATGGAAAAATAAGAAGACATAGACTACGGCAGGGATCGAACCTGTGACCATGAGGTTGATTCAAAATAGCTTTTAACGGCCTTTAGTCCACAAAATTTGCGTTTCATCCCGGCAATCTCACTTGGACTCATCAGTTGGTTAGTGAGCGCCTTACCAATACGCAATTTTTGTTAAGTTCAGTTAAACTTACTTGCACTTCACACGTTTTAGGTGATTTTCTCAAATAGAATTTTGAATAGGTTCATAGCTCCGAAAATATCGGTACTTAGCATACAAATTTGTCTACCATCCTGATTATGTTGAAAACGGCTCTACGATTTTGATAAAAAAAAGTGTGCGCACTACTTTAGGTATATTCTACATTGTGGTCACCTTTTTCTTTTAGATATTTTCCTACTAACGGTATCTGCCTTACAACCATTTTTTTGATTTTGGACTTTCTCATAAACGACTTAACGGATTTGCATTAAAACAAAGTATATAGGTCTTTCGAATAGTAAACATAGTGCATACCAACATTTAAAAAAAACTGATTTGTTTTGAAAATTCAATATTTCGATTTTTTTTGAATTATGTTTGAAATATTTAAAATTGCCACATCAATTTTTTTTCTGGAAAAAAAATTACAGAAATTTTGTATATAAAAAAATTAAGTAAAAAACGACTTTAAATATAATATTTATCGGTTTCTATTAAAAATCTTATGAATACGATGTGATCGAACATAAGACCAAGTACTTGCGATCCAGTCGTGCATTTAATTGACTCTTGGGTAGGTAGGCTCCATATAGTTGTCCATGAGTAAAAAGAAAACAGCATTTGGTAGGTATGTTTACTCAAAAATTTTATTAGTAAAATGGCTACGGATGACATTCGTTCCAAAAAATGCATACATTGTACGAATATTCGTAAAAATTTGTGGCGTGATATTTTTACGAATTCATTCGTGAAGTGTTACCAATAACTCTGGTATTATCCACGAATTAATTCGTTTTATATACTAATCATATTCGGAAACGAAAATTTAGCAATTCCTATGAGTGTATTGTACGAATTGTGTACATAATACTAATATTATTCGTAAGAATAACTTCGTAATTGCTTCCGTAGCATTCGTAGTATCTAGTAATGGAATCGTACTATTTACGAAGTAAAACTAATATAAGTAGACAATATTTATTTGTAGATTGACCGCACTCATTATTCGTAGAATGTACGAAGCATTAGTTCAGTTTACAAATATTGAAGGCCATATAATAATTTATTTTATTTTCCGGTTCGAATAACTTCGTAATTTCCTCCAATGCATTATTAGTATTTACTAGTCATTAGTAAAAAAAATTCGTGGATGACCGTACGCATTATTTGTATTTATTCTATGTTTAAACGTGCTTGTGACTGTATTATTGTGTAGTGCGCTTCCGTTAAAAAAAAGGTTCTTTCAACAAAAACAAATAATTATTTAGATATGTTTAATAAACAAGTTATTTAATAATATTGTCATAAAATAGTCAATCATATAACTAATATTAAGAGAAGTGTTTTGTATTGCAAGTGCTCTTTTATTCTTTTTGAATTTCCCGCACGAATAACTTTATATTTCCATCCAATGCATTAATGCTTTAATGACCTCGATTTCTTCAACAGATTGACTGAAGAAAAGATAATTTGGAAGAAGGTAATTAATTATTATAGAACTATAACAAATGAAAATTAAATATTTGAACAGAATTAAGAAGAAGAAAAGTATCATACACCGGAACAAATTTCTTCACGTTTTGATATAACCTCGAAAACGGCAAAAACATGACGTGATAGAATAATAGGGGTATTCACGGTCTGGTGTAACAAATCTTGTAAAATTGCAAAATTTTATTTTCTTAAAACAGACTATGAACACACCTTTTCTAATATATAGCAACAATGAAGCAAATGTCAAAATCTGTTTCACATTTGTTCTGAAATGAGGATTGGCTTCTGGCTCCCGCCGTGAACGGACGTGTTGTCTCCGTTTGGAGAAAAAAAAATAAAAAAGTAAAAAAATTGAAACAAAGCAAAAATAGTTGAACTAAATTTAATAGTTGTGTTAAAGTAATATTAATATTGTGACTTAAGTTGTGCAATAGTTAATAAAAATATATCGCTGCACTAAGCCGACAACTCAAAAGAAATTGTAACTTGGAGAGGGAGTCAAACGTACTACATCCACGTTGTAGAAGCAATCCGAATTCCATCTACTCCCAGTTTCGTTGCCCTGTCTTGGCGTGTCGCGCACAATGGACGCAGCATACGTATAGGGCCGTTGTTCCAGAAAATAGAAGCATCCTATGGATCGCTTATGAGTGCAGCCCGTAATGGACATGGGCTGCATAATTCCGTTATTAACGGACGAAATACAAGCAGTTCTCGCTACTGTAACGGAACCAATATCGTAACGTAACGGAAAAACCAGTTCTTGTCATTTTAATGGATTCGGCAGTTGAACATTCAACAACAAGAAGACTAACAAGAGAAATTAATAATTATGTCTATAAAAGTATTGAGCTCTCGCTCATCCAGCTGGACGAAAGTTACGTGTACATACGCATATGTATTCTAATTTGTAAGCTTGCACACTTTTTCTTGTGTTTCAACAGAGACGAGATGACTTTATTAACTCTGTTTCTCTCTTTTTCGCTCCTAGTTTTAAGCTCTTATGTTTTAGTTTTATTGAAATCGTAGTGGTCTTTTTTGAGTGGAAACATTTATAAACTTTTAAACCGAAATTTTTACAACTATGTACTTTACGTCGTTTGCCAAGATTTAAAGAACAAATATACATAATCCAGTGTAGCTTGACCACTTCTAAATCGGCAAACAAAATATATATATTTGTAACTGTAATACATATTGTGTATTATCATTTATGTAAAACTTAGTTTAAAGAAAATCTCAATAAATTTTACTACTACTTACTACTACTACTACTTTGGTCTGAAATATCTTAGTTTGTGTTAAATAAATTTTACAATATTGTATTTTTCTGTTACAACAGGGTTGGGGTATATAGTAAAAGTATAAGACTTTAACATTCAGTATAATTTCTTGTTGTAGTGCAAAAAAATGATACACTCTTACACTTTTGCAATGATACAAGACCAGTTACATCGGGTCGAGAATACTCCTAATGTTATGTTTGGATTCGTGTTCAGCAAACCAAAACATTGGGAAACGTTTAGCTTGATTTCAGATAAAAACAAAAATATTAATTTCTTCCGTTGTGTTGCTTGCTTAAACAACAAAACCGATCAAGTGAACTCAACTCTAAAGAGGTGTTTTGTTATTGTGAATATTAAGTATTTCATATATATTTAGCGGCCTTTGAGGCAAACTGGAACTAGAACGGCCCACTGGAAAAACAACATTTTTAATTAATAATATTAAATTTAAGTTAATTAATGTAATTTATACATATTAAATTATTTATTTTTAAAACGTTTTTAATTATTTTAACAATAAATGTTTCAGGAGAAAAACATCAATGTTGGTAAGCTCTACAATAATTTTCCTACAATATACGATTGCAATTTATAATGTACGAATGACAAACAAGGGCATTAATAAATATTACAATGCATTCGTAAAATATACGAATTGAAATGCATAATGTACGAATGACTAATAAAGGCAATAGTAAATATCACAATAGTGTTTGTATAATATACGTCTGTTGTTGAACGAATACGAATACAATATTCGTAATATTTATGAAACAACGTCCATTCTATGAATATTATTCGGGCTGAAAACCACAACTAAAATTCGTAGAATGGACGCTGTTATTAGTATTATTATATTATTTACCAGAGTTTGGCATCAGGCAATCTTATCGAAAATGCGTACATTTGGTATCGAAGAATCTCTTCTTCGTTGGTTTAGAAATTACCTTTCGGATCGCTCAATACAAGTTGTATTGCACGGTTTCAAGTCTGAAATTCATAAAATAAATGCTGGTGTGCCCCAGGGTTCCGTTTTGTCTCCGACTCTCTCATTTTCATCAATGATCTCTTGTCTGAAACTTCTAATCCAATATACTGTTTTGCTGACGACAGTACCCTCAGCTTTTCATACTCGTTTTTAGATTCTCATCCATGTCCTTCGGATGTGGAACTTGAATTGCAGCGTATGATTAGCTCATTAAATTCTGATCTAGACAGCATTGTCCAATGGGGAATAAAAAACCGCGTAGAATTTAATGCTTCAAAAACCCAACGCTGTCTTCTGTCGTTAAAGCGGGACCCTCCCCCAATGCCGTTGTCCATTAGCGGCGCTTGCATCGAGGAAACCGAACAACTTTCAGTTCTCGGTATGTGCATCACTGACCACCTTTTGTGGAATGAACACATATTCGATGTCGCCAAAAATGCTGCAAGATGTTTGGGTTTTCTGAGACGATGCAAGAAATATTTCTCCCCTTTTGATCTGGCTGTTATCTATAAAGCCTTCATTCGTCCAAAGCTTGAGTACAATTGTCATATTTGGGCAGGTGCTCCCATAACGCATTTAAGTCTCCTGGACAGAATCCAAAAAAGAGCTTTAAAAATGATAGGTGATGAAACAATAACTAAAACAATTGAGCCTCTCTCGCACCGTCGCAATGTTTCATGCATTTCATTATTTTATCGGTATTATAATAAACAGTGTTCTAGTGAAATAGCCAGTTGCATTCCTCCCCTTAAGCTATTCAATGGTAACACCCGCGCTTCTAGGAAAGCCCATCAATTTACCCTTGAGCCCAAATTCTGACGTACTCTCAAGTATAGAGATTCTTTCTTTAGCCGCACAACACGAATGTGGAATGCTTTACCCGACCGAATTTTTCCCTCCCATTGCGATAATCAGGCATTTAAAATCAATGTACATCGGTATCTCCTGTCTAATCCTATCCCATTTTCCTAATCGCTCGCACTGTGTATAAACATTTTAAGGGTATTCATAACCTCTTGAGTGCGCGCATAGTTTAAAAAAAAAAAAAAAAACGGAATTGTTTGAGTGATAAATCGAGTTATTTCAAATAATTTTGTATCACCCCGACTCAATCAAGGTGAAGCGAAAAAAAAATGTTTCTCTACTACTCACTCAATGTGCATAGTGCTATCGAAAAAAGAATATTATAATATTACAGAAATAACAAATGTATTTCTTTAATTCATGCATGGTGTTAGTAGAGTAACTAAAAGATTTAGACGTTCAGAATACAGACAATAGAGGTAACAATGTGTTTCTCCTTTACTCTTTTAAGGTGCAGTGAAATAAGAAAATTTTTAAATTACAGAAGTAATACATATTTTTCTCTTTCACACTTTCCATAGGTTAAAATTAAAAGTGAGGCATTTTTTATATCAAATTAATATTTTTTTTGAATAATTTGAGATTGCCGAAATTTATAGAAAATAAGGTGGTGTAGCAAAAGGTTTTTGTGTAATGTCAGCGTTATGTGTAAATTCCTATTATGCCTAATTTAGTGGATTCGACTATTTTATAAATGAGAAAAATGGATTTTGGGGGTGGCCGTGGGGCGATAGTTGTGTGCTCGCCTGTCAATCTCGTGGTTGCGCGTTCGATTCCTGCCGTTGTATATGTCTTCTTATATTCCATTAAAAACCAATTCTAAAAATTGTCATAAAATAAGTTGCTGCATTGCTCATTACATGCTGTTTAGGCATAACACTAACAGCATGTGATTGAGTAAACTAGCATACCCATAAAATATGACAACGAAATAAATAAAATAATGCGAATTATACGGGACATAAATAAAAAAGACACGGTAATTCTCTCCGCATTAGTTCAGCCGCCATCCCTCGAGATAAATCTGAGACAACAACCAGCTCTAGTCTCAGAACATCGCGCCACACATCTTTCCTATCCTTCTTTCACTTCTTCCACCGGATGGCCGCGCTGTGTTAAGAAAAACATATAAAGGGTATTCATAATCCCTTGATTCCTCCCGCATGCAAAGTTATATAAAAAAAAAAAAACAGATATAATATGTATGATAAGGAACTCAGTTTCAAATCTCATAAGTAATTTTGGTATAATGTAGTAAATAATCACTAAGCTCTTAAATTAACTCAATTAGTGGAATAAACATTTTTTGCACAATGTAAAGATAGGTAATCCTGGTTTGTAACTCAATGACACAAGTTATGTCTTTTAATTGCAAAGATGAAATTATTAGACAAATGTTGTCTAACTGTTAATCATATATTTACCCAGTCGGTTTCATTTCTTATATTTGTCATCGATTATTATGGACAAAATTCGGTCTGGGTCAGAATTAAAATGAGGAAGAGTCAATGCTAATTTCAAAACTTTTCCTAAATTAGAAAACAATATTTCGTCATTGAAATTTTAAAGATACTCGTAGCAAATTGCGCAAAGTTTTTAAGTGAACATTTTTGATAATCGCTCGAAGGAATTGAAATATTTTGCAAGTCGTTTCAAACCTTAGTTATAATTTCTGTTCCAAAATAAATTTTTATAGCTGAAATTAATATTTCACCTCTTTTAAATACGTCAAATGATATATTTAAATTAAGAAATCCTATTTGTGTAATTAACTCATCATCGAATGGTAATTGCTTCACAATTTCAGTAATGGTTATATTGATGCATTTAGATAAGGCCGGCCGAATACTTAATTGTCCTACAGACTACTTTTTCGGGAAACTGAGCACTTTTGCTCTATAAGCCACAAATTTGTGGGTTCTTATATCCTAATTTTGTAGGTGGGTCATCTTCATTGCGTTTATTTTATTCTAAATAAAGTTTTTATCGATGATAATTAAGCATATTTTTTGACTAAAATGGATAAAATCAAAAAAGGTAAAAAAATCAATTTAAGAAAAATGTGAAAACATACCAAAACTTACTCGTACGAATATCAATATTTTTTTAAATTTTCGGAATAAAATTGAATGCATTTTACTAGGAAATTTCATGTTCACTTTTTCGGTATTTTTCACAATTAAGTGTTAAAATACTTTATCTTTTTTATACGATTTTCATTCACTTAAGACGAATCATATTTGGCACACAGGAAGGTATATCCACTAAATTAATACTACTTTTTGTTTTATGTTTTTATTGCTAAATATTTTAGATTTTTTTTCTATTTTGGCTTTTGTTGATTTCCGAATGTCCGCAGTGCATAAAAGTCCTATATTAATAGGAAATTTGAAATTGGGTTTTCATAGATTTCGCATTCGTATGGAAGAGGGTTCTATATCAATTTCTGACTTTTTTCAATCTTTATTTTTCATCAGATTTCAAAATATGAAAAAAGATTTTTCAATTAATAGATATAAAAATTCAAGAGTCGTAATTGTCAAATACGATATAACGGCACTATTTTTCAAACCTTAAAATTAGGTTTCTGAGGAATACTAGCCAAACGCAAAATAGTTGGACTACCTATAATAAAAAACTATTTTATAATTTCCATCGGAAGTAAACTCAATATTTTGGCATTTTTCTTGAGATACATTAATGGATTATTTAAATAACGGTGTAGAGCAGTCTTACAAAATAAATGAACCCTTGATACATTTTTTTAAATTTTGATTTCACCAAGTTGTTACGTCGCCTTTGGCCTTGGTAACTGCTTATATGTGTCTTGGCATTGTGTCAACTAATTTTTGAAATTTTTCGGATCAAAAGATTCCCAAATATTTGTGATTTTAGCTTTGAGGTCTTGAAGAGTCCGGCAATCCGAATAATGTTTGTGAGCTATCTTCTTTTTTTCGACTAGATCGATTTGAATGAAATTTTCAGGAGATCTTAGGATATATTTGGAGAGTGCATATAAGAAATCTGTTTGCCGTTTGATGTCTAGAAATGGATTTATGGCCAAAAATGTCACATGTTTGTTATTGCTGTATTAGTATAAATAATGTGTTTTGTTTTCTATACACACTTCATTGTAGTTTCTCTTCGATGCCGCGTGTATACGAACAACTACAGCATTTGATTCCCATTTTGGACGACTTAAAGGTGAAAAATTCGTTGTGAAGCTTGGAAAATTTCGGTTAGTTGTGAAATTCATTGTGTTGTGATAGAAGACGTTTTGCGTGCATTTTGGGTGGAGAAGTTTATGGGGTATAGATAGATTGCGTTACACATTAACTAGCCTGAGCGCTATTTGACAGGTGTCCTTTTAATATTATAATTTTCTATTTAGAAAATGTGCTAAAATTGATTCGAGTTTTGCGTATTATTACACTGATTCCAATCTAATCTTAGACAACGTACCTAACCGTCTTGCAATAATTAATCAGAATATCCGTGAAAATCAAACCCAAGAGGTACATACAGAAGAAATAAATGGAGACGTGCCCATATTGCACAGCTTCAAACTGCACAATCACGACCACAAATTCGACAAAAAATTATGAGAAGAAGAAATGTGGTAAGTGTTATAAATACGATTTCGCATTCGCATTTACTTTCTCGATGCTCCCGGTGCAGTGGGACATTCGTCATTTAGTTGATTCTAGCAACAAGTGGATTTAGTTGATTCGGCCAAGATCTCTTTCGTTGCCTGTTGCATCCTATGGCATCTTTGGCATTGCTGCCAAACTGTTTGAAGGCGGTCGAACAGTACATTCCGCTTCGAAGCTGGCAATGAATTTTTTCACTGTTGACAAGCCAATAACGTGCACAATGACCATGAATTCGGCGAAAACGAAATTAATGCGAGAATTCAAAATCTTAATTTGAGATGAATGCACGATGGCGCATTAACGAGCTTTGGAGGCAGTTGACCTAACAATGAAGGATTTAAAAGGTGATTCGAGATGATTTGGTAGGGATATGATATTACTCAGCGGAGATTTTCGTCGAACGCTTCCCGTAGTACCGAAATCTACTGCTGCCGATGAATTTAACGCATGATTGAAATCGTTGTCTTTGTGCCGGCATGTCAGGATGTTGAAATTGACCACAAATATGAGGGTCGCATTGCAGAACGACCTATGCTGAATTCTAAAGACAACTGCTGGCGGTTAGCAATGGCCAAATTTATCTTAATGTCTCGACTGGATTGGTATCATTACCGACAAATTTTTGCGAGTTAATAACGTCGAAGAAGAAACTCATCACCAAAGTAAAGTGTTTCCCGGCATTGCAAAAAATTATGTATAAAAATCTCGATTGGATTTGTTTATGGGCAATACTAGCAGTGAAGAAAAAGGACGTCGTCGATAGCTTGGTAAACGGTCTTTATTGTTTGTTTTTACTCCGGAAAACAAATCGGAAAACATTGTTATAATATCGCTCCCTCCTTATTTTTATTCCATTCAAATAAATCACATTGTAATTTGAACTATCTGTGTTCATTTGATGGCGTTAAATTGGGGCGAGACGAAGTTCGCCTGGTCTGCTAGTTAAATATAAATTCTGTTTTATTATAAATATTTTGTTTTTTTGTATAGTTTTCAGCGGACTTGGAAAAAACATGGCATCTATTAGAATTTAAAAAAGGTTTCAACCACCCCAAAAACCACTTGAAGACTGCATATGAGAACTAATAATAATTAATTTTGATGATTTAATTTTTTTTGTTTACAAAAGACTGCCAGCTGAATAAAAAAAAATATACATATTACATATCGCGACCTACAATATTTTCAAAGCTCAAAAGAAAGAAAGATTTTCAGTTTAGACAAACACATTCAATCTTTTTTCAATCTTCACGTCTCTCATGATTAAGCAATTACCCTAATGTCTTGCACGATGTCACCTAAGTTAAAAACACTAACAAAAACTGCATCTTCCACCAATTCATTGGCCAACTTTGAACGTTACTCTATAGTTCTTGCTCCATGGCACCTTATTTTGCTGCGGAAATCGTTGCGTATGGAAGAGAGATGCATGCAGGGGCACATCGGTTCAAATATATATTTACATAGGTACATGTTATATCCACAGAATCTGTGCACAGAATGAACGGACGGATATACATCATGTCGTGCATCGCGCTGTCCTTTCCGCAGATGTCTGAATTATTTACGAAAATGACACTTGACTCTAACCTTCGTGTTGTTGTTGGTGTTTTTGTTTGTCTGACGTTATCCTCCCTAGATACTTAACGCATAATTTTCAACTACATTAGGTCCATAGACGAAACTTCCAGCTTGTGGCACACTCTTCTCTGATGAAAAGGAGTGGGTATAAATTCTTTGCGACTAAGAGATGTGGTCAGACGTGATCATAAACGTGATCAAGCCCATCATCAGCATTGTCCGTTCAGATACACTGAAAGTGACTCTGGGAGAAGACATGTGTATAGAATTGTATTATTGTAGATATATAGTTTTGATGACCGCATTTGAGTGTACCTATCTTATCTTGTCTTGAGGTCCTGTTCTGGCTTTTGTGGAGCATGTTTGAGATAATTTTTCGTTGATATAAAACCACCTCGAAGAACGAAGAAAAAGAATTGACAGAGTAGGTACCATATCTGGTTGTTACTATGTCCAACTGTCAGCGTAGATCAGCCTACATTTTGACATTTCTCATCCGTCGGATGTGTTGGGTCTTATATAAATAAAACAAGCACACACAAATATTGGTTTTAATCAAGTGCAAGAGAGTTTAGGTAGATGAGATTCAAGTTAGTTACAAGGATTTAGTCCAGGACATTTTTTAAGTATAGATTATAGCTATGATATTTTAGAAGTTTTGATTATAACTATGTTATGTACATACAGAATGTTGTATAAGGTTTTTTTAAATTTAACATAGAAATTAATAGTCTTATTATGATTACTATACAATGGCTAAAGGACTCTAATTTTGTCTAACTATGTAATAAGTTAGTAATTAATTATTGAAAAAGTCGATTTTTTGGACAGTACTTATGTTTTTAATTTAAAATTAGGCCTAAGGAAACACAAAAATCAGCGATCAACCTTGCTGGCAATTCGAAATCGCAAAATTCTCATCTGAAAAAAAAAACAATGTATAATTCTACATTCTTGTTAATTTATCAATAAGATACTTCCTTAGCTTAATCGATGAAAATCTATTATTTGTACATACATCAATCAAATAGAATGTAGATAAATATATTTAAGATCTAGTGTAATAATAGTTGTCCAAAAACAAAAACGTTATTTATTATCTTTTCAATCAATTACAAATTCGTAGTTGTTAATATATGTGTGCAGTTTTTTTTTCACTTTCAAATTTTACTTGCGATATACATATACATCTGTAGACTGTAGGTAGGTAATATATGGCACGTTTTGGGTTCGTAAAAAAATCGAACACAAGATTTTGACCAAACTTGACATTAGGATGACAGCGAAGACGAAAAAAGAGGTTCTTGCAATTCTGTCTGTCTGTCCTTGAATCTACAGCCTAAATTAACGGTTGGATGGGCTTGCTTCAGACTCGGTAGGTACATAGCTATTGTGTTTTCGGTAATATGCGCACAGGTTTTTTTTTTCATTGCATTTAAGACGAAAAATAACGGTACCTACCTGTCATACATTTTTTTTGACAAAACGAAAAATCTTATTTTTATCAGAAACGTCTCCAACGATTTTTATAAAAAAAAATCAGTGGTTATTTTTGGTACCTTTAGTTTCTAGTAGAACCATTTTAACTTAGGATATACATACATATGTAGGTACATGCTATAGGGTAAGATTTGCATTTGGAAAAAAATCAAACTCGAAATTTTAATCAAAGTTGACATTACGATGATAGAGAACACAAAAAAGTGGTTCTCGCAATTCCCTTTGACTGTCTGTCTGTCTGTAGAACGATCTACAGCCTAAACGGCTGAACCGATTTTGATCAAATTTGGTGCTTAGGCCTTTTAGGTGATTTAACGAAATAGATTTTTGAATCGTTGTTTTAGCCCGAAAGATAACGGTACTAGCCATACAAATTTCTCTACCATATTAATTATCTTGAACACGGCTCTAACGATTTTAATAAAAGTATATTTTACTTTTTGACCAACATTTTTTTTCAATATTTTGTTATTAACGGTACCTGCGATGCACCCATTTCATTTATTTTCGACTTTCTCATAAACGGCTTAATGGATTTCGATCAAAATGTTTGTACATGAGCTGCTTCAAATTCTATGTTGTACTGTATTTCAAAATTTTGGATAAATAGTTTTTTTTTTGTATTTTTGAAAATAAAATATTTTTCTTTTTCTTGAAAATTCAATATTTTGAAAAAGAGCGGACGATTTTTTCTCAAATTTTGTTTTTAAATTTATATTATTAAATATTTAAAATGTTAATACCAATTTTTTTTTTGTAGAAAAAATTTAAGAATTCTTATGTATAAAAAATTAAGTGAAAGACGATTTTAGAAATACATTTAGCCGTTTCTATTAAAAATCTTTGGAATATTATGTGATCGAACCTAGGAGCAAGTACATGCCATCCAGTCGTGCATTTTATTATTTTTTTTTGCGATTTTCTGGAAAGTTCACCAACTATGGGATGCATGAACTCTTGACAGTTATGTGTTGACTTTTAAGCTATTCATAACGTGTTATCCATTTTGCGATTTCAAAAGTAAACGTAAATAAAACACATATAAATTATTTTTTTCCCATGATATTTCTTTTTTATTATAAAAGTTTGAACGTTGACATTATGTGTGATACACTACATCATTTAAATGGCCACCACGCGAATTGTTGCAAGCATCGATTCTTTTGAGGTAATTTTCGACCACTTTTTGACACATATTGTGCGGTATCTCAGCCATACCTTGACGAATGTTGGTTTTCAAGTGCTCAAGAGTTAAAGGTTTATCTGCATAAACACGGTCTTTCGCGTAGCCCCACAAGAAAAGTCTAGCGGTGTCAAATCGCATGATCTTGGTGGCCAGTTGATATCACCACGACGAGAAATTACGCGGTCAGGAAATGTATCTTGAAAAATCGCCGTCCACCGCCTGTTGTTCAAGCACCCATTCGACGTATCAGCGAGCTGGACGCCATAATGTGCCGTAATACAGTCCTAATTCCTGAGAACGACGAGGAATCGACACATTCGGGTCTTCGGCAACACTTTCACTTACAGCAGCGATATTTTCAGTGGTACGAGCGAAACGATGATGCACAGGCCTCACAATATCTGCAACCAATCCAGTCTCTTCAAATTTCTTCACAATTTAGCCAATTGCTTGCGTAGTTGGACGATTATAAAATCCATAATCTCCTCTTAAAGCACGATATGTGGCTGTGGCAGAAACACCATTTTTGTCGTAGGTTTTACAAATTTTATGCGTTGTGCGATAGTTAAGCGATCCATTTTCGTAAATGTCAGACTTTCAACTGAAAAAAAAATTGGTTTTTCAACTTAGTTTGACAGATGTCGAATTCCACGCCTATACTTTTGAAACCGCAAAATGGATAACCCTTTACAATGAGACTACACTTTTCATACATCAGGAAAGTCATGATGCAACCTATTTAACGTCTAACATATATAATCGCCAAACACCTTCAAAACAGGAATACGCAGCTCTTCAATGAATTGTCAATACTAGAGAGGGATCATAATGTAAGAATAATGGATTAAAATGTTACAGCTTTAAGAAGGACACACTTAGAAATACTGGAGAAAGCTGGAGTTTCGGCACGAGCCAAACAAGGAATATTTATAAAATACTCAGACATCATCTCGGACCCGAAAACTATTTTCACGACTACTACAGCCTTAACATGATATCTCTTATCTCTAAAGCAAGAGGTGAGCTTTTACCCCTCAACTGCTTGCCACATAGGACAAACCCAGCATGCACCTTGTGTAACCTAAGAACAAATGAAGACAATCAGCACTTTATCGGAGTATGTCCTATTCTCAAACCGACACGAGTATCAATCTGGGGTAAAGGCCTATTATCAGTTGATTAAATGGTACGAATACTGAATGGAGAAAACTGTAACTGCCTAAACTCATACATATAAACCGCCTTAAGTTATCGTCAACAAATATTAAACGAAGCCTTTTAAATAATAATACTAAATGAAATGTATATTCTTTTTTTTTTAATAATCTACACGCGCTCAAGGGATTATACTACCCTTTAAATGTGTCTACACAGATCGGCATGCGGTTAAGGAAGAGAAAGATTGATAGGAAAGATGTGTGGCGCGATGTTTTGAGACGGTGGTTGTTGTCTCAGGTTTTATCTCCAGGGATGGCGGCTGAACTAATGCGGAGAAATTTCCGTATCTTATTTATCTATGTCCCTTATAATTCGCATTATTTTTTTCATTCATTGTCATATTCATCGGCATACTAGTTTTACTCAATCACATGTTGTTAGTGCTATGACTAAACAGCATGTAATGAGAAAACCAGCAACTTATTGTATGACATTTTATTTTAGAATTGGTTTTTAATGGAAAAATAAGAGGACATAGACTACTGCAGGCATCGAACCTAATTTCTAATTTTAATGTGATTAGTTATTATCTAAACTTTTTATAAGGAAAACATTCTCTTTCTCGGCTGACGGCCAAAGGCAATGCTTAATTATGAACAATGTAAAATAATTTAAACTTAAAGATTTAATAAAATCAGACATAACTATTGTCAACTGGAAGTAAAGAATGAGCAAGTTCATTCTTTATTGCAAATTGTGATTATTTGAAAATTGTTGTCAGTACTGAATTTACACGATGTCAGTATAATTCCACATCTTAACAAAAATTTTGGCTGACAGTTTTTTTATGAAAAAATATGTATACTGCCACATTTTTGACCATTTACGCGACAAGCAAAATAATGCCAAGATTTTGATTGTAATACTGCCAATTTGATAGTCATGTAAATCCGGCATAAGAACTTTCATATGTTATAAATTAATTGTATATAGCTAGTTTTGGTCTTGAAAAATATTATTTTTATTTGCAAAAAATAAGACACCCTAATGCCTTAACATACGAGTAGGTAAGGTACTCTACTCAGCAGTAGCAAATTGTGAAATGTAAATTTTTCGCACACATTCAAAATAATTTATTGATAGATTTTAGTAGATCAAGAAAGTGTTTTCTAATATTAAAACAAATTGCAATCTTACGGTAGATAAACTTTAGCTTACGTTTGTCTATTGTTGTTGTTTGTTTCCTATTCCTATTGATCGGCGAGCTTGCACAAGGGAAAGTTTTTATTTTTCTGTATATAAAATCTCGTTGGAACGTGGTTGTTTATTCAAATATTATATAATCGTATAAGTAAAGTTGTTAGATCAATTTTATTGAATATAATTTAATGAATTGCCGGAGCATGGTATATCTACATATATGCAATAAGGACATTGATGGGGCCGAAGACCTAGAGTTACCTCTCAAACTGATTACGAAAACAAAAGAGATTGTATTGTAGATTTTAAGAGCTATATTGGATTATAAATATCTCAAATTGAATAGTGTAGCAGCTTATGACCCAAAAAGTCGAATATATTTGTATTTAAATACTTTCATACCCATAAATGTTATATTGTTTGATGAACATAATGTCTAGTAAGTGCGAAATAAAGGACGGTAATAAAGAATAGACTTACTGAAGAGTTAATTGTTAATGTGATAAGCTCTAATAATAATTAGTTGAAAATGGTGATCTGGCGGTTTTGATTAAATAAATAAATGATTTTTTATAAGACAGGCTTACAGATCAGTAATTTCCGAATGTAAATGAAACTATATCATTCTTTCTAGACGTTTCGTTGGGGTTTTTCATCTTTTTCAAAAGTCTGGTTTATTAAGCTGTAAAAAATTCCATTACACAATTATTTTTCTTTTTGAACAATTTTGCTTACTTTAACATTAATGGTATATTTTGTATTTAGACATCACTTTTACATTGAACATTAATTACAATGAAGAAAATAAATAAATAAATATGTACGTTAAGCACTAAACAATAAAGCAGGCAAAAGCTTAAATGCTAATATCATTTTATTGCCACACTGTAAAATGGCTTAATGTTGTCTTTGACTTCTTTCGTATTCATTGCTTTCGTCAGATTTTATTGTATCCGCAAGCTTTCTATCGTGTACCTTGTATTTTCTCTTTTTTCTTTGCCTAATATTTTGCCATTATCAAAATCAGCTGTGTGCTGTGTTTAATAAACCAGTGCCTTAAAAAAGTTTAAAAACCCCACCGAAACATCGAGAATATACAATGAAATCTCCCAGTCTCTACAAGCATTGCTTGCATTGGTCTGCTTGATCTTTTACGTGCCCTTATCTTTAAACAGGAATTTTCACTGTTGTTATTCATATTTTAATAATTATTAGCTTTTTTAAAGACACCGCCCGAAAGACCACGAGCAACTGACTGGCTATAATTTTCAAACTTAAAAAACAACAGTTGACCAACTACGTTTTGCCAGTGTTGGGTGTAAAAAGAAATTAATTGCATGTCGAAACATGTTGCAAGGGAGAAACCTGTCTCCAAGCGGTATACTCTAGAAACGCTTCATATTATTAACAACAAAAACAATATGAATCGTAAACAAGACAGCCAGAACATTTCATCGGTTTACTGCTCTTTGGTGACTAGGCAGAATCCGTGACAATTTAAAGCCGACTAAGCTTCAATCGAAGTGTTTTTTTATATCATAAAATGTTTGTTTTTTAAACATTCCTTTATATTTGTCTCTCATTGTATTATTTACGTTTATCTGTAATACGTAATAAATGTAAGTTTGCCAAAATTTTACACTAAATGTTCTTATGTGTATAATATGTTAATTTTATTTTTTTTAATAAAAGATCCCCTGAAGAAGACGGCAACCACCGTCGAAACGTCGGGAAAAGAAATGAAATTGTTTCATTAAAAAAAATTACGACCAAAATAGCCAAAAGAGATATATTTAAATTAAACCAATTAGTCAATAACTTAACAATAAGCTTTATTTATAATCGTAAGGTCAACGGCCTTGGCTCCGATGAAAGCATCGCTTCCCATAGATCAGCGAAATCAAGCATCGTTGCGCGTGGTTAGTACTAAGATGGAGGACCGTCTGAAACCAGTGTGTTCTTCCTTTCTCTGTCTCTCTTTGTTGTATTAATGTATGTGATGTTTAAAGCCAATGGTCTTCGTTGCCAGTGCTTCAGTGTCTCTACTTCGTAGATTTATCTACGGAGTAGTATAATATGTAATGTAATGTATAATCGTAAGAGTACTTTGTTTTCCTAGATTCTAATATGAAATTAATTATTTTTCTTTCACATGACTGAATCTGAGTCCAAACTCTGGTGTGATGCTGACACCAAACAAGTCATTTCTATTCGGTTAGGAATGGAATCGTAATGGAATCCTTTAGCAATATTCAATAAACAGCTTCTTTCTCTAAAAGAGAAATTATTTGCAAGCTTCCAAATAGTGAGGTAGACTGCCAGACTCATATCTACATATTTTCGGCCCTCCGCAATTTGAGTTTTTCCAAAATAGCTTTAGTTCGGTCAAAACAAAGTGTTGGAAGTTCTATGTAATTTCTGTCAGAAACAGTAATGAATAGAAATTGATTTACTTAAAATGTAGACCTGGTCATCCGAAAGTGGTTTTGAAAATGTCATCCGGAAATTCCTTGATCGTTTTAAAGAAATTCTTATTTATTAGAATATGACTTTTTAACATCTTTCTAAAGGTTTTCATATTCAAAAACATTTTCCTTCTTGATCGGTTTTTTAATTCTAAAGGGTTATCCATTTTGCGGTTTTAAAAGTATAGGGCTGGAATTCGACATCTGTCAAACTAAGTTGTTAAACCAGTTTTTTTTTCAGTTAAAAGTCTGACATTTACGAAAATGGATCGCTTAACTATCGCACAATGCATAAGAATTGTTAAAACCTACGACAAAAATGGTGTTTCTGCCACAGCCACATATCGTGCTTTAAGAGGAGATTATGGATTACATAATTACAAATTTGAAAAAACTGGATTGGTTACAGATATTGTAAGGCCTGTGCATAATCGATTCGCTCGTACCACTGAAAATATCGCTGCTGTAAGTGAAAATGTTGCCGAAGACCCGAATGTGTCAATTCCTGGTGGTTCTCAGGAATTGGGATTGTCTTACGGATTTGGATCTACACCTACATCCATATAAAGTCCAGCTCAAATCACAACTGGAGCCAGCTGACCATTCACAACGTCGTGGTAGATACGTCGAATGGGTGCTTGAACAACAGGCGGTGGACGGCGATTTTTCGAACAAAATTTTCTTCAGCGACGAAGCACATTTCTCACTCGGTGGGTATGTTAATAAACAAAATTGTCGTATTTGGGGTTCTAAGAATTTTCAAGTAATTGAAAAGAGGCCATTGCATCCACAAAAAGTCACTGTTTGGGGTGCTCTTTGGTCCGGAGGTGTGATTGTACCTTACTTCTTCGAGAACGACGATGGAACGACTATCACCGCCAATTCGGAGCGAAAAGGTCACATGATAACCGACTTTTGTTTGCCTGCTATTGAAGAATACGACTTGGAGAATATGTGTTCTCAACAAGACGGTTCCACATGCCACACAACTCGAGCGAATGTGGCTTTATGGCAAGAGACATTTCCTGGCGTAATTTCTCGTCGTGGTGATATCAACTGGCCAGCAATGTCATGCGATTTGACACCGCTGAACTTTTTTTGTGGGGCTACGCGAAAGACCGTGTTTAGGCAGATAAAGTTTTAACTCTTGAACACTTAAAAACCAACATTCGTCAAGTTATGGCTGAGATACCGCCCAATACGTGTAAAAAAGTGGTCGAAAATTACCTCAAAAGAATCAATGCTTGCAACAAGTCGCGTGGTGGTCATTTAAATGATGTAGTGTTTCACACATAATATCAATGTTCAAACTTTATTTACGTTTACTTTTGAAACCGCAAAATGGATAACCCATTATTACATCTCCCAATTTTTGTCTTATGTTTCCAAAAACGGTTTCTTCCGCAATGCTTAGGACAATAAGTCTTAATATATTTTTGTTGATAGCCGTATTTTAAATGTATGTAGGTACTATTATTCAAATCAATGGATTCTAACAAATAATTTATATGTACTTCTCATTTCGCCTACGTTTGCTATTATGAACTCATTTTAAACAAAGTATGATGACTGCACACATGCAGTTGTAATTGTGTTCATAAACGTATTTGAGCATATTTTAGGCAAGGCATGGGGCAACAAAGCCTGCAATTACGATTTTGGCTAAAAAATGCAATTACATTTTGGCTAAAAAATTTGTTTACATAAATATTAATATTAACGGTACCTGCCATACGAACATTTTTTTATTTTCGACTTCCTTATAAACGGCTGCATGGAGTTCGATCAAAATTTCGATACAGCACGCTCTTCAAATTATAAATAATACTGCATTTCAAAATTTTCGAAAAATATTTTTTTTTAATTTTTGAAAAAAAAAATTATTTTATATGATAAATATTTAAAATTGTCATATCAATTTTATTTTTTTAGAAAAAAATTCGTAAAAAAAACGAATTTGAAAATATATACAGCCGTTTCCATTAAGAATCTTTTGCAATCAATATGATCGAAGATAAGGACAAGTACGTGCGATCCTGTCGTGCATTTTATTATTATTTTAATTTGTTTAAAAAATGTTCAGGTGGATTAGTGATTTTATTCATTCAGGAGAAACTGGAAACGTTGAACACTGTTCCAGTCGTAACATTCGATTGAATGATGTGAACAAAGTTGGTAAAATGAGTAGAAATATGAAAGAAGGGAACAGGTCTAAGGTTACGATTATTAGTATTAAGGGATGTTAATTTAAGAAGCCCCGGACAGTCGATATGGCAGCTGCGCAAGGTTGGTGTATACAAAAATGTCTGCAACTGCAAGACGTTTTTCAAGTGTGTATAGACCCAATCATTGCAAAGAATCTTCATAGGGTGGTAGAGTAAGAAGACCTGACCGAGTGAGATCTTGAAGGGTAAACGGTTTGCTAAGGGGACGAAACTGAACTGGCATATAACGGGTGATTCACATGACAAATTCCACGAACATTTGACATTTCGATTCAGTATTGTTTGCCATTTCATCATGAATAGACTTACGCCTGAACAACGATTGCAAATTATTGAAATTTATTATCAAAATTCGTGCTCTGTGAAAAATGTGTTTCGCAAGCTACGTCCGTTTCAGCGACGAGGCTCATTTTTGGCTAAATGGATACGTGAATAAGCAGAATTGCCGTATTTGGAGTGAAGAGCAGCCAGAGGCAATTCAGCAGCTACCAATGCATCCCGAAAAATGCACTGTTTGGTGCGGTTTATGGGCAGGCGGCATCATTGGGCCGTACTTCTTCAAGGACGATGAAGGCCTCAGGGTTACGGTCAATGGAGAAAGGTACCGTTCGATGATAACAGATTTTTTTTTGCCGAAAATGCAAGAATTGAACTCGGTCGACATGTGGTTCCAACAGGACGGTGCCACATGCCACACTGCACTCGAAACCATGCATCAATTGAGAGGCGAATTTGGTGAGCAGTTGATCTCACGTTTTGGCGCAGTCAATTGGCCACCAAGATCATGTGATTTGACCCCGTTAGACTATTTTTTGTGGGGCTATGTTAAGTCTATTGTCTATGGGGACAAGCCAAACACGATTGCTGCCTTGGAAGCCAACATTGAACGCGTCATTGGTGAGATTCCGGCCGAAATGTGTGAAAAAGTTTGCCAAAATTGGACCTTCAGAATGGACCACCTGAAGCGTAGCCGCGGGCAACATTTAAGTGAAATTATTTTTAAAAAGTAAATGGCAGAAATTGATTTATCGATCCGAATAAAAATTTCATTCACTTTTTACAATTTTCTGTGTTTTTTTGAATTTTCAAAAACCAAGCTCTTAAAAAATCACCGTTTACAAGGTTAGTCTTACATATGTGGTGAAATAGGGATTTGTTCATGTAGGGGTTAGAAAATTCTTTTGACCAACCCCAGCAAACATTTTAATTAAGAAATGAACGATAATTAATTCATAATAGTGAAGAAACCGGCCGAAAAAGAATTCACTTATGATGCAATTTGAATCCTTATACCTGGGCTCTTAGACACCGATTTGAATTATTGTAATGATTCATTTATGATCTGGAAATTCGTCATTTAAATGAACGTAGAAAAGGGTTCCTTATATTCATTTAAATGATTAATGACAGAATATTTTCTAAATCATAAAAATAATTCCGATAAAATTCAATTGAGTGAAGGATTTCTAAGTATATACCTTCACTTAAATTAATCGTATATGAATCATTTTTGCGATTCAGAAAATGTTCAGGGATTAATCATTTAAAATAATATATGGAACCCTAATATACATTCATTTAATTGCAGAATTTTCAGATCATAAATGAATCATTAAAATGATTCAAATCGGTGTATAAGCCCAGGTAAATGGATTTAAATTGCATCATAAGTGAACTCTTTATTTCTTATTCATTTATGATTGAATATTTTATCGGTGAGCCTCTGGAACCTATTTTATTTGCCTTTTGGTAGGCTTTTATAGCTTCCTAGGACTTCTTTATTGTTACATGATACTATAATTAAAGAAATGATTTATATGTTTTTAAGAAAATTTAACACAATTTTTGTACTAACCTTTGTTTTTATCGTTTTCTTTTTTATATTTGTTTATGTAAGTATAAGTAGCTACCTGTTTACTATAAAAACACAGACTGGTTATATACCTATTATTTTAACTTTATTTTGAACTATTATGTATTATTTATTATACATATTTGCTACGTCCGATTTATCGGAAAACTTTTCCGAACTGATAATCGACTATGCAAATGAAACTTTCGTCGCGACAATGACCCGTTATCATTACCCCTTTGTAAGAAGAAAAAATAAAAGGACGAACAAAAAAGGTCTCCATATGAAGAATCCACCAACAAGATATGTGTGTTGTTTTTTTGACACATAGAGAATCCCTTTGCGTCTCCCCGGTAAGAATTTGTAGGATTTTTATATACATTCATAATTCATTCAACAAACTGAATGTTTCTTGAATATTATTCTACATTTTTGGTGATTAGAATCTGAACCTTCAGATAAATGTTTGCTGGGACGTATGATAAATTAAATAGAGGAATTTGCTTTAGAGATAATATGAGATCACAGTGCTCTTTATCATATAAAATTCCGAGATTACGTAATATTAAGTAGTAGACTTCGGCTCATTGTTGAAGTGAAAATATCTTTGAAACATAGTAAATAGTCTGAGCAGGAAATAATGCTTTCCATATCATTTATGGAAAGGAAAAAAGGATTGCAACAAGGTGTGTTGCCTTATGGTGACATATATGGGTTCTGATATTGACCATAAGCTACCCTATATTGCGGCTCTCGAAGTTGGAAATCACCCAATGTATAGAAATGGTAGAAACCGAAAGCTTCTAGTTTGGCATTTTACTTATTTTATTGAAAATCATTAAACAACCATGTTAAGACCGTTAAATAAGTGATTTACTATGAAAAAAAAGAGAATCGTAGATATTGCTATCCAAAGCTTAAGCAAGAAAATTTAGCGATCGAATGATAATTTGTGGTACGTCATTCTTTCTATCTTCCCTATGAATTGTCCTGACAATTTTTGTTGAACAGTGTAAAATACATATTTCTTTCAATATACTATCATGGAACAACTATACAAAATACAATTAGGTAAGAAGGAAGTTGGGCAAATTTGATCTACAATCGTATTATTTCTTTCGATAAAGCTATTTTTTTATTTAAAACACAAAATTAATTTTTATCAAATCAAATGTATGAATTATTTTTGAGAAAAATACGCTTTTTTAGCTTAGAGAATATTCCAAAAACATTAATATTAAAACTTGGCAAAAATAGCGTCTAGTATATAAGGCTGTCGGCGGGAGCTTATATGCTTCATATATAAAAATTCTATTCACAGCTGACGAAGGTCTTCATACCTTCGATTACGCTTTACACAACTTCGCATTAAGTAAACTGGTTGAAGATATCTCGCTAACGGAGTTAGAAGCAACTCTTCAAAAAAATAAAAACAGTAAAGCACCAGGCGCGGTCGGCATACCAGCAGAATTCTACAAAAACAGTTCTACTCAACTCAAAAATTATATCGTTGTATTTTTGAATCGACTGCACAACGATGCAGATGTATCCAGTAGTTTTAATGAATCTGTCATTTTCGCAATTTTCAAAAAAGGTAATACAAATGTTACAGAAAATTATAGGGGTATATCGATCTTAAATACAGTAACGAAAATTTTTGCTGAGTAAGTATTTATAAGTATTTTTCAAACTGGTTTTCGCCCAGGATTTTCGACTATAGACCATATCTTTGCTATCTCCAGTATAGCCAGTTAATTCATTGATAACAAGAAAAAACTATACACTTGCTATGATGATTTCAAAGCTGCTTTTCACAAAGTCAACAGGCAAGCTTTAATTTACAAATTGTCATGTTTAGGTATATCGCGAATGTTTCTGGTAATGTATGCCAGGCTGATCTAATAGACAAAGGCAAGATTTTGGGATGTGCACGAGTTTTTGGAAGGGTTTGAAACAACAGCAGGCAGGTGTTCCTCAAGGTTATATCCTCAGCCCAATACTGTTTACCTTATTCATAGATGAAATCTGTTACCTTCTTCCAGGAGGAGTCCTTTTTGCTAACACTGTCGTAGTCGTAAAAGTCTTGCTTTATGCTGGCGATTTGACAATGTTTGCTGACAATCCTTGTTCGCTACAATTGCAAATAAATCGCCTTAGTTTATTTTGTGAGACTTGGGGTCTGCAAATAAATGAACAAAAAACTACAATTGTAATTCTTGAAGCGAGACAAACCAGAAGAAGGCCTGAAGAAAAATGGTCCCTTAATAACGTTCAGATCGAGCTTGTACAAGAGTTCAAGTATTTAGGAGTTTAATTAACAAATAACTTGAGCTTTATCAAACATTCTAAAGCAATAATGAAGCTTAATTGGCGCTTAATATGATGTGGCCACAGTTTATCTCTAACCAAAATATTAATCTGGCATATAAATACCGATTTTTTAATGCAACAGTAAAGTCTTGTATGCTCTATGGTGTACAAGTTTTCGGCGGATACATTAACCTCGAAGCATTTGAAATCCTGCAAAGCCATTTCTTTAAGCGGCTATTCCGTTTACCAAATTCAACACCAAATTATTCCATATACGTAGAGTCAGGTATAACCCCATTATATATACAAAATTTGAAGGCGAACGCGGACTTCATTTCAAAAGTTATGAAAAGAAATGATGTACATATGTCTTTACAAGGCTATTTTGAAAAAATAGCTACAAACAAATGCGTCGCCATTTAAAGAGTGGAACCAACTCACTTTATGGCAAGAATTTTGTATAAGCTTAACGGAAACCAATGTTGTTGAATGACAGGACCAGTTTGTAGAGGTGATCGCTAAACTCGATCATACAAGGTTTGTAGAAAATCTCTTAAAAGCAAATTCGTCCGCATCAAGAATGATTTACCGAAATTTAAACCATGAGTTGACTTCAGATGTCAATTACTTTTCTAGTGATCAAATAAGTATTATACTTAGAGTCAAAGTCGAAAGTTTACATTTAAATTTTATACCGTACCGTGATGAATTGCCGCAACTCTGTAATCTATGTAACAGCAGAGAAAAAGAAGATATTTAATACTTCTTAGCGGTCTATCCAATCTTACAAGAATTTCGTCGGTTATACTTTCGGGAAAGCTTTCTAACATTACATAAATTTAATGAAATCCTAAATGGAGCTTCGTGTTGGCTCAATCTATATAAATATTGTCAACATGCTTTTAATTACCGCAACAGTTTCACCTGTGTATGCGAATTAGCCAATTATTGTAGTGTAAAATGAAAAGAAAAATGTTTGAAATTTTAACGTAATAAGAAAAACAAAAAAAAACTTATATACTTTGTTAATATTATTTTATGTTATATATTTTTTGTTTTGATTTATTTCTTTTTTCTTAACATCATAATAAAGAATGTCATATGAGGCAGACGGCAGTAATTGCTACGTCCTTATTCTTAGGAAAACAAATTGTAAAAAAATATATGATGAAAAAATAAAGAATCAATCTATCTATCTATCTTTCTATCTATACATAAATATTCATTAATTCCTTTTTTAGCAAAGTTGTGAAGGCAATCAAAACTATTTTATCAATTAGTTATTTCCGAACTTGTCTATTATGTGAATCCGTAAAAAAAAAATTGCAGTTTGCTTTCATTCACCTTTGCATATAAGCTTCATTTAACTATAGCTATTCTACGGTACATTTCTCACCACTAAACTTCAATATAAATCAAAACTTTCCTTAAGTTTTCTAATATTAAAAGGTACGGTAATTCTTTGAAACTACACTGAACTATGTGTTTTAAGGAATATGTATATCAAAAAAAATATTTATGTGAAATGAAAACTCGATAAAACCACAAGGCGATCTAAAATAATTTTTCCGATATCATAATTAATTCAAAATGATGGAGCACACATGATCGACACAAAAAAAACAAACTATAAAAAAGGGGGAAAACTTTAGAAGGAAACTAACCAGCGCCAGCGTATCTGTAGTCTGTAATACACCTCATCCACTTTGAGCTTCGAATAAATCATCTTGAAATTCAGCAGGAATACCACGATTTTAAGCGCACGAGTAGGTCGTATAGAATTGCTATAATGGTTATATGTATGTGTAAGGGTCAGTATGTTAACTGTTGGTTAAGTGGGTGCTCCAGTTTATTCTTATCCCGATCATATTTTTTTTGACTTATGATTTCACAACAGAGAACCGTTTAGAAATTCTTCCAATTTAATTCCGAGATTTCAAAAACATAGATATATTGGCTTTTGAACAGAATATTCACAAACTCATCAAATGAACAAGTAAAGTTTTTGAATGAAAACATATCAAATCTTTACAATACATACGTTCCACTAAAGACAAAAAACTACCGTGCGTATTATCTAAAGTCTGCGAACGAATCATGCAAAAACAACTTTTTGAATATATTATGCGTAACAACTTCTTAGTAAGCATTCAGTCTGGGTTCGGTCTTAAACACAGCTGCTACCCAGCACACCTGAAAGTGATTGAGGATATAAGAGGACAACTTGACAATGGTTGTGTTACCTTTTTGCTTCTTCTAGACTTCTCTAAAGCATTCGGTATGGTAGTCCACTCTGTACTTTTGAGAAAATTACTTTTTGAGTTTAACCTTTCACCAGAAGCCATCAAATTGATTTCCACGTACCTTACCGAAAGAAAACAAGTCGTATGTATTAAAAATCAACTTTCCGAGTTCTTTCCAATCAAACGAGGTGTTCTTCAAGAATCGATTTTGGCTCACCTTTTATTCTCTTTGTATATATACGAAATAAGGTCTACCGCGAAAATGATCGACTTTCTTTCGGCTGGTACCAGAAAGATGTGGCACCTGGGCGACTTGTCAATTTCCGATCTAATCAAGCCAAGCACATTCGTATAAATACTGCGTCGAACTTAATAAACAAAGTGTTTGCGTTGAGTGACTGAAAATTCCATTCCGTTAACGAAGAAAAAGTTACGCAAATACTCTTAGACAACAGCTTTCCGACAGAAGTTATAAGGAACTTGATACTTCGTCAAAATCACCAAGTCAACTTGGCATATAGGTGGAACCAGACTGTTGCATCCCTATTCACCAACCTGAAGACGAAACCCGACAAAGATCGCCGTTCAGACGTAGTTTATAATATAAATTGCCTGGGGAAAACGGATGAATCCTGCAATCTTTACTACATCGGCACCACCAAACAACTCTTTCGGCAATGAATGGCGAACCACAAGTCAGATATTCGCGTAAAAAGTTCTGAGAAGGCGGCACTGGCTTCTCACAGCGTTGATACCGGTCACACACCAAACTTCGAGGGAGTGGAGATCCTTGCAACAGAAAAACATACATTTAGAGACACTGCATATAATTAACAACAAAAATAATATGAACCGCAAAAAGGACACACAGCCGTTTACTGTTCCTTAGTTTCTGACAGTAAATATCATTAAACCTAGACTAATCTTCAAATAAGAAGTGTTCAAAATCTGTTTTTTTAATCTGTTTCTTAAATATTTTAAACAAATTATTGTTTAGCTTAGTACAATCTTAAAATTTAACGTTATGTAAGTCATATTTTGTTCATTTACTTGTATATATATGTTCAAACATTATATCTCTTTTTAATTTTATATTTTGAAAATAAAGACACCCTTGAAGAAGACGGCAACCACCGTCGAAACGTTGGGAAAATAAAATGAATATTGCTTTCATTTAATCATCATTACGACCAATAAAGCCGATCAGAATCACTTCTTAAAAATTCTCCAAAGTCCAAATAAAAACCAGCTTGTTTAAAAACTTCTAATATATACGAAAAAGCATCCTTCATACCAAATGTATTTAAGCAATTTGCACTTTTATGCCGGTGATATACAAATATATAAAAGTTGTCCATTAGGTCTTATAGAGAGTTGTGTATGTACTATAAACGAGGGGCTTGAACGCATCTCTATATATGGGCACTAAACAATAGCTTAACCCAAGAAAATGCAAATGTCTTGTGATATTCAAAAAGCCATTAGATTTATATGTTTCCCATCGATACTCCTTAATAATATGCCGCTAGAATTCACGGCCACCTCAAGAAACCTAGGTATGGTGTTCAACAGTACATTAACATGGAGCGATCACGTTAAAGCTTGTGTAGGAAAAACTTATGGAGTTCTTAGATTCCTATAGGCCGTTCTGCAGTTTACCCCGTTAAAAACCAGAATGGTTCTTGCTAAGACTCTAGTCATCTACTACTGTGATGCTGCGAGCAGAAAAAGATTGAAGAATCTGTCTATGAACCTCCTCCATATGTCGATTGAAAATTTTATTAAGTTTCGAACTTTAAACATACTTTTTACTATCGTAAAGACAAAACAGCCACCGTATTTATACGAAGTACTTCGATTTCCAGCATCAAACAGATCATATAATTTAATATTCCTTCGATTCTCTTGTCTTACATCCGAAAGACAATTTTTCATTGCTGCAATCCGTCAAGTAGAGCACAACAGTTTCAAAATAGATTGAGATTTCTCTTGTCTAGTCACAGCAACTAACTTCTTTTAACTTCTAGCTTTCTTTCCTTTCTTTAAGATATTCCATCTCTTAAAACTTTCTAACTTTTATCTTTCATTCTTTCTTCGTCTATTTTTTTCTTTTAATCTTTTTTTATTATATTTATAATACCCACATAAATTTGAACTTTGTTAAATCCTAAACTATCACTATGAAATAAAACTAAACTAAAAATAAACTATGATTTTCAGAGAATGAGGGTAACCAAAAAAACAGCTGATTAACAACTTTGATGAATCATATATATTCATCGTATAAAATGTGGGTTAAAAACACAATTCTATGATAATGATGTAATAACTGCAACTGGAATGTCACTTCCAGTCATTTATTTTCTTAAATTTTACTTAATTTATTTTATTTTATTTTATTTTATTTTATTTTATTTTATTTTATTTTATTTTATTTTATTTTAATTTATATTCCTTTCTTTTCTTTTATTTTATTTTATTTTATTTTATTTTATTTTATTTTATTTTATTTTATGTTATTTTATTTTATTTTATTTTATTTTATTTTATTTTATTTTATTTTATTTTATTTTATTTTATTTTTATTTATTTTATTTTATTTTATTTTAATTTATTTTCCTTTCTTTTTTTATTTTATTTTATTTTATTTAATTTTATTTTATTTAATTTAATTTAATTTTATTTTATTTTATTTTTGTTTATTTTTATTTATATTATTTTATTTTATTTTATTTTATTTTATGTTATTTTATTTTATTTTATTTTATTTTATTTTATTTTATTTTATTTTATTTTATTTTATTTTATTTTATTTTATTTTATTTTATTTTATTTTATTTTATTATTTTATTTTATTTTATTTTATTTTATTAAATTTTATTTTATTTTACTTTACTTTAAAGTTCAGATTATTATTAATTCGGTTGCTTTATTCTGAACTGAACTAAGATATAAAAATGTTTTTTTTTGAAGATTCTTTAACTTAGTCCTAATGACAAGTTAAAATGGAGACACTTTATCTGAAAACTGAGGTATACAGTATCTCTTTCATAGAGACAGGGTGTTATGTTGTTTATTGGTGGTCGGGATCTTCGATGATCCTCATTAGCCCAACTGCGCACGTTTTTTGATTATTAAAATGTTTTCTCCATTTCAATTTATTTTGTTTGTTTGTTTTTTTTTTTGTTTTAGAGTTTTCTATTTTCGTGGTTTTGAAATGACTCTCGGGTTTTTTTTAGGTATTTTTGGAGAAAATGAAAAAGTTGCATATCAATGAAGAAGGTTTCATTGAGTCAAACACTGCCATAATAAATCAGCACAAAGACGATGACGAAGCTGCTGTGGCTGCCTGAGAAGGCGATGATCGTGCTTCCCCGGCATTGAATCCTGCTCCTGGTGTTTTTGTTTAATTTTCCTTTGGGATAAGGTTGGGACTCTCTCACGTATCCATAATAGCGCACATGTGCGACCAATCAAACGATAACATTCATCATTTCAGGTCGCATGCAAGAGAAGATGAGCAATGTTTTCACCATATCGCCATACAAGATACCAGAACCGCTGCTGCTGCCGCAACCGACTTCAAAATGAATCTTGAGCATGTGCTCCTATAGTTTTAGTGGGGTGGGAAGAAGAATCCCAATCATTGAAAAAGGGATTCCATGCAAGAAATAAAAAACATTCAATTTATTAGTACAGCACACAACGCGACAACGGAACGGTCTATAAAGTCTATAGGTTAGGTACGAGTTACCTCCACTCCAACTCCAATACCTTATATGCAGTTATGATTATGAAATCCAATGATTGTCATAACTCACGATTTTCTCTTGTAAATAGATTTCTCTCTTTTTTCGGGATATATTATTACCATTGCAGAGGATCATAATTTACACTGAACCATCCGCATAATTAAATAGTTTTACCTATGAAGGGATTTTCTTGTCTACAGCAGATTTTGTATCTTCAGCGTTTTTTTTATTTAATTTTTTTAAGGGTTTCAATAAGTGAGTACCTATGACATTGTTGTAACATTGAGTGCCTACGATTTCACCTAAAGGAAGCATTTTTGTATTGTGGTGGTTTTTATTTTAATTCCAATTGGAATATGATGTTAAGAGTGAGACAAGACAAAACCAGCCACCTACTTCCGCTATTTTGTGGGAAATTCTTGTTTGTTCCCAGGATTGTCAAATTAAGGGATTCTTATTGATTTGAATTAGTAAGTTATGCAAACCAAATGGATTGGATTTCGAAGTGGCATGTTCAGTATGATCTGTCTAATTGCTAATATAATTTTAAGTGCAATTATTTTCGTTGCCCGTGCGTTGAGAAAAATTGTGAATTGTGAAAGTTGTGAATTCATCAATGGATTCCTCGACTATTTCCATCGATGAGTACTATGTTATGATTTCATAAGAAAACGGTTGCGCATTTTTTTATCAGTTAACTAAATTCAAATGAATAGAATGTTTACAATTCACTACATTTTCTGTTACAAAATCATAAACGATGATTCCACTGTTGAAGAGTAATGTATAGTTTCATGAGTTCGCAAATGATATTTGGTTCTCTGCGGTGCGGTGGTTGTTTTGTTTTCTTCCCGAGAACAAAAAAAAAATGCAAACAAAAAAGCCTTAAAAAAGAGGTTTTATCTGCCATGTGAAGAGTGACGAACATTGCCTTTTTTCTACCTGCAACGAGAAATGCGCTCAGTAGTCAGTCTTCGCTGGTCATGAGATGAGTTCGTGGGTTTTTTTTTAGAGAAAGTGAAAAAACATATAAACCAGAAATTCCAGTTTTGTTCGCGATCATTATCATCATTTAACACAGCAACAAAAGTTTTTTTTTATCAAAATGTTTTTTGTGCAGAAATTGTATTGAGCCAGCTGAAAGGTTTCAATTATTAACCTTAAGGTAATTGGCGACATTATACCTATGCTGTCGACTCAAAGTGCAAATCCTACGCAGCAGAATTAACAAAATGAACTGCTGAGACCGACATCACATCAAATTAAAAATAATCAGTTATTGATAAGGTTTACTTTCGCATCAAAATTTTATCAAGGTTACATTTTAATTATAATTAGCCAAACGTATTTTTTTTCGTAATTAAATGTTAATATTATTGAATAATCGTCGAGTTAAATTAATAAAATGATGTTTGGGGGTATAACATACATATACAATGTTTCTGTTTCCTTAAAAAAACAAAATTCCTCTTTCACAGAAAAGTGACACTTTCATGTTATTTAATGAATACAAAATGGGGGAAAAAAAGAAGTAGGTATCATACGGGCTTCACCTAGTGATTTCATAATTAAACATTCATGGCATTTTTCATCATATAAAATCCATATGCGAATTAACGAGTTATATGAACAGAGTGAATTGATGGATGAGCATTCCTGCCATTATTCACCTGCTGAATAAGCAACTCTAAGTCAACTAGTGATTTCACAGCTTACCACCGTTCATGCCATTTTTCATCACATATAATTTGCTTATGAATAAACAAGTTAACCCTACTTCGTGATTTCACTGTTTATTATTCACCCCGTTCGACTCAATCGATAATTCAAAATGATCTTAGATGGTGGGTGAGTACTATAACAAGTATGTTGCTCTTCAGACTAGGCCAAATGCATGAAACTAAAGTACTTATTAGTAGTAGAAAGTAAAAGTAAATACCTACTAGTAATTACTACTAGTAAAAGTCATGATTTATAGATATTATTTTCTTCATATGATATGCATAAAATAAAGTTTATACTGTTAACCATATACTGCCCAAGTAACATCGTCACATCTATTAGATGCAAAACTGTTCTCTGCAGCTCCAAACAAGTGAAATTGAAAGATATGGCTTTATAAGGTTTAATTTCACAGCTCAATGTATTTTATCTTAAATCATGCTCTATATTAAAGTTTAAAAGAACTGTCAGCTCGTTCAACGTTTAGTTTTTCAAACTAGCTCCATAATACCTTTTATGCGATCTATGAACGAGCTTCTTGAATTTCCCTCATCTAAATGGCCGTTGTACAGCTTTCAACTACACAAATGCAATAAAAGACGCGACAAGAGCTCTAAACAGTAGCTTTAGCTTTAGATGAAAATACTAATGTATGCGCATTTCGAAATGTCAAAATATAGCATTAAAAGACCAACTTTAAATCGGTTGTAGAGCTGAGTATTAATAGGGGTATTCACGATCCGATGTAAATGGTCTTATATCATTGTAAAAGTGTAAAAGTGTAGCATGTTTTTGCACTACAACAACAAAATAAACTGAATGTCAAAATCTCATCTTTTTAGGAGCGTGTCGACAAATTTAATTTTATTTCAAAACGCTACTCAAATGTATGTATAAAATACTTCACTTTATTAAATATTTAATTTTATTATAAAAGAAAGAACTTGACTTGACTGGCTGAAGGCAAAAAGACGAATAGAATTATATAAACCAAAATATGTAAAATGATAGGTTGGTTGTAGATGGGTTAGTGTCGCACTCTTGCGGTTGGTCTGTGATGTTCTGGATTATTTATTTGGATTTTAAACTTGAATATTTGAGATAACAGGCGGTTGGATTGTAGACTCCTACAGCACTCCCCTTCCAGTGACTTTGTTACGATGGGATAAAAGTTAGTCCTTATTCATCCCAAGTCTCTCTGGAATCCGAACGGATCTCCCTGATCTAGTTTTTCTGTTATTGATGTCATCAGAAGTTTGTGGAAAGACGGGCAAAGATGATGTTTGATCTGAGCTGGGATTATTATTGTCCTCTTTGGCTGAAAGTAGAAAAGCGGGTTTTAACGATCGATTGAAACTGTTACTTCTTTTCCTCGAATCTTCAGAACAAAGAATTTATCTGATCTCTTCACGACGGGAAATGGACCTTCATACGGTTGTTGTAGTCCGGTTCTGACTGCATCTCTTCTGATGAAAACGTGGGATGCGGTAGATAATTCTTTGAACACAAAGATTCTTCTTGAGCCATGACGAGAAGCTGGAACTGGTGTTAGATATTCAAAATGAAGTCGGAGTTGATTTACAAAGGTAGTCGGATCACTAATAGTATCTCTTCATGGTGACAAAAATTCACCGGGAAGTCTGATGGACTCTCCATACAACATTTCGGCTACTGTAGCTTGTAGGTCTTCTTTGTATGTTGCTCTGAGTCCAAGGAGTACAACAGGAAGTTCATCGGCCCATGCTGGTGATTCATGGCACTCTATAGCAGCTTTCAGTTGACGATGGAACCTTTCGACCATGCCATTCGCTGCGGGATGGTAAGCAGTTGTCGTCAGATGATTGATGCTAAACAATTTTGTCAAAGCCTGGAAAAGATCGGACATAAATTGTCTGCCACGGTCAGATGTTACCTTGAGTGGAACTCCAAAACGTGCTATCCAATTGGCGAAGAGAGTTCTTGCAAGTGTCTCAGCGGTAGAATCTCCTAAAGGGTAAGCTTCAGGCCAGCGGGAGTACCTGTCGAAAACAGTGAGGCAAAATCTAAATCCTCGTGAGTATGGAAGTGGTCCCACGAAGTCCACATGTATATGCTCGAACCTCGATGATGGTTGTTCGAAGTTTCCAATCGGAGATGACGTATGACGAGTTATCTTCGATCGTTGGCACGGAATGCATAACTTTGCCCATGCTCTGCAGTCTTTACGGATTGAAGGCCAGACAAATTTTGATGAAACCAGTTGAACTGAAGCGTTCGTTCCAGGATGGCTTAAGCTATGCAGAGATTCGAATACTTGACGTCGGAAAGGTTTTGTTACAAATGGTCTAGCAACGCCCTTTGACACATCACAAAATATTTGCAATTGAGAGTTTGGAAGCGGAACTTTTACAACCTGTAATGCAGAAACAGATTTAATAATGTTTTCAAGTTCTATATCACCTGTTTGAGACGCTGCTAGTTCTTCGAAGTTCACTGGCTTACTAATAGCTTCGACGCGAGACAATGTATCTGCTACTACGTTTTCTTTTCCAGCAACGTGTTGAATGTCGGTTGAAAATTGACCGATAAAATCAAGGCACCTAAACTGCCGAGGTGATGCTTTTTCGGGCTTTTGTTTAAAGGCAAACATCAAAGGTTTGCGGTCCGTGAAAATGGTAAAATTTCTGGCTTCCAACATAAACTTGAAATACTTAACGGCTGAGTAGATCGCTAAAAGTTCCCTGTCATACGTGCTGTATTTACGTTGAGACTTGTTGAAATTCTTGTCAAAGTATGACAGTGGCTGCCAACCAATTGGTGTTTTCTGTTGTAAAACTGCACCCATGGCACACTCTGATGCGTCAGTGAAAAGTCCCCACTCGAATGTCGGATCAGGATGTGCGAGCAAGGCAGCTTTAATAAGTCCCTCTTTACAAGCAGCGAAAGCTTGCAAAAGTGGTTTTGTCCAAGTGATGGATTTATTGCCTTTGATGTTCAGTCCTTTCAGACACTCGTTCAGTGGAGCTTGTCGGCTGGCTGCATTTTTTACGAAATGCCTATAGAAGTTTATAGAACCCAGGAATCTTCTTAGTTGCAATCAATGGTTGCCTGGATACGTTCTTCTGGCGGTTCTATGCCATCGCTTGAGATTAAATAACCTAAAAATGTAACTTTGGACTTACCAAACTCACATTTTGCAACATTAACAACAACGCCAAATGAGTTGAGTCGTTCGAATAGAGTTTGGAGATGATGAAAATGTTGCATTTCGTCGTCCGATGCTAGCAAAATATATCGTCTACGTAGGGAAAACAGAAATCCAGACCATTCGTGACCTCGTAGATGAACCTCTGAAAAGTCTGGGCGGCATTTCGGAGTCCAGACTTCATGAACCTAAACTCAAAGAGTCCAAATGGTTTAACAATAGCGGTTTTCTTGATGTATTTTGGTGCAATGGGGATCTGGTTGAACGCTCTTACCAAGTCAATCTTGGAAAAAAATTTCTTGCCCGCGAGATTAGCTGAACAATCCTGTAAATTTCGTGGAGGGTAGTTGTCTGGAATCGTACGGTCGTTTAAGGCGCGGTAATCTCCACACGGACGCCAATCACCTGACTTTTTGGCGACGAGATGAAGTGGCGATGACCAGCAGCTTTCCGAACGGCGAGCTATTCCCATTTTAAGCATTGTTTCGAATTCACTTTTTGCAATTATCATCTTGTCAGGTTCCAAACGTCGTGCTTTGCAGCTAACCGGAGGACCTGATTTCGTATTTATGTGATGAACGGTGGAATGACGAATTTCCTTGAAGCTTCGATCTGGTCGAGTCAAACTGGGATACTGTTTAAGTAGCTCGATGTACTTTGAATTTCCGGAAACTGATTTGACATGTGATGAAACCTTGAATGCTCGGCAACCCAATACGGAAAGTCCAGTAATTCCATCTAGCAATCTGCTGTGCGATACGTCCACAAGAATTTGATAGAAAGCTAGAAAGTCCGCACCTATTATGGGTTTGCTGACTTCTGCTACCACAAAACGCCATGTAAAATCTCGACGCAGTCACAGGTTCACCTGCAAAGTGCGAAAACCTTAGGTTGGAATTGGGGTTCCATTTGCAGCGAAAAGAGTATAGTCGGATGGCTTTGACTTGTAACGATGTGTGGAAACACTGAAACGTCCGATCCCGTGTCTACCAAAAACTGCAGTTTTGATGTTTTGTCCGTGATGAAAAGACGGCTGGAAGTTTGGCTGTCATTCACCGTCATCAATGACATCCGTTCTCGTTTCCCGCCTGCTGCCTGAAATCACATGGTGGGCGACAATTTCTTGCTTTGGATCCCCAGTGACGATGGAAATAGCAAAAACCGGTTTGATTGTTGTTGTAAATGTTGTTCTTCTCGTCTGAGATCGATGTTGGATTTTTATGTTGCCTTCTACGAGAGCGTGACCTCGATCTAGTCAGCATGCGATTTTGGTTTCCACGACTCATGTACAAGGCATCAACTTGCTTAGCCAGTTGTTCTACTTTTTGCGTGAGACTCGAAAATGCGGATTCTGGCTAGATGTGCTGGCAACTTGTTGTTGTGGGATGACGTCGTTGATTCTGTCTGCGATCAGACCAAGGTTTTCCAGAATTGTTGGATTTTCGGCTGTGCCAGGAGGATGTGCTAATATTGACTGAGTTTGGACGGGCAATCTATCAATCCAAATTGCCTTTAAAGCATCGTCAGTCATTGTTCCTCCAGCTAAATCCTTCAATCGACGAAGAAACTGAGACGGTTTCCTGTCGCCTAGCTGTTCTCGGTCTAGCATTTGCTTGATCTGTTTTTCTCTAGATGGGGCCAAACAAGATATAAGTTCTTCTTTTAATTCAACATATGCATTACCTTGTGGCGGATTGATTATGACGTCTTGTTCTTCCGTGGCTGTGGCCTGATCCAGATGTGCAATGACGATGTTAAACTTTCGGGCATCAGATCGCAAATTCACCAGCGTAAACTGCGCTTCAAGTTGGGCAAACCACAGCTTCACATTTTCTCTCCAAAATGGTGGTGGTCGCACTTGAACATGACTTGATTCAATTTCCGCACCTTTTACTTCTTGTGCTTGTGACTTCTGGGAAAGAAGTTGTTGCTGAAGTTCTTGCAACTGATTTAATTGCGCTTCTAATGAGTTGTCTTGCGGAGCAAGTGCTTTAGCGGCTACACCAGGTAGTTGGTCATTAGTTCCGGTCATTTTCTTTGTTGAACGGTAAAGAATTCACAAGAATTTATGTAGATTAAGTAACGCGCGTCGGGGTCACCAATTTAGGAGCGTGTCGACAAATTTAATTTTATTTCAAAACGCTACTCAAATTTATGTATAAAATACTTCACTTTATTAAATATTTAATTTTATTATAAAAGAAAGAACTTGACTTGACTGGCTGAATGCAAAAAGACGAATAGAATTATATAAACCAAAATATGTAAAATGATAGGTTGATTGTAGATGGGTTAGTGTCGCACTCTTGCGGTTGGTCTGTGATGCTCTGGATTATTTATTTGGATTTTAAATTTGAATATTTGAGATAACAGGCGGTTGGATTGTAGACTCCTACAACTTTTACACTTTTACAATACCCGAACCCTATTGTAACCGAAAAATACAAGAGTGTAGGATTTTTTTTAACACAAACTAAGCCTTCTTCAGAACAAATGTGAAACCGATTTTGACATTTGCTTCAGTGTTGCTACAGATTAGTAAAGGTGTGTTCACATTCCGTTGTAAAAAATAAAATTTTACAAGACTTGGTACACCAGATCGTGAATACCCCTAATATCTTAACACATTCTAGTCATGAACCCATTTTATAATCTTGATAAATAAATCCAAAATATTTATTTTATCAAGAAAAAAAAAGTATTATTTTGCTTAAAAAATACATGAATGTATGTAACTATTCAATTTTTAGTGTAAGTTATCAATGTTCAGATTGGAACTATAAATTTACTCTGTTAAACAATGCGGAAGAACTTTGATAATTTCTCGTTTTGCATAGTAATGTACATAAATACATAGGTTTTTTCATAGTATTTAAAAAAAAAAAATTCAGGGCTTTAATTCTAATCGTGTACGCACAAAAAAAATTATCCTACTTTAATTCCCTTAGAGAAGATAGATGTGGTTACACATTAAGGATACCAATGTTCTGTATCACAGTGAATCTAAGCAGCTTTATTAAAAAAAAGTTTTGAAACTCTTATCTTTAAAAATTGCAACTTAGGCTTTAAATACACTTCAGGAAATATTCTTTTAAAAAATTCCTTCCTATAAATTACATTAGTTTTATTATTTGCTATCCTTGAATTTTAGTTTCTGAAGCACCATTTCTTACATCAATAGCATAATGTTAAAAAGACGAAAATGCCATCTTCTTGGAACTAGCTCTAAAAAATGTACAATGAATTTTATAGCGACTTAAGAGCTATATCACCAGTAATTAATAGTGCAGCTCCAGAACAAAAAGTATTGCAGCTTAATTGGAAGAAACGTCTTTTCTGACAGTAAAAATGACGACGAGATATAAAATTAATTCAATTATTCTTTTTTTTTTTTCATTTTAAAAAAGAATCATCTTCGGAGTGTAATTAAACAAAACACTAAATTATTATTATTTTTGAAAAAATAATTTTATTTCAGCTCTGGAAAATTAATTTTAAAATTTTAAATAAATAAAAATCTTAATTTCTTTTCTTATATATTTTCATAAAAATATTTTTTAATTTGGTTATTGTCATCTTCGTTATTTCTATTTTACATAATATGAAACGATATATTCATTCTTTAATAGTATGAGAATTTCATATACTTTTATTTTGTACTACACAAACCAATACAGACAATAATATGTCAAAAGTGGTGTTTTAATAGTTTGAAACCCATGTACTACAGAGTCACTTTTGTCACTGATAACAGACTGAATAAGAGCAAATAGCTCTCAAGCTCAATGAATTAGCTACATGGGAGCTTGATTTTTGCTCTAAATCCACATATAGTGCTCCTAGCTAAATAAACAGCTTTAAGATTTAGCTCTTGAAGGACTATAAATGCTTTTATACAGCTAATAATGTCACATGGGTAGTAGTAAATACTGGATTCATTCAAGTATATACTACAAATTCATCCGAAATCGCTAGTTCATATATACTATAAGCATTGGCGCAAAATTTTAGTCGATTTAGTAATATGTTAAATCATTTTTAGTATGATACTAGGCTAAAAAGATGATTTTGCTGATATGAAACCAGTTAAGTATCGTACTATTTTCTTAACATTTTACTTAAGTTAAAATCACAAAATGGCTACTTTATTTTTTTAGTATCGTACTAAAATCCATATGCCACTTTGAAATTTACAAACGTCAAAAAGATATGTTCGCTTACTTCTTTGCACTATTTTAGGCGTGTTTAGTTGTAGTTTATTAAGAAAACAGATTTAGTATGGTGCTAGTTAAAAAGTGTTTAAAATTAGGAAAATATTAGTAAAGTTCTTTAGTATTAACAAATTGTTAAGTATTAGCGATTTGGAATCGTTATTAACCGCCAAGCATTACAAGTTGATTGACTATTGATAGAGGCTTATACTTTACGATAAATATATCCCTAAGAATGTAAGTGAGTTTTTTTTTATTTTTATTGAGTACAATCCAAACCTCTTACACGTAAAGAAAAGTATATTTCAAAAGCCAATCCTGGTTAGGTACTAACTGCTTTTATGAAAATTGATTCTTAGGAAAGATTTCTGGACAATAAATTTTGCAACTTAGTGCATACAGTTCTACAAAGAGTACTCTGATGGAAGCCTCGGTCTTCGCCAATGCCAACTTGAAATTTATTTTAATTTTAATTTTATTTACTGACTTAATTCAAGTGATTAAGCAAAAATATAAAAGAAATTAATTAATTAATTAGAAAAACTTATTTTAGATGATAATATTTGAATACATAATTAAATTAAGCAATCTGTAAACGTAACTTAACTTATACCTAATAAGACGGATGTTTATGGGTAGTTGGAGTAAAGATTTCTTCTGAGGAAGGAGGAACTAGAGGGCTGAAGTCAAAGTTGTGCTGTGCATTATTTACTAAGCGTATCATTCTAGTTATTGGGTTGTAATGGCCATAATTTGTGTGATAAGTAGGAAGGTGAAAGAATGGGATGGATCGAAGGTTTCGTGGATTGGCATTAATAGAGATTAGCTCAAGAAGCGCCGTAGAGTCGATGGCACAGTTAAGAAGTTGGGGGATAAAGAGTATGTAAGCGACCGCACGACGTTTAGCAAGGGTGTGTAGGTCGATTAATTGCAATCGATGATCGTAGGGGGGGTAAGATATGGGGATAAGACCAAGGAAGATACGTAAGGTGAAACGGAGAAACCTCCTCTGCACAGATTTATATCTATTAAAGTGGGTCGATTGATAAGGAGACCATACTTGGCTGGCGTACGCGAGAATGGGTCTAACATATGTGGTGAAGAGTGACTTAGTAACATAAGGGTTGGAAAATTGCTTAGACCAACGCTTTATAAAATCAAGGCTAGAATTTGCTTTTGCAATAATATGGTCGAAATGCCTACGGAAATTAAGCCCTTTATCCATTATAATGCCAAGATCACGGGTAGATGAAACTACAGGAACAGGCTCATTGCAGAAGTAATAAGTTCGATGGGTTAAGCGGAGGCGTTTCATAGAAAAATTCGTAAACTGAAATTTATTACCATTAAGTTCAAAGAAAGGCATTCAGATCTTCTTGAAGTAGGGAAGAACTAAGAGTTATATATTACCTTAACAATTTTTATGTCATCGGCATAAATAGAAAGGTCAGAGTGAAAAGTAATGCAATCAACATCATTAATTGTAAGAACAAAAAGGAGTGGGGCAAGATGGCTTCCCTGAGGAACACCTGAAGTTGCAAATATGGGTTTCGGGCTCAGTACATCTCAACAATACCTAAGTATTTACTCTATATTACTCTAAGTATTTACTCTAACTTCTAGCAAATACTGGCCTTTTATGCATATCACCCATTGCGATTGTGTTCGAGAGGTGCAATTGCTTCCATTATCAGATCATAAATGAATCATTACAATGATTCAAATCGGTGTATAAGAGCCCAGGTAAAAGGATTCAAATTGCATCATAAGTGAGTTCATTATTTCTGATTCATTTATGATTGAATATTTCATCGGTGAGCCTCTGGAACATTTTTTGATTTGCCTCTTGTTTGGCTTTTATAGATTCCAGGACTTCTTAATTGTTACACGATGCTATAATTAAAGAAATGATTTTTATATTTCCAAGAAAATTTTAACACCATTTTTTACATACCTTTATGTTTTATCATTTGCTTTTTTATATATGTTTTTTGTTAAGTAAGTAGGTACCCATTTACTATTAAAACATAAGCTGATGGTTATATACCTATCTAAACCGATCTTTCGAAAAACTTTTCAGAACTGATAATCGACTATGCAAACGAAACTTTTGTCATTACAATGACCCGTCATCATTACCCCTTGGTAAAAATAAAAATAAAAGGATGAACAAAAAAGGATCTCCATTTGAAGGATCCAATGACAAAATCTGGGTGTTGTTTTTTTTTTTTGACACAGAATACATATCTCTTTGTGTCTCTCTGGTAAGAATTTGTAGGATCTTTGTATATACGAGTATTCATAATTCATTCAAAAAACTGAACAGAAAAACTAAGTGAATATTATTCTTCATTTTTGGTGATTAGAATCTAAGCCTTCAGATAAATGTTTGCTGGGTAGATAAAGATATTTTTCTTTCGGTTTTGTGTTAACTACACAGACACCGACTTGAGATTTATCAAACGTTCTGTCATGTCCGACGACTTACCGGATGTTTTCGTTCATTCTTAACAAGATTTCCAATGAGACATCGCATATTCACACGCTGAATTTAAATAGATGATTCCTAGAAGTCAGAATTTCATTGAGACTTTGCCAACCAGCCACGTGATACATTTACAGGTTCAGAACCAAATTCTAATCCCAATGCAAACAATTAAAGATTCAGTTAAATAAAAAAAAAAACAAGAAAAATAAAATTCGATCACATTAACATAGTCCCATACAAAGTGGTTGCATTTTATTGAGCTTGTCAGTTACTTTTAGTCTGGACAATGAACTTTGTGTTGAAATAAAATTCAGATCCACGAAGAATTGTACAGTAAATTTATTTTAAAGTTTGAACACACCAATGTGTCTCGTCGGTCGATAAAATACATTCAATTTCGAGACATGAAGATAGATTGGGTATAAGACTGCCAAAGTTATTAGGTCAATGAAGTCGCGAAATGAGTTTCATTGAATTTGAAGTATTTTTGGTCTAACTTAGAAGGTAATAGATTCATTTAAACACATACATACTGTACAAAATATGCAGGCTATATAAGCTTTGCATTGCATTGCTATCAATTATATGTACATATTACTTACATAATCTATTAGGGATTAGAATTAAAATCATCTCATAATGGCATGTAAGTCCCGTAATCCTGGTTTTATTTTTCGTCTGTACCCACAATATGGTCTGGTCACAAGAACGAGTTGATAAAACTCCCATTTTCATGACTTTGTTCTGTAAATGTATGAAAGCCTCGTTGACTGCAGATCAAAAATTATCTTTATTAACTTAAAGCAAACAAGTGACGTTTCAATTGGAGGTTCTAGGTTCTCCATACATTTATGTTTTACTTATATATTTTTTAACTTCTAGATTTAAACACTAGGTCGATATTTCGTCTACAAGAAATGCAAAGCATAACGAAGCTAGGCCCGGACGAGAGATATCACCTATAGCCAGAAGAGTTTAAGTTTGATTCCTCGAAGTCCTTGATATACACAAATCCGCCGGATCTGATAGTATCCCTCCCACCGTTCTAAAGAGGTGTTTTTCAACGCTGGCAAAACCACTAGGTAAGCTTTTCCATCTGTCCTACTCTACTCGTCTCTTTCCGAGTGGATGGAAAACAGCAATTGCCCAGCCTGTCCCTAAAAAAAGGCGAATCTTTCTCACCCTCTAGATACCGTCCAATTGCCATTACGTTCCTTCATTCCAAGGTCATGGAAACGCTGATTAATTATCAGCTTACGAAATATCTTGAACAACGAATGCTCCTTAATGACCGACAGTATGGCTTTCGTAGCAATACGTCCATTAATGATCTGGGGCCTATTTCAGCGCTACTACATCACCTACATGAACTACATCAGCTACATTATTCTGTCTCACAACTATAATGTAATATAATGAGACTTTAAATTTTACTTTTATATTATACACGTGTTCTTATCTCTATCTGTTACGTATTTACCTTATAATATGTGTAAATCGGAGGCTGTAACGTATGGCCCTCCTGCTCGCTTTTTGTTTTGCAGTGAAATGCAAACATGGCTTATGTTTTTCTTTTAATAGTAGTCGTCAGCTCTTGCTCACGGGGCTATATAGAGTTTTTCTTTCGACGGTTGTGTCATTTAACTGCTCAGGAGCAGTATGTCGGTTGCTTGTGACGTGTTGCCACTAAATACTTATATAACTTATATATACAAAACATGGAACGTCACTTTTTACTTGCGATTATAGGTATTATAAGGCAAGTTATGGATTCGTGCAAAAAAAATTCTAACAATCAAACATAAGATTACGATCATAGGGAACACCAAAAAAGTGGGTCCTCCAACTCCGTCTGTCTGTCAGTCTGTCAGTCTGTCAGTCTGTCAGTCTGTCAGTCTGTCAGTCTGTCAGTCTGTCAGTCTGTCAGTCTGTCAGTCTGTCAGTCTGTCAGTCTGTCAGTCTGTCAGTCTGTCAGTCTGTCAGTCTGTCAGTCTGTCAGTCTGTCAGTCTGTCAGTCTGTCAGTCTGTCAGTCTGTCAGTCTGTCAGTCTGTCAGTCTGTCAGTCTGTCAGTCTGTCAGTCTGTCAGTCTGTCAGTCTGTCAGTCTGTCAGTCTGTCAGTCTGTCAGTCTGTCAGTCTGTCAGTCTGTCAGTCTGTCAGTCTGTCAGTCTGTCAGTTTGTCAGTCTGTCAGTCTGTCAGTCTGTCAGTCTGTCAGTCTGTCAGTCTGTCAGTCTGTCAGTCTGTCAGTCTGTCAGTCTGTCAGTCTGTCAGTCTGACCGGTCCACAGATTTATAATTTTTTTTTCTCATAAATTCAAATTTATCCAAGAAATAAAATGGCGTATCTTTTTTGAGCTCAAATTAGTTTAAGTACATATTTATTTCAGAATTTTGAATTATTTTTTCTTTGATTAAGTCGATTAATATTTTATTTCTAAGTTTATATTATATTATTATATATTTAATATTTTCATACCAATTTATTTAAGAACAAAATTAAAGAAACTTTGTATATATAAAAAATAAAGTAAAAACGACTTTAAAAATATATTTAGATTTTAGAAATCTTTTGCATATGATGTGATCGAACATAAGAGCAGATTCTAGATACTATAAGGCAAGTTATTCGTAAAAAATTTTTTTTCTAACAATCAAACATGACATTACGATTATAGAGAACACCAAAAAAGTGGGTCCACCAATTCCGTCTGTCTGTCTGTCCGTCCTCGAGTCTGCAGCCTAAACGGTTCGGTGGATTTGCTTCAAACTTGGTACATATTGTTTTTTCGGTAATGCCCACACGTTTTTTTCATTTGTTTTTAAAGACGAAAAGTAATATTAGCTCCCATAAATTTTTTTGGTCAAAAACGGCTCCAACGATTTTTATAAAAAAAAAATCAGTTTATTAATGAAGGGAAAGGGTACCTTTTAATATTTTTTTTTGGAAAAAAATTTTTATCTTTGGTACCTCTAGTAGAACCATTTTTTTTTTGGTTTTTGATTTTCTCGGAAACGGTTAGTTTGATTTTTTTGAAATTTTTATTTTTTTATTTAATATTTTATTATTTTTTTTTAAACTCAAAATTTCTTAAACTCAAAATTTCGAAAAGATTTTTCGACACTTTGCATTTTGTGTTTTTTACATATCTTGAACAGGTAAAAAAAAAACTATTTTTCTAAAATAAAAAACAACGGTACCTCCCATACAAATGTCAAAAAACCGCTAAGAAAAAAATGTATTTCTCGAAAACGGCTCCAAGTATTTTCAGAAGAAAATGTGTGTGTTATTAAATCCACCTTCGAGCATAAACATATTTTTTTTGCGTACTCATTGACAGTACTTCCCATACAACCACTTTTCATATTTTCGACTTTCTCAACATTGGGTGAAACGATTAAAATAATTTTTTTTTACACATGCCCCTTAAAATGTTTAATATAACTGAATCCTAAAATTTTCAAAAAAAAAAAGTTTTTCGGTTTAAAAAAAAAATAAATAAGAAAACTTTTTTTTTTGAAAAATCGATTTTTCAAGAACCAGTCACAGAATTTTTTTGAAATTTGAATTTTGTTGGTATATTAATAATATCTTCAAAATGACATTTCAAATTTTTTTTCTAAGAATATTTTCTAAATTTCATACATACAAAATTAATTTATTAAAAAACCGAATTTTTGTATTTTTACTAAATACAATGTAAGCCATGAATTAAATATACATTTGTAGGTGAGGTAAGTAACTACATATGTAACTATTTCTTGAATCATCCATTCTACAAATCTTTGTACTAAGAAACAAGGTTATCTTACCTACAGGTTGGCCCACGAATCGTGCTACAAAATTAAACGTAATAACTTTTTTTCAGTATGAGTAATCGGCTTATTTTTTTTTATTTTATAGGCTACTATCTAGATTTATCAAAATGAATGCTTGGGATACTGAAAAAAGGATTTGGATAGTGCAGCGAAGTGCAGCGATACCATTCTTTGCAGCCCGTCATTTCCGTTCAAAGGGAATTTAGGCTGGAGCTTGGCGGTACTCCCCCGAGTAGATATATCATTATGAGGCTGGCGAACACGTTTGCCGAATCTGGAGGCATCGAACGAAGACCGTATCATCGAGATCCCAATGTTCGGGTTCAGGACACAATCGTGGCTGTTGCATCGGCAATACAGGCAAATCCAAGTGTTTCGACTTATCGGGCCAAATTGGGGTTAGCAGACGGTATTTACAACGGATACTTCATGACGACTTAAACTTGTTTTCGCACAAAGTCCAAATTGCAAGCAAGTTAAACCCTCAAGATTTGCCTGTTCGCCTGGAATTTTGCCGAAACATGATTGCAATGGCCGAAGAAGACAACACATTGATAAATTGTTTGTTCGTGTCTGATGAGGCCCATTTTGACTTATACGGCAACGTTAACAAGCAAAATTGCCGTATATAGATTGAATCTAATCCAGAAATGCTCCATGCGACGGAACAGCACCCAGAACGAGTCACTGTATGGCGCGCAGTTTCATCAAGGTGTATTGAAGAAAACGGTGTAACACAAACTGTAAATAGGGACCGTTATTTAAAGATATTGAAGGAGTTTTTTTACCCAGAACTTCGCCGAAGACGTATCCCTTTCAGCAGGATTTTGTTTCAACAAGATGGAGCAAGTGCACACGTAGCCATACAAGTTATGGCGGAGCTCCAACGAAAATTCCCAAACATATTGATATCCAGAAACTGCACTTTCCGCTGGCCCCCAAGGTAACCTGACCTGACCGAGCAGACTTTTTTTTTTGGGGTTATGTCAAGAAGGAAGTGTACAAAACGAAACCCAGGAATTTGACTGAATTGAAGCAGTCCATTAAGACAATAATGGAGGCGATCCCAATTTCAACCCTTCAGGCCGCAATGAACAATTTTCTGACCAGGTGCCGCATAAGCATGGATGAGCGTGGAGGTCATTTGCGGTATATCATCTTAAAAAACCATTAATTATTTAAAATAAAATTTAATGTTTATTCCAATAAAAAAAAATTATGAAATACATCGAATTAAATAAAAGTTATTTAAATTTCTTACTGTAGCTCGATTCGTGGGCCACTCTGCACATAGGCTTTAAACCTGCATAGGATAACTACACCTAATTAACTAAGCCTCAATAGTTAACAACATTAAAGTTGTTAACTACAAGAGCAAGTTCGTACGACCCAGGAGTGCATTTTATTTATATACCCATGGTTGTGTTTTTTTTCGGAAATTATTTTGGAGATTTTGGAAGTTTTTTTTAAGCAATATTTTGAGTGTGATTTTGGTATTTCATCGCCAAACATAACGTCATTTTTTATCTAATTCTTCTGGACTAGTATACGAGTATTTTAAATAAATTAAAACAAATTTTAAGCATTTATTTTATTTCTTTATTTAGGACAAGAAAGTATATGTACTAAACATTTTAATGCTTAAGTATCTATTGACATGTGAGTAATTAACATTATTCATTTTCGTGACCTTCATTGTAAAAAAATGGTGTAAGTTATTCCAATATATTCCTCCACAATTCGAATGATCATTCGATTATTTTGAATACTCGAACACTAATACATACGAGTATCTTGATTGTTGAAATCATTTGTTGCCGCACTGTTACGCCACGCACTGTATTAGGGAAGTATAAGCATACCTGTATACAAAAAGCTCTGAGAAGAATGGTGGAGAAGGCTAATAGTCATTTGAAAAATTTATATTAAAAAGCTTAAGATATTCAAGGCCTTAAAAGTGCTTACATATAAGCTTCCTCAAATAAAGTGCACAAGATATTTAAATTTTATTTAATTAAGTAAAGGATTTACCTTACAACGTTTTGACTTGCTGTAACAAATTCTGGGTGGCTCCATTGGACGAAATTCCCAAGAACGTGAACAATCAGACCTCCATCAACAGGTAGCCAAGCTGAGCATTAATTAAATGTAAACTTCAAATTCCACGTACTGACTCTTTCTATAACAAGTGGACAATTTGAACAGAATTTTCCTCCAAAAAAAATCTTAAAAATTCCAAGTAAACTGGCTAAACCTTAGTACATACACAAACACATATCTGATTCCAGAATTCAAACCACTAACCGACCAGAAAGTGACATGACTGACAACACATCAAAACCATTCCACACCGTGCGTTGTAGGTATATAGCATACTGTAAACGTCACCTGTTTCTTTACGTTTGTTGGAGCAATTAAATACCATGAAATGCCTGACAAAATGGCCAATTGAGGAGGACCATCAGCGTCTCGGCACTTGTTGCGCCAAACCACTTTAATCTTCCACTCATGATTATGACCGATGACGCCGCCACCGCTACCGCGTAGCGTAAGAGACAGATCAAGATGAGGCAGCTCTAACCAAATCAGTGGCGGTGTGGTGCGGTAGTAAAAGTATATGTGCTCTGATGATGATGATGATGGCAAATGATGACGGAGATTCTTAGCCGAAGATGATGACGGTGTCATAAGATGGACGCGGTACACTCATTATATGATCTTGATGAAGATGCCACTGGCACAACTTTTGATTTTATTATGAGATGCGATGAAGATACAAATTATTTCTTTGTATAGTTGCGTTTTACTATCTTTATTACCTCAGTGCTCTCAGTTACCTTTAATGGTTTCATTTTACGGGCTAATCTCGCGTCGTGTCGGTCGTCGCCGTCGAGTCGAGTCTGGATCTTTGTTTTTATCCGAATTCAGCCAAAGCAACCACACCGGTACGGTAGTTGTTGTGTGTGCGTTTTATTAATTGGACGTGACTAAATTTATTTTATTGCCTTTTCCTATGAATTGTTGGCTAAGAGTCAACGCATAAATAACCGTTTTAGATTATACCTACATAGCTATATAATATTTTCTGTACGAAGACGAATTAATCTGATCGCGAAAACTGGAGGATGGAAATTATTATTTTTTATTTACCTTAACCACTCCATTTTTTTTTAAATATTTATTCCTTAGAATGACATTTGACATTTTAACCCCCAGTTCCACAGTGGGAGGTTAAAGTTAAGATTAGCTGAACTTTAAACTGAGTTTAAATTTTTGGTTTAACAGTGAAATCTGATCTGATTGAACTTCGTTTAACCAGATTTTATAAAAATAATTGGCAGCATTTTTCCTGCCTTGTCTTCTCTTTCTCTCTCACACAAAAAACACGCGAAACAACAACAAATGCTCTGTGCTATTGACAAGCGAGGGAAGATTTATTTTGTTTCAAAGTACTGTTATTATTCTGATTTTGGTCAGCGATTGCAATACATTTAAGTTTACATTTACATAATTATATAAACAAAAAATTATTTTAGCATGGCATTTGCCGTCTGCCAGATTGACAATTCAGAACAATTTATGTATTCAGCCATTTAAAAATATTCTGAAATTAAACAATTTAATTTAAAAAAAATTAACAAAAGGAAAATCAAAAGTTTTCATTCATTATTGCAGTCCTATACATTTGTGCTATTTTGCAGTAATCATAGAGTTTGACTACATCCATTTCGTTCAACATACGAACAACTTGTTCCTCCGATGAAATGTCACTTCCAAATATGTCTCTTCTAATTTCAATGAGAATGGGACATCTTCCAATAAAGTGAATAACATCTTATCTTTCCGCCAAGTTGCACATATCACACTCGATTGGTAAGTCAGGCCTGTGCGGAATGAAGTTCAGATTGAGTTGTTCACTACGAAGTCTCACTATTGTAGCAATCACAAAAGTTGTTGTTTTCAGCCATTGTACGTTGTTCTGAAAATGGAGCCAGACGCTTCAGCTATATATTCAGCTCTACATCTTTCATCAACCCTTGTTGTGACGTCATAAAAGAGGGCCTTACTGGTTGCTAAATCTTCTATATTTAAATTGAAACGAGAATAATAAATAAAATAATATTCAAAATTACTTTCACACCTCGATAACATTTTAATACATAATTTTCTTTTTTAATAATATTTTCTCAAGAAAAAAAAACATTACAAACGCTGAACTGAAGCCTAAACGGCAGTATAATCTCGGTTAACTTAAACTACAAATTGAATTCAGTTCAAGGTTTGAACGACACTGTAAAACCGAATAAATTGTTGATCTGAAGTTTAAACCAAAAGTTTAAACTTACACTATGAAACTGGGGAAAAGTTTTTCAATGTATTTACAAGGCTTACAAATTATAGAATTTGGAATGAGTCTGTAAAATTACGTCTCTTGTGACTTATGTCGTTTATTATTGTTAATGCGGAAGAACTCTTAGATCTGGGATCCCAATCGAACATGTACACATTAAATTATCGGTTCTGAAGATTAATGTGAGTGTCTGTATAAGACGGGGAATATAAAAAGCACATTGTAATTATTTTAGTATGTAAACAGGGCCCATACAAATTTAGAGAATTATGATGACAAAGATAATCCCGAGTCGACGAAAGCAGTAGATCACTTCGTTGAATTCAATTCAAGTTTAACATTTAAGTGTGTGATCAATAATCAGAATACGTCATTACCTAAATTAATTGCCAATTTGTAAGAATTGACAAAAGTTGGGATCTGTTTTTATGAAAAGTTAATTTGTATCTAAGTGTAAAATTGATGTCAAAAGGTTGAACAAACAAAATTGAATCAGAGAAATGAACACCTCCTGAGCAGGATTTTCATAATACACCGAACAACACGAATACATTTCATCGCATCTGACAGATACAGTCGTTGCATATTCAATTTACAAGATCTTTTTATTGGCGTCGCACACAAGGTTGTCTTTTCCAAATTCGAACGAGTTATTCTTTATCACAAGTGTTAAGAAAGTGGGCACGCTTATTTGAAATTTAATTCTTTGTTGCTATATTTTATATATTTTGATTTTTTTTCTACTTGGTTTTTGGCGTTTATATTTTTGACAGATCACACATGACAAATTCCACGAACATTTGACATTTAGATTCAGTATTGTTTGCCATTTCATCATGAATAGATTTACGCCTGAACAACGTTTGCAAATTATTGAAATTTATTATCAAAATTCGTGCTCTGTGAAAAATGTGTTTCGCAAGCTACGTCCGTTTTTTTTCCGCTCATTTTTGGCTAAATGGATACGTGAATAAGCAGAATTGCCGTATTTGGAGTGAAGAGCAGCCAGAGGCAATTCAGCAGCTACCAATGCATCCCGAAAAATGCACTGTTTGGTGCGGTTTATGGGCAGGCGGCATCATTGGGCCGTACTTCTTCAAGGACGATGAAGGCAGCAGGGTTACGGTCAATGGAGAAAGGTACCGTTCGATGATAACAGATTTTTTTTTGCCGAAAATGCAAGAATTGAACTCGGTCGACATGTGGTTCCAACAGGACGGTGCCACATGCCACACTGCACGCGAAACCATGCATCAATCAAGAGGCGAATTTGGTGAGCAGTTTATCTCACGTTTTGGCGCAGTCAATTGGCCACCAAGATTATGTGATTTGACCCCGTTAGACTAATTTTTGTTGGGCTATGTTAAGTCTATTGTCTATGGGAATACGCCAAACACGATTGCTGCCTTGGAAGTCAACATTGAACGCGTCATTGGTGAGATTCCGGCCGAAATGTGTGAAAAAGTTTGCCAAAATTGGACCTTCAGAATGGACCACCTGAAGCGTAGCCGCGGGCAACATTTAAGTGAAATTATTTTTAAAAAGTAAATGGCAGAAATTGATTTATCGATCCGAATAAAAATTTCATTCACTTTTTACAAGTTTCTGTGTTTTTTTGAATTTTCAAAAACCAAGCTCTTAAAAAATCACCGTTTATAACTGACAAAACTACTTGTTGATGTAAGCTTGGAATACGGTTCCACCTTCTGTAATCTATGTACATCTTATTCAAATTGGATTGGTTCGATTGGATGGCAGTCGTTAGACAATAAGTATACTTAATGGTTTCCATAGTAATATTAGAGGAAAAAAGTGGGTCCCGTAATTTCAACTAACTGTTTTAAGCTTGGTGACTACATATTGTCTTTTCGGTAATATGCCCATACATTTAAAAAAAATTTTTAACATGCCTAAATTTTTTTGTTTGGCCAAAACAAGCAAACAATTTTTTTTGTTTTGGAAAAAAATGGTTATTTTTGGTACCTCCAGGCCCATTTTAATTATTTTGGTTTTGGATATTCTGGAAAACGGATCTTTTCTTAATTTTTTTTATGCAGAAGCTCCTAGAAAGTCTAAGCACTAATAAGCCCTAGTAAACAAATTTTTTTGCTATCAATTTTTTTTTTTTTTTTAATTAAAAACTTTTTGAAATTTCGAAAAATACTCAATTGAGTTCTTCCAAAAATTTATATTTGGTTTTTAAAAAAAACTATTTTCCAAAAATAAAAAACAACGGTAATGAAAACGGGGCTAAAAGTAATACTTTTTACTAAAATTGATGCTGAATATGAGGTAGCCAAACTTTTTTTGTGTAAAGATTAATATTTCAGCTACGAAATCCAATAGAAAAACCAATAAAAAAAATACTTTTTTTTTTTTATAATCTTGCACGCGCTCAAGGGATTATGAATACCCTTTATATGTTTTTAACACAGCGCGGCATCCGGTGAAAGAAGAGAAGGAAGCATAGGAAAGATGTGTGGCGCGATGTTCTGAGACTAGAGCTGGTTGTTGTCGCAGATTTATATCCAGGGATGGCGGCTGAACTAATGCGGATAGAATTACCATGTCTTATTTATTTATGTCTCTTATAATTCGCATTATTTTATTTGTTTCGTTGTCATATTTTATGGGTAGTATGCTAGTTTACTCAATCACATGCTGTTAGTGTTATGCCTGAACAGCATGTAATGAGTAATCCAGCAAATCATTTTTATGACAATTTTTAGAATTGGTTTTTAATGGAATATAAGAAGATATAGACAATGGCAGGAATCGAACCTGCAACCACGAGGTTGACAGGCGAGCACACAACTATCGCGCCACGGCCACCCCCACTGATCAGAATTTGTAAAAATATAACTTTCAGCCAAAAAAAAACGTGTTGTTACGACCTACCCCATATATGTACGTTTTTTTTACAACAAAAACTGTAATCTTCGTTTAAAGAAAACATCAATTTATAAACAAGATTAACAACAAAAAATATACCACATAGACGCAAGACTTATGAAATTAATATTAAAATTTAAAAATACTTATATAATTCAGAAATTTAACTAATTTTTAATTTTCTTAGAAAAAAACAAAATTAGTATTAATTTTTTGAAAAAAAAACAGAAATTAGTCACATAAGAATTAGGAGTGTAATTAAATATTCCAAAACTAGTATTAGATTATACGTATATGCATACGAATTTAACTAATAAGCAAGCCTGGAAACACATGAGCGACCAATTTTCTCTTTAAACTTTTATGGGCAACGATACACGTTAAATTGACTTCTTTTTATAAAAAATAAAGAAAAAAATAGAAAAAATGAAATATAAACATTGAACACCATTTCCATCTTATTGGTTTCCAACAATGTGTTTGAAAATATGAACGAATCTGTTTTTATATGTTACAACTTACCCCACAAAAATGTTACAACTAGCCCCAAAATGAAATTTAATACAAATTACTTAATTAAAAAAAAACAGAAAACCATTTGTTGCTCAACTTCAACAACTATTTTCATAAACTTAACCAAAACATTAATACAAATATTAAAAAAAAAAAAAACAAATAGAACTATATCTCTTGCGAGTGAAGAGGAATACCAAAAATACAGAGAAAAAATAATGTTAGAAACGTATCAATTTTGGGGACGCTCCCTACATTTACTATGATGTCCTTTTTACAGCCAAATTATACTAAACGTTAGCTCTGGGGTCAGTGGCGGCGCAAGACCTAAAATTATGTGGGCAAGGTACATATTTCGAGGCCCTCTGATGCTGCATGAAGAAGGGAATATAAAACTAACATGATTGTTCAATTTTGAAGAATGAGCCAATATTGTATCTGCAATCTGTAAACAATCAAAACAAAAAAAATATTAATATTCATAAGCAGGTTATTAACATATCAGAATTGGATTAATTCGTTCGAATAAAAATTGGTTGAATATAATACAGGTAGGTACTACCTCCTTTGAACATAATTTAATATTTCGCTAACGTAATACGTTTAATACAACATACAGTGGCCACAAAATAAATAGCACAGCTTTGTTAAGAAACTTGACTAAGGCTTAAATCATAAGTTCGTTTTAAATTTCCAATACTGTAGGAACTTTTTTATTGTGGCTTTTACGTGTAAAGTAACTTCTCTTCAATTTATTTAATAAACAAAGTCTAATGTAAGTCAGAAGGTAAGCAATGTTCATTCAAGTGAAGACAATTTAATATTGTTTTCGCTGTAAACATAATACGTTTTTGGTAAATATTTTAAACATTTTAAAGGTAAGTGGGAAAGCTTAGAGGTTTTTGTAATTCTTTTTTAATAAAATGGGTAAAATTTTAATTGTTAATATGTAGTATGGGGTAAGCATTCAACAGAATTAAGGTTACTCAAATTCTTCAATATCCGAAGCAAAACTCAAAAAGTTAATTTCTTGGAAAACGATATAATTTTATTTTCTGTACAGAAAATGGATTAAAAAATATAAAGCAACTTACAAATTGGTTTCAGGAATACTTTAAAAAGGACAACGTGATTAGGAATTTAAAATTATAATCAGATACATAATACAACAAAAATAGTTAGATGCAAAATTTTAAATGAGAATATTATTAGAAAAATAAAAATAGAATTAAAACAAACGTTAAATCAAAGACTCTTAAGATTCAAAATAAATATTCAAAGTGTTTTTGAAGTAGAGTATTTTGAAGGCTTGATGACAATCTAACTTATGTTGCCCTCCTCCGCATGAGCAAAGCAGATCCGTTCATTACAGCTCCAAAAATTAAACAAGGAATAGAACAAGATCTTGGTCTAAACGTATTTGGTAGCACTATTAAGAACCGCCTCTGTCATCGTTTGAAGTTTGTAAAGGAGCATAATATTTAAAAAGATCAAAATTGTTGGAAAAATATCTTGTGCACGGATGAGTCTAAGTTCAATCGTCTTGGGTCGATAGAAAAAAATATGAGCAAAGCGGAAAAATCAGGAATATTATTCAAAGCATGGCGGAGGTAACATTCTTGTTTGGGAATTTTTCCTCGTATGGCGTGGGACCACTTCATTGCATTGACCGTATTATCAGATCAGGCTGGTGATACATAGGACTATGCGACAATAGACGATCGCACGTTCCGTTGAAATTTTCTACGGACCTTGCAACACGACCAATGGGTTGTAAGGTAAAATGTCGATGCTTACGACACACACACACACACAACTTCACAACTTCTTGCGTGGCAAGAAAAGTAAAGGTTTGCCGTCTGGCTATATAAGTACTTTGAATCGCTTTCTAATAAGGGGAAGTCCCGAGCTAGGCCCACTGACCGGGAACTCCCCGCAATAGTTTAACGCCAACTAATGTTGCCAGGGCCCATTTTCTGTAACTTTCGAATCGATAAAAATAGTCGATAAACAAATATAAATACATATATTTGTTTTATGGTAAAGATGCCAAAATGACTTTTCAATGTATCGCTTTCCATTGGAAAATCCCAGTCAAACAAATAAAAAATTTTAGGTATCGCCTCAACTTAAAGAAACCCCATTTTTTCCGAGGCGTTAAGTGAGGAAAATTTATCGCCTGAGTTACAGAACAACGACCTAGAATAAATACAAACGAATTATCAGAAACGACAGAGATGAGATCTTTTAATTAATTAATGTTATAACATAATATATTTAAGTATAGTTTATCAGAAATATCGATTATTTCATTCACTTGCGCTTTTGGCTTTTCCATACTTTTTCAAATTTATTTTTGGTTGTGAGGTGCGAGGATCGTGGGCAGTTGATCACACCGCCCACGCATTTCGCCGCCTATGTTTGAAGTAGACGAACATTTTTCTTGGTCAGACGTTTCTTAATTTTCAGGGAAACCCTTTCATTTTAAGCTGTTACTCTTTACACCTGATACTTCTAGCTCCGGTCTCCCATACCTCACATGCAAATTTTAAAAACCCGTTAAAAATGTATTTCTCAAAAACGACTCCAAGAGTTTTGATAAAAATTGTGTGTGTTCTTATGTTAGTGCATTCCATTTTTAAATAAAATAAATATTTTATTTTACGTACTTATTAACGGTACTTCACATAGAACCACTTTTCATATTTTCGATTTTCTTTCTGTTGGATGAAATTAATTTTTTATGCAATTGTTAATAAAATTGGATACTCAAATGTTTTAAAAATGCTGTTTCGATTTTTAAAAACTAAATGATTTTTTTTTTTGAAAAATCGATTTTTCACTGATTTTTTCGTAATTTTTTTAAATTAAAAATTTGTATGTAAATTATTAACTGTGAAGGGATAAATTTTATCACGCTTTCACGTCTAATTCGATTCTCGATTCGTGAAAAAGTGAATTTAAATGCCAAACATTTTTCATATGATAATTTTTTATCACAGTCAATTGTTTCGTGAAGAAAATGTTTCTAATCGAATATTAAGAAGAAAAACAGTATTTGGCACATGACAAGTAAGCAACAATTATATTTATACACAAATTTATTTTGGTTATAAGTTATATTTGTGTTTATTCGAGTAAATAGCGAAATTGTTAAATCAACAGATTGACAACAGCCGACCCGACGGTGCTCATTCCCGCGACAGATCGTTGGAAACTATCCATTGCAAAAAAAATGCAGAGCACTTTACCATATTTAAATGGCTTTGAAGCGCACTTATAAGTTGAGTGTTTTTCAAGAATGCTCTCAATTCACGTATTAAATCAATGCATAAATGTTTTATGAATCTATAAAGTTCAATAAAGTGCTCCTACTTGTAACTTCGAATAGATTCTGCCCATCTCGAAGGGAAAGCCTCAATATCCTCACATAAAAAAATAATAATTCTTACTCAAAACAGAGATACTATTGAATATAATATAAAACCCACAATTGTTCAGTACGATGTCTTTTATTAATTTATTAAGCGAATTATTATTCCGGACATTATTATTAAGCAAATTTAGAAACTGAAATGAAATATTTACCTTCCCCAACAAAAAATCTAATCAGAAATGACAGAATTTATCATTTAGTACTTTTTAGTACAAACTTTATCACAATGAGTTCTAGAATCGCATTAGGCGTGTGCGTGAAGTTGGAAAATGATAAACCTCTGTGAAAACTGAAATTATATTTTTTTTATCACTTCATAATTTCACAGATCGGGAATTGACCCCCATTGTCCATTTTATTTTCTTCGATTTATGCCTATAAGGTTTAGCTAAATATCCATTGAGACCATGAAAATTATTGTGGTGAAAAGTTTTACCTGACTGGTTCATACCTAAGAATACACATTTTTTTTAAGCGAAACACATTGAATTCGATATTCTAGTTCATTTGTCAAATTCTAGACAAGAACCCGCTCAAGAACGTATCTAATAATATTATTCCAATTGGATTTCGAAATTCCTGGATTTACGGTCAAAGTACTGCCTAACTATAGGGTATTTCGTTAAGAGTTATAGGAAAGGATGCAAATTTTTAATTAAATGTAAACGGTTTGAGACAATAATATAGTATTGTCCTATTTGGAAAGTTCATTCAACAAGATAGTGGTTAAAAGTGTTTATATTTATATTCAACTCAATTTCGATGGCTCTAATTTTGGTAAAAATGTTGGTCATAAATTGCCGAATGTTCGTCTTCAAATGCTCTAAAGTTTGTGCATTGTTGACATAGATTTGCCATTTAAAGTATCTTCAAAGTATCGTTAGGAACAACTAGGCCAGTTCACAAATTCTTGACGCGTGAGATGATAAAGTCCTTTGATCTATAAATCACACCACGCAAAACATTGGGCTCTTGTTGAGTTATCATTAAATCAATGTACCGGCGAAGCAATCTATCCACATTTGCTCACTTACAAAAACACAACTGATTATTTTAACACTTGTAAACTTCTTAGAAGAAAAAATACCTTTGATACGTTTGCTACATAAATAAAATGAACGACTTTAATGAAGCTAAACATTGACGCTGTTTAGTAGGTAAGTATTCTAGTCATCCTATGCAGGTTTAAAGCCGATGTAATTAAGATAACCTTGATTCTTAGGAGGTATAATGAATTGTCGAATTGATGATTCAAGAAATATTTACATAGGTACCTAAAAATGTAAATTTAAATACATACATGGATGGAACCTAGGTATGTAAATATGTACGTATGGTAACTAAAAATGAAGGATGTGTTGGTGGATATGCTATATGCATACATAAGATTCATGTGATTTTTAAGGACACATATATGTATTTATAAATGTATGAGGGCTGCATTGTATTTAGTATTAAGTTACGTACGCAAAAATTCGGAAAAAGGAAATTTCTATATAATAAGGTAGAAATAAATGTATAATGCACATAATTAAATATTTTTATATTGCTTAGTGGTTATAGCTTAAGGGAAAACAAAGATGCCATGGATAAATAAGAATATATAAACAAAAATCAAAAATCGTTGGGGCGGTTAATTAAAAAAATAATTTTGTATGTATACAATTTTAAAAACATTTTTAGAAATGAAGAAACGCTATTTTGAAGATAATATAAATATACACAATCAACCAATTTTCCAAAAAAAAAACAGTGACTTGTTTTTGAAAAATCAATTTTTCAAATAAAAATTATTTTTTTTTGAAAAAATCGAAAAATTTTGTTTTTGAAAATTTGTGTTTGCAGTTTTATTAGGACTTTTAGGAAGCATTTACATAAAAAAAATAATTTTAATCGGGCCATACAATAATGAGAAAGTCGAAAATATGAAAAGTGGTTCTATGGGAATTACCGTTAATAAGTTCGCAAAATAAAATATTTTTGTACATAAAAGTGGACTGTACTAATATAAGGACACGCAAATTTTTACTTGCGATTATAGCTACTATTAGGCAAGTTATGCATTCGTCGAAAAAAAAGAGATAACAATCAAACATGACATTACGATTATAGCGAAGACGAAAAAAGATGGTCTAAAAATTCTGTCCGTCTGTGTGTCTGTCTGTCAGTCTGTCTGAATGTATGTATAGACACCTACAGCCGAATTGCTTCAAACTTGGTATATAGAGGTTTTTTAGCTCAAAAAATAACGGTACCTGCCTTATAACCGTTACGTTCAAACATATTTTTCTATTTTTCTCGCAAACGGATCTAACGATTTTGATAAAAAAAATCAGTGCTGCTTTCTAGCTACGACCGATCATATGGTTGAAAAAAAATTGAAAAATGTCTAAAAACGGTACTTTCCATAGGGCCGTTTTTTTTGTTTTCGACTATCTAATAAACGGCTCAACCGATGTTTTCGAAATTTCACACATATATAGGCTTAGGTTGCCCAAATTATACCGCGTACCAATATTTTTAGTTAATATTTTCTTGTATTTTTAAAATCATTTAAAAAAAAATTTTTTTCGAAAACTACTCATTAATTTTTATTTAAAAATTATATTTATATGTATTTTCTGAATACCTATGAATTGACTTTTTTGAATGTTTTTAAAAAGTATTTTCAAAAAGTTTAAAAAAAACTATTTTTTTCAAAAAACCGCTCCAGAGATTTTTAAAATTTTGTTTCGTAAATTCAAATTTATCCAAGAAATTAAGTGACGTACTTTTTTTGACCTCAAATTAGCTTAAGTATTTATTTCAGAATTTTGAATTATTTTTTCTTTAATTAAACCGATTTAATCTTTTGTTTTAAAGTTTATATTATTAAATAGTTAATATTGTCATACCAATTTATTTTAGAACAAAATTAAAAAAAGATTTTATATGTATATACAAAATTAAGTTAAAAATGACTAAAAATATATTTAGATTTTTAATAGAAATCTTATGCATACAATGTGATCGAACATAAGAGCAAGTTCGTGCTATCCATTCGTGCATTTTATTTATAAAAATTTTTGGATCCGTTTTTGCGAAATAAATTGTTTTCTTAACAGTTTTTTTAACATTTGTATGGGAGGTACCTTTTGTTTTTATTTTAGAAATATAGATTTTTTAACTGTTCAAGATAATGTCAAAAAACTACCAAATACGAAGTTTGGCAAAGTTTAAAAACAAATAATTTCCAAAAAAAAGAATTTTTCAAAATTTTCTAGGAGCTTCTGCATAAAAATTTTCCAAAAAAAAAAACAATTTCACCGTTTACCATAAAATCGAAAACCAAAAAAATTGTTCTACTAGAGGTACCACAAACCATATTTTTTCCAAAAAAAAAATATCAAAAGGTACTTTTTCCCTTCTTTAATGAACTGATTTTTTTTATAAAAATCGTTGGAGCCGTTTTTGAGAAAAATAAGTTAGCTTTGCAGTTTACAATATACGCCGTGATGGTAGTAAATTCGGTTAATAAACTTTTCACACTGTAACCAAAACGTTTTTTACAAAATCTGATCGCACTTTTGATGTTTGATTGACATTGAAATTATTGTTTGACGTTTATTTCGATTCATCAGTGCTATAAGCTGTTTTTTTGCGTTTAATATTTAACTAGAAAAGTTAACTGATGTGGAGAAACCATCTGAGTACTAAATTATTCCACTTGTACCCTTTTGAGTGGTTTTCTCAAAAACTACTCATCTACGAAAACTTATAGATACACAAAATTGAATGGGAAAACTAGTGGTTATTAATTTGATGTGAAAAGATATATTACTGCTTGGAAATTAACAAACAAAGGAGTAAGGTATTAGAAAAATTGTAGTTGAAAATTTATCTTTCCTATATTGAAAGACCCTATATGCTTATAAGCTAGTGCACAAGGAACACTATCAGAATTCACTTCTGCGGCGTATTTCTATAGATGCAAACATTGTTATGTCACTTCTTGGTCTATTGCTCCGCAGCCTTGAAAGAAGATGTCTTCATCTTTAAACTCTCATAGCTATAGGTATGTGTACCCAATTGAAAAGAAAAGTTACGGATGAATCCCTTTCGATAACCCGTATATACACATGGCTTTAGATTGTTAGATGTTAAGACTCGCAGCCAGTATACGTGCTGTGTAGTACCAAGAGTTTAGTTTCTTTCATTGTGACATAACACCGTCGACAAACGAAGGAGCAACAATTTTTTGTGTTTTTGCCAAATTAGGGTAACCCACCAGAAACAGAGAAACAGCGTCAATGGTGCAGTATAGCGGTAACTATGCTAATGTGCAGGTGTAGAGGTAGACACTTTTTTAAGACCTGAAACACTGGCTTCATACTAACATACATATATACTTATGTATGTAATTACTCGTATACACTCATATTGAACTCATATGTCACAAATTAACAATGGAAGCCGATGAACATCGTTGAACGCGGGAGCGGCATTAATCCGCAATAATTCAACCAGACTAAATATGCAGAGGAAAAAGTTGTACGGTCCTGATATGTCGCAACAAGCTTACACAAACAAACAATCCTCTCAAGAAAAACAACGAACAGGTCTTTTGAAGACAAAACATCTGTTCAACGCGTGTGGATGCACCCAGAGTTGCACAGTGGCAATAAACAAATTAACATTTGCAATTGCAAAGGTTTTGCTCTAGGATTGTATCTTAGGCCAATTATCTGAAATTAGAGCTTGTGTACTTGCGCAATTGTCGTTTAATGGAGCTGAAAAATGAGGTCAGTTTTCCTAATAAGGTTCCCTTATTTGAGATTCTATTTTTGGAAGATGTTTAATAGAGTGCGGATGTTGAGTAAAATAGTGAATAGCGAGATGCCCACAATCATTAATAGTGAAAGCTTTTCTTAACGGGACCAGGACCACCTAAGACTGAAGATGATCGTAGCATTATTGAAGACCTTTCAAATACCTATTTGCAGTTGAATGAGTGTTTTTCCTGCCTTGTCGAAAGTAGAATTATAAGAAGTAACTTTTTTCTATCTTCAATTGAATTGATGACTCAAATAAATGCTTGCGGAGTCCTAAACAGAATAGTTTTTGATTTCTGGAAGTTGATTTTCAACTTCCAGTCATCACAATCTCGCTGGATCTTGTCGATGTCACTCTGCAAAAGAATTTTGATGACCTCGACTGTATTAGTTGTTCTTTACACGCAATTATATCGTCGGCGTACGCAATTGGCTGGGTTAGACTACCTATCAGATCGCTGGTGTAAATGCTGAATAGAATCGGCGAGTTAACTGCACCCTACTGAATACCATTTTTAATATTAAAAACTGCGGTAGAAGTAACATTGCCACTCTTGAAAAAAAACTTTCCCCCATTTAGCATGTTATAAAGCATATACAATAGAGATTTACTTATACCCAGCCTGGTAAGCTTTAGATAAAGGCCTTCTAACCATACGGTGTCGAAGGCCTTCTCCAAATCCACCAGGCAGGCACCCGTAAGCTGCTTTTTTAGTTTTGTTCCATTGGATATCAGAAACCGGTTTAGACGCGGCATGAATTGTGCCATGTCCCGTCTTAAAACCGAACTGATTATCCGGTATGATATTGTTGTCCTCCGCCCACTTGAACAGAGCCTTATTAATAATCTTTTCAAATACCTTGCTGATACTCGGAAGGAGACTTATCGACAGTAGTTTCGCTGGATTGGAGTTGTCCTTTCCCTTTCTGGGGAGAGGATGTACCACAGCTGTCTTCCACCGCACTGGATAATATGCATTATTTGGCGGCGTTGTTAAACAATGTGGTGTAAATGTCAACTGCTTCCTGAGGTAAATGTCGTAGTACAACGTTGGATATACCATCGACTCCTGCAGACTCCTTTTTCTTTAATGAATCCAAGATGAGCTGGGGCTCAGTCTTCGAAATAAACAGAGAACTGGGCCCATTTCGTCCGGAGATTATGGCGTTTGCCAAATCTTCATCATTAAGCCCGGTAAAACCAAGGTTCTCAGATCGCCATTCGGTTATATCGTTCTGCAACCAGGTGTGGTGAAGCTGAGCTCTGCTCTCCAGGTCATGATTCGGGCGAATGCTGGCATTCACCGTGTACACTTGCTGGAAAGCATCCCCACAGCCTCCACCTTCTCCTGCGGATCTACGACTATGTAAAGGTCATCGTCCAAGACGGCGTTATCTGGGTCTATGCCTGCTGTCAGAAGTACGTCTCTGTTCTCTGTCGTTCTCCGGAGCTTAAGACACGGAAGATCATTTTGATCCCTCCTTCTAAAAATCTTATTATAAAAAGTGCGTATTGGCCCTATCAATCACTCACTAGCCAACTGATGAATCGAAGTGCGATCGCCGGGAAAACGCAAGTTTTATGGTCTAAAGGCCGCTAATAAATATTTTGAATTAAATGTTTTTTTTTTATCAAAAATGTTTGTTATAATTTTTGTATATGTAAATATAGAGATAAGTATATTTTTTTTTTATAACTTTGCACGCGCTCAAGGGATTATGAATACCCTTTATATGTTTTTCTTAACACAGCGCGGGCATCCGATGGAAGAAGAGAAAGAAGGATAGAAAAGATGTGTGGCGCGATGTTCTGAGACTAGAGCTGGTTGTTGTCTCAGATTTATCTCCACGGATGGCGGCTGAACTAATGCGGAGAGAATTACCGTGTCTTATTTATTTATGTCCCTTATAATTCGCATTATTTTATTTATTTCGTTGTCATATTTTATAGGTATGCTAGTTTACTCGATCGCATGTTGTTAGTGTTATGCCTAAACAGCAGCAGCTTATTTTATGACAATTCTTAGAATTGATTTTTAATGGAATATAAGAAGACATAGACAACGGCAGGAATCGAACCCGCAACCACGAGGTTGACAGGCGAGCACACAACTATCGCCCCACGGCCACCCCCAGCACTTAAGCGTGATTTTTATAACTGCCTAACCCGCATAGGTGGGGCATTAAGTGTGAGGCACTTATCCGTGTTTTACTGTATTATATTTTTAAAAATGTGTGGCAATACTTTGTTATAAATTACGAAATTAAATAACTATTACAGGGAAACTTTCACAAATAACCTTCAATATATTCTTACTTGATTTTTAAATGAAAAAAAAAAAAATATTAAATCCATTTTTTTTGTATGTATTATGTTTCTTCCAGTTTCCCTTAGGTTTCCATTAAGTCGTTATCTTACTTCAATCACAATTAATTCTGAATTATTACTCAAAACATGCACCTGAACCTTCCGCGACGTGTGTCCGTTCAGTTCAGCCCCACGCTCCATAATTTTATATTCATTCGATTCCCATATAAATCTCAATAAAGTTATATAATAGCCGATACAGATACACAAGCATTATATTCTTCTCAATGTCCAATCAAAATATCATTTTTCAAACCTCTTAATCAGGTGACAACATCGACACAATTTCAATCTGACGGCAATCATATTATACATACTACTATACGACACCTATACGACTAGGCACTAGGAGTATTTGTAGAATGATTCTGTAACTATTTTCCTGGTCTATGTGCCAACTAAATGACACCAACAACAAACACAATAAACAAGATTATGATAGCGATCAGAAGATTGAGATGAAAAATGTTTAATGGAAAAATGACAATTAAATGTAAGTTGGTGGTGGTTGGTGGATAGATCGAAAGAACACAATGTGCCCACACTATGGACATTGGACCTGAGTACATAAAAACAACTCTTCCTTCCACTTAACAACTTGGTATAATGATAATTTAACTTAATCCCCCCTCTCCATCTGCCCTATTCCCCTTTTCCAAACACACCGAAACGGTGCGCTAGGCATTTGATCGTTAAATGGAATTAAAATAATAATAGTCAGTAAATAGGATTAGATAGGTACTTAATAGAATAAAAGATACTTTCACCTTTTCGTTGAAAGAAAAAAGAGCCCGGTCAAAGGAACAAGTTAATATGAATTTCCCATTAATTTTCTATTCGTTACCAATTGAGACGAGAGCGACATAGACTACAATGCTTAGACCACCTGTATCGTCATATCGTTGAGATGCGGGAGAGGTGTTCGATATTTTCAATAATTCAAATAACAATAGGACTAGGAATGGACTAGAAAAAAATCAATGAGAGATTTTCCATAAATACCTAAGGTTGTGCATGAATTGAATCCAATTCTCGGATTTGTGATTCTCAAGAGTTGAATTACATTCGATTATTCAAACTCCCACAAGAAACGTACTAGATATGCCTGTACTTATATCTACACAAAAAGGAATTCATCAAAAATTGCAACAGGTAAGGTTGTAGATACTACATCAAATATCTGTGAGATACTTTTTAGTTTTTATGAATGGAAACGGAAAACATAAGTACCTACACAGTTAGTTTTCTGCAAGTCTCTATTATAGAAATAATCTTCATTCACACGCACAGGTGGCAAAGGAGCCTACAGGTAGTTTTAACAAGCGACCTGGATAACTGGCCATGGACAAGTTGCAATCATCATCATTATTATCATCACAATCTAGATGCAGGTAGATGGATCACGAAGATATGGATTTTTTTTTTTTTTTAGAAATTTGTGTTTTTTGTTGTGAAATGGCTCGTTATTTTGCATTAGCAGAGCATCCCATAATGTCGTGTGAACCTGTCTTTTTTCGAATTAGGATTATGTGAACTCGTTTAGATTTTTTGTGAACTTGTTTATTTTTTTTTTTATTGTGAATTTTGTGAAATATCCTTTCCCCAGAATTGAGTGAAGTGAAATCTTTGTTTTGTTTATGGATTCCGATAAGTCGCTTGTTGGGAGTTCCATATATGTATAAGCACACCACCTACGAAATACCACTTGCTAACTGTTTGCCATTGCCATTATATTATATATATTTTTTGTTGATGCGGTTTAGCACTATCACAAAAAAAAACAGGAGATACCTACATTTTAGTTATAAAATCATGACAACCTTCAAACAAAGATATTTTATTGTTTTGTGTTAAATTTACCTGTCGATATGTATGGATTTGGTGTTGTTGATTTTTTGTTCATAATTTTTTTTTTGCATTTAAGGTTTGTGTTTCTGTGGGAATGTTTTTAAGGTTTTTTTTAATTTGCAGATTTGTATCTTTTTCTTATTGGCAATATTGAAATTTTAGTTTTTTTTTTTGTTAATTTGGGTTAAGTTTTGTTTGACAGGAAATTTATTGTTCTCTTAAGTGCGGTGTGGGGAATGAGAGTGTAGACTTGAAAAACAAAAACGGATGCTTCATTTGCATATTATTTTTGTTTAAGAAATTGGGGTTTATAATAATTATCACTGGTCTTTAATTTTTTTTTAAGTCAATTTGGGGTTATGAAACATTAAAAATGTCTTTCGATTTCTAAAAAGCTGACAATTAACATTAAATTAAAGGTTCTTAGCTTTAATATTTATTGGGGTTTAGGAAAAGTTTTTTTTTATTAATTTTATTTGTTAACCGAAGTGGAATTTGAAGGCTTCGAAAATGGTTTAAGAGATACAAAATTTAAAATCGAAAATGGTTTAAGAGATACAAAATTTAGGGAAGTGTAGGTAATAATGTATGTATATCAATATAAAGACAGCTATAAAATAATATCAAGACTTGATTTATGTTTTTTCCCCAAATAAAATATCTACATTCACCAACCTATACATAGACATGTCAGTCTATACATATGAGCGTCCAATATAGGTACATGGAGCTAAAGGGTATTAGGGTATATCTTTAATTTTGTTTTAGGAAAGAACGATAAACGAGTAGAAAAAGCCCAACTAATAAACTAACAAAATTTGTTTAACTTCCAAGTTAATCGTAGATAGGTATATGTATATGTGTTTACATATGTCACACTTTTCACTTTTAATGTTCTACATTAAATGACGGTTATAAGAAACTGCAAAATGCCGGCCGTATAAAGTTAGCATGACAACTTTCGAAAAAGTAATTTTTGAGTATGCCAGTAATTTCCGAATAATATCCGTAAACTATCCGTGAAGTCAAAAAAATTGCCGCGCTCTTCGTTCTCCCACAATATGATAAAGACGGATTAAAAAGTCTCCACATAATGTTAGCAGGACACTTTTTTGTTTTTGGTTCAAAATTTGTTTTTGTTAGAAAAATAGTTTTTCTAACTATTCAAGATAATGTCAAAAATTTACCAAATACGAAGTTTTGCAAAAATCTATTGAGTAGTTTTCTAAATTTGAGTTTTCAAAAAAAAATTAATTTCCAAAAAAAATCCTGAAAAATTTTGGTATACAAAATTGTTTAAATTTATTGCTTCTGTGTACAAAAATTCAAAAAAGTCAAATTAACCGTTTCCGAGAAAATCGAAAACAAAAAAAAAATGGTTCTACTAGAGGAACCAAAAAAAACAATTTTTTCCAAAAAACAAAATAATATCGAAAGGTACCCTTTCCCTTAATTAATGAACTGAGTTTTTTTTATAAAAATCATGGGAGCCGTTTTTGAGAAATATAAGATTTTTGTTTTTGGTCAAAAAAATGTATGGGAGCTGTACGTGTAGGCATATTACAAAAAAAACAATATGTACCAAGTTTGAAGCAAATCTATCCATCCGTTTAGGTTGTAGATTCGAGGACAGACAGACTGAAAGGAATTGCGGGACTCACTTATCTTGCGTTCTCTATCATTGTAATGTCAAGTTTGACTCCCCGGAACTACGCCGGAGAAAATTGACTTTGACAATTTTTTTTGCTAGAATTTTTTTCTGGCTCGAAATAAGAAAAAATAACACAATTTTTTTTGGAAAGTTAGCCAGAAATATTGGTTATTATGAGACAGATAGGTGTGGAAAAAGAGCCTAAAAGCAAAATGGAAACTAAGCCAGACAATTTTAAAAGGTAGACAATATATTTTAAACAAGGGTGGCATGCTGGCTCCTGCAATCTTCCTGTTTGGCCCAATATAGGATTTGGGGTTGGTACAAGTTTGGGTATATGCAATTTTTTTAAAATCCAAAATAATACTTCACACAAGCCTACATTTTTTTCTGGCTTTTTTCAATTTTTTTTTTTAATTTTTCCTGAAATGGAAAAACGCCAGAAATTGGGGAAAGGTAGTCAGAAAACTAGGGTTTTTTTCAAGGAAAAAAGGCCAGAAGTGTGAAGTTTTTTTTGGCGTTTTTCCAACAAAAATTCTGGCGTACTTTCCGGGAGCCGTCAAGTTTGATTAAAATCTTGAGTTCGATTTTTGTTCCAAACGCAAATCTTGCCCTATTTCACCTACATATATCGTATGTAAAAAATGTTGGTGGTGGCAAACGAGGAATTGTCGATCAAACAATTAGAAAGAAGCATATTCTAAGCCTACGCACAATTGGGTTATTTATCTCGTTACTTAAAAAAATTAGTTTCAATTATTGATTTTATGAATAGGAAACTAAAAAGAAAAGAAAAACTTTATAAAATAAAATGCACGACTGGATCGCACGAACTTGCTCTTATGTTCGATCACATCTTATGCAAAAGATTTCTATTAAAAATCGAAATATATTTTTTACTCAATTTTTTATATACATATACAATTTTTTTTTAGTTTTGTTCTAAAATAAATTGGTATAACAATATTAAATATTTAATAATATAAACTTTAAAACAAAAGACTAAATCGGTTTATTTAAAGAAAAAATAATTCAAAATTCTTAAATAAATACTTAAACTAATTTGAGCTAAAAAAAAGTACGTCATTTTACTTCTTGGATACATTTGAATTTACGAAAAAAAAATTAAAAATCTGTGGAGCGGATTTTGAGAAAAGTTTTTTTTTTAAATTTTTGAAACTATTTAAAAAAATTCAAAAACGTATTCTATTATAGGTATTCAGAAAATACATATAAATAAAATTTTTGAAAAAAAATGATTTCAAAAATAAAAAAAAATATTAATTAAAAATATTTTTACGCTGTATAATTTGGAAACCTAAACCTATATATGGGCGAAATTTCGAAAGAATCGGTTGAACCGTTTATGAGATAGTCGAAAGCAAAAAAAAAGGTCCTATGCAAAGTAGACATTTTTCTAATTTTTTTTCAACTATACAGATCGGTCTTAGCTAAACACCCACACTGATTTTTTTTAATCAAAATCGTTAGAGCCGTTTACCAGAAAAATAGGTTTGAACGTAACGGTTATATGGCAGGTACCGTTATTTTTTGAGCTAAAAAAAATTTCAATTTCACCTCTGCACAATACCTAAAAAACTCTATATACCAAGTTTGAAGCAATTCGGCGCACCCGTTTGGGCTGTACGTGTCTATACATACATACAGACAGACTGACAGACTGACAGACTGACAGACTGACAGACTGACAGACTGACAGACTGACAGACTGACAGACTGACAGACTGACAGACTGACAGACTGACAGACTGACAGACTGACAGACTGACAGACTGACAGACTGACAGACTGACATACTGACAGACTGACAGACTGACAGACTGACAGACTGACAGACTGACAGACTGACAGACTGACAGACTGACAGACTGACAGACTGACAGACTGACAGACTGACAGACTGACAGACTGACAGACTGACAGACTGACAGACTGACAGACTGACAGACTGACAGACTGACAGACTGACAGACTGACAGACTGACAGACTGACAGACTGACAGACTGACAGACTGACAGACTGACAGACTGACAGACTGACAGACTGACAGACTGACAGACTGACAGACTGACAGACTGACAGACTGACAGACTGACAGACTGACAGACTGACAGACTGACAGACTGACAGACTGACATACTGAAAGACTGACAGACTGACAGACTGACAGACTGACAGACTGACAGACTGACAGACTGACAGACTGACAGACTGACAGACTGACAGACTGACAGACTGACAGACTGACAGACTGACAGACTGACAGACTGACAGACTGACAGACTGACAGACTGACAGACTGACAGACTGACAGACTGACAGACTGACAGACTGACAGACTGACAGACTGACAGACTGACAGACTGACAGACTGACAGACTGACAGACTGACAGACTGACAGACTGACAGACTGACAGACTGACAGACTGACAGACTGACAGACTGACAGACTGACAGACTGACAGACTGACAGACTGACAGACTGACAGACTGACAGACTGATAGACTGACAGACTGACAGACTGACAGACTGACAGACTGACAGACTGACAGACTGACAGACTGACAGACTGACAGACTGACAGACTGACAGACTGACAGACTGACAGACTGATAGACTGACAGACTGATAGACTGACAGACTGACAGACTGACAGACTGACAGACTGACAGACTGACAGAATGAAAGACTGACAGACTGACAGACTGACAGACTGACAGACTGACAGACTGACAGACTGACAGACTGACAGACTGACAGACTGACAGACTGACAGACTGACAGACTGACAGACTGACAGACTGACAGACTGACAGACTGACAGACTGACAGACTGACAGACTGACAGACTGACAGACTGACAGACTGACAGACTGACAGACTGACAGACTGACAGACTGACAGACTGACAGACTGACAGACTGACAGACTGACAGACTGACAGACTGACAGACTGACAGACTGACAGACTGACAGACTGACAGACTGACAGACTGACAGACTGACAGACTGACAGACTGACAGACTGACAGACTGACAGACTGACAGACTGACAGACTGACAGACTGACAGACTGACAGACTGACAGACTGACAGACTGACAGACTGACAGACTGACAGACTGACAGACTGACAGACTGACAGACTGACAGACTGACAGACTGACAGACTGACAGACTGACAGACTGACAGACTGACAGACTGACAGACTGACAGACTGACAGACTGACAGACTGACAGACTGACAGACTGACAGACTGACAGACTGACAGACTGACAGACTGACAGACTGACAGACTGACAGACTGACAGACTGACAGACTGACAGACTGACAGACTGACAGACTGACAGACTGACAGACTGACAGACTGACAGACTGACAGACTGACAGACTGACAGACTGACAGACTGACAGACTGACAGACTGACAGACTGACAGACTGACAGACTGACAGACTGACAGACTGACAGACTGACAGACTGACAGACTGACAGACTGACAGACTGACAGACTGACAGACTGACAGACTGACAGACTGACAGACTGACAGACTGACAGACTGACAGACTGACAGACTGACAGACTGACAGACTGACAGACTGACAGACTGACAGACTGACAGACTGACAGACTGACAGACTGACAGACTGACAGACTGACAGACTGACAGACTGACAGACTGACAGACTGACAGACTGACAGACTGACAGACTGACAGACTGACAGACTGACAGACGACAGACTGACAGACTGACAGACTGACAGACTGACAGACTGACAGACTGACAGACTGACAGACTGACAGACTGACAGACTGACAGACTGACAGACTGACAGACTGACAGACTGACAGACTGACAGACTGACAGACTGACAGACTGACAGACTGACAGACTGACAGACTGACAGACTGACAGACTGACAGACTGACAGACTGACAGACTGACAGACTGACAGACTGACAGACTGACAGACTGACAGACTGACAGACTGACAGACTGACAGACTGACAGACTGACAGACTGACAGACTGACAGACTGACAGACTGACAGACTGACAGACTGACAGACTGACAGACTGACAGACTGACAGACTGACAGACTGACAGACTGACAGACTGACAGACTGACAGACTGACAGACTGACAGACTGACAGACTGACAGACTGACAGACTGACAGACTGACAGACTGACAGACTGACAGACTGACAGACTGACAGACTGACAGACTGACAGACTGACAGACTGACAGACTGACAGACTGACAGACTGACAGACTGACAGACTGACAGACTGACAGACTGACAGACTGACAGACTGACAGACTGACAGACTGACAGACTGACAGACTGACAGACTGACAGACTGACAGACTGACAGACTGACAGACTGACAGACTGACAGACTGACAGACTGACAGACTGACAGACTGACAGACTGACAGACTGACAGACTGACAGACTGACAGACTGACAGACTGACAGACTGACAGACTGACAGACTGACAGACTGACAGACTGACAGACTGACAGACTGACAGACTGACAGACTGACAGACTGACAGACTGACAGACTGACAGACTGACAGACTGACAGACTGACAGACTGACAGACTGACAGACTGACAGACTGACAGACTGACAGACTGACAGACTGACAGACTGACAGACTGACAGACTGACAGACTGACAGACTGACAGACTGACAGACTGACAGACTGACAGACTGACAGACTGACAGACTGACAGACTGACAGACTGACAGACTGACAGACTGACAGACTGACAGACTGACAGACTGACAGACTGACAGACTGACAGACTGACAGACTGACAGACTGACAGACTGACAGACTGACAGACTGACAGACTGACAGACTGACAGACTGACAGACTGACAGACTGACAGACTGACAGACTGACAGACTGACAGACTGACAGACTGACAGACTGACAGACTGACAGACTGACAGACTGACAGACTGACAGACTGACAGACTGACAGACTGACAGACTGACAGACTGACAGACTGACAGACTGACAGACTGACAGACTGACAGACTGACAGACTGACAGACTGACAGACTGACAGACTGACAGACTGACAGACTGACAGACTGACAGACTGACAGACTGACAGACTGACAGACTGACAGACTGACAGACTGACAGACTGACAGACTGACAGACTGACAGACTGACAGACTGACAGACTGACAGACTGACAGACTGACAGACTGACAGACTGACAGACTGACAGACTGACAGACTGACAGACTGACAGACTGACAGACTGACAGACTGACAGACTGACAGACTGACAGACTGACAGACTGACAGACTGACAGACTGACAGACTGACAGACTGACAGACTGACAGACTGACAGACTGACAGACTGACAGACTGACAGACTGACAGACTGACAGACTGACAGACTGACAGACTGACAGACTGACAGACTGACAGACTGACAGACTGACAGACTGACAGACTGACAGACTGACAGACTGACAGACTGACAGACTGACAGACTGACAGACTGACAGACTGACAGACTGACAGACTGACAGACTGACAGACTGACAGACTGACAGACTGACAGACTGACAGACTGACAGACTGACAGACTGACAGACTGACAGACTGACAGACTGACAGACTGACAGACTGACAGACTGACAGACTGACAGACTGACAGACTGACAGACTGACAGACTGACAGACTGACAGACTGACAGACTGACAGACTGACAGACTGACAGACTGACAGACTGACAGACTGACAGACTGACAGACTGACAGACTGACAGACTGACAGACTGACAGACTGACAGACTGACAGACTGACAGACTGACAGACTGACAGACTGACAGACTGACAGACTGACAGACTGACAGACTGACAGACTGACAGACTGACAGACTGACAGACTGACAGACTGACAGACTGACAGACTGACAGACTGACAGACTGACAGACTGACAGACTGACAGACTGACAGACTGACAGACTGACAGACTGACAGACTGACAGACTGACAGACTGACAGACTGACAGACTGACAGACTGACAGACTGACAGACTGACAGACTGACAGACTGACAGACTGACAGACTGACAGACTGACAGACTGACAGACTGACAGACTGACAGACTGACAGACTGACAGACTGACAGACTGACAGACTGACAGACTGACAGACTGACAGACTGACAGACTGACAGACTGACAGACTGACAGACTGACAGACTGACAGACTGACAGACTGACAGACTGACAGACTGACAGACTGACAGACTGACAGACTGACAGACTGACAGACTGACAGACTGACAGACTGACAGACTGACAGACTGACAGACTGACAGACTGACAGACTGACAGACTGACAGACTGACAGACTGACAGACTGACAGACTGACAGACTGACAGACTGACAGACTGACAGACTGACAGACTGACAGACTGACAGACTGACAGACTGACAGACTGACAGACTGACAGACTGACAGACTGACAGACTGACAGACTGACAGACTGACAGACTGACAGACTGACAGACTGACAGACTGACAGACTGACAGACTGACAGACTGACAGACTGACAGACTGACAGACTGACAGACTGACAGACTGACAGACTGACAGACTGACAGACTGACAGACTGACAGACTGACAGACTGACAGACTGACAGACTGACAGACTGACAGACTGACAGACTGACAGACTGACAGACTGACAGACTGACAGACTGACAGACTGACAGACTGACAGACTGACAGACTGACAGACTGACAGACTGACAGACTGACAGACTGACAGACTGACAGACTGACAGACTGACAGACTGACAGACTGACAGACTGACAGACTGACAGACTGACAGACTGACAGACTGACAGACTGACAGACTGACAGACTGACAGACTGACAGACTGACAGACTGACAGACTGACAGACTGACAGACTGACAGACTGACAGACTGACAGACTGACAGACTGACAGACTGACAGACTGACAGACTGACAGACTGACAGACTGACAGACTGACAGACTGACAGACTGACAGACTGACAGACTGACAGACTGACAGACTGACAGACTGACAGACTGACAGACTGACAGACTGACAGACTGACAGACTGACAGACTGACAGACTGACAGACTGACAGACTGACAGACTGACAGACTGACAGACTGACAGACTGACAGACTGACAGACTGACAGACTGACAGACTGACAGACTGACAGACTGACAGACTGACAGACTGACAGACTGACAGACTGACAGACTGACAGACTGACAGACTGACAGACTGACAGACTGACAGACTGACAGACTGACAGACTGACAGACTGACAGACTGACAGACTGACAGACTGACAGACTGACAGACTGACAGACTGACAGACTGACAGACTGACAGACTGACAGACTGACAGACTGACAGACTGACAGACTGACAGACTGACAGACTGACAGACTGACAGACTGACAGACTGACAGACTGACAGACTGACAGACTGACAGACTGACAGACTGACAGACTGACAGACTGACAGACTGACAGACTGACAGACTGACAGACTGACAGACTGACAGACTGACAGACTGACAGACTGACAGACTGACAGACTGACAGACTGACAGACTGACAGACTGACAGACTGACAGACTGACAGACTGACAGACTGACAGACTGACAGACTGACAGACTGACAGACTGACAGACTGACAGACTGACAGACTGACAGACTGACAGACTGACAGACTGACAGACTGACAGACTGACAGACTGACAGACTGACAGACTGACAGACTGACAGACTGACAGACTGACAGACTGACAGACTGACAGACTGACAGACTGACAGACTGACAGACTGACAGACTGACAGACTGACAGACTGACAGACTGACAGACTGACAGACTGACAGACTGACAGACTGACAGACTGACAGACACACATACAAACGGACAGAATTTTTAGACCATCTTTTTTCGTCTTCGCTATCATCGTAATGTCATGTTTGATTGTTATATCAAAACTTTTTTTTTCGAGGAATGCATAACTTGCCTTATAGTACCTATAATCGCAAGTGAAAAGGATATGTCCCATGATCCCCACTAAACAATTAAACTTTCTTGAAGAAACCCAAGGCATGTTTGTAATAACTTGATTCATTTGAATTAATTTGCACATGATCCTTAGTTCAGCCCTTATTACAGAGCTCCTGCGATTCGATATAATATTGTTTGATAATTCTGAAAATCATAGGATCGCTTCTCTCACTTATGGGGCAATGGGCCATATTTGTCGGATAAGTCGATATACTTATGTACCACTACACGTCCTCAACCTATTTGTAAAAACCCAAGTGGTAAATTATAAGAACTTGCCATTTTGTTGTTTTTAAGGTTTGCACCCGAAATATATTAAGGTCGTTAATATCCTAAGATTATAGATGTATAATGTCGTTTCATTCGATTCGTCGTTGATGGTTGTCACTTCTCTTACAATGAAGTTTTATCCAATATTTATTTATAAATCAGTCAATAAGATTCGCAAGTGGGTTCGTAAAATGATGTTTATCTGTAATGTAAAGCAATAGATTCTTCCTTTTCTGCTTCTTAGTTGATTCGATTATTATCTTGCAATCGCATGAGATCTTATCAATAGATTTATATTTTAAATTAAATAAAATATATAAAATAAATAAAGTAATTAACATTTTCTAATATGCATAAATGATTATCCATTTCGTGGAAAAATATTGATCTGTAAATTTGACAAATGTCAAACTTGAATTCAACTTGAGATAGATCGTTTTGCCCACCGAATAACTAAAGTTAAGATAATACGGCGCTACAAGTCGTTGTATTTTGATTTAATTGTGCCAAAAGTTCCGCTTATTTTCGAAATTTGAAAATATACATTGACCATCGAAATCGTGAGAAAGATCGTGCTTATGTGGACAATTTTCAAACCAGCTGATCACCAGGTGCTATTGTTAACTAGTTCAACTTGTGTCACTTGACATAAGACCAGAGGAATTCAACTTAATAAAACAAATCATAACTTTCAAGCCGAAATAACTTAAAAATCAAAGTTCACATAAATGCATGAAACTCTCTAAAAAACGCATAAAAACTTGATGCCCGCATACAATGTACCTGCACACTGTACAGATACATTCTCTCCTCGATATCGTAAAATGTTACACACGTATCTACATCCAGCTTTTGGTACTCATATACGGCTGTCTAACTTCCTGGCCTTACGAACGATTGATCCTCCAATATAAAACAATCAGAAAACCTGCACCTAAAACGGAATTCCATTAACTCAGATGCTCTCTGTTGCTGTATAGACAACACAATCATTTTTTTTTCATATCCTAAAACTCAAAGTGAAATCTCCTATATGACGGGTCCAGATAGAGAAGACACTCTTGCTTCGTTCGATTGCAGATCCACCCAGCCTTGGGTTAGAAGATCCAGCAGAAGCAACAGCTCAGTATCAGCAACTGCAGATTCAACTGGGGTGATAAATATTGTGAATAAAATTTTAATACTTCAAACTGTGGTATAATTTCCGCTGAAATTGCTCGTCCACCGCGCACAGTGCTACTTGGAAGATCGACCACCCACGCAACACGATCACCATCATTGCAACAGCTACCCCACCTTGTACGTTTCAAGTGTATGACGGAAGCTATTCCCATCACTGAGTTTGTGCTATAAAAGGTGAATTTTACAATTAAAATAAATTAAATGCACGACTGTATCGCTCATATCGAAATACGAGCGTATTATTGACTTTTTTCAAAAATTTATATCAACGATAATAGTCATTTTGAACTTCAAATCTGTTATTAAATATTGGAAAGGATTGATTCTTGTGAAGAAATTGTAATTTGATTTATTTTCGTTACAAAACTAGTTTTGAAAAAAAGTCAATAATGCAGCCGATAGTAGAAACAGTTAAACATATAAATTCATGTTTTATTAAAATTTTTATAACGGGTGTTTTTTTGTTAGCTGCATGAGCAGTTGAAAGTTGATAATGTCAAACTCTGTTGACATTTCTGTTCGCTAGGTTTTGTCAATTCATCATGAATCCTTTAACGCAGGAAATTCGTTTCCAAACTGTGAAATATATCTGAAACAATAAGTTTGTTCTCGAAGTTCATGGAACACTTTAAAATAATTGTGTTTATTGATGACACTCATTTCTGGTTAAATGGCTTCGTCAATAAAACAAACTGTGGCGAAGACAATCATCAAGCCATTAACGAATCACTATCACATCTATTAAAATTGTCTGTTTGGTGCTATTTATACACGCCGCTGGCGGCTTCATGGGTCCTTATTTCTTTCGAAATGAGGAATGCGTTGCCGTTACGGTAAATGGCGACCGCTATCGAAGATTGCTGTTTGAGTTCTTCTTTTTAAAAATGTATCAGCTAAACATCCACGACATTTGATTCAAAGAAAACGGCACGACATTCCATACAACATAAGCATACATTTATTGCAAAATCAATCTGCTGACAGTTTCGTGCGACTTAACGCCTCTCGACTACTTTTTATGGGGATATGTTAAGTCATTGGTATTTGCCGACAAGCCAGTAACTCTCTTACCAACAAGATGGTCTTATGGAGAAACGTTCTACTGTAGTTGTCTTTTTGAATAAATACTTAAGCACCCTAGAAAATGGTCAACAAGTTGATTGTCTATACACAGACTTCTCGAAAGCTTTTTATCAATTGTCTCATGAGATTATCAAGTTTAAACGGGTTTCCTCCATTTTTCATCAAGTGGACTCATATCTTGAAGATATTATATAAAGTCAAATTCAGAAATTCTTACTCAAGAAATTTATTGCCAAATCAGGTGTTTCGCAGGGAAGATATCTCAGACCACTATTCTTTACATTTTCTATTAATGATGTTATTCTTTGTGTATACGGAATAGTGAAATTCTATAATCTTTGCAGACGATATGAAGATTTATAAAAATATCATCTTCAAAGCATTGAACTCTACTGCAAGATTATATTAACCAATTTTATTTGTGGTGTGAAATGATCTTAACTTGACAAAATGTCAAACAATGACATTTTTTCTAAAAAAAACTTTTTCCTTCTTCTCATGACTATGTTATCTCACGAAACATTTCAACTCGTGTTATAACCGTAAGGGACCTTGGTGTTATTTTTTCGTCCAATTCAGATTTTTCTGTTCATATTAATATCATCGTTAACAAAGCTTTTTCACTGTAGGGTTAACCGTTTGTCCAAAGAATTTGTCGATCCCAATGTTACCCGTACTTTATACAACTGCTGATTCGTCCCCATCTTGAGTATGGATCGCAGCTTCGGACTCCTCTTAACGATATTCATATCGAGAAATTAGAATTTGTTCAAAGAAACTTTACTCGTTTTACATTTACAGAGATTCACTGGAGTGATCGTACTAATGCTCTCTCTTATGATCAACGTGTATCTTTTCTTCAGATTTCAACACTGCACAGAAGAACAAACAATGATTTGGCATTCTTCCACCAAATAATAACAGGCGCACAGATGCACCAGGCCTACTATGTTGAGTTTCTTTTAATTATCGGGGTGTAGGTTACAATCTCCGCGACCTGGACTTGATTAAAGTCCCAACACATAGGATTAACTATGTGACGCATGAGCCCTTAACACGAATGGGGTAGACTTTTAAATTGGAATTCAAACATTCAAAAAAGGAGTGCTCCACGATCCTGAATGTTTCTTGTTTCATGTTAAGTTCTTGTTTTGTCTTGACATAATATTATTTGTTTAATTTTTTATGTTGTACCTACTTGTGAAAGTGTTTGGCTATTAACTACAACTAACACTGCAATAATAATGAGCCGGTGGTATAACACAGTTTTCAGACCAAACTCTCTTCGAACAATTCTGATAGTGTGAACTCTAGAAGCATTGAAGTCCAATATTCAAGAAAACATTGACGTCGCACGGCCAGAATTATTGGATAAAGTAGTCAACAATTGGAATTTGGAATGGTCGAATAGACTATGTAACTTTGTGCCGCGGGGGTCATATATCGGAAATCATATTTAAAAAATAAATGCCATGAAATTATCTACCAGATTATAATACCTGATCTTAAAACGAAACCTATACATAACCAACAAAAAAAATGTATAATGTTGCGCGCACTAAAGGGTTTTTGACTACCCTTAAAACGAACAAGCACAGTGCGAGCATTATGAAGAATATTATTTCGAAATTAGTCCGTAGGGCTTCAACCTTGAACTTACACACTATCTAAAATATTGGAACAGCTAACTATATCTAAACAACAAAACACGAATACAAAATTTGACCTGATTCACCCCTCAACTCAAATTCAGTAATCTTCTGGACTGTTGAAATTCCCCCACAGTGTACATAGTTTTATTCTAGCTTGATGTGGTGGTGGACGGTTGATGGTGCTTGGTCCTGCAAAAATATTATCATATGGAAATTGATTGTGATTACTGCTAGTGCGGTGTATGTGTCCAGATGTGGATTAGGAGAAGGAACCAGCCAGCAACAAACCTCAAGCGGACGTATATGGTGGCCATAAAAAAATAAATCTATATATCTATACGTTTGTATGTTTCAATATTGGTGGCTGTGTCAGACGTTCGGCATTGGGAGAGGCATTATCATTGGCAGAAGGTTGTCGGCTTGGAATGGAGTTAACAGGTCACCACTCTACAATGGAAGGAAGTCGAAGTCTCGGCCATCTCTTCAATTGATGAAGGCTTCTCGTAAAGCAAAACATATACATATACCTACATACAATCATGGTATGATCAGGTGGACTTTAGACGTAGAGTGGCCATGGTTCCACACAGCCAGCATCAGCATAGAGCAACTACCTGTTGCTAGTTCTGGGATGATCGGTTGTACCCTGGTTTTATTGTTGTTGTTGGTTGCGGTAGCACTCTGCCCGTATTATTTCTTGAATTGTTTTATGGACGGTTATTTGTCTTCTAAATTTGCAAAGACTATATACACAATGCTGGTACTCGTTCGACGGCACGGCGCGCTGTGTGGTGTCACTGGCGGAAGAGCACCACATGTCCAAGAGCGGTCAGCAAAAATACAGCTTCGTCAATGGGTGGAGTGGGCAGTTAAATTTAAGCTTCTGAATGGACAAATGGACCATTTTGCATATATAAGCCGATGATGATGGTGCTTAGAGTGCTCATGTTGGGAGCTCTTTGACATTCAAAGTTGAATATTGAGAAGAAAAATACCAAATGCCCTATAAGAGCCGACTGATTAAGGCAAAAATTTAGCTAGTTTATGTAGGTATGTATATTTAGAGAATTCCTGACTTTTATGACCGCAATGTTTTACGGTAATTGTTTTTTGAATGCTTGATTGAAATTAATTCCAAAATATGTGAAGTGCAATTTGAAAGGTTAAGTGAGGTTATTTTTTTTGTTTGTTTTTTTTTAAAGAAAATCCTGGACAGTTTTGAGGGCTAATTAATCATAAAATTAAAAAAAAAGTGAGACAAACGAAGGAGATGCGGTAAGATTGAGCACACATATGTTACAAATCAAACGAAAAGTTAATGGTTAAAAAAAAAACATTTATCTTAAGCTTTCTGAATTCAAAGAATTTGGAGTCGTTTTGAAAACTGTTGGAAATTAAAAAATAGGATCCCTCATCAGGAAACAAAGAAAATATTGAAAATTTTTAAAAAGAAGATAATTGTTTGGAGATACCTTAACGAGTTTTTTGGAGAACAATAACCTTCATATTCTGTGGTTTATTTTAAGTTAAGCCAATAAGACAGATTTTTTGCTATATGCGAATATCCTGATTTGATGGAGCAATTCTGAGATCAAATTTTAATTCGGGAAGGTCTATATAATACCTTAAATCGGAAAAGTCTATTTATTATTATATCTGTCAAAAATATATGGCGACAAATGTAATATAAGTAAAGGATTCCTGAATGAATATCCTAAAAAAAACCGCGAACGCCAACCCCGAGGGGTCGGCCCGACTGTTCGACTTACGATAGTTCAATAATCACACCGACAGTTAAATTAAAGATATAAAATTTATTCTAGAATATTTCTATAGCATAATCCGCACTCTATAAAGTCCAACTTAAGACTAACTTATCCAACTAAACTAATTATATCCAATCCATCGTGCAAGGGTGAATGGAACGTCCACTCAGCATTTATTTTCATATCGTGGGAATATCGGATGAGGATCATATTCGTTGCTGGCCTTCGAATATTCAAGTGCATTTACCTTTTGACTAATTGCACTGTCATCACTTGACAGTTATTGTTGCGGGAAATGCACAGTGTTAACTTATAGTGTACGCTATTCGCTTACCTCTAGTAATAAACGACGAACAACTGCGATTTAGCAATTAGATCTCTGTTAAATATTATAGCCTCTGACGTCATGCAATTACGTGCTGATATTTTTAACGCACCAGTTTGGAGTTCTTAAGAAACAAATAACTCCTCAAACACACACATATATTTTTTATAAGGAACCATTTTAACAACGAGTGATGTAGTTATGACAAATCATTGAATATGAAATATTGGTGTGATATTTATTTTAGTAATAAAAACTGGACAGGTATCATAAGAAAAAATGTGTTTATTATTGATAAAAGTTATCAAATGGATCGGTATCTAATTGTGTTTTACACGCGTTTTAAGGAGCGGTAAGTGGCATTTTTAAACTACAACCGAACATGCAGCACATATCATTCAGTATTGCATCTTTGCCAGTCTTTCCTGTTTCCTCAGTCCTTTTTCAACAGAGTGCTTAAATGTGTAGAGGTCCTAATTTATTCATTATTCTTTGGGTGCCATTATGATTATGTCAAGCTGAAGAATTTGTTCGTGTTTTTTAACAAATAATACATTACACATTTCGGAAGTTTTCTAAATCTATTATTAATCTAGATGTCTTATTTTCATTCATATTTACGTCACCTTACTTGGAACGTGAAATCGAGATTTATTGTTTTACTTGGTATAAATGTATATACAGTGAAACCTGGTTAATTGGGATCTCAAGGGACCAAGACATATGTACCAATTATTGTATATTGGTTGCCAATAATCCAGTTTTGTAATTAAGCAGTTTACAGAGGTCGAAATGTGCCGTTATTCCATTCTTAGAGGTGGAAATGTTAATAAAAATGCGTATTTTTGGTGTTATAAATTTAATGTAGGTATGAACGTATATAATAATAAATAAAATGAAAAACCTGATTAATTTGTTATACAGGTAATTGAGCTACAGAGTCTCAATTATAGAGGTGAACATCGAAAAAGTTTTACCGGGACGTCATTGCAACTCTCAATAATAGAGGGTTCTAACTTATCCAGGTCCCACTTAACCAGGTTTCACTGTACTCTAAAACAAAAGTTGGAAAAGTCATTTGAATCAGTGATGTCAGATTATGGAGTTATCTTTTTTGAGGTAACTTCACGTCTTATATAGGTAAGCTGAAAAGGGAAATAATAAAATAAAATAAAAATATATTTAATAGACAAAACAACGATATTCATTCTAATAAATTATCCCGGTAAATACTTTTAAAAAAAACATAACATACTTTTGTGTATGATATTTGCCAAGTTTAAGGATTTTCCATGGAAAAAATGAATTTGTTTGGAACGAACTAGAATAAGGATAAAATGTTGAAACACAAAAATATTTGTAAGAATGTATTTGAATTCTTTTGGCGCAGTGGATAAAGTGCTTGATTGCTAACTTAGACGTGCAACTAGTGCCGTGCAATTCAGGTTGCCTTTAAAAAACCTTAGGTCTTACAGGCATATAGTTAAATTAAATTTAAAAAAAAAGCCTTTGAAACCACAGAAATTCAAACGTCAAATTGAAATATTTTTTTTTTTGTTGAGGTCACAGATCCAAATATATACTCAAAAGTTTTTATTCTCTCATGTTGAATATAATTGAATTGAAAATACCTGATTTTTTCAACTGCCGAATTCTGAATCGTAATGAATTTTAATTTTTGTGTAAAGATTTTTGTAAAACAACCCGCTAACAAGCCCATACAAAATCGATTTTTTTTAGAGATTTCTTCAAACCAAAAAAAAATCGACCGTAAATAGTGGAAAGGACTTCGACATAAAATGAAAAGAAAAAATAATAAATCAAAATTGTGCCTAAACTACAAATACATAGATGTGTTACTGTTTGGTAACGTAAAATTTCTTGTGAATAAGCAATAATTTTCATATTTTGTTGCCAAAACGCATAGAAAAAAAATTAAAATTTCGAAAATTGGTGAAAAATTTCAAGTAATCAAGCATATATTCGGTTTTTGTATTGCTTCTTTTCTGTAATGTGATTATTTTTCACTTATAAAAAGTTTGGAAAAGTCTAAATATATACACTACTTAATTAATTAAGTAAAATTACATATTAGTTAAGAACATTTGACTTTTTTTTAAATAAAGTTTTATGTTTACAGATGTGCATAAGTTTTCAAAAAAAAAAATAAATAACATACTGTGCAGGTACGACCGTTTCACTGAGCAGAATAGTCCAATCGCTCAAAATAAAGGGTGTCCGCCAGGAAGGTATAATACTTTATTTTGCCGCCATTTTGATAAGCATTAGTAATGACAGTTCATATTTGGCAGTCGGGATGTAGACCCGTGGCAAATTTATTGTGGAAAAACATTCGATAAACCAACGTGTTTTAGTCGTTAAAACATTTTATCAAAATCAATCATCGATTACTGTGACGATGAGAAAGTTAATGCAAGATCGGCTGAAAACATTAGCTGCTCAAGGAAGTGTTCAAAACAATCCATCAACCTCAATTCGACGCACGCCGGCCGTGCTCAGGAGCTTGGTCGTCAAAGAACAACTTTGGCCACAATTTTGCACAAGGATATGCATTTGTTTCCATTTAAGATTCAGTTGACAAAACAGCTTCTTCCACAAGACCATTTACGCCGCCATACATATGCCAATAGGATGTTCCAGCTAGCCCATGACAACCCCGATTTTCTTGAAGAAATCATAATGATTTTCATTTGAATTGATATTTGAGTAACCAGAATAGTTGCTTCTGGGCAATGGAAAACCCTCAAATTATTCATCGGTCGCCCCTGCATCCATTAAAAGTTACAGTCTGGTGTGAAATTTGATCAGGAGGAATCATGTGGTATCAAAAAGACGGTGCCACATCGCATACAGCCAGGATTACAATGGAATTACTAAGATATAAGATATAAGACCTCTTTCCACAACAAGTTATTTCAAGAAATGGTGATGTTGACTGGCCTCCGCGGTCGTCTAATTTGACTGCTCCGGACTATTCTTTTTATGGAAACAAACCAGAAACGCTTGGGCAACTCAAACAAAATATTCGTGATGAAATTAATGAAATATCGCGTGAAATGTGAGAGAATGTAATGAAAAATGTGCTCAAAAGGGCTCGCATTTGTGAGACTATCAGAGGTGGACATTTACCTGATATTGTATTCCATACATAATTGCCGACAGCAAATAACACATTTATCAATATAAGATCCATTCTCTTTCATTTATTCAAAAATTTTAAGCAAACAAAGTAGTATACCTTCCCTGTGGACATCCTGAGATTCGAAATGCGCAACTAAGGAAGATAACATTTATGATTATTGTTAAGTTATTGACCAATTGGTTGAATTATTATAGGTGTTCGAGATTTAAATATATCTCTTTCGGCTGTTTTGCGGAAGAAAATTGCAATCTTTCCTATATCGGTACAACGAAACAACTTCTTCGTCAACGAATTTCCAACCACAAATCCGACATTAATTAAAAAAGCACTGGGAAGACAGCATTGGCCTTACACTCCATTGAACGTGGACACAAACCAGATTTTGACAGAGTGGAAATCCTGGAACGGGAGAAGCATGTCTCCAAGCGGTATACTCTAGAAACGCTTCATATTATTAACAACAAAAACAATATGAATCGTAAACAAGACAGCCAGAACATTTCATCGGTTTACTGCTCTTTGGTGACTAGGCAGAATCCGTGACAATTTAAAGCCGACTAAGCTTCAATCGAAGTGTTTTTTTTATATCATAAAATGTTTGTTTTTTAAACATTCCTTTATATTTGTCTCTCATTGTATTATTTACGTTTATCTGTAATACGTAATAAATGTAAGTTTGCCAAAATTTTACACTAAATGTTCTTATGTGTATAATATGTTAATTTTATTTTTGTTAATAAAAGATCCCCTGAAGAAGACGGCAACCACCGTCGAAACGTCGGGAAAGGAAATAAAATTGTTTCATTAAAAAACATTACGACCAAAACAGCCGAAAGAGATATATTTAAATCTCGAACACCTATAGATAACATTTATGTTCTTGAAAATAAAACAAACAAACACGCAACTACTAGTTTTTCAAGTTTATTTCAAGAAATAGCATATTCATTGGATTGTTGCAAGGCAGACGATGAGGGCGAACCAACCGGCTCTTGATGTGGAGTAGTGCTTTCTGAGAAACATCTACTCAAATGTACCCCTATTGGACGGAATTCTGGACGACTTGGGGACTCGGTTCTCCCCAGAAATATTGAGGAACTATGACCTTCGTTTTCTTATATGGGACTTCTGGACCAATCGGCTAAAAGTGTATTAAAAGAACTTCAGTTGTGAACCGCAAAGCGGACCAACACAAACTGCCACCCATCACAGTTTTAGAAGCTTTAGGCATGCGTGATGCCGACAAGTTTCCGGGAATCAACAAACTTTCCAGTCAGCGCAGAAAGGTGCTTTTGACTTTGCGGAGATAGAAAATATGGTTACCGTCGAGAATGGCCGAGGATCGATTAAGAGGTTTGGCATTGTTGCACTGACCACAGATACATATATCAGTACAGGCGAAGTGATTGAACGCTTCATAAAAAAATCAAAGAGAAAGATAGATTTTGTTATTTAAATGTTTATTTGCTTTTTTTTATTCATTTAATTTATTATTTATTTATTATTATTATTTATTATCTATAATTTGATATTATATATTTTTGTTTATTTAAGACAAACTAATATTAAAATTAGTTTATTTTTAAGGTTTTTTTTAATAAAACAATTCTATATACTACTGAAATTATTCAGACAAGTAGAACTACTTGGCATTATATTTTAGTCGGACTGGTTTAATTATTGATCCAAAATAGCTTCCCGGCGATCTCACTTGGACTCATCCCGGCGATCTCACTTAGACTCACTAGCCAACTGTTCATGAGTCCAAGTGAGATCGCCGGAACGAAACGTAAATTATGTGGATTAAATGCCTTTAAAAAAGCTATTTTAAATCAGTACTGTAATTTTGTTAAATAATAAAATTAAGCTAAATGTGTGTTTTTAATCACCATATATTTTTATTTTTATTCTACTGTAGTTGCAGCTGTTTCGGCACACAGTACATTATTTTAACATATTTTTGCAACTTTTCCTTATTTTTAAATTAAAATAGCTTTAAGGAATATTGACTCAAGCAGTTTAATTTTCTTTTAAATAAAAGTGATTTTAAAAATCTTTTTTTTTAACATTCCAGGATTATCTGCCTTGCAAAAAAGTCCATGCTTATCTCTTTATCTCTGATGTTGTGTTGCCCTGCTGTAACCAAACATCTTCCAATTTAAGCAACAACAAATCAGGGCCCTCATCACGTAACTTAATGAACTATATACTCGCTTATGTGATAACATTGAACTATGTCGCCATAAGTTTGCTTCATGAAAGTATTAGCGAGTTTCATTCAAATTTCAAAGATCTCCTCTCAAAATCGAGATCTTTTTTCCATTGCGCATTATTGGCTTTTCAACAGTGAGAAAATTCATCGCCAGCTTCAAAGCGGAATGTGCAGTTCAACCGCCTTTAACTGCAGTATTGGTGAAGACACACATTTCTGAAAAAAAAACACATCTTCATCATCAGATGTCGAGTAAGACGAAGACGAAGACGAAGCAATCAAAAACTCCACTCAATTTAGAAAATATAAATTATTAACATCTTCGTCCATTATTTTTTTATTTTTAGCACCGATTGGCACTAGTTCACAAGTTCACAACAAATTAATAATAACATATTTTCGATTTGACCCTTGACAGAAAAGACTTTTAACATGTAATGGGTTATCCATTTTGTGGTTTCAAAAGTAAACATAAATAAAACACATATAAAATATTTTTTTTCATGATATTTCTTTTTTATTATAAAGTTTGAACGTTGACATTATGTGTTAAGCACTACATCATTTAAATGACCACCATGCGAATTGTTGCAAGCATCGATTCTTTTGAGGTCATTTTCGACCACTTCTTGACACATATTGGGCTGTATCTAAGCCATAACCTGACGAATGTTGGTTTTCAAGTGCTCAAGAGTTAAAGGCTTATCTGCATAAGCACGGTCTTTCGCGTAGCCCCACAAAAGAAAGTCCAGAGCTGTCAAATCGCATGATTTTGGTGGCCAGTTGATACCGCCACGACGAGAAATTACTCGGCCACGTAATGTCTCTTGCAATAAAACCATATTCGCTCGGATTGCGTACATGTGGCACCGTCTTGTTGAAACCACATATTCTCCAAGTCGTATTCTTCAATAGCAGGCAAAAAAAATCGGTTATCATATGACCATAACGCTCCGAATTGACGGTGACAGTCGTTCCATTGTCGTTTTCGAAGAAGTAAGGTCCAATCACACCTCCGGACCAAAGAGCGCCCCAAATAGTGACTTTTTGTTGATCTTATGGCCTCTCTTCAATTAATTAAAGATTCTCAGAACCCCAAATACGACAATTTTGTTTATTAACATACCCACCGAGTGAGAAATGTGCTTCGTCGCTGAAGAAAATTTTGTTCGAAAAATCGCCGTCCACCGCCTGTTGTTCAAGCACCCATTCGACGTATCTACCACGACGTTGTGAATGGTCAGCTGGCTCCAGTTGTGATTTGAGCTGGACTTTATATGGATGTAGGTGTAGATCCAAATCCGTAAGACAATCCCAATTCCTGAGAACGACCAGGAATTGACACATTCGGGTCTTCGGCAACATTTTCACTTACAGCAGCGATATTTTCAGTGGTACGAGCGAATCTTTGATGCACAGGCCTTACAATATCTGTAACCAATCCAGTCTTTTCAAATTTCTTCACAATTTTGCCAATTGCTTGCTCAGTTGGACGATTATGTAAACCATAATCTTCTCTTAAAGAACGATATGTGGCAATCTCACCATTTTTGTAGTAGGTTTTAACAATTTTTATGCGTTGTGCGATAGCTAAGCGATCCATTTTCGTAAATGTCAGACTTTCAACTCAAAAAAAAAAATTGGTTTAACAACTTAGTTTGACAGATGTCAAATTCGAGCCCCATACTTTTGAAACCGCAAAATGGATAACCCTTTATGTGTGCATTTAGATCAAATCTGCCAATCCATCAGAGATCCAATCTTTCGTGTTAAGATTTGATCTAGATTTGATCTTTTTGTTGGAATGAAACTCTCAAAATTCAAAAGGATGAAATCTTTTGTCACAAAGAGCAGATCTTTCTGAAATGAAAATCGTCTGTCTCTATCGTATCGTCTTTCGCTCTCGCTCACTTCAATTTGGGAACCATAGTATTGGTGGAATGTAACCGGATCGACAGCCGATGAGCAAGTTTATTGTTTCCAATATGTACTAATATGGAGTTTTCTTGATAGACGGAAGCGTTGAATGAAGCTAGGAGCAGTAGTTACAAAAACTAGGCAATACAAAAATATATTTTTTATATTTTATAATACCTACATTTCGACTGGAAATGTTTCTTAATTTGATTTTTCTAATTCACCTCTGTATCAAATTATTAAGATATTGCGGTGGAACATATTTCGGCGTATTTTTTTCTTGCAGATATCGATTTCGTGAAGCTTGGCTATCGTTCGCGATATCGAAAACGATATCGCAAGACTTACGTGATGAGAGCCCAGGTAACGCGTAGAAGTTCATCAAACAATCACACTGTGCCTCTAGTGGACGCATGTTTGTGTTTATATCCACTGAGGTAAGAATATGCTACGCAACAAGGATGTTTTCATTAACAACTTGTCAGGCATTAACTTCAGCCGACAGGGCTGTCTGGAGTCAAAGCTTGAACAAAATTCTTAATGTTTTGCCGCTTACAACAAAGAAACCTGCGACTCTTAAATTAAACACAAATAAGCAAAATGCTTGCTTTAAACTCTCCATCGATTTTCCACGTTGAAAATAGCTTTTAGTCATTCTGAAGTAATCTTTATAATAATTGCATTCTCATTGTAATTCCGAGAAAATCCAGAGTCCCCATCAATCCTATTCGATTTTATCTGCTAAAGCTATTCATCATTTAGAGCTCAAGAAATCAGACAACGAACAAAAACAAGGACAACAACTCCTTAAAAGTGATTAAGCGAAACATACCAGCTACTGACACATCACACCGGGCGTAAACATTACATACGAGTGTAGTGCATAGCTACATCATGCTCCGAAGTTACAGCGGCGCGCGGCGGCCGACGTCAAGTGGAGTGTCAGTTAATTAATTGCACATGAAATTGATAGCACCTCTAAGAATTCTCATCATTAGAATCAGGAGAAGAACGGGGCTGTGCCTGCGCAAGAGTGCCCCCAAAAGGCACCTTAATTACTTCAATTTCATCTCCATGTATCATGAACTTAACGTCCTCATCTATACAGTCATGGTCCCTCTCTAAGTGATAACCCAATATGGATGAGAAGATTTTTTTTTGTAACTCGATCATCAGTAGGTATCCTATAGGTATAGGAGTGATTGCTTCTCCACCTGCAACTGCAAGAGTTCGCAATCCGCATTGCAACTGCTCAGCTGCTCATATGACCAAGTGGCGTTTTGTTTTTATTTATTTGTGGCACGAAGTGACATGGATTTATGTGCAGATCACAATTTCCCGCGCATCAAAATAAAATCGGGCATAGTTCCAGTTCGAGCTAAGAGCGAGCGGCATCAGATGCCCCTTTAGTAGATAGGTATATATGTGGCTTCGATGCCCAAGAGAGTGTTTAATTAATGAACGTCGTGGAACGTAGCACCAGAAGCCATTACGACAAACGAAGCGAACAGATGAATTCCCTTATTATGTCCAAAGTCAATTTGCCTTCCATTTTAATTGCCGGGGCTTACGGTAAGAGGCTGAAGTCCGAGATGGAGTTGCAGTTGGAGATGGAGCTGGACCGTGCACTTTGAACGTCAGGCAGTGACCAATCTTTACTGGCGACCACTATACTTCTCTAATTGTGCGGACACAAGTGTAGCAGTGGCCGAGGATCAGCTTCAACATACTTACATTCAACTTGATTATGATGTGACCATAGGATTTAACAACAATCTTGCTTCTAGAACCAACGAGAACGGATTATTTAAATTCTAGGAATGTGTTCCTTCTGGAGAAAACTTAAATCAACTGTTAAAAAATCAATCTCTGAATGTTTGTTACCACTCTGGTCACACTAGTGTTGTCTCCGAGAATAATTTATTAGTTTCAATCTGTGGTCTTGTCACCGCCGTGAGTTGGCCATTCATTCCGAGGCTGGCCAATATGATTTATCACTTGAAAGTGCTGCAATAAAAGCGCAGTAGTTGGTTATAATCCGAAGTGGGCATCCATTAAGGATCCCCACTAATACGAGTATGCAGAGTTATAGATATCTCTTGTATATATGTATACGATACGTTCGGTGAAATGGAAGTGACATCTGTTCCAGTGGCTGATTGCATTATGCGATGCATTCTCTTATGATCGAATACCTACTCGTACAAGGATCAAATAGGTACGTACATAACTATATGAAATGAAATTTGTTTTCCCTCAACGGAAGGACGATCACGATCACGATCGCGATGACGATCACCCTCTTCGGATATCCTGAAATAAGTACCTAAGAATTTGAGTGTTTGCAGCAATATAGTTCCAGTTTTTTCACCTTTCTAGTTTTTGTTTGCAGTGTTTTCATATAGCAATGCCCTCGTTTCAATAGGGATAGACAGACAAAGGGGGAATAATACCTATGCACCGTATTATATAATATGATGGGTATGTTTGTTATGGGTGATGAACTGATGGTGGAATTCGAGGTTTCCTTATCGTTCTTAATTTTGGGGAAAAGGATATGTTAGCTATAACAGCTGTACTAATAATATGTCTCAAGCATGAGTGCATTGTTGTAAATCATAGAACGGAACGAGTAGGTGCATCAACAATTTGAAGGATTGTGTACAGAGCTCTTCTGCTCAGGAATTATGCGTAATTCACAATTGCACCTGCTTAGAAAGAAAGCTGTTTTCTTTTGTTTTAGAAGGAACAGTTTTTACAAGCCGTTACAAGAGCTAGTCTCGTTAGGTTAACTTTTTTTTTAATATAATAATTTTACCTATTTGCCTCTGAGACCTAAGATCTTTTATGTAAATGCAATCTGAATTGCACCTGACTAGTTTTTGAAAAATTATCGAAAAACTTTTTCTTTTTAAATTTGAGTATGCAGTTTTATTAACACTTTTAGGGAACATAAGCCTAAACAAAATAATTTAGTCGGTTCGTCCAATAGTGAGAAAGTCGAAAATATAAAAAGTGGTTCTGTGGTAAGTACCGTTAATAAGTACCTACGCAAAATATGAGTCTTTGTTGAATTTTTCTTAAATTTTGGTTTAATTTGATAAAATAAAATAAAATAATAAAATTTAATGAACTGTTTTGCAGAAAACCGAAAACCAACAAAATGGTACTTAGACGTACCAAAAATAACCATTTTTTCCAAAAAAAATTAAAATATAGAAAAATGTTTCGGGGCGTTTTTGAGAAAAAGAAGGTTCACCTTTTTACCCAAAAAAATAAAAACAAATTGATGGCATGTACCCATACCTTATTTTTCGTCTTCAAAAAATTAAATGTTAGACTGGATCACATGTACTTGCTCTTATGTGCGACTACATTGTATGCAAAAGATTCGTAATAGAAACGACTAAATATATTTTTAAAGTCGTTTTTACTTAATTTTTTTATATAAACAATTTCTTTAATTTTTCTTGAATAAAAATGGTATGATAATATTAATTATTTAATAATAATAAAAAAAATTCACCCACCCGTTTTCAAAATACTGAATTCTAAAAACAAAAATATTTTTTTTTCTAAATCCAAAAAATATTTTTCGAAAATTTTGGTATGTAGTATTCTTTAACGGGTTATCCATTTCGCGGTTTCAAAAGTATAGGGCTGGAATTGGACATCTGTCAAACTAAGTTGTTAAACCAATTTTTTTTTCACTTTAAATTCTGACATTTACGAAAATGGATCGCTAAACTATCGCACAACGCACAAGAATTGTTACTACTACTACAAAATGGTGATTCTGCCACATCCACATATCGTGCCTTAAGAGAAGATTATGGTTTACATAATCGTCCAACTACGCAAGCAATTGGCAAAATTGTGAAGAAATTTGAAGAGACTGGATTGGTTCCAGATATTGGAAGGCCTGCTGCTGTAAGTGAAAGTGTTGCCGAAGACCCGAATGTGCCGATTCCTCGTCGTTCCCAGGAATTAGGACGGTCTTTCGGCACATTATGGCGTATTTTGCATTTGGATCTGCACCTACATCCATATAAAGTCCAGCTCACACAACAACTGGAGCCAGTTGACCATTCACAACGTCGTAGATACGTCGAATGCGTGCTTGAACAATAGGCGGTGGACGGCGATTTTTCGAACAAAATTTTCTTCAGCGACGAAGCACATTTCTTACTCGGTGGGTATGTTAATACACAAAATTGTCGTATTTGGGGTTCTGAGAATCCTCAAGTAATTGAAGAGAGGCCATTTCATCCACAAAAAGTCTTTGGTCCGGAGGTGTGATTGGACCTTACTTCTTCGAAAACGACGATGGAAGGACTATCGCCGTCAATTCGGAGCGTTATGGTCATATGATAACCGATTTTTCTTACCTGCTATTGAAGAATACGACTTGGAGAATATATGGTTTCAACAAGACGGTGCCACATTCCACACAACTCGAGCGAATATGGCTTTATTGAAAGAGACATGTCCTGGCCGCTCAATCGTCGCCGTCGTGGCGATATCAACTGGCTACCAAGATCATGCGATTTAACACCTCTGGACTTTTTTTTTGTGGGGCTACGCGAAAGACCGTGTTTATACAGATAAACTTTTAACTCTTGAGCACTTGAAAACCAATATTCATATGTGTCAAAAAGTGATCGAAAATTACCTCAAAAGAATCGATGCTTTTAACAATTCGCGTGGTGGCCATTTAAATGATGTAGTAGTAAAAAACAAATATCATGAAAAAAGATATTTAAATGTGTTTTAGTTATGTTTACTTTTGAAACCGCAAAATGGATAACCCGTTATAATTAAAAAGACCTATTATATAAAATTTTGATCGAAATCCATAGAGCCGCTTATGAGAAAGTCCAAAATCAAAGAAAATATTGTATGGCAGATACCGTTAATAACAATATAATGTAAAAGAAAATGTTTGACCAAAATATAGACTCTACCATAAGGAGTGCACACACCATTTTTTATCAAACTCGTTAGAACCGTTTTTGAGATAATTAGGATGGCAGAAAATTTTGTATGGCAAGTGCCGTTATATTTGAGCTAAAAAGACATTTCAAAAATCTAATTGAGACAATCATCTAAAACGCTTAAGTAACTTAAGTTTGAAGAAAATCGCTTCAGTCGTTTAGGATTTAAATCATTCTACAGCCAGACGTAATTGCGTGACCCACTTTCTTTGTGTTCTCCATCATCGTAATGTCAACTTTAATCAAACTCTCAAGTTCGATTTTTTTTCCAAATGCAGAACTTGCCTTATGATTATAGTACCTATAATCGCAGATAAACACGGTTTTTAAAAAAAACATTTAACTGTTTCTACCATGAATCTTGTGCATAAGATATGATAGAAAATAAGAGCAAATACGTGAGATCAAGTCGTGCATTTTATTTAATTACAATTCTTTGATTTACTCTACTAAAGACCTTAACAAAATCCGCATATAGCACATCCATTTGACATCGGACAATTGCGCATTTGTTTAAAAAAAAAGCTAAGATTTGAAAATCCACTGAAAAATCCATGTTAAGAGTCAGAAACATAATAGATAGACAATGAAGATATAAGATATAGAAAGATACATGTAATGTGTGAAAGTTCAATGCCGTGTCGTTGGCTTATTTCTCACATTTAAGTCTTAAAATTAGTATTTGTGTGTGAGAAAGAGTTTTCTTATATCCGTAAAATACTGTATTTTATTCATAACTTCTAATCCAATAAATTGTTTCGCTGATGACAGTACACTCCGCTTTTCATAATTCTCTTTTTAGATTCACCATCTTCTTATTCGGATGTGAAACTACAACCACAATGTATAACACACTTGGCATGATTACAGTCCAATGGGGAATCCAAAACAGCATTTGACTAAGTAATTCAAAGCAGGATTGGATATTAACAACAAAAACAAAAATAAAAACTTGAGAAAAAATAGGGCTTGTAACTCCGTTTTCGTGGTAAAAGTAAAACTTCACTCAAATTCCTTGTATAAACTAATACAAGCATACATATGTTACCTTACAAAGGCTTTAAATATACATAAGTGTAAATTATAAGTGACAAATGAAATAATACCTTCAGAGGCAAAAAAAATAAATATTTATAGTAATTTAAAATTTTAATACATAAAAATTCATGATTATTACTTTACATTTTTAAAGAAAAAGAGGGAAAAGAAAATAGGCAATTAATATATAAGCTATTTATTAATTTAATATATAAAACAAAATTAAATTCATGAAAACATTTACATTGTGGAAAGGTGTATTTTTAGTTCATTTTTGAAACGCTTCAAGGTTCCTATTACCTTTATTTTATTGGAAAATACTACGAAGATGTAGAAAAGCTGTTGCGTTTCTTTTTGAAAAAATTCTTACGGCTACCATCAACCACTCCTAATTATATGCTGCTACTTGAAAGTGGAATATCACCTCTTTATGTTTTCACACTTCAACTTAGCATGAACTATGTGACCAAAATTCTTAACGAGGAAGACGATTCACGACTTACGAAGGTTCTCGTGAAGAAGGCACTTAGAACGAAAACAATGTTCTACAAGGACTGGACAAATACCGCAGCCAAATACAACATTCTGCTGGACCTAACAGAAAATAATATCCCAGAATGGAAAGACAGAACCCAAGAATTCGTTCTTGATGTGAAACAGGCAATGAAAATGGAAAGCATAACACAAGCTGAAAATTCATCATGTTTTTTGTATCGGCAACTCGAACATCAACAGATTAATTATTTGAATCTTGGCCTCAGTACTGAACAAATTTCTATGGTAATTCGAGTGAGAGGATAACTAATCAAGTTAAATTACATGCCCATCGCGAAGATAGTTCATCAAAATCTGCCCCCTCTGCAACACAAGGGAAAACGAAGACATGATGCACTTTCTTGGTTCCTGCCCCATCCTGAAAGAAATAAGGCGATACCATTATGGAGTCAATCTGATGAATATTAAAGATGTAAAACGTATCCTTAACGGCAGTGAAAATTGGGGAAAACTTGCTTCATATTGCTACACAGCTCTCAACTATAGAACAAATATTATTAATGAAAATTTCTGAAATAAATAACAAATCCACATTTTCATAATTAAATATTTGTAAATATACTTTTAAAATTTAAATTTTGTATAACTTTGTATAACTGTTAAATTTGTTGTCATTTCTCGGCAGACGGCTAAGCCATGCTTAAATGTACTTAGTATTAAACAAATACAATTGTAAATTTTATAAATGAATTAATAAAGTACCAAATAATAAAAAAATAAAAAATAAATTACCTTTATTTTCCGTGGGAGACTATTTCATAGCCGCGAGGACATTTTCCTTTTTATCTGCTATACTAATATGCATTATACAAAAAATTCATAAGCTTTGTATAAGTTTTCCAATGTTCAATTTAGGGAAAGAATCGTTATGATAAATGGCTGAAAAAAATGAATTTACTAAATTACAGTTTTACAGAATAAAGACTGTGTTCTTTAAGTTTACTTTTTTAATTATTTTTGTTTGCGACAAATACCCTAAAATATGTGTCCTTAACTCCCCAGTTGAGTGAAAAGTGGTATACGCATTTAAAAAAAAATATATAAAAAACAAACATTCAGTGTGCTATAGCTTGACAAATCTATGTAAACAACACACTTCCTAGAATTGATTCTGCCAAATATTCTTCATCGTAAAAAAATTATTCTTCATCATGAACCTTATGTAATGTTTATGTTTTTGTTGCTTCTAGGCCATGGTCATTTTCTCAGAAACACTTTGGACAATAATCCCATTCTTGCTCAAAAGAAAACACAAAAGAAACAAACATAAGAAGGTGGAATCAAATTATTTTTTCCTACCGTTTAGCAAAATGTGTAGAAAAAAAAATGATTAAAAATGATTGATCAGCTTCCATCTCTTATTCTTCTTCTTTTTAAAAAAAAAGAAGGTATAAGATAACCATGTAACAATAAATTCCAAAAGGATATCCGGTATTTAATATCAGCAGGTAGAAGATTTAATTTAGTGCAAAATATTATTTTACATTACCACCACATACATTTGCATACTATAATATTTTATTTGACTATAGAAATAAAATAGGATAATATTCAAGTATAATAATTAGGCCAAGTGCACTCTGCATGCTACAACATTGTATCCTCAATATGAAAGGATAATATACATATGTATACTTAAATTTGTTCTGTCTTCGCTCAAAGCAAAAACCTAATTCTTTGTTGTTGAAAAAGGTGTGTATGAGTAAAAACCCGACCGGAAATTTCAACAAATCAAAAAATGTGGTACAATGGCCCCGACAGAATCCCAGACAGAGGATGTGTGACGAAAAAAAAATTCCTTCCATCCTTTTTTCGGTCTGGATCTGGAGAAGGAATGGTTACACCTGTTTTAATGAGCATATCTTTAGATGCCTCTTTCAATTTGAATTCATTTACCTTCCTTTCCTTTCGGAAGAACGGAATTGGAAAAAGATAGGTTCGTCGAACTATGAAGCATACTCCAAGGATACGAATTCCTTCTCATTCAATTCAAATTGGGCCATCTACTCTGCAAATTTATATCCACACATATTGTGTACACTGTGCAGTGCAGCAAAGGGAAGGACAAAGAACACTTTTTTAATGGTAATATTCAGTACCTACTTCTTCCGTTAAATGGATATTTTTTGAGACAAAAAAATTAGCAAAACAAAAATTCACTCAGGTGCACCAAGCACCAACCAGCTGAACTTGTTGCTGACATATGTGACGTACCGGTCGACTGGTGATCATAGACCAAATCCATATTAAGCCAGACCAAACCAACCAACCGACCATAGTGTCCGAGGCAGCATGGTATGAATTGGTATTTTGTTGCGGTGGTCTCATGTTCATTTGACCAAGAAAACAGGACACCGCACATTTTAGCTCTCTCTAGTGTCTCTTAGCTCGTGGATGGCACGAGCGCGTCTCATTATTCAAATTATTATTCCAACGTGATGGAATGGTGCTGCAGGTTCTGACCCAAGTCGTCTCACTATCATGCACACACCTTAAAGTGCACTGGTCAGTGGACCGAAACATCCCGTGCCCACGTGATAGGGGTGCGCGCGGAGTTCCATTTCTAAGCATGCGCTGTACTTTGACTTGGCAGAGAATAATGGTGGAATGCCAGTATATCTATTAAGGGTAAGGGTGTCCCTATCCTAACGTTACTAAATTATCTCAGATAAGGTGTCGTCTTCCTAAAAAGCAATAATTGTGAGCCAAAAGCAGCAAGGTGGTGGTTTGGACAACGTACAGGTACATTGGCTAGCCATGCACGGGCACGACGACGCCGGCCGCCGCACGCGTGTACCATACGTGTTGTGCATTCTTAAGCAAAACCCAGCTATATACCTACGCTATGGGACAGTGGACAACATGGAATGTGTCCTTTTTCTGTTTTGTTGTAATTTGTTAGCCTAGAATTATTATTTAAATTTATTTTTATTTTTTTGTTAAGGGTTGACTTGTTGGTAGCTTATGTTGATCGAGTATTAAGAGGGTCAGAGGGGTAAGTAGTTGAGAAGAAGAACAAAGTGATGGGTGTCAGGTGCTGGGTGATGTGGTGCGGGCTTTGTCAGACGTAATAATATTGGAGTGAATTACTTTTAACACGCCACCAGCATAATGACGGAATTACAACCTGCTGTTCATTAACAGATAAGAAGATAGGTAGTTTTGGCATTTGAATTAGAATGAGTTATTGACTCATTTTCCAAGCTATTAAAAACATGGATGAAGTGTTCTGGTAAGCAACCGGGCCCAAAGTAAGGCACCTTTATCTTTTGGTTCTGTTGAAATCAAGATATGTCTCAAAATTACATGGCAGTTTTCTTTTGACGTATTCTTGTCCTTGTGAGACTACTTTTGAGAAAATAACACTTGAAAAACACTTGTTGATTAAACACGAGACCTCAGAGTTCTTTACCTATATTTCTCTGTTTTGCTGTCAAACTATGAGAAGAAAATGTTTGTAGGAACAAAATTAGTGAGATCTTATTTTTCTGAACTGACCAACACAAATTAATTTACGATTTATATGGCTGGCAACGAGACGGAGACTTCTGTTAGCCTCGTCGCGGTCTCGTCATAATCGAAAAACTTCAATCTCGTCTAACCTCGATCTTAGTCTTGCCTTTTCTCGTGAAAATTTTAATGTGTAGTCTCATCTCGGTTGAGGTCTCGGTCTCATCTTTAGAGCCTTGGTTTCTTTCGTATTTTTATGGTAAATTAGAGTACGGTAGAAATCTCAGCAGTTTGTTGGTAATTTCGAATTTTCGGAGTCAAAATTTGTATTTTATAGTTTATAGAGGTTTTTAAATATATTTAAATCGGAGCAATCCTGCAATGAATTTTGACAGCTCATGGCTCGACAGGTAGGCAACGAACTTTATTTTGAGGTTTGGATTATATTTTTTTTCCAAATTTCCGCCAAAAGTTCTAAAATTTTTTCCACTGCAAAAAAATAAAATCGGAAAAATTGCAATTTTTCTGAGGTTAAATTTGAATTTTAGAGACGTTTTTTAATCCATTTGAATCGGAGCCATCCTTGAATGGAATTTGGCAATTCATGGCTTGATCAGATGGCACCAAACTATATTTTGGCGTTTCGATAATATTTTTTTCAGGTGTCTTCTAAAAGTGTCGCTTGATCTACAAATGAGATAATTTGTGCAGGAATTGGAGGTAGGTCATATAATTCTAGATATCGTACAGTCGGGTAGTTTGTTCCATCTTTGATTATATTCCATGGGGAAAACAGGAAAAAACAGTATTTTGCTGTTCGTAGCAGAGAGTAGAATAAAGACATTAAGTGTGTTCAATGAGGCTGTTCGGGACATTTTAGAACACTTTAGAACAGAAAAGTACTTTTTCTTCTGTTCCAAACTGTTCTGGTTTGGTGTTCAATGAGTATGTTTGGAACACTTTAGAACCGGATTTTCTGCACTTGCTTTTTAGCAAGAACAGGTTAGAACATTTGTGAGAAATGTCAAAACCAATTGTTGTTGTTGAAAAAACATTACGTTGTTAGATTTAGTTTGGGGTGGCCGTGGCGCGATAGTTGTTGGTTCGCCTGTCAACCTCATGCTGCCGTAGTCTATGTCCTCTTATTTTTCCATTAATAATTCTAAAATAAACATCATACGAGGTGCGGGCTTACTCATTCATGCTATTTAGGCATTGAACTAACAACATGTGATTGAGCAAAACTAGTACACCGATAAATATGACAACGTATTTAGAACAATAATTCGAATTATAAGGGACATAGATAAATAAGATACGGAAATTTCTCTGCATTAGTTCAGCCGCCATCCCTGGAGATAAAATCTGAGACAACAACCACCTCCAGTCTCAGAACATTGCACCACACATCTCTGCTATCATTCTTTCTCTTCATTAACCTCACGCCCGCGCTGTGTTGAAACATTTAAAGGGTAGTATAATCCCTTGAGCGCGTGTAGATTATAAAAAAATCATTTTCCGTGTCGGAATCATCTCAATTTCATTAAAAATATTTGTTTAAATAAATTCAACTACATTTCAGATTATTTTTAAGAATGTTTCTGTAAAAATAAACGAACTTGAATTGTAGGTAAACAACTATAATTTTTTTTTATAATCTCTGTCAGATGACTGACTGTTCAAGTTGTTCTATCTTGTTATGAAGTTTCTCACGAATCTGTTCTGTTCTGTCCTGTTCTAATGTGTTCTAACTTTTTCGTCACTGAGTAATATTATTCTACACAAGCGAGCTATGAAGGCCCAATCCCTGTCGGGCGAAGTCGTCTGCGGGTCTGTCCATTCATTACCCTCGTTGCCACTGTATCCTGGAACCCAGATTGAATTGATTCTATATGGTTAATGTCCAGTTCATCAAGCTCATTTCGGCATTTTTGGACCAGTTAGTTATTTTTGTCGAATTTACGCGGCTTGGATATCCGCTTGACTGTCTGTGATTATTGCCGAATTTAGATTTTGTGTTGGATTTAATTTAAGAATTTTACACGCTAGCAAAGTCCGAAAGATCTAGAGACTTTAAGCGACTCTGAGAAAATTACTGCTTCGACACCGCATTCCATTTTAGATCCGTAGGTAAAAATTCTAATTTCGAAATCTTTCAACACGTCGTCATCTTTCCAATTCTTCCTGGATGGGAAGATAACTTTAAAACTTTTGCTGAGACTCAGGGTAGGGTAGGGGTGCAGTAGTCAGTGTTTTGTCGACAGAGTATGTGGTGGAATCAAATTTGCTGTGTTGATGTGGCCGCACCGGCTTGGCAGAACATCATTTAGACTCTTCAAGTCTTAGCGCGCTGCAAAATACCAGCATGAGTTAACTAAAAAAAAAAAACGAAAAATAGGGCTTCAAAATACTTCATATTTTTCATATCCTGATGCTCTATGTGAGTATGTATCAAACATTTTTATTCTAAAGAAATTATTAAGATTGAATAATGTCGTCAAATGCCGAATTTTGATTGACCACTTTTTTTTTAATTATTTAAAATTAAACTTATAGTTGTAAGCTATATTTTGAAATTCTCGGCAGCCATAAGCTAACGTGATTTAAAAGCTTTTTATGTGTTAGCATTTTCAAACGTCACAATATTTTAATATTTTTGAATGAAATATTTTGATTATTGTAATCTTTGTAGGTCACCTCAGTTAACCTTATGGAGTATGATCTACTCCCCAGGATCCAGTGACATTCCAAGATGAAGCCTGGGTAAGCGAAACAACAAGACTGATGTTGAGACTCGATTATACGTACTTCCAAAGGTGTAATCATTTTTGATTCAAATCTCAGTGGGTCTCTAAAATCTACAATCTTCAATTCATCGCTGGAACAACATAAACAACAAGTTGAAAAAAAAATGAATATTGCAAATACAAGTTGTGCATTTGCACCATTAAATAAATAAACACCCACTTGTTGGGCCAAGTCCAAGACACGGCACAGACAAGCACAACACTTGATGTCTCATACCTCCGCCATCCTCATCAGAAATAGAAGCAGCTGCAGCACCGATCAGTTTCCAATACCGTTCAGTTGAGGTAGGAATATGGTACGAGGCTACGACCGACTTAAAGCGATTCCATGCGCGTTGCGTGGCATGCGAGATGAGATGTATAAATGCTGCATGAAGTATCTGTATCCGTGAACCGTGATCCGCCTGGATTCGATTCAGTATAACCGAGAGAACCTCTCCCAACTTCAATGCGCAGTGAATATGTCAAGAACTGCACCGCAACCGTTGGATCAAGTTATTATTAATTTCCAGGCGTCAGACCGGCCACTTTATGACAAGAAATTGTTTCTGGCTTTCTGGCCAGGCCTATAGGGCAAAAAATACGACCGAATACACAAATGTGTGGAGGAGTTATTCATGTTTTTTTTAAATTTATTTCTTTTCTTATTTTCTTGTGCTTTTTGCGGTGTGCCACCACAGCGCCATGGCATGGATCTGGTTGCCAATCCCCTTTGTGGAAGTGATCTGCAAGTCCACGTTCAAGGTGAATGTTCTGACATCGAATAATGCAAGAGTTAACTCTGGTGACCGATTGGGATTGTGGGTGTTTCTGCTACGTAAGTGTATTACCCGACTAAGCCGCCCGCCTCCACCACAACTACAACATTTACTCTTCGATCGAAGATCACAGGTAAGAATATTTAGTCGGAAAGACGAAAAAAGAATGCCATCCAGCTCGGCATCCAGCTCCACATTCACAGTTTAACCTGTCCACGGTTCAATTTTGTTTAATGAAAATTTATTTCAATTAAAGAGAAAAGGTACCCCTGGCCCTCGCTTCCTTCATTTTGGTATAAGGACACTAAGTCGTCTTGTACTTCCAAGCTGTATGTCGCTTTATGGAACTGTGTATGATCATTTCTATTATTTCCATTATCATTATAATGAAACCTGAATTTAAAATGAGATGGACGCTAATTCCTTACAAAATTATTTGTACAACTAAAACGGATGGTTCACATAATTCGGTCACATTCCGAACATCAACTGCGACGACCGCTTTACGCTCACCGCTTCTGAATCTGACACTGTGATAACATTTGGCATAGTTTGTATAGTATTCGATAAAATTCATTTAAATGAATAAGTTTGAAAAAAGTGATATTTGATTAATTGAAACAATAAATGAACATTGTGAGCCAGAAGTTGCTAATTTGCAAATGACATTTTGGATGACTTAATTAATTATAATTTAAATATTATAAGGGTTCTTGAGTAGTTTGGGAAACAGCTATATACATTTTTGATTCGGTGCGTTAAAATGATAGAGTCGATGTTAGGTTAGAATAGACGAAGGCATCACATGATAAGCCCTAATTTGAATGTCAGCTCGTCAACCCATCACTATGTCAAGCTACTCTCGAAAAGCGTTAACGCATGCATATCTGTTACGCTAAAGCTGATGGTCGAGATCTTGAAAACCAAAGTTTTTACGCTGAAATATACCTTAGTAGGCGTTTTTTAAACAAGGTCTTCGTGATTACGTAGTGCTAAACTATTGAAGGAGAGAAAGATCATCTTCCATCTGCTGATAAATTAGCCATAACGGAATGGTCATAATTTAAGTTTTTATCATAAAGGTGAATAGTTCATCAGGTCAATGAAATATTAATTTAAGAAATAGATTATCACATTTATGAACAAAATTAATAAACGATGGACAAAATTCATCAGTAAAAATGTTCATCATAATAATGAAGAGTATTTCATCTTTTTGATGAAAAGGTTCCCAGGATTAAAATTTATGAATTTTAAATCAACCTGTTGACCTTTATCATCAAAATGGTGTAAATACCTTTTTGGTTCATTGCAATCATTAGAAGGAGATATAAATGACATTTATCCATACATATATGTCCCGGTCTAGTGCTATTCCCCAAAAAAATTTCCAATATTACTAAGGAGATAGAACGCATTTTCAACTTCAAGAGCCAAGGTGTTTAAAAAGCAAAGCAAGACTGAATCCCCGTACTTTCCTTTTCACAAGATTTTGGGTAGTAACGGCTAAATATATTTATGAAGTCGTTTTTTTTTCAAAAAAATCCAAACAAATATTTTTTTCAAAAATTTTGGTATGCAGTATTATTTAGAATTGGAAACACCTTCTTCGTAATATTTTTGTATGTAAATCCGTTGAGCCGTTAATGGGACAGTCGAACATCATTCAAGTATAGCGTTAATAACCTTTTATGTACGCATTTTTTAAACCAAAATGTCTTTAGTGCACTGCATTTTTGACTTAAGATATAGGTAATATAGCTATAGGGCAAGTTTTGCATTTGGAAAAAAATCGAACTCGATATTTTAATCAAACTTGACATTATGATGATAGAGAACACCAAAATAGTGGGTCTTGCAATTCCGCATGTCTGCTTGTTTGTCTGTGTATCTGTCTGTCTTTAAAACAGTCTACAGCCTAAGCGGCTGAAGTGATTTTCTTCAAACTCGGTACTTAAGCGATTTAGGTAATGAATCGTGTTTTTAGCCCCAAAAATAACTTTACTTGATATACAATTTTTTCTACCATCTTAATTACCTCGAAAACGGCCTTTTCGTTTTTGATTAAAAAAAATAACATATGAACTACCATAGGTATTTTCCACATTTTGGTAAAACAAATTGTTTTTAAATATTTTGTTATTGACGGTACCTGCCACAGAACCATTTTCTTGATTTTCGACTTTCTCATAAACGGCTTTACGGATTTCGATCAAAATTTTTATCTATGAGGTCCATCGAATTTTAAATAATACTTCATACCAAAATTTTCGAAAAAAAAAACTTTTTCGGATTTTTCAAAAAAATATTTTTTTTTGAAATTCAATATTTCGAAAACGGGTTGACAATTTTTTTTTTTGATATTCTGTTTTCAAATTTATATTATTTAATAAATAAATATATTTATATAATATGATATATTCATAATTATACAGGGTGATTCGTATAAGATGCGACAAAAAGCTACGGCGTGTAGGTTGGACCTAGACAAGAAAAAAATTATATGGGAGGGGTTATTTCGGTCCGTTTACCAGGGAGGGGCAATTTTAAAAAAAAAATTGACTTAAAACAGAAAAAAAAATACTTAAAAACAACGGTATAATCTACAGTGACATGAGATACCTTTTTGGAAAGCCAGAAATATCTTCCTTAATTTTACCAGGAGGGGCAATTTTCTAAAAAAAAATTGACTAAAAACAGAAACAAAATTATTTAAAAACAACGGTATAATCTACAATGACATGAGATACCTTTTTGGAAGGCCAGAAATATCTTCCTTAATGTTCATTTTAAAATAAGTTGTGCTAGGCAATAGTTTTTGAAAAATTAATTTTCAAACTAGAAACTTTGAAAAAAAAAATGTTTATAATACCAACAGTTTAATATACCAACAAGGTGGAGCTCCAGCACACTACAGCCGCACTGTAAGGAACTGGCTTGATGACCATTTTAGTGACCGCTGGATAGTAAGAAGAGGTCCCACAGAATGTCCACGTAGATCAACAGATTTAACTCCTTTGGATTTTAATGCTTGGGGATTCATGAAGAACTCTGTATATGAAGTTGAAATTTCTTCTTTAGAGCAACTTAAATAACGTATTGAAGCCGCTGGAGTCAAATTGCAGGAGAATTTGGCGGAATTAAATTTATCTGCAGCCATAACGAGAAGATACAACATTTGCCTTCAGAAGAATGGGGATCATATCGAAAATTTCTTATAACATCATTAATTTAATAATAATAATAGTTAATTAAGCCTTTTTTTATTACTTGCTAACTAAACTATTGGTATTTATGCAAAGATAGAACAAACAAAAAAGTGTTTTTCTTGGAAAAAAGTACTTTTATTTTTTTTTAATTTCTCAAAAACTAATATACATTTTAGCATCCGGTTTTCTGATTTTTTATTAAAAATTAATAAGAGCATTGAATTTTGAAAACAAAAATTATACTCAATAACATAAAATTTTGAAAAGAATTAGTTTGAAATTTTTTTTTTCAAAGTTTCTAGTTTGAAAATTATTTTTTCAAAAACTATAACCTAGCACAACTTAATTTAAAATGAAAATTAAAGAAGAGATTTCCAAAAAGGTACATATAGAATGTCATTGTAGGTTTTACCGTTGTTTTTAAATAATTTTTTTTTCTGTTTTAAGTCAATTTTTTAGAAAATTGCCCATCCCGGCTAAACGGGGGAAATTGACCCCCCCTCGCTTACGATTTTTTTCTTCTCTAAGTCCAACCTATATGCCCTAGCTTTTTGTAGCATCTTATACGAATCACCCTGTATATAATTAAATATACATATTTTATATTTAATAAATTTTAAAAAAATCAAGTAAAAAACGACTTTAAAAAAATATTTAGCCGTTTCTGCTAAGAATTCTGAATGCATTTTATTTAAATTTTTTTGAGATAATTAAGATTTTCCATTTTTGTTCCAAAACATTTTATGGAAGGTACCGTATTTTTTGATCTAAAAAAAGATTTAAAAAAACTCACCTAAAATGCTTAAGTTTTATGAAAATCGCAATAGAATGTATAACAACCTACAGACAGCACGAGCCACTTTTTTCTTGTTCTCATTAACTGACGCTTTCGTATAAAATTTTCTCTCTGTCTCAAGTGATCATTATTAACTTTCCACATGATCAATCACAATATTCTTTGCCAAGATGTTTAAGCGATTCTGAATCGTTGAAAAATAACCTGTTGAATTATCCTTTTTCATTCGAAACTGTAAACGAAGAGCATATAAATCAATCGAAAAATAACTTTATTCATTCAATTTAAAAACCTGTGTCCAAATCTTTAGAAAATTTAATCAATTTCGTTCCAGCTTTGCGTCTTAATCTCTTACACATACATATTTTTATTTACGACTGAAATTCTTTTGATGGATGTTCATTGGAATGAACGCATGTGCACTCATTCAACACTCATCAGGCCTAGTCATAAGTATATAATAAAAAAATAATAAAATAAAATAAAATTAGAAGCGTATAGGATTCTTAAGTAGCCAAATGAGTGTAAGCCTCCCATGGTAATAGTCAAACTATAGGCACATAGATGCCGGATTGTGCCATTGTACATCTCACGTAAAGGTGTACAAAGCTAGACTTGTTATGCCGAATCAAACTCTGAAGACAAAAAGAAACCTTATAACGGCCTCCGCTGCTCCGGAGGCTATAATTCATGCCTAATAAAGACCCAAATGCATATATAAATGTAGGTATTTTGTCAGGTGTCATAAAAGTTATATTTATTAAGTGGCATAATGCCGAATAAATCTTCAGTGAGGAACTTGTTTCTATTTTTTGCTTCTGTTGTCCGTGTTGCCCGATCTTAATTGTACGACATTCTGAAAAAGGTGAAGAACATCGCCCTGCTATGTAGGTACGTTATGACAGAATGCAGCCTGGAGCTCGAGCTCGAAACTAAACACCATGATCAGGCAATGTCGCTCCACTATCATTTTATACGTCCGATTGTCGGACACGCAATCAAACATTTTTAGATTTTTGTTGTATGGTGTTTTCTTTTTTTTTTAACATCTTTGCAACATAAAAGGCTACCCAGCCTTATACAATGGGAACACACAATGGACGAATTCACCTTTAATGTTCCTTAAAGACACTCTGGTATTTGCCGGTCCTGAATGGAGGACATTATATCGTTTTCTTTCTTCGAATGTGATGTTTGTAGTTCTTAATGATTTGTGTTGGTTTCGTTTGTGTCACATTGAACAGTGGGGCCCATAGAGAATAAAAATGAGAAAACAATTTCGGTCTCTTAATCAACAAAAATAAAATGCACGACTGGATCGTACGAACTTGCTCTTGTAGCTAATAATTTAAATGTAGCTAACCATTGAGGTTTAGTTAGTTAGGTGTATTTTCCATATGCAGGTTAAGAGTCTATGTAGGTAAGATTACCTTGATTCTTAGTATAATGAATTGTCGAATGAATGATTCAAAGAATAATTACATAGGTACCTAAATATAGAAATGCATATTTAAATCTAAGTATGGATTTGAATAATGTAAGTTAGGAGAGTAAAATGTGTCTACAGTACAAATTGATGGAACCTAAGTATGTAAACATGTACATATAATAATGCAAATGAAGGACGTAGGTAGGTAGGTAGCTTAGCTATATACCTACAACTTCATAATTAATGTGCAGTATGCATTACATAAAATTCATGTGATTTTTAAAGACACATATGTATATATAAATGGCCTACATTATATTAAGTATTCAGTGACGTACGCAAAAATACGTAAAATGGAGTAATAATAAGCTAGAAATAAATGGATAAAGCACATAATTAAATGTTTTCATATTGCTTAGTCTTTAGTCTTTATAGTTATAGGGAAAACAAAGACGCAATTTGAATTCATAAGCAGATAAATAAGAGTATATCAAAAAAAAATTCAAAAATCGTTGGAGCGGTTTTTAAATAAATTAATTTTTTCTGCATAAAATTTTGAAAACAGTTTTAGAAAAAAATTTTAAACGCCATTTTGAAGATATTATTATTATACATATAAAATTCAAATTTAAAAAAATTCTGTGACTGGTTTTTGAAATTTCGATTTTTCAAAAAAACAAAATTTATTTATTTATTATTTTTTGAAAATCGAAAAACTTTTTTTTTTAATTTTCGTTGCAGTTTTATTAACAATTTTAGGAGCATTTGCATAAGAAAAATTATTTTAATCGGTTCATCCAATATTGAGAAAGTCGAAAATATGAAAAGTGGTTCTATGGGAAGTACCGCTAATAAGTACGCAAAAAAAATATTTTTATACTTGAAAGTGAACTTTACTAATTTAGAAACACACACATTTTTTATAAAAATTCTTGGAGCCGTTTTCGAGAAATATTTTTTTTCTTACCCGTTTTTTAACATTTGTATGGGAGGTACCCTTGTTTTTTATTTTAGAAAAATATTTTTTTTAATTATTCAAGATAATGTCAAAAAACTACCAAATAGGAAGTTTCGAAAAAATCTAGTGAGTCGTTTTCGAAATTTTGAGTTTTCAAAAAAAAAATTAATTCCCAAAAAGAATTTTTTTTTAAATATTGGTATACAATAGTTTTTAAACTTTCTATGAGCTTCTGCGTAAAAAAAACAAAAAATGGTTCTACTAGAGGTAATTAAAATAACAATTTCTTTCCAAAAAAAAATTATGAAAAGGTACCCTTCCCTTCATTAATGAACTGAATTTTTTTTTATAAAAATCGTTGGAGCCGTTTTTGAGCAAAATAAGATTTTTATTTTTGGCCAAAAAAAATATATGGGAGCTACTGTTATATGTGATCTTTAAAAAAAAGAAGAAAACGTGTGGGCATATTACCGAAAAAACAATATGTACCATGTTTAAAGCAAATCTATCCAACCGTTTAGGCTGTAGACTCGTGGACAGAAAGATAGACTGACAGAATGATAGAATGACAGACAGACAGGCAGACGGAATTGGGAGTACCACTTTTTTGGTATTCTCAATGATCGTAATGTAAAAGTTCCAAGATGTTTTCATCAAACACCCCAACAGAACTCTTAAGATGTGTCCACACAAAAGAAACATTTCAGGAAACATTGCTTAAAAAATGTTTCTGAAATATTTCCCACTTTCTTAAAAAAACATTTTGGAAAAAAAATACAAAAAAAACAAGACAGTGGCAATTTACGTCAATGGAATCCCACGAAACTTGTTTCGTTTCATAAATGTTGATCAATTGGCTATCATACTCGTTACTCCACAATTTTTGCGACATTCTGCTTTGTAAATGCTTGCAAACAAGGAAAGTTTTGCATTGGGAATGGGAAACAGAACATTTCAGAAATGTTTCGCTAGCTTCCAGAAAAAAATAAACGTTTCAGAGACATTTAAAAAAAAAGTTTAAGAAATGTTTCTTTGATTCTGAAAGCTTTTTTTTCATTGTTTCTGGAATATTTCTGAAAACTTTCAAAAACGTTTCTTTGTTGTGGATATGCCTTTACATTGACATGCATACCATAGATGTATGGAAATCATTCCTTTTTAAAAAGCTGCTTAAAAGCGGTGAACCGTAGAATGACGTCAGCTGTAGATAAATTGTTGAAACAGACTTGTTAAATGCATGATGATGATTAAATCAAGAAGTAAACTATTTTTATCTTATATGAAATATTAAATTTGATTTATTTAAAGTTCAATTCGCACCCAATAAACTCCCACTTCCGCTTTGTAGAATTTTCGTATGTTTCATTTTACACGTATTCAAAACACAGTTTGAATAATGTAAACACGATTTTCAAAAAATATTTATTAAACTATTTTTTTGAGTTTATTCCGAGTATAGCATACAAATTGTCTACTGTGCTGCATGATGTTTTCTTTAGAAATTGAATGGATGAAATAAAATTGAAAGACGAGAACTATTTATGAAATTCTAGGTATCGAAAATGAGTTTTGGAGTGTGGCAAACCTACACATTAACCATAATACAGAAAGTTAGATACTTTCATATAAGACATTTTCAAATAGTCTGACTTTTGGCGCGCCAGGATGTCTCGAGCGAAAGAAAATCACAGCAGAGGGATCAGAAGTAACCTATTCAATACACAATAATTTCCCTTATGTTTATGCAATGCAATGCATATAGATATATGCTCGTAGATCACAATTGCAAGTATATATTTTATACACAAGTGCATAAGGAAATAGAATATTTAAGTACCTTGTAAGAAGTCCAGGTGGCACCTTCTGTGCTGTGCAAAGCAGATGGATTCTATATCTATGCGATGATTTCTATCGAAAATATATACAATAGCTCCATTTTGAATATACGAGTAATATTTAGTTGAAATCTATTGAATATAATTAAAGGAAACTGCCCTTCTTTTGATTGAATTTTCAAAAAGTGTTCATAAGGAGCTAATAGACACGAGACAATAAGGTGACGGTCGGCCTATTAATTACTTAAGAATATTAGATAGATAGAAAAATAGCATCTTGAATACCGTGCTAATGTTCCATGCCTTTCATTATGCAATAGGTATTTTTATAAACAGTGTTCTAGTCAAATAGCCAGTTGCATTCCTCCTCTTAAACTATTCAAGCGTAAATGGAACACTTGCGCTTCTAGGAATGCTCGTCAGTTTACCTGCTCACTTCGCACGTACTGTCAAGTTTAGAGATTCCTTCTTTAGCCGAACTACACGAATGTGGAATGCTTTACCCTACCGAATTTTTCCAACCCAAAAACAAATGCGCATCTGTATTTCCTGCCTAACCTATCCCATTTTCCTAATCGCTCGCACTGTGTATAAGCATTTTAAGGGTAGTCTTCTTAACCCCTTGGGCATAATTTAAATAAGACAAAAAGGTTTGCTCGTAATTCAAGTTTTTGCAAACATTTCTGGTAAGCGACAAATTTCCCTAACCAGAATTCTGATCCAATTACTAATCCACAAAGGACGAGTAAGTGAACTTAAAAGAAAAAAACGAGAAGGCATGAGAGGGAGACCTAGGAAATGTCGAAGAACTTATTCAAGTATTTGGTATAAATGCTTTATGAATTTCTGTAAGCTTTTTTGAAAAAAAAAAAACAGACGGCGACTTAAATAGATAATCATTTATTGTACTGCATTGAATATACATTTTAGATATATGTACCTTCATTTGTGTTTATATGTATTTGAAGTATATTTTTAAATCAAAAGTATATTTATAAATAACGGATGGACATTGTAAATGAAATAAATATTTCTTTAAACTAAGCAAGCTACTACCTGGTTTTGAAACTGATACAACAGGTTTGTCCCAATTGCCTGCATGCTTACTAAGCATGACCTATATGATTTCTTAGTCACATCCTAACAGAAAGAAGTAAGAAGCATGTGTCAACATAAGTTGTCTAACAAAAATTTCCAGGGTACGATCTAATAACTGCACAGGCTTTGAAAGAAATGCCGCCAATAGCCTTCAATAAACTCCAATTTATAATAAACGCATGTCTTAAACTAAGATATGTTCCACGTCATTGGAAAATTGCAGAAGTCATTGTTATACCTAAACAAGGTAAGCCACCAACAGAAGTAACATCTTACAGACCAATATCGCTTATACCAATCATGGCAAAAGTTTTTGAAAAACTCCTACAAGAAAGGCTTAACAAAATAATAGAAGAAAGAAGACTAATTCCGAGCCATCCGTTTGGATATAGAAATAAACATTCCACGATAGACCAAGTGCATCGAATTACGGATGTTGTGGAAAAGGCACTTGAAGAAAAACAAGTATGCTCGGCTATATTCTTAGATGTTGCTCAAGCCTTTGACAAGGTTTGGCACTTGGGATTTGAGTACAAACTGCACAGGGACCTTCCCAGGCAGTACTACGAAATACTGAAATCCTACGGTACGACCAAAATTACTCGGAACTAAATAAAATTGAAGCCGGTGTACCACAAGGAAGTGTCTTAGGACCAACCCTGTATCTGTTATATACAAGGGATATTCTAGTGGACATCAAAGCTATCATGGCCACCTTTGCTGACAATACGGCAATATTGGTGCCAGATAAATCCGTTACGAAGGCTACACAAAAATTGCAAAATGCTGTCGATAAAGCTAGTGATTGGACGCAGAAATGGCGTATCAAATTAAACAAAACAAAATCGACGCATATAAACTTTACTAACAAAAACATAAACAATGTTCCAATATTTATAAACAATACAGCAGTACCTTACCCCAATACCGCCAAATACCTTGGAATGACTTTGGATGCAAAGCTTAAATGGAAAGAGCACATCAAAAAGAAACGAGAAGAACTAAACTTGAAGTACAGAAAAATGTACTGGTTACTAGGAAAGAACTCTGACATATTTATCCAGAACAAACTAATGTTATATAAGCAAGTAATGAAACCCGTTTAGACACATGGCATCCAACTATGGGGCTGTACAAAGAAAACAAATGCTGAACCCATCCAAAAATTCCAAAGCAAGGTCCTTCGTGGACTAATAAATGCCTCTTGGTATATAAGAAATAGCGATCTACATCGTGACCTTCAAATTGAAATGGTTCCAGAAGCGGTTGAAAAACACGGTGTATCACACAACCAGCGACTGCAAAGTCATACCAACTCCGAAATCGAGACCGTCTTAAATGTACGAGACAATGTTCGGAGATTAAGAAGAACGAAGCCTCATGAGCTGATGGTCTAAATGCTATGGGAAAGTGTAATAACTTTAAACGTCCCCCAATGCGATGTACATATAAATTAAGAAAGTAAAATCATTTGTCTATCTTTCATATATTGGTCCTGATTTAACCGGTGGTTTTAGTGCGGTAAGAGTCCCACACTACTCGGCACCGATTCTTACCGAGTGTCTTTTGAAGATTTCCATCGGATAAAAACAACCTAACAACAGGGATTCTTTTATCTTTAACTGATCCATATAGGATGTTTTACTTACCTAAATGACCGACAGACGGTTATCCGCACAGGTTACTATGTTAATTTTCTAAGAAGAACTTCCTACGAAAACATCACTCAATGCATCTCAGAATTCCATACAATAAAAACTTAACCAGATAAGAAGGCATCTCACTATTTAGGATTAGAGTATCGAAAACCTTATTTTCTAGTCGACACTACTTTTCTGATGAACCTCCAGACGAATGTGCCAATTGCTCAAAGGTTCTCTCAATTTGGCATTTATTGGTTGATTGTCCGGTTTCTCGCCAAATTAAAAAAATTTGGTCTTATTTGAAGAAAAACAGAAACAGTTAGCTGAAATACTCAATCCATATGATGTCCAAAGTTTTCAAAGTATCAAAGCTGCTACAACTTGGCATAATAAGTTTCAAGAGATTTAATTTAAATTACATTTAATTAAACAAAAGAATACAATTTTCAACACATACATATGTACACATTTCAATTTTGTTAAATTTATTTATTTTTATAATTAACCCTAATTCAAAAATATATTAACTTCTGAACGGGATATATGGTCTTGCTGCCCTGATTCCTTAAATGTAAATTATTTTATAAATTTATTTTTGTAAGTTATTTTTGATAAATAAATAATAAAATATTTCTAAACTCCATATTTCTACTTTTCTGTCTCTCACAAATCATCTAATTACCTATTTTCCAAAATGAATTCAGTCAGTTATGGGAAACCACCTTTCGAACCACAATTCACAAGAAACGTCATATTGGTGGTAGTAAATGTATTCGCATATTTCCAAAATATTTTAAAGCATTTTGCACAATCTAAAAAGCATTCGCTCTAAGTTTCTTATTTCTCTTAGAAGTACAAATCTTGAAGATCTAACTTAACTATATAAATAAGTGTAATGTTGCCTCTCAGTCTTAAAGAACGAAACAAAGTTTTTTTTTTCTTTCTCATAGACTCTTCAAGCTATCCACCCTAGGCCTTGACTCTTATTAAAGATATCCATCTTATCTTTTAATTGCAAATTAAATTATACTTAATAAATTAAATTATATTCCATATTGAGGTTGTTATAAAACATTTCTATATCAAGGGACACGGTAGTACCCATTTCCTAAGCCAGTCAAGCACAAGTGCTTCACTAAACTTAAACGTTTAAGCATTAGTGGTTCCGGGATATAAGTCCTCTAGAATCACAAGAAAACTGTAACTGACTGACTGCCAGATAATCAAAATTATGGAGCACTTACCGACATCGTAGAATATTGTAATTTCGCACAACGGTAGGTGTTGTGATTGTGATGCAAGCAAAGATAGAACGAACTTTTAGGTTTTTTTCTTCAGGGGCGTGGTATCCCACTTTCTCAGAATTGTTATCAATTATAAAGAGAGCTTCCAATTGCTGTAGAATAAGGAAATTTGGTAAAATTGTAGCCTTTAAAGTAGGTAAGAAGAGAAAAATATAATATTTGAAGTTTTTCCATTAGGAGGCGTGGTATATCCACTCATTTTCTAAAAAAAAGGCGTAATTAAGAGAGCACTTCCACTTTCAGTATCTTTAGAGATTTTTACAAGGCAAACTATTAAAATCTTTGCAAAAAGGAGTAAGATCAGTCCAAAAACAGAAATGTTAAAAAAGAAACCTTATATACAAAAAAATTTATGTAACAAATCAGCCGTGAAACGTAGTGAGATCTAAAAGTACACCAAGTTCTTACTTCATGAAGTCTTAATACCAAATATTTTATGCAGAATTATTGTAAAGGATTATCTATTTCGCGGTTTCAAAAGTATAGCGCTGTAATTCGACATCTGTCAAACTAAGTTGTTAAACCAATCTTCTTTTTTTCAGTTGAAAGTCTAACATTTACGAAAATGGATCGCTTAACTATTGCACAATGCGCAAAAATTGTTAAAACCTACTACAAAAATGGTGATTCTGCCACAGACACACCGTGCTTTAAGTGGATTATGGTTTACATAATCGTCCAACTACGCCAGCAATTGGCAAAATTGTGAAGAAATTTGAAAAGACTGGATTGGCTACAGATATTGTAAGGCCTGTGCATCATCGTATCACTCGTACCAATGAAAATATCGCTGCTGTAAGTGAAAGTGTTGCTGAAGACCCAAATGTGTCAATTCCTGGTCGTTCTTAGGAATTAGGATTGTCTTTGTCACCTACATCCATATAAAGTCCAGCTCACATAACAACTGGAGCCAGCTGACCAATCACAACGTCGTAGATACGTCGAATGCGTGCTTGAACAACAGGCGGTGGGCTGCGAATTTTCGAACAAAATTTTCTTCAGCGACGAAGCACATTTCTCACTCGGTTTCGTGGGTATGTTAATAAACAAAATTGTCGAATTTCGGGTTCTGAGAATCCTCAAGTAATTGAAGAGAGGCGATTACATCCGCTAAAAGGCACTGTTTGGGGCAATGTTTGGTCCGGAGGTGTGATTGGACCTTACTTCTTCGAAAACTACGATGGAAGGACTGTAACCGTCAATTCGGAGCGTTATGGTCATATGATAACCGACTTTTTTTGTCTGCTATTGAAGAATAGGACTTAGAACATGTGGTTTCAACAAGGCGGTGCCACATGCCACACAACTCGAGCGAATATGGCTTTATTGCGAGAGACATTTCCTGGCCGCATAATTTCTCGTCGTGGCGATATCAACTGGCCTCCAAGATCATGCGATTTGACACCGCTGGACTTTTTTTTGTGGGGCTACGCGAAAGACTGTGTTTATGCAGATACACCTTTAACTTTTGAGCACTTGAAAACCAACATTCGTCAAGTTATGGCTGAGATACCGCCCAATATCTGTCAAAAAGTGGTCGAAAATTAACTCAAAAGAATTGATACTTGCAACAATTCGCGTGGTGGTCATTTAAATGATGTGCTTAACACATAATGTCAACGTTCAAACTTTATAATAAAAAAGAAATATCATGAAAAAAATATTTTATATGTGTTTTATTTACGTTTACTTTTGAAACCGCAAAATGGATAACCCGTTACAAATATAGAAACAACTTCAAATTAAGAGATACATTTTATTATTTAATGAATACTGGGGGAAACGATTACTTTTTATTTTGACCAATTCGAAAGGTTTCAAAAACTTGCCACGAATAGTAAACCCACAAAAATTTAGACAAATTTGCATTTGAATAGAGGTACTTCTAAATAATAAAAGTACTAAAGCATTCCGAAATTTAAAATTTAATTTAATCAGAAAACAAGTAGTAATAGCCTGATATTCGTTCAATTCAGTGGACAATTTTATATAGATTTTGTTCGTAAAAACTGAATATACTGGTGAGAAGTATTGGATTGAGATAATTAAGTATAGATGTACAAAAAGGCTTTGGCATTTATGGCAGTTTTATCATATTAAAGACTAGAAATGTCAAATTAATTCTTTTAAATTGTTTGTTTTCAGTATGCAGTCCGATTTATTGTTGTTTGTGTTCCATTTCAGTAAAATTTTAAATATTCCCTTACCAGTGGACTATATGATAGAGATTGATTTGCATTTGTCATGTTTGCTCAAATTGACCTATTGCTTTTAGTAAGACAATATTGGAATAGGTTATCTCAGAAACCTGTGTCAATTGACCAATATTGTTCTAAGGTGTGCAGTTCAAAAAACTAGTAGGTAGGTATAATAAATTTAAAAAAATGTAGAAAACAGGAATCTTTTCAAAAAACATCCTAAATTTTCCGATATGACTGACAAATAATTGCAATATATTTTCATGGATAAAAATAACAACCACATATTTTCGAAAGTAAAACACGTACCTGTTGTTACTATCTTTGAAACACCTCTTGAGATAACTGCTATATTGCGAGTCGCGAGTGAGACCTGTTTGTTCAAATATTTAGTCAAGTTGATCCTTGAAATTTTCTATTTTAGATATTACTCCGAAAATAAAGAAATCCTATATCTGTTGACAAAAGCGATAAAGACATAACAATGTTTTTATTAACGCGCCACCTGTAGGTATAACTTGTATCTAACCTCACATCACTTGCTCGACTACACCACTAACTCATCCAGCAGAAAAAAACTCAGGAATGTATACATATGTATGTACATAGGTCCTTGGGAACACAACAATAGTTTTTGACAAGAAGTGACACAAACGCACACAAAATACTGCCGTGTTTTTTGTATTATTTGTTTGTGAATTGTCTTGCAAACACAGAATTCCAGTGCCCGCGTGTCAACTTGAAACCGCATCTCTCATCCTTCGTGGGATAAGAATTTGTTTGTCTTATCACGATGAGAAAATATTTAACTTGCTCTAAGTTCTTACAAGTATGGTTCTGGCTTGAGTTTTATTGCTAGATTTTTGTTTGTATCCTTGCTGATAAATAAGCCATAAAAAAGGACTAAAGAGTTTGTATAATCACTGGCAATGTAGAAATATTGAATAATTCACGGCCGGCATTAGTAACTCTGAAAGCAGTGCAGGCCTTCATCCCAGAAAAATTATATTCAACTTCCAAAAATCGTACATTGAATTACCCGGAATTCTTATTGAACGTGTTCTTTTCAGTCTTAACTTTTAAACAAAGCATTTACTAACTATTTTTGTGTGATAAATTGATCAAATTCACTTAAACATAACTTCAAATATGGTAAATGTCATTAGAGATACAGGGTTCTGGACAACTTTATGAAGCAGAGTCAGGTGCCCTCAATAAAATTAATAATTTTAGCTTCCATTACAATATGAATCCCGTCAAATCCCAAGATGTTGGATATCAATTAACAGGTCTGTTAAATTAACATTTTACCAAAGGTTTATTAGCTGTGTTTTTTTTAAGAGTATTAAGTATTGACGAAGTTATTTAACCAGAAATGAGTTTCATCACTAAACATAAGCTCTATGAACTTCAGAGAACAGATTTATTTTTTTTTTTTCAAAGTAAATTTCCACAATTTGAAAGCTTTGCTTCGGAGGTAAACGATTCATAATGAATTGACAAACCTTACTGATCAGAAATGTCAACAACCTTTGACATTCTTAATTGTCAAACTATAGACAATAACCATCAAAACTTCTCATGTAGCTAAAAAAGCACACTATATATGTTAGACACTATCTTTCTAGAACCAAATATATTTAGCATTCAATTTTTGAAGTGATAACTTTTTATGGGAGGCTAAACCGATTCGTTACGTAACGCGTTACAATCAGCATTCCTTTCTCTGAATTAAATTATGAAATAAAAATACTTAGAGAATTTGTTGGATTTAAACTGAGTACATTTGGATTGATAGTTGTATGCTCAAGCCACTAGGCTATTTGCAAGTTGAATGACTTGTAGTAATAATTTGTCAACTATTGAGTTAATGAGACATATAATAATAAGTTTGAGCTGAGGTACCCATAAACCCTTGAATCTTGAGCAAGATTATATGTTTGTACATTAGTTGATTTTCAAACATATTATTAAATGCCCAATGTTGATAAACAAAACAAATTTGTTTCATATGGAAGAACATGAAATTGAAATGCCAGTAGGTTCATATGAAATTGTTGATATTGCATTATACAATGTTGCTAAGGAATTATTAATGCGCAATTCTACCATATCTCTAAGAATGGAAGCCAATAATAATGCAATGGAGATTGAAATTTACAGCAGAGAGAAAGTATATTGAAACATTATTGGGTTTCAGTAACGCATTCTTAAAGCTGGTGTCATGAACTTATCTGATTTACATGTTGATATAAACAAAGTTAATGTAATTCTAATTGAATGCAATATTATAACTATAGTTCTTATTGAAGTGTCTGCTTGGTTTTATTTTAACTACTAAATGAATTTAAATATACTATACAAAAAGTAGAAAATCTGATTTTGTCAGCCATCTTTCAGAAGTCAGGTTTTCCGAGCGGTCTAAAGTGCTAGATATAAGCTCTGTTTCCCGAGAGGGAGCGTCGGTTCGAATCACACATTTGAAAATAAATATTTTCTTTTTTAAGTAATAACTTCTTATGGGCGCTTCATTACGAAAAGAATTTTATCTTTTTAAGAAGTGGACCTGGAAATCGGAAATATTCAGGAATGGCACAGTGTATTCACTTGAATGTTTGGTAAGCATGTTGGATTCCTAGAATTTAACCAACCGTAATGAAACTGTAATATTAAGAGGATTACACATATCAGTTATTTACATTTGACTATTTCCATAAATGTATTTGGTTTTTCTTTAATTAATAAGCAGACAATGACAATATGACGATTATTTTCATGAATCAAATCATTACTCTATGAGATATACAATCTTTGCAATCTTTATTTAAAAACAGAAGAAAAACATTCAGAATTGCCTGCCTACTCCTATCATCGATGTTCAGTGTAGATTGTAGAAGATCAGTATTATGTTTGAAAATTAATTAAAAAGAAACGATGTGGTTGTTTTGAGCCTTTATCGTCTGTTCTAATAGTTCAATCTTTAAGGTAGAGGTCTTAAAATTGAGGTAAAACTGAGGCTGTATGCTGGTATACAAATAATAAGAATGTGTCTTAATATATGTATAGCTTAGTTGGGTTTTTTTTTACATTCTAAGTCCCGTTTGCTGATATAAACCTTAAGCATTTAAGTTCTACTGTGACAGATTACGCAGAGGAAAAAGTAGCACATAGATAAGCGTTTTAAGTTGAACATAAATATTTATGATTCGTATCAGCAAACGGACCTAAGTGCAAAAGTTGGTGAAAAATGTCAATATTTTTAAAAACAGTATTCCAAAAAGTTATTTCCACAGCCTTCGTCTACAAAAGTGCTAGCATAAGTAAACCGATAAATACACGTATGTATACGTAAAGAGTTACGGCTGCGCCAGTCTATCTCGCTTCCCTTTCTCTCACGCGATACGGAGAACTTTTGAAATTAATCAAATTAATAAATAACTTTTAAGGTTTTTTTAAGTTAAACAATTTCAATATTAAATAGTTCAGCTTAGATTTGTTAAGGCTATCACTTCTGTCGGACGTCCCGAGACGCACATGTTTTTTCTATCGTGGAACGATAAAGTATATAATTAGCAAGGTTCTATATAGCATATACCGTTGGTTCTGTCTATAGACTTCATATACAACAGTGTAGCATTTTGTTTGCACTACAACAAAGAAATATATACTGAATGTCATAGTCTTACACTTTTACTATACCCGAACAGAAAAATACAAGAGTGTAAAATGTTTTTAACACAAACTAAGATATTTCAGAACAAATGTTAATCAGATTTTGACATTTGCTTCAGTGTTGCTAGAGATTAGAAAAGGTGTGTTCACAGTCTGTTGTAAGAAAACAAAATTTTATAACTTTACAAGACTTGTTACACCAGGGGCCTGTAACACAAAGCTAGAAGTCAAGAGCCACTTGTAATATAATGTTAATCTTACAAGTGTAGATTATTTCTGTAACACAAAAAAAAAATTACAGTTGTAGAACACAAAAATTCTTCTTACGAGTCCTTATTTAAAGAGGGATAAGCAAAACAACGCGGAAGCATCTTCATAAAAAAAACTAAAGTTTATTCTTTATCTTTAAATTTAATTCTAACAATTTATACTTTTCTTTATTATTTATTACCTGAAATATTTGCCCTATCAGGATAAAATCGTCAAACGGCCAAACAAAATTTCAAATACATAATAAATATTTCCAAAAATTTAAATCTAAACTCACAGAACTCTATATTGCATTTGTAAAGGGTTATCCATTTTGCGGTTTCAAAAGTATAGGGCTGGAATTCGACATCTGTCAAACTAAGTTGTTAAACCAATTTTTTTTTTCAGTTGAAAGTCTGAGATTTACGAAAATTGATCGCTTAACTATCACACAACGCATAAAAATTGTTAAAACCTACTAGTAAAATGGTGATTCTGCCACAGCCACATATCGTGCTTTAAGAGGAGATTATGGTTTACATAATCGTTTAACTACGCAAGCAATTGTTCACATACGGCACATAGCAAATTTTCTATTTTTGTATATACATAAAAGGAGTAAATGAAATAATAAGAAGACAAATTGAAAGGAAACGAAGATCATAAGCATGAAAAAATTCGCAATATTTGCATGATTTTTTATGAACAATGACGCAACATTGTCATTGATAAAATAAACTCAGTTTTTTTCAATCTCTAAATAAAATAATTCATTCATTCTTTCTTGAGCGTAACAACGTCCGCCGGGTAAGCCTAGTTTTATATAAAAATAGAAAATTTAAAAATTTTGCGAAGAGGCGAATCTCAAATTAAGCACGGCCCTGGAGTGAAGACAAGTCGCCTGGCGCATTGTTAATTTAGTATATGGATGTCTCTGTTGCAACATGCCAATCGATTGTTTACATATAATATCATTGACTAATGATAAAAAAAACTAAAAAAAAAATTAAGTAACCTGCCTTATCGCTGGGAATTTCGATTTAAACTAAAAGGAATCTCTTGCCATGGTTTTATCAATATTTTACTGCCCCCGCTAATCCGAGTAAGATAACGAAACGATAGAACACATATAACTATAGAGTGTACCTATTTGGGGACCTTCACAGATCCCTATTTGTTTTGTTCCCTCCATATAGTGCTTGACATGGAAAATTTGTTTATCCATATAAAAATCTCGTGGGACCTTCACCCAGATCGAATTTGGATTTTACATATTTGGGAACTGCCAACAAAACCAATTCACACCTATGGACGACGTTATAGTAGAACAATCAAAATTATAAGGATGCGTCGACCGCGATGTGGCGGTTGTCAATTTTTGTTTGTCATTCTCAATAATGAAGTTGTCCCCAAATGGGTGATTATGAGATTTCATGACAGGCTTGTGATTATTTTGTATTTCAGGATCAGCTAGTGCGTGTGGTTTGGTTGTATATCAAGAATTCGACAGATGTTTTGTTTGATATCTACTTTGTTTTAGTTGTAGACCTGTCATTACTGGCAACAAGTCTCCTTGCAAGGAAGAACAACAATATAAAAGTATAGGTAAATATATATACAAACACATAAGAGTTTTGTTTTTTTTCTTAGGATGATGCCAACAATGATGGCATACCTACCTACAATTTTTCATTATTGCAAAAAAAAAAGGGAAAACAATGGCAAAATAGGATGAATGATGGACAGGACACCTGTCCTTTAACCTTATTAGAAAGTGATTCCATTCAAATGGTGCAATACAGTTATGGTGTGTGAGTGTGTATATTTCTTTTGTTTAGTTTAGTTTATTGTTTTTCATCATTGGAGGTGGTCCTGTATTTGGGAATAAGGGATATCTTATTGATGCATGATTGAGTAGTCATTTTGTTTTTGTCAGAATATCCCTTTTTGGATGAAATAATCAGCATGCGCCAGGAGATCAGGTGTTTTCTGCGAAAATAAATGTCTAAGGTGATTTGAAAAAATAATTGAAATTGAATAAGATAATTTAAAAAGCAAATATGAACGTATTATGATTGTATGATATTATTGACTAAACAAGAACATATAATATGTTCCGCAGATCTAATGCCGTAGGTACTGACCCTTCGGAGCAGTAAAAATTATACTTTTATAAGAAATGTTCAAAGTAAATAGATATAAACGCTGTCGCACTAACAGTGATTCCAATAAGAACAACCTTGACGGAAAACCGTGCCATCAATAAGAATCATGTTTGGTCTTTGCAAACGCATCTATAAGACAGAAATGGGGGTATGGTCAGTAATCTGTCCAGGAAATCCTGCTTTAATAGAAACTTCCAAGCTATTGCTCAGCATTTCAGGCAGAGGTGCCCGCAATGGTGGCTAACCATGTCTCCGTATTGTCATCAGGCGGCAATAAAGGCAATTTCCTCAATCGTCATAGAATCAAAGCTAGTAGATCGCTTCTGCAACGAATAAGGATTTCTAAGCCAATCGAACTTTGTCATCCTATTCTGGGTCTCAGAATACATAGTGACACACAAGGGAATGAAATCGCAGACGAATTAGCCAAAACCGAATCATCACTTGAACCGAACCAAATCGTTTCAAGGATACTTGTCCCACTGAAGCAAGAAAATTTTAGAATCCAACTAAAGTTTCGAGGAATCTTTGGACAGATATATCTAAGACAAAAAATAGAATGATCCTGATGGGCATACTAATGGGTCACAGTTCAATGGGAACCTACATGGCAGGAATGGCCATCAGCACATAAAAAGAAAACGAAAACAGACAAAGAATATATTAAAAATTAATTTAAAAAACTCTCATTTTTTGAAATAGAAAGCATACATATACCCGTATATGTAATACGGGTTGTCCCGATAGTCAACGTCAAGAATCAAGATGGTACATGTGTAATGTGATCACCAAAAATTATCCTAAACTTGGCACCACTTGGAGAGACAAGTGCTAAGAGTTGACATAAATCAATATATATATTTGATTTCGTTTGTCACAAACGTTATTAACATTTTAACATTAAAAAAAATGTTATAATTAACTCGAAATCCAAAAAAGTTAGAATAAAAAGTAAAACCTAGTCATTGAGTTCGCGCGATTAAATTAGAATATTTCCATTTTTTTACACACTGTGAAAATAAAAATGTTTCATTTGTTTCCCAATTTTTTTAAATTTTTATTATTAATTTATTCTAAATGGCATTTAATAACAAACTAAATTAAAAGTTAAAATGTTGTACTTCGGTTTTGGTAGATCGTTGAATGTATTGTATTATATTAATGTGTGTAAACATGTTTATGATTTCTATTTTCGGAAAATTAGAAAACAAATCAATTTTATATGAAAATGACAACAAAATAGGTGTCACAAGAAAAAGTCGCAAAAATGTGATTAATACATGTGACAATCAGCTTACGCAAACCAAATTTATTTTTTGTGACTGTCAACTATCACAAATCACTTTAGCCGATTCCACCCCAGGTAAATTTCCAATTTTTAGACAGAGTTTTAAATGCTCTAAAACTGTTTAAATGTTGATAATATTTTTTACGAATGAATAAGTATCAAGTGTTGTACCATTTTGAAATCTTGATACCAGTTTTTTAAGCAAATTGCTGAGGGTAGAGTAGTATCTACATACTGTTTTTATATGAAGCGTCAAATTTAGGTTATAAAATTTTTATGAACCATGACTTAGTAAAACTTTATTTTTCTTATGAAACTGAGAATATTTATTTCTGGAATTGCGATTGGAATTAATTGCATTGGTGAAAATGTTAAATGAGTTAGTAATATGCTAAATCATTTTTAGTATGATACTATAGGCTTAAAAGAGGATTTTTCTAATTTTAAACGAGTTTAGTATCGTATTATCTTCTTAACATTTAACTAAAGTTAAAATCACCAAATGGCTACTTTAATTTTGGAATATGGGGGGGGGGGGGTTAAATCCTGCTGGTATACATTTTTTTATTTTTTTTTGTAAATAATGAAGTTAAATTATTAAAATCTAAACATCGAATTTAGAGCACATGTTGGGTTTCCATCAATAAAAAACTAATTTACCAAGTATAAGGACAATTATTTTGTTCATCAAAATTCAAACCCTACAAATGCTTTGCTATCTTGTTAATTAGCATTTTACTAGTTAACAAATGTTTAAAATTTATGAAAGGTTAGAAGACTACTACAATGTAGCACACGAATCGTGCTACAATAAGAAATTTAAATAACTTTTATTTTAATCGATGTATTTCATTAATTTTTTTTATTGAACTAAATTTCTTATTTTAAATAACTTACGGTTTTTAAAGATGATAGACCGGAAATGACCTCCACGCTCATCCACGCATATGCGGCAACTGATCGGAAAATTGTTCATTGCGCCCTGTAGGGTTGAAATTGGGATCGCCTCAATTATTGTCTTAATGGACTGCTCCAATTCAGTCAAATTCCTGGGTTTCGTTTTGTACACATCCTGCTTGACATAACCCCATAAAAAATGTGTTAGTGTTGTCAGGTCAGGTGACCTTGAGGACCAGCGGAAAGTGCAGTTTCTGGATATCAATTTGTTTGTTAATTTTCGTTGGAGCTCCGCCATAACTTGTGTGGCTTCGTGAGCACTTGCTCCGTCTTGTTGAAACCAAATCCTGCTGAAAGGGATACGTCTTCGGCGAAGTTCTGGGTAAAAAAACTCCTTCAACATCTTTAAATAACGGTCCCCATTGACAGTTTGTGTTACACCGTTTTCTTCAATACACCTTGATGAAACTGCGCACCATACAGTGACTCGTTCTGGGTGCTGTTCCGTCGCATGGAGCATTTCTGGATTATATTCAATCTATATACGGCAATTTTGCTTGTTAACGTTGCCGTATAAGTCAAAATGGGCCTCATCAGACATGAACAAACAATTTATCAATGTGTTGTCTTCTTCGGCCATTGCAATCATGTTTCGGCAAAATTCCAGGCGAACAGGCAAATCTTGAGGGTTTAACTTGCTTGCAATTTGGACTTTGTGCGAAAACAAGTTTAGGTCGTCATGAAGTATCCGTTGTAAATACCGTCTGCTAACCCCATTTTGGCCCGATAAGTCGAAACACTTGGATTTGCCTGTATTGCCGATGCAACAGCCACGATTGTGTCCTGAACCCGAACATTGGGAGCTGGATGATACGGTCTTCGTTCGATGCTTCCAGATTCGGCAAACGTGTTCGCCAGCCTCATAATGATCTATCTACTCGGGGGAGTACCGCCAAACTCCAGCCTAAATTCCCTTTGGACACGGAAATGACGGGCTGCAAAGAATGGTATCGCTGCACTATCCAAATCCTTTTTTCAGTATCCCAAGCATTCATTTTGATAAATCTAAATAGTAGCCTGTAAAATAAAAAAAAATAAGTCGATTACGCACACTGAAAAAAAGTTAGTACGTTTTATTTTTGTAGCACGATTCGTGTGCCAACCTGCATGCATATAGTAAATTGTTACTAGTATCGTGTTAAGGCCTTAATAATAGGTTGTTTAAAATTTTGCGCCATTGTTATTTAGGATTACGTAAAAAGTAAAAACACCCCAAATTTTGGAAATAGGGTATTGATATCCATTATTTTTTTTAATTTATTACAATTATAATTTAACGAAGCGAGACGGATTTTTTTATTATTATACATATATATAAAAAAATAAATACAATTTAAATACCATATCGCTGGAATTAAGTTCAAATAATTAAGTTCTTTGTCATGTTACACAAGCAGCAGGGTACATTTGGATGTGCAGTAGGTAGGTGCAATATACGCCGATTTTAACAAGATTACAAAAACAATGTGTATGCTACTCAGTGGTTATTTCAGTGGCAATTTCAGCAACAGTACCAGTGTATTTCAAAAAGCTCACTCATAAGGCCTGTACTGACTATTTTTGTTGGACAGAGTATAGAATGCATCTCGTTTTCACCTTTTTCTAAATGTTAATTTTTGTTCATAGTAAAATTAAAATTGTAAGATTAGTTCATCCTTTTTTAAAAGTAAAATTTAAAGCCAAATTTGTATTTTTTTTAAATTTGTTGTTTTTGTATTTTATTATATTTTATATTATTTTTTGTAATTCAATTCCATATACCGCCATCTTGATTGGAGTTTTGGGTGTTTGTTTAGTCGTTTGGAGAAATCATAGGATTATGAAGTTTAATTTTCAAGGCTGGCGGTGTGGTGGCTCAGCAGAGGAACGTGGTGTCAATCATTTAAAGAGCAGCCCAAATATGGATTTCTAGGTTGGGTGTGTAATGAATACACTGCACCAACATCAGCAGTACCCTTGAAGTGGTGATAGTCCGTCCGCTGTGTATTTTTTTTTTGCTTTTTTTTTGATTATTTACTCTGGCCTGATTTGTGTTTTGTTTGCCGGTGAGGTCGAGTTCCGGGTACAAGCATGCGGCGCCCAACGAAACTTGTCATTCCTTCCTCTCCTTTCCCAATACTCCCTACCATATTCCCCAGCCTCATCCATTAACAGAGTTGCAAAAATGAAGCTTATAGATGTACACTTTTTTTACGCTCACAGTATATATATGTAGTTGGTGTCCTTTTTTATTTGTTTTTTTTCACTGGTATTCGCTTTAATTTTACTTTTGCTAGCAAATTATACTTTTTTTTCTACCTATATTCACTACCGCCACCTATCCTCGCAACAATGCTTAATATACCTTAATGCAGATCAGCCTTGTTCCTGAAAATAAAATGTTGGAGCCATTTTCGGAGTCATTTTAACTTTTTGGGGGCGACTTACTTTTTCCCTACTTAATAAAATAATCTAACAAAACATTAGGTTATCTATCGTATTTTTGAATTTGTATTTAGAATTTTTGTGATTTAATCCATTTTACTTGTTATATAGGTAAGTACTATGTAGGTACATATATGTATTTTATAAGTACGGTGACCATCCTTCCCGTATTTCCCGGGACAGTTCCAAATTTCGCTCGACTGTCCCGGGTAAATTTTAAGAAAACCCGGGACTTAAACTGTCCCGTATTTTATTAGTTTCTCCCATATTACCATATATTTATATAATTTGAATAACGTTAAAAAAAATTTTCAATTTTATTTACAATAATTTAAATATGTGTTTAATATTTGTATGTAAAAGTTCGTATCCGCATTAACAAATGGTTCAGAGGGATTTACTATAAAATCATGTTCACTTAGCGCATTAATTTGTCACTTCGCTGAGCTGTCAGATTTCTTTCAAACTGTATATTCACAAAAAAACACAATGCATACATTTGAAATGCAATTGTTTACTGGTACACATAAGTGACATTTGTTTATTTTAATTATTAACAATAAATTTAGAAATTTGTGAAATGCCTCAAAATAGAAAATGTGAATTCAACGATGATCTTCAGAGGGAATCTTTCTTCATAAACAACAATGAAAAAGCCTGTTTAAAATACGTTTCTACGTTTTCTATAAGTAGTGGTGGAAGATATGATATTGAATAGCACTTAAAACCCAAAAAAAAAAAACAAAGAATCTGACTTTGACGCCACTTCAAGCAAAATGTACGAAGCTTTTTTAATTCGACAAATTTGCAAGCAAGAATGCAATTAATGAAAGCACCTGGACTCATTCTATCCACATCGAGACTTATTAAAATCTGTTTTGATCAAATATATTCCTGTGCACGCACAAAATATGAAGCAATTGTGTTCAATGTTCTTGAACCAAATTGTATCGAAGGAATTAAAAGTTCTCTGCACAGAGTAAGTTTTGTGACAGTTTTTTTCTGATTGTTCTAATCATGGCTGTACAAAACTTTCCGCTCTTGTTTCGTTATTTTTAACCACAGCTAGGTATCGTTGTCAAGAATTTGGAGGTTAAAAATCTTCAAAGCGAAACATCGGACATCACTTCAAAATACATACATAGATACAACTTTGGTAACATTTTGGCAATTTGTGCTTACAACATAAACTGTCATTTCGGCGGGTCCAAGAAAAGGCAAGAACAGAACTTTTTGATAAACTTCAAGCCATTATGGGAAATGATCCCATTGGAGTTAATTGTGCTGCTCACGATTTAAAAACTATTCGTTTTTTATCTCTACACTGTTCATGTTGAATTTTTTTTAAAAATTTCAAAAAGCCACAGACTAAATACTTCAAACTAGTTCCTTACAGAAAAAGCTATTGAGAGAATAATACAAGTTTATAATCCTTTAAGAGATTTTTTTTTATTTTAAAGAATTTCTTTAACAACCATCTGAGGTCCTTCTTTTTCCATTTTATTCAATCCGAAGCCTCAATTTTTCATATGAGCATATTATTAGCAGAGTCTCAAAAAATTTGCATAAGTTGGGCTAGCAATGAAATTCCTTAAATTTAAATCTAGATTAGTAGAACAAGTAGAGAATATTTTGTTCGCAAAGAAATTGATCAATGAATAATTCAAACAAAAATTAATTGACAAATTATAATGTAAAACAAATATTCATCAATTTTACATAACGTGTTTAGAATACTTAAATCATTGGGATGTATCTGAAGAATATCAAGTTTTTAGTTGGATAATTCTTCGAAACATTCCTATTTCCTACCTGTCCAGAAATAGAATCTTCGTGATATTTTGTCAACCAAAAGCAGAAGGATACAAATATTAATGATTCTACCTTGTTTGATGAATTTGTGAGTCACAAGATTATTACAAAATGGATAGAGAACACTGTGGCCGAGAAATGGAAAGACATTTTTTAGCCTTTTTGCAAACAAAGTAAAAACTTCAAAAATGTTTTAGTTATTATCGAGTTAGCCTCTGTCTGCCAGGTTCAAATCCTTCAACGAAAGAGTTTTTTCCATAATGCATAATATTTGGAACAATGAAAACACAACATTGAATATTGAAGAAACTATCAGAGCCATGTTAATGGTAAAATTAAACTATAGTTTTATCTGCCAGGAATTTAAAAAAAAAATATTTTATGGGAAACGATTTCATCAAAGAAATTTGTTAGGTAAAAAAGTACCAAGTAAAAAAAATTTGTCCCGGGTTTTGCTTCGAGAAATATGGTCACAGTATGTAAAGGGCAAGTTTTGCATTTGGAAAAAAATCGAACTTGAGATTTTAATCAAACTTGACATTACGATGAAAGAGTACACCAAAAAAGTGGGTGCCGCAATTCCGTCTGTCTGTCTGTAGGACGATCTACAGCCTAAATGACTGAAACGATTTTCTTGAAACTTGGTACTTAAGCGTTTTAGGAGATTGTATCAACTAGAGTTTTGAATAGTTTTTTTAGCCCCAAAAATAACGGCAGTTACGATACAATTTTTTCTGCCGCATTCCCAAAAACGGCTGTTACGATTTTGACAAAAAAAAGTGTGTGCCCTGTTTTAGATATAATCTACATTTTGGTGAAAAAAATGTCTTACATATTATATTATTAACGGTACCTCCCATACAAACATTTTTTTGATATTCGGTTTTCTCATAAACAGCTCAACGGATTTCGATCAAAATTTAAATATAAGGTCTTTCGAATTATAAATAATACTGCATTCCAAAAAATATTTTTTTTGGATTTGTGAAAAAAATATTTTTTTTTGTTGAAAATTCAATATTTCGAAACGTGTGGATGATTTTTTTTTTAAGTTTGGTTTTAAGTTTATATTATTAAATGTATAAAATTTTCACGCCAATTTTTAAAAAAATTAAAAAGGTCTTTAAAAATATATTTAGATTCTTAATAGAAATCTTCATATAAAATTGAACATAAGAGTAAGTTCGTGCGATCAATCAGTCGTGCATTTTTTTTTACAGAAAGCAACATTAGACAATTTTTCCTAAATAATAAAATTAAATATTTTTCAAAATAATTTAAATCTATCTTAAACATTTTTTTAACTACCTAATTCTGGTGGCGAAATAAAAATGGCACAAGTAATATTTTTCAGATAACCTTTGAAGCTAATAAGTTTTAATAGTATTAAGAACCGAAAAAACACGTTCTGCACACGCACTGCTATGGGGTAAACTTAAAATATTAATCGCAAATGAGGGATTATGTTTTATAATGTTTTGCAATATTTGTTGATTTCCTTGAATTTTACCATTTTGTGGCCATTTCGTGATGGATCGGGGCATGGGGCCAAAATAAACATTTTGGGGCCAAATGGCCTATTTGGGTACTTTAGCACATCGCTGATGCAGTTACCTACTATTTTTTCTAGTGGTATATAAACTAAAGACTTGTTCTCTTATAAATTTCTAGTCCAGCGCCATATTCCACACTGTCTTACCTACCCTTTTGATAGATTAAATTTTTTTTGTTAAAAGTAATGCAAAGCTTCATATAAGTATCCTCTACCATTTATTCGTGAAAATCTTTAGGAGACTTTTATGTATACAGAATATCAGACATTATCTCAAAAAAACCCTTTCATGTTAAGGATTATGTAGGTTACTTTACTCTTTATGTGTATTTTTTTTTTAACGGAAAAATTAACCAAAGCTGCGAAAACAAAAAATAAATTACAACACAATAGGTTCCTAAAATGTACCTACATACTCGTATTACAAAGCGCACCTTTTTGCTTTCAAAAATTAAAAAAAAAAAAAACTTAGAGGGTACAAAGTGCACCAATTTTGTCTCCTTTGACACAACCATCTATATCACACCTTGCGTCTGCGTAAATTGCGTTTCAACCGGTGTTGCTGGATATATGGCACGCATTTTTGCATTCCCATTCCTAATCTTTGCAAAACACATACCTACATTGTGGATGTGTTTAGTTTCGTATTTTCTATGTGCATAAGTAGGTAGTTCAAATGATGTTGTACCTACCTATGAAAAAAAAATATAATTTTCATAAATGCTAACAAGGATCATCAGCTGAGCAGATGTGTTGCATGACATTCATTCTTATAAAAAAAAACACCATCAATGAATACAATAAATCACCCCTTACCGTATAAAGTGCTCAGCACTAGGGGGAAGTGTTTAAAAGAAATTTATTGAAAATCCTGTTTGATCCACGAGGATCTACAAGACCATACCACAGAACCCTGGGCCAGCTTGCCTATAAAACATTATACCTACCTACATAGATTGAGGAACAGAAAGAGCACGCGCACATTTTCTAAATGCGCGGAACTATACACAAATGATCGCACGCACCCCTGATATTGATTTTTGTTCTTAAAACCTTATAGTATATAATAAAGGGTGTTTCCATCTTAGATACAAATTCATATAGTTTCTGATGGATATAAAATACAGTTGGAGTAAGTAGTGACTTAGAGTTATTTTTCAAGGAACTTATCTAAATTATTTGATAATAGATATGTTAGCTCATGGGTTTAGATGGCTAGGGCATGTAGACCGATGACCCGATTCGCAAAGTCTTACATGGAAAAAGTGGCGTGCACATCTGGAAGATGATCTCAATCAGCTTTGAGTGGGCAACTGGGGTCATGGTCATGTAATGACTCACACTGATCTACTCCAAGAGACTTGATGGCTGATGCACAGATTGACTGGGAACTATAGCGCAACTTCAATAAGTCCCTTATACCCACTATATATTTTTCATTATTAATCACGAAAAAATAGAAATAACTGAGCATAGACATTTAAAGAATTTATTTATCTTAATCTATTGTGAAAATGGAACACCCTGTAAGCACCAAAAACCTGCGAAAAAAATCTGTAATACTAATAATGTCCCATGCCGTTGCATCTGCAGGTTGTGTGACGAGCCCAGCGCACATACTCAAGTTCATGTTTAATCTCCAATTGAAATCCTGCTATGGCAGGATTCAAATTTGAAAATGTAACGAACTTTTATATGAGTAAGTACATTATTTGCCTTCATACATAATGCCTACACTAAATGTTTTCCAATTTGAATAATAACTATTTGAATATAACTATACAGGCTACCTAACCTGTGTACCTTTGGAATTAAAAAAAAATCCGAGTTTGCTGTTCAATTTATGAATTTCAAAAGGACAATGAATGACGTCTATCAAGACGAGAAAACGAAATAAAATAAAACTAACATGTAGCACCGGGCTAAGGAAATACATACATATAAGCAACCAACAAGAGTTTCTTGTATCGTTCCTTATAATTATTTACAAAAAAAAAACTTTTCCTCAAACGAATCGAAAAAAAATCCATAAGGACTCTCTGCGTGCCAGGTGCGTTGATTTTCCATCTTCTGTTTTTTTATTTCTTCTATTATTCGATTTAACTCGAACAATATGAATTCTTTAACTAATGATTTTTTTTCTTGCCGTCATCTTGAAGTCCTGATGCCGAAACTACAATGAACCATTGAAAGAGGAAAAAAAGTTAAATTTGAAAGAATTGTAAGGATCTAATCGTTTGTACACCTTGTCGACCAGTCCGGTTTGAATTATTCTTATTTTTTGTTCACTTTTATTTTCAGGACATTTTTATAGCGCGGTGAATGATGTTGATTTTTGTATATCATTTTATTCCATTCAAAGGATAAATAGCAGAAAGAAAGCAGTTCGTGCCACAAACTACATAATACTTATAAATACTTGTGGAGAGTTGCTTTTGTTATGATTTTATATGCGAATATCTACCGGCCTATAGTAAGAGATAATTTCATGTTTGTTTTTTTTTTGAGTGAAAGTAAATGGAGCGCTGTGGTAAATTTTGATTGTCTTTGTATTGATTGTAAGGATTTTTTTTATAGCACAGACATTTGTTTTTGTGGTAAGCTATTTAAAATCTTTCAGACAGAATTCAGAAGCAGGAAATACATCATGACAACAAGTTAGAATGGGTCAAATTTATTCAACATTTTAACTCCCTGGCACTTAGTTGAGATTCTTCGAATTCAATTTCAAATCAGTGCTGTTATATCCTTGCGAATACTGGAAAGTCACGTCTACCATTTCGAAGAAATTGCAGGCTTTCGTGAATCCCTGTCTACGCCACATCCGAAAGATTCGCTGGTCACAAATTATACCTAACGAGGAATTAAGCAGCAGGAACAATCAAGACCAGCTGAACATCGACATAAGAAAGCGTTAATGGCAATGAATTGGTCACACACTGAGGAAACTAAAAGATGAAATTGCAAAGCAGTGCTTTGAATGTCATCCTCAGGGTGCTCGGCGAGGTCTTTCCACACTTTTAGAATTGGCCGAAGAGAGCTCATAGCAAGCTCCGTCTTGCAATCAATGCTTTGCCAACACAGACAACTGTGTTATACCACCGGCACATCATTTAGTGCAGTGTTAGTTGTTAGTAGGCAAACTCTATTACAAATAAGACTTACACAAGTACAAAATGAAAATATCAACAAATAATATTACGTCAAAAAAACAAAACAAGAATATAAAATGAAACAAAAACATTTAAGGAGCGTGGATCACTGTTTTTGAGTAAATTTTTTAATTTAATTTTACTGATATTGAAATCAAAAATGTTTGAATTCCAATTTAGAAGTCTACCTACACGTGTCAAGGCCTCATGCATCCTATAGTTGGTCCTATGTGTTAGGACTTTTATCAAGTCGAGGCCACAGACGTTATAACCTCCTCCCCGATAATTAAAAAAAAACTAAACATATTAGGACTGGCGCACCTGTGACGCCAGTTATTATTTGATGGAAGAATACCAGATCATTGTTAGTTCTTCTCTGTGCAAGTGTTTGTATTTGAAGAATAGATAAACGTTGGTCATAAGGGAAGGCATTAGAAGGATCACTCTACTGAAGCCCTTTCAATGCGAAACGAGTAAAGTTCCTTTGAACATATTCTAAAGTATCTCAATATGAATATCGTAAATGGGAGTCCAAACCTGCGATGCATACTCAAGATGGGACGAACCAAACAGTTGTATAAAGCACGGGTATCATTGGGATCAACAAATTCTTTGGACCAACGCTTTAAGCCCTAACATTGAATTGGCTTTGTTAACGATTATATTAATATGAACAGAAAAGTCTAAATTGGGCGTAAAGAGAACTCCAAGATCCCTTACAGTTATAACACGAGTGAAAATGTGCAGCAGATAACATATTCATGAGAAGAAGGAGAACGTTTTTTTGAAAATGTTATTGTTTGATATTTTGTCGGGTTAAGATTAATTTATTATTTATTTATTTATTTACTTCTCTCAACTACAAACTAACATTATGCTTAAGTTGAATCAAAAATGTAGGTATAAAATAATGAATAGATAAGCAAAAACATAAACATTTAAGAAAAGAAAATATCAACATTTTAAAAGAAGCATTTAAGAAATGGAAAGAATACATTACAATAATAATTAGGAAGATAAATTTTTTTTTTAAAGACTGTTCTTTGACAAGTTAAAATCTATTCAATCATAAAAACAATTAAAATCAATGCACATGACATTTAAATGTTCATTTAAACCATAATTAGATCTTGCAAAAGAAGTATAAACAAATCAGAGTTACGATTTATTCTGGATCGAGAATTTATATTCAGCATACTGAGGATGTGAGAGGATAAAATTGATCCAGATAGTAATTGAAACAGGAAAAGGACATTATTCACTTCCCTTCTTTTCGTATCATTTAATGACTTTGAATTCCCAACAACAACTTGAGTGTGCTACCACCAAATTTTTTTCTCAATTATTGTTGGCTGGAATTATAGCTATTTCACGACTTGCCAAGGTCGATCATCAGATTCCTTTGCTCTAGTTGTGCTGGTCTACTTTTTCATTTTAAATGAAAAACTTATTGTGCCTTCATCGTGTATTGAACCTTCTTTTCTTCAGCGTCAGTGGGCTTAATAGATTCAAACGGAAGACGGTGATTTGGATCCCATGGAAGTTGACGAAGGACGAATAACAAAAACTGTTTTTGAACACTTTAAATTTTATTTATTAAAACATCATACGTAGGACACCATACGCAGCTACAATACTTCAAGATGGGACGGTCGAGGCCGCAGTAAAGGGTTTTCGATATATAAGGGTCATTTCATACTTTAGAAAACCTCTTAATTAATCCGAGACGACTTCTTGCCTTACTAGTGATAACGTCAATATAGGAGTTAAATGACAATTTTTCATCAAATAAGACTCCCAAATCATTAAATGTGTCTACACGATCAACTAAGCATTCATCAATGTAATACGAGGAATCAATGGGGTTTTTCATCCTGGTGTACGACATCACTTTGCACTTTTTAGTGTTCGGTTCAAATCCATTTGAAAAACACCATTCAAATGCTCTGCCAATATCATCCTGCGGAAACAAATATGCATTTGAGTTCTTCGAAAAGCTATAGAACATTTTGAAGTCATCTGCGAAGATAAGTATTTTTGAGTAGAGCATATTCATACCAATGTCATTAATAAACAGGGCGAAGAGAAGTGGACCAATATGACTACCTTGAGGAACTCCGGACAGCACATTAATAATTTTAGATAGGCAGTTTTTAAAGTGAACATCAATTATCCACACTGGAAATCCATTCCTTTCCAACTTAAGAAAAAGTAAAGTATAGAATGACTGACCCTATCAAATGCTTTACTTAGATCAGCGTAAAAAACATCAGTTTGTAGTTTATTTTGTATATTTATATTAATTTAGTTTGTGAATTCGAGAAGATTCGTTGTTGTAGACTTTTGTAGACAAAACCCATGTTGTTCAGGAACGATTAATGATTTACAGAAAAATTGAATAGTTTCGAAACTATATTTTCAAATAACTTTGGTATGCATGAAAGTTTTGCAATACCTCTATAATTCTCAACATTGTTTTTATTTCTACACTTATGAAGAGTTAAAATAAATAAAGACTTCCACAATTCAGGAAAAACACCAGAACATAAGGAACAGTTAAACATGTGTGTAATCGCAGCACAAATGTAAGACTTAAAAGTTTTAAAAAATATAGACGGCATTTTGTCAGGACCAAACGAATATGTACTTTTTAATCCGTCAATATATTGCACTACTTCCACTTCAGACAGCCTTAACGTAGGTATATCACAGTTAAATCGATTTCGGATTAAATTATCACAGTATTTAGGATTGCACTAGGTATATATTTGTTGGAAAAAATCAGCAAATAAATTACTTATATCTATATCACAAGAAGAGGACTTATTTTTATATTGCGCGGATGTTGGAAAATTTGAATGTTTCCTCTTAGAGTTTATATATTTCCAAAAGTACTTAGGGTTATTTTTAATATTGCAATTTACTTTACTTAAATAGTTCTTATAGCCTGTCCTTAAGGAACTTTTAAATAGTTTTCGATAGTAATAGAACTGATGATAAAGGTTAATTGCGTGTGTTCTCCTCCATGTTTAAAAAAAATACGATTTAAAGGTTTCATATACGTCTGAAATCTTTAGAAATCCATTTGAACTGATGATGCTATAGACAATTTCTTTTTAACAGGAACACAAAGATTAAGACAGTTTTCCAAGATATCATAAAAGTTCACGACACATAAATTAACCTCATTACAATCCATTACACTTGACCAATCCACGTTGCAAAAATATTGTTCCAATTTTTCCAAATGAATTTTTTTGAAGTTGAAATTTTTTAACGAAGACGAATTTGTAACATTTGGTTTTGCATCAGGACATAATGGCAAATAACACTGAAAAGCATTATGATGTGTAAACTTTGGCAAAAGCCAGTCGTCAACATCCAAAGTTTCACAAGAAACAGAACAATCAGTAGAAACAAGAAGGAGGTAACGCAAAAACTCATTCGGCAATCCATTAATTTGATTGAGTAGTTAACAGCACGGCTTCAACAAAGTTCCTTTCATAAACAGGACCCTGTACAATAGCATTATAAGTACGTTTATTATCCTCATCAATTTTCCAGCTCAAATTAGTAAGTTGAAGTCACCAAAAAGCAGTAAAAATAAATTTCCAGAATATTCCACAATATCATTTATAGCTGAGGAATAACATTCATATACAAAAGACGGAGAACCGGACGGTGTATACATAGCAGATATTAGAAACGAAGAACTACAATGCATCAACTTTATAGTTATAAGTTCTAAATGTATGAACTTATTTGCTAATACAAGTTCAGAATTCAGACAACACTTAACAGCAATTAAAACACCACCTCCTTGTTTATGAATACTATTACATGTGTTTCTATCCATTCGGTAGACAGTATATTCCGGTGGACAAATTTCAGCATCAAGTATAGATGAGTTGAGCCATGTTTCAGTAAGTATAATAACATCAAAAAATCCATCAACACAATTTAAGCAATAAGTTTTTAGTTTCGACTTCATACCTCCAACATTCTGGTAATATACCCTCAGTTTTTTGGAAGTGCAGTTGATTCAAACTATTCTTTTCACACCACAAGGCAAAGTGGTTAAAGAAGCAGAGTACCAGATAAGGTTAGGTTGACGTGGCCGTCAGGAAAACAACTGACAGACATAGACGTTAGATAGGTCCATTTTGATACCACAAGAAGAGATATTTACTCCTTAATTAAACCAATTGTACCCTCTAATGAAGCGGCTTAGCCGGTGCATTTCTATGTGTTTAAGATCACTGGTGTCGTCGAAAAATTTTCCCCCGCGTGCAATCTACGTCCTTGGCAGAGAGCAGAACATGAGCAAAGAATATGGGAGATAGCCTCCTCTTTCTCCTCATCCATACAGCTTCTACAAAAGTCATTTGTGAAAACGCTAATTCTTTTGGCGTGTTTGCCAATTAAACAGTGTCCAGTTACGACACCTATTACTGAGCCAAGATGTTTCCTGCTCAAAGAGAGTAGACTTTTTGAGGGTCTTGGGTCTATTTCTGGCCAGATTTGAAAGTGCGTCTTCTCGCGGGGACTTAAGCGACTGCCCCAGACAGTAGAAGCTGTATGGATGAGGATAAAGAGGAGGATATCGGCGCAGGGACTTAAGTCCCCGGGACAAAAGTCCCAATTTTACTTTTTGGGACTTATGTCCCACCAAAGTGAGACATAAGTCCCAAAGACTTATTTTGGACAAATATCCAAACTCGGTGGGACATAAGTCCCAACTTTTGTTTGGTATTGATGGGACAAGAGTAACAAATTTTATAAGACATTCATATGCCCATATGACACATTGTGAAATGTTTATTCAAAATATAAAATAGATTTAAAATATAAATAATAAATTTTAAAAAGCTTGGCGCCCCTTCTTGATCAAATATAGGATTTGGAGTTGGTACAAGTTTGGTACTGCAAATTTTTTTTTTGAACCTTTTAGAAAGAAATCAAAAATCCAAAAAGATGTGCATATATATACCCAAGCTTATACCCACCCCAAATCCTATATTTGGCCAAGCAGGGGGTTTTCTTGTACGCACAAGGTTTCTTGTACGCTGTGAATTTAATGGCAAGAAACACTTCACAAGGGTGATTAAATGCTTCAAACTAAATGGCAAATATCTTTCAAATCATCGATTTGCAGACGACGTAATACTAATCTCAAACAGCAGTGAGGTACTCCAAAGAATGCTTGAAGAATTTTGCTCTAAATGTTCAAGTATTTGCTTACCGACAAAGCAGCAGAAAACCAAGGTTATGACAAATGGTGATGTCATTATAAAAAATATTGACAACAAAATATCTTGGCGAAAAAGTTTCCTTTAAAAATAAAGGCGCAAAATTTTAAACAGTCGTCGTTTAGAGAATAAATCCAACTCTTGTTAAAGCAGTTGTTTAGATGCCAGCCCTTGTCTAACTTTATCTTAATTTTAAACGCAAAAAACAATTCTTATAATTAAAGTAGATCTTTAGGGCTAAGTTAATCTAACTTATGTTGAACACACCTTATTTTGACAGATAGAGTAATGGAACAGAACGAAAATTAAACATAACCACAAGAACACAAAAAACATATTCATAAATTTATAGAAGGTCATGTTTCAGGTAAGATTTATAAAATTAAAAAAAAAAACATTTTCATATATAATTCGTTTCAGATAAAAAACAAATTGTAAAAAAACTAATCAAGTGGGGCCTGCAATTGATTGCTCTTATCCTCATATAAGCTTCAGCACCTCCGTTACTATAACTTTTGTGACACACTACTTTCCCCGGAGTTGGTTGCGTAAAGTTCGTCTTGCTTATCTGCATCGATTTCCACCGAAAGTGCATCTTCTGACTAGCGAAGAATAACGAGCAAGGCGTTAAGGTAACAACCAAAGCCCTCGACGAGTTGCGTAATTTTTACAGCAGCCCTGAATGCAAAAAATGGCGTGTTATGAAAAAATTAAAAGATTCGATTTGCAGAAGTTGTTGAAGGGTAATCGCGCATTCGTTACGCACAGATTCTCCAATATTAGAGCTCGTGGCAGGATTTTTCAGATTCCGAATAGAGCGAACAAGAAGAATCACCAACTGAACGTCATGCTATTGGTAGGTCCGACCATCGAACAGAGGATATCAGTGAGGACGATACCGACTCCGAATATCGTTCCATATCAATGTTAAATAATTCAATATCATCGTTTAGGAATATTATTAATAGTCGGTGGGCCTATGTCCCACGAGTGCCCATGATCTCCATTTTTGTCTTCGCTCTCTATCGCACAAGTATGATATTAACATTTTGTTTCCTCTTTTTTGCAGATGTCGATGCAGATGAAGATGAAGATACATTCGCTTCCTTTAAGCGAATAAGATTTGAATTAGAAATAACTATGTATTCATATATTACTAAAATACAAACAAATTTATGTATGTACTATGTACTTCATTTTTTTTTATTCTAATTAAATTGAAGTTGTGTTTTCAAATTGGTATCTTTAATAAAATTCAAGGTTATCAAAGTTCTGCGAACTGATTTGTTCAAACTTTATTAATGTGTGTCTTTCTGAAAAGCTGAAAATTTTCAAAAATACTATAAACTTCTTCAAAAATCATTTCTCTTTAATTTTTTGTTATAAAATGTCAAACGTTTACTTGAAAGACTATAGTTTAAGAAAGACAAAGAAGCGTTTTGCTTTGTTTAATGTTAGACAACCTCTTTAATGTCATTCAAAATTATCAAAAAGTCGACCCTCATTTTAAAACTTATTTTTAGAGTCGACTCCCATTTTGAAAACTAATTTAGAGAAGGGTTTACATGTTTAAAATTTCGCGCTAAAGAAATCAAGGAATATTAACAAAAACTATAAACAAAAAAAAAATCAGAATGTAGAACATCGAATAACAAACGATTGGGAATAGTTTTGAAATATGAAGCATCTACTCGACCTAAAGATTTCAAATAAAACATGAAAGTGTGTGTTCGACGCAACATTGCTTCCAGTTCTGATTTATGGGTGCCAAACCTGGAAAATCACAAAAAATACTGAAAACAAATTTGGATCGTACCAAAGAGCTATCTTAAACATTCTTATCGTTCAACGAATCACAGAATCCTAAAAAACGAAAAAAAAATTGAAGATATAAGGGATAGGCTAAAAAAACTAAAATTGGACTGGGATAGACATATTGATGACCGCCGGACAAAACAAACAACAGATTTTGGAGACCCCTAGCAGTGTTGCCAGAAACACCGATTTATCGTATTTCTCCCGGTTTTTATGCCTATTTCGACACACGAATTTTCTATGTTAATATGGCACTTTTCCCCGATTTTCATATTTAAAAATTTTTTCATATATTATCAGCTCTTGAATTAACATTATTTATTATTTAATTAAATATCTGTAACATCTTAGCTTGTCAATGACTGACTTAAAATACTAAAATGATACTATTAAAATATATAAAAAGGAGCAATTAAAGTTTGGCCTTTCCAGTGATGGCATACTTTATTTCATCGATATTAACATTACCAAACTCTTCAGCTAATATTGAGAGAATTTTTTCTCAAATAAATTTAAATAAAACGAAACTCAGAAATCGCATTGTTGTTGAAACTTTACAAGGAATTTTAGGTACTATCTAAAGACTTTGTGAAATATAAGGAGTGTCAATGTTTGAACCTTAAGTTTTCTGATGATTTATTCAGAAAATTCAATCAAAACAAATATATTTTATTTAACCAAAAATTGAAACACTAAAATAAGCTAGAAGCACTTAATGTTAAAGTTTTTTTTAAGCTACTCATATGCAAGAATGTTTATTTTAGAGGAGAAATATTTATTTTTAATTTTAAGGATGTATTATCTTATCTACCTACTGTGTTCAAATAATATGAATTTTAAAAATGAATTTAAATAAAATTAAATGATGAACAAACAATTTTTTTTAAAGTAGGTGAAATTATTTATACTTTTAATTCCCCGATTTACAAAAATATTTTATGGCAACACTGACCCCTAAATAGGAAAAGAAGCGTGGGCGGACAATTGAAACGCTGGAGAAATGACATACGAGCAATGTGTGCATTATATTGGCGAGAGGCGTTTGGCAGAAGAAGTTGGAGAAGTCTGGGGAAAGCAGAATGCTCAAGTAACATACATTTTTGCAAAAAATGTATAAACATTTAACTTCTATCTTTAAAATTTAAGAATTTAATGAGTGAATAAACCTTGAACTTGAAATAATAATAATAATAATAAGGGTATCTTTTTTAATCAATTTTACAATATCATACTGAGTCTTCTAAGCTTTCGATACAACCAGAAAGAAGTAAAGTCAGGCAGACCTAAAAACTCAAAATTCAAAAACACCATCAACAATCAACAAAGACTGCCAACGCTTTCTGCGAGAAACCCCACAGGCAGCAGCCAATTAAAAAGGCTACCTTGCTTTTTAAGTAACAGAGCAAAACATCTCATATTTAATATCTTCTCAAGTGCAACAGTTTTTTCCATTCATGTTTCGAGATAAAAACTGATAATTTCTGTCAGTCATAACAAGATCACCTAATGCAAGGCCATCAGATCTGAAGTGTAAAAATTAGTTAACTGTCATCCTGGAAACGACCCCTTTACAAATACACCATACACTTAGTTAGGTACTGACTATATTATATTACTCTGCAAGGCGTATAGCGACAGTAGATATACAAATGGCACTCTACCGAAGAACAAGGGTTCGTTTCCCAATTTCTGTGATGAGTTTGCTCGGTATGCACTCAACAATAATTCTATTCAATTCGGAATCCACTATAAACTTGTCATCAACAAACCAATTGCGATGGAGTATATGCATTTCTCTAAGTTCTAAGATGTCCTCAGCGTTCTTACTCCTAAAATAAAGAAAAAAATAACCAAAAGGTTCCTAATAATACACCACACTACCACTACTACCACGATCAACTACTAGAACTATAAAACAACTGCCAACCGAGATACACAGAAAAATTCCAGTTTCTATTTTGAACTTATCTCAATTAACACTCGGAATCTTAAATCACGCGACCATGTCGACATAGGAACAAGAGCTGCGCATCCACTTGAGTAACACTGCGCAAAGCACTTAAGTGCGCTAGAAGGATTGCTTGTGGCATAGAAGATTGGTACTCGTATATATTGTACATATGTTGAATATGGCGAGGACCCGCAGCATCCCATTCGAAAATCCATGCGATTGACACAGCAGGCATCAGGCGCAAGCATAGGTGCACTCTGTATGAGCAGGCATGCTGCCTAAATGGCATGCATCAGAATCTGTCTGAACTCAACTAATACTGCATCAGAAGCGAATGCGGCAGCAGCACTCGTGTTTTATACATCATGTTTTGAAATTTTGCATTTTCACCACCAATACTGTTTTTCGGAAGCCTGTACATAGGAGTAGTTCCAGTTGACGTATAGATACACTGAAAAGAAAAGCTTGTGGAATATCAGATATTACCAATAAACACAGATAATGGCACTTTAACGACAGAAGAAAGTATTGAGCTTTGGAAGCCTTAAATTCTACGTGGTTTTGTATTCCCTATTAGACTTTGCCGCCGAGAGAGGGCAGAGTTTGAAAATCTGAGGGTACCGTGTTGTACAAAAACAATTTAATGGATACAAAGCTTAAGCCATTTTTGAATATAAAGAAGAGATTTGGATACAGAACGGACCCATCATTTATTTTGTAGATTTCACACTGGACACCGTCAAATTTCCTAAATGATGGGTATTGAACTGTCCGTATGGTAGTTTCAAATCCAGCGAACAAGAGACCCATCCAGACTATAATGGGGACAAGAAAAGTTGTCAGTTACATGCCTTATGGGGGGGCGTTTTTCAACACAGTAGCGCCAGTATGGCTTTGCGCCATACTGAAGGGGAAAAACTCCCATGAAAAAATATTTACCCACCAATAACTTTTCTATTAATTTTAAGAATATATGTTTTAAAAATGCAGACATTTTGTTCTTGGGTGATGTGATTCGAGGTCAGGCATTAAACCATTTTATTTAATCAGAGTTAATATTCCCACGTTAATGCAATTAGTTAATACTTTTTCTTTGGTTTGTGTTAAGTAGTTTTCAGAATTAATTTTTTTAGAGCTTTTGAGAGCAAATCTGAAGGCATTTGTATTTAATTAGTAAATTAGTTGTAAAAAAAAGATAATATCTTATATCTATATTATGTTTTTTTTTTTAATCAAGAGATGGTAACCCTACGCCCTACATCATTTGGAGTTTTTTATAGTACCAACTATGAAAACCCTGTAAGAGCTTTCGAGATGCTTATGCAAGCCAATATGCTAACAGAGTGAGAGGCAAACGTCCTTATCTTCCCTGTAGGTGAGATTGAGTACGAAGGTAACATAGGGTCGGTTCTACGAGTAACTTTCGGAAAACTAAGCCTGTATTTATGAATTTTTTGATGCAGAATTCTGGGCAATTACATGCTGAATACATTCATTAAATTAAAAAATATTAAAATTGACTGTGAATTGAAACTAAGTAAACTCCAAAAATGTCAGCATCCTTCAAATTTAGTGAAATGGCTGCAAAAGAGTAGCTCATGTCTTTTATGAGACGTAACGAAACCATACCAATCCGAAAACCTAAACAAGCCAGTTTATCAAGGGCAATGAATTTTTAAATTTTTAGCTCGAATCTGAGAAACGTTTTCAAATTGACCTAGAATATATACACAATATTGATTAACTGGAGGCCAAAAAAATAAGTTGAAGGCAATCCAATGCCCAACAGCAAAGCAAGAAACTCTGGTTTCCATGCCATTCTGTCAATGCAATAGTAAACCATCATTCCTTAAAGGAGGACCTCCTGGGAACGTCATAGAAAAACTCTAAGGTGCTGGAAAGTACTTTCAGAAGCAAAAAGCCAATACAAATAACCAATACAAATTTGCCTGGTGTATTTCGTTAGTTTCTCAACTAAACGTCATACTTTATACAAAATTAAACTGCTTCTCCGAACCGTGAGCAAAATTACGAAAGAATTCAATATAAAAAACCAAAAAGCCATTTTATTTTTTTGTATTTATTTATTTTATTGAAGCGTTTCGGCTATATAGACATCATCAGAAAATTTCAATTTAGATTTTTTTTTAAATATTAACAAGTGAAGAGTAAGCAAATCCACTATTATCATTTAGTACTTCGTTATTTAATTTGTTAATATAGATTGAATCCCATATATTTAATTGTCTGTATCCTTGCATTTCTCTTAATAGGGATATGCTATTAGTCATCACTCCGTGTTGTTTTTGGTTTCTTCTTCATCTACACATTGCACTATTTTCTGGGTGTATAGTTTAATAAAAGCAAAGTTTTTTGGGTCTTATTTTGTTTATCCAGTTGATGGTCTCTAAGTCTTTTTTTTTTAGAGAACGAGAGGTTTGAATTATATATACTTCATTACATCCATTACAGTTTAGCTTTTAGATTCCTGATTTGTCAAGTTGGTCTGTTATTTGTTTTGTGCTTTTTATTGACTTTATCAATTTAATTTAATAGCGAGTTTCGTTCAAGAAAAGATCTGCTCTTTCCGCCAAAAATTTCATCTTTTTGAATTTTAAGAGTTTCATTCTAACAAAAAGAGCAAATCTAGATCAAATCTTAACACGAATATTTGGATATCTGATGGGTTGGCAGATTTGATCTGAATGCACACATAGATGTAAAAAGTCTTTTCTGTCAAGAGTCAAATGGAAAATGTTTTGTAATTAATTTGTTGTGAACTAGTGCCAATCTGTGGTATAAAAATAATGGACGAAGAAGTTAATAATTTTTATTTTATAAATTGCTTGGTCTTCGTCTTCCTCGTCATTTGATGATAAAGATGTGTTATTTTTTTTAGAAATGTGTATGAGTCATTCACCAATACTACAATTAAATCTGGAAAAAGGTTTAATTGAAAAGATCAAATCTGGATTTTGAGATGAGATCTTTGAAATTTGAATGAAAGTCGCTATAAGCCTTTTTGGCTGAACTTCCTTATAAACAACGAAAGAATGCATCTCTCTCTGCGCGCAAATCTCTCATAAGCGTGGCGTGGTACTGAATTTCACACCACGTTCCCAGAATGGTCGCACACAAATTGACTTACGATTAGCCGCATTTCGTTCAGTCACATGCCGCGCAGTCCGTAGGATAATTTCCATTACAGTTAATTGCCTGAGTTCTAATAATTCTTCTTCGCAAAATTCCTCAGCGAACTCCATTAGCAGCTATTCTGGATAAAACAATTAAGGAAACTAAGCTCAAACCTCAAAGTACCAAATATGACACCCGTTTACACACAAATCATTTTCAGAAAGCACTTTCAGAAAACACTTTCAGTTGCGTGGTGTGACGACCCGAAAAATGCTTTACGAAATTTTGCTTTCAGAAATTTTGATTTCTTGAAAGTAGAAAGTCCCTTTCAGAAAGCACTTTCCTTTCAGTGTGTGACAGCGCCTTAAGAAAAAAAAAAGAAAATGTGAATATCCTTTTTCTCACATGGTGCAGCCATTAGACCGCACCGTCATTGGACCAATAAAGCAATATTTCAAACAAGCTTGTGCAAACTACATGAAATCTAATGCAGGTAAAAACATATAAATAATTACACTTGTTTTAGAAAAAGTATAATTTTTTTTTCAGGACTTCGAAAAAGGTATATATACATATTTATGTACATAGACTAATTTGTCAAAATAGCCTTTAAAAGGGCGACAACAAACACCAATATCTTATATTGGGTTACAGAGTAGCAGGAATTTGTAATATTTACATGTATAGGGTGTTTTTTTGTTAGCAGCATGAGAAGTTTCGATGATTGTTGTCTATGGTTTGACAGTTAAGAATGGCAAACTCTATTAATATTTTTGTTCAGTAAGGTTGGAAATTCATCATGAATTGCTTAACGCTGGAACAGCGCTTCAAAATTGTGGAAAAACTGGAATATACCAGTTCAAGAAGAAAATTATGGGGGCTATGTTTAGGGCAGGCAACGAGACGAGACCAGGCGAGACTTTTGTTTGTCTCTGTCGCGCCTAACACAGTCTCGGTCTTGGTCTCGCTCTTTTCCCGAGAAAATTTCAATGTAGATCCTCGTCTCATTCTCGGTATCAGTCTTGGTGTCATCCTTTGTCTTGGTTTCTTTCGTGATTTTTGGGAGTAACAAAAATGAAAAATAAGACGGGTGTTCAGATTGAAAAAATGGAGTACGGTATGTCAGCAGTTTGTTGGTAAGAAAAATGCGGGGTGTGAATTCATTAATCCATTTAAATCGCAGTCATCCCGCAATTGATTTTGACATTTCTTACTTGACAGGTTGGCAACAAACTACATATTGACTTTTGGATAATATTTTTTTTTTCAAATGTCACCCGATAGGGTTATGTCGAATTCCAAACAACCAAACATTCGATTTTCTTGTGAATACAATCGAATTTTTTCTAACCAAAATCTGTCAAAACAGATCTTGCGTTTTTCGCCAGATTACATAGACAAGTTCCTTAGGTACAACATACAATAAGATCGATCTGAAATCGATTTGAAATGGTTGTTTGGAATTCGATATTAAAATCAATCTTTTCCGGAGCTAAAAATCAAAAAAATCGAATTTTCTGAGATAAAATTTGAATGTTGTAGAGCTTTTTTAATCCATTAAAATCGGAGACATCCCTTAATTGATTTTGACAGTTCATGGCGACATACTATTTTTTGACGTTTGGATTTATTTTTTTTTTTCATGTGTCCCTTAAAAGTCTCAAAGTCACCTTTTATAGAAGTGGGTACTAAAAATAATTAAATAAATCTAGCGAAAATCGAAACCAAACCACCGAGACTGCCGAGACCACCGAGACCGGCGAGACTCTCGTCTAATTTCGGTACCAAAAATACGTTCTCGTCTAGGTCTCGTCTTGGTCTCGTCTCGGGTGCTTTTAAAGTAGTCTCGTCTCGTCTCGTCGACGAGACCGAGACCGAGACGAGACCGAGACTAGTCTCGGTGTCGTTGCCAGCCCTAGCTATGTTAAGTCATTGGTTTATATGCCGACAAACCAGCAATTCTTGAAGCATTGGAAGCCAATATGTAAGCCAACATTGACCACAATACGGCCAGATTTATTAGAAAAAAAATTTACCTACTATGTAACACATAGCCGCGACGGATATATGACGGAAATCATATTTAAAAAATAAATTCCATGAAATTATCTACTAGATTAAATTAATAAAAAAATTAATTCCAAAAATATTTTTGTCTTGTATTTGTATTTAAAGTTCTCAAGTTCTTAAAAAAACACCCTATAGTACAAAATATCAAAAATAGTACTTTGTACTCACTGTCCCCTACTTACAATTTTTCATAAGCAGAGTATAAATGCAAGCATTTTCTATAAAAGACCTTTAAGCTAAACTATATCAAATTCTTTTAAAATATTAATCAATATAATTTTACTTTAACTTTACTTTCAAAACGATTTAAATACATATTTGAAATGAAATGCACGACTGGAACGTATTTGCTTTTATGTTCGAACACATCGTTTTCGAAATATTGAATTTTCAACAAAAATGTATATATTTTTTTTTTTAAATCAAAAAAAATATTTTTTCGAAAATTTTGGTCTGCAGTATTCTTTATACGTAATTCGAAAAAAAAAACACAAAACTGTAAACTCTACCAAAAGGAGTGCACACATTAATTCTTATCGAAATCGTTAGAGCCGTCTTCGAAATAATGAAGATGGTAGAAAAAATTGTATGGCAAATACCGTTATTTTTGGGGCTAAGAAAACTATTCAAGAATCTACATATTTGAGACAATCACCTAAACCGCTTAAGTACCAAGTTGGAAAAAAATCGCTTCAGCCGTTTAGGTTGTGGATCGATCTACAGAGACAGGCAGACGGAATTGCCGGACCCACTTTTTTAGTGTTCTCCATCATCGTAATTTCAGTGGTCAGCAGTGCTTTGTTATCCGTCGTCGTGATTCAGCACTTTATAAAAAGTATTTTTAAAGATCAAGAATCCAAACAATTCTTGAATTTTTTACAGTGTAGACGAACTTACTTTTTCCATAGGGTAGTGGTATGTATGTTAGTTTGTGAATAGTGATATCGGAATGATGGCCATCCAGGACCACTGTTGTATGAAGCAGGTTCGAAATTCAAATCTCGGCAAGAAGAACGAGAAATCAAATTTATCTATTCCAAATGGAATTTGATTTGGTGGTCGATTGAGAAGGTGCTAGCTCAGTTGGGGCCACATCGGCCGGCCGGCGCAAGCCCATACTGCCGACATACACCGGCAATCCAAGCTCAGCCCGAGTATGCGGGTGGTCCGGACATCTTTAGCAAGGCAATGCATTATGTATCTGAAATCTGAATGTAGGTAGGTTGAGGGTACACCACAGCATACCACCTCTTCTGAGGTGGGCTTCTAATAGACTCTCTTTTCTGAAGACATCCAACAGAATGTTGATAAGATAAGGGGCTAAATAACTCACTATGGTGCCATTGGTTTCTGAGTTTGTTTTTTTCTTTTTTTTTGCTTCTTTTTTAATTTCCATCCACCATCCATCCTAACAAGATCTTTGTTGTTGATGTTGTTAATTTAAGACGTTTTAGGGAAATGGTAATTAAATGAATATTGAGTTCTTGAATGTAAGAACGTTGCACATCCAGTGTCACAAAATGTGCAGGCAACAATGTTAACGATGATGGTTAATTTGTGCAATGCGATAATAATTGTAAATGGTATGTGGTAGTCCCTTTTGGTTTCAAACTGAGACGACAGTGACAAATACAAGAAATTCCTACAAATTAGCAAGAAAATTGAAGCCATAAAACAATTAATCATGATAACATCAGGTAAATACATCAGCATTCAACTTTGTTTAGACATTCTTTCTTATCTGATAAGGTTATGAGATTTGACATGATTTTAAACAACATATTCACCTGTATGCACCAATTTTGACAAACTTGAACATGTTATTTTAATGAACGGCAGTGCCTCGGATGTAAGCCAAGCCCATTTAACCTACGCTTAAGTCATCCGAAATCTCGATCATAAGGGAGACAACTTTTTGTCGAAAATCTGGAAAACTGAAATCTGCTTATAACACTCTAAGGGCTGTTTAGTTGCCGTTTAATTTGAATACGTAATTCGAAAAGGTTCGTCGGGGGCCAAACGATTACTGTACACATAGATACAGAGAGCTATTGAGCCATGGTCAACGACTTTCTCCTTCCTCAATTGGATGAATTTATGACTGGAGAACATGTCGTTATATCACGAATCATATAAGTATACAAGTAGCAACTGAAATTCTGAGGGCTGCCTTTCCGCGTAGCCTCATCTCTCTTTTCGACAGGAATCACATCACTGGACTTAACCGATCCAGGCATCTTTTTTGGATTATTATGGAATCATGATCTAAAAACAAACTAAGGCATACCCGACGACCTTTGACAGGTATAGCAGAATCGGGTATTTTAAGGGGACGCTCGAGAGAGAGAGATTTCTTATTGCAACTCAATTGCTTTTTAGCTTAAAGAAGAAGCAATTGGAAAGAGTTATGCTCCGATAAGTCTTAGTTTATAGCTAAGCCTAGGTTAATAACAGCAGTACCTGCATACAATTTTATTTAACCAAAATCATAAATCTTAATTATATTGAAAATTATTGTTAAGTTATTGACCAATTGGTTGAATTATTATAGGTGTTCGAGATTTAAATATATCTCATTCGGCTGTTTTGGTCGTAATGTTTTTTTAATCGAACAATTTCATTTCCTTTCCCGAAGTTTCGACTGTGGTTGCCGTCTTCTTCAGGGGATCTTTTATTAAAAAAAAAAATTGAACATATTATACACATAAGAATATTTAGTGTAACATTTTGGCAAGCTTACATTTAGTAGGTATTACAGATAAAGATAAATAATAGAATGAAAGACAAATATAAAGCAATGTTTAAAAAAAAAAAAAAAAAACACTTCGATTGAAGTTTAGCCGGCTTTATATTGTCACGGATTCTGCTTAGTCACCAAAGAGCAGTAAGTCGATGAAATGTTCTGGCTGGCCTGTTTACGATTCATATTGTTTTTGTTGTTAATAATATGAAGCGTTTCTAGAGTACACCGCTTGAAGACATGTTTCTCCCTTTCCAGGATCTCCACTCTGTCAAAATCTGATTTGTGTCCACGCTCAATGGAGTGTAAGGCCAATGCTGTCTTTCCAGTGCTTTTTAAATTAATGTCGGATTTGTGGTTGGAAATTCGTTGACGAAGAAGTTGTTTCGTTGTACCGATATATGAAAGATTGCAACTTTCTTCCGCATTGCCACGACAGTTAATTTTATAGACCACGTCTGTGCACCTATCCTTTTCCGTCTTGAAAATGTGCACTTTTGTTTGTATAGTCAACATTTTAGTCGAAATAAAATTGTGCATAAATGGTAGTGTATGGAAAGTCGCAGAGCACGTGTTTAATGGTTTCTGTTTCATCAACATCTTTGCAGATAGTACAGAATTCCGGTGCCCAATATAGTTGCTATTGTACCTATGGCATAATGTACTGTTAATACACCTACCAAGGTTATGATGCTCTTTTTAATCAGTGACAAAATATACATGGTTTTCTTTTCGTCAATTCTAGGCCATACACTTCTAGGGATGACACAGTCGCTCCTGGATATCCAGGAGTTATTTATTTTGCTATTTCATTTTTATTTCTATCTTCCTTTTAACTTCGCCAAACGGGACTTTGGGACCCGTAACCAATAAGCTGCTGCTGTTCCTGTTTTCTATTGAATCCTTCCTTACCATTTCATCTGCTATATCGTTCCCCTTTACATTGATATGTTCAGGAACCCAGCAGAGTTTGACTTGGTTAGACGGTTAGAGTTACCAAACGTATTCAGTACGCTTCGCCACTGCCTTGGATCTTATTTTCTTACAGGATAGTGCTTTGTTAGTAGCTAGGCTACGAAAATTGTGATCTCTGGTGAGATGAGTTTTCTCTTATGGATTATTTCGGCTGCCTTTTTAATGACTTAAATCTCAGCCTGAGAGACGCTACATTCATCCGGGAGTTTATATGATTCCTTAATATAAAAAGCTTCCATTTGTTCTCTTAATAGTCAGCTAGGTTCCCATCCATGTCTTTCGGGTATTAACATCGTGAAAATTTTGTTAAAGTCTATTTTCGGTGGTAAGTAGTCAGTGGTCACATCAAACTTAGCCATATCTTAATACCATCCATGACTTTTGTACTCTCCTTCCAAGAGTCAATTTCTTTAAGCCGAATTGCACTTTGGCTCTTAGCACACTTGTACTCGTTCAGGTCCGGTAGATTTAAAATGTTTGCCAGCCCTGCTTGTGGCGCAGAACTCCATGCCCCCGTTATTCCCTTACAGGCTAGTTTATGTACCTTGTTTAGGTTTGTGAGATAGCTATCTTTCTCTACAGACTTCTAGCACACGATCGGCCCATAGGTAAGTATGGGACGAACGATCACTGTGTAAGTCCAATCTATGACTTGCGGTCACATGTCCCATTGTGTTCTGACGGGGTTTTTTTTGAATGTGTAGAAGAGACAAAGTGCTTATTTCATTCTTTCCTCTGTGTTCCGTTTCCTAGTTTGCTTAGCGTCTAGGATTACACCCAGATATTCCGCTTCTGTGGAAAGTTTCGGAACGATCTCATTGAGCTTAGGAGGAGTAAAGTCCTCCAGTTTTCTTTTCCTCGTAAGCAGAACTATACTCTATCCCAGAAAAATAGGCAGTGGAGGCGAGATAGGACGTTTTCCTCTCATTCTCGCTACAGTGGGTTGCATATATCTGTCACTCAATAAAGCTTTCACAGGGTTTTCGTAGTGTGTATTTTAAATGGACCCAAATGTGAAAGAATAGTATGTAGGGTTACCGCTCTTTTTTTCGATATGATTTTTTATTTTATCGTTTTGTTTATAAAAATTAAAACAGATTTATATTTTGCACACCACCATGATGTATAAAAAACAAGCAAACAAATTATTCATTATCAGACTTGTTTTTCTTTTGTGGCGAGTTTTGGCCTTTGGAACTGTTTTCCTTAAGATTCTATTATATTCTTGATGATATCAAAATTACTATGTCGTCTGCATAATACATTGTTTTAATTCCTTTGTTCTTAAATCTTTTAAGAATGTTGTTTATTACCCATAGGACCCATAGAAGAAGTGAGATTATTCATACTTGGGGTGTGTCTCTTGTTACTGTTTTCTCGACAATAGTATCCCCAAAGTGTCAGTTTATGATCCTACTATTGAGTATTGAATACATATATCCAGTCCACAATGGCAGGTACAGCTCCAACTTTCTGTAAAGCTGATTTAATGGGATCCGTTCTTACGTTGTTAAACGCAATTCCGATGTCCATAAAAATGCTGCAAGTGAGTCTTCTTTGTGCTCAAGATTTTTCTCTATTTTAGAAACGACTTCGTGCAACGCTGCATCCACTAATTTACATTTAAGGTATGCGTGTTGGTAGTTGTGTATATAAATTGTTTGGACCAAGAAGGTATCTAACATATAAATCAATGATTATCTCGAGTGTTTTGAGAAGGACCGTTACTCAACTGATTTCGATGAAAATTTTATACAGGTGGTCATTTAAAAAAAATCCATTTTTCGATGATTTTTTTTTAAATTATGTTTTTTAATCTAAATTTGTTTTGTAAAAATAAAAGAAGAAGGTTAGTCTGAATTGGCAATGGATCATGAAGAATCACGTTTACAAATTGGTCAAATTTTGAAAAACATGCTGGTATCCAAAAAATTCATCGTGCATTTTATGATGTTCATTATCGAAGTAGGCTTTTGGTAAATAAGCCGAACAGTCACATTTAGATTCACAATAATTCACAAGCCAATATCGGAGGACGTTGCATTCAAGTGGGTCAGTGAATCATTAAGGCACTATTTCTTCAAAAATGATTCTTGTCAGAACGTTAAAATAAACTGTAAGCAATATACAGAGAGATCAGCCATCTTTTTCGTGCGATTTTACTGTGTATGTCTACGCCCATAAGCTAGAAATAATATTGAGCCCTTGCAAGCCAACATTCGATGTGTTATTGCTGCCATTTCTTGTGTCATCTCTTCTCTTGCATTTCATCCTAAGAAAACTCAAAAAAAAACTAATTTTGTGACACATACTGTTCGAAAGGCCTTAAATTGGAACTCAGATCTTTCTTTTAATTCATTCTTATGGTCAAGGTATCCTCATTCTATTTCTTACCCATCTACATTACAATTAGGCTTTGCTAAATTCAGTGATATGGCAAGCTAAGTTCACTATGTACCTCAAGAACAAACTGACAAGATCATCCTTGAGGATATTAAACTGAATGCAAATGTATAAATCTTTATTCCTCCATTCGATTTCTCATAAATTATTCAGAGAAATGTCGATTTCAGACTTTTCAGTCCAAAGTTCATGGTTTTAAGATACGAAAAAAAAAAGAAATCTAGGCCAACAGAAAATTTGTTGATGGTCAATCTTTCTCATACCACAGCCCCAAACAATTATCCATTTCATGGTTATGGTCCGTTTACGAGGTTAAGCACTCAGTCCGTTATGCCCATGCCCTGTTATTAATTGTAATAAATCTCGATGAAGTAATAAGACTTCGGTCATTAAAAAAATAAGACGGAGACGACCCTATAATCCTCAAAAAAATAAAAAAAAAAACTGAATTTTTGTTTCACCAAACATGGTTTTCTTATTTTCTTAACTTCCGAAGGTTATAATGGTGATGATGGTCACCTTTTGACGAGACTGAAGCGAGACGCGTGTCCACCTTCTTCTAAAGAGTAAATATTTAGGTATAACAAGCCAAGACTGAAAACCTTTTGTTTTTATTTTAAATTTTTGAAAGGGTATCCAATCATCATCAGGACATAATAACATTACTCGAATTAAACTCTGGATGAAGGGCGCCATAGTTTACAAACACACTTAAGCTTCAAAAAACAGAACACATTTTTTCAGGACCCCACTTTAGAATCCGCAGACAGTATCAGTAAGCTACAAAGGACGATTTGGGTTGGCCGCACCATCATCATACACCGACGTAACAACCACCGCACTAAGCGCTAACTCGGTCTCTGTTGTACAATGTACAGGCCACCTGCCGGACCGATTAATCAAACGATAATCCGTTGAAGTGTGTCTTCATATCTATTACGAGGACGAGAACGAGGAAACAGGCTTTTGCTTATAAAGTGCCTGATGGTTAAAGAGCGAGAACTGGTGTTTATGGTTAGTGGCTGCGTGTTAACACCTTTCGATTTACTTTTGGCCCAGTCATCATGATGGCCATGACAAAGGGTCCCGACTCCAACATTACCGCCTTCATCAATTATATCGAACTAAGCTGCCTGTTGGTGGTGCGGTGGTGGCTGGTCGAGTCGGTGGTGGCGGTATCGGTGGGTTATAGAGAAGACCTTTGATGAGATTTTTTTGTCCATGACTAAGTCAAAACAAGCAAACATCAAGGATTGGCGGCATGTCATAGTGGTCTGCACCGGAGCGGCATCGACTAACCCTTCCGCATGTTCTGCTCTTTAATCATGCAAGTTGAGCGAGCAGTCATTTTGGGGTAATTTGATTATATTACTTTTAATAGGAGGTGGGGTTATATTGGTTGGTTGTTGGAGTTAATGGCTTCCGATTGGGGGAATTAGAAACAGGCTAAGGGTTATGTTTTTTTTTTGCTTTTTTTGTTAAAAAAAAGGAGTGTGATTATAATTAATTGGATGATTTGCCTGTTTTATGTGGATTGTGGGGAAAAATTAATTTAAAAAAATTGGTAATATATTGAAGATTTATCCGAGTCCAAATTTATATATGAATTTGGTGAAGCGAGATAGACCATTATTATTGAAAATACTAAATCTCTTGGGATGTCTTCCAAAGGGTATAAAATACTAATCAAGGATTCTTGTTTTTAAGCGATTCCCCATGAATTAAATAAGAATAACTAGACACATCAACTACCTTGTTACTCCTCTGTACACCGAGCTGCAGCTTAAGTTTTCGGGCAGAGCTTCAGATTTTTTAAATTTTCTAGCAAACGGCCATTACAGTTATTTCATTTCTTCGTTATGTGAAGTGTTGGTAAGTTACTCGAGTTTTACACAGGTTAATAAGTCACGCGTAATTATTGAATTAGTGACGTAACTAATGTAATTAACGTAACAATTGTAACGAATTCACGATTGTGATATTTCTTCACAAAAACATATTTCCATCAGAATATAATTGGAATCAACAAGCCACGGCTTTTGGGTTCTAAATTCTTTAAAAAAAACTATATAATATGACTGAACAAATAAACAAATCAAAGCCTCAGTATGGAAGGCATGTGTCTACTTCATTTACGACTATAAGTGATTCATACCTGAAAGATACTCGGAAACTTCCAGAGGTGTTGTGCAAAATGTTTCAGAAGAAATTGCAAAACACTACCTTGCAGCGATTAAAAGCACATAGGTAGGTTTAAGTGCACAAATTTGGAGCTTCGTTTTATATGGTATAGGAACACTTGCAAGATTCCTTTAATAAGTTCCTAACTCAATTATAATGGAGAAACCTGTATTTTACTTAACGGTGATGGACCGGTAAGAATAAAATATAGAGCTCAGCTGTTGCGGCCATTCATCAGAATCAGAAGAGAAACATTTTAGGTCTTTTCTTGATTGGTTACCACCACACTATTCAGCAAAAAATTCTTGCAAAAAGCTAAAGTTTTGACTGAGAGGCATTTTTTAAAAAAGCGTTGGAAGATCCTATGCACAAAGCACAGGGTCTTCCAACGACAGCTTTTATATTTAATTTCGCGCTAATTTTTAAAACGTAGTAACGATCACTTAGATTAGATTAGTAAAATGGTTATGGTTACAGTACACATATATTAAAGGTAATATATTACGGTTTTCATTTTCGTTCAAGTTCGCGCATGTGTCAAAGCTTAGAGACACTCGTGTCACATTTGGCATGGACTAGGCATGGGCCAAACTGCTAGTTACAATATCTGTTATTGTTATTTTTAAATAAGAGTTATAAATGCCTGTTATTGATATACGCAATTATGGATGAAAAATTATTACTAAAATAATAATTTTAATAAACTATTTTCCACTCCAATTTGAAAATTAATTATTCATCACTTTATCATCTATATTCAGATATTATTCTCGATCAAAATTGTTGTTTGACCAAATTGCCTTATTCCATCAGTTTTTCTATTTTTTTGTTTTCACACTAGTTTTTTATTTAAAAAAAATTTAAAGACTTACTGCCTTTTGTCAGATGTACTACGCAATTATAAGTTGTTCCCGATTCAATTAGTTGCCTTTGCCAGCAACTTCATGAAGGTGTTTGAATAGGGAATATCTTCATGGTACCTGTATTTTATTTGTTTTTTTTTTTTAATTTTAAGAATATGTATAAGCTACTTTACAATGCAAGTATTTTTGTACCAGCGAGTAGCGATGGGGACCTTATGTCTTTATTGATTTATACCACTCACTTATCAGGATTTTGAATCAGTAATGAAATTAAAAAAACTTATTGTAACGATTTCGAATTTATGCGATGACTCGGGAATCAATAATTACCAAAATCACGATTAATCAAAACATCTAGTTAGAAAATGACAGCTTTTGCTCGACGACTGAAATCAATAATAAAACCAGAATCTGAATTAAGCAAAATCAGTAATCAAAGTTAAATAACTTTTTGTAAATGTGAAAAGATTATCAAAATAAAAAATTAGAAATTTTAAATCTTATTTCAATAACAGGCAGTTTCGATCTGCTACTCGTAATACCTTGCTACAGAAGTATCGACCCATCCCTATATGCATCTGGATCTGCCAAAAATCAGAGTGCATGTATAAAATTTCAGACATTTTGTCAAATATGACAACCGAATTTTTAAATTATGTCAACCGAATCTTAACGACATGTGAATTATAATACCTTATCTGTACTGTGCTTGCACACCATGTCGAAGTAGTGAAAATTTCATAACAAAATTGGTGCAAATGTCGCTAATCTAAAATAAATCCGTTGCCAAACAGTCTTCAAGGGTGGTTTCTAGAAAAGGTAGCGACTTTAATTGGCCGCCTAGATCATGCGATTTAACATAACTATATATTTTTTTTCAATGGAGTTATATCAAAGGTAAGGTCTTTTCTACTCAAATAATCTACCATCTACCAAAAATGCACTTAAGAAATAAAATGCACGACTGGATCGCACGAACTTGCTCTTATGTTCGATCACATCGTATACAAAAGATTTCTATTAAAAACCGAAATATATTTTTAAAGTCGTTTTTTACTTAATTTTTTATATATACAAATGAGAATCTAAAATATTTAAAAAAAAATATAATCTTAAAACCAAAGAACTTAATCAAAGAAAAAATTATTCAAAATTCTGAAATAAATACTTAAACTAATTTGAGCTCAAAAAAAGTACGCCATTTTATTTCTGGGATAAATTGGAATTTATGAGAAAAAAATTTTAAAATTCTTTGACCGGTTTTTGAGAAAAATTTTTTCTTTTAAATTTTTTGAAAACATTTTTCAAAAAAAAAATTCAAAAACGCCATTCAGTAAATACATATAACTATAATTTTTGAAAAAAAAATTAATGAGCAGTTTCAAGAATATAAATTAAAAATTTTTTTTTTTAAATAAATGCTTTCAAAAATACAAAAAAAAAAAACAAATTAAAAATATTGGTATAAAGTATAAATTGGGCAACCTAATCCTACCTATGTTTGAAATTTCAAAAGAATCGGTAAAGCCGTTTACGAGATAGTCGAAAGAAAAAAAAACGGTTGTATGGAAAGTACCGTTTTTAGACATTTTTAAAAAAAAAATTTTCAATAATTAGATTAATTTGCACGACCGTGCACTTCTGGCACTTTTAATTTAAATGGCACTGTGGCACTCAAGCGCTTCAAATGGCACTCTAGGAATCGATGAGCAAATGTTTTAAAATATATCCAGATTCATGATCAGAGTTTTAGTTTTATCACATGGTAGATAAGCTGAAAGTGTTTTCTCACGATTAAATTAATAGCATTAAAACCTGTAATAAAATCGAATTTCTTATAAAGTAATAAAACAAATTTTGTCAGACAGACTTATATTGTTAATTGCTTTGATGCTTTTTTTTATTTGTTGTTATGTTTCGTTTAATGAAGTTCTTTTATTTTATCTATTAATTTTGTTTTCATTTATTTGTATTATTCATTAATATATAAGGGGTATTGACGATCTGGTGTACAAAGTCTTGCAAAAGTGTAAAATTTTATTTTTTTACAACAGACTGTGAACACACCTTTACTAATCAGTAGCAACATTGAAGCAAATGTCAAAATCTGTTTCACATTTGCTCTGAAGAATTCTTAAGTTTGTGTTAAAAAAATCTTACACCCTTGTATTTTTCTGTTACAATAGGGTTCGGGTATTGTAAAAGTGTAAAAGTGTAAGATTTTGACTTTCAGTATATTTTGTTGTTGTAGTGCAAAAAAATGCTACACTTTTACACTTTTACAATGATACAAGACCAGATACACCGGATCGTGAATACCCCTATAATATTAAAAATTACATATGAAATCTTCGGAATTTTTTTTTTCCTTTTTTGTTGGAGGCACCCAGTGGCCTAAATGTCAGCCTGTCACTGCGCAGATAGATATTGAATTGTGTGTAAAGTAAAAACGTGATATATGGAACCCGAAAAAAATTCCATTTGAAAAATAGTGTTTTTTTTTCGATCGGCTTAAATCACTTTAGTTATCCATAACCAAACCTGACTTTATTAGTCAAAATGGTATGATTATGGATCTTATAAATATTTCGGACAAGAAACTATAACCACATCCAATCCTTGAAATAAACGTGATTTCATTTGATTTTGATTTGTTATGTATGGATAAGCTGTCAACAGTAAATATTTACACAGGTACCAGCGACCCTACATTATATCTGTGCAATATTGTTGGGCGCCTGTTCTGAACAATGGCTTGGGAAGTCAGAACATTTACACAATCATGTCCCTATGCTACTGGCTTTATTAATTGGGAAAACCAAGGAGAAAGAGATAGTGCTTCGGGTCATCATCATCACTCCACCTCCAAACCAAAGTTAATCTCTCCCCGAATTTTCAATCTCCCCAAATTCGGTTTGGCCCCATTCATTTCCAACTCCGTTGTTCGAACAATTAATGTCAAAAGATCACCACTGAATGACTGAAAAAAATCCAATAACACACTTGGGTACAAGGAACCATTTTAAGGCTCAACGAACGAAGCCAACAAAAAAAAAGAACATGACCACATACAAAGGTCTTGAATGCTTCACGGACAAAAAAATCAATAAAATATGTCCAAAAGTAATTTGGCCGGGACATGTTATTACTCCTTATTTCTTGTATTCCTTTGACTTTCCAGAAATCTTCCTTGCTTAACATTTTTAGGCTTTTAATTTTAACCGTTTTAGTATATTTTTTTTCTTAAAATTTTTAATTTAATTTTCATGATGGGATTGGATCCTTAGCGGGCGCTATATGCACTCTCCGGGCGCAGCAAATCGTCCGGCCGGCGTGTTCTTACCGAATGTACGTGCTCAAGAGCTCTCACTTGTTCTCAGACATCATTGTCTGCTGCTGAACTGAAAACTGATGGGGGTTTCTCGTTTTGTGCGTAAAGTTCAGTTGAATTTACCAGGCGCAGGCACACATTACGAGCACACCGTCAGATTTAATTTGTTGTTTTCAACATTTCGATTTGTGATGTGAACATGTCATAAAAGAAAAAAATCGAGTTTTTTTTCTCTGTCTGGAAAAAAACCATAAAAACGAAAACAATTTCGTGGTTGGTTTCACTTGATCAGTGTTAATATTTTGGGGATTTCTCTGGACATTTTGGTGAATGAGCTTTCACCAAATGATGCAGTTTTTTTGTATAAGTGCACCAAATTAGTCGGATAAATATTTTAATTGGTTGTTGTCAGTGATGAAGTAGAAGTTCAATAAAAAATAATGCGAAGCATGAATGTGATGGAATCTTCAAAAGGATTTACAAATGTGAAATTAAAACCTTCTAAATGGGATGTGGGTTGAGAGTTGTTTTAAATCTTTCAATTTTGAATCACATTTATGATTAGTTTGGGTAAGAATTAATAATAATTTTAACTATATGTCTGTAAGACCTAAAGTCTTTTAAATGCAACCTGAATTGCACGGCACTAGTTAGAATGAATAGAAAGATAGGAAAGAATGTTTTGTTGCCACAATTAGGATATCACTGCTTTAGATGAGTTGATTTCCTTAGAAACCTATATATTTTTGATTAGGTCAGGTCCGTAACAAAAAAACAAACTTGGTGATTTAGTCAGTTACAATTCAACCGTAATACTCGCGCACCAAAGAAAACATCAGTTTACCTTCGAGTCCAATTTTGTCAAGATCCCTTCTTGGATCAAACTAGACGAATGTGGAATGATTTACTTAACTCCGTCTCTCCCTCTCATTGAGGTAAATACTACCCCCAGTAGCAATTGGGGCCGTATGTGAGCAATAATGCGCAGAATATTCTCTTCTAAGGCATCAATCGTCTAGGGTTTATCTGCGTAGACAAGCGACTTCACATAACCCCACAAAAAATACGATCTTGGAGGCTAGGCCCACGACGCGAAATTAATTGCAGGCAACCATTTCATATCGATTTTTTAGTTTTTTGTAAGAAACTTGTAAAAAAATAGCATGGGTGTAAAGTCTATGAAATCTTCCTAACGCAAAATTTGTTTTGACAGATTTTGTTTAGAAATAATTCAATTGTGGTCAGAAAATAAATCGAATGTTTGGTTCTTTGGAATTCGACATTAGGTAAGATTACAATTTCCCAACTTAGGCATCATGGGAAACATTTTTGATGCTCTGAATTCTTTCGGTCAATATAATAGTAATGTAATGTGAGTGGGAAAAAATGGGTGCTTGTTGTTTCGTTTTTACTTGGGATTATATGTTGGTACTACAAAGCAAGTTATGCAATTGTAATTTTTTTTTCTAACAATCAAACATGACATTACGATCATAGAGAACACCAAAAAAGTGGGTCCGGCAATTCAGTATGTCTGTCTGTCTGTCTGTGGAATGATCTACAGCCTAAACGGCTGAACCGATTTTGTTCAAACTTGGTTGTTAAACGTTTTAGGTGATTGCCCAAAATAGATTTTTGAATCGTTGTTTTAGCCCCAAAAATAACGGTACTGCCATACAAATTTTTCTACCATCTTAATTATCTCGAAAACAGCTGTAACGATTTTGATAAGAATTGGTGTATGTACTAACTTGAGTATGGTCTACAATTTGGCCGAAAAAATTTTAAAAATATTTTGTTATTAGTTTCGACTTTCTCATAAGCGGCTCAACGGGTTTCGATCAAAATTTATATACAGGATCTCCTTCCAATTCTAAATAATACTGAATTTCAAATTTTTCGAAAAATTGTTTATTTTGGATTTTTGAAAAAAAATATATATTTTTTTTTTGAAAATTCAATATTTCGAAAACGGGTGGGCGATTTTTTCTGAAATTTTGTTTTTGAATTTATATTATTAAACATTTAAAATGTTCATACCAATTTTTTTTTACGATTATAGGTATTATGACATTACGATCATATAGAACACCAAAAAAGCGGGCCCCCAATTCCGTCTGTCTGCCTGTCTGTCATTCTGTCCTCGAGTCTGCTGCATAAGCGGTTCGGTGGATTTGCTTCAAACTTGGTACATATTGTTTTTCTGGTAATATGCCCACACGTTTTTTTTTCATTTTTTTAAGACGACAAATAGTAGTAGCTCCCATAATTTTTTTTGTCCAAAAACAAAAATTTTGTTTTTCTCAAAAACCGCTCCAACGAGTTTTATTAAAAAAAAATCAGTTCATTAATAAAGGGAAAGGGTACCTTTTGATAATTTTTTTAGAAAAAAATTGTTATTTTTGGTACCTCTATTAGAACAATTTTTTTTTTGTTTTCGATTTTCTGAGAAACGGTTAATTTGATTTTTTTTTAAATTTCTTACGCAGAAGCTCCTAGAAAGTTTAAGCACTATTGTATACCAAAACATTTTTTTTTGAACATTCAAAATTACGGAAATTTGGTGGTAGTTTGACATTATCTTGAATAGTTAAGAAATTTTTTTTTCCAAAAGAAAAAACAACGGTAACTCCCATACAAATGTTAAAAAACCGTCATTCTGTCCTCAAACAATTTATTTCTCGAAAATGGCTCAAAGAATTTTTATAAAAACATTTGTGTGTTCTTAAATTGGTACAGTTCACTTTTACGTATAAAAGTATTTCTTTTTGCGTACTTATTAACGGTACATCCCATAGAACCACTTTTCATATTTTCGACTTTCTCAACATTGGATGAACCGATTAAAATAATTTTTTTATACAAATGGTCCCTAAGATTGTTAATAAAAGTGCATACAAAAATTTTCAAAAAAAAAAGTTTTTCGATTTTAAAAAAGTAAATAAAATTTCCATCATTCATAATAAGATCTGTATGTTGTGAATACGAAGTAATCAAAATTGTACCGTTCGTAGTTGACGAAATGTTAGTCAACGAACATTTTGAAGAAGTTGCATTGAGAGCAATCAAGGCTGTTGATCTTCGGATGTGTCCTCAATGCAAAAGTTGGGAGGAAGATCGATGGAACATTAGCCATACAGATAATACATTTTATTTAAAACATTAATTTTCAATATTAAATATACTGCATTTTTACGAATTTTAGAAACTATAAGATAATAAATTTATATTGACCTTGGATTTATGTATTTGTAATAAAATCTATTTTAAGTGTAATAACATAACATAATATTAATTTTCATAAGTAATATAAGTTATCAACAATATTATGATTTGTATCAATTATTTTCAGGTAAAATTCTTGCATTTGAACCTACTCAAACGCTAGGAACTTTTGAGCTGAATAAGTTACCCAAACGATTAAGGACTGAAAATAAAATGTACAAGTTAGTTGGGTGTGTAGTTTATAAAAACCGTAATAGCAACGGGGCCTATTTTTGAACTATTTTAGGACATTACGTGGGGATAGCGTTGAGGAGCAGAGACAGTTGGATCATTTATGATGATCTACAGGAAAAAGAATTTGCTGTGAAATCAAACCAAAAAATATTACCTGCCCTCATTTTCGTGGCAAAGAATTAATTGTATGTAAGTGTATTTAGGCTAAAAACTTCGCCTTGCAGATATATAACTTCAGTCTGATTACTTTTGATTTCAACTACATCATCATTTTTTTTTTTTTAAATTCAACCATATGCCTGTAAGCCCTAAGGTCTTTTAAATGCAACCTGAATTGTACAGCACTAGTTTCTCACAGTGGATTTGAGAACAAGGTATTGACTGTCTCATTTTAACCCATGGGCGGCATCCAATTAAAATTAGAGGTATAGAAAAGAATGCGCCTATCATGGGGATCGAACCCACACGTCTAAGTTAGCAATCAAGCACTTTATCCACTGTGCGATTGCCATCCAATATCATAATGCCTTTTTGAAAACTGCAATTAATGCGCATTACTACAGACGAAGGTATGGTTAATTTAGTCAGTCAGAAGACGAATGGCGTGACTACCTAAAACCAGAACCTGAATATACCAAATATCTATTTTTTCGAATATAAAATATCTAATGTACCTTTTTCTGGCATTTCCTAGAATTGCTATATACTTTAGAATTATTTTGTAGCAAAATCATTTTTTTTATGTAAGAATACAGTACAAAAAAATCCTAAATATATATAATATAGCAATTGAGAACTCATTGAAAATATTTGATCATAATTAAAAACATTTATTATACTAAAAAACTATTCCTATACTTAAGAATCATTTTATAGAAAAATCATTATTTTTTTTAATAAGAATACAGTACTACTTTTCTGCTAAAAATAATATAAAAAGAAACACTTAATTAAATATGCATACAAAAAATGTGTATCTAAATTGAAATCAAATGCTATGTAAATTCTTTTTAGCCGTTATGAATCTTTTTAATTTAATTTATAAAAATACAGTGATACATACAATTCAGAATCAATCAAATTGTGTCCGGAGGTTTATTGAAAGTGTTCCGGACAAACAATCGAAAATATCATTTGTGTTGCGTTTAAAGACAGTTTGCATAGTATATTTTGCGCAAGCTTTGCGTTTAGGAATTGGGCCAATGTTTCATATAATACTTAGTAGTACGATTTTCTACTACAGCTAAGGCTGAGTTCAAATCAACTCGGAATTTTTTCATAGCTTTTTGGATCTATGATAATTCATGGCGCATTAAATGGTAAGAATTGAAAAATGTTTGTCCTGAAAATAAATAAATTAAATTTATTGCACATACTCCGACGAATTATTTTCCAAAGATCCAACTGCACTGCACCTATTACTTCCAGCTTACTCACAAATAGCTGTCCTTTTCAAATTGTTGGGTTTGGTTCGTTGAATTGTTGCAAATTGATGGAGTCCCAGAAACAACGACTATTATATGATGTCGCCTTAAGCGGAGTAAATTAAGTTTAGTGTTATTATTATGTGAATAAGGTCCTTCTATTTTAAGTTAAATGATATACCCAATAACTTGTCACTTGAAAATATAAATAAAATAGAACTAATTTTACCTTTATTGTCTTGTTTTGTTTATTATTTGTGAATTAGTCCAGGAAAATTAGACATTCACTTCGAAAAAATTCCGACAAAGCTGAATTTTGGCGCAGAGCTTCATTTCCTAAAAATTAAGCTAAATTTGGTGTGGAGCAAAAATTTTTAGGGGGGGGGGGGGGGGGTGAAAAGTTTTTTTTTTTCAAATTACTCGAAAACTATAGGATCTTTTGAAAAAAGTTGTAGATACACATTGTAGCTAATGTTAGTCTACACAAAAAAGATTGACTTACTTTTTATCGTACAATTGATAGATTTGGAGAAAAATGGTCGAAAACATTGGGGTGTAGTACTTTAATTCAAAAAAATGTAATAAATTTCTGTTTTTTTTTTTTTTTTTTTTTATTTATGTTTGAAAAAACATATTCTATGAAAAAAAAAACAAATTTTAAGTGTGGAACCGGAAGGGTAATGCTGTCATCTTAAAAATTATTTTTTTTTTATTTTGCTTAATAACTCCAAAAATCTTTATTTTTTCTGAAAAAAAAATCTAAGAGCGGATGTTAGACAACAAACTTATCTACAAAATGACATATTAACGACTTCTGTATGTCAATTGGTTATAGCGTACCAAAGTTTAATTGTTCGTTAAAATGGGAACTATATTAAGTCTGGTTGGTTTAACGAATGAATTTAATCTATATATCTATTTTGATATTTATTTTATTTTATATGCAGGTTTAAAGCAAACGTAGAGCTTTGAGTTATTTTATTTATTTGAGTTATTGAAAGCACTCTTTTGCTCCTTAAGCTTATTATCATTGTGTCTTATTATTTGGTTAGAAGCTCAACATTTAAAGCATTGTACATAATTAAATTATTTACTAAAGAAAAAATGTATATTTTTGTAATATATCAAACTAAAAATATTGTGAAAATGAACAAAAAAGCAAATTAATATTTTTATATTTAATTCTAACGAATTTTGAGTGCGCGTTTATTTATTTCACAAATAAATCGAGGTAGCTATGTAATCTACTTCACGAAATTATAACGGCCCTTCCAAATTTTTATACTAAACTGTCGAATAAAAGAAGGTAAGCATCTGGAAAATGTTTGTCAGAGCATTCAGCATTTTTAAAATAAATTACATTCAATAATGTGTCTTTAATTTCTATGATTGCAGATTTTTTTCAAATACGGTTAAATTCGCTTATAGTGACCTCGGTTATAACGACATTTCGGTTACAAAGACGAAACTTAAAGGTAAAGTTTGGTTCCGCACTAAATAGTGAATAATATCTATCGGTTATAACGACTTCGCCTATAATGATCATTTCGGTTATAACGACTATTATGACGGGCTCTGTTTGTCATGAAATTCGGATATAACGACCGAAAACAAAAATTAAAGAGAATTTTCCTATTTTTTTTTCCTTTTCCTGTGTTGCGTGTCTAGACATAATACAGTTAGGCTTACATATTTAGATACATAGTTTATATCAGTTGTGCTTGTGCTAGTTATTTTTCTTGAAAAGTCTTATTTTTTTATGGCACATACTTCAAAGTTTATGTAAAGTAAGGAAACTATTCATTCTGTCAAATTCTGGAACAAATCAATGTGTTTTATTCTTTCAGATATAGCGACATTCGCTTATAACGACGAAAATTTTTCTCCAATGAGTGGTCGTTATAACCGAATTCTACTGTAATTGATTTTCCACCTTGTCCCGATATTGTTTATTGTGCAAAAAAGCTTAGCTTCAGTAGAACTAGAACACCAATCGCTCTTGATATGGAGTTTTTAGCATATTCAAAAGCCAGTTCAAACATTATAGATTTTCATATTACATAAAGTTTAAATTTTTCGGAACTTACCGCGTTAAATTTAAGAAATATTTTAAATTTCTTTTTCCCGACGGTTCGAAGAACTTTCAAACTTCGTGGTCACGGGATGAGACTGAAGTCAGTCTAAGAAATATTTTAAGAAATATTTTCAATTTCTTTTTCCCGACGTTTCGAAGAACTTTCAAACTTCGTGGTCACGGGATGTGACTGAAGTCAGTCTCATCCCGTGACCACGAAGTTTGAAAGTTCTTCGAAACGTCGGGAAAAAGAAATTGAAAATATTTCTTAAATTTAACGCGGTAAGTTCCGAAAAATTTAAACTTTATGTGATATGAATATCATCCGCGAAAATAATAACCTAACATCTCATATTATAGATTTTTTTTTTTTTGTTTTTGATGAAAAATATGTTAATACAGTCAACCCTCGTTAATTCGAACCTATCACTGATTCAAAGTTATTACGAGTTTTCCAGTAAATCTCTTAATATTTCGAAAAAATTCTATACATTTTTAAGCCCTTATTAATTCTAACAAAAATATCATCGTTAAGTAACAAAACGACTCGTTAATTTGAACTCATAGGCGTTAAATCTCGACAAGAGGTAAATTTTTAATCAAATTCAAACTTGTATCATCGTTGCACGAGCATTTGCTTTGGAATGATTATTTTGACACACACTGTTTGCGTGGTTTAGTTTCAGTTACCCTTACGTTGGTTTTGCATTTTTTAATTACTAGTCCTTAACAATATAAATGCTTGACGAATTCTGAATGGAAGGAGTTAATAAAAAAATGGAGTCATCTTTGAAGAAAAAGTCATACAAAAAAATAATTTAAGATTCTTCTGAGTACCCTCTCAACAAGGAGAAGACTTATGCTACTCAATCTGCTGGAGTAGGGAAACAAATACTATAATAATTAATAAGTCGAACTTTCATATTTTTTGTCTCAAAAATTGCAAACCACTTAATAACTGCGTTTTATTATCTACGGGTCTGGGTTATTTTTCAACACGTATTACAAAAACAACACGAGACCAATGTTTCTATCGCGGTTTCTATCTGGGTTTGTAAATATTAATATTAAATTCAGCGAACATAAGGTAGGCTTAAGTACATAACCTAGATCGTTTTATTTTCTCGGGCTGAACCATATGTATGGGTTATTGGCGATAAAAACACGGGTAATATTTCAAACTCTCGATAATTTGTAATATTTTAGAAGTCTTGTTTCGAATTATCGAGAGTCGACTGTATATGTTTTACGCCAATGAAAAGTCAAAAGTGGACTAAGAAAAAAAATTGTTGGTTTTAAATAGCAAGAAAGTTACTTTATTTAATGTTACTTTGCAATGGGCTTGTAAGATTGCAACTGAAGAACAAAAGTTTTAACCGCGCATTAGTATTGATAGTTAAAACACGGATTAATTACAATTATAAAATTTCATTGTCAAACTTTTGGAATTTTAATAAAATTTTTCACAAAAATCAACATACCTACCATAAAAACTAAAGTGCATTTATTTGTTTTCAACGTTTCATTAAATTTACCATCCTAACATTAATACATTAATTATATTCTTCTTGTGCGAAGCATCATATTATATACGAGACTGAATTGAGTGTGCCAAAATATTAGGATTCAGCTCTACTGTCACTTTGATATTCCAGTGTTAATGCTATTTTTTGACATTTCTATTATATGTGTTAATAGTTAGCATTTAGATGGTTAAAACCTCTTACAATGTGTTTTAAAAAAATTTTATAAAGGAGGTCAATCAAATTCTAAAAAACAAAATTTTCAAAAAATAACTTTGGAATTTGAAAAAAATATCGTTTTTCAATACATAATTCGAGAAGGTTATTCAGTTGTTTTTTAAATTGTTTTTTTTTTTTTTTTTAATTTTATATTATTAAACAGGCACTTAAAATAATCTTTCTAATACAAATTTTTTTTAGAAAAAAAATTAAAAATCTTGTATAGGTACAAAACATTGGAAAAAGGCTAAAAATATATTTTGCTGTTTTTATTAAAAATATTGTTCGCCGATTTAATCGGCGCAATGAAGGAGAATCGATAATGCCAGTAGTTGACAAAAACGGCAGTAAAAATGAGAATAGGTGCGAGAGACATAGTAACAATATTATATTTCGATGCTTCTAATTTTCTACTGTTACGAATGGATTAATATGGGGGTGGCCGTGGAGCGATAGTTGTGTTCTCGCCTGTCAACCTCGTGGTCAGAGGTTAGATTCCTGTCGTTGCCTATGTCTTCTTATATTCCTTTAAAAACCAATTCTAAAAACTGTCATAAAATGAGTTGCTGCTTTGTTCATTACATGCTGTTTATGCATAACACTAACAACATGTGATTGAGTAAACTAGCATACCAATAAAATATGACAACGAAATAAAATAAGATAATGCGAATTATAAGACACGGTAATTCTCTCCGCATTAGTTCAGCCGCCATCCCTGGAGATAAAATCTGAGATAACAACCCACCGTCTCAATACGTCGCACCACACATTTTTCTATCCTTCTTTCTCTTCTTTCACCGGATGCCGCGCTGTGTTAAAAACATATAAAGGGTATTCATAATCCCTTGAGAGCACAGGTGCGTACAATTTGGGAATAGTTGGCTGATCAAATTTTTCACCAGTACCACGAATCTCAGAACACTACGATTAGCAAGCTCGTTTAGATGTGTCATAGACAGTGTTGTGCCATGTAGTCTATAAACGGCAGACTACATGATTGTGCATGATTGTCTACATATAGGCAATTCGATGTAGACAATTCACAACTGTCGACATAAATTTGTCGACAATGTACACATCATAATTCATAATTTTTTTCTACTTATCAAACCACAAAACCATAAATGTCAGACTCACAAATGTTCTACTCGTATAATACAAAAAACATTTGTGTAAGAACAACATAGTCGTAAAAAAATTTGTTTGATCTAAATCTAAATGTATACCTATTTCTTTGTTTATAAAGGTTTTGGATTCAAATATTTAAATTGGAGATATTGAGAAAATATGAAGAGAAATCTGTTATGATAAGCCTACTCACTACCTGTTACGATAAACCTACTTTGATAGGTTCACTAAATCACTTCAGTGGTTTACTACTAGAATTTAGTAATAACACTAAAAAATGCCAGTAATCCTTGCAAATTTGATTCAGTACACAAATCATTAACTGGCAAATTTCTCAGATAATTTGGAGTTTTTTTTTTTTTTTTGTCCGATTTCAATTCTTTTGCAAGGATATTGGCGCAAAATTTTAGTTGGTTTAGTAATATGTTAAATCATTTTTAGTATTATACTAGGCTAAAAAGAGGATTTTGCTAATTTTATACCAGTTTAGTATTGTACTATTTTCTTAACATTTTACTAAAGTTAAAATCACAAAATGGCTATGTGATAACAACTTTACCACAACTTCAAAATGTAAAGCTGAGCTCCCTAATTAAAAAATATGGTGGTCAAAGACGTTTTATTGGCGGCTTTCTGCCTGCCAGAAGCGCTTACTTTGAGCTGGTCTTGCAGGCAGAAAGCCGCCAGCAAAACGTCTTGGACCACCAAATTTGCAATCAGGGAGCTCACCTCAACATTTTGCAGTTATGTTAAAGTTGTTATCACAATTATCTAGACTTTAGAAAAAAAATGCACATTTGATGCACTACTGCTCCCACTTGAGAATGCAGACGTCCACATTTGTAAGTAACTACTTAAGTACTATCTAATCACACTAATTATTTTTTTTTATCAATCACTCTTAGTCTATGATAACTTTTTCAAGCGAGTTTGTGTGAGAAAGTTCATATTGTTTGCTTTGACGATTAAAGAAAAAAATCAATTGAGTTAAATTTGGTGAGCCATCCTTTTTCTTCCTCTTAGGAACTTTAAATATACATTTTCATTTAAAAATTCATTTTATATGACTAATCCATATTGTTTCTACAATCCACACTAAACAATCGAGCAACACAGCTGCACAAAATCGCATTTAATGTGCGCACTATGTCGCATATAATTGTCGCATCTGGAATCGCTTGTCGCATCGCTTCTCGTATCGCATCGCTTTGTCGCACCACTGTACCGCAGCCTAATGCGGGATATACACTGTTCAAATGCATGGCATGCATATGAGAATGTATTCGTTGATTGAACAAAAATCAAAACGTTTTGATTATGCTTCAAGCACACCCAATGTATACGTGAGTTATTTTCACGATTACACTCTCATATGCATGACATGCATTTGGACAGTGTACATCCCGCATAAGAGAGTGGGTGGATACCACACCACGAAATGGAAAACCTAAACTTTTCGATTTTTCTTTTGCAGGTATGCAATAACAGTCAAGACCTACCGTTCTACCGTATTTTATAATCATACAGCAGTCCGAAGAGCCCGAAGAACCAACAGTTGGAAAAAGGGAATAAGTCCCAAAGTTTCCAAAAATTAAATTTTGATGCAAATCCCATTTCTGTTCGTCTAAAAAAGAAAGAAAAAAACATTTTTCTTGCTTTAGGTAGGGCTGGCAACGAGACGAGACCAGGCGAGACTTTTGTTTATCTCGTCTCGGTCTCGTCAAAATCGAAAAATTTCAATCTCGTCTCGGTTTCGGTCGAGGTCTCGCCTAACCAAGTCTCGTCTCGGCCTTGGTCTCGCCTTTTTCTCGAGAAAATTTTGCTGTGCGGTCTCGTCTCGGTCTCGGTCTTGGTATCATCCTTAGTCTTGGTTTCTTTCGTGGTTTTTTGGTAGTAAAAAGATGTAAGATAAAGATTAGACGCATATTTCGGATTGCAAATATAGAGTATGGTTATGGTATCTCAGCAGTTCGTCGGTAAGAAAAATGCGGGAAAATGTATAAAACAAACTCGCGAGTCTGTTTTGTCTTTTGGTCTTTTGAGTTAAGTGGAAATAACATTTTGGAAGAATTGTGTAAGTTAATATATTTCATAGCAAAAACAAATAAAATATTTTAAAAAAAGAGTACCTACATACAACGCTCGAATTTTAAAAAATAAATTAATCGGTTTTGTCAAGCCACGACCTGTCAAAAACCATTTAAGGATGTCTCCGATTTAAATGAATTTAAAAAAAACCTCTACAAAACTCAAATTTTATCTAAAAAATCGAAATTTTTCGATTTAATTTATTGATCCCTAAAAACTTGATTTTAGACCTTTTAGGTGAAATTTCATGAACTGTCCAAATCCATTGAAGCATCGCTCCTATTTAGATGGATTACAAATCCTCTACAAAATTCAAATTTTACCGCAAAATTTTTTCCTCGGGTAAAAGTTGATTTTAAGCTTCTTGTATGACATTTGGAAAAAAATATTATCAAAACGTCAAAATATAGTTCGTTGCCTACCTGTCGAACCATGAGCTGTCAAAATCCAATGAAGGATTGCTCCGATTTTAGTGTTTGGTAGCTTGAAAAATCGTACGAATTGGTACACATATTCACATTTAACTGTCAAAACCAATCAAACAAAAAAAACAAGTTTGGGAAGCTTGGTGAAAATCAACGTACAATATGGATCTCAAGAATTAGGTCAAACTTGGCATCTGCACGTCTTTTCCAACTTTATTGTGCTTGTCAATTATGCATGAATCTAATAATGATATATCCTTGTACGTTGCTAATGCTAAACAAATCATAAGCTAGAAATTTTGTTCCGAAGTACGTAGGTCCATGAAGCTAAGGCAATAGACTTCACTTGAAACGAGTAAGTTTTACTTATGTAAATCGAGAACTATGATTTTAAGTTGAATTTTATTAGTTGGGTATGAAAGCGCTCCGAATGGCTTACATTTTGTGCGAATTTAGTTTTCAAAGGTGTGTGATAACGTAAAAAATAGTCCGTGAAGTAACGTTATCAGACACATTTAAAGAACCGTATTTCCAAGATAAAATTTGAATTTTCTACAGTTTTTTTAATCGATTTTAATCGGATTAATCCTTCAATGAATTTGACAGTTCATGGCTTGGCAGGTAGGTAATAAACTATCAGCCCTATTCTGCTATCCGATCCGATCGTATCTTTCGATTCACGTGAGTATTTCACTCAATTTTTCACTATTTAGCTATTTTCAAATGTCTTCTATTTTTTGAGTCCAAAGCTTTACTAATATTTTTTTTTGTTTAATTCTTAAGAGAATCTAATTGTTAACATTTATTTTTGATCGAAATTTATGTACTTTTTGAAACAATTCGTTTTTTCCGTCGGATAGCAGAATACAAATATTCACGTGAACGTTTAACAGAATAGGACTGTATATTTTGACGTTTTTAAAATAATTTTTTTCAAACCTCACCCAAAAGGCCTTAAATCACCTTTTTACGGAGCAATAAATTAAATCGAAAAATTTAATAAGTAAAATTTGACTTTTGTAGAGATTTTTTAATCCATTTAAATCGGAGAAATCCTTCATGGGATTTTGACAGTTCATGGCTTGACAGTTAGGCAACGAACTATATTTTGACGTTTTGAAAATATTTTTTTCAAAAGTCACCCAAAAGGAAGCAACGCCATGCATACATAAATCGTACGCATTCTTCTCTGGATTTTCGCAATGCGCCTATCTCTGTATAACTATGTACATACATATATGGTTTGATATGTTAACGCGCATATAATATTTCGCAAAAAAACTTGTGAATATTATAAAAATTGAACATGATTAGATACTAAAAAATAATGAAATAAAAACAAAATTTTCTTATCCACCGAGGCCGCCGAGACCAGCGAGACTCTCGTCGAATTTCAGTACCAAAAATACGGTCTCGTCTCGCTCTTGTCTCGGTCTCGTCTTCGGTACTTTTAAAGGAGTCTCGTCTCGTTGACGAGACCGAGACCGAGACCGAGACTAGTCTCGGTCTCGTTGCCAGCCCTAGCTTTAGGCAATATCGTGATATTTGGAAATATCACCCAAGAAAATTCTGAGCAAATTGTTGTTGTATTTTTTTCTCCTTTTGTGGGTTATTTCTCATCTTTCTATTTTTTAAGGAAAAAACGCCCAAAACTCAAGTATGACAATTAAAATGAAAAAAACACCCAAAATTAGAAATATCGCACAAATAAGGGAATTACCTCCAAATATTAGGAAAGAACGCCCAAATCAAAATCTTGTCTATAGTTGTACTCCTTTTTTAATCAAGTCGCACGATTTTTGGAATGATTTTATTTGTGAAATTTAGATGTGAAAGTTATTGTGTATTGTCGATAGACTAAAACAAACCTCTGTATCTTTACAAGTTTTTGTATAAATAAGATTAAACAGGGCAAACAAATTGATGTGTTATGTACAGATTTTGTAAAAGCCTTTGACCATGTACATCATGGTCTACTTCTTTAAAAACTGGAAAAATTAGGCTTCAGAAATAATTTTCTTAAATGGTTAAATTCTTATCTGTGTAACAGAAAACAAGTTGTTCAGATTGATGGGTGTTACTCAAACTTTATTGATGGTCTTTCAGGACTTCCACAAGGAAGTCATTTGGGAACTCTGCTTTTCATTCTGTTTTTTAATGATCTACGTGAATTTATTAAATATAGTTGCTGCTTAATGTACGCGGATGATGTAAAAAATTTTCTTGATATTTCTTCTCCTATAGATTGTTCTAATTTGCAATCTTAGTTTGGTGTGCTGAAAACCATCTCGAGTTAAACTTCGCAAAGTGCAAAATATTTAGCGCAACAAGGTCAACCTACTCGAATACTTTTAATTCCATGTTTTTTAACGAACAATTACAACGAGTTAACGTAGTTAAGGACCTTGGAGTGTTTTTTGGCACTTAGCTTTAGAGCTCATATTGATTTTATAGTCTCAAAAGGTAACTCTATGTTTGGCTTTTTAAAACGGAATTCAACAGTTTTCAAAGATGTGTATACTCTTAAAACTTTATTCATGAGTTTAGTTCTGCCTTTTTTGGAATACTGTTCAGTAATTTGGTTTCCATCTTACGACAATAGTATATCCAGAATCGAAAGAATACAGAAAAGATTCACCCGGTTTGCACTACGGCATATTAATTGGAATGAATGTTTACCAGACTATCTGTCAGTTTGTGCTCTAATTAATATGAAAACACTTGAATCCCGAAGAATTTGTCAATGTATTTTGTTTGTAAAAGATAGTTTTGACAATCGAGTGAATTCTAGTAAACTTCTTTCATCTATTTCTTTTAATGTTCCTGAAAGACGGCTTAGAAGTCGTAATGATTTATTTTATAATCCCGTACATAGGACAAACTATGGGCTTAATGAACCTATAGCACGTTCTCTGAAATTATTCAATTCAGTTTGCACTGAAGTCGACATTTGTATGCAAAGAGATTCAAATCAATAATTTTTTCACATATCGAAATTATAACTTTTTAATCCCTTCATTTGAAATTTATCTAATTAATTATATATGAACAAATTAAAAAACAAATGTGTTCTAAATATTAATATGAATTTTGTAGTCAGCAGATTTATGTATCAATTGATGAAATAAATAAATAAATAAATAAATATTGTCGACATATTGTCTACGTTGAAATGTAGACAATTAAAGTCGACACATAGAGGAACAACACTTGTTTATAAAATAACGGGCTGCAAGATTCTAAAATACGAAACCACATGTGCAATTTTTAAAGTCGTTTTTTTGCTGAATTTTGTATATACACAAATTCAAAAAAAAAATTAAAACCAGACTTGAAAAAAGAAGCTAAGCAATCACCTAAAACCCTTAATTAGTAAGTTTAAAGAAAATCGCTTCAGACGTTTTGCCTGTAGATCGACCTAAATGCAGACAGAGATTGAGTAATATTGTGTCAAGTTTTGCATTTGGAAAAAAGTCGGATACGAGATAATAGAATTTGCCATTACGATGATAGAGAACACCAAAAAAGTGAATCCCGAAATTCCGTTTGTCCGTTTTTTTTTACATATTTTGTTATTAACGGTATACTACCATTTTTTGATTTTGGACTTTCTCATAAAAGACTCAACAGATTTTGATTAAACATTTTATGTAGGAAGTCTGTTGAATTCTAAATAATTCTGCATACCAAATAATAATAAAATACATTTTTTTTGGATTTAAAAAAAAAAATATTTTTATAAATTGATGGATTTTTTTGCAATTCCGTTTCCAATTATTATAAACATAAAATTGTCATACTTAAATACATTTTTGGAAAAAAAAATCGAAATTTTGCATACAAAAAATTAAGTAAGAAAGTCTGTGTTGCGTAAGAAAGTACCTATCAAAAATGAAGGGAGGAACAAATTTGTAAGCGAATACTAAAGCCACTAATCCCGAAAATCCCGGGATTGGAGAACTTTAATCCCGGGATTTTCGGAATTGCATTCTCTACACCGGATGTACTGTATAAAGAAGTCAAGTATATTGTAATATTTATTTAAAAGCTATATTTACTTAACTGCATTCACAATGGGGCCAAGCTACTCCCTGTCATCCAGAGTAAGCGATCTGGCATACCCGATAGCTTCGTCTTGAACCTTAGAGGCTAGATCTTCTTTGTCGTCTCGAACCTAGGGGCTGGGATTCGAAGACTCTCTTGGTTGGAGCATTGCTGTTCATACGTTCAATGTCTACAGTCTGCCAACCACGTGTTTTGACTTTTTTTAACATCCAAACTCTATTCTTTAATTTAATGGTCAAGCCTGAGTTGACCAACTTTTCCTATCGCAGACTAAAATCTGTACAAAAAAAAATATATAAGTTGCTTAGTTGTCAGAAATGCTGTTTTTTAGGGTAAGTACCTATGTGTATGACAATACCTATACCTATGTTGGTACCTCACTATTAAATTTTAGCTGTGTGCCATGTTACTCAATACCTAACTAGCAACCTTAACCATGGGTCTCTCGACGTACCCTTATCTTCAAATTACACCGAACACACGATATTTATTAAGGATTCTGCTCACACCATTCATCGTCGTTACTGCAGATCAAATCGATTCCACCATAAATCGACAAACATATCCACCCCCTACAACAACTATTAACACCATCCACAACACAACAATACCATGCAGGTTCCAATAAAACAAAATATGTACAAAAAGTGCGAAAATTCCATCCCCGATACGACCCGCAGATGTCGATCATTGATATCCAAGAATCTCCTCACCTGTCCCACAAGAAAATCTTTTATTATCTAACTTTATGTTGAACAAAAGAATTCTTCATTATTTGCTTCTGCAAGAGTCCTAAATCCAAGATGTCAACCTTACTTGCAACCTGTTTGCAAACGAAGGCGCAAAAAACCAAGAAAAATTCCAATAGCCACACAATAATAATTCTATAGAGCCCAGAGCCAGAGGCCACCACCATGAATTGGATTCCTAGAATTCATTACCAACCGACCTTATTCTTCTTTAAAGCCGTATTCATCTCAATCACAGAACGAACGTAGAACGAACTATTAGGTATGCCCTGTGATGGCGATGAAGTTGATTCATCATTTCAAAACAAAATAGCAAAGGTGCAATTCGGAGGTTGAGCCCTCAGCTGATTGCCATCGTCTACACAAAACAAAAAAGGAAGAAAGAAGAGTTTTACCAAAAGATTCAATATTGGCAGTTATACCTAGTTCTTTAATTTATCTTATCTTCTTTGCTTTTTCATTTTTAAATTCTAAAATTTGCATCTTTGTAAGCTACTCCTGTCAGGGAATAACCCTACCTCCATCGTTATGACGTTATTTCGAAATCGTATAATATATGTAGTTCCTGATATAATATAAGTTTGGTTTCGCTACAAAAGATTCTCGATGAAGAGAAGACGAAATGACGATGACGAAAATGTTGAAGATGATCGGATGATGAAAGATGGAAATGGAAGCCAAAGTTCAAAGGGTCAGCATTTTGTATCGCATTACCGTTGCTGTAATCTGGCTGACAAGAAAAAAAGTTAGCACCACCAACACACAAACACAGCGTCAAAACGCGCTTCACCTCAAACCATAAAGAAATTATGGTTCCTTTTTTGTTGTCGTAAAAAAAAAAAAGCGGGATCAACTTGCTACGGATAAACATAAGCAAAGCAAGCTTGAAGCTGTCGTATTGCCAGAGTGACGAGTGACAAGATTCATGCCGAATGCGAGCTAAGAACTACCTGCAGAAATCATAAAGACGTTGAAGATACATACCGCGAAGTTAAAGGTGGGCAACTTGCACACTTTGTCGTCGTCGCGTCGTCGTTCAAGACGACGACAGACTTGTCATAATTTCAACGAAACATTTAAACAAGGAAATATATATTTTTTTGTTTTTAATTTTTTATTTGTAACAATTTTAATGTGCAATCAGAGACTAAAGCTGAATAAAGTCAGTGAACTTCTTGGGTTTCTTATGGAAATTCGGATACTTGATGGCACGGGGAAGACAAGTTTATGGGCATAATAATGCACTGGTTTTACATCTTTTTTTTAGAATTCTTTTGAAGGAATTTAAAAAAGTTCACTGATATGAGGAAATTTGGAAGAAATGCACGCTGGATTATGATCAGCGGCATTGCATCATAGCATTGGCACATAAATTGGACAGGTTGTGGAATTCCTAAGATGAAAAGATTATTATATGGTTTCGAAACTTAAGCTTAAACTGTTAGTGAATTTAGACGAAGAATAAGGATGCAAAGTTTAAGAAAACAAGAAAATGTCGGGATTGGGTTTTTATTGTACATCGATCCTTGCCATCCAAGCTTCTTTAAAGTATTTCCTAGGTTAGACGAATGGATGGGGTAGAACACTTTGGGGTGGCCGTGGCGCGATAGTTGTGTGCTCGCCTGCCAACCTGGTGGTTGCAGGTTAGATTTCTGCCGTTGTCTATGTCTTCTTATATTCCAATAAAAACCAATTCTAAAAATTGTCATAAAATAAGTTGCTGCTTTGTTCATTTTTAAGAACGTTTCGGCAAAAATAAACGAACTTGAATTATAGGTAAACAAAAAAAAATTTGTATAATCTCTGTCAGATGACTGAATGTTCTAAGTTGTTCTATCTTGATCTAAAGTTTCTCACGAATCTGTTCTGTTCTGCACAGTTCTGTTCTATTCTGTTCTAACTTTTCTTCACTGAACAATCTTATAGATACTAAAAAATCGTAAAAAAATTCAAATTCGAGATGTTGATCAAACTTGACATTACGATGATAGCAAAGACGCAAAATATGGCACCGATTTGCTTCAAACTTATATTATTACATATTGTTTTTTCCGTAATATGCCCAGACGTTTTTTTCAATTTTTTTCAAGACAGCAAACACAGTAGCTCCCATACATTTTTTGGCCACAAAAAAATCTTATTTTTCTGAAAAACGGCTGCAACGATTTTTATAAAAAAAAAATTAGTTCATTAATGAAGGAAAAAGGAACATTTCGAAAAAAAAATTTTTGAAAAAAAAATGTTATTTTTAGTACCTACCTAACTTTCGTTTTCAATTTTCTGGGAAACGGTTAATTTGATTTTTTTGAAATTTGTTGCGCAGATGCTCCTAAAAAGTTTAAAGTTTAAATACTATTGTAAGCCAAAATTTTTCAAAAAATTTTTTTTTTGAAATTAAAAAAAAAAACTTTTTTATTTTTAAACTACAAATTTCGAAAACGACTCAATGGATTTTTTCAAAACTGCGTATATTTGGTAGTTTCTTGACATTATTTTAAATAGTTAAAAACTATATTCCTAAAATAAAAAACAACGGTACCTCCCATACAAATGTTAAAAATAACGGTTAAGATAAAAATGTATTTCCCGAAAACGGCCCCAAGAATTTTTATAAAAAAACGTATGTGTTCTTAAATTAGTACAGTCCACTTTCCAGTACAAAAATGTTTTTTTTTTTGGGTACTTATTAATAGCGATTCCCATATAGAACCACTTCTCAATATTTTCGACTTTCTCAACATTGGATGAACTGATTAAAATAATTTTAATTAATATAATTTCTTATTTAATTTTTTTTGCTTCTACTTGACAGTCCAAAGAAATTTCCTGGGTTTCAAAATTCGAGACCCTATGGAAATATTCTACCATCGCTTCGTGAGCACTATCTTCTGTAGAAAAGAAATTTAGAAATTTAGATTCTAATAGGTTTTTAATGCAGAAGGATTTTCTATTTTTTCAGAAGAGCGCCTTGAGTGCGATTGTGTCCTTTTTATCGTGTAATTACTTCTGAAAAAATTTGCCCACCAAAATATTAAAAAAAACACAGGAAAGAATCAAAGGAAAACATTCTCAAGGAAATTTTATTTGGGATAGGTAACTTACCTACATATATGGTACCTAATTTATAATATTTTAAATAATTTTGGTAACAACAGCAGCTGTTGAAGATCCAAAGTCTAGTGACTTACAATACAACTGTCAAATATAGGTGTTACCTATGCGCAAATCGACTTATACGTTTATATTTTTGACAGATCACACATGACATTTCGATTCAGTATTGTTTGCCATTTCATCATGAATAGACTTACGCCTGAACAACGTTTGCAAATTATTGAAATTTATTATCAAAATTCGTGCTCTGTGAAAAATGTGTTTCGCAAGCTACGTCCGTTTCAGCGACGAGGCTCATTTTTGGCTAAATGGATACGTGAATAAGAAGAATTGCCGTATTTGGAGTGAAGAGCAGCCAGAGGCAATTCAGCAGCTACCAATGCATCCCGAAAAATGCACTGTTTGGTGCGGTTTATGGGCAGGCGGCATCATTGGGCCGTACTTCTTCAAGGACGATGAAGGCCGCAGGGTAAGAAAGGTACCGTTCGATGATAACAGATTTTTTTTTGCCGAAAATGCAAGAATTGAACTCGGTCGACATGTGGTTCCAACAGGACGGTGCCACATGCCACACTGCACGCGAAACCATGCATCAATTGAGAGGCGAATTTGGTGAGCAGTTGATCTCACGTTTTGGCGCAGTCAATTGGCCACCAAGATCATGTGATTTGACCCCGTTAGACTATTTTTTGTGGGGCTATGTTAAGTCTATTGTCTATGGGGATAAGCCAAACACGATTGCTGCCTTGGAAGCCAACATTGAACGTGTCATTGGTGAGATTCCGGCCGAAATGTGTGAAAAAGTTTGCCAAAATTGGACCTTCAGAATGGACCACCTGAAGCGTAGCCGCGGGCAACATTTAAGTGAAATTATTTTTAAAAAGTAAATGGCAGAAATTGATTTATCGACCCAAATAAAAATTTCATTCACTTTTTACAAGTTTCTGTGTTTTTTTGAATTTTCAAAAACCAAGCTCTTAAAAAATCACTATCTAGATGCCTACCTAATCTACTGTGCTGTGAATGTGTTTGTATTTCTTCATACAAACCTTATGTAGGCACATAGGTACAACCTAAATATATAAATAACGCTTACGTAACGGTTCCTAAAGTATTACAATTTAATCCTATAGGTATCGCCTTTAGTAATTGTTCTAGAAATAATTTAACATCCTAGTTTAAGGACAGCAGATTACTCAGCAGTTTTTGCCATAAATCACATCTGTCCTTAGCCTGTGACACGTTATCCAGTTGGTGGTGTATCTATACCAATATGGCAATACCTATCGACCTACCTTTCAAATTCTCAAAAACCTCAACGAAATATTTACAGAGTGTATAGCATCACGCAAATGACAGAACACAGAATAAATGAATGAGTTAAAATGATGGACGGCTGATGCATCACGCTTACACTCATAGTTCACCCTTGTTTTCGTATTCGACATGTGCTGTGCAGTGCACACCGCGCATAAAAACAGGCACACCACGTCACAGGCACAGCATATTTCATATGTATGTATGAATATGATATGCAAACATCCAACGGAACTAAAATACCGTGCGCCATGGTATCGTCCTTCCTTAAATTCAAAGTAAAGTTATTTTTGTATTGGACGACTAGCATTGTCAGAGACTTAGAGAGGACAACAAACTTACTTTATTCGAATAAATATATAAATATCCTTCCTTCCTGCACCAAGCACAACACAACACACTAGGATATCCTCCAACTTATCAAACTGTACATCTGTCGTGTGCCGGTGCGCAAGGTTCGGAGAGAGTCCTGTTTTCAAACCGAAACCGAGGGGAGAATTCCATCAAACGGTGTTTTATTTGA